>JAPWTK010000034.1:770000-2257500 GCA_029963805.1 Aromia moschata | reverse complement strand
TAAAAAATCACCTCAAGGGACGTCATTTTGGGACCATAGAAAACATTGAAACGGCTGTAACCGACCAGCTGGAGGCTATTCCACTATATGAGTTCCAGCACTGCAAATAGGAACGGAAGAACCGTCTCCACCGCTGTGTGGCTTCCCAAGGAAGTTATTTTGAAAAAGACAATACTAAACTGTAATTCGAATAAAAAAATTTAAAGAAATCAGTCTCATTACTTACTTTACATACCTCGTACATACCTCCTACATACATTCATATACACAATATGTAATAATGTTTTGTTTAGAATACGCCTGACAGAAAATGGTCGCATTTCAAACAGAAATACTAGATAATAAGAAAGTGATTTTTCTGATTAGTAGTCTTTGTAAACCATAAACGATTATAGTTAACTTATAATTACATTTTAATGACTAGCACAGCAATAACGATAATCTAAACGAAGTAGGATGTATCTGTTTTTTTAAATACATTTTTTATTATATCAGTACATTAGTGTAATGAACAAATTTCCTTGTAAAAGTATATATGTAGCTATATTTGTAAATTATATGCATTTCCTTTACTTAAGTACTAAGGGAACAGGAATTATAAACTGTTATAGCATTAAAAATACTGATTTTAACAAAAAAAAATTGAATTTGAGATTCTCGATTTTAAGCAATATTGTAGCTTAAATGTTCTATTTCTAACTTTCAACTCATACACCCAGTAAAATTTTGGTAACAATAGTGTTGCGATAACTTAATTTGCATATATTATACATCTAACATTCTACCATAATTCATATTCTATCGCTGACATTTTAAAAACTATTCAAGATTGGATATTTTTACTGAATTAAGAAGTTATTCTCAATAAATTACATTCCATTATTAAAGAAGAATAAACCTCCACAAAATACATAATTTAGATATTCATTAAAATAATATGTTTTGAAAATATTATATGAAATTGTGCAACCACCCCACAGAATAAACTCGTTTCTAAAATATATACGATTCTCGGTGATGATGTGTCTATTTTGTATTCATAAGAGATTTTATCCCACGCCAATTAATCTGACGGCTACAATAAAATGTGTTTATATCTTTTTTCTTCTTTTTCAGGTAAGTTCCATTCAAGAAACTAATAAAATACCTAAGCAAAACGAAGTAAGTACAATAAACAGCTTTATTATCAAATCTTTCATTTCACAAACCAGACGAATGTTTATGAATAATTATTTTAAAATTATTAGTTAACTATGTTATTACAGTTGTGGAAAATGCTACTCGTCAACTTTTATAGGAGTAATTATTATTTATGTACATACATATGTATGTACACGTTGCAGTCCCCGTTAGAGTACTTTGATATTTTATTATTCAGTAAAAAGAGAAAATAAACTTCCGTTACATTACGATTTTTGTTTTCGTAAAGGAGACAGCCTCAGCAAATGACCTATTGACATTATTTCTACATCGATATGAAAGATGACTTCTAATAATTTCTTAAATTACATGGAGTTAAAATGTTTCTTATTTCCTATTAAATCGAAAATGATTGCAATAAAATATTTTACCTTAAAAGGACGTAAAACTGCGTACTTCCTTAATTTCGATTTGCTTTACATTTAGAACAGCTATTTAATATATTTTTGTCTTAATAATATTTTTTACTCCAAAACCATTTAGCCATTTTGTAAGATAAACAATGTCTCCATATTTGTTGAATGAAATAAATCTCCTACAAATGTTTATCCTACAGCAAACATTATTCCCTTAATTTGAGAATATATTCCTTCAATTGAGTGTGAAAATACAAAAAAAATAACAAAAAAGTTAACAAACTCAGACAGATATAGTTTTTCCCAATAAATTATTTTCTTCAGTTCTATTTTTCTATTAAAAGATGGATACGATATAAATGTCAACGTTAAGCCCAAAATATGAATCTTTGCACTAAATCCAAAAAGTGTATTTATTTCAATTTTTTTTGTAAAATAAATATGAAGTTAAGGTAGTTTATACACACTTGTATGAATAGTGAAGTGAATATGTGCACACCACTTCTACTGTGCAATTGCTTCGTGTGCATTTTAATATATTTTTTTGAATTTATTTGGCCGTATGTTATTAATAGTAAATCAAAGAATACCATTCGTTTTAAAAGATATTTCTTTAAATAAAAGTAATGTAGTTTATGGATTTAATAAAAACGATTGTTGTATGCAACAACTTGATTATTATAAGTTTTATTTTTTTTTATTCAGCGGAATAAAGTCCAAAGATATAGAGATTAAAAAATGTTTCTGTGTATATATTATAGTTACCAATTATGTCATAATATATTGGTCAAATTAAACAGAATTAATCTAGAAGAGACAGACGCCAATAAAAGTAAGAGAATATTTAACAACCGTGAAATAAAGATCCCTTCTAAAAATATCTTCTTAAGATAGATGATATTAACGACGCGTTCTGCAGTGGTCGTTGCTAAGTGTTTCATCTAGCAATTATCTAATCAGTATATTTTCTCCTAGCAAGAAATTTCAGATTGTAATATATCAGTCGCCACGAACTTTTACCAGCACATTTTGTCCTACTACCATCCATTTTACTACGCTATTCCTACATGAAGTGCAGACACCGACCCTGGAAAGTGTGCATAGGCGTACGTAGACTGATTTAGTAAACAACGAACAGGGTTATTCATTATATTTGACCCTCTATCATTTTGGTTACTATAACCGATACAAAAAAAAGTTTCATATAAAAATAGCTGTGTCTTGCTTATACTTTTTGTAAAATGACTGGAAAGACATTATTGCATGTCACAATACAGAAAACACAATAATTTTACCACACTGCAACTTTTCTTCGAATTTTTTTTTTACAGGTGAAAATAGCCAAAATAAAGAGGAGGGGGTCAAAATATATTCGTAATAAATAAACCTGTACATAGGTACCGGCAAAAAATATTCATATGTAAATAAAGGCACATCTAAGGAGTTTACATAATTCAATATTGTTTGCAATTTCATTCGATTTTTATTTCAATGTATTTTTATTGTTTTTTACTTTTAATAGGGCCATTTAGAACAGTTATTGGGTAGTTGAATTCGGAAATAATCCATAGTAAAATTTTTATTCCTTTCACAGTACTTCATTTATAATCCACTTTGAATATCCTGGGTTTTCCCCATTCGCCGAAATGGGCTTCAGCAGCTAGGTAGATAAACGTAATCCATTATTTTTCCCGTTTTTCTAAGATTACTCAAAAACTTCGCATAAAATCAAAAATGTGACTTGTATAAAAGTTATAGAACTAGAAGTATCTAAATGAAATAAGTATTATGGTGTGGTATTTCTTAGCACTAGTATCTCACTAGTTCTCATTAGTATTGTTACTACTCTCCCTTTTACAGAAATCCAGGATTTTCAGTTGGCTGTCGTCAGAGATCACTAAATTGCCTTATTTCGAGTCTGACCAAAGATAGAGATAAATATTAGTTAAGTTTAGTTTAGTTTAATTTGGTTTAGTTTATTGACCACTATATACAGAGAGAGTGGTATAACAATTAACACTGCATTCAGTAGGTAGGTATAAAAATTTGATTGCTTCAGTATACGAGTATAAGAAAACTAATTTCAAATTACAACCAATTAATTAATTCAGTCGCACCAGTTTTATGGGAACTATTGTTTCACTTTCCTTTTCTTCAGCTTCACCTGGGTCGTTTTCTTTCTCGCTCAATTAAAGCATCTCTTTATTGGTTGTCGTCTTCTGTAGTGGTATACATATATCATCAGTGTATCATTTGATATCAGAATTTCAAGCTCTATAAATTTTACATGAACCATATTTCTTATTCGTGCGTAGCTCACCTTAGTGGATGGGGAAAACCCAGGATAGTCATATTGGACCATAACTGAAGGGATTAAAACAATAAAGCCTTTACAATGTTTTTTCCGAACATCGTTTTTTATTTACATTCATTCTTGTAACACAACATATTCAGAATCTCATTATGGATTTTGCAGTCTAATCGTCATTCTTTATTGTCTATAGTAGACTCACTAAATTATTTTATTGATGAAAGAAGATTTTATTAGGTATAGCAGTTACTGTAAAAATTTTGTACGGGACTCGTTTGAGGTCTGAAGCATCTATGCAATTAATGAATTGTGTTTTATAAAAAAAAAGTTGAAAATAAAAAAGAACAGGTGTGTTTTATCCAACGAGACTGATACCCCTGCATCAAGATAAATATAGACTATGTACCATACAGTACTCCATAAATAATAATAAAATTCATATCAGCTAGGATATAAACGACATATTTAAATTGATTCTAATGGTATTGTTAAGTACTGTTGACAACACGCTTAAACTTTAACCCATATGTATATATTTCTCACTTCCACAGGTACACCCAAGTGTATACTCGTATACAGGTTGTGTAAAGCCAACATCGACCAGTTTTTAAAAAGGTCCAACAAAATGAGACGACAGATAAGAAGCAACCACATACGCATCGAAGGTAGTGAGAGAATAAGACCGACCCAGTCACCACCTGCCAATAGGCAGAGCGACAAGTGTACTGGAAGTAAACAGAATTCTTGTTAAAAAATTGTATTAAAATGGTTTATTCACGCGAAGAAAAAGATCAGAATGTAAGTATGGCATCCTAACGACAATTCTGAACGTAAATTACAATATTCATTTGCTAACATGTGATCCCAAATAGGCCAACAATTTCTAAAATTTTAGGTATCCAAAATATTACGCATAATCTTGTGAAAGAAGGGGTTCGGATGCCTTCGGCCACATGTGAAAGATGACTCGGCCGCTACTCTGGTTTCGGTGTCGAACGTGTGCCTGCATTTTGTTTTATAATAAATATTTAGAAATCATAAGGGATCAGATTACTTATCGTTAGCTATTTTAGTTTATTTTAGCTATTTATTTTCTGCTATTGTGCTTACCAATAGATGTTCACGCGTGCATTACAACAAAATTTTAAACCAATAGTAAAATAATATTATCCCCTCTCTTCGAAAACACTAACGTGTTGACTCGTACTGACTAGTGGTAGGTGGTGAAGGGCCGGTCTTATTTTCCCTCTACCTTCGATGCGTAAATATGGTTGTCTTACATGTCGTTTCACTTCTGTTTGTCCTTTTTCACAACCGGCCGATGTTGGCTTAACACACACTTACTACATAGGATACGATTCCGTTGCAAACACTAAACGTAAAATAATATACGCTTAATATCTAATAATTTCGCACAAATTTATAGAGTGGAAGTCATTTCTTAACACATTGAGCTTACCTGGCTTAGTTCTTTTCAGGCCCTCGTTGACATTAACGTCACAGTCCAACCCCTTTGATTCTTAGCAGTTTTCAGGATCTCCGGCTTCACTATTCGTATTTTTGTATTGATTAAAATTCTAACCGAAAGTGCTTTCCTTAAAACAATCCCCTGGGTTTAGGTGGATGATGAGGTCTTCCTGTAACGTAGTCATACATTTGTGATCTATGGTCTAATGTGGACGTTAATGTAACGTAACTGACTTTTCAGCGCGTATTTACTGAGACTATCTGGCAAAACAAGGCCCAAATTAACTTTCGGTTAGCACAATTGCAATGTCGATGCTTAGATGAAATATTAAATAATAACAACTAATTTTCACGTATACCGTATGTTATTAATACTTCTTAAATTAATAACCAGCCAAGAAAAAAGGAAAGGAATAGAAGGCAGGGCAGCATAAGATAGATACAATTGCCACACCTAACAAGCCCGTCCCACTCAGTGGGTAGTGATGTCATAGTAAACCGATTCGCATTTGTTTACGATTCTGTACCCTTCCTATTTAAATCCACCCCCCCCCCCCGCACCGCGGAAACTAAGGACAGGAGTGGGAGCAGTTCGCTCTGATTTGTGTAACGCCACGGCAACGTCTGTGTCTGTCTCACTGAATAAACCTCTCTTTTCACATTTGAAGAATATAATTTAGTTTACATATGGTATGCACTATTACCCACAAAATCTGAATATTTCAGTGTCCAGGAGGTCCAGTTCCCATTAGTTGTAATTCCTATAGGAGCTAAATTATCACGTGATATCATTAACATGCAAATTCTAGTCATATTTAGTCGGTTATTTAAACTAAAACAGGTTATTGGAACGTGGTTCATTTGTGCACTTGTAATCATCACAGGCACAAAAAAATCCGGATACAGAAAGGAGAAGTACCTTCTGATACGTTTTTCGGTGTGCTAAAAACGAATCTCAGGTCAAAACTGACCCATCACCCTTAGATGTCGCCCCAGCACACCCTAGCGTCCCCCCAAATGGTCAAATTTTCACATCATATAAGAATTCAAAATAAACATCCCATTCTAAGTTTTTCGGTGTGTTAAGAACGAATCTGAGGTCATAATTTACCCATCACCCTTAGATTTCGCCCCAACACCCCCTAGAATCCCCCCAAATGATGAAAATTTTACTTCATATAAAAATCCAAAATATTTTTATATGATGTGAAAATTTGACCATTGACCTTTTGGTGGGGTACTAAGGCGTGCTGGGGCGAAATCTAAGGGTGGTGGGTCAGTTCTGACCTGAGATTCGTTTTTAGCACATCGAAAAGCGTACCAGAAGGTACTTCACCTTTCTGTATCAAGACTTTTTTTTGTGTGCCTGTGTAATCAATGATCAATAATGTCATTGACAAATGGTGTTTGATAAACATTTTCTAACACGAGTCGACTTCCGTGGGGAATATCTCAGATAACGTTAACAAATTCCATTAACACTCAATTTATCACCAACACAATCACGTCGTGTCAGGGAATCACTAGACTGAGCATCGGGTCGGACAAAAATTCGCCACGATGAGTCAGATATGCTTTCACTTCTGAGGTCCTTAGAAAGTTCCAATCCCAGACTGCCTCAATTTGATTGATTAACATTGGAAGTGGTAAATTTCCTTTGATGGCTATTTAAACCTAATACTAGTTTGTATCTACGTATGTGGACTAAAAGAAAACGAAGGTGCCATACCATAATATTTCTCAGACGAGCTTACCGAAACCCCGTAAAACGTCGACGCACGCCTGTGGCGGCGCGGCTGGTTTGGCGCCGCTTGCGTTTGGGATGGGCTAGTTGTTTATGACTCTGACCTCTTAGACACGAGTCTGAATAGGCCTGGTTTACGCTGCGATGTTTACGATATGATGAAACCAAAGTTACTTTCAATTCCGTACAGCCTCGAGACTGCGAAAAATACTAGAAACTTGTAATCAACACGTTCGCTCTCATGTTATTTTTTTTATTATGAATCTTAATTGAAACGTGCGTGTACACGGTGGCCCAATGCAGAACAGGTATTACTACGATTTTATATCAGAAAGATACAATCAATAAGTTGGTAATGGTGAATAATATGTATGTATGTAAACGCAATAGTATATGCCTGTAAAGTTAGTAATATTGAGAAAATAAAATGTGACAATATACATGGTGTACCATTTAAAAAAATCTATTAATTACAGCCGATCACCCTGTGTTTTTGGCATAATAAGCATTTTAGATCTTGCTTCCAATCCTTCAACTTCTTATACACAAACTTCCGTTTCTTCAAATAACTGAGATTTGCCTGGGAAATAAAATTTGGGACACCCGTCATTATAGCATATTTAAAATACTCATAATTTCTTGAGTTCACTAATACTAAATAAGAGTTTTTAAGCACTCAACTATTTGTAATCACTTTTTAATTTTCAGTTTACGTATGCCATAACTATTTAATTACATTTTAATAATCCTAGTGACCCCAGAAAAAATTAGTCGATAATTGGAAACAACGAATTAGGGAAGTTGATTACGACAGTTCAAAAAAGACCAAAAACATCTTCGTTTTCATCTTTTTTTTTTTTCAAATATCGCCATATTGGTACTGTGGAAGCCACCAGACTATTACTTTTGGCATGACATGAATTCTACTCCATTTATTATAAGCCTGGATTACATCATTTCTAGATTAATATTTTATACGTTTACAAATATTTTACAAGCCATTTTCAAGATTTTCTGGTGAGCAAGCCATTTCATTTAAAGTTTATTTTTGTATAATAACCTATTTGGGTGTAATAACACAGCCCCACGAAAATAAATGGAACTGCTATCGAGACAACTGTATCCCTATGTAATTTTGAACGGTGAATCCGAATCCGAAGTCAAAAAAATCGTACATCCCCAAAATCAACCCCTAGCGCTAAAAAACAGTAAAAATGACTTAACGCTTCACGAATAGTCTTAAATCTCAATAATTCTAATTAAATATAAACATTCAAGTATATAACGCAGAAATACAGAGTAAACACTACTTTCCATTGAAAATCACCCCCCGTGAGTGGGTAAAAACTACCCCTCACATAACAGAAAATTAAATAAAAAAGACTGCAGTGATTGCAAAAAAAAGCTTACGATGCCCAGTTATTTTAGAAACAGTATGCATTGTACTGCATTAGTCTCGATGGGAAGCTCAAAAACTACCCCAATAGAGTGGCGGAAACCACCCCTAAATTTAAATTACAGTTGCTTAGATGACTCCTAAAAATAATTATCTGAAAACGCTATTACTTATTTATATGGTCTCTAAAAAGAATCGTCTAAAAATTCAGAAAAAACATCTATATAATTTTCTGATCATATAGTTTTTTGACCAGCCGGTAGGTGGCACATTGACAACCGCTTACGAGTGTTGAAAGTCTGGGGACTAATACGTCAAGTTGGCCTCTTTATTGGAGCATTCATTGTTTCTGTTATTATTACCTTTTTTCTCTCTGTTATATTGTTAATTTTTTTTTGTTATGATTGGACGTATGATAGCACCGCTGGTCGTGCTAGTGGATCTAATTGAATTAAGGGTACATTTTTGCTACTTCATAATATGGGTACTTTTCAAGTACGTTGTCAAAGATTCTTCTTAAATAAGAAAATGCAGATGTCTTGAACTTTTCTGAAAGGTACTGCAACCATTTTTGAATTTCTTGTTATATGAGGAGTAATTTTCATCCCTCTCATGGGGATGTCACTGAATGACTTCGATGCAATGCGAGTATTCACCTCCAAACTGCAGTGCTGCATATCATCATGTAATCACGATGACAAATTTTTTCCACGATTTTACTTGTAATTTAAATTTAGGGGTGGTTTCCGCCACTCTATGGGGGTATATTTTGAGCATCGCATCGGAACTAACGCAGTTACTCACTTTTTTCCAAAAAAAACTGGGCATCGTACCTAAGCTTTTTTTTGCAATCACTGCATTTTATTAACTTTCCTGTTCTATGAGGGGTAATTTTCACCCACTCATGGGGGTGATTTTCAGTGAAAAGTAGTGTTAACTCTGTATTTCTACGTTATATACTAAAATGTACATTTAATTAGAATTATTGA
Organism: Aromia moschata; assembly: GCA_029963805.1. NCBI lineage: Eukaryota > Metazoa > Arthropoda > Insecta > Coleoptera > Cerambycidae > Aromia > Aromia moschata. Next base: position 2,248,037 of record JAPWTK010000034.1, on the reverse strand, counting down.
GATTTAAGACTCTTCGTAAAGCGTTGTCATTTTTATTGTTTTTTTAGCGCTAGGGGGTTGATTTTGGGGGTGTATGATTTTTTTGACTTCGGATTAGGATTTAGCGTCGAAAATTACATAGGGATACAGTTGTCTCGATAGCAGTTCCATTTTTTTTTTGTGGGACTGTGTAATCATTCCTCAAAATATTATAGGGTACGAAGTCTCATATTTTTTTTTACGAAAATACGAGAATTTTTAACTCCACCAACTATCACTGCTTCCTAATTCTCCTTAATGCGGTTCTGTTAGGGTCCGCGATTTCTCGACCCTTAACATAACTGTTCCTCTTTTGCGGTCAAACTATAACTCGCTCATAAAGCATCTTAAAAGTCATCAGAACTGCGAGACCCGTTAAAATAAATAGACGTACTTCCATTAAACGTGTCTAACAATCATTATTGTCGAACACGTTGGCGTATTGTTTTTGAGATGGCGTAATTGTGAAAAATTTAAAGTCTAGTCGTCTACAAGACTGCAAAAGAGCGACTTTTTTTAGTGCGGTCGTAATGTTATTTATTTACGCCCGTCTAAGTTTGGAGATCACGTTTGCGGTGAGTGCCGTTGTAAATTGACGAGGATTACATAACGCTAATCCTTATTTAAATTTAAAATTATTTTCTGCTTTATATCATTCCGTTTGCGTCTGACGTTTCATGCAGAGGATACTCGTACACTGCTCGGTAATAATTACGGAGAGTAATGGGATATTCGGAATTATGATACTAGCAGAAAATGGCAGTTACAGGCCAGAAAAATGTATCAAAGGATCTTCGTTCTCGAGATAGTCACCTTTTCAAAACTGATGGAAAATCCCTTTCCTATCAATAACACAATTCCACAAAAAAAATGTTCGTTTGCAGGGGTCTGACTATGATACTACATGTTTTTTTGGGTCGCTGAATCCGAATCCGAAGTCAAAATTGATCCATCAGATCCGGTTCTTCTCCTAACCTCAAAAAACAGGCCTAAAACCGTGAAATTCAAACTAAAAAGTATATAGTAATTTGATAAAAACCCAAACTATAAAATATAAATGAAATCCCATAATCATATATTTCATCAATTCCATAACCGTATAATCTCAAAACTCCATGACCTTAGGCCCTCAAAAACCCAATAACCCTATGATTCTAAAACCCCATAACTCGGTAAAAAAAGAGACTTATACGCGCTTAAGCAGTGTAAATCGATTTACACTGCTTAAGCGCGTATCAGTCTCATTTTTACTGAGTTATGGTGTTTTAGAATGATAAGGTTATTGGGTTTTTTGAGGTGATGGGGCCTAAGGTCATAGAGTTTTGAGATTATATGGTTATGGAATTGATGAAATATATGATTTCGTTTGGGTTTTTATCAAATTATATAATTTTTAGCTTGAATTTCATGGTTTTAGGCCTGTTTTTTGAGGTTAGAAAAAGAACCGGATCTGATGGAGCAATTTGGACTTCGGATTCGGTTTCAGCGACCCAAAAAACATCTAGTATACATAGTCAGACAACTGCAAACGAAATTTTTTTTGTGGAACTGTGTAATAATCAGTAATTTCAATTATAAAAATATTTTGGTGCTTCAGATGAAGGCCGATTGTTAATTTTTTTTGTTATATTGAGCTGAATAATGCGCTATTTGAATAAAATCTAACATTTTACATAGGCGCGGGACTTTCCTACCGCGCTAAGTAAAAAATATACCTAACGTAATTTTTATGGTTTTAAGGGTTTTGTCGTCATTTGTTTAATATTTATTATTTGATTTAATCCGCAGTTTATGAAATAATTATTATTTTTTTATATGCTAAACAAAAAGTACTGATATCTGTGTCTGCACCATATCAGTCACTGACTGATAAGTCAACTTTATATAAGTCTATTAAATAATTCATTGCACATATTACACGCAACAGATACGCATATAAATTTTTTGAATAACACCTATAAGTGGTACATTAAAAAAATATATTACCTCGCAATAAATGTAGGTACTTACTTTTTATCTTGACAGCCTAAAAAAGTACATACAGTAAGCAACGAAAGTTATCATACACCCACTTTTTGAAGTTTGCTTAAATTCTGATAATTTTTGTAGTACAGCATTGATTTTTTTGCTTCTGACAGGATTATAGCTTGTGATATTCTGCGTCTGATAAGCCGAAGTTGAAGGCGGTATGTCGATTGTGTGAAAATATATCGCTAAAAAAGTAAAATTTCAATGTTTTCAAAGAAACGTAAATAACTTCGAAAATAGTAAATCCCTTTCGAAGTTGTTGGACACGTATTAAAGGGAAATCTTCAGTGTATCTATTTGACTGAGTCATTTTGAAAAAAAAATTCCTAGACATGAATAAAATCTAAAGTTGAACCAAAAAGATCACGATGTTTCAAAATTCTACCATCCTTAGTATCGTTTTCGTAAAAATCACTGTTCCTGAAATTTTAATAAAACACAGAGAGATCTAGAGGGATATTAATCCTAAATTTTTGTTGGAGTAATATGTGGCGTACAGGGCTTTTTTGAATTTTCGTGATATTTTTTATTCAACTTTAGATTTTATTCATGTCTAGGAAAAAATTTTTCAAAATGACTCAGTTAGTCAAATAGATACACTGAAGATTTCCCTTTAATACGAGTCCAACAACTTCGAAAGGGATTTACTATTTTCGAAGTTATTTACGTTTCTTTGAAAACGTTGAAATTTTACTCTTCTAGCGATATGTTTTCACACAATCGACATACCGCCTTCAACTTCGGCTTATTAGACGCAGAATATCACAAGTTATAATCCTGTCAGAAGCAAAAAAAATCAATGCTGTAATACAAAAATTATCAGAATTTAAGCAAACTTCAAAAAGTGGGTGTATGATCACGTTGCTTACTGTAGGTTTTACCGAGTTGTGCTCTTTTCTGTAAATCCGGTCTCTAGTAACTAACTGACTCTAGTAACTAAAATATAAAATTGTAACTGAACGCCCATGTTCATATGAAAAAAGAGAGAACTGAACGTTATACAACTTAGACTCAACAAATACTGAGAGTGTTTCATTTGATCTAATACAATTTTTAGTAAAATGTTACACAGCAAACTGAACATTTTCGAATTTCAGCTACAGAGAATAAAGCACATTATGTTCTTACACCTTGTAAAAATTTAAATGGGAGCCTGCTACCTCAAAAAATATAATAATGGTTATTCTAGAGACATCTATCTTTTTTTAATCTTTTTTTAAATTTAATACAGGTTTTCCACTCAAAATTGTGTACTCTTTCCAAAGTAACCGTATACATACAGTAAGCGGCAGCCTAATGCGTACGTAGGTGGATATTAAATACATATTAAATGATACATTTTTGTCATAATTAGGGGAATTTACTTGGGCTGGGGGGGCTTGGTTGTACATAAAGTTGAAAGGGGGTCTTAGCGGAAATCTAAAGAGCAACGTTGCCAGAACTAACTGTAACTCTTAACTCTGCATAATAAGTCTTTATAAAAAAAACTATATTTACAAAATGCATTGATGTACGATCAATTAATATAAGCCAATTTAATTTTCAGGCTGCGTTGCATATCGTATAATAAAGTTTACTGTTATCTTTTTTCAACCCAACTACTGTGAAATAATTTTAAACAGTTAATATTACTTTAAGCAGCTGTGAAAAAAATTTAAAATATCTGATAGGAATATTATGTTGATATGACAACAGTGAAACAAGGCAGAACGAACGGTCCAATGGTTCGGCTTCGGCGTATAAAATTTCGGCGAATCGCAGACAGAACTGCATCTGCGCATGTCAAATTCAAACTGCGCCAGCGCTCGGGGACTAGACGTTTGTTATCGTTTGGTTAATTTATATTTTATATTAGTACTAGCGACCCGCCCCGGCTTCGCACGGTTTACGACATCACATTGGAAACCTCTAAAAGTATCATTGTTTCTCTACTATATTATGCATGTATTATACATATAAACCTTCCTCTTGAATCACTCTATCTATTAAAAAAAAACGCAGGCCTTCGACGCGCTATCTATAGGCACGCGCCGCCGGCCGGTACCGCCGCAACCGCTATATCCCTGTATTTTAAATCTGTAATATCTTCGAAAATATTAATTTAAATTACATGCTGTAAAGGGCCATATTGATCTATATTAAATGCACAATGTATTTAAGGTACCTAATTAGATAAGGATTAATGCTTTTATTGCTTAAGATCGCTTCGTAAATAAGCCAATATTTCTCGTAAAAAGTAAAGGATAAAAAATGATTATTGTGGGTTATCCCCAAGATATAGACATATACCATCGCAGACTTTTTTGTAGACCTTTTTAAGGTGTACAATACTGTAGTACATTAATTTGATCTATCTCGTCGGGTTCAGCCAGCGTTTGCAATGTAAGCGCAAAAAAATGTGTTTATTTACGACATCACATTAGAAACCTCTAAAATTATCAATGTTTCTCTACTATATTATGCATGTATTATACATATAAACCTTCCTCTTGAATCACTCTCCATTAAAAAAACCGCTCTCCCTTTTTTAAAATTTACATAGTGGAGGGAAGCGTTTGTTTTTACTTTTTTATTTTTTGGTGTCATTTACAGGAACAAAAATGTATGTCGTTCTGTTTGACTGCTTTCCGATTTTTTCTGTGGGATCTAGGTGAAACACAACCTAGTGAATGTTTTTCGAAATTTTTGACAATCCGATTAATCGTTGATATCGTCGGTAAGGGTCTATTGGGAAATTTTTCGTTAAAAATAGTTTTAATTTTATGACTATAAAATAAATAACGTAGACTAAATTACCTGTGATATTATATTCTATGTACCCTATGTTATTACTATTTCTACACTATTGTTTACTATTTTATCTATGCTATGATAATAAAACAAATGTGGACTAAATTATCTGTGATATATTTTATGTACTTTATATAATAATTTATATTTTTTATACTATTGTATACTATGTATTTTATCTACTATTCTTACACTATTGTACACTATTTTATTTATGTTGTTTTGTATGACGTATCCTATATACAGTGTATGTATCAAAAAGGAAAAATAAAATATTATAATTATTATTATTATCCCTTACAGACCGACCACCAAAATATCATTTAATTATTTGAACTTTTTCGTCAATGTGATAAATATCCATTTTTATTTATATAGTGCTTCTACAATACGCTCGTAATAACGCACTTTTCTAATCAGGCACTAGACCAGAATAAAATATATAATGGTATTTCAAATTTTAACTCAAACAGCCCTACCGACAAACCGGATGCCTTTCATACGCCTGCACTAGCGATTGGATCACGATTGGTTCTCACCTCATATTTACATCTACTCAACAAAGAAGTTAAATTATCAATTGCCCTTCATTCGGCTGTGTACCATTAGGGTGCCGCTTACTGTATATGGTAAAATATGGAACTAAGTTGACGCACAGAAGTATATAAACACCCTACAAAATTTTAAAAGAGTGGCGAAAAAGTGTGCAAACTCTTTTCATATAACATTTTACTAATTCTTATGAAGCAAACGATTCTATGTATAAACCAAATACGCACTAAAAACCCTGTATAAATTTTTAATCTTATCATGTGGTATTTCCAAAATGTTTGAAGTACTATTGTTTGAATTATGTACCTATTGTCTTTAATATACGTATTGAAATAAGATATTTTCATGACCAGAACTAAAATACCTTTTAATTTTTTTTCAAATCAAAAGCAATAAAGAAGTAAAATTATCTATATATTTTGCTCTTTTACATTTCGGTCACCCTACCCTTTTTTTTAAGATAAAGAAAACAAGTTTTTGTTCCTATATTAACGTTCGGTATATCTGTAAAAGAACCCCATTTTATACTTGAGGTAATTACAAAAACAGTAACATCGATAGACATTCTAAGAATACATGGATATATAATCTGGATAATTTTCTCAATTAATTGGATTTATCAAAAAAAATAATTCCGTATTCAAAAAATGTAAAATCATAATTGTTCATAAGTACATAACTTGGTAGAAACTCTGTCGCCGTGTTTTTACTTACTCATTATATGTAAGTCTACATTTCAGTCTAAAAGTAAACATGTTTTAAGTATTTACTTTAATTTTCTTGGAACAATTGTACTGTAGATAAGATAAGACCATAGATTAGACAGAGCTAATTATAATATGTACTCGTAAAGTTGACGCAAGGTCGTATTTACATGTCCAGGAAATCGATACATAAAAAAAAATTAACTTAAACTTAGACTTTTTGACATAGTGATTATGTTTAGTAGAATTTTTTACATAGTAATGACCACGTAATTAATCAATTCTGGGACAACTGTGGGTTTTTAAGTAGGTAAGTATGATTATTTGAAAACTGAAAAATAAATTATAAGATAGTTGCGACAATATTTATTTATATTAGAATTCAATATTAAGGTTGTTTTGGTCAAACAATAATTTATTTGACCACACTGACAAAACTGCTTTGATTAGAGAATTGATTTTACAAACTTCTGTCTAAATTTTTCTTTTTATGCACTAATTGTAAGGTAATTTTGGAATTTAACTCAAATATTTGCTTTGTAGGACACAAATATTTGTCTGCAATCAGAAATTTGTTTTCTATTAATGCCCATAATATAATCAAAAACATATTTCCTGTTTCAGATATTGACAAATATATCAATATTTATTATTCAATAAAATGTTTATGACTTGTAAGACTATTTGACAAAATTTTATTACATATTTCATCCACAAATATGTTTTTTTTTATGTTAATTTCAAGCAATTGAACATGAAACTGGTGAATGATGATTGATAAAATAAATAATGATAAGATACCGATCACCGGTCACTGTGTGGTTCTCTATTTTACACAACAATTCAACAATTTTAAGCATCTTTTAGTAAATTTTGAGCCATTTTTGTCAATATCTTTTTACATAGTCTATCCCAAACTGGCTATGCATGCGTTGGCATAACTTTTTTTCAAATTCCAATTTTCGCGATAATTCCAAAAAAAACTGAGTAGAAATTCCTCTAGGAGTTTAGTCTTATTCGAGTATAGAAAGTTATTTTTGCGATATTTTTGTCTTACACAATTCAAGCAATTCTATGGAAGCATAAAAGTTCTTTTTAGATTAGGTAAAGTATTTTTTTTTATACAAGATACGGCAACATTTTAATAATAAACATTGCTCGTGGAATTAAAATTTATGCAAGTGTGAGACGTTTTAAGACTTTAATTACTTTGGTTTTCTTTATCTTTTTTGGGAAAACTGATTTTCTGCATTCAATCCAAATTGATTGTTTCCATTCGGTCCCAAATCGGTTCTGAATGCATTAGTATCTCGGTTATTGTTGGAGATAGAAAGATGGTTAAATGGGGAGAGTTTTTAGAAGACTTTTTTATTGGAAATTTCTTCTTCTTTATGAAACTCTTTTTAAAATTTCTTAAATGTTAATAGTTAGTTAAGTTATCTGCAGAAACCCTTTTTTAAATCTTGTTAATAACTTTTGCAATTTTGAACTTTTGAACATGTGAACCATTTTGACCTTGTGAATCAGACTATTAGATAAACTGTAGAAGACATAAATAAAATTTAGTTTCGGAATATTTGATGCCTAGCGCATCAGAGGATTATTAATTTTTATTTGAGACGATTTTATGGCCAGCCATATGCACTATAATCCCCAGAACGTACAAATTTTAGAAAAATAATATTAGAGATATATTTGCTAGTATTAAGCAAATTACATTGAAAAGAGTAGTAGTCAATTTAGTTTTAAAGGCGTGCCAAAAGTGTTTAGATGAGGAGGGACGTCACCATGAACAATTTATGTAGTTTACATTATTTTTAGTAGTTGATTATTTCTTGTCTGTAATTTGCAAATTGTTACCTACTTTGAAAACATATATTTTCTTTCATATTCAACAGCAGACAACATTTTTTTTTCTAGCATTGTGATATACCATGGAACAGAAAATTTTGAACAATATTTAACCAAATAAAAATCCAATATTTTAAGTTAATGTTATTTTTCCAATCGAATATATTTAAGTTAACTCGGAAATACATGAAAATAGACATATTTTGATAACATCAGAGAAAGTATCTTAAACCGAATTTGAAGAAAAAAGATCGAATACCTAGGTAATAAAATCCTCTAATACTTCCCCCATTTAACCATCTTTCCATCTCCAACAATAACCGAGATACTAATGCATTCATAATCAATTTGGATTGAATACAGAAAATCACTTTTCCCAAAAAAATAAAAAGATCAAGAAAACCAAAGTAACTAAATTAAAAACGAAGTAACTAAAGTCTTAATACGTCTCACACTTGCATATATTTTAATTCTACGAGTAACTTTTATTGAAAAAATGTTGCCGTATCTTGCATAAATAAGTACTTTACTTACCCAATCTAAAAAGGACTTTTATGCTTCCGTAATGGCTTGCTTGATTTTTCAAAAACAAAAATTTGGCAAAGATAACTTTCTACTCGAGCAATTCCCAAAAGGACAAATTTCAACTCTAAAATGTTTTGTCTTCCACACTCATATTGGAGACACCCTGTAGGTATTTTGTGTAATTATTTATGCACTTAAATTATTCCACGTGTCTGATAAGAGTAATTAAATCCAATATGAACGACGAATAATACTTAAATGTGAATGGTCGTAATTTGTTGGCTGCAGATCTCTCCATTTATAGCTTTAATCTACATACAAATATACTCGTAGAAACAAGACATAATATAATATTTTATATATTTAATAGAAATATTTTCCTTTAAAGAATCTAAGGTGGTCTAATATGAAAAAAATAATATCAAAAGTCAAAGCATTTTTTTTTCAATGTATGGTTAGTCAATCTGCTGTGAAAAATTGTCTAATGAACAATTTTATAAAATATATGAGATCCATGTTTCTTATTTTATCCTTAAAATTATTTATATTTTAGTATCAAACAGAGAATGACTTATTGTTAGAGCACCAGGACAATAAAAAGGACAAAAACAGACGTATTTAAAATATCTCCAGCGTGTCATATTGAACAACGGAAAAAAACTTAAGGATCTTGTTTTCTTTTTTATAAGATAAAAGTGTCTGATTGTATAGAATCAATTTTCAAGGTTATTACTTTATCTCCAAATACAGTGCGACCCATTTAAGGTCGCAAGACCCCTGTACATTCTTTAATTAATGTTTGATTTACGTTGTTGTCAAGTTATGATGGTAAAATAATATGATGTTAGTTGACACATCGTGCGGTTGTAGGAAATCGATTAAAAAAAATATATGTAGCATTTTTTTTTTTTAGTTTATATTTACTATTTGATTTAAAACCGCCGGTTACCAGTTTTAGGTAAAAAAATTAATTGGGTTCCTGAAATACAAGCTCCCAATTTTTTTACCGTTAATATAGCGTAAATGGCAGTTTTTTTTGAGTGACATTTTGGATTGAGCATAAAACTTCGCGTATTGATATTGCAAATTCCATGTTTCTGAAATAGAAAGTTCAATTATTACTTTCTAGATAGTCACAATCACGCACAGACGGTGGCTTTAGTAACGTTTTGGTATATTTTATTTAGGTAAGTACCTAACTAAGCACCGAATAGTGTACATTTTTAAAAATCTTTCTTATGAAAAAATAGAAAAGCAGTGAATTACTCACATTGATCAAATTTTATTTTGAGTTGTGTTGCGATCTTAAATGGATCACACACTGTATAATGATGATCCAAACATAACCTCGATTTATCCATATTGATGTAGTGACTAAATGGGACATGGCCCATTTACGATATAATTTTTTTACGCACCTGTAAATAACCTAGTAATAAAGATATCACTATAAATGACTACATAAATTAAATCGTTAAACGGTATCATACTATGTACATAACTAAAAATGTAAGGATATCTGTATGTGCAGTGTATGCTAAATAATAGGTGTGAATAAAGTTACATACTGGTGTCAGAGTGCCTGGTGATAAAGTGTACAAACACTAGGTGGTGATTGTACACCTCAAATGCAACAAAAAAGTTGCTCTTGACCATCGTCCGATTCTCAAGCATAAGAGAGAAATTTCAGGATTTATTTTTTTCGGAATAACGTGATTTTTCGCCTAAAACTGACCATATCTCCTGATATATTGTTCCTACAGCAAATTAAAAAAAAAAAACATTGGAAAGCTCATTAAAGTGTCTTGAAGGAAACATACTTAGCAAGATTTCCATGTAATTCTTATAAGCACAGACACAATTCTAAATTTTAAAAATTTCAAAGTTTCTAAATTTTACAAAATATGACTTTGATCAAACGAATTTTATTTGTCTCTCAAAAGTGTACAAAAACTTCCTTTTTTAATAAGCTTTCCAACGGCATACGCATATTTTCAAAAATTCCGCATCGAGTAGAAGAAATCGATTAAGGTAGCCAGAGGAGAGGAGAGGACGTCGGATTCCCAACCAAGGCTTCGCACTAACTTGCGTCATGTCATGCACCCTCTTTCATTTCGCCAGGTCTACACGTGTACCACAGTTCTACGAAAGCTGTCTCGTCTGTTGTCTTTCATTTCCTGTTCAAGCTTGTATTAATGGAATTGTTTAATTTTTCTGGAAAACCATCTGGATCTTCTCTGCACGTCTGTCTTCCCCCCTCTATTCTTTCATAATTTTTTCTGCTCCCTGCTTGATAAAATTTTGTACGTGGTTTGATTGCGTTTGAGAGTAATAAGATGTCTTTTTCTAACCAAGAATATGCCGACATTCATTATCTGTACGGGTTTTGTGACGGTAATGCAGTTTAGTTCGAAGTTTCGCAGTGGAAGGTATGGAAAACCATTAGGCTTGCAGGGTTACACCCTTACCGTTTTACCAGGGTACAAGGACTAGAAGAGTGAGATGGCTAAGCTAGAGTTGATTTCGCTCGCTCTCCTAATTTTCTTCAGCCGAATTTTGTGGATTGACGAGCACATTTACTAGAGAGGGTATCTTCAATACTCGTAATGAAAATTACGAGTATTGAATTATGAGTCTTGAACAGGATAAAAATGAAAATTTGTATCCTGTTATTACGTCAGCAGCGTTTTCAAAGGCGTTTTGCTATAAATGTATGGATGGGTGTCATTGATGGGGCCTGACGTGATCGGGCCTTTTTTAGGGTTTCCGAGAACGTTGGCAAGTGGACCCTACCTCAACTTTCTACAGAATAACTTACCCACCCTATTGGAAGACGTGCCACTAAATCTGAGGCATCAAATGATATTCCAACATGACGGAGCACCTCCTCATTTTTTTCTAGCGGTCCAAAGATACTGAATATGTATGAACTACAATCATGAAAATCCGTTGATATTTAACCCCTTTTTAACCCTCATTTCACTAAAAGAAAGGGGTAAAAAAGTCCGCTATTTTGTTTTTTTTTTTCACTCAAAATACTTGTAGTTCAGACGATAGCGGCTGGCTTATATTTTAATATCCATTTTTATTTCAGACGTTCCAGAGCTGAGATTTTTTGCCAGCCGTTTTTTAGTTGGTTAACTTCAGGCAGCCATATCACGGCCACACGTGGCTTAAAAATTACAAAAAAAAAATTATATAGTTTGAGATGTTGACTTTTATATGTAAAAAAAAATAGAATTTTAAAATAAATATTACTATAAAAAAAATCTTGAAAAAAGTGTAATAAATGTGTACTGCCCCCTTAACAATTGTTTTGCAAGTTATTATTTACTTCTTGCATATGGTGTGTGAATATAAAACCTTCACTTGGCCACAAAAACTCGTCCAGTAATTATCTCAGTAAATTGTGTTCTCTATCTTTCAGACACAGACACGCGTAAAAGTTTTTAGATACTCGTATAACAATATCACAAGTCGTAAATCCTGTGTTATTTATTATATGATTTATGATAGTTGTGACTGGAGATTTATTGATTTGAAGACGTACAATGATGAAATTGTATTAATTCAATATTCAGTTGTCATTCATTCATTCATTCAGATGTCATAAACTGATTAACAATCTTTTTTTAGCTACCTTTCGTTAACAATAGCTTGTACTTAAAAAACAGTTGTCTAGTAAGAAACATACTAGTTTGTCTGCGATCTAAAATTAATAACAGTAAATAAAAAATTAAATTAGTAAATTCGACTATGATATGTGCTTCTTCGGTCTAGGCCGTGAAAAATATCCCGTATTGTCAGCACTACCGTTACTAAATAACTGTCTGGTTGCTTAGTGTGGGCAAGAAATACTGGAAATTGGCTTTTTGTGTCTTTTTTTTGCCACAAAAAAAATTTCATTTTCATTTCTGTACTTGCAAGAAAAATCAATCAATTTTTAAACGATCGAAGAAAAAACTATTTTACCAATAATAGCTCTTAGCAACTGTGATACGTGATAAATGCTGACCTGCTGCTCATCATATAAGAACGTTTATCTAAACTAAATAACGGGAGATTTATTGAATAATGCACACAAGGACGGACGTTTAGTATTATCGAGATTATATGTATGTAGTTGCTCGGTTAAATTGTTATGCATTCTGTACTTAGACAGCTTAATCGATGCTTGTTAGATAATAATATGTCATTTTCGAGTTAGTGTGTAAATGCATGTCATATGTGAGTATTGCACCAACCTGACAGGTTGCTATTATAAAGTAAGTACCTATACATTTATATGCGAAGTGTGATTGACAGTATGCAAACTTTTTTTCACACCTTCATAATCATCTTATGAGCCATATTTTATATGGCTTTATGTATATCCTTTGTATTGTTTTATTGTTTTTTAATGAATGTAGTAAATATGTTGTAAATTTCTGTGCTACATATTATCTATCTATTAGTTTAACATTGTAATTAACTTACTAAATGTAAAATCTATATAAAGGAGCAACAAGGAATTCTAGGAATGCCCATGGACAATATGGTTCCGAACTGTAACTTTCAAAGACATTTTCGAGTGTAAATACCAGACGAAAAGAACTGGGACAATGGGCTCTCAATCCAAGCACAGAGAAACTGATATACAGGCGGTTCCAAAACAGAACAAGCAATAGGAGCCAGGATTTACGCGACAAGACCTAATACAAATATCTCGTTAAGTCTAGGAAAACATGCGACAGTATTTCAGTCTGAAGTGGGTACAATTCAATACTGTGCTATGAAAATAATAAGGCGGTGAACTAAGAACCAGTTTTTTGCCATCTTTTCCGATAGCCGAACAGTTCTGAAAGCAGTCAGCTCCACGCAAATGATATCAAAATTAGTATGGGATTGCGTGGACGTTAAAACCACCAGAAAAGGAACGAAAGAAACTAGAAACAAAAAGTCTGATAAACTAGAAAGAAATCGCTTCAGATGCTCTAATAGGACCAGAAGCTTTATGTGACGTATCAAAACCACGCATAAAAATGACTATTAGTAAATGGATCGATGACAAATCACTGGAATGGTGGACAAACTTTCCAGGACAAAGACAACGAAAAAAATGCATAAAAGAACGATCGACCAAATTCGCAGAAGACCAATTGCGTTAAAATCGAAAGGTTGAAAGGTTGTAAAGCCTAATTGGTCTGATAGAGGAGACAACATACAAATTTTGCCTGGAAGAAGAGGGAACTTCAGTTCATGTACTTCAGTGCATGTGTCATTGTGCCACGTACTGTGTCAAAAGCTAACAGCTATACAAAAGAGTCCATATCGAGGCTGTGGAGTCTGATAAAAAAGAACAAATCTGAACAAGGTATCCTTAAAACCAGTGGGAGTGGTACAATAAACTTTAAGGGATCGCGGTGGCTAATAGGATTCCAGCTCCCAACATTATATCTTAATGTAATCTACTTTGGTATGGTAAAACAACCAGAAAGGGAACGAAAGAAACTAGAAACAAAAAGTCTGATAAACTAGAAAGAAATCGCTTCAGATGCTCTAATAGGACCAGAAGCTTTATGTGACGTATCAAAACCACGCATAAAAATGAGTATTAGTAAATGGATCGATGACAAATCACTGGAATGGTGGACAAACTTTCCAGGACAAAGACAACGAAAAAATGCATAAAAGGACGATCGACCAAATTCGCAGAAGACCAACTGAGTCAAAATCGAAAGGTTGAAAGGTTTTAAAGTCTAACTGGTCTGACAAAGGAGACAACATACAAATTCTGCCTGGAAGAAGAGGGAACTTCAGTTCATGTACTGTGTCATTGTGTCACGTACTATGTCAAAAGCTAACAGCTATACAAAAGAGTCCATATCGAGGCTGTGAAGTCTGATAAAAAGAACAAAGCTGAAAAAGGTATCCTTAAAACTAGTGGGAGTGCTAATGTGACCTTAAGGGATCGCGGTGGCTAATAGGATTCCAGCTCCCAACATTCTATCTTAATCCTACCTTGGAAGTACCACCCTCTAGTATGTCTAAATGGATCTAGACATGTTCTGATAGGTTCGACAAAGTCGGCAACTGCCACATGCCTTTCCCGAAAGCACACACGATCGATCAACGGTAAGTCCATTAAGCATAATGATGGGCAATTTGAATCGATTTAATCTTTACGATACATCGAATTAGTACAATAATTGATTTAGCACAAAGCGATTAATGCGAGTATCAGATCGTCGGATCGTATGCTGCTACCATCTACTAAGAAATAGTTAAAGTGATAAATGTACAAATGTTGCAGATTACAACTCTTCCAAATCGTAAATTTGCAATTTGGGTATATTATTTCCAGTTTAGTGTACTGACTACTCTCATATGTAGATACACACTTATACCCTGTGTGTCAACGAGACATCGGCCAGTTACGAAAAAGGACAAATAGAAGTGAGATGACAGATAAGAAAGAATATATTTAATTGTCAAAGCTATTACATTATATGACAGTCAATCTCTCTCGTAGATTGACTGTCTCGTAGAAGTCTCGTAGATTGACTTTGATGACCTTTTTTTTATGTATATATTTTATAGTCCTTTCTAAACACTCAACTTCAAAAACTCTTGTAATTTTCAATTAACGAAAACCTAACGATTTTCTGCACTATTTAAATCTAAACTGTGGTCTTTGTCTGTCGTTTGACTCGTTTCTTACTTTCTTAAAACGTCAATAATTTTCTTATTTAATAATCGAGTAATAAAATTGAACCGATTCATAGATTCTAATGATTCGATTAAGTAATCCTATCAATTCAAGACAGTCTAGTCACAGAGCCGGATTTAGATCTTATTATGTGTCAGTGCCACATGTAAAGGCGGATGATGAGCAACAAGCGAGGCTTGTATATTCTGATTACAGTAACACACGGTGGGATTAGTTAACCCACGGGGGGGGGTCCTCCCCTGGGGGGGGGGGGGGGGGCCCGGGGGGGGTTTTTGGGGTTTGGGTTGTTTGGTTTATCACGCACCGCCACTCCTTAAAGGTATGTTTAAATAGTATCACCTTCTAGTGAGCCTGACCTATCAGGACCTGTCTAGCCCCATTGAAACACACTGTTATCTGTGACCAGATAATTGTCATATTCAACTAAGATTCTACTGGCCAAACCAACGTACACATCCTGTATATGAAGTATTTTTTGAACATGCCTTCTGACTCGATGATGTGGGTCCTGAAAACCTATGAGCAACAGCAATAATTAAAAGGCATTACAATAAAAATGTCATTCAGGCAAGGCAAAAATTACCTTCACATATTTCATCCGATCCGACAGGCGAACTGTTAACGAAAACTGTTCGCCTGTTTCACCCGTCTGACCGCCAAATACGGGATATTATGCCCACTTAACATTTGCGAGGAGTCATTCGACTCGTGAAATAAACAATTTAAACGGCCATTATTATTTAATACGAACGACCTAAATACGTTATCAGAATACGAATTCCGCGGCGCGTGGTGGTTAAAAATAAGCGCTCAAATATTTTTAGACTGATCGCATTTTAAATACATAATACGAAAAGCCTCGCGTCCGCGGAATCTAAAAAACACGTTTTTTGGGGCCTTCAACTGCGATATATTTATTACTATCCCGCCCCGTCGTGTGTTGGGCGAATATTCGGATTTTACATGTTTTTTTTTGTCAGCGAGTGCCGGGCTGTTGAAAAATATTACCCGGAAGCCCAACATACAGAGGCCGCTCGTCCATAGAGGCTCAAGGGCTAGAATCTGCCAAAGATAGTTAATCCCAATCCAAAGAATGTCAATTCATCAATTTATATACTGTTTATTAGTATGTATAGAGTGACCCAACAATTTGTCAGTGACACTCTTGTCAGTCTGTAATTTATGATCTTATTATATTAATTAGTAGCATCATAAGGGGTGTACATATACACGGTGTTGAATAAAGGTCGGTACCTCGGAATAACTCTGTTGCAACGCATTGCAGCGGAAAATGTCAAAGGGAAAAGTTGTTTGGTTTCAAAAGGGGAATAGTTTGCAATTTAAACCACCTCCCACCCCTTCTGCGGGGGTGGGGGTAAGTTCAGTTTTTTAAATGGAAACCCATATTTTTTATTCGCGGATGGTGTTCTCCGATAAAAAATAAACATCTTTTATTTGAAAATTTTTTTTGTCCAACTTCATTCTTGCCCAATATTTGCCATAAACAGCCGAAGAGGAGAGCAAATCTCTTAATGATGTGAGGTTGGGGAAATCAGCAGCGATCTTGCAACCAAGTACGAGATCTGTTCAATCACATTTTCCGAATCGATCGAGGTCTCGTCTCAAAAATCACCGTGAACAGAACAATTTAGTTATTTAGGTTTTGATTTCGGCTATTTCATGGGGATTATTAGTAAAGGATGGGCCTGAACAGGAAAAAAGAGACACACGATGTTCGCTTTCCAGCTAACAACATGATGCGCTAATAAAAAATAGGGGTTTTCATTTGAAAATTCAAACTCACCCCGCACCCCCGCTGAGGGGTTGGAGGGTGGGGGTGGTTTGATGTACAAACGTTTTCCCTCTCGAATATAAACAACTTTTTCTCTCGCAACTTTTCGGTGCAAAAGAGAAAAACAGAGGGGTTTCCCGGAGGGGAAGTTAATTTGTGCACAGTTTTTATTTTGGCTGTTTATGGCAAATATTGGGCAAGAATGAACTTGGACAAAAAAAATTTTCGAACAAAAGATGTTCATTTTTTATCGGAGAACACCATCCGCGAATAAAAAATATGGGTTTCCATTTAAAAAACTGAACTTACCCCCACCCCCGCAGAGGAGGTGGAGGGGTGGAGGTGGTTTAAATTGCAAACTATTCCCCTTTTGAAACCAAACAACTTTTCCCTTTCCCCTGACATTTTCCGCTGTGATGCGTTGCAACAAAGTTATTCCGGGATACCGACCTTTTTTCAACACCCGATATATACGAAGTGTGGCTATTAAATAACCGAACTGATGCTGCTACCAGCGCACTGCGAGTGTGTCGCGACAAGTTTGAACAGAGCTCTGTCTGGTAATATTTTCCCCATACTGAGCTCGCTGGACAAGCCAGTGGGTCGCTCACTTTGACTGTAACAATCGTTTGAATTAGTCTACGCACCAGTGACGCGTCGAAAAAATGTTGAGTGTTCAGATGGAGCAACGGGTTAATCTCAAGTTTCTTGTTAAACTAGGGAAAACTTTTACAGAAGCTTATGCAATGTTAAAAGAAGTGTACGAGAATGAACGTTTATCCCGCACACAGGTTTTTGAATGGTTTAAACGATTTAAAGAGGAATGTAAAACGACCGAAGACGATCCGTGCCTCTGACGGACCTGAACTTCATAATCGGACGAAAACGTTGAAAAAACTAGTAAATTAATCCGCAAAGATCGTCGTCTAAGCATCTGAGGGCTTGCTGAATTAACAGGAATCGATAAAGAATGTGTCCGCCAGATTTTGCATGAATCGTTCAACATGCGCAAAGTTTGCACAAAAATGTGGCAAAATTCCTCACTCCCGAGCAAAAGGAATCAAAAATGAACATTTGCGCTGACGCTCTAAACGAGATTGACACTGATCCAGGTTTGTTAGACACGGTGACACTGAAGGGGACAAGACTCGAAAGTGTGGAAGCGGTTAAAGCAAAAGCGACGGAGGTTCAGAACCAGCTGACAGAAGCGGACTTCCAGCACTGCTTTCAACAATGGAAAAGTCGTATGGAGCGGTGTCGAGATCGCCAAGGGGAGTATGTAGAAGGCGAAAAAGTTGCTACTATAATTGGTAACGAATAAAAAATGTTATGACAGCAGTTCGGTTATAAAGCCACACCTCTAGGGCCCTGATATTACCTACAACTGCAATTTTTAAGGGAACTATTTAGATCTTATATTAATTTCAGTACATTCCCCCATTGGGCTACCCTGTACTGTAAACCACGATTATGGATATACTAAAATGCATTTCAATCAGTTTGAGGGTTTTTGCCACGCGAGCTCCTGTGGAATATGGTGTAAATCGCAGCTCCCATTCTACCCAAATGTCCAACGAATGCACCTAATAGCTTTTCTAATGCATTTGAATTACCTACATTTTTGCGCAATTTTACAATTTGAATTACATTGCATTTTTTTGTTGCGCCCATGACTTATAAGCGCAAGTCCATTAGTCATGTGTTTCGAATTTCGCATCATCACGGATCTGAGCGCGTTTGGAGGGTTGATAGATAATTAAATTTATGGTGTTTCTGTAGATTTTCAATTGTATTATTAATTTTGCGATAAGTTTAAGAGTCATAAAATTTTTAATTGCAAATTCTTAAGTACACTTACAGCAACAGAACTAATGGAATGAACAGTTTGTGCGGGCACAATAAGTATCAGCATCAATACCAGGGCTTGTGCCTACCCCATAAGTAATAATAATAATAATAATAATAATAGTTATTATTATAATAAGAATGATAATAAAAAGAACCAGAACGAGTCCGCTAGATTCAGTGGCGGCTCGTCAGGGGAGGCAGAGGAGGCAGTGCCTCCCCTGTGAAGAATTCTATAATTCAAATTCAGTTTTTTTCTGGCACTTCTAAGATAATACAAAATTAATTAATTGATTCTATTGCTTACATTTCTATGAAAAATATTGATAGGGAAATTTGTAAAGCACCATTTTTTTTCATGGCAGGTAGATGAGACTACTGATGTAACGTGTCACTCGCAACTTTCAGTAATTATGAGGTATGTCAAAAACGGGGGGATCGCAGAATCATTTGTTGGGTTTTATGATGTTAGTTCTGGGCGTACATCTGAAGATTTGTTTAAATTATTAACAGACATTTTCAAAATTCGATTTAGAAAACAAATTAATAGCGCAAACATATGACGGTGCTGCGGTAATGGCGGGCCATTTAAATGGTTTACTAATTAAAATTAAATCTGTGGCTCCTCAAGCTCATTTTACACACTGCTATACTCATTGAATTTGAATTTGGTTCTCAGTAACGCCTGTAGCTCAATAGCACGTTAGAATTTTTTTTTGCAAATTTGTCAGATTTTTCAAGATTTTTCTAACTCTACAAAAATAACAGATGTTTTAGATACTGTTTGTGGCAATCGATTACCTTCTACAGCGCCCACACGTTGGAATTTTACTTCTCGCGTTGTATTTACTGTATATACTTACAAAAATCAATTGATTGAAACTTTCAATTAGAGAAGCAGTTGGTTTAAAAAACATTTAGAAGATCATAATTTTGTTTTCTACACAACCTTCCCGATGGTTTTGCTGCACCAATGAAATATATTAGGTACATTATATTAAACAAATTTACTTACTATATTTTATCGACCAAGTAGAGGTCCTTCTCCTAGCTATACGGTATATTACTAACAATGTTTACCATTACAAAAATTTAGGTAACAAATATTTTTATAAAATTTGTTGCCTCCCAAAAAAAAAGTCACGAGCCGCCACTGGCTGGATTCTTCCATGTGGAATGAAAATGGCGTGGAGAGGGAATCTTTTTGTTGCATTTGTGACATGAAAACTATGCACTATCCAATTGTTTCGTAATTGAATTTTTGTTAGAATACCAGTGAGTTGAGAAAACATCCTTATTATGTTGTTTACTGACTAGGGGAGAAATTAAAACCTAAATAAAGTCGTTACGAGCCGCCACTGCCAATATAATAATTGGACTGTAGATGACCGCATATAGTCTGTTGGCTTTGCTTGGTATAGTCACAACCCCATGAAGTACATGAATTATTGCCACGTTTTTTAATGTTAGAAATGATATATTTAACGAAAATGCAAACATTTATCTTATTCGTTTAGATGGTTTGTCGTACTGACGGTGTCATGCTCTGTTCAGATCGATAGAGACACGTTGTCGAAGATGAAGTGTCCTCACAAACCCAGGATTATGTAGATTATTAGCATAAAAAATAATCCTAAAAGTTTTATGATATATTTGTGTAAGAAATATTTGTACCGAAAGCTGTATATACGGTGTAAACTTGAAAACGAACAGCATTTAATATCGCCTAAACTAATGACAGTATCAAAATTTGGCGAAACATGTCAATT
This sequence comes from Aromia moschata, assembly GCA_029963805.1. Classification (NCBI taxonomy): domain Eukaryota; kingdom Metazoa; phylum Arthropoda; class Insecta; order Coleoptera; family Cerambycidae; genus Aromia; species Aromia moschata. The sequence goes on along the minus strand of JAPWTK010000034.1, from coordinate 2,227,454 downwards.
TACATGTCAAGGGGAACAACTTTTGAGGCATTTGTTGTCATACTACTTTCAACCCCCCTGACCCCTAAGGCATCTACCCCTAAAATTTTAAATGGCAACCCCTATTTCTTTTGCCACTTTGAGTTTCTTGTACAATTCTAGATAAATTCCATTATTTTTTTTTTCAAAATTGAAGTACCTACTTAACCTCACGAATGCGTGAAATGTATTTATTTTCTAAATTGACATAATGCAACTTTTAAAAGGGGTTACATTCACTGATCCGTCATGTCAGGCACATCCATTCATTTAAAAATATTTGTTGAAAAATTAGGTACCAAATTCTTTCGTTTATTTACATTTCACCGTTACAAAACACGAAATTTTTTTTTTAAATGAATGTTCGCGAATTGAATGCGCGGGTACATTAGGCAATACTATCATTGGTCCTCTCTTCATAAATGAAAATCTAAATGGTGACATTTATGCCGAAATGTTAGACAGTGTTATAGAGCCTCTTAAAATTCATGAGGTGGAAAATTAAAGAGACGCCAATGGAAATCTTACTCTAGATGAACATTTGCTGCACTTCCAACAGGATGGAGCACCTCCTCATTATGTACGCCCAGTAGTAAGAGAGTGGTTGGATAATCATTATCCGGAGCAGTGGATTGGTAGGAGAGGACCCATTGAATGGCCACCTAGGTCACCAGATCTGACACCTCTCGATTTCTTCCTATGGGGTCACTTGAAATCAGTTTTATTCAAAACTCAACCAGATTCAATTGAACAACTGCAGCAAATAATTGTACAAGAATGTAGGGCTATTTTACCTGAAACTCTTCAACACATCCGCGAACAGTTTGAATATCGGCTGTATTTAGAAAACAATGGAACCCATTTTGAACAATTAATAAAGTAATTATAAAGGTAAGAATTTGAGTATTTCATTATCATACTTTTAAAAGTTGCATTATTTCAATTTAGAAATTAAATAAATTCCACACATTCATGAGGTTAACTAACTCAACAAAAAAGAAATATGGGACTTATCTAGAATTGTACAAGAAACTCCAAAAAGGCAAAAGAAATAGGTGTTGCCATTTAAAATTTAGGGGTAGGTGCCCTGGGGGTTAGGGAATTGAAAGTAATACGACAACAAATGCCTCAAAAGTTGTGCCCCTTGATATGTAAATTGACGTGTTTCGCCAAATTTTGATACTATCATTAGTTTAGGCAATATTGAATGCTGTTCGTTTTCAAATTGACACCGTGTATGCATACCTGGTGTTCCTTATTTTTATAAATCAGATATTTGGACCCTTTTATTTTATTTTTCACCTTACATTCACTTCTAACTAACCATTGAGATGGGTATACTCATTTTTTTTGTTGATTGGTATACTCATTTTTTTTGTTGATTGGTATAATCATTTTGTTCACTGCCCACCTGTGTTTTTACCAATGAACCGCTACTGGAAAAATGTCATGTCACATCAATATTTTCTGACCAATATACAGTTTACCTGGCACTTTCTTCTATAGATGCTGATTAACCCACTTATAAATCCTATAATCTAGTTTATTAGGTCAGTGAATAAAAAGATGTTTTTGTAGTACCTAACATCGTTTTGAGTCATCTCGTGCATTATTAATGATTTTCTTTAAAATTCAAATACGGAAATCTTGTAAATTTAAATTGCTCGTATTTACTTACAGTAGGTATGTACCTTACTTTTACAAGTTCATCAGAAACGTCCTTTAAATGGAGGAAACAGGTCTCGACATACATTATGTAGTATGTAAACACACGCGCAGAGGAGTAAACAAACTACATTTTAATTTTAAGCATGTATCAGTGTTAGTCTACACGTGTAGCACAGGTTGCGATTTACAAAATAAACGTAGTAGTGAAAGATTTATATTCCTCGTTATTCGCGAAAGTTCAAACTATGTATAGTCCTTCTAATTTTAATTGAAAATGATAAATACGCCTGGGGAACAAAAAAAGCGGTGCAACTTTATAATTCCATGGGCGTGCATATATCTTTTATAAATTCGAAAATTGTGAAATATTTTTTTTCATTCAAATCAATATAGGAGATTAAAATTAGCCTGCATACAAAACTCTTAATATTTGTAATATAATTTGCTGTGAATAATGCTCATTTAGCCAGACAATCTCAAAAAATTGTCTGTGTTAATAAACCTGAAATACACGTCACTGGCATCTTAAACAAGTTGAGTGCCTAAAGTCGTAAATCATTTTAACGACGTCGTAAAAATTTTATGGCACAGTGAAAAAAAACCCAAAAAGACCGAAGAAGGATTAGCAATGTATTAAATGCAAAGAAGTCTAATAATCTCGTTGACCGGTGTTACCGCCAGTGGTTTTACTCTGTGCGGCCAGCCGGCTCTTCAAAATTTTCTTAAGTATAGGAATATACATAAAGTTGTTTGAATTTATAATTATTTTTTTCCAGCAATTTTAAACGCTTTATTTTAATGCTAACTAATAAATTTATATCTATGTATTTTTTTTTTAATATTCCCAAACTAGCTTTCTAAGAACGTCACGAACTAACAGTTTACTGAAGTATGAAGTATACTTGTATAGTGAGCTTAGCAATTTTAGAAAATATATCTGACAACCTTGCTTTTTTCTACCTATTTTCAATTTAAAATGGAAATAGTGTACATATGTATTTTTTTTATTTATTTTTTAGGTGATTTGTGATATCAGATCCCTTAAATTTGTCATCTTAAAAAAAATGTTATTGATATTTAACTAATTTCAAGGAGTTTTTTATTAATGTTCCTTTTTTTCTTTTTACAGGTAAGTGTCACGCGAGGAATAAACTTTTCCGTAAGTAAAATTCTAAAAACTGAAGTAAGTAAATAATAGGATTGTGATGAATTTAAAAATGACATTAGTTAAAGTACCAGAGCAGAGCAACTTACTGATGAATGTCATTTCTGATTCTAGAGAAGGGGTCAATCATATTTTTATATTATAACTAGCAACCCGCCCCGGCTTCGCCCGGTTTACTACATCACATTAGAAACCCCTAAAATTATCAGTGTTTCTCTACTATATTATGCATGTATTATACATATAAACCTTCCTCTTGAATCACTCTATCTATTAGAAAAAACCGCATCAAAATCCGTTGCGTAGTTTTAAAGATCTAAGCCTACATAGGTAGTAGATAGATAGGGACAGACAGTGGGAAGTGACTTTGTTTTATATTATGTTATGATATTGCTTTTATGGAAATCGTAATTACGTTCTCATAGTTCTGTTTCTGTATATTATTTTAATCGAATAAAAATATATTGTATTTTATAATTTGGGAAATGGTAAAATATACCGGATGTCAACAAAACTATTTATAAGCCTGCAGTTTTTTTTATTTCGAGTTTTACTGGAAGTGCAACGATCTTCAACTTGATCATTTGGACCACCCTGTATAATCTTACAATTTTTTTATTCTATATAAAACTTTATACACGGCACACTTAAATTGTTGTCATTTCGATTAAAGCTGGTGATTTGTTTCACTTTTTCGTCAAGATTAGAATTAATTACCTGCTAAATTTTTTTGTATAAATTTGATTTAACAAAATTATATTACAAAACAATATCTTAGCAATAAAAACATATAAACTCTGACATTTATTTTGTTCTCAACATTGAAATAATGAAATAAATAATGTAACTACGAAGAATTTTGAAATAACCACCAACCTCACTTCATTGAATTGTTAAAAATATAAAATACGTTTTTCATATAGAAGTTTATACTGAATCTATGTAGTATACAGGATGTTCAGTTTTTTTTCAGTCGTAGGACCTTCATTTTTTAAAAAAAAAATACGTGTTTTGAATGCCAGTTTTCAAATATGCAACGACGGAAAATATAAAACCAAAATTAAAAAAGTAATTCGAAAAAAAACCGGTTAGAAAAAATGATACAATTTTACAAAGCATTTGTTATGCAAAAATTAAATAAAAGCGATTTGGTTTTTTTTATAGCATGAAAGTACAAGTCTTCGCGAATAAAATGAGCCCACGGTCGTTTCTGTACGATCATTTTTGCCTCTGTAAAAGCTGATTTTTGAAAACGTCTTTTTTTTTAAAATCGTTATAACTCGAAAAAAAAATCTTTTTTTGAATTTTTTGAAAAAAAGGTCATTCGCTTGTCTTGGGCTGTATTTCTAGGTAACAAGAAGTCTGTTCAAACAAAATTGGAATTTATACAGCAAAAATACGAAAACGCGAATTTTTACGTTTTTTTAAATTTTTCTCAAATGTTTATGAACCGATTTTTTTCGTTCACATCTCATTAGACGCGCATTTTTAAGACCTACAACTTTCTAATTTAACTTTCTTGTGTAGGACTCGAAGCTTTTTTTTATTTGCAAAAAAAAAACGTTTTTTTGACTTTTGCGAATTTTTTTGGTTATGTTCGCCATTAAAACTCGAGTCGCAAAAAACACTATCTTTCTTAGAATTATTTTCTCTATACGACCATATTTTTTTGTTGTTTCTCCCCGTTGATTGGGCTATACTAAATCGGAAGTGTTATTTAGATGTCCAATGTGTCAAATTAACTCATATTGCGTCTACTGGTAGGGGTGAACTCGCTAATTCTACTATACACGGTCCAAATTTCAAAATTTTCCTCCTGTTGATAAAAAACGGCAGGCTGACGATTTCAGTATCAGCCAGTATCGTACAAACGATATACCTACATATGTATATGTACATTGTACATATATGTATCTACATACGAGTATTAAGTGCAAAATTGGTGAAAAGGCAGTTTTGGGTCGTACAATTCTTCTTATTTTTGCTTTCGAGTAATTATTTTATAATAACAATAATTTACAAACTTGTATAGTTATTAAATGTCCACAGACGTTAACTTGAAACGAGTAATAATTGCTACTTAATGTCTGTAATCAAGTGTTATACATACATAAATAAATATTTTCACTTCAAAGCGAATTTGTAAAGTAAAACCTCTAGAAAACAATCCTCTGTTACATTTGTCTTGCTAATAAATTGTGATAACACGCTGTATAACCGTTGTAAATTATCTTAAAATTTTAATAAAACGTTACTTATTTTGATGGGGTCCCCACAGTAAGTGTTAATTTACTTTATGCGCTACCGGACGGTTGTTTTATAATGTTTACTTCATCATATCGCACGTCTGTCAAAGCGTAAACAGTTTAAAATAGTAATTTTCGACCCATTTAGCAAATTGTAAGTATAAATAATACAATTTATGCTGTATTAGCTGGCACCGATTCAACAATTATTATACACGTGTGTTTTTTATTTCGCGACAGTGATATAAAAATATTACGTCTATTATTTTAACCGTTTCACGTGTACCTTTTGTTTGTTTGTTTATTTGCTGTAACGAGTCATGTTTTTGCGTTTTTTTTTTAAGCAACCGTTAATTTGTTGCTGTTAGTTATATTTTCTAATAGCTTTAATAACATACATATGTATGTATGTATGTACGAGGTGTGTAAATTGAGTAATGAGACTAGTTTATTTTTGTTTTATTCTAATAGAATTACAATTCAGTATTGTCTCCTCCAAAATAACTTCTTCGGAGCAGTGATGGAACTGTGGAATAGCTTTCAGCTGGTCGGTTCCAGCTGTTTTCTATAGTCCCAAAATGACGTCCGTCGAGGTTATTTTTCAATGTCGAGAAGAGAAAAAAAGTTACAAGGACTCAAGTCAGGCGAATACGGAGGCTGAAAATGAAATGTTTTTACTGGCGAAGAACTCGTTTACTGAAATAGCTGTGTGACAAGACGCATTGTCATGATGTAACATCCCGTTGTTCTTGATGTTTGGTCTCACACGCATTACCCTTTTTCGTTTTCAAGAACCTCTCTGTAAAAGTTTGATTTATTGTTTGGCCTGGAGGCACAAACTGATTATGGACAATTCCATGGCTATCAAAAAAGCAAATCAGCATGTATCTCTCGACTTGCTTTTTTGGGTCTTGGCGAGTTTGAAGTGTGCCATTCCATGTCGTTTTCGAAAAGTCAAGACACCTTTCTCTCCTGATGTCCTTTTGTTCCTACGAAAGGTTTTTTGGAATCATTTTTGCGCAGATTTTTCTCGTCCCCAATTCGTTAGTCAAAATCTGATAAACAATGAACAGTGGTATGATTCAAATTTAACTGACTCTTCTCCGATCATTCTTGTCGTCAAATGATGATCTGAATGCACAAGATCCCGTATTCTGTCGACATTTTCATCGTTTCTTGAAGATGAAGGCCTTCCGCTGCGTGGTTCATCTTCAGTCGACTCTCTTCCTTCTGAGAATGCCTTAAACCACCGAAAAATCTGGGCTCTTGAAAAAAACACTGTCTCCGTAGGCGTGTTGAAGTTTTGCAAAAGTATCCGTTGAGCTGTGTCCAAGTCTGAAGCAAAACCTGATAGCACACCGTTGCTCAAAATTAATGTTACTCATTTTTAAAACGCACTAGAAAAAAACGGTTTACGAAAACAGTCACAGAGAACTAACAAATGACTCTAACAAGTTCAAAGTCCCGCCTCCGCAGTGTTGTTAGATCGACCGCCAGTCTCATTACTTAATTTACACACCTCATATACATACATATGTATTCTATTTCCATTCTAAATTGAAAATAGGTAGAAAAAAGCAAGGTTGTCAGATATATTTTCTAAAATTGCTAAGCTCACTATACAAGTATACTTCATACTTCACTAAACTGTTAGTTCGTGATGTTCTTAGAAAGCTAGTTTGGAAATATTTAAAAAAAATACATAGATATAAATTTATTAGTTAGCATTAAAATAAAGCGTTTAAAATTGCTAGAAAAAAATAATTATAAATTAAAACAACTTTATGTATATTACTATACTTAAGAAAATTTTGAAGAGCTGGCAACGCCTGAGCTGCCGGCAGCCGCGAATGCACCAGCAAATGCCGACCATTATATGTACTATATGATTGCTTTATATATAATACATCCAAATACTTATTCGGTCCACTGTGCCATAAAATTTTTACGACGTCGTTAAAATTATTTACGACTTTAGCAATTCTATGTGTTTAAGGCGCCAGTGACGTATATTTCAGCTAGGTTTATTAACACAGACAATTTTTTGAGATTGTCTGGCTAAATGAGCATTATTTACAGCAAATTATATTACAAATATTAAGTTTTGTATGCAGGCTAATTTTAATCTCCTATATTGATTTGAATGAAAAAAATTATTTCACAATTTTCGAATTTATAAAAGATATATGCACGCCCATGGAATCATAAAGTTGCACCGCTTTTTTTGTTCCCCAGGCGTATTTATCATTTTCAATTAAAATTAGAAGGACTATATGTATTCATATAGAAGTTAATTTATAACAAGCACTAATGTGTATTCTTCTATAAATAACTGGATAAACATGTAGGAGGGACACGCAAGCGTATATGTGCATAAACACGCGAATGGAAATATGATAATTTCTTACCTCCGTGAAGTTAGCTCTACATTTTTTAAACATACTATTTTTTCGACGTGATTCATTTGCTAATGGTTTCTGTGAGATGCACTGCGCCCGCCCCCCCCCCCCAATTTTGAAATTTCCGAATTTTAGAAAGTACACCAGCCTGCACTTATCAATCATTTCTTTCACAGTAACTTCCTTGGAAACCGTCAAAATTTTGGACATTTCTTAAGAACATCTTTTTTAGAAACTGTTCGGAAAGCCTCAATTTCTCAATTTGTCACTTTTTATCAAAAAATATCATTTTAATCATTGTCATAGGGTTAACATGTCGGCCTACCTCCCACCCCCCCCCTGCTCCTCACCACTGTGGACACCGCATTGGTTTGCAAATTGTACCTTATACTACGGACAACGAACCTGCAACGGTTCGCGAAAATCCTTTTCCGTTTTCAAGATGTTTGCAAAACCTCAAAATCATTGACTTTTACAAAACTTCCTGTAACTCGGTAGTAACTAAAGCTCGGAGGTTAATAAAAGATGCGTAATTTACCAGGGGCGGGTTCAAGATGCCATAAGACACAGAACCTGCATATAAACACGGAAACCGACGCTATAACGTGTCCGTACTACCACTCCAGTTTTCATAAATTATCAATAACTGTCCCATATGTTGAGGAGTTAAGTTTTGGCGCCTGCAACTTAAAATAATTACCTCTACCTATGTGCCCCAACGAGTCACAATAGGCTCCGCTGGTAGTGATGTCCTTAGTAGAACATCGGAAAACTTACTCCTTCTGTATATTGCTTTCAAAAATAGTTGTTTCACTTTCACTATAAGATTGTCAACATTAGGGTTAACAGTTTCAGCGACCACTATGCTAGCTATGTTCTGTCCTTTAAGGGGGTCCTCTAGTTTCTCGGTTGTTTTTTTTTCGGCTTTTTCAAAATTTTTTTATAATTTTTTTTTTAATTTTAACAAAGTTTCTCTTCGAGCTTCGACATAACCGCTATTTCCATCTGCCTCGTTCATAGCCAGATTTGATGACTTTTGATGACAACAATATTCCAGTCGCGTGAAGACCGGTCCTGGAACCTATTATTAACCTACGAGCTCTAATAATGACTTCCAGAGGTATGTTATGCATTAACTTTTTTCATTGATAAGGTCTTGCTATTTGTTTCCGAAGTTATGGACATTAATTTGTCCCGTGTAATGAGAACTACTAAAGAGACACCATCAAATTAAGCATTAGTAACATCCATTGTGTTAAATATTATTGGAAATGGGTAGCAGAAAAACACATAAATGTTGGCAATTTTCTACGCCCATGGCCGCAGTAAAAACTATTGCGATGCTGGATTGAATCAAGACATCGTCAACCGTGCCTTTTGTGTAAACATTAGATGTTCTAGTTCTTTTAATGCAGAGTTGGCGATATGAATATGAATATTTATTCCTTTTTCAAGTATTGTAGAATACACAAGTTTTTCATTAAACCAATTTGTTAAAGTCTAATCTTTTATTTCAATTTTTAAATACCCCCATAAGGGTTGTTTACAGTCAGAAGTGGGATACTACCCCTATTTTAGTTCGGTGTGATCTGTTTTGAGGTTGTTAATTACAACTATGAGTAAACGACCGTCAAAAAGTGCGTCGACTGCAGAAGCGTGCTGAGCAAGATGTTTTGGGACGTACCGATGCTGTAATACGCACTAATACATCGGAACAAAATGAGTTGTGTCTGGCAGGTGAGCGCAATACCCCTGGTACCCCTCAGAGTGAAGCAGAACTAAGAGGTATTTAGATGAAGCTAGGGCGGAAGTGGTAGCACTGAGAAGCCAACTTGTAAGTACGCTGTCACATGAGCCTGTTCCTAATGTAGATCGAAATATAATTATGAATTGGACATTTTTGTTAAAGACGATCGATTAATTTATGAATTTAATCGATCAGATCAATCACAAAATTTTGAGGAGTGGTTACATAGAGTAAATGAATATGGGCATATGTATCATTGGGATGAAATTACAAAAATTTATGTTGCATTGGGAAAATTGCGTGGTACGGCAAAAATTTAGAATGGCGGTTTAAATTCCACTCAATTTACATGGGTTCAATGGGAAACAATGTTAAAGGAGATGTTTACTAGCAAAATTTGGTCGGTGAATTATTTTATGACGCGACCACTTATCAGCCTAGTCCGGGACAGGATTTAAACGACTATTGTTTCTATAAATTGGCAAAAATTAATAAGCTAAAGTTGACTTTGTCACAAAGTCAAATTGTAGATTATATTACAGAGGGTATTAAAAATTCACAGGCGAAAGTAACAATCATGGCTACGAGATGCTCTTCTTTTGTTGAGTTATCTGAATATGTTACTAATTTTCCGTGCACCTGTAACATAAAATATCAACACATAGTAAATAATGACAGCAATAAAAACAAAAGTTCAGGTGAAAAGAGGCGCATTGAAATTATCTGTTTCGTCTGTAAAAACAAAGGCCATAAACGAATGGAGTGTCCGAAATTCAATAAAAATGGTAGGCATTTCGAGTTATGGTAACACATCAGCGTCCGCACGTGCTGGAAATGTTTTGTTATTGTTTAGGTTTCGAAGGTGCTGGCGATAATTGATTTAGTTTTACGATTAAGTATACGTATGCCTCGACGAATGTGATATGTAAAAAAGTCAGGGAAATTCATTATGTTTTTGAACTTCGGCTCAGATAGTAGATCTTAAGTTTAATTTTGATACTTTGTTAAAATAAAGTCTTTAAAAATTAAACAACAAAATAAATGTACATTTTGTAATAAATTTGGGCATACTTTTGAGAACTGTTGGATGAAATCACGACAGTGAATATGGCCGAGAACATCTAATAAGTATCATAAAAAACGAAAACAAATGTATTATATAGATAATACGAAAATAAATTAAAATCATTGTATTGATTGTGTCATCGATCTGGGGAGTGAGTTAATAATATTAAATGATGACGAATTACCTCGTGATTTGTTAATTGGGCAAAATTTCACAGCACATCCTACGATCCTACTGTTTTAGTAATTAATAGCAAAACGCATTTAGTGTTTACTAAATTATCTGATGATACGGAAATACCGCCGAATATGGGTACTAAATAGTCAATAAACTGTGTGAGGTCAGTGCTTCTATAGATGAGCAAAGGATATTAGATTTCATATGTGGTAATATTAAGGACACTGACAAAATTACGCTTAGACAAGCACTTTTAGAATACCAAGATCATTTTTGTTTTCAAACACAATCAGTATGAAAATAGAGTGCACAACTGAGGATATTATTGTTTATCGGCTTTATCATTCATCTTCTTGGCAAACGAAAGCATAAAGCGGTGGGGGCCGTTGATCACATGAAACCTTGGATTACATTGAAGGAGCAAGTAAGGTAGTAGTGATGGCATCCGTAAGTATGTATGGTATTTTGACCCGAAAACATGTATAAGTGCCCGGCTACTAAATTGGTATGGCATCCGCACACATGTATGGTCTTTTGACCCGAACGCATGTATGATGCCCGGTTCTTCGATTTTATTATGGCGGTCACATGTATGTATGGTATTTTTACCCGAACGCATACATGACGCCCTTGTACCTACTGAAATGAGTATCTGGCATCGTATACGTGTATGGTAGTTTTACCCGAAAACGTGTATGATGTCAAATACCTGTTTTGATCGTAATCATGTATGGTGGGCGACACCCGAAACATGAGAAAAAAAAAGGGACAATTTAGTTAATTCCAATTTTGTATGTTGTAGGACTGATTGAGGACAATCAGTAAAATCAGGAAGGCCGAATCTGTTGGCAATTTTCTACGCCCATGGCCGCAGTAAAAAATTGAATCAAGACATCGTCAACCGTGCCTTTTGTGTAAACATTAGATGTTCTAGTTCTTTTAATGCAGAGTTGGCGATATGAATATGAATATTCATTCCTTTTTCAACTATTGTAGAATACACAAGTTTTTTATTAAACCAATTTGTTAAAGTCTAATCTTTCATTTCAATTTTTAAATAACCCCATAAGGGTTGTTTACATAAATTAACTTTTACGTAATGCCATTTATTAAACTTTTAAAGAAAAACGTCTTAGCCCTAATAATATTAACAGTGGAATAATCATAGTTTCTGGCCACAAAACACGCTACGTGACTAAATAACGATTAGCTCAGCATTATAAGTACATATACACATGAACCTAAGTTGTGTATGAAACCAAACCTCGATTCATTTTTGCTACCTTTACAGTTAGATAACTCAATAAATGTGGATTAATGCAAATGTAGAAGTAACTCTAGCTCCCATTGTATTCAGTTTTCAACACGTGTATTTTCAAAATGGATCCAATTTTTTAATTAACTGATTTATTTTGGTGCATACGAATGTTATCTTGGTCATTATTTAGGATAAAGAGCAATCACAAAATGATTATCAAAAAAATGTTGTCTTCTAATGTAATTTACGATATCGCTGAATCAAAAATCCATTATGCTGTTTTGGTGTCAATAATAATGCGCATTTGCCATTTATCATTTATTGGTCTTATGAATAAATGTCTGAGCATTTTTACTTATAACCAGACAACATATACTAATTACTGATGTCTATAAACAAAGAAGACAAGAAACTGGAGTATGTAAAAGTCGATGACACGCTATCTCTTATCGTCTAAAATAAAGTGCTTTGAACCAGAGCTACCATTTGATAACGATGCATATCCATCAACTGCATGTCGTTTGTCTCAATAATGTAATAGGATGGTTGCTAATAAAAAAACATCATCTGTACTGTCGAATATATTAACACTTGTGTCCAGTGGCGGTGCGTGATATTTCAGTTATCCATATCTTGAAAACGACGCATGGGACCCACTTCACTTTTTAGGTGATGACTATACAGCTCTTACAGAAAGGATTTATAGTGAAAAAACCGTCAGCAAAGTTTGCGAAAAAATTTTCAAAAACACTGGAGCACTCCCTGGGTTCTCAGTAAGGCTCTGTGGAATATTTGCAGTATATTTTTTTCATAATCTAGAAACAAATATAAGGAGACGTTTTTTCGATTTGTTACAAAATATTTTTTGTTTCAAAAAGTTATGGCCATTTTAATTTTGGGAAACAAAATGTTCCTATAAAATTAAAATTAAAATGACCATAACTTTTTGAAAAAAAAATATTTTGCAACAAATCGAAAAACGTCTCCTTATATTTGTTTCTAGATTATGAAAAAAATATACTGCAAATATCCCACAGAGCGTTACTGAGAACCCAGGGAGTGCTCCAGTGTTTTTGAAAATTTTTTTCGCAAACTTTGTTGACGATTTTTTCACTATAAATCCTTTCTGTAAGAGGTGTATAGTCATCACCTAAAAAGTGAAGTGGGCCCCATGCGTCGTTTTCAAGATATGGCTAACTGAAAATATCACGCACCGCCACTGCTTGTGTCTGTATAGTAATAAATCCTGATAAATTGACAAAAAGATATTTTTAGAATACTTTTTAGTCATTACTAGGGTTCGAAAATTCCGTCTGACCGCATATGAAACTGCATTTAACTATCCAGCGCTCCTGCAAGGGAATCGGCGTACTACCGCGCAGACGCGAGTCCCGGCACATGGGCAGGATCGGTCAGTGGCGTAGGTACGCATGAGCAAGAAATACACGCGTAGGTATATAATTTACAAGGCGCTTAAAAATACGGTTTATACTTTCATTATCATAGTTTTATAGTGCCGAGTCCTGCGTTGCAGCACACATTTCCGGACCCTAGTCATCACTCTTCTATCAATGGTTCAGATAGAAAAATTTTCTATACCAGTGTTAAAAAATCACTATGATCAGTAAGTATTAAACGTTATAACGTAACTGAAACATGCCGTTTGAATATATGTATGTACCATTGGTAGGTATTCTATTTCCATTCTAAATTGAAAACAGGTAGAAAAAAAGCAAGGTTGTCAGATATATTTTCTAAAATTGCTAAGCTCACTATACAAGTATACTTCATACTTCAGTAAACTGTTAGTTCGTGACGTTCTTAGAAAGCTAGTTTGGAGATATTTTTAAAAAAATACATAGATATAAATTTATTAGTTAGCATTAAAATAAAGCGTTTAAAATTGCTTGAAAAAATAATTATAATTTAAAACAACTTTATGTATATTACTATACTTAAGAAAATACAACGCGCTGGCCGGTGCTCCATTAAACTACACACTGGGCAACGATCCAATAGACTATTGTGCGATGTGAGAGTATGCATCGAATACATACATTGCTTAAATACTTATTCGGTCCACTGTGCCATAAAATTTTTACGACGTCGTTAAAATGATTTACGACTTTAGAAATTCTATGTGTTTAAGGCACCAGTGACGTGTATTTCAGCTAGGTATATTAACACAGACAATTTTTTAAGATTGTCTGGCTAAATGAGCATTATTTACAGCAAATTATATTACAAATATTAAGTTTTGTATGCAGGCTAATTTTAATTTCCTATATTGATTTGAATGCACGCCCATGGAATCATAAAGTTTCACCGCATTTTTTTGTTCCCCAGGCGTATTTATCATTTTCAATTAAAATTAGAAGGACTATACATACAGTGGTACAGGAAGGTACGAAGTAGGTACCTACTTCGTACCTTCATCGGTCGTAATTATAGTCGAGAAATCACGGACCCTAACAGAATCATATTAAGGTGGAGGAGGTAGCGGTGGCGGCTGTTGATATTTTATATTCTCGTATTTTCGAAAGGAATCATGGGATCTATATCATATTTTAAGCAGTCATTGTTAAAAAAAAAAACAAATAACGTCACGCCACACCAGAAAATCTTGAAAACGCCTAGCAAAATATTTTTTTTACTCTTGCATTTTCTTCTTTTTATTGTTGTGACTTTTTCAAAATCTCCAGATCTGTTAAAATTATCGATTTGTTGGTTTTATTTCACACTAACACTTTTATTTTTCCACGAATTAGATAAACTTAGAGTTCTATTGTAATCTATTAATTTCAATATTTTTCTGTGTTAAGAACGTATGTAGGTTCTTCAGCACTAACAGGACAGGACAGTTTGAGTCCCGGCTAAAGTGCAACTTAATATGAGAAAAATCAAAATAATTCACCTCACAATCAGTTGAACTCATGAAGGTTTGGTATGAAATGTAATTAAAAAATTAGTTGTTAGCATGCCAAGGCGACTTGATGTGATTATAAAAGCCAGAGTTTTTATGAATACTAATTTCAGAATAAGTCTTTTCATTTTTCAACATGCTTTCTCAGCTTATATATTTAATACCTTTTTGTAGTAACGTTTTTTTTTTTTTGTCATTTAAATCTACAGTTATTTTGATTTTTATCATACACAATTCTACATCTTGAGGGCTTATTATAGTATCTTATGAGTTTTCAGCCAGATTATTTCCAATATTATTGGTGTTGAAAACATTTTGATCAAGTCAATTCCGACGTAAAGTTTCATTCTTTTTCAGAACATAGCCTTAGAATTTTTTAAAAAATTGATTTTAAAAAAGTTGTAAACAAATTTTTGGACAAAGTTACGATTTATTCGACAACAAAAAAAAAAATAGACATGAATTTCTTTATAAAACAGGTAATCCCCGGGTTCCATACCAGAAAAAATTGCCTCCTCGAGACCAAAACAAATGTTTACTCTCAAAATTACTCTACAAATTTACTCTCATATTTTTTTCAGGATTTTTAAAGAGAATTTTTTATTGTTCCAAAAATCACGAAATCGAAATCTCCAAAAAATGTCATTTAAAAAGTATAAAAATATGTGACTATTTTTCCATTGATCCTAAGACATTTTTATGAAGTTTATACAAAAATATTTTTGTTTCGGCCCCTATTTTGTTTTACCAAATATTTTTTAAAATAAAATAAAGCCATTTGTTTTAAGTTTAGGTCTCGAGGACGCGATTTTTTCTGTTATAGAACCCGGGGTTACCTGTTCCATAAAACAATTCAGGTCTAAAATTTTGTTTTTGTTGAATAAATTGTATTTTTGTCCAAAAATGTGTTGTAACTTTTTGAAAATCAATTTTTGAAAAATTCTAAGGCCGTATTCTAAAATGCATGAAGTTTTACGTCGGAATTGACCTGATCGACATTTTTTCAGCACCGATAACATTGAATATAATCTGGCTGAAAACTCTTTAAAAAATCAGGACATTTGGGACTTAATAAAGTATATTTTTTGTGAACGCATTTTTAACTTATTTTCCGCTACCAGTATACATATGTATGTATAGTCCTTCTAATTTTAATTGAAAATGATAAATACGCCTGGGGAACAAAAAAAGCGATGCAGCTTTATATTTCCATGGGCGTGCATATATCTTTTATAAATTCGAAAATTGTGAAATAATTTTTTTCATTCAAATCAATATAGGAGATTAAAATTAGCCTGCATACAAAACTCTTAATATTTGTAGTATAATTTGCTGTAAATAATGCTCATTTAGCCAGACAATCTCAAAATTGTCTGTGTTAATATACCTAGCTGAAATACACGTCACTGGCGCCTTAAACACGTAGAGTTTCTAAAGTCGTAAATCATTTTAACGACGTCGTAAAAATTTTATGGCACAGTGGACCGAATAAGTATTTGGATGTATTACATATAAAGCAATCCTATAGTACATATAATGGTCGGCATTTGCTGGTGCATTCGCGGCTGCCGGCAGCTCAGGCGTTGCCAGCTCTTCAAAATTTTCTTAAGTATAGTAATATACATAAAGTTGTTTTAATTTATAATTATTTTTCCAGCAATTTTAAACGCTTTATTTTAATGCTAACTAATAAATTTATATCTATGTATTTTTTTTTAATATTTCCAAACTAGCTTTCTAAGAACGTCACGAACTAACAGTTTACTGAAGTATGATTTATGCTTGTATATTGAGCTTAGCAATTTTAGAAAAATATATCTGACAACCTTGCTTTTTTCTACCTATTTTCGATTTAGAATGGAAATAGAATACATATGTATATTAAATTATAACATTCTGGCCTTGGACCCCTTGAGCAGTTATCAAAATTGTGGATGATTACACATGTTATTCAAATAATAGTTTAGCAAACTGAAACCATGTTATCAGTAATTTATACCTACATATGTACATACATATGTATGTACATACATTGTATGTATGTATAAAATTTTATAAACATGTTTCCACTATAGGGACAATTTTGTATAGGGTAAACAGCCTTACATAAATTTTCGAAAGCGGATTGCCTTGTCTATTTATAAACATATTTACGAATTTCAGCTATATACATACATACATATGTATGTATAGTATATGTGCAATAAAAGTCCACGCCAAACGCCAAACTATTTTCGATTATGTATTGTGGTTTACGTCTATTTTCGGGCTGCAAAACTATAATATTAAACTGTTGCTCACTTATAGTACGTCTTGACGTCGATTAGAAAAACAAATACACTTTTTTTTATTTGTTTATATAGCGGAATCGTTTCGGAATTACGTCGGTAGATTTATTGATATTCAAGGTCAACGAAGCCAGAAATTGTAGAAGTGATGAACGAATTTTCTCTAAAAAGTTTTTAAAGAGATTCAACTCCATTAAAAGGTTTAACACCTACGGTTTCCAAACTCGTAGTTTTCTTCAAAAGTCTCGCCAAATAAAGGTTAATTTTGTTTGCGAAACTACATACAGTGGCGGTCACATAATTAGAAACGGCATTGTTTTAGCATAACTTATGCACATTGGTATAAGGCATGTTGAGCTCAATCATAATATTTTGGTGTCTAGTATCTCCAGTTTAGTGTTGGCCCTTTCTTTCTGACTCGCCCTGTATATGTGCATATGTATGTGTAACTAACAAGGAAAAGTCGCCAACCCGAAAAACAAAACAAATAGGGCTTTTGGTGAGACATACATATGTATGTACAATTGGACGTCTTGATGAGATAAACGTAGCGATGTTGACCCTCACTTACAAATTTATGTTATTTTTAACCATATTACATAGTCTGTTTGAAAAATGACCTTTGAATAATTTTTAATGCAGATTTGACATAGGTCAACTCCTATAAAAATGTGTATAAAACTTCATGGTAGAACAGAAAGTGTGATTCTTTTAAATGGAACACCCTGTGTATTTTTACACATCTGAATTTTCGTATTTTTCCTGAATACAAACTGTATGTGTAGTTTGGTGCAGTAGTTTTTGAAATATTACCAACAAATTTCGAAGGCTTTGACAGATGTACGTAGATGAATTAAAAATGATTCAAGGTTATTTTTTAGACGAACTATTTAACTTATGTACATCATATAAGAGTAGAAAACAATAAATACATATGTATGTAGTTAATAAATTTACTTGCGTAAAATGTAAATAATATCTAAAACAAAAAAACAATCATTATTGCAATTCTCTCACTGCCCTCTGTCAAAATATGTATAAAGAGAATTTTTAAACAATTTTACATTCATTAATACAATATTAATTGGATCTTCTCTAAAAGCATCAACACCTCTTCACGAATATTTATTTTATGCTGTTCTTTTCCATTTAATGATAATATTTCAATTCATACTAATTTTATAGACGATTTGTAGCGTGTTAAATATTCTGTGTGACCAGTAACATTTTTTAAACTATAATGGAAATCTATAATACATACATATATAAAATGAATTAATAAGTTAATACTTTGTTATTCACCAAGACATTAAAATATGTCTAATTTCGAAGTCAATTTGTCTCACGCCAACAAAGATTGATATCTTCAATGTATATGTATTTTATTCAAGTTTGGGCACTTAATAAGTTAGAAATTAAGGCGAATTAATGTTTTGTGACTGTAATTTTTTTTCCGAAAATGACAAATCCTCCAAAAAAATATATATTTTTTTACCCACTCATTTCGTTTAACATGAACAGGGGATTTTAATTTCTACTAAGTATTTCTCAGAACTGAATTTCAAGTTATTAACAACTTTAAACTTAAGTAAAATGACAGTGCACTGACAATGTCTAACTACAGAGGTGACAAATACGACCTACGGAAAAAATTACAGGGAAAAAAATGTTTCATTTTTAAGTTATAGATCTCCAAATTTAACCTAAAAAATCGTTTTTTATGAACCCCGTGATGTTTTTGAACATTTTTTTACATTATTCAGTGGTTTATTCAGACTCTTTGGACGTTTTTTTCACAAAATCTCGGTTAAATTGATCGGTCTTTCTTACATGTAATCTATGAATTCAGATGTAATCAGAAATATTTTTTCATCTCTTACTATGTGCAAAATTCTATGATTGCAAATAACCCCATTTTACTAGCTCTAGGAACTGTTCACAAGACGCAATATTTTTTTCCACAAATTGATCAGAAAGATTACTAATCTTTCTGATTACAATCTTTCGATCCATATAAATATTACTCTTATTAAAAAGGCGACCTAGCCACAAAAAATTATCAACCAGTTTCGATGTTGTGAAACAACCTCCAAAGACTTATAAATGAGCCAACATACATATATCCAAAATATCTATCTCTTCATTCTTGAAGTTTATTTGTAGTGTCAATTTTCATTGTCAAGATGTTCAACCATGTTTCAAATTCATGCTTCTGGATGGAAAATATTGGTTCCCGCTAAAAAAAATCTACATGGCCAGGAATGGCTTAGAAATGACCTTGTATGACCTGGTATGGTTTACTTGCCATTGACCTCATGGTCAAGGGCCAGTAAACAGACATGACCTTTGGGTGACATCGGATAGCCAATTGACTTTTTATCTGAAGTTGCTCGAACTCTTGTACCTGTATATGGCCACATTAGAAAACAGTGATTCAGATGTAAAAAATTAAATTGACCTTGTAAAGTTCATGGTCATGGCCAATATAATACCTCTCAACAACTGTCTATAACTTTTTTTATTGAAAGATTTCTTGCAGACCACTAATTCTCCGAGTCTATGATCTGCAAAATACATCAGGCATATTCAGTAATATAGCCAAATAATCAACCTTCATCCCTCTATATCTTGAATCCTAATCATAGGATCTTTTTTGGTACATAAGAACTTTTGTTCAGAAAGTCGAGAACTGTCATATATTCAATGTTTTACACAAATCGACCGGGACCCACTTTCCATTTGTTTTATGCGGAGTCCTTGGTTGATATGCCATTAGTATAGGGCGAGTGGCACCAAGTCTCTGCTGCAATTATCTATGGGATTACATGAAAAGTTTGGTATGTAGGACTAAAGTGAACACAGTAGAAGAATTACGCGAAGGCATAGAAAACCCGCGGAAATTATTCGAGAAAAACGTTCGCTTCTGACGGCATGCGCAGAGTGGTGGATACGCAGAGCGACAATTTGTGTGAACGAATCCAATTATGACAATTTGGAACAGTTTCTTTAGGCAGGCCCTGACTCACAAATTAAAAGGTTTCATTTGAATTAAGATTTTGCATTTCCGTTACCTT
Source organism: Aromia moschata (assembly GCA_029963805.1). Classification (NCBI taxonomy): domain Eukaryota; kingdom Metazoa; phylum Arthropoda; class Insecta; order Coleoptera; family Cerambycidae; genus Aromia; species Aromia moschata. The sequence goes on along the minus strand of JAPWTK010000034.1, from coordinate 2,207,425 downwards.
TGAGATTTCGAAAAAATGTTTTGAAAAATGTGCTTAGTTTTTTGAGTTCTTAGTCGTGTTGTTGGAAAACTGTTTACCCAATATACTACGGTTTCAACACCGTACGTGTCAAACCGTACGGTTAAATATCTGCAGGCGACAGATATTTTTCGCGCGATTCAAACTGGAACGAACAGTACCATACATTACGGGTTGTGAGTATTTGAGAGTGTTTTCATACGTAATTTGATGCGTCTAAAAAGGGAAAAAGTAGTGAAAAAAGTGCTGGAAGCATCCTTGATCCTGAAAATCGCCATTTCAAGGGAAATTTGTGTTGCTATTTTGGCATCAAAGTCGCTACACCCACGTTTTCTGAAGCGATGAGTACGAAAAAAATATTATATGTGTCACAATTGTCACCCTCAAGAATATTTCAAGGATACCGCTTAGTATTTATAGAACAAGCATTCGGCAGTAAACACACTTATTACCTAAAGTGTATCACGAATGATTGTATATCATTGCCCAGCTCTTGTACTCACTTTTCCTCGTCTGTTTCTCAAATAATGGATTTTTTCAAGCACATCCTTAGGAAAAAGTGGCATTACAATAGTAACAAATAAATACTGTAATAATTCTAATCAGTAGTATATTATAAATAAAAACTAGCGATCTGTATATCACCTTATACAAGCAAATGAGTAAACAATGTTAGTTCTCTGCAAGAAAGAAAACACCGAGTGCTGACCCTCTGGCAGGAACTAACGATATTTCAATTTTTGCCCTTGAATTCACCTTGAAGACGAGATGAGTTTCGCGATACGTGGTACTATTTTTTTCGTATTCAGCGAAAACCTTTTAGGCCGAAATATAAAAAAATGGACCTTGAAATGGCGATTTTCAATGTCAAAAATGCTTCCAGGAATGTTTACACTATATTTGCCCATATTCAACGCATCAAATTTTCCCTGAAAAAAAACATCAAAAGTTTTGTGCCTCCAGTTGGTCCATATATCGACCACTCTCGCCGTTAAAAAGATTAACCGTATATTCTGTAACGTACGTTCCAAAACCGTATAAAATGAACGAAATGCATTTACCTTTAGTTATCAAGTTACATACCTAAGGAAGTAAGAAAGTCATTTTTCGTCATCCGTCGCTAAAATCATCGCCACAGATCCGGATTTCGATGTAATTAGATATCATCAGTGTGATATATTTGATGACGAAGAATGACCTGACCGTGTTGGTTCTGTCCTGACCAAGAGGGCATATTATGGCGTTACCTTATCGTGGTATTGCCCTCTGGTGCATTTTATGGGGCTGTCTAATGTCATAGTTAATTTACGTTAATATTGGTAAGGAAAAATCAATAGGACGTAATAAAATTTGACGTCAGTAGCATGCGATTTTAAAGGACTTTGAAGAATCGATTAGAAAAAAATAAATAACGCTTTTTTACTCCAATATCGGCTACACCATCGTACAAAACAAAAAACACCATTTACAACCCCTCGATCCCAATTTAAGTGAAATAGCTTCTCAAGTGGGATACAAGCCTACAAATATTATATCGAGCCATCAAATAAAAAACGTCATCAAAGTTGGCCGAACAAAAAAAGACGTATTGTTATTCTTAGTATTAAGTTTGTGAATTATCAAGGCTGTCACATTATGTGATGGGTACTTTTACCGGGTATATAAAAAACAGAAATAAAAAACCTCATCTCAAAAAGAAACTATAACCAAAAAAAAACACTATTAAAGAAAATTACAACCGTCCATAGTTGTACACACTTTATGCTCTTATTTCACTAAGTCAGTAACGTTCTGAAGGTCTTCCACATCTCCAACGGGAGTTTCAAAAATTGAATTTTTTAGATAAGGCCAGAGAAAAACATCACGGGGTCAAATCGCAAGGAGGTATAATTAATTGTATAATAATTAATTGTTTCTAAACTGCACCTCTCTGCATTCAGTGTTCCGTTAAAAAAATAGGTCTAATATCCTCCTTCTGCTCACAGCTGCCCATACCCAATTTTTTGTGAGTGTAGTGGAGTTTCAATATAAAAGTGAGGCCTGTCTACACTCCAAAGTCTCATATCCTGACCTTGAACTAAACTTTCTCGAAGACAGCGCCGTTTTGCATTGTCCATTACCACTTGCCTAACTATTTCAACTGCTTACCACTTGCCTAACTCATTTCTGGCCTTACTTTGGATCTGTCACTCCTTTGTTTTCGATTGACGCTTCCAGTTTGCCAATACAAATGTAGAAAATGTTTTACTGACCGGCTAAAATGGTCAAAATGAATAACTGCATCTAGAAAAACTTCCCTGAAGTCCTCATATGTAACTCTCGTCGATTATATCCAATTTCTATTAATTCTAGTGCCATTTCTAAAATTTTCAAGTGAAACACGCCTCTGTTCTTCATTAAAAATTAATTCCATTATTTATTTTACACTTCTAACAACCACTTCAAAAGTTTGACAACAAGTTTTGTTTCGAGTTTCGACATGACCGCTATATCCATATCTCGTTCATAGCCAGTGTTGATCACTTTCTTTTTTTTTTTGGATGACTCGTTCCATATAGAGCCATATAGAGCCATCCAAAAAAAAGTCATCAAAGTTGGCCGAGAAAAAAAAGAGGTATTTCTATTCTTAATCGAATTTATAACCTTATTTACTTGTCAAGACTGTCACATCATATGACAGCCATTGTTTATTTTACAAATTGTAACAGTCACTTGTCAAAAGTTTGACATAACCGAAAAGCTTAGACATGACCGCTATTTCCATCACACTCGTTCATAGCCAGAGTTGATGACGTTTTTTTTTTTTTGTCTCTATATATACATATATTTAATATTATAATAATATAAATCCTCGACTTTGCATCTCATACTTACAATATATTAGCTTTTAGTCGGTTTTCCTTATCGATATAACAAAAAAAAAAAACTAACAAAACATTGATCAAGAAAATGTCTTATTTTCGATGTTGGAATTTAACCCCAGCAATAAATAAAAACTTTATTTTGAAAACAAGATTAAACTTTGCCTCCGCCTACTGTCACTAGAATTTAAAAAAATCTACATTAAAAAACGTCATTTGGCAACTTGAACGTCATTTGGCAACTGAAATTAATTTTACTTCTTATTAAATTAAATTCTTTATTAAATTAAATTTACTTTCTGCAAATCGTAACTAACCAACGTCGGATCTTGGAGTTAATGACTTAATAATTTATTATTGCCTCGATTAACAATAATCTGTTATTGCCTAATTTAATACATCACTTAATGTAGAGAAGGTCTACGCAACCGACGTCATTATAAATTCAAGAATCAATTCGCGTCGTGGTCTATTTCACAAGTTAAGAAGCCATTACACGTGTGTCACCTTTCGCTGAGCGGTAATAACGCAACCGCGAAGTGCTTTATTAGAATAACCGTTGTATTCAGGATGACCTACGCCCCCTCCCCCCGCACTACTACCGCTTCGTGTCAACTATTATAAATTTATGTCAACAGCTCCTCCTGAAATGGGCAGCTGCGCTATTAATTTTATTTAAGATGCCAGCAAATAAAATAACATTGCAAAAAAACAAGTTCAAATCAATTATCATTAATTACTATACGGTGTGTTCACAATGATACATAGGAATTCTAGGCGACATTCCAGGGACGGGTTAACATTTAATATTATGAATATATTCCAGAAAATACGTCATTTATTAGTCTAACAATGGAACACCGCAATAAAGCAGGATGTTAAAAAAAATGCCAATTTTGGAAAACTTAACCGGAACAGAAAATATGAATTGTTTGCCCCGAAAGTGGTAGCTCAAATAGACAGGAAAGTTTTATATTGTGACTGCGACTTTTCATAACCGAATGATCTCATTCGGTTAAACTCGGTATCTGGGGGTTTTTGGGATCCTTGCGAAGTTGAGGTTCAGTTCCAGAAACCCGATTCCCGAAATTCGATGAGACAATTCTAATATAGAGGCTGAAGTTAAAGCTCTTAATCTTCCTTTAAAATTTGGTATGTATACTCGTAAGAGCCTGTAGGTTTTTGATTCCCAAACGAGACATTCGGGCCTCAGAAATATACAGTATGTCTCACTAAGTGGGACCATATGGAAAACTTTTTTATTATTAATTTTAGGAAAAAAGTTATTCTACCTAAAAAGTTCTGCATGTTCTAAAATCTAAAATGCAATGATCAGATATTACATTTTTTCAGTCGTGTACGGGGTTTTTCAAAAACTATGAATTTTACTCAAGAGTAAAATATCTTTATATTTGACAATATCGGAAATTGTTATAAAGAAAAGTTGATCAGAACTAAAAACTGCGTTCAAATATGCAATTACATCCATTTACATTGAAAAATTAGATTTTGTTATTTTTTACTAATTTTGTTTTTATTTTGACTGAACATTTATCTCTTGTGATTGTGAAACACATGATAACCTTTTCGTTTCTAAAAGTTGTCTAACAATTTTGCAATATAAACACGTAATTAATGCATGTGCATTTATTTTGCAAATAAGAAAATACATACAAATACCAAGTTCTGTAACTAACATAATATTAATACTAGAAATAAATAAAACATTATTTTTCACTCATTCCACTAATGCCTCGACATATCCACCTCTCGTTCAATACATTTTATCGTTCTATTAGTAAATTCACGTAATACATTATTTAGCATTTGTTTAGAAATTTCCTGGCATGTTTCTAAAATTATCCTCTCCAAACGGTCAACACCTTGAAACGGCCCTTTCTTGTAAACTTCTTGTTTCAAGTAACCCCATAAGAAGTAATCAAGGGGGATTAAGTCAGGGGATCTAGCAAGCCAAAAAAGATCAGTATATCTGTGAATAACTTTTCCATGGAACATATGTTCAAGATATTATCTAACATTCAATGTAGTGTGGCATGTGGCACCGTCTTGTTGAAACCAAATACATTGACGTTCTTGGAAGGATAGTTCGTCCATGAAGTCATTGATGTGGATTTGTAAAAACTGTAAATAACGTTCGGCATTCATAGCTTGTCGGAAAAAAAGGTCCTATTAATCTATTCTTATAAATGCCACGTCACACGTTCGTCTTAAATGAATATTGGTCATGAGACTTTATTGTAAAATTTGGATTATTTTCAGACCACCAACGACAATGTTGTGACGAGACAGTTCCATTTCATGAAAACGTTGATTCATCGGAAAAAATTATATGCCTCGTAAAAAAGGGTCCTCTTCTAACTATCCTTGGATGAGACAACAAAAAATTCAAATCGCCTATCATAATCCCTTTCTTTCAATGTGTGAATGATTTGTATTTATTTAGTTTTAAAATTCTTCCCACTGTATCTCCTTACATTTTGTTGCATCAACGTTTTCCTTTTGCGCAATGACAGTTTTGGATTTTCTACCACAGACAGCATTACTTCAAACTGCGTATTGTCATCGGCAACCAGCTTTTGGCGTTTTGCATTGTAATTATTTTTAATACCTACTTCCAGTTCTCTTAAATTTATTTACTATTTTCGTAACAGTTGAATGATTAATATTTTTATTGGAATGTCTATTTTTAAAAATAATAGCTACTTCTCTATTTGTTTTATAATTTTCTCCCACAATCAAAACAATTTCTATTTTCTCTTCACAAGTTAATAACGCTACCATTTTATGTGTCATAAATTCTAACGCGTTTTGAAACTCACTGTCAAACATTTCTTGATATCCACAAATCATTTGTCTGTCAGTGCATCCTAGAAAAAATTGCATATTTAACAAAATTAAAATACCCTTTCCGTATTTCAAATATAAAGGTGCTTTAATCATATTTAAGGAAAAAAAAAAAAAGATTTTTTTTGATTTTACAATGTATGGAACTAACATAGATTGCCATTATAACATTTTTGTATCCGCTAATTTTAGTTCACACCCCAAACAACTTTTCTTTATAACAACTATTGTCGATATTTCAAATTGCAATAAGTTTTTGTTTACTTTTGAGTAAAATTCATATTTTGTTGAGAACGCGTACGGCGACATTCCCGATCGAAAAATGCGCTAAAAGCAGTGTTTGAGAAAAACGTCCAGGAACACTACAAAACAATTTATTGTAAAAATATAAAATTAAATACATATATAAAATCCCTTACTGTTAGAACTATAAATAAAATAATACCTGTAATGCATTTTACTCATCATGCATATAAAGAATAACTTTTCCTAAAATTGGAAATAAAAAAGAAATTTTCCATATGGTTCAACATTAGTTGCCCAGAGACATACAAAATCTGGAGGAGGAAAAGGGCGGCCGCCCAAAAGCCACACAAACCACACCATTTTGGAACCAGGTCCGATTATAAAATTTTGTGAACATTTGGCCCTTTTCAAAATGATTTTTTAGATGTGCCGATCCATATGTTTTCACTTCGGTCGTAAAAAAAAAAAAAAAAAAAAAAAAAAAAATTAAAATTTAAAGTCCATGGGAAAAAACGGGCGGAGTTGGAAGCCCGCTTGGAAGACACAGCTGCGGGGAAAACGCTTTAAGTGATTTAAATAAACAAGTTAATCCCATCTTTATCCATAATTGTTCACCGCTATTAGATATTTAAAAAAATACATAGATATAAATTTATTACTTAGCATAAAAAATAATAATAAAATGAAAACAAAAATAGTGCATTTCGCATTTTTTATCATTATAGCCTCAAATCAATGCATTTTTTTTCATAATACAATTGAATTTTCTATATATTACAAAAATTAAAAAAAGAACCCATGGAATCATAAAGTTGCGCTCGTTTTTTGTTCCCCAGGCGTATTTATCATTTTCAATTAAAATTAGAAGGACTATACCTAATCATATAAATAATGCGGCTATTGTAGCGTCCTATTAGCTATTCTAAGATTGAATAACTCCATCTAAAGTGCTGGCCACTCGAACTGACACATAGAGACATTTAGGCAAAATTAAAGTTAAATATTTTTAACAGGAATGCAAATTTTTGAACGCGGCTTGCAAATTTTAAGAGCTAGTTTTTTTCGGATTAAGTGCATGACGTATATTTATCGTAGGACCATAGGTTTATTATATACGGGGTGATCAATGAGGTCATGCAAAAATCAAAAAGTTTGTATGAGTGAAATTTCCGTAAAAAATGTTTTTGGTCGTTGCAATATGGTTCGTTACTAAGGGAACATCCATATCTCTAGACGTTTTTGTCAGTTTTTGGATTAAGGCCCTTAGGCTTTGTACACACTACTCAACATAAAATTTGGGTAGCAAAATTTTTAAAATGCTGTAACTTGACATTGGATTGATGGTTCTTGATGATTTTTGCGGATTTCGAATCTTTATTTCACGTAGACTTTCTCTGGTCTAAGCATTTTATTTGAGGGTTGAAATTTACACATTATACCGGGTCGATAATATACAAAAAACGTAGCGACAAGAACACATTTATTATTTTCCTCCAAATATCGCTGATTTGGCCTTCTCCAAACTAACATTCGGCCATCGATCGGAGTGAAACAAATTAAATCTTGTTTCGTCAGTAAATAAACAATGGCTCCACTCTGCATTATCCCTATTCGCATGCCGATTTGCCCATGCCCGCGCCCATTCGCTCTATGGTGTTGTAATAACCGCACACATTTTGCTCTGCGACGGGCTCTATAATTTAAAATGTTTGCCATTATTTAAATTTTTGTAAAAATAAATTCTCACCTCAAGTTGTTTTTATTTAATGTTCTTCTCACTATTCTGTCCGAAACTCTCGCTCCAGTTTGTTGTCTTAAAGAGTCATTTAGTTTTCTAGAGTTATTTGTTCTATTCTGCATAGTTTCTCTCATTAAAATTCTTTCGGTTCTTTGGTTTATTTTTTTTTGTATGTCCATCCCCATGCCCACAATTATGATCACCAGTAGTTTCGACGCGGCGCTTCAAATTATAAATTGTCTTTTGGCTGACATTGTAAATGTGCGCAATTTGCTCTTTTGACATTCCTTCGTTAAGAAGTCGAATGCAATTTTCCATTTCTGCCGTGGTTAAACGCCTCATAATAATTAAAATTTACAAAATTATAACATTGAAATGTGTCAGATTATTTCTAGAATAATGTTAACAGTTTTTAATTCCATAGCAACAAATTTGTTTTTCCAATGCCTACTTTGAAATTGACGCGTCGCGTAGAAATTACACCCGATCATAATTATGGGCATGGGGGTGGACAAAGAACTCTGTAAAACTGAATGATCCTTTGAGACAACAAATTGGGGTGTGAGTTTCGGACAGAACAGTGAGAAGAAAGTTAAATAAAAACAACTTGAGGTGAGAATTTATTTTTACAAAAAACTTAAATAATGCCAAACCTTAGAGCGCGTTGTACCCTACGTTTTTGTTTATTATCGACCCGGTATAATGTATAAATTTCAACCCTCAAATAAAATGCTTAGACCAGAGAAAATCTACGTGAAATAAAGATTCCAAATCCGTAAAAATCATCAAGAACCGTCAATCCAATGTGAAGTTATAGCATTTTAAAAATTTTGCTACCCAAATTTTATGTTGAGTAGTGTGTACAAAGCCTAAGGGCCTTAATCCAAAAACTGACAAAAACGTCTAGAGATATTGATGTTACCTTAGTAACGAACCATATTGCAACGACCAAAAAAAATTTTTTGCGGAAATTTCACTCATACAAACTTTTTGATGTTTTGCATGACTTCATTGATCACCCCGTATATAATAAACCTATGGTCCTACGATAAATATACGTCATGCAGCTTAATCCGAAAAAAACTAGCTCTTAAAATTTGCAAGCCGCGTTCAAAAATTTGCATTCCTGTTAAAAATATTGAACTTTAAATTTTGACTAAAACTCTCTATGTGTAAGTTCGAGTGGCCAGCAGTTTATATATATTCGAGAAAGTATAACTCATTTGTACCGACGAAAAATACCAATGAAACATAATAATACAGCAGAGTGGCTTTTTCTTTCTTTCTTTTTTTTACTAAAAAAAAAAATTAAAAAAATGGGAAAAAATTTGCTGTGTAGTATATCAAACAAACTCCTCACCATCCAAGTTGACTTTCCTTGAAATATTAGCTTCATCAGGGCGTCTAGTGCTATGACTGTCATTCAGAATTTGAAAAAAAAAAAATTTCTATTTCCATATAGTACAGAATTCGATGTTTAGGATTTTTTATTTGATAAATTAACGATAACTGAGTCTTTTTATACAGTGCATCTTAGGCGTAGAGTTGTCCTACCACCTGTGCTTGTAATTGCATCTCTATTTCCACATAAAAGTTTTGCTGGACACGTATTTATCAAACAGACTGTATATGTAAAATGTCTGTCTGTTGATTACTAAGTGAGTGGAATCGTATAGTCATGATGTTGTTATCCTGGAGTGGGTACTGGAACCTTCGGCGTAGAAACAAAAAAATGGACGTTTTCCACGAAACACCGAACTACTACACTTTTCTCGACGCGCGTTTCGCCAACCAAGTTGGCATCTTCAGGAGAAGATCAAAACTAAAACTAAATTTAGTTTTAGTTTAATTTAGTTTTAATCTTCTCCTGAAGATGCCAACTTGGTTCCAATAGTTTTAGTTTAATTGTTTTATACCAAAAGAAACGCACGTCGAGAAAAGTGTAGTAGTTCGCTGTTTCGTGGAAAACGTCGTTTTTTTTTTATGATGTTAGTTACGGTGTATGTATGTACAAGCATATGATGGATAACGACAAAATACATAGAGCCCAGAATCATATCGTTTGGCCCAATGTTATTTTTGGTGAGATTTCTAAAACAAAGACTTCATACTATGGATACGACAATTATCCTTTATTACATCATTTAGCATATTATTTATTATATTATTTATCCTACAAATTGCCGGTAAAGGATAATAGTTGTATCCATAATATGAAGTCTTTGTTTCAGAAACCTTACCACAAAATAACATTGGGCCAAACAATATGATTCTGGAGTCGTATGTATGTATGTATACCGTACATATTATGTATATGTATATATTGTCACCAATGAACTATGTATGTATGTACTTTTATTATGATTAAAAAAATTAATGAAAAAAAATTAAAAAAAAAACTAAAAAGAGACTTCAACAAACACAAAAATGCGTCCAAAAAGGATAATCCCTGAGAAATCCCGCGAAGTCGTAAAATTGACGCTATACATGCATAGGTATGTTTATATACCCTACATAGAAACAAATCGCAGTCAAAGAAATTCGTTTTTATGTTACGCCCATCCGCGTAAACTTCCGTAAATCCCAGCGTAAAAATCCCAGTAAACTTCCATCCGCGGTCTTTTAGCATGAAATTATTTAATGATTATGATTATGTATTTTTGTGTCTTCATTATCATAAATAAGTTTGCAAATCATGAAACGGTCTCATTGAAAATTTCCCAGTCCGCCCCTGTTATTTACGTCGCCTTCCCCAAAATTATTATGCCTCAGACATAATTGCTTCGGATGTGTGCCGCTAAGTGAGCCATACAAAAAATATACGAGTTATATAACTCGTATATTTCATACATAGTATATAATCTAAAATATATCAGTTTAACACAATGAATATATTAATTTTTATGATGTATCATCTCGTCAGTGTCATTAGTTATCAAATGGCACTGATCTAAAGTCAAAGAAGTTAGTGTGATACTAACTTCTTCAAATTTTGTCTCGTCAGCTCTTTTCATTTGTTTTTATTATTATACCCTGTTACGAATAACAATACACAAAGGACATACATACTTTTTATAACATTGCGGTTTTAGCACTCTTGCGGTTATATGCGGTTAAATGCCATTAGGAGTACAAATTAGCATTACAATGAGACGTGTTTATTAATTATAATTTGTATCCATAAGCAGTGCCTACCTGGTTATTTTGAAAATCTGTGGTATATTTTATCTTGCTCAGTAGTATTTCAATTAAAATTGAAATATTTCAATTAAAAATTAAAACGCCTTCCACAGTTTTTATTGCTAATACTGTAAACAATGATAATGTGTGGAAATTGAAGTTTGACTGATTTTGTTTTATTTTCACAACATATAATGTTATAAACATACTCGTATAATTAGTACTTCTGATTTGACGTGTCTTTACAAGTATTCTAATCGAATAGGTATTAAGGCTTAGCATTTTGCGTAATAAAAATTAATCAACAGTATCAACATTAAGAACTTGTACGTATGTGACAAAAAGACGTATTGCCTACCCAGTAAAGTTATACAGTAGGAGTTACGGTACTACAGTACACCAAGAATAACTTTGCCCGCGAATAACCCATAACGAACGTAGTCGTAGTTTACCTCGGTAAAACGACAATATCCGAGAAATATTTAGGTATACATAGGAAATATTCATCTAAATTTGAAAAAAAAAATGCATATAATATAATATCTATAAAATATGTCACGACCTGCCGAAACAAACATAGACATGTTATATATTTTTGAATAGAGAAAAATTCGAGGAATCAGAATATGTAATAATATACAGGGGTTCCATTTAAAAAACAAAACATTCATCTAAATTTGAAAAAAATGCTGCATATAATATACTATCTATAAAATATGTCACGACCTGCCGAAACAAACATAGACATGTTATATATTTTTTGAATAGAGAAAAATTCGAGGAATCAGAATATGTAATAATATACAGGGTGTTCCATTTAAAAAACAAAACATTCATCTAAATTTGAAAAAAAATGCTGCATATAATATACTATCTATAAAATATGTCACGACCTGCCGAAACAAACATAGACATGTTATATATTTTTGAATAGAGAAAAATTCGAGGAATCAGAATATGTAATAATATACAGGGTGTTCCATTTAAAAAACAAAACTTGGGTTGAGTTTTATGGTTTCTGATGTTCAATTGTTTTTATCTCATGGCATATTATAAAAATTTTTGTAAAAACCTATAACTTTTGTCTAAAGAACTTTTTTCTAATATCAATAGTAAACTCTCAATAACTTAAATTATGGAAACTAATTGTAAACTATTCCGACAGATTACATCAAGATGTCAATCTTGATATAATCTATCCCCTCGTCTATCCCCTTTCACACCGAATCTTTCAGCAGTTTATATATCTCAAAGACAACGTCTTCTCTGCTTGCACAACCTGCTGCAAATTCGTGAAGAGATACTAAAACCATCACTGTGTTCCAATTTCACGTCTCATCATGATGATCTCGACTATTATGAGAGTTAAACAATTCTCAACTTTACAACAAACGACTTTTTTTGTAATATCACCGTTTGTAACAAACAATAACAAACTTAACAAGAGAATCTAAATCACCAAGCCAAACCAATTTGTTTGGCGTATCCAAGCCGATATGAAAACATACATATATTTTTTGACGGTAACGTAAGTGAAAACTTAAAAATAGTATCCAGCAGGAAAACAACCTTATATATTTCTGTTTGGCAGATTCATAGAAAAAAAACAAAATAATTTTCTTGACGTGCGTTCATGTTGTCGTCCTGATTTTAGATATTTTTACAAAATGTGTATTTATAAAACAGTTTCCGCAATAAAATCGAACACAGTCATCAACAAGTTTTCTTTTTTCTTTTTTAATACAGATCTACATAGTAATTAATTTATACATATACTTACATATATAATTTTTACTGCGCCCAATGACTGGCCAAAATCTAGATAGGTAGGTACACACATATTTCGCAATAACGAAAGAAATTGTAAAATAAATTAGTAATAGTGGCATAAAAAATGAAATACATAATATGACCTATATACAGTGAGGTCCATAAGTAACGAATACATTCATTATATACGTAATTTACAATATATGAGTAAAATCCTGAAACACGTCAATTTTTAATTCTAGAATGACATTTTTTGAGCATAATTTTATACCTCCCCCCTCCAACCCCCTTGGAGTGACCAACCCCCCTTTGCACCAACCCCCTTTGCACAGCTACCCCTAAAATTTTTAAATGGAACGAGGGTCCGTGTGATAGCTCATTTGAAAGGGTTTTTAATTCTCCATCCAGCAACATATGATTTTTTTAATATCTATAATTTTTTTATTGAAAAATATTACATTTTTAATGTTACTAAATAAAGAAAAGAACATGAAAGAGAACAAAAAAACAGTTTAAATCAAATGTTCAAACTGGGCGCCTGTTGCTTCTTGACAATAATGGAGGCATTGCTGAAATTCTTCTAAAACATTTTTTACTGTTTCCGGGGTGATTTCATTAATGTCTTGCCTTATTCTGTCTTTTAAATCTTCTACGTTATTTGGTCTGTTGAAGTAGACTTTCGATTTTAAGTAACCCCATAAAAAATAGTCAAATCGGGAGAACGAGCAGGCCACTCAATTTCACCGCGTCTACCGATCCATCTATTGGAATAAACTTGATTAAGATAGGCTCTTACTTCCAATGAAAAATGTGGTGTAGCTCCGTCCTACTGAAACCAAATATTTATATCCATTTCATTGGGGTTGTCATCATCTGGGAAAAGCATTCTTAACTCTGGAACTAAGAAATTTTGCAAGAAATCCAAGTAACGCGCGCCAGTTAATGTGCCATCAAAGAAATATGGTCCGATAATTTGAGAATTTATAATTCCAGCCCAAACGTTCACCTTCTCAGGATATTGAGTATTGGCCTCCATCATCCAATGTGGATTTTCTGTACTCCAGTATCTACAGTTATGTTTGTTGACTGTTCCATTTAAGACGAATGTTGCTTCATCAGAAAAAAGAATGGTTTTTTATAAATAAAGGATTATCTTGGCATCTATTTGCCATGATTTCGCAAAATCAATCGGCGATCAGGACCATCGTCGTTAAGTTCTTGAACTAAATGAATTTTATATGGGCGGTATTTTTCGTTTTTTAGAAGACGCAATATGGACGTTTTACTAACATCATTATCGAAGGCAACTTGTCTTGTAGATTTATGTGAATTATCTTGAATATCTAACAATATATCCAATTTCTGTTTATCGTCTAAAATGCGTTTCCTACCAGATTTAGGAATATCTGTGACATTTCCAAATTCACGAAATTTGTTTTCTATTCTACTAACCGTAGACTGGGAAATGCGGCGGTCAGGATACTTAGTATTGAATATTTCGCATATCTGCTTCTGCGTTCTTATTTAAATGAATAATTTTTTCTGATATGTAAAAAGAAACCCTTTTTACTTCTTTCTTTTTTTTTTGGGTATTTTGCGCAGCGTATCAGGGAAACCGATACATTTAAGTTGATTGTTGACACAAAATTAACTAAAAACGTCCGATTTGACAGATATTGGTACATAGGCACTTGATTGTATACATTTCATAATAATAATTTTTGAAATTATCAAATTTAATTATCTTGATGAAAAATATACAAAATTCAAAAACCTCATATTGCTGAATTGATAATTAAGAACCCTTTCAAATGAGCTGTCACACGCACCCTCGTTCCATTTAAAAATTTTAAAGGGGTAGCTGTCACTCCAAGGGAGTTGGAGGGGGAGGTATAAAATTATGCTCAAAAAAACGTCATTCTAGAATTAAAAATTGACGTGTTTCAGGATATTACTCATAAATTGTAAATTACGTAGATAATGAATTTATCCGTTAATTATGGACCTCACTGTATATATAATACATGTGACAGGCATATTATACAGGGTGATTCACGGTGAGTGGCCTATTTAAGGTTTTGGGAGAACTACTACAAATAATATGGGACTGAAAATTTATACCTGTCAGCCAAATTCTTTAAATTTTGAACGATACGTTAAAAAAGCTGTTCATTTATTTTGTAATTTTATTTGCTATTTATGATGTTAAATTTTTTGCTGTCTTCCGATCTTTGGGCTTTGCTTGTCTCTACTTGAATCTGAATCGTTATTACAAAATTGTCAAATGTTCTTTTGTTTAGTTTTCTCTCCATCGACTATCTATCACATGGTCAGTCATAGAAGATGCATTTGCACTTTGAATTTTGGGATTTTTGGCGTAAAAAGAAAATAATAGATGAATAGAAGAAAGAATGGACATAATTACACAGCAACATCCACGTAGTGGAGTGTGAGTATAGTTAATGTAGATTAAAATTGCCGTGTGTCTGTTAACATTTTTTTGTGTACATTTTATACAATAATTATCAAGATGGGAGCTGATTTTGAGTTTAACTGCGTTAAGAAGTTGGTGAATAAATGGAGTTAGTAAGCATTTGGAGGCACGGTGGTGGGAGGTGGAGGCACGGGTAACCGAGTGGGTTAAAGCACCGTCTTTCCAGTCGCGATACCTCTGTGCGCGTTGTTCGAGTCTTGACCGAGGTAGAAGATTTTTAATTGTCTCGCTTTCTCTGTCAGGACTTGATATGCAACCACTAGTACACACTAGTATAGGTGTGGATGCATATATGCCATTCCAGCCGCACATGCCCTAGATTTGGTAATGTTCTGAGTTTTCTGGGTTTCCTCAGAACTGTAAAGCAAATGCGTTACCGAAATAATCTTAAGTCGCTCCCAGTGCGCCGTGGCAAATAATAATAATAGCCACCCCTTCCCCGCACAGATCCCTGAGAGGACCTCTGGGAGTAATTATAGGGTGAGTATTATTATTATTATTTGATATATTCGTTTGAAACTCTAAAACTCATTAGGCTACGTATTGAAAACTATGATATTTGAATGTCTGTGGTCACTTCAAAATCCGGTGAAACCAAATATCTTTTTTTTTCTTCTTCCGATGTGTCTGGTTTGGTGTTTGTTTTGCATCCAACACTGCAGCCTTCAGGCTTATTGTATTTCCAGTTTACATCGTTATTTCATGTGAATAGGTTTGTTGCCTTTATGAGGTTTAGTAGCCATTTCACAAGATTTTTTTTTGGAAAGGCCATGCAGGGTTTAAGTCCCCATTTGATGCATATGGCCCTCTTGGCAGCCATTAATGCCATTTTTCCTTTATTTATGGTTTTCTGCAAATGCGTATTCCAGGTTAGTTTTGCATCCAGTGTAACTCCTAGATACTTCACCTCCTGGCTTATTTGCAGTTGCGTATTGAAAAGCTGTGGAATTGTATATTTTCCTAGCTTTTTTCTTTTTCGTGAAGGGGATTAGCGCTGTTTTACAAGGATTGACTTTCAAGTCTTCCTTTTGGCACCATTTCTCCACGATTTTCAGAGCTTGTTGCATTAAGTCTGTTACTGTATTTAAGAATTTCCCCTCTACAATTATGAGTGCATCATCATCATACCCAAGGGTATAAAAACCTGTTAAGTTTTACTAGCAGTTCGTCAATTACCATATCCCACAGTAGCGGAGATAGATAGATAGAACCAAATATCACATTAATATTTAACTTTACAAAGATCCTCTGAAAAGAACATTAGTGATTCATCCCTCCCTCACCTTAACCATAACTCACAATAACTAATACATTGATCTAAATGTAAATTCATTTTATATTCTGCGGTATTTTTAATAAATTCTTATCTTAAAAGTATGAAATAGAGTGATGTAAAGACCTAAAATATGCATGCAAAATATTTGTCTAAAACATTGAAAGGTATCTAAAGAACAGAGTATGGAATCCACTGTTATAAAAATATGCTATAACAGTAATGCGGAAATCGCCTCAAAATGTCAGTAACGAAAGCTTGCGAGGACTCAACCTGGCAATCAGCCAGTACCAATTTACATCCACGTAGTGGAGTGGAAGTATAGGATCGCTGATTTTTTAAAGTATTGTCTCTATACGCCCAATTTATTCTGAACCTTCGAAATTTTAGGTCTAAGTGAGAAGATTTTCTGTCGGTCAGTCTGTCTGTAAAACTTTTTTCTATACACTATAACTCTAGAATGCTTTAATAGATCAACTTGAATACCTTAAATATACTAGAAATAATAACCCCACAGTGTATAATATATTTCCCCATGTCATATTTTAACCGAACAAAGATTCTGCATAGTGTCTGTTGGTCCAGAAAATGTAATTCAAATCTCAAAAAATGTTTGAGTAATGAGCTGGGAATTATAACACGGATTTTTAATATACAGTATATATATTAAAAATTTACAATTGAATTTACTAATTTTGTTTTGTCAAAGTTTGCCAAATATTTTATTTATTATAGCAGATATATAATGACAATGTTCCTTCCGTACACTAATTATTAGGGTTCGGAAAGTGTGCTTTATAATGCAGGGCCGAACTCGTATCCGTCATGTTATTGACGGAACATGACATGATATATCAGAAAGACAGAAATAAAAATGTGTTAATAATGTATGTAAGGTACGGTCGGCAAATAAGGCCCACCTAAAATGTATTTAAAAAAAAAAAGACGAGATGCAAATAGAGGTAGTTGAATAATAAAGCAGAGTTAAGTACATGTTTAACTATATAATATAACATAAAATAATGTTTATGTATAATAAACAAAAGAAAATACTCGACTTTTTTAAAAACTTTGAAAGTGGGCCTTATTTTTGCCTAGGCCAAAAATAAGGCCCTCAATTATTTTTAGCTTAAATATTGTAAGTAGCATACTTAAAAACTAGCTAACAGCATTGATAAAAATTAAAACTGAAATTAACACTCTTTGGTAATACATTTGCAAAAAAAAAACTAAATCTGACACTTAGGACATTCATATTCTTATCATCCGATTCTGTTAGTCCCGTGCATTCTTCATGAACCCACTTTTTGCATAACTGACACTGTCTCATATCGAGTAATCTGGTGGTTTGACACAGAAAGCAAAACCAATCTGCATTTTCATTGTTACGAACAGTATTTTCTTTGGACGTGCATGTTTGTCGTGTTTTAGATGCTGTGTCTTTTTTAGTAAAAATATTTTTGGTTACCAACTGAGCCCTGTAATTAATAGCTTTTTTTCGTTGAATGTTTGGCCGATCATTTACTTTGTCGGGAGTGGGCATTATATCCTTAAAAGAGGTGCCAGGTTGGTCGTTGTCATTTGGTCTTTCATTTTCTTTATTTTTTTCTTGTCTTATTTGGTTTATTAAGTGTGCTAGGAGGGAATCTCGTCATCACTACTTTCGACATCATTGACTGTTCTGAGAGAAGACGGGATGCTGGGACCATAAGCTTCTTCCGGAATTGCGGTTTTATTAAAGGGAAAAATCCCTGTAGCTTGAAACCATTAACAATATTATCCTGAGTCATACATTTAGACCAAACTCGCGAAAGTATCTGGTTAAACCTAGGTTTTGTAATACGACGATCAGGATTTTGATCCCAGTATCGTAGGACCTCCTGATCCCAATTGGACTCAAATGATCTGTAAACAGATTTGTCGAGGGGCTGTAACTCGTGTGTAGTATTGCTTGGTAAGCAAAATAATTTTATCTCACACTGAGTAGCCACATCGACGATAGAATAATCCAAGTGGCCAAGCTGCTCCATCAAATATTAGCAGAATTTCTCAGGAAGTTTATATTTTGCGAGATGCTTTATAAAATCAATAAAAAGCTCAGTAGTCATGGAACCCTTTGGAGCCATTTTAACTAATGTCCCAAAGGGTAGATTATCTTCAAATTCTGGTTTAAGTCTCTTACCTTTGAAGATAATCATTGGTGGTATTGCAGTGCCAATGGCAGAGACGCACCCAACAACTGTTACGTTCTCTGCGTGCTCAGGTGCCACTAGATGTAACCTTTTAACACCCTTTTTGTGCCAACACTGCTTGCTGGTGATGGAGAGTTAATCTACAACCTTTCTCGTCCATGTTAAAGATTCGTTCAGGCTTATTTTTTATGTTCATTTCCTCTAAAACCTTTTCTAGTGAAGTGAAATAATCAGTAACAATATACTTATTAAGTTTTTGTGCCCTTGCAGGGTTCATATTTTGCGCCTTACGTATTACAAGCTCAGGGTTTCGTTGCATAAACAATCTGAACCAAGCTTTTCCAGGCATCTCTCTATTTAAATTAAAATTATTTGGGATATTGTTCAATTTGCAAAATTGATACACTTGGTGTCTAGCTATTTTTGAAGTCACTGGATAACCAACTGCTGCTAAACGTAATATACGAGATACCAGATCTTCTCCTGTTCTCTTGTCAAAATACTGTGTCTTCCTAGTTTTCGCACTACAGATCCCGATGCTAAATGATTCCTTAGAGTTCGTCTAGGAATTTCAAAACGTTCGGAAGCCGCTCTTTGAGATAATCTACCAGCATCTACTGCATTTACCGCCCTTAGCATGGCATCGGAATTCCATTTAGCTCTTATGTTCTTACAAATTTTCCCCATATTTAATCTGTAAAAAAAATAGACACATTTTGTGGTTGGAAATAAAGCCCATTTGTGATTAGAAATAAAGCCCGCCATAAATTTGCCTGGGCCTTATTTCTGCCCAGCACAATTTTGGGGTTATGTTGTATATAAAACAAAGTAATCTAAATAGTAACAGTTTTTTGACACAATACAGTAGCTAACATCTGTACTTACCTGATATATAAACAAACACGATGGTTGACAAAGTGTTTGTCCACCAATGATTCAAAAACCGATAATTTTTACAACACCGAGTGAATTCCCAGGTGGCTGGCGAAACTGCCGTTATATCACAAACAAGTGCAGAAACCAACGTTGGCTACTTAGTCGGTATAATAGATCTTTAATTATAGAACAACTTTCAAGATAAGTTTTAGCAAAATATAACTAGGTGGCGCTGCCACAAGAAGTGGGCCTTATTTCCGTGCGGGCCTTATTTGCCGACCGTACCTTACTCTATTTCCATTCTAAATTGAAAATAGGTAGAAAAAAGCTAGGTTATCAGATATATTTTCTAAAATTGCTAAGCTTGACGTTCTTAGAAAGCTAGTTTGGAAATATTTAAAAAAAATACATAGATATAAATTTATTAGTTAGTATTAAAATAAAGCGTTTAAAATTGCTGGAAAAATAATTATAAAATAAAACAACTTTATGTATGTTACTATACTTAAGAAAATTTTGAAGAGCCGGCAACGCGATGCCGCGAATGCACCAGCGAATGCCGACCATTATACTATAGGATTGCTTTATATGTAATACATGCCAAATACTTATTCGGTCCACTGTGCCATAAATGAGCATTATTTACAGCAAATTATATTACATATATTAAGAGTTTTGTATGCAGGCTAATTTTAATCTCCAATATTGATTTGAATGAAAAAAATGATTTCACAATTTTCGATTTTATAAAAGATATATGCACGCCCATATTTCAGGGTAATTTAAAAAATATATGAAACATGTTTCTTAAAACCTAACGATGCCTATTGCGGTCCAAATATTTTAGGGATTGTTTAGTTTGAAATTGTTTCAAATTGTTCTTAACGACTACAAAACTAAATGGGTAAAGGGAGTTTTCAGAAAAGACAGACATTTCCACATACATGTTTGATATTTGATGAAGATAAATAAATTGAATACGAAAAATTATATATAACAACGTGTCTAACGTGTTCTGCATATAATTTATATACGTACATAGGTATATATACATATGTAAATTTGTTATTTATGACCGGCCGTCAGCTACCACGTTCATTGAAAATACTATTGCCATATATGCGAAATAAATATATACTTTAAATTCGCAATTGCCATAAAAAAAATCAAGGATACAACGTCTTAATAAATACATACATATGTGAATGGTAATTCTGATTAGTTGATGTATTAAATACCTACGCAGATTAAAATGCTAATTTTATAATAATACTCGCAATGATAAATCGACTTTATTGGATGAAACAGTACAAAATTGTACAATTTACAAAACTTAAGATGAAGTCTAGCCTATCGGCTATTCTACTTAACCTTGTATTTTGTTATAATACATTGTTAACGACAAAAAAATCGAGAATTAATATAAACACAAAAGAAAATGGTATAATCACAAATGATATAACATAAAACATAATCATTAAATAAGTATATACGTATGTATAAAAAATCTAAAAAATCCTGTAAAGTTTAAAGCAGCATTACATTTATAAATCTTAATATATTTACCTTTAACAGTTGACCACTTTTTGGAAAAATAAGGATAACGATCGAACAACTCGTATTTAGAATTTTCAAGCATAATGGAGGTATAATGCAATGTTTTAACGAAAAACAATCAGAAACCGTTGTCATTATCACACTTTAACACTAATTTGAATATTTTGATCTAACGATTTATATTAACGTTTACAGTTCTCCATTAGTGGATTTATACATTTTATTCCTAATCTTCGAATAAAATGTATAAATTTATATATGTATCCAAGTAAAATTTTCAAAATCTCAGAAGCTCTTAAATATAATAATAATATTAAGTGTCCGTTTCTTAAAAAAGTCTCTGGTAAAGTAGGTACTATCAAAAAATGATATAAAAATATACCTGCGTATGACGTCATAACTCACAAACTGGTGACGTCAGATGCACCTAGGCGTTAATAAATTTATTATCTCACCTGTTCCAGCGTGTTTGTAAATATTTACCGTTTTAAAATTATTGGATTTATTTCAGAAGTAGCTTCCGCACTATATAAATTATAGTATTTCCATCGCAATTTTATGTTTATTATATAGTAGTGACGCAACCTCAATGTCCTTTCGACAAATTGTACTCGAACGATACCAAATTTATCATCAGTCATCAGTGTCATCACTAATCAGATTAGATATCGTCGACAATATTCTCAAACCTCGTAAGTGCGTAACACAACATTTTCCAGGAGAGCTAAAAAACGTTCTGTTTTATAATTTTTTAAATAAAATAAAAGTCTAATGAATATATCCTGATAATATTGAATAAAAAAAAATGACACGGTATACATTTTTTGTTTTTGGGGTAATATTGCAGAATTATACAGAAAAATGTAACTTACGAGGTTTGGTTTTTATTAATTAGTTATACTTACGAGGTTTGTGCAGCTACTGAAACAAGAGGTATAGTATAACAAGGCATTTTATTTTCAAACTAAACACAAACTAATAAAAAAAAAAACTTAATATTTTAAGATTTTGTAAAACACATGGTAGTCAGCTGTAAGAACTTAGGTTAGCTCTTGCAAGTTGTCATGTGTCTTCAAAAATGTGTGTTCTAAGTAAATCGCATTGTAAGGCAGTGGCGGTTGGTGATATTTCAGTTAGCCATATTATGGAAACGACACATCGGACCCACTTCATTTTTAGGTGATGACTATACACCTCTTACATAAAGGATTTATAGTGAAAAAACCGTCAGCAAAGTTTGCGAAAAAAAGTTTCAAAAAATCTGCAGAACACCCTGGGATCTCAGTAACGCTCTGTGGAATATTTGCAGTATATTTTTTTTCATAATTTAAATACAAATGTAAGGAGAGGTTTTTCGATTTGTTATAAAATATAAAAAAAAAACAAAGGGGGAAAAAAAAAGGGGGGAAAAAAAAGGGACAACCACACAAAAAAGAGGGCAAAAAAGGGGGGGGGGAAAAGGGGAAGGGGAACCACGGGGGGGGGGGGGGGGGCGGGGGGGGGAGCGGCAACACCCCACCCCTTTTTAAGAAAGGGGGGGAGGGGGGGGGCACAACAAAAAAAAACCTCCCTTGGGGAAAGTCATCACGTAATTACCTAAAAAGTGAAGTGGGTCCCATGCGTGGTTTTCAAGATATGGCTGAATTGAAATATCACCAACCGCCACTGTTGTAAGGCATTGGATTTTTTTCGTGCAGTTTCAATTACATATATTTACATAATCAGCTGGAACGCTTATAATTCTATTCTTTATTTTCCGTTCTATCACACTATGCACGGAATCGCAACTCATTTGTGTGTGCCCTTTCTCTAAAATCTTTTGAATAATACACACATTTTTTAATGCTGAACATTGCAGTAGAGCATTCGACAAAATAGAGTTTCTATTTTATAAATAAAAAAAACCGTCTGTACCGCGCACCAAACTATTCCATGTGTCCATACGGTCACAGTTTAGATATAAATTTATATCTAAACTGTGATATGGTGATACGAGGCTTGGACTGTCATTATAAGACAACAATAGTGACGAGGTTTGGTTTCTGTAGATTTTCAGGGTCAAACTCATTTTTATTTCATGCAAGGTTTGGTAATATAACGTAGAAACATACGAGGAATGGTTTGGTGCAAAAAAATCAATTTGCAAAAAAATCGATTTACGAGGTTTGAGAATATTGTCGACGATATACATATACCTACTTAACTTAATTGGGCATCCCAAGGGACAACACAGACTAAACATCCCGCACCAAGAGTTTTTGTTGCTTTTTATTTTCATCATTCCGACAATCATGATAAATTTATTATGCATGCATTAAAACAACATTTTATCAGTCTAACAATCTGATTTATCAACTTTCGTCGAGTATTTTATTTACTTGTTTTTAATTGGTTAATGGTATGTGTTAAGTTAAGTTTCATGTGGATGTAACAAAAAATTGTATTAGTTATGTGTTTTGGTTTTTTTTTTCATTACATGACATTATGGGTCATTCGATGTCAAACACAGCAACGTCCTAACCTTCACCTCTGCAGTTTTGATATAATCGATATAAATAGACTGTACTAATTTGCTATGGAGATTTTTTCGTTCAACATGTGTTTTGTTTAACATGTTTGTGCAATAAAATTTCGTGTAATATTAAAGGAAAAAAAGTGAGATAAAACTGATCTACGTAAATATATAGTGATGGGCAAAAGTGTGGAACCATGTAAATATATCTGCTTAATAAAGTTAATAGAAATATTGAAACGAAATTTGACATGTGAAAGATAGCGTTAAAAAACCATAACTTCATTAGCTTGAAATATACCTATGTTCCAAAAAAAAAGATGACATAGTACCAAAGTTAATTTTTTTAAATGGAATGCCCTGTATATTTTCACATTTTCGGAGATTCTTTGATGAGCTCATTTCACGAACCAACATACTTCGTATCTAAAATGATTATTTTGAAAGCTATAGACAAATGAAAATCGTAAAGTTTGTACATCAAACTTTTTTTAATGAAACGTAAATCATGATATACAAAACAGACCAATGGAACAATTACATTTAATGTATTAATGGTAAGGTGTGTCATTAAGTTATGAGTAGTAAAATGGCAAAAGCTAATCTGTACTTAAATTCTCTCGTAACCTTTGTTATTACTTTCGGTGTATATTTTTTAATTTCCTTAGTTATTCTCTGAGCCAATTATGGCAACCTGTGACGTCTCTGATGTTAATAAACTTTATATTTCAAATCACTCATTATCACAAACGGGCGTATTTAAAAAAAATGCGAAAATGAGATCCATCCTTGAAACTACTTGTTTGAGATAATTTCTGTGTTATATAGTATAGTCCTTCTAAAGTGAATGTGAAGAGATATGTTTTTAATTCCTTTGATGGCTAACGCCGCCCAATAGCGTGCATATATCTTTTATACATTCGAAAATTGTGAAATACTTTTTTCATTCAAATCAATATAGGAGATTAAAATTAGCCTGCATACAAAACTCATATTTGTAATATAATTTTCTGTAAATAATGCTCATTTAGCCAGACAATCTGAAGTTTTAATAAACCTAGCTGAAATCAAACATAAACACTTCACTGGCGAAAACAAGAGGGAATTGCTAATGTCGTAAATCATTTTAACGACACAGTGGACCGCATGAATAGCTAACCAACGTATTCGATGCAATGCAAAATACTCTAACTGGGTCACTGTAGCTGACAACGTGAATGCTGCGTGTTGCCGGGTCTTGCAAAATTTTCTTAAATATAGTATATACATTACAGAGTAGAATACAGTAAGCGGCACCCTAACGCGTACATAGTCGAATGAAGGGCAATTGATAATTTAGGCATCCGGTTTGTCGGTAGGGCTGTTTGAGTTAAAATTTGAAATTCCATTTTATATTTTATTCTTGTCTAGTGTCTGATTATAAAAGTGCATATCATCAATCAATATTGTCATTTGCCAATGATTTTATATGTGTGTAAGCTAAAACACATACTCCAGCACATCTCCTTCGAACAACTATTCGCATACTAATACATATAAAATATATATTAACCAAACGACAAGTACGACAACAAACGACTAGCGTCTAGCCGGTACCAGGTCACGGGTGATCCTGGCCAATGAGAAATACCTGTGTAACGCGGTGAGGGCGAAAAACTTGAAGTCAATAAGTCACAAAACTTTGATATGAAAGGTTTAAAGCAATCACCTTACTAACTTAGCTTGATTCTTTTTTGATATTAAAATTTAGTTTTTAAGGAAATACAGACAAAAATTGTCTTATTATTTAATGAAAATTGATTACAGGATTTACAGTTTTATTTTATTTCTCAACAGTAAAATTGTCTACAAGCATGCGCGTTTTTCTTTTTCGGTTTGATTGGTCGGATCGCCTATGACTTGGTGCTGGCTAGACGCTAGTAGTAAATTCGCCTAACTATGACATAAAAATGTATCATTTAATATCCACCTACGTACGCATTAGGCTGCCGCTTACTGTATACATAAAGTTGTTTTAATTAATTCTTTTTTCCAGCAATTTTAAACGCCTTATTTTAAATACTATATTTTAACTAATACATTTATACCTATGTATTTTTTTAAATATTCCAAACTAGCTTTCTAAGAACGTCACGAATTAACAGTTTACTGAAGTATGAATATATGTAACATTTGTATAGTGAGCTTAGCAATTTTAGAAAATATATCTGACAATCTTGCTTTTTTTTTTTCATGTCTTCACATTCACATTATAAATACTTTACTGGCGTATTCCAAGCATTTAACCGACTCACTCCATCTCATACATATGTGTATAAAAATATTTGTTACGCACAATTTCTTCGTCCAATCCATTTGCGAAGAAAGTACCTACCGGTTATATTTTCATCCAAAAAATGATTGATGATTGGATTTCTGTAAAGCCGGAATGTTCAGTTTTGAGGGTGTCACGTACGAACTACAGTTGACGAAGGAAATTTTTGGGATATTGTACAAATAGACGCACTGATTTTTACCGATCTTTCGACCAAAGGTATTCAGACTTCTTCAGGGCTTCTTAGTTAGTGAATAGTGAAATTATTTATTATCACGAAATCCAATAAATTTGTTAAAAAATTGAAAAATATATGGCATATACCTGTAAGCACACCTAAAATATTTTGGCACCAAATGCAATTTCAACCAACGGTAATTAATCTCGAGTATATTTTGTTTAGTATTTTTATACACCGTCACTCTGAATTCCCTCATGCATAAATTGAAAATAGTCAAAATAATTATACCGGGGGCACATATAGCAGACACTAATTTCTTTATTTACCTACTGTTTCTTCGTATTCTGTATTATTTGCGTTTTTTATTAATTTATGAAATGAGTAGTTATGCCACTAGCAATAAGGGTTTTTCAGGCTCAAATTTCTTGTTCTAAATAGAACCGTGAATATTTTTCTGTCTTCGCCTTAAAACTCTGATTCCAAATTCCAACCATGTATCATATGTTGACATTTATTTGTTTACTGACAGTTAAAATGAATCGTTTGAAACTTTGTGGGCTCAGTGGGTTCTGAAATCGAAAAATTACTAAGAATCCGTTGTTATTGATATATTTTTTACTTCTAGTTTATTCCTGCTTGTTACAAATATGTTGTAAGTTTGAGGAAAATGTTGGAAATTTTAAAAACGGATAGGAGTGGTGCTCCTATCCGTATCCTATATTTTTATTTAAATTGGTTGTATAAAGTATCTAATTGGTTTTTTTTTTATTTTACAAAAAAAAATTGTAATCTTTGAAATGTTTATCAACAGATAAACAGTAGGTATGTTACAACATACCTACTCGTAATTCGAAACAAATGGGCAATTGAATAAAAGGGAAAAATAAATCTATTTGACTTTAAAACCAAACCACTCAAACATTACGTTAAATTAATAGAGGTAAATGTATGTATATCCCATTCCCATTAGTCCAAAATTCGAGTATTGCATTAAATGCGTATTAATGCAATAAATGGAAAATGTTTGTTTTAATTTATGCAAAATAAAGAGATCCTGTATATATGTCAATTCTATTTTCTTCTACAAAAAAATAACTTAATAATAACCGTTACTTAGGTATCACCTCATTAGATGAATATGGAAGAAAGAATGAAGTTTTGTTGCGTTGTTATGATTTTCTTGAATAAACATAAAACACAACCTAATTAGAAATGAAAATGTAACCTTTAAAACAAACCTTGACACTGGCAATGAATATTGCTAGCATGACGTACGGATGTACATGCTAACGACATCATATTTGAATCTAAAATGTAGGAATTAACAACTCCCTAAAACTATTGAATCCGGTTAGCATCTGTCGTTTTCTATAATTATACTATTTTATCATGTTTTAACATAAATTTAACCTTCGACTACTGAATATCACACACACACAATATTCTTGTTTACCTCATTTAATTTCTGATAGTTCTAAATAAGTTTTTGCAATAGCAGTCTCTAAGTAAACTAATGTTGAAGGCCAAATAGATATGTATACTTGTATTTCCATACAGAATGAATTATATACGTAAACATACATATATATGAATATTTAACAGTTATAAAAATTGTCACCTTCTGATTGAGAATATCAATTTCAAATGTACTAATTCAAATATCTGTTAGTTTTATCTAAGATCGGAGAGAAAAAAAATATGTAGGTACCTTTATAAGTTATTTTGTAATACAATTTTGTTCTATATAAAATAACAAAGAATTTCTAATATGAATAACTGTAACATACATAATTACATTTTAGTAGACTAGTTGTGTGTTGTTTCTTTAGTTAGGACCGAATTCATAGTCAATACAGACAAAAACCTTTACCTAACACTACATCCAATTTTCGACATTTAATTAGAATAAATTGCTAAAAATATACTTGACCTATATGACCAAAATGACGAATATGACTTTTATGACGCATATGTCCTTTATAGCCTATATATCGCCTTTAAATATAATATAAATATTGTACAATCTCAGACTAAATGTTGAGATGAAATAAAAATTCAAATACACAACTTTTAATCCCAAATTTCAAGAAAATCACAAGTATAAAAAGACTTCGTATTTACTCGGTGATTGTGAAAAAAAATATAAATATATATTAAATAAAAGGGAATAAAAAATATTTCGCAAATATTTTGCAGCCGTTTCCAAGATTTTCCCGGAGGCAGTCATTTTTGGAAAAAAAATTCGCAAGTTTTCTCTGAAGATTTTTTGCCATTATAACCTACTTAGGTCTAGTAACCACCCCCTAAAATATGATGTGGGCCGCCACTGCATATAGCGGAGGTTGTAGGAAAGCACCAGCTATCACTTGACTACTGAAATAAATACGAATTGAGGCGACCCACATCACATGCTACGCGAGTTGCCTATGTGTTGCGTTGCCATATGCCAACTTTACTAATGAAACATTGTTTATCCGATTATTTATAATGATCTTAGCAAAAAAATCGTGCAATAAAACCCTTGGTCGTCTGGAACTTCCCTTACGAATAAGTAGACAAAGCAAACAATCAAAAAGGCAAAAAAAAACGCATTTCCAAATACCCATAACAGTGAGTAAAACTGAGACTAACTAACTAAACCAAACTAACTAAGTTAATACATATAAACTAAGAAAACCAAATTTTAGAAAAAAATCTATCGTTGACCTCATTTAATAACGACTAACAATTCTGGACTATGACAAAATTTTACAATTAGATGAAAAGGTTTACTCAGGCTTGCAAAAGGATGAAAAACAAACTTATTTACGTTGATTTCTTATGTGGAGAACGAATAAAAGTTAAATATAATTTTTAATTTTAATAAAAAAACTTGTACTTATTTAGTCTTAATGAACTAACTCAATACTTAATGTGTCGTCATTTTAAGTGTTTCTAATTTGTTGCAGACGCACACCCTCTTTGTGGATGCCTTTTTACAAAACAACAGACTGGACCATGTGAGTCAGGTTATGGGATATCATCCCTCATACTTGGACCATTTTCTCAGAACCCAGAGCTTCATACTCAGAGGAGATGGACCCCTCCCTTTTGATTATAGGCATTATATTGCAATTATGGTAAGTAATCAACTCTAAACTTAGTTATCAGATTGTGTGTACAGTGCGGTGCGTGATATTTCAGTTAGCCATTTTATAGGAAATTTGTTTCCCAAAATTAAAACATAACTTTTGAAACAAAAATATTTTGTAACAAATCGAAAAACCTTATATTTGTTTCTAGATTATGAAAAAAAAAATGCAAATATTCCACACGTTACAGAACCGGGGCTCAGTGTTTTTGAAATTTTTTTCGAAACTTACGATTTTTTACTATAAATCCTTGTAAGGGTGTATAGTCATACCTAAAAGTGAAGTGGTCCCATGCGGTTTTCAAGATATGGCTAACTGAAATATACGAGCAGGGTGAGCTATGAATAGAATCTTGACTAAAAGCGTAACCTGGAGACATTTCCTATAACTTACCTATTATAATGCAAAGTAGAATCCTCAAACTAAATAATCGGGTTAACTTTTTTTTGTTTGTGTTAAATCGTAATATACAAAGTAGTTTCTTGGTATTTGACTATAAAAGCATTGTTTCAGTAGAAAATTAGAATGTAAAATAATATGTGGGGTGTCTTTTTTGCTTTCTAAATTGTGAATGAACACAGATAGATAGTATTCTTTATTTTAAATGGAACCCTTCTGGTTTACAAATTTGGAAAGAAGGATGTGAGTGACGTCCCAAAACTTGATACAACCATATCAAACCGCGTTTCAAAGAGTTAGTTAAAAAAGAAAGTTAGGTCTAGAAAATTTTTTTTTTTTTGATAATAGGAAATAACATTTCATTTTCCATATGGCGTAAAAACATAAGGTGCTACAAAATAAATTCCAAAATGTTTAATTATTGTCACATTTTACCAACTTCAAATCGATATGACTTGTTTAGGTGAAATAAAGCACCCCGTATTTTTTCAGTTCAAGTTTCTCAATCTTTCTTCCAAGTTAACTTTCAGTTCTCTTTTTTTCATTAGAAAATCATGGGGGTTGTCTAAATTTATAAAATATTTTCTAATTTTTATTTTCTTCTGTTGTTAAGGATTTTTCTTAAGTTATTATCAAACTGACTATGAATGTAAACAGTAAACATTATAAAATTGACTTGATCTCTCCGAAATGACTGAGTTTAGATATTAGTGGTTATAATCAAGTTTTCAACTAGAAGTTTCACATATGTATCATCAAACCAATCGGATCTTATTTTTAGCAGTTACCATGGTAACGAAAAAATTTTCCGAAAATTTTCATCCTGCGGGGTACCCAAGCGAAATTACACTGGAATTTTTCATGAGATCACAATTAAAATACGCAATAAACGTCACATTTCACTGGAGGTGGGCAACAGATATAACATTTGATAATAACACAAGCGCAGAAAAAAAAGGTCGTACTCGGGGACTATATACCAGTATGTATATTCGCCCGCTGAAGCCCAATTCGGAGTTAGAATTGGCCCATGGCTTCAAAATTGACAAGAAAATACAAAAATGGGCAAAAATTGGCTATAATCGGGGTCAAAGAACATTGATGAGTTTAAAGTGACTTTGAAGTGGCGGACTAACGGGGGGGGGGGGGGCGGCCCGCCCCGGGCATCTGGTCCCAGGGGGGCCTCCAAATGTCGACAAGTTCTTTTGATCAAATCTTAAACAAGGCTAAAAAATATGCTCAGTACCTACCTAAGTAAAAGGCCGTTTGGAATTGGAGGCCCCGTAGATACAAATAAATACCGGTCATTTATAATTTCTAAATTAAAATTACTTCTACTGCTAATTGTTACCTTGTACATCGCTTAATACTTCTTGATCATTTGCGTCTCAGTTGCATCATGCGAGAGATTTTTCCAAACTTAAACTATTAAAAAAATTATCTTCGATCTACAATGAATCAAGAGCGACTCTCATCTGTCCATGCTTTCAATTGAAAGAAGAGTTTCAAAGGAAATTGATTTCACTGAAGTTATTGAGGAGTTCAGTAAATTAAAGGCACGAAAACATGTGAAATAGCTATATACTTACAGAAAATAAAAACTACCTTTTATATTGTTTGTTGCTGATTCGTATTTTATCTTCCTCATCCATATCTATATTCTATGTACCTATGTGTATGTAAGTCATCATCATCATCAGCCTATATACATACGTCCCACTGCTGGACACAGGCCTCCTCACATGTAAGTATTAGTAACGTAGACACACATTATATACCTACATATAAATTTAATTTTTAATACAAGCTTTTTTGTTGACAGTACTACTAATTTAAGAGTAACCATCATGACAAATCGAACTAGCCCAAACACGATGGGTTTATCATGTGTAGTTAAGGAATTTCTATGGCAATCTTCCTTCTCCATGGCATCTTAACACTGCATTGTCACCGACTTTACATAAGTATTCAAAATTTCGGCAAAATTGGTTGAGAGGAACTGGTTTGAATTTAATTCGCAAGATTTGAACTAAACATACACACTCGTACATACAAATGTGAACTGAATAAAAAGCTTGTAAAAATACATCAACTTCTAAGACCAGGGGCCTCATTCAGTTTTGCCGCCCCCGAGCCCCTGATAGGCTTAGTCCGCCACTGACCCTTATGTCGGTGTGTATTTTTGGGGGGGCGGGGGAAAAAAACGGCCCCAAAAAAAGACCCGAGGGGGGAAGAGGGGGGGGGGGGGGGGGGGGGGGGAAGGGGGGGGGGGGGGGGGGGGGGGGGGGGGGGGGGGGGGGGGTTTTTTTTGGGGGTTTGTGTTTGGGGGGGGGGGAAAAAAAAAGAGGAGAGGGAGGGAGGGGGGGACCGCGCTCTTTTTTTTCCCAAATTTTAAACCCCCCAAAAAAGGGGGGTCCCGGGGGGCTCCCCCCAAAATTCGGGGGGGGGTTTTTTTTTTTTTTTCTTTTTGTGTGGGGGTGGGGGCGCCGGGCGGCATCCCATTTTTTTTTAGAAGTTTCGCTTGGGCTTTAATCTACAGGCAGACTGTGGAAAACCTTGTGCGAAGTGCAGGTCGTTAACTGGAATCAGCCTGCATTAGCACCATCTTGTTCTATCCGTCGGTCACCGTGGGCATCCTAAAATTCATGCCGGTACGTTTTTACCAAAAGGTCACCCATGCAGTTACTGCTCGAAGCAGAACTTATTTTAAGCGAATCTTATTTTAAGTTTGGAAAAGGCAAAGCATCCTCACGTGCATTGTAATGCATTTTACAGTTCAACCGGGCAAAAATGAGAGTGACCACACATGCATGTTTACTCGTTATTGTAGGATAACATTCACGAGGTTGCGGCTATTACGCCAGCTGGATGTGACCTAGTGCACCTCTTGTTTAAATTGAGGACCCTGCTGCAAGAACAATGCAGCTCCATTTTCAACGCGTGGCGTGGTTAGCTGCTTATAATTTCGATAAAAATATTAGGCGTTATTTAACGCAAATTCCACACATCTCAGTGCATGGAGTATACATACTGACATATGCTGAGCTGCGTCGAATTTGCGTTAAATAACATCTAATATTTTTATCGAAATTATAAGCAGCTAACCTCGTCACGCGTTGAAAATGGAGCTGCATCGTTCTTGCAGCAAGCACCTCAATTGGAAGTCATCCCAATACTTCGATGACATCATGTGGTTGGTGATACTCTACTCAGTGGCGGTGCGTGATATTTCAGTTAGCCATATCTTGAAAACGACGATGGGACCCACTTCACTTTTTAGGTGAGGACTATACACCTATTACAGAAAGGATTTATAGTGAAAAAACCGTCAGCAAAGTTTGCGAAAAATTTTCAAAAACACTGGAGCACTCCCTGGGTTCTCAGTAACGCTCTGTGGAATATTTGCAGTATATTTTTTTTCATAATCTAGAAACAAATATAAGGAGACGTTTTTCGATTTGTTACAAAAATATTTTTGTTTCAAAAAGTTATGGCCATTTTAATTTTGGGAAACAAAATGTTCCTATAAAATTAAAATTAAACTTTTTTGAAAAAAAAAATATTTTGCAACAAATCGAAAAAACGTCTCCTTATATTTGTTTCTAGATTATGAAAAAAAATATACTGCAAATATCCCACAGAGCGTTACTGAGACCCCAGGCAGTGCTCCAGTGTTTTTGAACATTTTTTCGCAAACTTTGCTGACGATTTTTTCACTATAAATCCTTTCTGTAAGAGGTGTATAGTCATCACCTAAAGAGTGAAGTGGGTCCCATGCGTCGTTTTCAAGATATGGCTAACTGAAATATCACGCACCGCCACTGACTCTACTGTTACCAACAAGCGTGATCGCGAAGATGGATGGATTCATGTAATGGGCCTTCCAAAATAACTAATGCTTCAAAATAAAGTTTCGGTAAAACATACACCGCTGTAAATCCTGCTATCGCAATGAATGTTGGTAGGGACTGATTCGCTTTGGGAACAGGAAAACTTGCTTGAACATGATAGAGGCTATTTGGCAACAACGGTCAACCAGATTTTTTCCGTCATGTTTTGACTACTTAGCCAATTTTGAACTTCTGGCCTAATTCTGACCCCACATTTCGACCAGCGGCCAAAAATACACATCGATATAAGGGTAGTCATTTCAACCTCATACGATGTTCTTTGACCCCCGATTTTGGTCAATTTCGAGCCTTTTTTAATTTTTCCGGCCAATTTTGACCCATTGGGTCAATTCTGACCCCCGATTCGGTTTCAGCAGGTATATAGGTCGGTCCCCGAGTACACGACCTTTTTGACACAACATTTGACACAAAAACATCCAATGTTATCTTGCATAGGGTACCCAGCTGGATGAAAATTTCAATTTTTTTTTGTTGCCATGATAACCGCTAAAAATAAGAGCTTCTAATTGGTTTGAAGATTTAGATGTGAAATTTTCTTACCGAATCTCCCACGTGCTTCAATTAGTTACCGAAATGTTTTTTCTCGAAAGGTCTCGAATGTTGTGAAATTATCCCGAATCGAAGACGAGGGTTAATTTAAAATTAAGATTAGTAGACGCACAGAAGTAGGTATATGAACATACATAGATATATGTAGATTCGTCAAAATTTCAAGAAAGCATGAGAATGAGTGCAACACAACACTGGCACGCGACAACCTGAAATTCAAATGTTCGGATATATGTACATATAATAGAGGTACATATAATCCGAAATAGAAGTACATAATATTCCATAATTATATATGAAAATAGTTGTTTACTTCAGAAAATAACTTGAATATATTTTTCTGATTTTAAAATGTAGAATTAACACAATTACATAAACGTTGGGATATCCCAGCCTCGTAAATAAATAATGTTGACTATCAGAACAAGTTTTGTTAAAAAATGTTTTACATTATTTATATATTTTTTACTTATATAATTAATTATTCTCAGGTGTACATACGAGGTGTGTAAATTAAGTAATGAGGCAACATAGCGCTCAATCTAGCAACACTGGGGAGACCAGACTTGGAAGGGGGTAGGTTGACATGTAACGCACCTTCAGTACAAGTTTGAACTTGTTAGAGTCATTTGTTTGTTCTTTGTGACTGTTTTCGTAAACCAGTTTTTCTAGTGCGTTTTAAAAAGGAGTGACATTAATTTTGAGCAACGGTGTGCTATCAGGTTTGCTTCAGACCTGGACACAGCGCAACGGATACATTTTGCAAACCTTCAACACGCCTACGGAGACAGTGTTTTTTTCAAGAGCCCAGATTTCGGTAGTTTAAGGCATTCTCAGAAGGAAGAGAGTCGATTGAAGATGAACCACACAGCGGAAGGCCTTTATCTTCAAGAACCGATGAAAATGTCGATAGAATACGGGGATCTTGTGCCTTCTGATCGTCGGTTGATGTATTTGACAAGAATGATCGAGGTAGAGTTATATTTGAATTACACCACTGTTTATCAGCTTTTGACTAACGAATTGGGGATGAGAAAAATCTGCGCTAGAATGGTTCCAAAAAACGAAGGGACATTCAGGACAGGCGAAAGGTGTCTTGACTTTTTGGAATCGATTGAAAATGATCCCAATTTTATGGAACGTGTCTTTACTGGTAATGAGACTTGTGTGTTTGATTGCGACCAGGAAACTAAGCGCCAAAGCATGGAATGGCACATTTCAAGCTCTCCAAGACCCTCTGATTAGCAAGTCGAAGAAAAGGACTTTTGAAGCCAGGGAATTATCCATAAAGAGTTTGTGCCTCCAGACCAAATAGTAAATCAACACTTTTACAGAGAGGTTCTTGAAAAACTTCAAAAAAGGGTCATGCGTGTGAGACCAAACATCAAGAACAACAGTATGTTGCATCACCACAGTGCGCCTTGTCACATAACCATTTTAGTAAACGAGTTTTTAGCCTGTAAAAACATCCATGTGGCTCCTCAGCCTCCTTATTCGCCTGACTTGAGTCCTTGTGACTTTTTTCTCTTCCCGATATTGAAAAATCACCTCAAAATATGTAGTAATTTTGGACTATAGAAAACATTCAAACGACTGTAACCGACCAGCTGAAGGCTATTCCAGTATATGAGTTCCATTACTGCTATGAATGGAAGAACCATCTCCAGCGCTGTGTGGCTTCCCAAGGAAGTTATTTTGAAGGAGACAATACTGAATTGTAATTCTATTCGAATAAAACAATTTAAAAAAATATGTCTTATTACTTAATTTACACACCTCGTATAAAGATAAATGTTCATCAGATCAGAAGCAGAGCATATCTATGTGAACATAAGACTAGTCATTATTTTTGAAGTTCGGAAATATTGTGGTGCCACCTCCTAAAACTGTTCCAATAGATGCTCACTCGTGCCAAAAAAGGGCGGGGGTGTAAATTTTTTTTCTTTTTGTGGGAAAGTTTTTTTCCCCCCCTTTTCTTATTTTTTATTTTTTGACAGGGTAATGGAATTGGTGGTTGAAAAGAGGGGTTGAAAAGCATGCCTGGCCAACGGCGGCGGTTGTATAACACTATGTCTGTGACTATTTGAATCGCTTATTTCAGAAACAACCACGGTTAGAATGACACGCTCTTTCAAATGGCGTGGTCGAAATTGGGGGTTGCCATTTAAAAAAATTGTTGATGACGTCATATCTCGAACAACGATGACGTTACAAATATGGGTCGTATGTCAAAAAGTGTGTTTTTAAAACAGAATTGACGTGTCAGAGGATTTTTTTGAAAAACTCTCAATTTCAGAAATAATGAATTTATTCGTTACTTTTCGAAAGCACTGTATATCTACAATGGTAAGTACTACATCGCTCAATGGTAAATAACGAACTGACAACCAAATTTTTAGTCGAAGGATGCGTAACGGAACGTGACTTGTGGATCGGTAAATTACTTCGTGACTAGATAATATTTCTGTAGAAAATTTTTCTGAAATTCAACTTTGACCATCTTTTTTTATGGATAGTGCTTATAAATCTATTGCAGACACAAATTCGGTTATTTCGACTTGTGAATATGAGATTTTGAGGTCATGAGTTTTTAAAGGGTGGTCAAAGGTTCTATGGTATGTAACAACCATTTGCCAACTTGCTGGGGAGCTTCAGCATTCAACCACAAAGTCACTTTTTGAGAGTTCAGGAGAATAAAAAAACGTTTTGTAAATATATCTGAACATTTTGAGTAATACTGTAGCTTGAGGTCGAAAGTTTCCACTAAAGTAAGAATTTATCATAAACAAAAGCACTATAAATATTTATGAAACCACAAAAAAAATTCTAAAATAATGGACATGTCGTTTCTAAAATGAAACATGTTTTGAAATAAAACTTTTTATTATCAAACTATTTTTATATGATATAAAAATGGAGCTTATTTTGTGCCTTCCTTGGATTTTGTTTTAATGTTATTTAATTTTGTAATATTGGCAGTGGGTCCTTATATGCATTTTGAATTGGCATTTGAACTGTGAAATTCCTTATAGTATAGTATTATTATATACATACATAGTATTAAATTAATTTAAAATTAACAATATAATTTTCTTCACCCTAGAGTTTCTGATAACATTACGCTGATATTTATCCGAATTTTTAATTCCTTTACGTCTTTTAGCAGCAGGATCTGCATCATTAGTGTTTTTAGCACTGGTCGTTGCTTGATAGTTGTTCATAATAGTTATAGAATTATATAAGTATGTTTTTTCTCTAATAAAACAACTTTTTATAAGCAGCAATACCAACAAACTATGGAACGTCATTATTACTGCTTTGACTTTTATAAGTTAAGTTAAAAGTGCAAAATGACCACTGACAATTTAGTGCCGAAACAACCTAAGTTCGGGACTAAGGTGGTTTCAGAAATAAACGAATATTTTAATTCGTCATATAATCAAGGATGTTTACGGGACTTAGGTTCTTTTTGAATTAAGCATGTGTTACCCCCAAAAGTATATAGTATATGTATGTTGGTGTGATAAACTCAATATGGCCAACATGTGACTTAAGTTGTTTCTGAAATAAGCGATTCATTTATGTTGTCGACTTTTTTGTGTGTACTTATATTTTTTAATGCAGGTATTTTATTTACAGGCTGCAGGAAGACATCAGTGTAGCTATTTAATTGCCCTACAGAAGCAAGAATTTCTTCTGCAAGGAGGCAACCCCAATTGGTTAAAGGGATTAAATTACGTACCAACCAAATTAAGGAATTTATATGATATCAATAAAATATTAGCTCACAGACCATGGCTGCTAAATAAATCTCATATTGAGGTAACGCATTATATCTGTATATATATATATATATATATATATATATATATATATATATATTATATTTGTATAAATGTAAGCATTATATCTGATTATATAGATACATATTGTAGGTTTTGACACGTATCTACAGGGTGTTTTTTATATAAAACAAAACCAGTGACAAAAAATAAGAAAACCGGTGGTTTTACTAAAAATGACGGAGGCGCCGGTTACTCTAAATTCAAATATTTCTAAATCTTCTAGATTCTAAAGAAACGTCGAAAAAATACACATTTTTAAAATCAGATCAGATAATTCTTGCAGAAAATAAAAAATATGTACGAGCCCAGGCTCATAATAGATCGGCCACCTAACATTTTCTACTAGACATTATCATCTTATAAAATATGTGGTAATTATGAAAAAATTAATTTAACTTAACTTCATTAAAATATAGACTTTCAATTGTAGTAAGAAAAAAATATTCAACGGTGCCAAATACCCTGTGTATGGGCATTTATGATAGACAAATCCAAATCGATACTAACAATAAGAAATTTAACGTGAAGCATATCGCTTGTAAACTGAAAATTAACTAATACAGATAGACATTTGTTCATATACATATATTCAGTATGTGTTTCGCTTGGACTCGACACATCATTTCATAGCTATTGCGGTAAAAAGCCAAATTATTACGAACTGTCAGCGCTGAACCACATTTTTTTTTGTTATATACTTACTGTTATAAGTATACTGAAGAGTTTTTAATTTTTTTTCAAGATAAAAGTCTTTATTTTAATAAAATTAAGGCAATGTTATCGATCTTTTTCGTGATTTTACATTTCATAATTTGATAATGTATTTTGAAAATGTTAGGCGATCGAACTATTATGAGCCTGGGCTTGTATGTAGAGCATTCTATTTAACAAAATATATATTTCGTTTTTTTTTTATGACTTGAATATATTAATTATTGTTCGTATTTATGTATATGTTTAAAAAATTACATGAATACAAGTTTTTTCTTTTATTCTCATACAATAAATCCTATATGTAGCTAGCAAAATATAAATTCAAACCGTTACATTCATTTAACTTATACTTAAACCTCCTCCACACGATATCGGTGATATCTGTAACTATTTCTTATTACTACCTAGTATGGGCTTTAATTTTCCCAATTTGAATACATGGATTAGTTTTTTTAATAAAATTTTTTAAAAAAAAATGATTGGCTTCTAATTTGTAACTTCTCTTGATGATGTAATGCTCCTTAACATAAAACAAATGCGAAAAGAATAACTACTACATAAAACCCGGAAATAGGAGTTGAGGAAACTAAGCAAATGTTAATTTGCTTACAAAAAATATTAACGAAACTATTCTTATGGATTATTCTTAATTGTCTTTTCAGAAATTAACTAAGGGGAAGGATAGCTGGTCTTTGGCAGAAGTGGTACACGCAATAGTCATATTAACTCACTTCCACTCCCTGTGTTCTTTTGTTTTCTCTTGCGGAGTCAATCAAGAGCTAGATCAGGCAGGCGGATATCAATATCATAGTCAAGATTTTGCTGCCACCTTAGAAGATGCAAATAGTTCTAGTAAAAGCAAACCCAAAGATATACCAAGTGTTGATACAAGACAAGGTATGTATTCATACTACTTCAATTACTTTAAACTATTGTGATATGTAATTAATGTGATGTGGATGTGTAATTTTGATCGTACCTATTTCCCTTTTCTGTATAATGAACTACATTTAAATATCTTCATTGATATTACATATTATCTTTTATTTCCTTCCATTTGTTATAAGAGGCAAATGTCCATCAGTGCGCATTTGCCTATTTGAAATTTAGCACAATTACTATTCTTTGTATTAAATAGTATTAACGTTGTTCTTTAAATTACTTTCCTATGAATTTTCAGACTGGAAAAATTCTACAATAAATAGTCCTCCATCCCCAACTGAACCTGAAGTAGGAATTACAACACTTATGCAACGTATGAAGACCCTCTCGGAACAAACACAAGAGTGTACGCCAGTAGAATTAGCTAAGCGTTTTGAGAATATCGAAAATCAATCAGCTGAGATAGGAGTAGTAGGACTGGAGCCTCAAGAAACACCAGCGGATATAAGTTGTTATTTAGATGATGCAGGTTTTATATACCAAGATTTTGCCAAAAGAGGGGACTCACAAGATATTCCTACTTTCAGAGTACAAGATTATTCATGGGATGACCATGGATACTCCTTAGTTAACAGGTGAGCACATAGAAAATTATACTTCAAACAACAGTAAACAAAATGAGTCATCAGAAGTCACAATTACACTAATTGGTCAGCACTATAGACCAATGAAGTTATTTAGAATCAGGTGTTCATCACACCTAGACAGTGTGGCATGTTTTACTTTTTTTGAGGTTAAAACATAACCACAAAGTTCAATTGCAGTCTCAAACCGATCTCCTCTTTTAATCTCGAAAACGTTGTGGCCGAGAGCTGTTGCAGCAATAGAAAAAAAATTTGTTTTACAAATATTTTATATTATTTTTTTCAGGTTATATAATGATGTTGGAAACTTGCTTGACGATAAATTTAAGACTGCATACAACCTAACCTATTACACCATGGGTGGCCGAACTGATGTAGACACTTCACGGTTTCGCAGAGCCATTTGGAATTACATTCAGTGCTTACTTGGCATTCGCCACGATGACTACGATTATGGCGAGATTAATGCCCTTGTAGAGAGATCTCTGAAGACTTTTATAAAAAGTGCGTGCTGCTATCCAGAGAGAGTGACAAAGAAGGACTATGATAGAGTCCTACGGGAATTCAAACATAGTGAGAAGGTAAAATCTTAAAAATCTGTACTGACTGTGTATAATCATATCACGAAAAAAAAGTTTGTTTTGCATATGTTTTCGGGATCACTGAATCCCATGTCTGTTTAATCCCACATCACAATTTGCTCCTAACCTCAAAAAGTTAAAATCGCAGTATATTGTATGATGAAAAGGGCCTCATCGTGTAGTAGACTGCGATAGACCAATATTAATAGAAACAGAATGAGAATGTTATTTATTATTTCAGGTCCATGTTAATCTGATGGTGCTGGAATCCAGAATGCAAGCAGAACTGATTTATGCTCTGAGAACTGTCAATCGCTACATGACAAATTAATTTTTCACTATTAAAATAAAAAGAAAAATATATTTTCACTCACCTGGGCCCATGTTGTAATATATGGGTATACGATATATATAATATATATATTGCACAGTACTACAAGAAATACTTTGTTTATGGTTAATTTGTTGTTGTCTGTTAGGAAAACAATACTGTTTAAGTGTCATTAAAAAATACATATAATTTCATGTGGTATACTGTAATCATAAATTTAAATATGTTAAATGTTTCAGTGAATATTTTATTATCTGATCAATATTATTTAACTCGTGTATATGTTGATATTTTTATATGGACTTTTTTCTACTGTTTCTTGGTTACATCTTTTTATTATAACAGTAGAAAAAGGTATTTCGCACCATACATATTAAATATGTGACCACAATTGTAAATAATTTAATACTATATCTAATAACATTTATATTATGTAAATATAAATTTTAGTTATGGAAGTTGATAGCAGTGCTCTCTTCAATGAAGTTTTCATCATATTAACAGCTATATTAAAAACTGCATATTACAAAACTTCCTTATCCATATCTTCAACAGAATCAGTGGAAATACAAAATGCGATGTTAATTTTTACATATGTTGGCAGATTTAAAATCACATTAGTTTCTTAAAAGGTTAAAAGAAAAGTCCAAAATCGCCACACCATTGAGATAGCAGTGATTTATATTAACAAATGAAAGAAATGTGTTTTGAAAAAAGAAATGTAAAATTAACATCAACACTAATTCTGTGCAAAGTTGTTTTGTCATCAAGTTATATCATTAATAATTTAAGTCCAATATAGTTAAGTATGGATCTGGTCAAAATTATATTTTGTATATTAATTATATAGGGAGGCTAAAAATATTCTCAACATTTTAATACGACTGACTGGAAATTTTTCATGTAACAAATGTTTCTTTTGCTAAAAGTTAAATATTGTGTAACATTCACGTGTATACCGAAAAAGTGAAACAGTTAAACTACAGTTTTTCAATTTACCCAAATTTTATGTCTTGATCTCAGTATTAATTTTAAATTTCATTATTAGTATAATTTCACTGCCATATAAGTTCATATTTTGGAATAACGTACATTTTTTCATGCAGTTTGTGCCAGTCTAGTTTTACGGCTTTAGAATACAGGGTGATTAAACAATTTTGGACTAAAAATTAATGACATATACTATATCAGCTATAAACCAACCCGTATTTTTAACTGACTTTAGTTGTACTGCAGCTGCGTCATACCAGTATTGTCATAATCTTGGAGGTTATAATAACTCATACATTCTCCAAATCAAAATTATTGCATCATAGAAATTTTATCTTTGTATTGTTATCCTGTTATTTGGAAAACGAAACATTTTTCGCGTGTTGGAGAAATATACTGTAGATAATTAAATTGTGTGTCATTCTAAATATTCAGGATTGAAATTCCTCAATGGAAAAAATTAATGATAAAAAGTAACATGACATTTGCCATGTTACGTTGCTTACTGTTAAGAACGACCCTAGAGCAGAACAAAAAAAATATGGATCAGTTTATTTTTGATGTAGTATGTCATTAATTTTTGGTCCCATATTTTTTAATTGCCTTGTATATGCATCCACATAGTCACTGATTTTAGATAACTAAAAAATTTATGTATTCTCTGCTGATCAACTAGAATTCGAACAAACAAATAAGAAAATTAGGGCAGACGTCTATTTTAAGTCTGTCAATAGTGACCCTGACTTTTGCTTACACTTACAACCGTAATAAATGTTTACATTTAAAACTACCCCACCATCAAGCCCAAAGGGGGCTATCATCGTACCTACAGTTTTAG
Source organism: Aromia moschata (assembly GCA_029963805.1). Classification (NCBI taxonomy): domain Eukaryota; kingdom Metazoa; phylum Arthropoda; class Insecta; order Coleoptera; family Cerambycidae; genus Aromia; species Aromia moschata. The sequence continues at coordinate 2,164,533 of JAPWTK010000034.1, read as the reverse complement.
AATGCATTTGTCATTCTCAAATATCTAAAAATATGTAATTAAAAATCTATAGAAAAGATGTTTTTAACCACATACAAATCATACAATTTAAAAAAAATCTTAAATAGCACATCAAAATCTCATCAAGACCAAACCAACAAAGCGGAGAATATTATTACGAGTTTCTTATAGTGGACTCATTCATAGAATTTCATATCGTGTTTAGCAGAAAAATTGTCTGGTTATTTTAAAATATGAACCTACATTAAAGTTGATAATTCTTAAGATGTCATACAAATTTTAATATCATAATGATACAGAATGCTCATTGTGATCTTAGCAGATAAGTAAGGGAGTGAGTAAGGAGTTAGAAGAAATGTAAACAAAGACAGAATATATTGCTTTTCTAGGTGTTATAATTTGCGATACTCTTATTGGTTGGTGGCTTCTGGGACGAATAAGGTTTTGGGGCAGTAAGTGTGTGAGATTCGCAAACGTTCCCGACGTTACACAAATCCCACTAGAGCCAGCCGAACCAGGATTCCCACTAGTTCCGACTGTGTGATATTTGTATATATATATATATATATATTATATATATATATATTTCCATTCAGAATACAATGTGTCATAATGTCCTTCGAAATCCCCACACGCCGATGTGTCCGTTTGGCTCACTGATCTATGGTATAACGATATGATCTATGTCGGGTCTCACCCAATTTTGAGTCGCCATTTCATTTACATTTTTTCTCTTTTGCTAATACAAGTGATTTACTCACTATTTTCCTATCTGCTAAGATGACCATGGGCATTCTGTATGTAGAAATAATATAATGCTGTGATGTTACAATTTCTGTATTTATTTGAAACAATATTTTATTTTGTGCGTTGAAAGTTTTTTACATTTGGCCTATTTTTTGGATAACAATATAGGTGTATAAGCTTTCATTTTTATCCTGTAAACCATATTTTTTAGTTTATATAAAGGCTGTACATCTAACATTGTTAGTGCTTAAAATTTATTAAAAAAAAAAAAGAAAATAATATTAATTAGGAAGAAGACACAGAAGTACAAAGTGTGATGATTGAAAGAACTGTAAAAATAGGATTTCACTTAACACCAAGAGAATAACTTACATACTAAATGTTTTGATAAATGTAGGTCTACTTTTTTGAAAACCAGCACGGCAAAAAAGAACCTTTTTAACATCGTTCAGTTGTTATGAAATCCGCACGAGGTCAGGTTATGTTGTGGAGAACTCTCCAATTTGTGATATTTATCTGAATGTGATTACTGTGTAATAGATTTTAGATTGTTTCAATTGAATACCTACAATAAGTTTTGTTGATGTTTAACCATAGACTTTTAGTGAGATGTTTTAATTTAATTAATCCACTTCAAATGAATATAGTAGTTTCATGCTATATTGATGGTTTTATTTTAATCCTATGCTACCCGCCAACCACATTTGAACTTTTCTCACTAACCACTTAAGTAGGATGTGAGTAGATAATAAAAACTCTACTTAATATACAAATGTGAACAAAATTTCGTTGTATTGAAGACTTTATAGCCTCTCTTCTTTGTAAGAAGTATGTAGAATCACAGCTGCCTTTGATTTATTTGAAGTTATCATAAAAAAGAAATTAAAACATTAACGTTCTGGCTTAGGTGCACGAAGAGTATTTTACGCATGATTTTCAAGGATTTGTATTATTGAACAAATTTAAAAAATTGTACAAATGAATGGATTTTCACTATCCGTTGCTTAGTAACTAATAACTCTTGATACTTTCAACCAAGGATACTACACGGAAAATATATGACTCAGACTGCTTAGATAGGACTTGATATACAGGATGTCCAGAAAATGATTGTACAAAGAACTAACAGAGATTTCTTGACCATGGCTTATTAGCATCTAATGCCGTGGCCTACTTTAATAGTTTTTATTACCATTATTTTTTGCATATACAAAAGCGATTCAAAATGTCTCCGTTGTCTATATGATTTTAATTTAAAAAAAAAAATGTTCAGTTCCGAATGAACCCATATAAGTTAGTACAAAAAACAATTTATTCGTCAGCTGCTAGAGGGCATTTGATTATCAGAGGAAATTTTTCTGATAGAAAATAATTTTTTAAATCTTAAAAAACAACTGCATTTTAGGACAAAAGCAAGGCCCTCTACTATTTCTGGTTACTATGTTTAACAGCTATCTGAACACATAGTCATTTGAAAATAATTTTTTATTAGCTAAACTGCTAGTCCACTCAATATTTTGCAAGCAGTAAATCAGTAGTCATTACTAGAGCCCGGATATCAATACATGATATCAATGAACAGCTCGCGTATCAATGAACTTAGAAATAATTAGCAATAACTTGCCTCACACATCTGAATACTTGTTTATAATGTTGCATACAAGTTCTGCACTAATATATATCACATTATTTCGAAAATTTAACAATCTATTTTCACTTCATAGGAATTGTAATGAGAATTATAAGGAGTTATACAAAGTATAATAAGATATAAATGAAAAAGTACACTCAATATTAATTATCAGGTGTTTCTATTTGTTTGAAAAACGCACCCTACAGCATTAAAATCCGTATCCTAAAAATGATCACAATCAATCCCTGCATATTAGTTATTAAAGAAAAACTAAAAAAATTTCCAAAATTTTCATACCCTCTAGTAGCTAAACAAAGCAACTTTAGCTATATGTAAGTTCGCCTAAATTATGTTCTTTTGAACCAAGGAATATCTGCTTCTACATTGTACACTCGGTTCCGGGACACACTGTATGTGTACATGTATATTTCTTCAAGCCTAATGCTGACTAGAGGCAACTTGATAAATCACCTTTGAAAAAAAACTGTTATCATGCATTTCACATAACATGGGACATAAATAAATTAGGTATTTTTTGAAAAATTGCGAAAATTTACGAAAAGTTTGGTAGTTTTGGAAAGTACTTTACCAGTAAAATTGAATTTTACCTAGAAATAACTGGAAGTATTTCCAGTGGTTTTATAATTCCAGTGGTGTATAACATAATTTTATGGTATTTTATTGTAGTCGTGGACAAGATATAGTATTCTACTCACATATAATGGCTATTATCCACTCAGATGACCTGCACTATGAGCAAAGCAAGTGACACCCTTGTGGATAATTAACCCTCATTTAATCCTTGTTGAACAATAATACTACTTTCAGTCATAAAAATGATAGTTACATTCCATTCTTAGTTTATTGGTCTATCTTACTATATTTTTAATTTATATTTTTATCTGCTAAAAATATGTAATGCAGTAGAGCCACTCAACATTTTTTGCCTGGTAATATAACATATGAAACTGAAGATGGAGCCACTTTAACTTCTCTAATCTTTGTGCTCAACTGGTTGAATATCATATGTCAAGTGAAAGGCAATTTATGCAGTTGTATATATTATACGTCAACCTTGTATAACCTCTGCTGTGGCTATAAAATCTGTTCTTAATGACAAAAAAATGGACGTGAATACAGCGTAATTGATGGCAAAAATAATGGTCCTGTTTATTAGCGATGTAAAATATTGTTAATTTTAAAATTTTTAAAGACTTGGACCGATTAGTCACTTTAACCACTGAGACTTGTTACTTTGGACTAATTACTTTTAATTACTTTTAAATTACATAAGCATATGTAATTAATGTAATATATATGAATATTTCAATAAAACATTATAAGTAAATAATATTTATTTACACTAACAACAAAACAAAGCAATAACAAACAATAAAAGAATACTCTCTAAAGACAGTTGTATTTATATACATACATACATGTATGTGTGTATGTATTAGGGATGTGACGAATAGTACTTTAGCCGAATAGTAAATACCAGATATTTGGCTGGATTTCAACTGAATATTCGGTCAAACCGAATAGTTCTCAAAACTTGTTATAATTCAAAACACAAAAATAAATTGTTATAATTCGCACACTTGAGACCATACATACATCAAGCTCATACTACGTTCTGGAACTGCTACAAGGAAATAGCCTCATCTAGTAGTGACATTGATAGTTTTAAACCCAAAAATAATATTGCAATTGAATTAGATGTTTATTTGGCGGGTGAAATATTAACCTTTAGACTGCCGGCTGGCTCATATATGGGACAGTAATAAAATAATAGTTTTAGTGATGAATACAGATATTATAGTGAATTTTTCCCATTTAATAGGCTCTCTGATCTCTAAAGGATACAACTGAAATTCTTTCTAGTCGATCGACGTACCCAAACTACCCCTAGCGAGGGGGTGAAATATTTAAAAACTCGTTATTGAACTTGTATTCGTTATTGAACTTTTTACTGAATTTTTTTTAGTAAATAGCCTGTAAAATCAGTAAAATGTATCCTAAAATTTTCCGCAATTGATTGAGATGCCGAAACTACCCCTAGCGAGGGGGTGGAATTTTCGTTATTAGGTGGGTATTGACTTTTTACACGATTTTTTTCGGAAGCACGCTGTAAAATCTGTAAAATGTACCCTAAAATTTTCCGCAATTGATTGAGATTCCGGAAACCACCCCTAGCGAAAGGGGTGATTTTTTCAAAATTCTTTATTGAAGGGTTATTGACTTTTTGTCGGTTATTTCAAATTAAAATTTTTTTTACATAGAATAATTATTAGTTTTTTACTTGAATTACTGTATTTAGGATAAATAATAATTTTTTTTAGCGATACTTGAATATAATGTGTTCAATTGAATTCGAATGTAAAACATTGAATTTCTACCTATAACTATATAAATATATAAATATAAAAATATATACATATGAAAATATAGTCTAGGGATGAAGAAAAAAAATATTATTTCAGTGTAACTGATCGCTTTTTTTCACGTTTTTGATTTTATATTCATCCTGTTACCCATATACAGAATAAAATTCTTGAATAATTTTTCACGTTTCCGGGAGTGCCGCTGAAACAATTTCACTCAAAACAAAACAAAATTTGTTTTTCGGATAGGTCGATTATTCATTCACACCGTCGATTTATCAAATATTGCTAAAGATATTGCTAAAGAATTATTTGACGTCTTTGTAGAAAAATTTATACACATCGGAAAATAATTTTTCGAATATGATTTCAGTTTATGTAAGTTTGAGTCTTTGAGAACATTCACTAAAAAATTTGTAACCGCACAATAACGAATTTTCGGAAAATTTCACCCCCTGCTAGGGGTAGTTTTGGCACCTCAATCGATTGGGGAAAATTTCAGGGTACATTTTACAGATATTACAGCGTGTTTACGGAAAAAATCGTGTAATAAATCAATACCCACCTAATAACGAATTTTTGAAAATTTCATCCCCTCGCTAGGGGCGGTTTGGATGCTTGTGGTTTTATTGGTGACTAAATATATTTTTGAGTGTTTTTGGTAGCTTATTACTTTATAATATCAAGCACATTCGGTTAAAAATAAATATATAGTAATTTACACAATCTGAAAATTTTTATATGAGCCAGCCCGGCCTGGCCTGGCTCATATATGAGCCACTCATGACCTCGGCAACTACTCTAAATGTATTAGATGTTTATATATATATATATATAAACTTTGCCCCTCAAAAATATCCATTTATAAGGGAAAAATGCCGGCAGTCTAAAGGTTAAACAAAGATCATTGCCCATTTTCTTGATGGAAAAAAGCATTTCTTGAAGTATCCAAAAATGAGCAAGCTTGTAAAGGTTTATTGATCGGCTCCTTCAAGTACTATTTACAGTAAGCAACCATTCTCAGAAGCTGGAAACGTATAAAAAAAAGGAATCGCTGACCACCTGAGTCGAACATTTGGTATTTTTACATCACAACTCTTTGATTATGAATACTAATTGCTGATGATAAAAGAACAACAAAACAATTATTATTGTTTTCTTATTTAATATATTTTCCTTTTTATATACTTAGTTTAGTTGATTGCCTTAAATTATTTTTCATAAAACCATTTTCATTTTATTTTGAACTTCAGAATTTGAGTTACTTTCATAATACATTTATTTTTAAAATTCAAATATGTATTAAAAATTCAGTTTTTGTTTTATTGAAACATCCACACATAAAACCGAATATTTAGCAAACGAACCGAACACCGAATAGTGAAAATAAGGCCCAATAGGCCGAATACCGAATAATTATTCGGCTTCGGTCTCATCTCTAGTATGTATGTATGTAAAATGTTCCAATTTATAAAAAGTTTATAATTTATTTTAAGTCTCCATCCCGAATTGAATGTCACATCGATCAATTCTAGCAGTACTTACAAGTCCGGCAGTGGTAATTTAATAGAGTTAATAAAAATGATATTATACTTGGAGCCAGTCCTTTTTAGAATCAGGACTAGTTCATTTCGACACCTTACTAGTAACGATTGTTTTGTATCTATTAGTTATTTATTTTGCATCACTACGGTTTTTATAAACTGTTGTCAACTCATAACGAGACACCATTAATTAACATGACTGCCAGCTATATGCAGTCCGTATATGTTACGGACCAAGCTGTGTAGCCCTGTGTGCCAGCTCCGTCACTCGTCGGAGCAATGCCCTCTTATTGTTAGTGACAACAGTCCATCTCCCCCGCCTATACCTCGGTAGGGCGGCAGATGTTTCTATATATGGACCCAGCACACAGGACGGGTTACTGCGAAAATACTAACCCGCATCACAGATTATCGTGCTATGTGCCATCTCCGTTAGCTGTATGGACCAAACAAAAAATTTCGATTTTGGAAAAAAATTAAAAAAGTGTTTTTTCCTAATGCTCTTAAAATGACGTATACACAGAAACTAGTTTCTTGAGTGCAAAAAATGAGAGCGGCACACGGGGACAGAATTGATAAATGTACCTGGCAGTCAAAGTGTTAAGACAAGTACATATTGCATGGCAGGTTTCATTTAAAGCAAAATGGAGTGGGTTGGCTAACAAAACATGTTGAATTGTAGAAGGTCATGTTCAACCTCTATGAGGACAGCATTGGGATGTTGTAAGTAAAAATGATAAGCTAAAACTTATCATTTTCACATCATCATATCAATTTAAAATTGATAATACATATTATATACAAAGACGCAAAATACAAACATGTTTTAACTAATGATAATGGTATAATACAATAAAGCACTGTAAACAGCCAGATACAATCTGCAAGTTTTGAGACAACCATTGACATTTTTGAGAGTGTTTCCATTTCTTGACCGACAGGCCTCTTTAAAGCAAAGATTATTTTTTACAATACGTAAAATTTAGACTACATTTATATTTAATTCCAATTCGGATAACGAGTGAAATTTGCATGGTTGACCAATGGAAATCCATAGAGCACACAAATTGCTCTGATTTTGTTATACCTATATTTCAATATTCCTCTTTGATGGGTTCATTCACGAAATAAGAACATATCATGCTCAGTTTAAAATACATAGTATATTTTACTGAACTTTAAAAATTCAGTGTAAAAAAGTACTATAAAATCACAAATAAATAAAACAGTCTTCATAAATAATAATTAAAATATTTTTTCACCGTACGTGTTTCTTAGCATGGGACATCATTGTTGACCTCGACACAAATGTTTTTCCACAAGTCTCACAAGCATACGGCCTCTCACCAGTATGCAAGCGTTTGTGAATTGCCATAGGTGAAAACTGAGTAAACGTCTGCCCACATAGGTCACAACTGAAACAAGAAAATAGAGCTTTACACTGGCATTCCGCTATAATATTTTGTAACCCCTTCACAAATAGCATGTTAATTACAGTGTATAAAAAATGTGTCTTAATGTCTCTTCTACAGATCATATGAATATAATAGGTGTATTTCTTTATGTTTTTTTTTTTTTAGTTAGATTAGTAGTCTAGTAAAGGGCACCCTAGGCGATCAACCAGATTAGCAATTTAGCCAATGATTGATCATGTATAAGTTTTAGTGTGTAGTGGCTTGCATTAATGCCACAGAGAACACTAACACGTTACCTGGATCTTCTGACGTAAGCATAGCGAATTTAATAGCCAAGCCATTAAGGGGCTACATCCACCTAGACACTTTGAAAAAATATATTTTTCGATATTTACATTTTCTTATTGTATATAGTCTTAAGAATGACCCCTACAACAATTGCCGCCTCCCGTCACGCTAGAAACATAGGTCTGTACAATGAAACGATCAGCCTCAAATGATGCCCAAATTGCAGGGGAAAGTGCCCTGTATGAACCCGGAATCGCTGATTAGAGGTAAAGTGCATACATATATAATACGTTGACACCTATAAAACTGTACCCAAAACTTTAAACTCGAAACTGTATTTTTCAAAGCGGTGTCCCTTATATCTCAAGAACCAATCGATAGATTTTTATGAAATTTGATACAGTGGCGTAAAAAACCTTTATCTCTCGACCGACGATCTCACTTTTTTGAAAAAATAAAAATTGTTTAAACAAATTACGAACAAAGGAGTTAAATGTAGGTATATAAATTTCGCGTCTTGCCAATCGATCTTTTAGAGCATAATTTGCGATTGTCAATCAATTGTATGTGCGTTCTCTGATTTGACGGTTTTGACAGGAGAAGGGGCACCGCTGAGACTTTACAAAAAAAACCTGCTTCGGTTTAGACGGATGTAACTCCATCTATATTTAGTGTTTTTTCAATTACTTGGGTGTAAAATGAAGGCAATAAAATTACCTTTAATTGAAAAAAAAGTTTTATCTCTCTTTTATCTTTTATCGTTCCCGAGAAAATGCGTTCTAAAGTTCGACCTTATTTTTTAAGCCTCTAGGTGGATGTAGCCCCTTAAAACTAGAGTTGTACTCAGGTGGGCATTAAAAATGTTTCTGCCAAACGTGCAAGTAATGTTTTACTTTGTTGCCTCCTGATGCTTTATTACAAGATGGATAGGTTTCGAGTGGCTAAAGGGTTATTACTATAATGGCCGAGATATCTGCCACGATGTAAGCTAGTGACAGCAATAGTGAAGGTTTAGGAAGATTTATACGGTTGTATGAAAACTCTGATTGTGGAGCACTTCCAGGATAGGGCGTTAAAAATCTGTTTAAAAACAGTTTTTACAAATATTAATTAAGAAACAAAAGCAACGTATGGTAATTCGACTGAACGCTAATCTCGATAATACGAGTGCATCAACGCAGAATCGTGTAGCGTTTCGGATGTGTGACCCTATCTGCTCTGAGAAGTTTGTTGGGCAGAGGCATCTAGTAGGTGGTACAAGAGGTGGCAATATGAGCCATCTACTAAACCTCTGCCAGTGGGTTCGAGTCCCCCCTAACAAAATTGACAACTCTGGTAGGACATGGGTGTTACAATGTGAGTGTATCGGGGGTTAGGTAGAAGAACACAATGGCATAAAAAAAGTGTCTATTCTTGACGGCTCTACCTAGCTGAGCAACTTATTGAAAAGATTTTCCTTCATTTGGTATAACTGTCGTAGTTATCTTCACCACCTAATCACATGAAGCAAGTTTAAATAGGCTTTTAGATCTTCATGTGTTTTGTACAATTCTTTTACTCAATACTGTTTAATGGACAATGCCAAGACAATGGCCAAATGAACATTCTTTTTACTCAACATATATGCATTAGTGGTTATTTCTTCCGGGTTTTGCCACGGTCGTCTAAATTGACTTGACGTTTCGCTGATCATGCTGTCAGCTTCTTCAGAAGGTTTCTAAAGACTCAAGAAAAAATCAGTCTTTAGAAACCTTCTGAAGAAGCTGACAGCATGATCAGCGAAACATCAAGTCAATTTAGACGACCGCGGCAAAACCCGGAAGAAATAACTTCACCATTGGACAACAGCTGTGAAAGCCTGCATTCTATTATATATGCATTAGGTGACACTTCCCTCTAGATTGAGATTAGTTTGTCAATCTGATTGATAGTATAAGGTCGGTTGTGACTGAACTCAGGATTGATTATCTTTGTTGGTTGGAGACAGGTTGCTCTTGCTCAATTATCCACCAATCACTCCTTAATGAAAATAAGATGATTGAGAATTTTTCTTATTTATGAGGAGAAATTTGTTAGTAATGTATACAAATCAGAAATAGCACTAAACCATAGAAGTCAGGGCCGCACTTAGTACATCATTGTGATAAACACGAAAAGATATTGTATTTAAAAAACACTATCTAGCAACACTAAAAACATGTACGTGTCATAGACATATTTATTTTTTACTAAGGATACTACTTCCTTATGAACAACCTGTAACAATCTGTAACAGTTTTTAAAATATGAGAACTTTTTGTTTTGGTGACAACCTGTAACTGAAAGGGGAATACTAAAGTGATGGGTCAATATTTGTCATATGGAATAAAAATGTAATAACTAGGGTCCGGAAATGTGCCCGGCAATGCAGAGCTCAGCACTATAAAACGCTATGATATTGAAAGTATAAACCATATTTTTTAAGCGCCTTGTACATTATATACGCATGTATTTCATTCCCATGCTACATACGGCATTGACCCCTTCCCTAATAGCCTCCAGAGCCCGCGTAATGCCACGTATGCGCAGTAGTACGTAATCCCCATTCGCGCCCTCGCGGAAAGGGAGGGAGTGTCTTATTCATCTGTCATTCTGTCATTCGGAAGCCTAGTAATAACATCTTAGAACCCGTTACCCAAGGAGAATTACTGTACTTGTTATTTGTTTGTGTGTAGGAATGTATTAAAAAGTTGAGTTAACCTGCATATTTGTCTTATATTTATGAAACTTATGATAGTCATGTGCATAAAAGTTATTATTTTTATAATTTCCATACCAAAATAAAAGAATACTTGTAAATTCCTATTTAATCGCTATTAATTATTACCTAGTACTTTAATAGTTTTTTCTTACCCCTTTCCATGGTTACTTTTATGAATAGTTACGAATACATTAATTAAAATAATCCTCAACAAAGTGACATTACCTTGCCATTTAAAGATTGACTATTTTTTAAATAAACTCTCCATTTTGGCGAGGACCTAACTGTTACCGATAGTTAATGACAAAGACAGCAATCAGACAAAAAAAGAAAAATAACACAAAGGTTATAATTTATTACAGCTGTTACCTCACCACCTATTTCTTCCAAAACAGTAAGTTAAATGATAAATTTCATCCTCGAGAATCTATATGCAAATGGTGCGGATCGCTGCATTTTATTAGCATTAAAAACTACAAATAAGTACATCACCTCAACGACGAAATCATCTGTTTTGCAAAAAACGTCATACCTTAGTGCGCCCCGCAGGCCGGTCAATAGCGACTGAGCGACATAGAATTAATTCATTAACCTATATTATAGATTAGAATATATTATGGCATATTCCCTACACGCCTGAATATTAGTAGATAATAGAATCCTAACATTATATGGATTGCATACCCTTCAGGTAGACTTATGTTCTTATGTTTTACTAGTTTTAACTGAAAGTATGTAAATGATGAAAGTATACTTTTCCATAAATTATTCCTTATATAAAAAAATCTCTATTCACTGTCCGACCTGTCTTTTATATTTTAGTGTTATCTTTAATATCAATCACATCTTATGCCTTTTCAGTTTTGATTAAAACTTATCTATCCCATTTTTTTCATTTTATAGGTCAATTACTTACCTATATGGTCTTTCTCCAGTATGAGATCTTCTGTGGCAACGTAAAGCATCCCTTCTGGCAAAAGCCTTTCCACACATTTCACAAACATAAGATTTTTCACCAGTATGCATTGTGGAGTGGATCTTAAGGTCAACCCTTGTAAGGAAACCTTTTCCACAAACCTACAACAAAAATGTGACAATAAACAAGACCAAAATTGGGATGATGTCTCCATAGCTTTTTTTAAAAATTTGAATATGGACCCATTTGATATTGATATATGTTAATACTGATATTGATACCCACTTGATACAGCAATACAGTCGTGATAATTCGAGCGTTAGTAGTTCGAGGTTCTGTATAATTCGAGCTAGTTTTGGAACAAAAAAAAAGTTTATTTTAACGCGTTCAATCGTAGTATTCTTCAAGCAGTTTACCAAACCATTTATTGGCCGCTTGTGCTTTGCAAGCAACAATTCCATCTATCACAAGTCACAAGTATCACTAGCGCTACAGTATTGCAGTTATCGCCGTGTCCCATGATGTTTTTAATCACGACATCGCAACATTGCAGCTCAAAATGAGGTTCCACTTTGAAGCAAAAAACCTTGGACTGTTTTTTATGGAGTAAATAACATTACTGTTCTATTATAATATTTTCCATGTAGGTATGTTTATTTTGTTACAACAGTTTTTTTCCAATCTTCTCTGTAACCAGAGTTTTTCAGAATTCAAGGAGGTACCGACAGCCCCAATTAGCTCGAATTATTGAGACTATTGAAAATTTAATTGAATTATAACTGAAGTCACATGATCTACTGTCTGTAAAACAAGAACGTAGCGTCGATAACTCCGTTATTATTGTCGTGAAAAATAAAATCTCTATATAGCTTAGAAGTACATAAAGGGTGCTACAGCGCCTTACCTAATATTTTGTCCACTCACTTCCATTGTTAATTATAGCTTGGCACCGTTGTGGCATGCTGGCAACCAAATTTTCTGCATGCGAGACTGGCAGAGCCCGCCATATTTTTCTTAAGTTGACAGACAACTGTTAGTGTTCAAGGTGCGACTACCTCATAACTTAAGCTTCATAAACGCCTAAACGTTCTCAATCGGGTTGGCGTCCTGAGATTGTGATGGCCAGTCTAAAGTTTCGATACCACTTTCACTCTTCCACTGTGGACAGAGGCGATTTCTATGTTTTGGGTCATTGTCTTCTTGGAGAAGCCAGTGATCCATATCTTGTGGAAACCACTTCCGTACAGATATAAGCAGACCCCTCTGGTATAATTGTACCATTCTTGAAGCGTTTAATAAGCCGGTAAAAATGCATAATGTTCCGAAGCCACGCGAATTAAAGGCATCCCAGACATGGACCTTTACAGGATGTTTTATACTGCGTTGAATTTTAATCTTTCCACGCATTGTCTAGCTTTTCTTCCTAGGAAGCCAGGCCCAAAAGGAGGACTCATCAGTAAACACGACATTGCTCCAATCTCGATCGATATTTTCGTGAACCCACTGGAGTCGTTTTTGCACGTGCCTTTAAGCAGAGCAGAAGTTTGATTTTTGTACTCTGCCATGTGACATTATTTTCAAGCAAACGCTGTCGTATGGTCATTACACTAATATCAACACCTTTCCTGCATAAACGGTCCTGCGTCCTTTGCGCAGTGTTAACGAATCGTTTTTCAAAAAAAGGTCCACAAGCATTTTGTCCTCTCAAACCATAGTGCTACGTTTCAAACCTCTATTTGGCAAATCGTCCACTGTATTGGTGTCTTTATAACGGTTTACCCACTTTCGTACAAAGTCTTTTGATCGTTTTAAATACCTTGCAGCGGCTGCAAAACTCGTTTTTGGGCCCTTTGGGTGTGTACACAAGAATTCAGCTTCAAAACGTTTCGAGTAAATGGCACTCACTTTGGTTTTACTGCACTCTGTCCGTGTATGTTAACAATACTAACGAAACTTGTATACAGCGTCGTGATGTGAACATTGCGTCACCCCCCCCCCCCCCCCCCGCGGTACTCCATGCGTCATGTTTCGTTTAGACATTATGAACGCGAGTTCTTATTTTACAGACTGTAAATGGGTATCAAGTATCCTAAAGCAAATAAAAACTTATGAATTGATTTTAGAAAATAAGGACATAAGTTTTTTTTTTGTTTATGAGTACATTTTGATCTTAAATGCAGTTATTTAGTTATGAGTACATTTTGATCCTAAATGATCCTAAATTGTACGTTTGAAGTTAAACATACAATTGTCAATGAATGAAAAATAACATAAAAACTATGTACCTCGCACATAAATGGTTTTTTCTCCAGTATGTATCCTCAAATGAGTTTGTAAATAACTCTTTGAAACAAACATCTTACTACATATTTTACACGAATACTTCCTATTATCTAACCCTGAGTGAACCTTCTGATGAGCTCTGCAAAGTCCTACAAAGTAATAAGCCATATTAGTAACTTCACTTACGATGCGAGTTTTTCTTTTGACTTCTCAGTTTAATAGAATATAAATTACCTTTTGTAATAAATCCACGACCACAAATTTCGCACATATAGGGCTTCACACCCAAATGCCTGTTTGTGTGATCAAGGAGAGACTGTTTCGTCTTAAAGTTCTGACCACACGTCGTGCAAGGATAAGGTTTGACATCTGAATGGACTCTTTGATGAACCATTAGGTAGCTCTTACATTGAAACCCTTTTCCACATGTTGGGCATGAAAAATCATACTGACCTGACGATAATAAACATATAAATATAACCAGACTAATAATAACCAGACTACATAACTATTAAGTATAACCCGACTAATTGATATTATAATTGAGCCTCAAAAAAAAAAAAACACGGTTGAATGAGAGGTTTGAGAATAATTTTCCGACTCAAATGGGCATCCCAAACATGAATCTCAGCTTGGTTTAAACCTATCACTCAACCCCCAAAGTTTTTCCCGTAGATGAGAAAAATCTCTAGAAACCCCCATATCATGCAGATATGTGTAGTGTATGGGAAAATTTATGACCAAGCACCTTCAACCCTATAACCCTTTAGAATGAAAGTCTGTGGAGGGACATATTTAGATTCTATAATCCCATAATCAAATAAAGTCAAACTCAATAACTCCATACCCCAGGTATCTATAGATCTGAAAACTAAAAACCAAGTACTTTGAAGATTGGTGAGCAAATGACCTCAGAGTCTAATCACTCAACCCAACAAACGCCAAAATCTGAGGTCTGTAAGTATAACATAGATTTTATGTATCAGATGTGCTTTCCAATGCACCATGCACCTCCTTCTTCTCTCTCTCTCAGAGAGCTTCCTACCTTCATCTTAAAGAGTTATATGGTTTGTGGTAACTTGGTCATGAACTTTTTGATCCGCTATACATTCCTGCATGGTATGAGGTTTTCTAGGTTTTTTTCACCTAGGGGGAAAATCAGAGGTGACAGGGTTCAACCAACGTCAGGTTCCTGCTTAAAAGGTCCATTTGAATCGGAAAATCATACTCACACACGAATATATGCATTGTGTGTATATATACATATACACATGAACTTTTTTTGTGGTCCTGTGTAATAAATGTTGAAAATTATAATTCAGATTTTTTATTAATGATGTATTAAATTATGTTAACTCTTAATAATTATCTTATTATAATTCATCCACATTACTAAAGATGTTTTGTATTGCATATATTCTGTTTAAATAACCTGATATGTCTGATTGGTGATGACCTGATATGGTTGATTGACATTGGTGTTTCTCACCTGTGTGCTTAGCTTCATGTTGTGCCAAACCAATCTTCGATCTAAATGCTTTTTCACAGGTTTTACATTTGTATGGTTTTTCTCCGGTATGCTTCCTCATATGTTCCGCTAACTTATAATTTGTCTTGTAAGATTTCCCACATTCATTACATACTTTGGGAGCCCATTTCTTCAACTTATCAGAATTTTCCTCTGATGGGTTTGTAGGATCATCTACTTCTTCCGCTTTTATTTGACTATCATCGTTTTCAACTTCACTTTCCTCACTAGCGCTATCTGATTTTTGCCCATTTTCGTTTTTTATTGGAACTGTTGCCCTTCTTAACCTTGTTTTCACAGTCTGCAAAAAAATAAGCAATCTTTTATTTATCTCTTGTCTATTATAAATCCTGCTATTATGTCTGAAGAGTTCAATAACCGGCATGCAGAACGATATGGCTCTTAAACAGAAGCATGTACATTTTGCTTTTTTAATGGGGTTAAGAATAGTACTGTTAAACTTTAATATGATAGGAATTTACACACTTTTACTTTTACTTAACAACGATTAAAGCACTTAGATTGGAATCACAAGAAAAACTGTTTCATAAATTATAGAGCAGATAAAGAATAATAACAATAAAAAAAGGCGTGTGCAAACTCCAAATCATTGCACCTCACTGGAACGCACATCTATTTGCAATATTATACAAAAACTTTCTTTTTCAATAAGAACAACTGTAAATAACATATAAATTTAAGTATTACCTAATTATTCTAAAAGACATAGACATTTAAAAATTCGAAATAGCAACGCCTTTCGATGTTTGTTGTGATTTAGAGGTTGTTGCTCTCTTCACATTGGTTCAATTTTAATTACATTCACAAATACAATATAAAAATTAGATTGAGTTACTTAACAACAAATTATAACAAATAATTACCTTTATATCATTCACACAAGTTCCATGTGCTTCTTTTCTGTGTGAATTAAGAACATCCATATTAGTAAAAACTGCAAGACAAATCTTGCATTTGTAAAAGTGGGTCTCATAGTGTTCCTCAAATTCAGACTTCTGTTCGTAAGATTTTCCACATATATTACAATAAAAACAGTCTTTACTTAAATATGCTAAAGATGGATTGTGTTCCATATTCAAGTTATAAATTTGTTTATCCTCAGGTAATGAATTTGGCCCACTAACATTATTTAACTGCTCATCAACTAATAACGAGTTATTACTATTACTGTCATCAAATTTGCTATTACTGTTATCTACCTCATAATTTATGTCCTCTTTGTTAAAGTTATTTTGTAAATGTACATTACTTAATTGGGAGTCAACAGAAAGAGAACTCTCCTCTAGTTTTATATCTTCGTAATCCATATTATGGATGTTTTGACATCTATCTATTTTGTCTTGTGGCTCAAAGCTTTGGTTTCCTAGGTGCAACCTTACTTCACTAGATAAGTGAATATCGTTTGCTGAATTCTCATCAACCATATTTACAGGGGGTACATCGTGTTGCAGTCTGAACTGATCTGTTAGCAATTGATGTTGCTGAAGCAAATTCAAATTATCTTCGGTAAATCGGGGAATCTGGCATGTTATGAGGTATAGATTCCTGTGTTTGTAAACTCTGGTTCGAAAGATCCTGATTGGTCAACTCGTGATTATTCAGATCAATGCTGTCCAGAGAATGAGAATTTATATCAACACTGTGATGTGTCAATATAATTTCATGCTCTACGATCATTCCCTCGCGTTGACCGAGTTGTGCCAAATCTATTTCAGAAACGTTCTGCAGACTATGATCATTTAACAACTGATGATGTTGGACCATAATTAATTCATTATGGTCCATGGACACAATACAGGGTTGCTGTTGATCGGTTGATGTTCTAGAGTTTAATTCTTTGTATAGTTCTACTAACAATCTTTCTGTTCGAGCTGATCGTTCACGAAAATCACAGAATAGTTCCAACTTATAAAGACAATTTTCACAGATCATTTTGGGTAACTCGTCTGTTTCGTGAACCTAAGAATAATGATATTAATATATTTTTTATATACATAGATATAAAATACACTAATAATGTACCTGGACAGGAAGGCATGTACAAATTTTTTTGCTGATTTGTCGAATTGTACCTTCACTTTCAAAAATGTTAATTGCTAATACCATTGTTGTTTTTGTTGCACATAATCTGCATAGTTCTTCATATTTTGGATTTTCTACCGCGGCCATTTTTATTATATTACCAAACCTAAATAACTTATTTCCACGAAAAACCGTACCGTAACAAAATTATAGATTAGAACATTACAGAACATATAACACCGATATAAAAAATATGTAATGATTGAATTCACCTCCTCAGAAAATCATTTCAGCTATAAAATTGATAAAATTTACGTCCACATTTTGTAAAACGCACATATTCAACGTAACCGACTTTTGCGCGTGCTCGACACCGTTTGGCGCATCTTTCAAAAAAAGAGCACCTTTCCATATTTTGATCGATTTATACACAAAACATCTAAATATAGATTTATATTTTCTGGAGTACTTATTTGATGAATGATATTACTGTATACATAATTAGACGACAATACAGTTTTTTTCTCTCATTACTGTCACAAACTTTATGTTCGTATAATTATTGATACGTGCACTGTTTGTCTGGTTTGTCAGTGATATGTTCGACGCACGCGTTAATTTTTGTTTACATCGTAACTTTTAATTCAATATTTTGTATATCTAATGTAATGATCTGTAATACGTTTTTAACAGTGAAAAAGTAAAACATATCCAGTTATACCTAGCTTTAAAAAAATAAGTTCAGGGCACTGTATTTTTAAAATGGCAACTGCGATTCAAGAAGAAATTGTTGAATTTAAATCTCATGATTTTGATTTATCATTTTCTGCGGAAGAAAATAATAAAACAAAAATACCTGATATGGCTCGTCTGTCGACACCTAAACCAATTATGCATTTAGGATCATCGACAGAGGTATATTGATAGAAATACATTGATCCTGAAAATAAATTGGTTAAAACAAACTTTTATACCTACCTATAAATTAAATGTTTTCAGTTTCAAAGGCAAGGAACTGCGGTACCTAAAACTCCTTATAAACCAGGAACAGGATATAGATCAGGTACCGGATTTAAACCAACAACAAGCTTCAAAAAGCCTGAAACAGGATTTAAGCCAGGAACGGGCTTTCGTCCGGGTACAGGTGTTGACTTCGTAAATAGACCAATGACTGCTGTTAGGGGTGCTGGTTATACTTCTCATGGTAAACCATTTGATCCGTTAAATCAAAGTGCCTCAGTTCCTACTCCACCATTGGAAATTCAAAAGGAAAATACGTAAGTATCTATTTATTACAGCCAGAAATTCAAAATCATTTCTGTATACCTACCCAGAAGGTTAAAGTCTTAATATCCACCCCATATTTATTATTGTATTTACATGATGTTATGAAATAAATAGCCAGCCAAGAAAAAGGGAAGGAAGTAAGACCTCGCTGAAGGATAATTTTTCAATTTCAATCAATTTATTGGATCATATTCCATTGTAATACAATACAAGATGTTTATACAAATAAATAAATTCTGAAACATATAAAATATTTATCTATAATCTATAAAATATTTACAAAGAGGAAATTATGTTCCAGTTCCAAAGCACCTAGGTACACATGCACCTGTATGTGCTAGGGTACTTGATATAATAATCTTAATAATTAGAACTATCTCTAATAGTTGAACACACCTGACTGGTTATTAATTAGGTTTTTTTTACAAAACGTCTACATATGGTGTTTTTATTTTCATTTTTTTTTTTTATTAATTCATAATCAGTAATTATAAGAATCATTCAAATTTATTGTAATTTGGTTAATATAATCTTTACAGTTTATTACATATCGTTTTTTGTTTTGTTTTATTGAATTTGGCAAAAAAGTATAAAATCTTGGAGCTAGATAGGTGAAAAATCTTAGTTATTAGTTTGTGGTATAATTAAATGTCTATCCTGTCTTGATCGTGTATTATAGGGATGTGAGACTATGTCAATTATATCAGGTCTTTTTTGTATATAAGCTAACACCTCTACAATATACAGTGTTCTTATATTACATAATCCTAAGGAGTATAACAATGCTGTGGGATAACGCTTCTCTCTTCTGTGTATTATTTTGAGTTTTGTGTTTTATGTTACGTTCAAATTTTGTAATGAATTATTATAAAGACCTCCCCAAACTAGCAGATCATATCTAAGTAATGACTCTACTATTGCTTTATATATCGTTATTAACAATTTTTTCTTTAAGATATCTCTCAATAATATGAATTTATGTATACAAGCCCTTATTTTTTTATTGATGTACATAACGTGTTTGTTCCATTTTAAAAATTTGTCAACATAAATCCTAAGAAACTTGATTTCCGAAGTTTCATTAATGGCTTCATTATTATTATTTATTTTTATAGAGTCAAAATCAGGTCTATTTGCCGATGTTATAGAGAAGGCAATATATTTGTTTTTTTTTATATATATTTAAGGATAGCTGATAATTATCTAGCCAGTTTTTTACAATTCCAACCATTGATTACTAATTCTCTGACCTCATTCCATGTATTACCATGGAAAACTAATACAGTGTCATCTGCGTAAGATATTATTTTACTACCAATATCAAGTCCTGTCAGCGCATTAATATAAAAAAACAAATAATATTGGACCAAGTACAGTCCCCTGAGGAACACCCATTTTTATGGTTTGTGGATCACTAAGCGTATTATTATATGCTGACAACGGTCTGTAAGGTAACTAGTAAATACTTCTAGCACTGTTCCCCGTATTCCATGGTAATACATTTCTTCCAGTAATTTATTATGATTTACGGTGTCAAACGCTTTTGCGAGGTCAAGAAACACTGCTATTGATTTTTTCTCTTCATTGAGTTGGTTTGTGATTTCACTTACTAATTCGTACATAGCATCGTTTGTGCCTCGACCCGATAAAAATCCAAATTGTTCGTTGGAAAGAATATTATTCACATTAAAATAATTTATTAAACGGTCTTTCAAGCAATTTTCAATTATCTTACTAACATTATTAATAACACTAATCGGCCTTATAGTTGTTTATGTTTATGTATAAAATAATTGTTATATAATATAGTTGTTTATGTATATGTACAAAATAAAACAAATATAATTGCCACACCTATCGGGCACGTCCCACACAGCGATTGTTGTCGATTTTGTATCCTTCCCATTTCAGTGAGAACCGAGCACTCGTGCCCCAGAACCAAGCATTAGAAGAGTGTAGGCGGTTTGCTCTGATTTATGTAACGTCACAGTAACGTCGTCGGCTATCTCAATTAATGAACGTCTCTCTTTAGGTTTCGGGTATAACATTTATTTCACACCGGGTATGTAAATTACCCATAGACAAATAAAATAAAATTAACAATAAACTTTTTAATAATATAACAAATAATAAATAAAAAATTCAAAGCCTTTTAATTTGTTAAATTTTTTTTTATTGTTGAACTTGAAAATATGTATAAATATATATTTGTAGATATATTTGTAGATATATTTTACCAAAAATATTTATTCTGGTATATCAGTTTTAATCAAATTTCTCTAAAATATGCATTTTTATTTTAAAAAGTGTGTATTTCAGAGATATTTTATTTCCATACCTATATGAGTCTTTGGGATACTTATTCCAAAAATAAGTATGTACATACTTATTATCAAGAATATAACTTTGTCTTGAATAGTAGGTACTTTACCTACTTTGGACAGCCGATAGTAACCAATGTGAATTAATTTTTAGACCAGAGGAAAAAATCAAACAGCAAGAAGCAAAAATTATGCAGCTTGTAGAAGAGGCTTGCATGGCACAATGTGAAGGTGACAACAGGAAGGGTTTAACAAAAGCCAAGGAAGCTTCAAACAAGGAGAGGAGTTTGATCAGAATGCAAGAACAGTCTGGACTGGGAGACCATCATAACATCGACTTAACATATGCCGTAAGTGGAACATACGTTTTCAGTCAGTGACATCCCCAGTGATCTCATAAGTTTCATTCTGAGTGGCCTCTTTTGAAAAAATAGGCAAATTAATTACTAGATGCTGTACATACCCATAAACAAAAAAAAACAGTATATACCCTTTTGAAAATATTTTATTGATTTTGTGGTGTTCTTAGTTTTAGGGAATAAATGTAGAATTCTAAGACGAAATATAAAAATGGCCCTCTAACTTTGAAATATGTGTACATTTCAGGTATTGTTTACTTTAGCCAACCAATATGCAGCTAATGAATTATACACAGAAGCAATAAATACCTACCAGATGATAATTAAAAATCGTATGTTTTCAAATGCTCATAGATTGAAAGTTAATATGGGCAATATATATTTTAAACAGGGCCACTATCAAATGGCAGTAAAAATGTATCGCATGGCTCTAGACCAAGTTCCATCCAGCCAGAAAAACCTTAGGTAATTTTTCTATTTTACCAACAAATACTTAAGACATATATTTTTGTCCTTAACAACTAATGTTTTTATTATTTTTAATACAGTCCACATTTAATAAAATTAATTAGGACTTAAAGCCTTTGAACTATAACTTCGAACTATTTATATGTAGATATTTAAAGGAAAAGTTACTTTGTATTTCAATCTAACCCTTTCTACTCCATTGGCAACAATATGTCGACATGGTAAATTCCTCTGTAACTCCGTTGGCGACTATAGGTCGCCATAATGTACACATGTATTGTTTACCCTAAAAAAGTCTAGAAACTTATTAGAGCAGGTATAAACACTATTAATCAGTTTTGCAAGGTCATTACTACCATTCAGATGCATTTACATTGTTAAAGGTATGTCGTACAAAAAAAAATCCAGAGTGAAAGGGTTAAATCTCCTTTAACACTCAGTATTAAGTAGGATGTTAATGTATATCATTGGTTTTACTTTGCAGGATCAAAATTATGCACAACATTGCTCTGGTTTTCATTAGAACAGGTCAATGGGAGGAAGCTGTTAGCAGCCTAGAATACATAATGAGTGAACAAGCCTGCCACAGAGCAGGTTTGCATTTAATTGTCTGTTGCAGAGCACTTGAAGATAGGGATAGGATGAAAACCACATTTTCCTTGTTGCTTTCAGTGCCACTGGACATTGAAGATGAAGAAAAATATAATTTGGAACAGGTACTACGAAAACCAGGACAAAAACTATATATTTATTCTTGAAGAATTTTGTTATCTGCAAGGTGTGATTGAAAAGTTTTAAGACTGGGTTTGTAATGGCAAAATAGTAGTAGTTACAGCCTGTTGTGATGTAGTCGGATAGGTGTAGTCGGTAGAGAAATCGGAGTCGAATCAGTTCCCTTTCACAAATTTCTATTTATAAAACAGGTAGAAATTGGCAGGGGCTATCGTGTAAATGGGGGGTTACGGAAGCACAGAGATTTGAAATTGGGCCAAAAATTATCTATGGAGAAGGCACGATGAGCTAGTCAGTTATCGTGGCAGATAAATCAATCTTGTCTCATCAGAGTGCAGACCTTTTCTTCCACACATTTTGTTGCAAAAGTTGAAGGGCACTTTTTTTAGTATTCCTGGTGGTCTGACTGCCCCCTAACAGCAAATTAGTGATGCATAATAATCTCAGAATTGAAAAAAATCATCAATTTAGTGTCATCATTAATCCGCCGAGAACCGAAATCATGTCCTCACTTATCAGGATGCCACTCTGTAAGGAATGAAGATATTGATTTTGGCATTGATCGTTTTAGGACATCTTACGAACAAAATAAGCTTCCCCTTCCACCCATGCGGGCAAACCGAGGCTCTCCTATTGAGCAATGACAACACCTGTCTTCAAACTTTTTAACCTCTCCTCGTAGTAGAATAAAATTCATTGCCAAGTGTATTGGCTAGTGTTGACACAATTTAACTATTTTTTATTATAATGTACTATTCAATGACAAAATCAATTCAGTGTATATAAAACTTGATGAACAAGTTAAAAGGTTAACTTAACTTAAGGGGTCTTTTTGGTTAAGATTTTCAAAAAAAAATTGTTTTTAAACATTTTTTTTTTCATAGAAGGAATAGAGATATCGTTTTGAAAATTTGTAGGTATGTTTATTGACGTTTTATTATTATAAAAAAAATTTTTTAGATTTTTAAAAATTTTATTTTTGACATCCGGATTTAAAAAAAATAAAAAAAATGACTGCGGGCATGATTTTGGGCGACTGAATGATCTGAAAAAAAAAAAAAAATGCAAATTATTCCTCGTTGAAGTGGCTATAGCATGAACTAGAATATTTGTTTTTCATGAAAAAAATAATAAAGTGGCGGCTATGTCTCGAAAAAAACAATTTTTGAGAGTGGAAAATCGGAAAATTTTTTACCAATCAAAACGATTCTACTTCGTGCGATAGCCATAAATGTATACAATAACATATTCAAAAATCAGAGCAATTGGTCAAGTAGTTTTTCTTAAATCCTGCCCGCAACCCTAAAAAAACATGGTTTCTAGAAAATCGCGTTTAAATTTTTTTAAGCAAATTAAAAAATATACGTTGCTTATAGACTAACACGTGTAATAAGAAGCAAGATGTATGTTATAGAAAGAGATCATAGTATAGAGTGAATCAGATCGAAGCAGACGTTAAGAACAGGTGGGGAGTAGAGGTTATCGAAACACAGCCGAGCGTCGAAAAAAATGCTCTCTCACAGAGTCTCACTGTATACACTTAAAAATAGTTTTAGAATTAGGATATCGCTCTAAAACCTTTTGTTTTTGAACGTGTTTTTGAAGATATTTATTAGAAAAATCCGTAAAAAAAAAATTTCGATTTTTTGAAAATTTGTCACCAGAAACACCCCTTAAGTAAAGTAATATACAACTGAAGTTGGTGACGTGATGGCATTATGTTTTTTTTGTAAGAATTCGAAAGAGCACATTTATATTCAAGGCAGATGTGATTAAAACGAAAGTTGAATATAATGTTGGATTTGCCTCCCGATGATCCTAACATGGTTAGCGAAATGTGCATAATCAGTGTAAATGTAGTATTCTGGTGTTAGTGACAAAATATTTAAGTGTATTCATATGTATGGTAATATTTAGTAACATAATAACTTAAACGTACATTTTCATATATTTGTTAAGAACCAATTCATAAAAGTTATTCATATTGTGGCATACTTATGTATTGACAGAAGTTAACTTTTCCTTTGAAAGATCCAGAATATAACTTTTTAGGACTCTCCCGAGGATGTTTTAATAGCTACGGCCATTCAAAATGATGATCTACATAATTATGAAATACAAAAACGTAGAGATGCAGAATACTGCATTTTGACAGCAGCAAAACTTATTGCACCACTGATAGAAGACACTTTCAGTGAAGGTAAGCAAAACAAAATAATACTATAACATTTTATGCTGACAGTGAAATGAAAGAGTAAAGAATGAATACAAAATTTATGTAAATTCATGACTTTACATACATTTTGTGTTCATTCACCAGATGTTTAAATTTTCACTTTTGTCAATGCAGAAAGACAATGAACGAGTGAATGTGTTTAGGACCTGGTCAGGACATATGGCTGGTGATACGTTAAGTATCATTCACTCATAGTTTCTGATGATGAAATGGTTTCTATGAGATTCAAGGACTTGCTAAGCGTTTTAAGCAACAAACTATGTTTTGCAACTAGAAGTTTCACTTTCAACCAACCACGGACAGCTGTTTCGTTCTAATGAAACTCATCATCATCGTGGCAGCTAGAAAGCGAAAAAAATAAGACACTATGGTCTGCAACTCATGAGTACATAAACTCCAAATGAAATCGGAGAATGGCCGTCTTAGGCTGATTATAAGTGAATCTTCTAGTTGTAGTGTTGCTTGAACACTTATGAAGTCCTTGAATCAAACAGCACAAAGTTATTTATAGAACTCCTGCATTGACCAGGGTAGTAAAAGTAAACATTCATGGCTCCCATGCAGTCAATGTTTGGTTACACCACTTCCAGGTGGCAACATGCATTTCGAGTTTCATTTGGAGTTTACGTATTATGGGTTGCAGACCACATTGTTTTTGGCCCATAGCCTATTGAAATCATAACATAGTATAAAACAAAGTCGCTTCCCGCAGTCTGTCCCTATCTATCTACTACCTATGTATGCTTAGATCTTTAAAACTACGCAACGGATTTTGATGAGTTTTTTTTAATAGATAGGGTGATTCAAGATGAAGGTTTATATGTATAATACATGCATAATATAGTAGAGAAACACTGATAATTTTAGAGGTTTCTAATGTGATGTCGTAAATAAACACATTGCAAACGCTGGCTGAACCCTACGAGATAGATCAAAATAATGTACTACAGTATTGTATACCTTAAAAAGGTCTACAAAAAAAGTCCTCGATGGTATATGTCTATCTCTTAGGGATAACCCACAATAACCATTTTTTATATTTAGTATCAGCATTGCACCCGTGCGAAGCCGGGGCGGGTCGCTAGTTAAGTTCGGCTGGCTCATATATGGGACAGTAATAAAATAATAGTTTTAGTGATGAATACAGATATTATAGTGAATTTTTCCCATTTAATAGGCTCTCTGATTTCTAAAGCATACAACTTCTTCTAAATTCTTTCTAGTCGATCGAGGTACCCAAACTACCCCTAGCGAGGGGGTGAAATATTAAAAACTCGTTATTGAACTGGTATTCATTATTGAACTTTTTTACTGATTTTTTTTAGTAAATAGCCTGTAAAATCTGTAAAATGTATCCTAAAATTTTCCACAATTGATTGAGATGCTGAAACTACCCCTAGCGAGGGGGTGAAATTTTCAAAAATTCGTTATTAGGTGGGTATTGACTTTTTACACGATTTTTTTCGGAAGCACGCTGTAAAATCTGTAAAATGTACCCTAAAATTTTCCACAATTGATTGAGATGCCGAAACTACCCCTATCGAGGGGGAGAAATTTTCAAAAATTCGTTATTAGGTGGGTATTGACTTTTTACACGATTTTTTTTCGGAAGCACGCTGTAAAATCTGTAAAATGCACCCTAAAATTTTCCGCAATTGATTGAGATGCCAAAACCACCGCTAGCGAAAGGGGTGATATTTTCAAAATTCTTTATTGAACGGTTATTGACTTTTTATCGGTTAATTCAAATTAAAAATTTTTTACATGGAATAATTATTAGTTTTTTACTTGAATTACTGTATTTAGGATAAATAATAATTTGTTTTTTTGCGATACTTGAATATAATGTGTTCGATTGAATTCGAATGTAAAACATTGAATTCAGGGTACATTTTACAGATATTACAGCGTGTTTACGGAAAAAATCGTGTAAAAAATCAATACCCACCTAATAACGAATTTTTGAGAATTTCATCCCCTCGCTAGGGGCGGTTTGGATGCTTGTGGTTTTATTGGTGACTAAATATATTTTAGAGTGTTGTTGGTAGCTTATTACATTATAATATCAAGCACATTCGGTTAAAAATAAATATATAGTAATTTACACAATCTGAAAATTTTTAACATTGGCCCGACCGTTGCCAGCCGGCCTGGCTCATATATGAGCCACCCGTGACCTCGGCAACTACTCTAGATGCATTAGATATTTATATATATATAAACTTTGCCCCTCAAAAATATCCATTTATAAGGGAAAAATGCCGGCAGTCTAAAGGTTAATTTAATTTAACTACTACATAATACATAAAAGTAAAGTTGTATGGAATGTGAATTATGTATTCATTGAGAAAGCTTACGACACAAGTTATACATGATAAGATTGATAAGTGACTTTTGTAAATGTTGTAAAGTTAAAAAAACAGGTAAATATTGTGTAAAAATTTCCTTGTACACATGGTTCTTTGATTTTGATGAATATTATTGGAACACAACAAACATACAAAGAAATTACTTTAATTACAAAGAAATTATTATTTTTGCAAGCAGAATATAAAGAAGATAAAAAAATATGGTTTGCAGTACACAAAACATTAAAAATTAAAAGTTGGTATAAAACATGTTACTAATCTACTAATATGAAACACATCTTTGTCAGGTTATGACTGGTGTGTTGCTGCAATTAAGAACTCTGAATATGGCAAACTAGCATCAGATTTAGAAATAAATAAAGCTGTAATGTTTCTGAAACAGAAAGAACTTTTAGAAGCCATTGACACATTGAAGGCATTTGAAAAAGACTCTGTTATTGCAATAAATGCGGCAATCAACCTGAGTTTTATTTACTACTTGGTAAGTTGGATATTCTTGAAAAGAAATGAACATCTATTTTTAATGATTGCAATAAAATTCCAATTATTATTTTTAGCAAGGAGACTACGATAATGCGATAAAGTATGGAGAAGTTGTTAAAACGACAAATGCTAAAAATCCTGATGGGTATGTGAATTATGGAGCATGTTTAATGGTTAAAGGTCAGTTAGATGAGGCCGTGAGTTGTTTTCAGAAAGCTTTAGAATATGACCCTACCCATTTCAAAGCTATTTTCAATCTAGGTAAGTGATAAATATGGGTAGGTAAACTTAGTACTGCATGGTTATAAATTAGACCTAATGGTTTCTAACTTGATAGATAACTTCTAAAAAAAAATATACATGTTAACCACTCGTTTCTATTTCCTTGCATTAAAATAATTCATGGTCTTATACAGTGTGGAAATAAAGTATGGAACCTGTGAAATATTTCAAAAACTGATAATTTTTGGAAAAAATGCTCGGACATGTCCATTGAGTTTTTTTCCAAGGAACATTTTGGTGGACTTAGTTATGCCAGAAAGTGCCGCATGGCGGCGCCAGGTCACGACTAATTTTTTTTAATTTTTTTTTTTTCTACTTTTTTTTAAATTACCGAATGGGGCGACCCGTGTGCGAGTGGGTTAAAGCGCCGTCTTTCCAGTCGCGATACCTCTGTGCGCGTTGTTCGAATCCTGGCTGGGGTGGCGATTTTTAATTGTCTCGCTTTCTCCGTCAGGGTTTGATATGCAACCACTAATACACTAGTGTATAGGTGTGGATGCATAGATGCCAATCCAACCGCACATGCCTAGATTTGGAATGTTCTGAGTTTTCTGGGTTTCCTCAGAACTGTAAAGCAAATGCGTTACCGAAATAATCTTAAGTCGCTCCCAGTGCGCCATGGCAAATAATAATAATAGCCACCCTTCCCCAAGATCCCTGAGAGGACCTCTGGGGTTACTCTTCGAGTAATTATAGGGTGAGTATTATTATTATTACAAGTGAACAAAGCTGACCTCATTCAGAGTAATTTCATGTGCAACTTGTATGGGTTACTCGGCAAAGTTTTTGTGAAAAATCAAGAAAACCGATCCCGGTTAGACATTGAAAGATTCAAGAGTATAACTACCCATAACTCGTTGATGTGGGAATAATTCAGAGTAAAAGTGGTTAGTGCATGCACACTGACACTCGTTTTTATTAATTTCGATAATTTCTGGCCCGATTTACCCAAGTAGGTGCTCAAAATGTCCCCCATTGACCGTTTGGCAATGTGCCAGGCGTTCAACAAATGCGCCCTTTGCACGTTGCCTATCGTTTCCGGTGAGATCAGCCTCATCTCGGTACAAATGCGTGCCCTCAGGTCTTTCATATTACCTGGTCTGTCCACATAAACCCGGCTTTTGAGGTGTCCCCATAGGAAGTAGTCCAGTGGGTTCAAATCAGGAGATCGTGCTGGCCACTCTACGTGACCCCCAACCAACCCATCGATTTGGGAACACCTCATTTAGGTTTTGTCTGACCCCTAATGCATATTGTGTCGGTGTTCCATCCTGTTGGAACCAGATGTCTAATGCAAATTCACCATGTTTTACTCCTGGAAAAAGTTCGATAAGAGTAGGTACTACTTGCGTTTGCAAGATCGCTAGATATTGTTGTTCATTTAAATTCCCGTCAATGAAACTCGGTCCAATAAGTCTATTTTTTATCATTCCCTCCTCAGGCGTTAACTTTTTGAGGATGCTGGGTATGGGCTTCCTGCATCCAGTGAGGATTTTCTGTTGCCCAATATCGACAATTATGTCGATTAACCAAGTCATTCAAGAAGAAGGAGGCCTCGTCGGAGAACAGAATATTGCCAGCAAAATTCTCATCCTCTGAGAGCTCCTGCATTAAAGTGATTTTGTAAGGGGTGGTAAGAATTGTTGAATGGGGATTATCTTGAACCTCGAGCATGCCATCTAATTGAGTGTTTTCAGGAACTGGTCTGCCAGATTTAGGCATATACCTCACATGCCACGCAGCTTGAGATTTGGCTACAATTTTAGTTACCGTTGATCGTACTATCGGTCATTCAGGATGCGCATCATTAAATAAAGTGCAAACCTCGGAGTGTGACCTTCTGCGAGCGCCGTACCCTAGCATCATAAGAATCTGAATCCTGTCATTTCATTTAGGTGTGCCATTTTTATGCGATAGGCAAACAAAGATCGCACTATGAAGTCTTGAAAAGACTAATTGAAGAAGAAAAAAGAAGTCGGGAAAAAAAGAAAGATAAGGTGAAACAGAAGGGTTCGATTTGAAAACAACGGTTTTGTTATGCCTCGTCGAAGAATACAAGACGTACCTAGAATTCGAAATCAGGTCAAAGCCGACAAATGCCAAGTAGTAAGTGCGAACCAGTGTGAAGCCAGAAAGCAATGAATCATGTAATAAGTAAGTTCCTATCCTTAAAACCCACTTTTCAGCACAGGTGCGTGCGCAAACCATTTGTACTTTGAATTATTCCCACTTCAACGAGTTACAGGTAGTCATACTCTTGAATCTTTCAATGTCTAACCGGGATCGGTTTTCTTGATTTTTCTCAAAAACTTTCTCGAGTAACGCCTTACAAGTTGCACATGAAATTACTCAGAATGAGGTCAGCTTTGTAAAAAAGTTACAATATGACAAACAAAATACCCCTTGTAATTTAAAAAAAATTGAGTCGTGACCTGTGGCGCCGCATGGCATTTTCCGGCATAACTAAGTCCACCAAAATGTTCCTTGGAAAAAAAACTCAATGGACATGTCCGAACGTTTTTTCCAAAAATTATCATTTTTTGAAATAATTCACAGGTTCCATACTTTATTTCCACCCTGTATGTAGTGCTGTATATTTGAATTATTTCTTTAATGTGTACCTACCTAAAGGTATCATAGTTGTATACGGTGACATTGGATTGGATAGTAAAAAAAATTATATCCTTTAGAATTAAAACTGTTTATTTTTTAAACAAAAAAAAAACCTAAGATGATTGTTGGTCCCTACATTAGAAATTTGAAGTAAATTTGTATTAAGTACATAATTTTTTGGCCATAGGATTGGCATTAAAGAGACAGGGACATTATATGGAGGCCTTAAACTGTTTCCAAAGATTTTCTGGTTCTCTCGCACTACTACCGGCAGTAGTTTATCAAGTGGCCAATTTACTAGAATTGATTGGTGATAATGAAGCAGCAGCTGACACATTCCAACAGTTACTTGGACTAGTGCCTACAGATGCAAAAGCCCTTCAGAAATTAGGGGAACTATACGATCATGAGGGCGACAAACAACAGGCACATCACTATCATAATGATGTAAGATTTTTTTATCAAATTTAATGTGGTATAACCAGATGAAATTTAACAGATTACGTTGTCATTTGGTCTGAATCGTATATTACACTTGAAGATGAAAATGACATTTTAAAGGAAACAAAAAATATGACAAACTTAAAAGAAGGTATATTTATAAAGTGAACACACTAGCTGTTATGTGTCAAGTATTTCTTCAAAAAACCTTAAAATCACACCCACAGTACAGATACTGATGCGTTTTTTTTTTGGCAATATGTAAATTACGAGGCAGGTTACCCCACTGAAAAAAAATACTAGTGATATCTATTGTGCGCAAATTTTCAACTTGTTATGCTACATACGAGGATACCAAACACATAACATTCTTCAGCACTGAGCTTTTTTTTGTCTTATTTAATTTTTCAGTACATATTTAAAAATCACTGCCAAAGGTGTCACTACTTTCGTTTCCACATATTTTAAATCGCTAAAAATGCCTAAAAAGATTACGTTTTTGAAAGTGCGATTGGATTTGACATTTATGACCCTTTTTTGCCTTTATGACCTTTATAAAAGTCTTAAAGCTCACAAAGGTCATACAAGTCTATGACTTTGGTAACATATATGACCTTTCAGACCTATATGACCTTTATAGCCTGTATGACCAATATGACCTTTAGACCAATAACCTTTATTGCCGAAATTACCTTTGACCAATTTCGTCATATTAATTTAAATATACACAGTAAAAATTTAGTTAAAAAATAAAATTTAGCTAGTAAGTAATTATACACAATTTTAGGAAAAACTACAAAGCTCATTTAAAGGGAAGTACAAATTTCATTGTAATTATCTATTAATTTTCGGCTTAATAGTTCAGATACTTTTAGTCGGGTCAAATATGGGCTTAACGGGTTTTTGCAGTAAGCCCACGATTTACATTTGAAATGCGATTTCTTCTACCTGATACGGAATTTTTCAAAAAATAAGTATACTGTTGAAAGGCTTATAAAGGAAGGAAGGTTTTTTGGGAAATTGTGCACACTTTTGAGAGACAAAAAAATATTGTTCAATCAGTCAAATTCTGTAAATTTTAGAAATTTTTAAAATTTAGAATTGTGTCTGTGCTTACAAAAATTAAATGGGAATCTTGCTGAGTGTTTCCTTCAAGAACATTTAATGAGCTTTTCAATGGTTTTTTTAAATTTGATGGCGAAAATGGCGTTTTAGGCGAAACATCACGTTTTTCCGAAAAAAAAAACACAAATCCTGAA
Source organism: Aromia moschata (assembly GCA_029963805.1). Taxonomy (NCBI): domain Eukaryota; kingdom Metazoa; phylum Arthropoda; class Insecta; order Coleoptera; family Cerambycidae; genus Aromia; species Aromia moschata. The sequence continues at coordinate 2,132,162 of JAPWTK010000034.1, read as the reverse complement.
ATTTCTCCCTTATGCTTGAGAATCAGACCATGGTCAAGAGGAACTTTTTTGTTGCATTTGAGGTGTACGATCACCACCCAGCGTTTGTACACTTTATCACCAGTCACCCTGTATATAGATCAATTTTTGAAATGTGCACACTTTTGAGAGACAAAAAAAATTTGTTTAATCAAAGTCAAATTCTGTAAAATTTAGTTCTTTTTCCAAATTTAGATTTGTGTCTGTGCTTACTAAAATTAAATGAAAATCTTGGTGAGTGTTTCCTTCAAGAAAATTTAATGAGCTTTTCAATGGTTTTTCTAAATTTGATGGCGAAAATGTCGTTTTAGGCGAAAAATCACGTTTTTCCGAAAAAAAACAATTCTGAAATTTCTCCCTTATGCTTGAGAATCGGACCATGGTCAAGAGGAACTTTTTTGTTGCATTTGAGCTATACAATCACCACCCAGCGTTTGTACACTTTATCACCAGTCACCCTGTATACAGTGCGTCCATAAAGTGACCATAAATTCATTATTAGCTAAATGAACAATATTATTGAAAATTCCGAGACAGGTCAATTTTTGATTGCGATTTACTATTTTGTCACATAATAATTTAATATACAGGGTGTCCCACCTTCGTAATGACGCCACCACCGATTTTTTTAAATGGAATACTACATTTTTTTCAAGTTTCAGGATGAGCCTGGCCGAGCTGAGTCCAAAAATGTATCACAAGTTGCTTCTATCTATTACAGGGTGGACAACAATACATAAAGTGTTTATGAAAAATTTCATTAGAAAGTTATCGTTTCTGTATTTTTAGAAAAGTCACAATAAATGCTCAAATTGTTCTCCGTTGACTGTAAACAATGACCGAATCGGGCAATACATTCCTTCTGACATTTTGTAACATAGCAGGTGTTATGTTTAACGTTCTTGCCTGATTCGATCTTTGAGCTCACGGATGTTCCGGGTCTATTAGTATAAACTTTAGATTTCAAATAACCCCATAAAAAGAAATCTAGTGGAGTAAGATCAGGTGATCTAGGGGGCCATTCCACTGATCCTCTTCTTCCTATCCACCGATCTGGAAAGGTTCTGTGTAAAACTCGCACAGCTATAGCAAAATGTGGTGGTGCACCATCCTGTTGAAACCAAATTCTGCCGTCTAAAGTATTGGCTATTTCAATATCAGGAAATAGCCGGGTCAAGTCAGGAATTAATGTATATTGTAAAAAATTCAGATACAATGCTCCTGTCAAATTTTCATCAAAAGTATGGACAACAAATTCTATTTCTCACAATACCAGCCCACACATTGACCTTTTGTGGATGTTGCGAGTATTCTTGCATCCAGTGTGGATTTTCCTGAGACCAGTAGCGGGTGTTTTGCCGATTAACATGCCCGTTCAAAAAAAACGTTGCCTCGTCAGAAAATAAAATATTAGCAATGAAACCGTTATTTTGATTATTGTGGTCCATCATGTACTCGCAGAATTCAGTTCTTCGGTCAAAGTCGTCTTCAGCCAATTCATGGATGAGCGTACTCTATAGGGATGGTATTTTACCTTTTTAAAAATATTCGAACTGAAGACTTTCCAATATTCAAATCCCTAGATACTTGCCGACTGTACAATGTGGATTTTCTAGTGCCGACAAAATTACGTCTTGTTGAACATTTTCATTAATTTTAGGTCACCTGCCTTGGTGCATCCCTACGTGTCCAATTCTCTGTATTTTCGCCTATTCTGCTACTGTAGATTGTGAAACAGGTTCACGATCTGGGTGCATTTCATGGAATATCACACCCTTGTTGAGTCCGCATTCTGTCGCCAACACCAATCATCATTAAATTTCAATCCTATCCCTTTCATTTAAAGGCATTTTCAACAAAACGTTTTAAATAAATTAGATTTAGGTTTCACTTAAAGTACCTACTTTGAAGCGTTAACAATACAAAAGTGAACTCTAAATAGCCGTTTTTAATATGGCAAAAAATGACAATGACAATCAAAAAAACAAATGACAAAAAAATAACGAACCACGTATCGCGCCTCGCGTCATTCGCGCGTCTTGTCCAAACTGGTGTTTATTAAAGTAGTTGTTTTTTGTATACAATAACGTTAATTTAATTTTTTTTAGTCGTTTAATCAGCAATACATAATTTGTAATTTTTGTACTGTTGTCCACCCTGTAATAGATAGAAACAACTTGTGATACATTTTTGGACTCAGCTCGGCCAGGGTCATCCGAAAATTGAAAAAAAAATGTAGTGTTCCATTTAAAAAAAATCGGGGGCGTCATTACTCGAAGGTGGAACCCTGTATATTAAATTATTATGTGACAAAATAGTAAATCGCAATCAAAATTACCTGTCTCGAATTTTCAATAATATTGTTCATTTAGCTAATAATGAATTTATATATGGAGACTGTATAGATCAATTAATGTGTGTCACTATAATCAGTGGTAGTGTACGTAACAACTACTATAATACAATTACGTCACAACATAGTGTGTATAGTATAATAAATTTGTGGACCAAATCTAAGATTATCAACCTTGTAACTTACAATTTTCGTAACGAGGGCGTTGATCAGACCGTTATAACCTAAATTAATTTAATGATCTATATGGCCTTTATGCTCATATGTGCATAGCCTACAAAGGTTATGTACCTTTATAGGCTATATGATCCATTTTAAAAATGGACATGTATGGAAAAGAGAGCAGAGACTTATTAATGTGATATTTGAAATCGTCCACCTCAAAAATCTATAAAACGAGATGCCACATGAATATCTTTATTAATTCACATTAAGACATAACAAAATAACTGCCTGTTCTGCTCACCTTTTCTACAGCAAAAACACATACATAGATAATGATGAAGACACATATATATATAATTAATGACATAACAGAACATAAATTCAAGATTTGGCTTGGCCACACATATATTTTCACAAATTTTTAATATATACCTTATTCATTTTTCTAGTTACATTCCAGGCAGAAAACACTTGATAAATAATTATATTTTTTTTGTCATTTACCCTACTCCACAAACATTCGAAGATGCTCTGTGCACAATGATTTCTGATCAACTGTACCATCTTTCAGTCATTTAGATATTACCCTGCTAATCTGTCAGTCATTGACTGGCTAGGCTCTTACTACATAGAGATGCAAGTGGTGGAAAAGGCCTTGACCTACTTTGAGAAAGCTGCTATAATGCAACCAAATGAACCTAAATGGCTCATGATGGTGGCAGGTTGTCACAGACGAAGTGGCAATATGCACAAGGCCCTGACTTTGTATCAAGAGATTCATCAACAGTTTCCGGAAAATGCTGAATGTTTGCGATTTTTAGTCCGATTATGCAGTGATTTGGGAATGAGAGAAGCGCAAGACTATATTATGGTGTTAAAAAAAACTAGAAAAGGCCAAAGAGGTTAGGGAGAGGGTTAACAGCAGTCGACCAGGTGAGAGTTTTGTTCTACGAAAGGACACTTGCTAGACTTTGTTAATGAATTATATAGGGTCATTTAATTTAGGCATCAGAAAATGAAAGTGTCAACAATAATTGTTCCTTCTTGTCTCTTTTTCACTGATACAACTTTCTTTTATGTGAATGTGAATACGGGTAAATACCTTTTATAAAAAAAAGTATTTACCAACATTGTACCTACATATATATATCTAACAGGTTCACGTCGAACTAACAGTGGATTATCATCTAGAGGTGGATCTGGATTTAGTCCCGTGCCAGAAAATGGACCACTGAGAAGTCCCGTACATTCTGGTAATAGAAATTTACGTTCATCAAGATTGATGCAAGCCCACCATAGTGCAGGTAGTTCGGATTCAGGATTTGCTCAGCCTACCACTACAGGTGAGTTGCCTTTTAAGATCCAATACATAGTAACAAACTTCTAAGCTTTTCATTAGACTATTTGTTAACAATCAAATATAGCTTCTGTACACAAAACAAGAGGACTTGTTTTAGTTCAAAATTTAAAATTTGTGATATTTAAGAGATAAAATAGATAATTTTCAACTTCGCTATTTTTCATCAGTACTACAAGATCCCACTGCATGGTTTCTGTCCTTGTACAGAAATAGAATGCAATGTGTCAGGAATTAAAGGTCGTGTATATGTTCTGAGCAGAGCCAAGAGTGTCTTGTTTATTCCAAAAATTAGATGAAATATTTCTGCAGGAATTGCAAATTATTGCAATTTCTGCAACAAATTTTATTATATATGCATCTTATAAGGCACCATGGGAAAAAAAATGATTCAAAAATGATTAAAAACGTCTGTCTGAATCTGACACTCATTGTGACATGTACATTTTAGGCCCACCGCAGACGATAGACTAAAAAGACGGCCCGGCCCGACTGAAAAGTTGGAACCTGTTCCATTTTTGTCACCAACTCGATTGTCTGTGACGAGTCGGTAACAAATAGAACAAGTGCACTCTTACCGGGCAACGCACACGACCTACAATTTAGTCGGCGCTGGTCAGTAGTGTACTACATAGTCACAATCTGGTGTTGGATACAAGATCATCAAATAGTATGTGAAACTTTTTTTTTTTTTTTGTCTCTTTGTGTACTACAATCTGTCGCCTATTCTGGGACATTGAATAGTAGGGGGGTTTATTGGGGTCTGTACCAAGGAGTGTTGGTTACCATCCTCATCATTTTGTTCTGAAATCTCTGACTATTTCGATGTTGGAATGAGAGGCTGTTCCCCATAATTGGATACCGTAAGTCCAGATTTATTTAAGTATAGCCTTGTACAGGAGAAGTTGTTGCTCAGCGACAACTGTGACCGGCGACCTATTAACCAGTATAATTTCAGTATTTGCAGTCCCAATTGTTTGCGCTTGGTGAAGATATGTTTTTGCCATGTAAGCCGCTTGTACAGGTGCAATCCTAAGTATTTCACATGATATGTTTGGGGAATCTCGAGGTTGTTAAGCTTTACTGGTGGGCAGGTACCCCTTTTCAAGGTGAAGGTAACATTAGCTGATTTAGTTTCGTTTGCCTTGATTCGCCACTTCCTGAGCCAACACGAAATAGCATTTAGTCCGACTTGTGGGATTTTTGACGCCTCTGTAGGATCCTGGTGGGAAGCCAATATCGCAGTATCATCAGCAAAGGTACCAGTAGTAATGCTATCTGACGTTGGTAGGTCGGAGGTGTATATCAGGTAGAGTAGCGGGCACACTGCCTTGTGGGACTCCTGCATTAATACTACAAAGGCCTGACAGTGCCTCACCGTTTTGAACAAAAAAGTATCTATTCTCTATGAATGATTTGAGTACTTCATAGGCGTAGTTCGGGAAAAAAGATTTTATCTTAAACAATAATCCTTCATGCCATACTCTATCAAACGCCTGGGATATGTCAAGAAATACACTCGCACAGTACTTTTTAGTTTCAAGAGACTTGTTTATTTCATTTACTAGTCTGTGTATCTGGTCGATAGTAGCGTGCTTCTGGCGAAAACCGAACTGGTGATCAGGAATCAATCCATGTTGTTCCGCTAATGGCAGTATCCATAGTAGAATCAACGATTCGTATATCTTCGACGGTATGGGCAGCAGGCTAATCGGTCGGTATGACTTTGGATCCTCGGGTTGCTTATCTGGTTTTAATAGCATTATTATTTGTGCAGTTTTCCACTGTGGGGGGATGAATTGTAATTTGGTTATTACATTATATATTGCTGTTATCATTGTTATTCCAGAGTCGGGCAGTTCTTGTAGGATCTTATTGGTAATAAGATCATATCCTGGGGATTTCTTTGGGTTGGCTTTTTGTATTATTCTTCTGACCTCTTTCATTGTGAATCTCTTTGGTGTAATATCATCAGCTTCTGTCACTTTCAGATATTCCATAACCATTTTCTGGTGTTCTGGTGGACCCTCATAAGGATGAGGTTCGAAAACATTTGTTAGGTGTTCAGAAAACGTATTAGCTTTTTCCTGGTCACTACGTGCCCAACTGCTATCTGTTTTCCTCAGTGGTGATGAGATTAGGATGGGTCGCTTAATTTTTCTAGTTGCTTTCCAAAGGGAATAGTTAGTAGCTGCATTGGCATCAAGGCCCTCAAGGTATGCCTGAAATGTGGCATTTCGATCTTGATCTAGAATGTGTTTAAGTTCTCTTATTTTGTGGTTTAAGCGTTTTTTTTTTTTGTATCAGGACATCTGTTTTGTTGCCATAGTTTTCGAAGGGCTCTTTTTTTCATTGATTTTGTCAAGAATATTTGACGGTATGTATTGGTCAGCAACCTTACGTTGGTTCGTTGGAGTATATGAAACTTTAATTTCAATAAACTTTGACTAGGAAGTGGGTAAATAAAACATCGTAAAAAGTACTATTTCTCCTTTTTCTACGTTTTACTAATATTGCAATGTACATTAATCTTTGCATATGCATTGCCCCGTCCATGGTCTATCTAAGCGCGCCGCCGACTATCTGTACGTGTGCGAGGTATCTCCGATTTCTCACCTACTGTCGGTCGGTATGCGGTGTCTTCCAACAAAATAGTTGCTGACCGACTGTCTGTCGTGTGCGGTGGAGTCTTACTCTTACACTTATAATCGAAATACTGTATGTTTGAATCAATAATATAAATCAATAAATCTGTAAAAACGGGTGAATTATATATATGTGATGTAATCGTAAAAACAAAATGACTTCCTACATATATTTTTTACTAAAAGTAAAATCTTCAGTTCAAGGTTTTTCATTATTTTTATTTACACTCTGTGACCACCATACTACCACCAATAAGTCATGTTACCCACCACGTATTGGTTTATTTGCCACAAATTCCTAACTGACATTATCATCCTGTCGTCACCCTACCACTCTCGTCAAAGACATAAAACTGTTCTGATTACCAAAAACGCAAATCTACACCTCCTCTAGCCCTCTCCTTAGCAACGACCATTTCCAAGCCATCATGGAAAAATTATTCAGTATTACTCAGGCAATAAGATTATGTGACAAAAAAATGGACGATCTTAATAACACTCTTTTAGCTTTGTCGACTTACAATTGCCAAGATCCTTACTGACATAGCTGCCTTATGTGAAGAAAATATAGACATCCAAAAAAAATGTCATCAAAGTTGGCCGAGAAAAAAAGACGTATATCAATTCTTAATCGAATTTATAACCTTATTTACTTGTCAAGACTGTCACATCATATGACAGCCATTGTTTATTTTACAAATTGTGACAGTCACTTGTCAAAAGTTTGACATAACCGAAAAGCTTAGACATGACCGCTATTTCCATCTTTCTCGTTCATAGCCAGAGTTGATGACGTCTTTTTTGGATGTCTATAGTATTCTTGTAATAACCGTAGTAGAAAAATACTTCGTAATATTTCTTACCATAGTAGAAAACAAGTAACTCTCCTCTAAAGAACTTATCACTGAGAGTGTGAATCGACTTAAACACAAAAACAACATTCTGCTTATGGGAGTTCCTGAAAACTCCTCAGACGAAGAAGTGCTACTTATTAAGGGTATTTTATCCAGTCTTTGCCAGATTTTGCTAATTCCATCGTCTCGGGGGCTCACTTGTGTAAACATACAAACTGACATATGAAACATAACACTGACCCCTTCCCAGACCGATTATGTTTTGATAAAACTCTTCTATGAGGTCATTCACCTCTTTACTTCTTCAATTTAATTCTAAAGATCGTTCATTATTGGATTTCATGGATAGTAATGGATTTTGTTTACTAAATGGCAGAACTGCATCTGATAGACTTAAACAATTCACTTTACTAGGCAAGCAGGGAAGTAGTACCATAGATTTAATCTGGGTAAATAAAATGTACTTAGAAACAGTTGACAACTTATACAATTCACAATAATGTCACATTATCAGACCATTTTCCAATTTATTGCTACCTTAAATCTATTTTAAAGACCTCTGAACCTCACAGTATTACTAATGTATATTTTCCAAGAGTTTACGGTTTGAGGAGTGTATGTACATATTTTCCAAGAAGGCTAAAATATAAACGAAGTTTTGAAATGGGGAGAAAATGATTTTTTTAAGGATAACCAATTTTTTTACCACATAGAAGTATCTACGCTAATCAACTCTGAATGAGTTATTATTCCATTCAATGTATGGTGTCATTTGTTGGCTTTGCTATCAGTGAGTTCTTTTCATTTCATTTTATTTTATTTTTTTGGCACGAGGTTCAATTTCCATCCTGTGGGGGTATGAAATAAAGACTTTTAATAACAAAGAGGTTTTACATTTAAGAATTGTTTTTTTTATTAGTTTAAAAATAAGTCCTTTACACTTTTTGCAATAACTGATATTACTGAACAACTTTATAATTTAGAAATAATGTACTTATTTGTTAAACATATATTGCGGAATCCAATTATTCATTTTTAATAAAGTAATTCCATGTGAACCACTGAACAGTTGGGAGTTGTATACATGTATAAATGATAGCTTAAATTAATACCTGAGCAATTATTTTTATCAATCATTGCTTACTCTTTATTTTTTTTTTATAAATATGCTTAATTTGAATAGGTAAATTACGATATATTCACATCATTACTACTGATATACATTATTTCAACTTTTACCTTGCTATATATTTCTCCTATTTTCATTAAACTTGAATTATTTTGTTTATTTTGAACTTCTTTTTGTCGATATTTTGTCAACTGGTGCCCTTATTAGTTTATTAAAAGGTAAATAACTATTATTAAGAGCAACTCACCCACGTAAAAGAGCAAGTAACCATGGCAATTGATAACGTTGTGCTGTAAAATACAAAAACAGTTGTTTCTAATATAATGAGACATCTATTAAGTCACAACTAATACAATTAACAAAAAAATAATAGAATATTTTATTTATTACAGGTAGTTGCGGCCATAATAAATAAAGCACCCTTGACTCTTCTAATATTAAACATATACAAGACTTTTAATTTCCAATACATTCCATTTTATTTGTTTATAAAGACAATAATCACACAGTGGATTATATAGGTTTGAATTGTGAAATTATATGTTTTTTAATTTTTGTAGACATAAGTTATACAGATCCGCTAGGGCCCCAACCCCTTAGACCAAGGACAGGAGCAGGAAAACCATTAGACTTTGACGACTTTGGAAATGAAGAACTGGGTGATGATCTTTTGCCCGAGTAATTTTGAATATACATAAATTTGCGTTTTCTACAAGAGAGCACTTCTATTTAAATATTTATGTTCACTTACCTGCAACTTATGGATTTGTTCTAGTCACCCAAATGTGTATATAAGTATTTCTTCTATTAGTGTGTGTTTTAAATTGAAATACGTAAACGAAATAGAACATTTTAATTGAATTTACTTAATTAAACAACCTCAAATAGAAAATCCTTCTTTTATTAGTGTATATTTTAAATTGAAACACGTAAACGAAATAGAATGATTTAATTGATTTTTTTTATAATTGAACAACCTTGAATAGAAAATAACTAAATAATAATTTATGTATATAATATTACAATAAAATAGATAATAAATATATTAAAAAAAGTGACATGTTTAGTTATTAAATAATGCAATTAGATTATCATTTATTCATCACAGGTTTAGAAAATGATTAAATATCTTATAGCTTCTATTTTTCTATGATATATAATACATAATAATCGTTTATCTAACAAAAGTTACTCGTTGTACCTTCCTAAAACCATCGCCCTAAGCAAAGGGCCAACTTCTTTGGGATCTTGCAATACTTCCAATAACATTTTTTCTACGTTTCGCATTATCGATACTTTTTGGTGTTGTTTTAGCGGATATTCCAAACTTGTAGGACCAGCCTGAATCGTAACAAAATTGTTCAATCATGTTTTATCACTCTATTAAGAATGAAATGTATGGTGTTACATTTTACGAACTGTTCACAAAACCTGCTATTACAAAAAACATACTTTAGGTAAGAATGTAATCTTAAACTTATAGTAAAAATCTAGAAGAGATTTGATATTCTGTATGAGTATTCATCAAGTAGTGGGAGAATGGGGTAAAAGTAGTTTTCATAAAAGTAATACGCGCTGGACACAATTTAAATCCTGGAGTGGGTACTGGAACGTTCGGTGTAGAAACAAAAAACTGGACGTTTTCCACGAAACACCAATTACTATACTTCTCTCGACACGCATTTCGCCAAGTAAGTTGGCATCTTCAGGAGAAGATTAAAACTAATTCAGTTTTAATCTTCTCCTCAAGATGCCAACTTAGTTGGCGAAACGCACGTCGAGAAAAGTATAGTAGTTCGGTGTTTCGTGGAAAACGTTCAGTTTTTTCTTTTTACAAAATTTAAATTAAATTTATAATGAGCTAGCAAAGAACTATACCAAAGGGTTTGGTTGGTGTTTCTGAAACAAGGTTTTGGATGTCGAAAAAGAACAATTTTCCGACCCAAAATGTAATACAAAAAGTCAAATAGTTTTGAGTTATGTACAGGGTTACTTTCCCCAATTTGACAAGTTGCGCTAGTTGTTGCAAAACAAGACATAATGCGAGTTTATTATTGACATTAGAATAAAGTTCATCAGACAAAAGTTAATAGATTTTTGCATACATTTTTGATATGAAATAAAACAATTGAACATCAGAAACCATGAAACTGAACCCAAATTTTGTTTTTTTAAATGGAACACCTTGGATATTATTGCATATTCTGATCCCTCGAATTTTTCATGTCTCGTTTTCATGTCCTCGAAATATGTCTATGTTTGCTTCAGCAGGTCGTGACATATTTTATTTAAAAATAAATTAAAGAACTTCAAATTTTTCATAATTTGACAAATTATTTTGAGTTTATTATTGAAATTAGAAAAAAACTTCTCAGACAAAAGTTATAGATTTTTGCATGTTATATGTGTATAATAGGCTATGAGAAAAAAACAATTGAAAATCGGAAGTCATAAAACTGAACCCAAGATGTGTTTATTTTTTAATAGAACACGCTGTACATTATTGCATATTCGGATTCCACGAATTTTTCCCTTTTCAAAAATATATATACCATATCTATGTTTGCTTTGATGACATAATTTAATGAGTAGTTAGCGACAATGGATCACAGCTACCACTGATGACTATACCAGAAAAAAAACAAGAGAAGTTAGCAGAAATGTCATTTAAAAAGTATTGAGCTTATATTTCATTAATTATTATACTTATTACTAATTGTCTTAAACAAGAATTATGTTTAACGAGGATAAAGTTTGAAGTTTTTTATTTATTTTTAAATGTAACATATTTTTGACGAGGGAAAAATAAATTCGAGGAATCAAAATATGCAAAAACATACAAGGTGTTGCATTAAACAAAAACAGACACAACTTGGGTTCAGTTTTATAGTTTCTGATGTTCAGTTGTGTTTTCTCATATCATGTCAACTTTTTTCTAATTTCAATAATAAACTCACAATAACTTGTCAAATTATGGAAACTAACCTTGTACAGTGTGTCCCACTTGTCATAAATCCACTCTAATATGTTTTATTATTAATGCGATATTCGTTAAATTGGGGTGGTGTATGTTCAAAAAATGAAAAATTTAACGCACTTAAAATTTACATTTATCATTAAACTTGGTGGAAGTGAGACACGCCACAGAGGCCTACAGAGGCGTTTGTCATAGTTTATTATTAAATTATATCATACTATACAATATATTACATATAGCGGAAGTTGTGCAACAGCACCAGCTATCACAGGACTACTGAAATAAATACGAATTGAGCCGACCCCCATTATATCCTACGCAAGTTGCCTAGATATTTTTCTAAATATCTTTTGTTATCAAATTTAGATTCAGCATCCCCAAAAAACAAAATCCCCTAACCCCATTTTCGAGTATCTCAAAAACAGATCAAGGTACTACGAATAACTTGAATAAAATGAATACATATGATAAAATATGAATAACTTGTTTATTTCATTATTAAACAATATTAATAACAATTTCAAAAATGTAGTTTTTTTAGTAGTCAAATTCCGGCCACAAACATATCCACCTTCCAATACGATACGTTTTTTAAAAATTCTTAACCACTTCCTTACTTTTCTTGCTTGTCTAACGGTACTTTAATCTTGATAGAAGAGGAATTTTAAAAGCAAAAATGTGACGATAAGTTTTGTGTTTTGATAAGTAATGTGATGATTATGAAAAGTGTGTTGTATTGGAAGGTGGACATGTGATGGACAGGTTAAACAGCATAGACTAAAAAAATAAACTATATTTTTCAATTTCTTATTAATGTTGTTTGTTAACGGAATAAAGAAGTTATTCATATTTTATTGTCTTAATTAGTTTTTGACATATTCAAAAAAGAGATTTGGAGTTTTTTGGGGATGCTGATTGAATCTAACTTTGACAATATTTTTTTAAAATAAGCCTTGTTATACATTCTCGAATTTTGTCCAACTTACTTCCCCCTAAAACTTTTCATTTTTTTTTTCAACATACACTTACCACCCAAATTTGAAGAAAATCACAGTATTAATAACAGAAGAATTAGAGCGGATTTACGAAAAGTGAGACACTCTGCATACACATGCACATAGGAACAGCAGTCATTTTCCAGAGAAACCGTAGGACCATGGAAAAATAACTGCATTTTCCGAAAAAAATATTATGATTAATGTATTAACACACTGTCAAATGTGATTGGGCGCAAACAAGACCCAAACATCTATTATAGCAGTCACAGTAGTCAAATGCAAGTGCAGGCAAATAGGTATGAAGTAAAATTATTGTCGGGAGACGCATTAGTAACTATTCTCAGAAAAAAACGGACCAATAAAAAGAGACACTAACCAAATTGTCAAGTTCATATTTGATTGCCTTGAACCAACTTTGACGATACTTCATCTATCTTCTAGCAGGTGTCGTATCATACAGGGTGATAGATTTATCAGGGAGGTTTTTCTCAGAAACGGCAAAAAAAAAAATGAAAGAAAATTCATTCAAAAAAAAAAAAAAAAAAAAAAAAAAAAAAAAAAAAAAAAAAAAGGGGGGAAAATTTTTTTTTTTTTTTTTTTACAAAGAATATAGTAATTATAAATTATTTTTTATTTAACATTTTTTTGTATTTTGAATATTTAAAAAGTTATTATCAATTTATTTTCAGACTATTCAGCTGAAATAAGTAATTAAAATATAAAAAAGTCATACAAAATAAATACATAAAAATACTTTTAAGAATCCATAAAAAAAGGTACTGTTAAAAAAAAATCGAGGCGTCGTGATACTTAGCATTGTTAAGGTACAATATTCTTGTATCTCTTAAGTTTTGGTAAAAACACTACAGAAATCACATTCATTTAACTAGCAGTTTATGACAAAAACTATATGAAACACTCAACAATAAATCTATAATGCTTTAAATATTCAAAATACAAATGTTGAACTGAAAAAAACACATAATTAACGTACCTTTGTTATGATAAAGTAAAAATGGTGTTGCTAAAAAAAAAAATGTTTGAGGCATCGCGATGCCCAGCGTTATTTATATTTTTTATTTTTGCCTGAATTTTGAAGATAAGTAAATATAATTTACCTTTCCCAAAAAATAATTTCTCGTGGCCATTTCTAACAAAAATTTACTTCCTTTGGTCAATTGATCACCCTGTACACACCGTTATCGATATATAAGTATCGTCAAACTCTCCTGGAAGCCCATTCAAATTAAGTATTAAACTGTCCTGTCTTATTGTTATCTTTTCGCTGACATCATATCAACTGAAATACTTCATATTTTATAAGATTCATGATCTTTTGGCAGATGTTAAAAAGCAAAACTTATATAACGGCGCCATACTCAAATTAAGTACATACAATTTTCCTGTGAAAAATATTCAACTAACATTATATTAATTTAAACTTTCAGTACATTATGTTAATTTTGAACATAATTTTCAAAATTGGATAACATCATTTAATATCAAAATCTTCCGCCACTTTAAGAATTGTAGCGAAAAATTACAGCGTTTAGCGTCAAATTTAAGCGACAATTGAAACATGTGTATCGAAAGTCGATGTATCGATATCAAAGTATCAAAGGTGAAAAATAAATATGATACTTGTAATATATTAATAGAGAAAATCATGTCTAGTAAATATGATTATCAAATGTGGACTTATCAGTGTCGAAAAATTATCCGGCAAGTGCAAATTAATAGGCTTCGACAAAATAGGGTTATAACCACGCTTTTACTTAATCATATTGCTATTATAAAATAGCATAATAAACAAAAGCGATATAAAAAGAAAAGATTTTGGGTCCATCCATTATATAAATTTCGACGAGAATATGGATTTTTTTGAAGCTGTATTCCCGACACTTTCTTCATACTCTTTCGATTGTTCGAATTACGTTGATGCTGGTAGACCCCGGTAGAGAAAAGCTAAACAAAATTTAGCTTTATCGCTACAATTCTTAAAGTGGCGGAAAATTCAAAATTATACCACGTGACCTCATTTGTCGCTGAAAACGAGCGACTAGCGACTGTATGAAAATGCACCCTAAAAAACTACCATGATGTCATAATATTGACCTTCACAGGAATCTCTTTATGATCACTCGAAATTAAATTTTCAAAAAGTTCATAATAGCTAACTCCTCCGTAAATATATTATTCGCCAATAAGCTACATTCTTTAAAGTCAGCAAAGATCTTTTCTCGTGATGGTGAAAATATTCAAATGCTCTTACCTTATACCAGAAATTAACCGTTATTGTAGAACCGCCTCTCATTAACGATTCGACATGGTGCCACCAATAAATTGGAATATATAAAACATCACCTGGCTCTACCACAGTTTCACAGCCGTTTAAACTCTTAAATTTTGGGAATTTATTGTAATCTGGCCTATCAAAATCAACCTACAAATCAATAAGCAATCAATATAACAATCCAAAACAACAACTGAAAAAAATGTAAGATTTTGTTATATAACCTAAATTTCGTAATATCCACAAATATATGCAGATTGTACAACCTTACTTATAACTTCTGCAAAACAAGGTTCTGACGAAACATGACAAAAGGACCACACACTCAATACACAGGATTCTGGATACCGGTTAAATTTTCCGAAGACGGACTGTTTGGGAGTTTTTTAGGTCGCAGAATTTGTTTTTCTGGTTTATTTGATCATATGAACCCTGGTAAGGGGGTGAAATAGGGGTTGTAGAGGGTGAAAAAGGCATATTTAAAATGGATCAGACTTGTACATTCAAAACTATTTCTTAGAGATTTTTTTTATCGGTTATTCTAGTTTCGGGTTCTATTTGATCTTATGCAACTCTTTAAGCTGATGAAATTGGGAATGCACATGGTGAAAATGCAATATTTTTAAGAGAGATTGATTTAAGAGAACTTCCAAAACTGGTTCTGCGTTTTTTTTTTTTTTTTTTTGTCATCTACACAATTTTTTGTGGTCCATTTTATCGTATGCAACCTTTTAAGGGTATGAAGTTAGGTGTACATGGTTACAACATGTTAAGAACTCGAAATTAAGAATTCGAAAAAACCCCTTTAAAGGTTTTTACGATCAAATAAACCCCACAAATGAAGTCACCGACATACACAAGATCAACTGGACCCAGAAAATAGAGTGACCTACCAGGAAAACCCACCAAGAAACAGTTTTGAATTTTCAAACCCAACCTTTTTTAAATATGCCATTTTCACCCTATACAACCCATATTTCACCCCCTTACAAGGGTTCATATGACCAAATAAATCAAAAAAAATGATTTCTGCGACCTAAAAAACCCCTAAAGAGTCCGTCTCCGGAAAATTTAACCGGTATCCAGAATCCTGTGTTCGGGAGCAATTTTGTTGAGCAAAGTTCGAGCAATTGACTCTAGTAGAAGCTCTATTTATGATTAATTTGTAATTCTTCAAGTACTTTATAAGAATATTAAGTATTCTGAAAACTATAGTTTGTCCTCAGATATTCAAAATGCTCTCTGCTTTTAGGAGAGCACAAATATTTCAGTTAAGGCAATATTAAAAACAAAATGTAATCTTACCATACTCTGTCTGTCATGTGGATGATGAACAGGATGTGGATATAAACATTCAAATTGATCAGGTGAAAATAGTATGCATCTTTTATAGCCATATATCTGTGCAAAAAAATTTTCTTGTTCATCATAATGACAAGGGGTGACATTACCTTCCATTCCGATAAATAAAAGGTTTGAGGTTAGCTCACCCCAGTTATGTTTATTCTTTTTTTCTGCCACATAACGCCAATCAAACTTCATATAATCCTCAACAATTGCAGGTCCTACTGTCGAATTAAGTATCTGTTGTAGGTACAGTCTAAACAAAAAAAAATACATTTTTAATATATCTATTTTGAAACGAGTACATGAATTACAAAAAAGTTATGTTATAAGTTATAACTCTTGAGGATGCAGTCAATTTTGTTGGCTGATAAAATGAGAACTCTTTGTTATTATCAAGTTTTCGGAAATTATATTTCCTTTCTCTAGAAGATGAATAATAGCTCTATAATAAAATATACAATAATGAAGCAGCCAAAAAAAAATGACTGCAACCTCAAGAGTTATAACTTTTCTACTTGTGTCCCATTATAGTATTTCTAATGTGAATGTAAATATATGAAAAAAAAGCAAGGTTGTCAGATATATTTTCAAAAAATTGCTAAGCTCACTATACAAATACTTCATAATTCAGTAAACCGTTAGTTCGTGCCGTTCTTAGAAAGCTAGTTTGGAAATATTTAAAAAAAAATACATAGATATAAATTTATTAGTTAGCATTAAAATAAGGCGTTTAAAATTGCTGGAGAAAATAATTAAGGGGTAAGTAACACCACTCTAGGATTTTGAAAAAATCGATTTTTTTTGCCTTAAATTGTACTTTAGGGTTATAAAAATGATATACAATTGATCCCATAGTGAAAAAAAAATTGTAACAGGTTTTATTTTCAATTTTGCCACACTCACTTTGGGCGCGTCATTTTCGAAATTTCGCGCTCTCGGATTTTTTTCTGAGCGCTCTCTTACGGATGCAGCAAAAAAGGCCCGATTGTCTTTAAAATCTTCCAGAAAGGAAGAGGAGGAGGCCAACATCAATATAGATGGTCAAATGTATGGAGCAGGCATCGCAGATTAGCCGTTTTTTGATTCGATGATTTTTTTTTATAAACATTTTACTGCCGATTTTTTGACCGAAAATCGAGTTTTTTTTTTTATAAGTGCGCCATTTGCACAAAAATCGATTCAAAAACAAACCCCTACGTACTTCTCTAGCCAATAGTATGTAGATTAAGAAAATTTTTCGTTTTTTGTTCTAGGTCTTCAGTTTTCTGAGAAATTTGTCCGGCCGTGAAGGACCTTAAAAAAAAGGCGCGGTCGAAGATTGGCTGTATCTCCGCCATTTTGTATTAAAATAACAATAATTTTTTTATACTTCAATACATGTTTAATAAGCCCTCTAAAAAAAAAATACTCTTCCTTTTCCCATTATCCCAAAATAAATTCTTAAAGTTAGGCCTTTTTTTTAGGTCGCTAGAGTGGTGTTACCCCTTAATTAAAACAACTTTATGTATAATTACTATACTTAAGAAAATTTTGAAGAGCCGGCAACATGCAGCATTCACGTTACAACAACAAGTGAGCTACAGTGACCCAAGAGTATTTTGCATTGCATCGAATAAGTTGGTTAGCTATTCATGCGGTCCACTGTGTCGTTAAAATGATTTACATTAGTAACCAGTGAAGTGTTTATGCTTGATTTCAGCTTGGTTTATTAAAACTTTTCTGAATAACGAAAATTGTCTGGCTAAATGAGCATTATTTACAGAAAATTATATTACAAATATTATGAGTTTTGTATGCAGGCTAATTTTAATCTCCTATATTGATTTGAATGGAAAAAATTATTTCACAATTTTCGAATTTATAAAAGATATATGCACGCCATTGGGCGGCGTTAGCCATCAAAGCAATTAAAAATCTATCTCTTCACATTCACTTTAGAAGGACTATAACAAATATTTGATTTCAAAACAAAAGTTGTTCTTTCTACACCAAATGTAAAAAAGTGATTAAAGGGGGTAAACTACATAAAGTTCAATTTTGACCGATAAATTTCCTATCAGAAGTACCGAAATATTCAGAAATTTTCAAAAAAAAATCGAATAAGAGTGAAAAGATCGTCATTTTCAAGAAATAAATGTGAAAATTTAGTATCTAGTTTTATTTTTAATAAAAAAAAAAAAAAAGAATAAATTCCCTGTGACAAAATATTTCCAAAAATATTTAGTACATGTGTATATTATGTACCTACATACTTCTGATAAGGATATTTCACATAAAAATTTTAGGTTATATACAGAAATTAACCTGATCAAGAAAAAATAAAATGAAGAAATAACATTTTATAAATACTAGCTGGTGATCAAGTTTCAGATTTTCTCATAAAGGACAATTTATGATTGAGACGAATTTCTATAAAAATTACTACAGAAAGGAAATTTTCATTCTTGGTGTTTATTACTTTCCGAAATTTACCTTTTAAAGTAAATTACCTAGTAAGTAATTTACCAGTTGCCCACCTCTACTAGTGATGCGTATAATCAGATGTATTAAATAATCTAATTATCACGTTAGGAGTGATTTCATTTTCCGAATTTCATTGGAATTGTAATCCTGAGTAATTCAACAGATTACATTAAGTAATGTAAGTTACTTGGGTTTCTTGGAAGTAATCGCGGTGATGCCGACTTTTTTCTTATTTTGATTTTAAAATACTCTTTGAAATAGTGAAACCTGGTACTCTTGGTAGTGAAAAGAGATTGATCATACGGAATTACTTTAAAGAAATGATGAAAAGCAATCTTCAAAACATCATTTATAATAGTATATTGGTGATTATTTCAATAATTGGATTATGAATGATTTTTAATTCAAATTATTCCATTACTAGATATACCCAAAAAATTATATTTTACATATTTAACTAACAATGTGGAAATCGTATATACTACGAGTTATAGAATGGCCTATATTCCATACAAGTTTGTTTCTACTATGGTCTCGCGAGTAGTGCTGCCACATTGTGACCAAGTGATATCGGTAGATCTTGGGAAAAAAATTGTCAGTTTTCGTTTAAAAATTGATAGCTAGGCGATTGCGTTATTAACATTTGTTAGATGCCCCAAATACACTTCTTCTGCGATCATTCAAAAATTTATTTTTTTCTTGCTCTACTAAGTTTCGACTCCGCAAAATGACTGTACTGTATACAGTACGGACATATTTTTTTCTCAGAAATACATACATATTTTGTAGTCAAATTTAATTAATTAATTTAATGTCTTTAATTTTACATCGCAGAAAAAATAGTATGCACACCTTATAGGAAAATCACATTCTCCATCTCTGTGCACCAACTTGCATTATTTGCCAAGAATAGGTATGTTATTTTTCCTATTAGATACCCGATTTACTAATGTCAAACAATAAGTCAAACATAAAACCAGGAAAAAAACTCATCTATCAATCTTATCTTCTTTGTTACATTTGTTAGATGTAACCATAGCAACCAAATCAAGGCTCTTGATATCCTACACTAATGTGCGCGTACTGCGCGTAAATGGCTTCTGATTGCCCAAAAATTTGTACGGAATTTATTCCTTACATGTATTGGACTGACATCCATTGTAATATAGACAACCAAAAAAAGTCATCAACTCTGGCTATGAATGAGAGAGATGGAAATAGCGGTCGTTTACACGACGTGCTCATTCTGTATTGGCCATTTGACGAGGATGGATGTGGAAACTATCGCAGCCGCGGCAATTTACTTGTACAGCACTTTCAATTATTATAGAAATGTGCACCAAAGAAGAGTGATTAAAAAAATGGCGCAAAAGAAAATGGTGGATGCTGAGTATTCATCGAAACAGAATAAAGCGAATTAAAAAAATACATGATAAGTTGATTACATAATTATGTACAGTCCATTTCTTTATCTAAGAGCCATTTCGGCACGTTTCACAGATGCCGCCTTGAAAAAAAAACATGTTTTTATGACAGTCGGCTTCCGTCACCACATGGCAGAAATAGGGCAACCCAGGAGCGTATTAGGAAAATTTCGAGGGCTGCTCACTAATACTAACGACAGTACCGGGTATATTTTATAGCTACAACGCGTCCGTCTGTTTATTCTCTGTTGAACTTTGGTTTCCTGGCAGTCCACGTTGACCTGACGTAAGTACGTGATCCTCCCCTCGTATTGGGCCATCTGTGTCAACGCCCTAATTATATTGGTAAGTATGACTTAAGCAGTGTCCCTTTAGGGCGAATTAGATTTACTTTGCCCGGGTGTGCCATCACTCTTCTTTCTGATGTTTTTACCTAACCGATATTTTTTATCGATGCGGTATATTTAAACGTGGCGAATTGGCTCTTAAATAAAGAAATGAACTGTAAATAATTAGTAGACTCAATACCCAACAAGCTGCCAATTTAAATATACATATATATTTTCCGCTTTAATGGCAACCACGAACCGAAGAAGAGGCCAACGTATGAACGCTTTTGCCGGATCCTTTGGTGTGTGCACGAAAAACCGACAACATTCGGCTGGCCGCCAACGACCATGTTGCGCCACGTAGTCTTGTACACATAGTGTACAGGGGCCTTAAGCTTTTCGGTTATGTCAAACATTTGACAAGCAAGTGACTGTCACAATTGGTAAAATAAACAATGGCTGTCATATGATGTGACAGTCTTGACAAGTAAATAAGGTGGTAAATTCGATTACGAATGTCTTTTTTTTCTCTGCCAACTGATGATTTTTTTGGATGGCTCGTTAGTTGTTAGTTATGAAATATGTATATTTCTAAAATAGTGTGAGAGAAACATAATTCTCTATTTACATACATATTTATAATACCTTTCATCTCCACGCTTCCAATCCTTAAGTCGCTTCATAAATTCAGATACTTTCATTTCAACTCGTTTTGTTGGTGGCGTAAACTCAACTCCTTTGGGATTACTTCTACTCAAAACCTTTTTATCATCATAAAACTTAAATTTATGGTTCCTTGATAAATAAACTGTGTGACCTGAATTACCTAAATTTTTTTCCAGGTACTCTAATGTCCATTTCTCTTTTGCTGGTTTCACAATATTTGAATCTGTTATCAGTACAGGTTGCTAAAATTAAAAATTATTAGTGAGGTAAGGCTGAAAGTAAACAAATAAATTTAAGGTTATATTTTTACATCAAAAACAGATAATGTTATATTTACATTGGCTTTAATAAAATCATCAATTTTTGGATCCTTATAGTGCAGTCTTGGTATTTGTTCCAAATTCAAATCATATTTTCTCAGCTGGCTTGAATCCCACTGTTTTTTTCTCGCTAGCCATAGTATTTAGTAAAACTTATTTCTGTATAGAACACAATAAAAATGTTAACATATCATTATTTATAAGTTATTTTAAATATTTATGGATATAACTAATGTGTTACAACTATTTTAAAATTTTCCCTCATTCCAGTATCTACAAAATTCGTCGCCTTCACTAATTTCACCACACTTTAACCATAGAAAAATATGTACATACATATGTATATAGAGGGAAATCTGTTCTTCAAACTTCAAAGTGATCTTTAAAAGCGCAGAGAATAATATAAACAGAATAATATAATACACTCGAACCCCTCTTAAGTCGCCAAATCCGTGCATCATTACCCCGCTTAAGTCGCGAAAATTTGCCTCTCTTAAGTCGCGATCATAACCTTTACTTTTTTGGTGTTTTAACTGCAAAAATAAATATTTAGAGATATACCACAGCACTTGTTATAACGAAAAATGATCCAACTGAACGAAAAATCAATGTAAGTATACCCAGTTGTGCGTGACAATGTTCAATTTTCCACTTGAATGAATATTTTAAAGATTAAATATTTTTTAAAAGGCACCTAACCTATTTTAAATCAATAAATGTATTCCACAATCATTTTTTTCAATAAAAATTGTACATATTCATGCGAGAATCCAATTTCCAAACTTTTACAGGCGGCGACTTAACCGGGACGGTTTCACGACCTAATAATAGGGGGAAACGTGGTGAAATAACAGAGGATGTGAATTAAGCGAAGGTGAAATAAGAGGGGTTCGTGTATAGTAGGTAGTACCTAACCTGTGTTAGCATACAGATCAGTGAACAGTAGCTATAACGTTATTTCTGTAACGTTATGTTTTTTCGAAAAGTTATATTCTAGTAACGTTCCGTATCACTTCGCGTAAATAAAACTAAAGCTTAGTCCTCATAAGGGCTAAATGTAAAAAGCGAAATATAATAATATATTTTCTACGAAAAGATCTAATCTTATCACAAATTTCTCAGAAGAGAATTGAATAAGATATGGACGAAAATAAAAAAAAAGATCAACTCATTTTTTCACAAAAGAACAGGTAATTTTAATATCTAGTAAATAAAAATGCAAAAATGATGTAAATGTATGTAAAATTAGTGATCAATAAGGTAGGTACAGGAGGTGGCCCATATACAAAAATAAAATTCGAGGATGATCAATTATATTTATTAAGTCGAAAATTATCTTCACCATCACTTTAAATTCCATATATTTGTTCTATTTCTAATAAAAGCACTATTAAAAAAACATTCTTTATTAACCACCCTGGTGTCCAAACAAAACATATTCATTTATTTTATTTCATTATCAAAATTGAGAACTCAGCTAGGCTTAAGGCTGCTTTACAGTTCGCAATTTTTATTGCCGGCAATAAAAATTGCAGCAATTTTTATTGCGCGCACGCGTATAATGTCAGTTTGGACAATTTCTTAACAAATAAACACAAATACGCGTGCGCGCAATAAAATTGCTGCAATTTTTATTGCCGGCAATAAAAATTGCGAACTGTAAAGCGGCCTTTAACTTTGAGCTAACGTCAATGGTGTAAGCTTTTATTGAGTGCTTTCCATTCACCGCCACGTCACAAGTCGACAAGAGCGACAGTGTCGACAAGTGTCTCCGGAAGTGCTTTCCATTTGATTTGTGTCGCTATGAGTCAACGACACCAGTCACGTCAAACAGACTCCGTTAGACAGCTGAGTTCACGCTGAATGTGAGATATAAGAAGCGAAAATTTAAACGAACAAAGCAGAATATACCGTGTGTGTAAAGCCGACATCGGCCAGTTATGAAAAAGGACAAACAGAAGTGAGACGATAAAAAGCAACCGCACACGCATCGAAAGGTAGTGAGGGGCAGAAATTTTAGAAAGAAGGGGAAAAAAAAAAAAAAAAAAAAAAACCCCCCCTTTAAAAAACCCCCCCCCCCCCCCCCCCCTTTTTTTTTAAAAAAAAAAAAAAAAATATTTTTTTTTTTTTAGAGCGGGGGGAAAAAAAAACCGGGGTTTTTTTTTTTTTTTTTTTTTTTTTTTTTTTTTTTATAACAAAAATTTTCTGCATGAATCCACCATAAGACCGGCCCTCTCACCACCTGTGTTTGTTGTTAGAACGAGAAGTTTAGCATTTGTCCTTTTTCACAACTGGCCGATGTCGGCTTTACACAAACTGTATAGTGGTGAGTTAATGCGAAGTCTGATTGAAGAAAATAAAGGGAGTGATAGATGTAATTATTTGCAGTAACTACTTTCAACAACTTTTGCACGAAACTACCAGCTTAGCGAGCTTTCCATTTACCCATTTGGTGAGAGTCAACGCTAGTCGACACGAGTCGACACAGGAGTCGCTGGGAGTCATGTAAATGGAAAGCATCCATTGTAAAACAGTGAAGTGTCAAAACTTAACCCAGGTTTAAGGCCCATTGCACAATTAACATAAACGTAAAATTAACCACAACCACAAAGATGGCGTATATGAAAATAGACTTCGAACCCTTCTTAAGTCTCCTTCGCTTAATTCACATCCCCTCTTATTTCACCACGTTTTCCCCTATATCACAAAACCGTCCCTCTTAAGTCACCGCCTGTAAAAGTTTTAGAACTACATTTGGAAATTGGATTTTCGCATGAATACAATTTTTATTTAAAAAAATGATAGTGTAATACATTAAATATTGACACCTAACGTTTAAAATAGGTTAGGTGTCTTTTAAAAATATTTAACCTTTAAAATAGTCATTCAAATGGAAAATTGAACTTTGTCACGAACGACTGGGTATACTTACGTTGATTTTTCCGTTCAGTTGGCTCATTTTTCGTTATAACAAGTGCTGTGGTATATCTCTAAATATTTCTTTTTGCAGCTAAAACACGAAAAAGTTGAGGTTATGATCGCGACTTAAGAGAGACTAAATTTCGCGACTTAAGCGATCGATGATGCACGGATTTGCTGACTTAAGAGAGGTTCGTGTGTAATGCTTTTATCTATAACTAATTCAATTAACATTAGCATTAAGAATGACCTTCAATCGTCAATAACCGTAAACATAAAGATGAAATTATTTTATTTTTACATTTAAAATTATGTTTTGCTAGTCATACTAACCTCTTGTCTGAACTGTCGTGAAATGTGAGTTAAGGGTTACCCTAAAGACAGTAGTAATTAATTCCAATTAATACTAAATTACTATAATATTAGTTAACAATTCGATGTCCATAATTTCTTCTAATTCCAGTACCGTTTCTGTTTTTTCCACCGATTTATCATCTCTAAATATCTAATTATCATATCTAAATTGGTTAAACTGAATCCTCTATGCGGGAGTTTTAAAATACCGACGATTTAAACGCAATTTGTTGTGGACAAAACATAAAAATTACAGTTATGCTTTGGTTGTGGTTAGCCCAATTATTCAACAGGACTAACGTTGAGCGTGGCTTAAGCCGGTTTTGTAAAGCCGTCCCTAAAACTTTTAAGATTGTCCCTAACTAAATTAACTTTGCATTTATTTTTTTAACAATCAGAGGTTATTTAGAATTGAAAACATTTTATAAATGAGGGAAAATGCAAAAACAAGTGTGCCTGTAAATATGACAAAAAAGGAAATCTATATCCCTAAACAAAGATAGAAATATAAAGTCCGCTGGAAATATTCATCAGAATTTCGCGCCATATCACTATTGAAATGTTTTAGACCACATTCATTCCGAGAAAAAAAATCCGCAATTCGCCCTTGTTAGGTGGTACTAGACTAGATTTAGAATAGATTCAATCTCGATTTAATCTATTCTTAATTATATTTTTATAAATTAATATATTTTTTAGTACAGAAAACATTGAAATGGGTGGTGCGCCAAGTAAAACTAGAATAGATTAAATCTCGATTTAACCTATTCTAAATGTAATCTAGTCGATGCTAGAAGGTGAATAATAAAATAATCCTTCTTTCAAATAAAGCCTGATTTATAGATTACCGCCCGCCCGGCCGCCCGTATTCCGTATTCAATCCCGCTACCTTTGCAAATTCCAGCAATTTATAGATTTCTGTAACGTGATATTTACACATGCGCATTTATAAAATAATTGTCTGATAGTTAATAGTATATCTGTCAGTTATCGCATAGGAAATTTATTATAATAGATTTTTTTCTCTTATATTATAATAGATTATAAACTGCTGTGAACGCATTTTTTTTAGGTGTAAATATATATTTACTTATTTTATTTACACTCAACATCCACATATCCGAACTCCATATTTCCGAACTCACGATATTTCCGAACTTTTTTCTCACGATATTTCCGAACTTGTACTTCCACACAACCGAACTTGTCGCTGTCAAATGTCGAATGTCGCTGCCGAATGACCAATGAGCCAGAAGAACCCTTTGCGCATGCGCCAGTAGTTCAGTTATCCCGAGGTGACGAAAGTTCGGAAATGTGAATGTTTGCGGAACGGAAAAGTTCGGATATGTGGATGTTGAGTGTACTACATCGGAGCAAGGATAATGTGAATAATCTGCGCATGAACAGAATGAATGGAATCGGGTGCTGCTATTGGTTATCCGTAAGCCCGTACCGTAAATCCTAAAGCCTGGTTCTCAGAGCTTCGTCGTGTCGCTGGCGACATATCGCCGACCAATAAAAACGTTTTATTTAATTTCCCCTACATCCCACCAAGTTTATTTTACTGTCGCTGCGACTGCTGTGTGTACTTGAAATATTTCAACTATACAATCTGTCGCGAGTCGCTCTTCTTACTTTGTTTATGTAAATGGCCATTTTTTTCATGATTTCGGCGTGACAAATATATCCACTTCGGCTGTACTTCCGTATACGGACTATCTCCAAATCGTTTTTTGGTTACGGGGGTTTTTGTTGAGTACGAATCTGCGTATAAAAATATCCGCAAGTGCCCGCAAGTGTCCGTAAGTGCCCACAAGTAAGGTTAAAATGCGTCAAAATCGCTAAATGAAAGAGTTGGATATCTCGCTTAACAGTATGGATTTCAGTATTCCACGCTATGTGCTTTTTATTAAAGAAAGCAAAGTTGCTTCGTCTCTCTTATTCTCTAGGCAACTTTCGATCCTGTATTTTTTCTGGTTCTCCGCGTACGATCATTCCGAGAATCCATGATCCTTCGATAATTCGTCCACGTTCGTACTTTCGACGTCCACTTTTACACTCGTCAATCTCAACAATAACACCCTCACCTACAATTTGGCTTTCCCCGACAAAACTATTAGTGTTAAAAACGTTTAGTGTTTATTTTGGCCTGTTCTATACGAATATACCTGCGCCTATAGGTAAAACAAGATAAGCGTTACGCTCCCTGGTGGTCGCTCAACAAACTAACGACTGGGACATCGTTTATTCAAACTTCCATTTGAGTGCCATTGTGTTTTGAAAGTTTTCCGTTTATATTTGTGTCGTATTCATTAAATTATTATATTAGCGTTATTTTGTGAGTACTATAATTATAATAAATCACTATTGTTGTGAGCCTCGCTGGTTGTCCTGGATTAAGAGGGATCCCCAATTCACTTTTCATATATTTCTTAAACAA
Source organism: Aromia moschata (assembly GCA_029963805.1). Taxonomy (NCBI): domain Eukaryota; kingdom Metazoa; phylum Arthropoda; class Insecta; order Coleoptera; family Cerambycidae; genus Aromia; species Aromia moschata. The sequence goes on along the minus strand of JAPWTK010000034.1, from coordinate 2,105,111 downwards.
GAAAAGCATCAAGTTTGCCTTATAAATAAATTTGGTTAAAGGAACGTATAGACAAGCGCAAGGCTTGGATATTAAAACTGAGGATAGGAAAGCCCGTCAGTAAATTTATGAGAGTCTGTTCTCTTCATTTTGCTGAGGAGGATTACTTTTATCGATGTAAGTTTTAGTATTTTTAAGGTTATTGTACATATATTTATCATTATTATTTTTCGGTTCAGATAAGGATTTTAAAAAGCGAAAGATACTGAAAAACACTGCAGTACCTTCAAATTCATTCACCTGCATCATTTATTATATATTTCATATAATAAATGCCTGCATTCAGAACATGTTCACCCTCATAAACACACTTTGAATTTACAGTGCCATCTAAATATTCCATATATTTCAAGATACTCAATCTAATGTCTGCCATTCTACTTAAAACTGTTTTCAATTAAAATATTAAACAATTTTGTAAAAAAACACGTGTATACTTTTAATAAGTGAAGTATTTATTAAAACTTTTCAAAACAAACCGATCCAACCTAAAAATGTATCTTCCATAGGTATCTTCTATCAGTCTAAAATTCAAAAGAAAATCACTACAATTATGCCAGCAACTTGTAAACAGTAAACCTTGATCACAATTAAGTGTTTTAGGCAGTAAATAATCAAATACTACACATAAATAATAAATCAAAGCGGCAACTTGAATATATAACACATTAACAGCAATGTAAAAACAAACGGCTAATGTCCCAATCATTAGTTCGCATTTTTTCCGCACTGGCGCTGGCATCTTAAATTCTGACGCCTATATCAGTGTTTATTTTGCGGCGCCACAGAAATCGTAATTGTACATATTTTAACCTTACTTGGGCTTTTCGAGGCACTTACGGACACTTTCGGACACTCACGGGTAGTTTCGTACGCAGATTCGTGCTCAGCATACCAAAAAACATCCGTATACCAAATTTCAAGCGATTTGGAGATAATCCGTATACGGAAGTATATCCAGAACTTCCGCAAATACAAACTGTCTACATATTTAGAAGTTTTGTGACAAACTGCAATATTTCATATTCAAACTGTGGTATTCCGTGTCGCGGCTACTGCAAGTAATAAACATTTTTTTAAGTAGTGGGGAAATGTCGCGGCGACATGACGAAGCTCTGACAACCAAATATTTGGTTTCTTTATGATGCTACCGGTGTACGGTAATTTATAAATGCCTTATGGAACGTGCTAAGGTTGAACTACAGTCCGGCGGGCGGGCGGGCGTACGGTAATCTATAAATAAGGCCTAAAACTTTTTCGACTGTTGTTGTTTCTATCCGATGTATAGAACGTTGTTCTACAAGTTGATTGGGCAAGGTCATACTCGCAGAGTGTATTGGAACTCGTCAGTCTTCTGAACGTTTTATGATCCATGGGCATTTTGCACCATGGCTTAATGAAGGATGGAAGACCAAATGACAGTTAAGTAACGAAAACGATTTTTGTATTTTCGATATTTTTAAAAATAGTACAGAAAAAATTGAAATGGGTGGTGCTCCAAGTAAAACTAGAAAATTGACTGTAGAAAATGATGATCCTACAAGTGTAATAAAAGTATCGGAAGGTGTAGTTGACCGCATTCGAGGCAACCAAAGTAAGGTTATTTTCGTTTATAATAGGTATCCAAAAAATATTTTTTTAATGTCTAAATAAGAGTAGGTATATTTACCAAAATTTAATATATTGTAGAATTTTTTTAAGAATTACAAATTGTTTCAAGTAATTGTTAACAGATACCAAAATGATTGGTGTGCATTACATAATAGCTAATTGATACTGTTTATTTATTAGTGGTAAGAAAAGAAACTTCAGTAAATCCAAGTGCAGCTGTGCATCCACACCCTGGACCCTTTGTTGCTGCGCCGTTTTTTCTTTAATGAACCTAGTCTAACCAGTCTTCAAATGCGCCAGGCAAATATTGCAGAACTGAAGAAGAACGATGATTATTGGGAAAATAGGATTCGAAACCTTGAAGCTAACCACAAGAAAATCAATGAAATTATTGATGAAGAACAGAAGAAAGCTGTATGTATTTTTATATATTGCATTTTTTATAATGCATACGAGTATGATACAATGTTTACCATAATATGAGTAAGATAAGCTAGTGAGGAAAAAAATTAAGACAAAGTCACTGGATTTTATATATTGTACTTATTATACAGTTGGAGCTCTTTTTCTAATTTCTACCATATTTAATATAGATATAAGCAGAAAGAGTATCATTATATTAGGTACTTATAATTAATTTACCTAACCAAATGATTATACTTTTTATTAAAGTTATTAATACAGATTAGATTCAGAATATGTTTAAGTTTAGAAACAAGTTGAACTTGCTTTAAAGCTGTAATTATAACGGATTTGTTTATAACTAGATGTTATTAGTGGAATTAATAATTATCAGCTTTTTTAATAATATATAATCAGCTTATGAAATTGGTCCTCGTTAACACATTCAGTGCCATTCCTGTACCAATGGGAAGATGCTGCACTTTATTTAGATGCGGATCCTGCTCCAGCGTGGAATGTGTATTCTGGTGCTAACCAATATTATATTTGGCTAGGCAATAACAGTGTGTATCTTTGCCTCTGCATTATTGGAAGGGTTTACGCGAATGCTGTATGTGTTCGGTTGTAAAGATTATTTCTTGAATACAGTGGCGCATCGATTATCCAAACGACCGGTTAACCGAACCCTTTTAATATTGGACTTGTTTTCTTAAAATGTATATGTATTAACAATATGTATGTATATTTATTTACTGCAAATATATACATATGCGCGGCGATAGCTCAGTGAGTAAAGCGCCAGGTGAGAAGGTGGTGATTACTCCGAGAGCTATTATCTGCGGGGGTTCGAATCCCGCCTGTGGCAATTGGCACCTGTCACAGAGTTTGGTTTTGTGTCCTATGTCTTTTCCATGTGTATTCTCCCTCTGCACAGTCGCAATGACTCTTAGAGGGAGAATGTCCATTTCTGTGGTGTGATTTATTATTATTTTTTTTTTATGTACATAATGTTCTTAAATTTTTTTTTCTTTTACAAATGATGGTTGTTCTCTTTTCTTTTTTGGTACACATTGAAGTGTAAAATAAATTTGTGTGTTTTATTAATATTTGTTTGTTTGTTTATTTAATTATCTATGCACATACATATTATGTACCTACACCCCAAATAGGTTTTTTTTAAATTATCGGTTACCCGAAATATCAGTTATCCGAACCACCCTGGTTCCCAATTAATTCGGATAATCGATGCTCCACTGTAATACCATTAGAACATAATATGGCCAATGGAAATTGTGATTTATTAGGGTTTTCACGCCTCAAACAAAGCAATATTAAAGAGAAGGCTTCTGAGATATGCCGATTAGTTACAAGTTTTGAAAGACAATTTGTTAACCCATGTTGTGACGTTTTAATTTTAAATTTTAATTTTTTTCATTTGGATTATTTTACCCCCTGTATTTATATATGTTTGTGCTTTAGTCATTTTCCTACATCATGTGTTCATGCGGGATGTGACCATCTGCAACAAAATTTGACATCTATGCCAATCCCACCCAGGCCCATAACATGAACAAAATGTCATTTCCAACTAAAACTAAAAAACGATAGGACTAAAACGTGTAAAATAATATTATTGTAACGTTTTATTTATTTCGGGTTCGTGAGGTGTGAAAAATTAAACTCATACTTTTAAACTAACACTATTTATTTAATTAATACAACTACGGACTAACACTATTTAACTACACTAATTTATTTTTATACAATTTATATTAGAGCGTTGTACGGAGAGCGCGCCGCTTACCTAATTCAAATAGGAACTAAACTGTCCCGCGTCGAAACCCCGCGTTATATCTCCTTGCGGACATATCTAGTAGCTTCCGGGCGCTTCGATTCCCCGAGCCGCCGCGACCTTTCCAGGCGCTTCCACATACGTCTATCAGACGACGCGGTCGGCTGGTATCGAGGAAGGCAGGGGCGGACTGGCCCAGCGTTCGTAACATTATTAAATGTCTTTCACAGTTTTTGGAAAAAAAATCATAGTCGGCTTTGTGGATATCAGTTCCCAATATAGCAGTGAATGCGTTCATCCTTTGTCATTGTTAAATATTAAATTGTTATAAACTCCTAAATAAAGTTATTTTAACTTTATTTGCTTATTTTAACTGCATTAGAAATTTTAGTTTTCAACAAGACTGAAAATTCCTCAAGTGAATGTGAAATATTGTAATCCAAATTCATTTTTTGTAATGAATTATGCTAATTAATTATTATTATGTTAATGAAACATGAATATTTTTTTTTAATTTAAATTTTAGAATATGAAATACTTAATTACACACTTAATAAATATTTTCATAGATTAATAGTGTCTTTAAGACATTAAAAAAAAAATTTCTGGTCTTAAATAATACTGTGTGTGTTGTATTGTATTAATAAAATCCAGAAAAGTAGGACTAATAAGTCCTACTTTATAATGATACATTTATTCTCCCTATATATAATTCATTTGCTCTCTCCAACATTTCATTTCAATGGGTTTTTAAGTTTTAATGGTTTTTTTCTTTTATTTTTTTTACAGATATATAAGTTGGAAAATTACTAATTTTTTGCAGGTAGAAGAAGTAATGGGTACTAAGAAGTCCACAGCTGTGCTTATACAACCCCCCTGTCAAGATACGAAGAAAGCAGTTTTAGAATGTTACAGGCATTACCCTAATGAACCTATGAGGTGTGCAAAAGTTGTTCAAGCTTTTCAAGAATGTGTGGATTTGAAGAGGTCTTGTTTAGTAGCAAACAGAGGTTAGTCAAGACAATATGAAAGAAGTAGAAGGTAAAATTTTTAAAATAATGTTCTAAGGTAATATTTGTTTTCATTTGTATTGTAAATAAACAGTGACGAATAAAATGCTATTGTTTTCAGAAGTATTATTTCGTTAGTTCCACAAATTTAGTCACCATAATACATTCACGGATAGTGTAACCTTGCTTACTAGCAGTTCATAGAATGTCGCTTCAGTATCTCAACTAGGTTTAAAATTGTAAATGCCAATTTTTTACAGGTTAATGAGGTACATAATGTGAATGCAAATATAAAAAGCAGAAGGTGACTGTGTTTGCAGTCGTTGCCTAATTTGGATAGAAATTTTGGGTGTAATGGGTCATCATGCCATAACAGTGATAAATAACAATACAAGTTCTTTGGTTTTATCTGTACGAAAATTTAATTATTTGCATGCTATTATTTACAACATAGGTCACCACAAAGAAGTGACATCACCAAATGTTGTAATTATGCGCATATACATGTAAACAACTGGGAAACAAATAAAATAATAACGAGGGGTTTTCACCACCTAATACTTTATTTGGGACCGTATCTCACGTCTACAACAGTACTCGTTAACTTCCTATGGCCAGACTGACGCCGCGTTCCCCGATCGTCCGCTTGCTCGGTCCGTTACGGCTCCGTTCGGCCATCCTCCTGACTAGAGCGAGGGTCGATATTATTGATTGTTTACATACATATCAAATACAAATAGTGCTGTGCAGCATGACCCAAAAATATTGCCTACATATCAGCAAATGTTCTGGTTCTATGTAATGGAGTATCGTGCCTAGAATTCCATATATTTGCATGGAAAGGACGATTACTAGAGCCAGAGCAGCTTTGTTCTTTAAAAGCACTTTATGTTATTGACATATTGCTCATGGACAACAGTCACTAACCTGTATACTGATGGATAATGGATAGGTTGTAGAAGAGTCAGGTCTCACTCCGCTTATTTCGGCGGATTTGATCAGCAGCCATTTTGTAAATTAGTTAGCAAATCTCGTCCTTGTCTGTGAATAAAAAATTGTTTTCACCTTTTGTCATGTTCAATATACTTTATAAATATTGTGAATTACTTTTTGAATGAAAATATTTTGTGAAAAACTTTTTTTATTGATGTTCAACACATTGAATTTGTGTCTTACATAACAGTCTTGGAAAAAATAATTTCATTGGTCATAGACACAGTTTAAAAGAATCATTTATTTCGTCATAACCTCTGGTTCCCTTTGAGGTTTTGTCTCATATGTAGTTTTATTTTTTATAGTCGGGTATGGAAACTTGCACAGTAACTATTTTTACTGCTAGATATTTGCTGTGTTTCTTTTACCTGAAATATCAGTTTATTTCATTTCAGTTTAAAAATGAGTGTTTTATCATGCCATCTAAATTTTGAGGATATCAGTTCCTACTGAAATTAAAAATACCATGATCAGATCAGTTTCTCATTTCACTTAAGACTGTGATAAAAGTGAGGTTACAGTTAGGTTTCTAAAAAAATTTAATCAAAACGTGTAAAACAAGCAGTATAATTTGGGCTCCACAATGGATATTTATAATTGTTTTCAGTGTTAGCTGCCTCATGTATAGTCTTTCTAAACTCAATGTGAAGAGATATATTTTAAATTCCTTTGATGGCTAACGCCGCCCAATGGCGTGCATATATCTTTTATAAATTCGAAAATTGTGAAATATTTTTATATTTATTTAAAGAACAGTTTTTTGTGTCGTCAACCCAATCGTACTTGACAACATCATGCGTATCAAACCAAGTTTCGTCTAAATAAATTAAAGTTCTGTTTGAATCACGGTACCCTTTTATTTTGCGCAAATACTCCTGTCTAAGTTCAACGATACGCCGAGATTCCATTATTACCATTCGATTATCTAACTTCTTATATTTAAATCCACAACTTAATAAAACCGCGCGCAGAGTTTCCAAACATTGATAATTATATTCAGGAACATCCCGCAATTTAGCACGAATCAGTTCTAAAGTTGGTACTATATTATCCTTGTAAAACCCGTAAACAATCCGTTGAATAACATTTTTTGTAGCATTGTCAACCGCACTCAGTTTTTGATTTGGTCGTTTTCGCTTTAAAGAATGATCCGTAACAGTGCCTGATTTAATTATTTTATAAATTGTCGTCAACCCGATTTTGGTTAATTCATGAATTCTCGCGATAACCGCATTATCAGACATTTCAGAATTTTCTTTTTTCAAACACACGTACATATTTAACACAACGCGCTGACACTGAACATATAAATCTTTGTTTTTAAATTCGGCACTATCATCAGTATCATTTATTGCTAATTCATTCGACTGTGGCACAAAATTATTAGATTCCCGCGATAGATCATCTCGAACTGTCGTTTCAAATGGTCTCCAAAACGCCATAATTATCTTTTAATAACCACCCTACAATACTAATTAATTACTAATAAATTATATTTATAAAACTCACTCGTTATTCGGAAAAGTTAACCTAGCCTATTCACCTTAACCTATTCAGAAGTTAAAATAAACCTAGTTGAAACAAACACAAACACTGCACTGGCGGAAAGACCAGCGAATTTGTAAGGTTGTAAATAATATTAACGACACAATGGACCCCATAAACAGCTAACGTCGTAAATATCGAATGTATTCGATTTAAAACACAACACTCTAATGGGTCACTGCCACGTCACTGCAAATGAACACCTGCCTTCGAAAGAGCCAAGTTGCGAAGAGCGCGTTGCCGGCTCTTCAAAATTTTCTTAGAGTATAGGAATATATATAAAATTGTTTTAATTTATAATTATTTTTTTCCAGCAATTTTAAACGCCTTATTTTAATGCTAACTAATAAGTTTATGTCAATGTTTTTTTTTTAAATATTTCCAAACTAGCTTTCTAAGAACGTCACGAACTAAGAGTTTACTGAAGTATGAAGTATAATTGTATAGTGAGCTTAGCAATTTTAGAAAATATATCTGACAACCTTGCTTTTTTTTATGTCCTCACATTCACTTTAGAAATAGTATACGATTTTATCAGAAGAAAGATAATTATCTAGTCATTAGTTTTATGTGAAAATATACCATATATTTTCACAATGATTGGCTTTCTAATTTATAATTTAAATATAATCTATAACTAAAATAAAAAAATCATCATAATTTCGTTTTTAGGTGTTTCATAGTTTTCATTTCATTTGAGTTTATTTCATTTCACCAAACTCAAATTGAAATGAAATGTTGGGTAAAAGAAACACAGCATATATTAGAATCCTTGGCATACAAAACATAAATCCTTGGTAGCTGTACTCTGTACCCAAGAAGTCTAGAACTAAAGAGACCTAATTGCGGCTTTTCGCTGTATAACGCGACTGGCTCGAATATGTCCGCCTCCAGAGGCGCTGTAAACAGTTGTGTACTCTGGTTGCTAAGATATATAAACAGATATCTATACGTATACCATGGTTCTGTACTGTACTAATATCTGTGCATTAGAGGTTAGAGTTAGAGTCCGTGTGAATGTCCGTGGTGCGAATACATTTAACAGACGCTCGATATTTTTCGTTAATTTGTTGTTGAATATTATATTGAATCTACACAAGTAATGTCTGCAAAAAATTTTAGCAATGATCAATATGAAAATGTACTCAAAATATTTCATGTTACGTGCTTCAACGTTAACAATACAACAAAAGAAAATATTTCGTTTCATACATACATCAGTAATTTGAAATAATGTCCGGTTGTTCGGACCGCTTCTTAAATCGCACAATGCAACACAGCACTATTGAACCATATTTATTTTTTTATATATTTTTGTTAAAGCCAAACGGCATGTAAGCACCCGCTTTGACAGCTTAATGATAAACGTCATACATATAAAACCATAGCATGGTTTTCTATGATAAACATTCACATGTGGACCGCTGACCGCTGCTCATCACGTGACTCGAGTACATTACTGTTTACAGCGCCTCCTGGAGGCGGACAGATTTGATCCCTAGATACCGAACGAGTTCGGTCTCCTTAGTTCTAGTCTTCTTGCCTGTACCACAGGCTGTACTCTCTTGTATCTCGGATAGTTTACAAATGGATGCGAGATGCGAGATTCAGAACATTTGATGGTGTTTCTTCTAATTTCTTTGATTTCGTTAGTACCAACCATAAAGAAACCAAATAAGAGTATTTTATTAAATAGCCCTAACTGGAAACACGATCAGAGCGCCTCCCAGCGGATTTCTGGACTCGAGTAATAAAATTAAAGAAATCTACTTTAGACTGATTCTCCAAAAATCACCTAGATGGCGCCATAATAAAAGTTAAACACATATTTGTAACTGTGTTCTTTCGCAAATACAAAAGATACAATGATTAGTAAATTAGATAACTCAAATTTAAATTGTGATTGGCTGTAATCATATTCACAAACACAAAAGAATATGCTTCTGGCGAGTTCGCAGTGCCCTCTGCTACAACTGTCCCGTGTCCCGTCTGGAGATATGTAACAACTAACAACAGTTTTTATTAATTAATGCCGGGATATATGTGTGAGGTTAGGTTCTTATTTTAATGTGTCGGTATGTTACCTTTTCCTTTTGGGTGTTTGTTGGAAGTATTTTGCACTAAATATTTATGTAAGTATTTTGACAAGTTTTTAATGTCTTCGAATTACCTTTTTGCCACTTTTTCTTACCAATATATTAAGTAATCATATTGTTATTAATTTAATTTCCAATTTGTATATACATATATGTTTGAATTTATGCTGTCAAAAATTTATAATTAATTTTCACACTAAAACAAGCTGTAGTGATGATGTCTGGAAACAATTATAAATTGCTAATCAACTGCAGCTAGTTTTAGTGTAAATGTTAAAATTATTGTAATTTTGACAGCATATATTCTTATATTATAAAATTTGAAAATACCGCCTGGATACAGCGTTCTGAACTACTAAGCTGCCATCTCGCGGATTTTCAGGAAAGTTGTAGTCGAAAAGGTATATAAACTGCAGTTTTCTGCAGTTAAAAAACGTTTTCCGAGTCCAGATGTCCGACAGATGGTGCTAGTGTGGTGTTTCCATAAATCAACATGGAATCGAACCCTCTTATTTGGTTTCTTTATGGTACCAACTCAATTATTTCAAACTCTTTTCAAACGTTAAAGCTTATGTCGTCAATGCTGCAACGCAAAAAAATACCTGATTTAAGAACGCTTTCAGCACACTATGATGCCGAAAACATTTTCCTCAGGGTTCACTCAGTTAACTTAACCAATCAAATTATAGGCGTCAGAATTTAAGATGCCAGCGCCAGTGCGGAAAAAATGATTGGGACATTAGCCGTTTGTTTTTACATTGCTGTTAATGTGTTTTATATTCAAGTTGCCGCTTTAATTTATTATTTATGTGTAGTATTTGATTATTTACTGCCTAAAACACTTATTGTGATCAAGGTTTACTGTTTACAAGTTGTTGGCATAATTGTAGTGATTTTATTTTACATTTTAGACTGATAGAAGATACCTATGGAAGATACATTTTTAGGTCGGATCGGTTCATTTTGAAAAGTTTTAATAAATACTTCAAGGTATACACGTGTTTTTTTTACAAAATTGTTTAATATTTTAATTGAAAACAGTTTTAAGTAGAATGGCAGACATTAGATTGAGTATCTTGAAATATATGGAATATTTAGATGGCACTGTAAATTCAAAGTGTGTTTATGAGGGTGAACATGTTCTGAATGCAGGCATTTATTATATAAAATATATAATAAATGATGCAGGTCATTCATGACTTCATGAATTTGAAGGTACTGCAGTGTTTTGCAGTATCTTTTTGCTTTTTAAAATCCTTAGCTGAAACGAAAAATAATAATGATAAATATATGTACAATAACCTTAAAAAATCCTCCTCAGCAAAATGAAGAGAACAGACTCTCATAAATTTACTGACGGTCTTTCCTATCCTCAGTTTTAATATCCAAGCTTTGCGCTTGTCTATACCACAAAACATCTAAATAGTCTATACGTTCTATAAATAATCTATACTTTCCTTTGACCAAATTTATTTACAAAGCAATCCTCAAAAATATCCTAGTTTTAATATCCAAGCTTTGCCTTGTCTATACCACAAAACATCTAAATAGTCTATACGTTCTATAAATAATCTATACTTTCCTTTGACCAAATTTATTTACAAAGCAAACTTGATGCTTTTCTTGTTCAAGAAATATATGAAAAGTTAATTGGGGATCACTCTTAATCTAGGACAAACAGCGAGGTTCATAACAATAGTGATTGATTATAATTATAATACTCACAAAATAACGCTAATATAATAATTTTTAATGAATACAACACAAATATAAACGGAAAACTTTCAAAACACAATGGCACTCAAATGGAAGTTTGAATAAACGATGTCCCAGTCGTTAGTTTGTTGAGCGACCACCAGGGAGCGTAACGCTTATCTTGTTTTACCTATAGTTTGATTTTATTTATTCCGATCAAGAAGACTAGAACAAGGAGGCCGAGCTCGCTTAAAATAGGTACAGAGAGGACGGCGCAAATGACGAAATGGTCGAAATCCGTTAGGGTATTAGCGACGCTGCGAGCGCCGCATTTCTAGCTTCGGGAGTTCCGTTTACGAAACTCCGCGTCTAACCCTGAATGTACCCGAATTTAGTACTTGTGCGCGCTACCGCTTTGCGCAGGTAATAGTCTGCCGCAATATTAAGTTTATCAGTTTATCTTTCGACGTATTTTGTGCCTCCCGAAACACGCGGGCTCGGTCTCCTTGTTCTAGTCTTCTTGCGTATAACTGACCCATAGAGGGACGTGATAATTCACCATATATCTAAAGCCTGGTTCTCAGAGCTTCGTCGTGTCGCGGCGACATTTCCCCACTACTTAAATGTTTATTATTACTTGCAGTAGCCGCGACACGGAATACCACAGTTTGAATTTGAAATATTCTACTGAAAAATGCTATATGTTTTGTGTATTTCAGTTTGTCACAAAACATCTAAATAGACAGTTTGTATTTGTGGAAGTTCTGGATATACTTCCGTATACGGACTATCTTCAAATCGCTTGAAATTTGGTCTACGGATGTTTTTTGGGATGCTGAGCACGAATCTGCGTATGAAAATACCCGCAAGTGCCCGAAACTGTCCGTAAATGCCTCGAAGAGCATACAAGTAAGGTAATTACGTTTACGATTTTTGTGGCGGTATATTCGTATAGAACAGGCCAAAATAAACACTTTTTATTCTTGTAATAAAGTCAATATCTCGCTTGGTTTTTGTGATATCGAGGGTGGAAGTTTTAAATTGTAATATTGGTGTATACCAGCTCCTATGTGGCATTTGAAATGATTAATTTGAAAACTGAATTTTTTTCAATGAACTACTAATAGTTTTGTCGGAGAAGGCCAAATTGTAGGTGAGGATGTTATTGTTGAGATTGACGAGTGTAAAAGTGGACGTCGAAAGTACGAACGTGGACGAGTTGTCGAAGGATCATGGCTTCTCGGAATCATCGTACGCGGAGAACAAGAAAAATACAGGATCGAAATTTGCCCAGAGAATAAGAGAGCCGAAGCAACTTTGATAAAAAAAATACACTCTGATCCATACAATACTGATACATGACAAATCCATACTGATAAGCGAGATCCAACACTTTCATTTAGCGATTTTGACGCATTTTAACCTTACTTGTGGGCACTTACGGACACTTGCGGGCACTTGCAGATATTTTTATACGCAGATTCGTACTCAGCACACCAGAAAACCCCCTTATATCAAATTTCAAACGATATGGAGATAGTCCGTATACGGGAAGTACTGCCGAAGTACTTATTTGTCATGCCGAAACCATGAAAAAATGGCCATTTACATAAACAAAGTAAGAAGAGCGACTCGCGACAGAGTGTGTAGTTGAAATAATTCAACTACACACGGCAGTCGCAGCGACAGTAAAATAAACTTGGTGGGATGTAGGGGAAATTAAATAAAACGTTTTTATTGGTTGGCGATGTGTCGCCAGCGACACGACGAAACTCTGAGAACCAGGCTTAATACGTAATCATGTCACATGTACATATACACTCAACATCCACATTTCCGAACTTTTACGTTCCGCAGACTTCCACATTTCCGAACTCTCGTCACCTCGGGATTACCGAACTGCTGGCGCATGCGCAAAGGGTTTTTCTGGCTTATTCTAGTACTTTTCTTTGTTTTTCGAGGTTTTTATGCAAGTGTAATACATACATGTGTACATGTTAATAAAAGAACGTTTTTTCTAAACAAAAAAATGTCAGGTGCAAAGGAGAGAGTGATGCAGGTAATTATTTTGTAATTCAAAGTAAAGGTTTGTTTTATTGAACATTTTGTTGACGTAACCTATAATAATTTCAAACTGAAATGAAAAATTATGAGAAAATATGTATTTTTAAGAAAACCGTGATACAAAACAAACATTATTGTACTGTTTATTTGCAGAGAAAAGAGCCTGCTAAGAGGCTAACCTGCGAGCAAAAGCTGGAGATCATGTACGTATGTATGTTTTATACTAGTAATGATTGTAATGGTTTTTTTTGTATTTGAATTTTAGACGTTTGTTATATATGCATATACAACATAGTTGTCATTCTAAGATGAATTTAATTGTATTTGACTATATTTGACTATATTCCGATACTTTTTTTGTAAAAGTCTTATGGAAATAAATGGTATTATTATTATTATTATTATTATTATTATTATTATTATTATTATTATTATTATTATTATTATTATTATTTGATAAATCACGCAAAAAATGGTGTTAAAAATGTTGATCTATGTAAGATGTACAATATTTGTAAATCGTCAGTGGCAGAAATTCTTGGAAAAAAGAAATTTACTTTGAAAAAACAGACCGGGACTTATGATACGCCATTTGAAAGAAGTGTTTTTCACTGGTTTGTACAAAGAAGAACTCTTGTCTCAGGTGTGCTGCTGAGGGAGGGCGATTTCCTCTTTGCTGAATTCTGTGACAATCGAAATGTTTGATAACAATCGCATTATTGTGTTTACTTTTTTTTTCTCATTTCAAATTTCGCGGTTTTTTGTCGTCAACCAATCAGTGACTAGTTCGGTTATATGGAAGTACAAGTTCGGAAATATCGTGAGAAAAAGTTCGGAAATATCGTGAGTTCGGATATGTGGATGTTGAGTGTATCTATATGTAATTCACACTCTTGCCAACTTAGTAACTAAACCTAAGATAACATCTTAGATCACTTAAGACCATAAAACAATTTTATTGGCTACCTTTAAGGGCCGGTTGTACAACTCTAGTTTAAACCACGTTCAGGGTTAAACCAGGTTCAGAATGCATTTCACCGTTGTACAACAATAGTTCAAGTGTTAAACGTAGTTCAAGAGTCAGTGAAATTGAACGGCTGACGTTGGTCGTTTAAACTTCGTTCAGGGGATGTTTTCTAACCCCTAGAATATAAGGTTTAGCGTGTACTTAAGTTTCATCAAAACCGTTGTAGTACAAATATGGAATTTCCGGAGGATTTAACGGATGACGAAGATTTTATGGAATTATTTGATATAATAATGAATCCTAGGTTACCAAAAAAATATACATAGAAATAGGCTTAATAATTTCCTAATTTAGAATGATACACAATTTGTAGAACGATTTCGTCTATCTAAAGGAACTGTACAAATATTAATAGAAGAAATATCTGAAGATATAAAAAATAATACAGTCCAGTAAGTTTACTACTCTTCAAAAAAAAATTTTATTTCGATATATACATAGACATATATTTTTTACATTGTAGGAACCATGCTCTTACACCAGAAGGTTTGATATTCACCACTCTACGGTTCCTATCCGTTCCTATCCTGTCTATTAATTCCGGTGGTCCTCCACCTGTACCAAAGTGACTTTTCTTCTGCGAACTTTTTTTGTTCTTATTTTAATATTATCGTACTTATTTTTTTTAAGATCTTAGCATCTCGAAAAGATACTTCTGATGAACTATTAAACTCATTAGCGATTTTCTTCAATGTTTCCATCTTAGTAGCATTTGTCATCGTCTGTCTTGCGGCATTCTATTTTTTCTTTGTATTTGTTTACTAGCGATACCAGTAACGCTTCTTCCACGTTATTAAAATTAGCTGTTCTTTTGAAACTTTTCGTTTTAGATATTAACTAAAATTCTTGTCTAATAATCTTACACCAAAAAGTAGCGCGAAAGCACTTTCGACGAATAACGGCAATATATAAAATAGGGTTATTGGTTACACTCAACTTCCACATATCCGAACTTTTCCGTTCCGCAAAATTCCACATTTCCGAACTCTCGTCACCTCGGGATAACCGAACTGCTGGCGCATGCGCAAAGGGTTTTTCTGGCTCATTGGTCATTCGACAACGATATTTGACATTCGACAGCGACAAGTTCGGTTGTGTGGAAGTACAAGTTCGGAAATATGGTGAGAAAAAAGTTCGGAAATATGTGGAGTTCGCATATGCGGATGTCGAGTGTATTTTATTGCATTAAATAGTGCGGTAAAATCATTGTATATTCTACTGCGCATGCGGATGTATTACCAAGTTCAACGTCAAGCAAGTTCAGCTGAACCGGACTTGAAATCAGTTTGAACAACACAAAGTCGCTTGATCTAGGTTTAAAGTTGAACTACCGTTTAAGTAAACTTCAGTTCAGAACGAACTTGTACAACCGGCCCTAACAATATCTAACAAGTCTTCACACTCTCCACTCCTATTTCTAAAACCTGCTACAGTTGATCTTACTTTGGACTTTTAGAGCAAGTTTAGCATGCTTCTATCAGTTTTTTTTTTGACAAATAAACATGAATATTTTCTGCAACTAGGGTAAATAAACAAACCTATATCAAACAAATAAATTTAATCTCAGACCCCCGATTGAAAGTGAATGAAAGACACAATTAGAGATTTAAATTGAAAAAGGAGAAACTGAGATTTAAATTTAATGGGTTAAAATGATCTATAAGTAACTGGCGAATGTTTTTTGTGGTTTAAGGATTAGATCTCTAGAACAGATTATTATTCTGTTATTGTACCAGGACCGTTCCATTACGAAAGTCGAACAAATCACTGGCCTCTTTAGTTCTTGCAAATCGAACTCTCTATTAGATACGTCACGTTATGAATATACGTACATACTACATATTTCGTCCTCGAAAGAAACGTCACGTTGCGGAACCGAACACTTCCGAATACGGCATCTACATGTTATTTTTACGCTTACAACGACGAGTGTTTAATGTATAATATGTATATGTATAAAGTTTAAGTAAGTCATATGTCATATATTATGCTCTAGTTATCGTTTCAAAATTAAATTATTAGCTTAAGTATCTTAAAAAAGAGAAAACATATCATTCATGTATATTTTATTTATATAATAACTGACGAGTGAAGTTTAATTAAACTGGTGATTTTGTTGTCTCCATTAAAACATTTACTTATGCATATGTCCAAAACACATAAAGGTATGATTACCTACTTTAAGGTACAATGTATACTTTTCTTATGTTACGGTAACGTAGATGAATGGCACACTAACGACAAATGGCCGCAAGTCGCAAAGCACAGTAAAATGTCAAAAATTGTACATAACGTATAAACGAGCCATACAATGGGTTTTTGCAATTTTGAAATGCCAATTATGAAATAAAATGCTTAATTAGAATAATTAGTTACACCATGATGTGTCGGATAAAATTGTTATTGTTTTTTAGAGGTTTAAGACTAGTTTTTATACTGTACTTACATATAAAAGCAAAACTGAATTTTGTTTAAACATTCTCGATAAAGTTTTAATTGTCACTGTTCATGTCGTCACTGAAGTATATTATACTAACTTGTACAAAATATGTATACAGGGTGTCCCATACCATACCCATACCACACTCCCATAATAAACATATCGGAGTGCAACATCAGCGACGTCAATTTGTTGTAGGAGTGTTAGCTAGTATAAAAAAATGCCCCGGTATTCTTAACGCTGGCTTAATTCTTCCCTTTTTATAAGTAGAAATGAATACATATAACAAACTTATTTTTTATGAGTATAATGTATGTACATATAGTGCCAGAAGATTTGCTAGAGTAAAATTACCCTCTCAAAAACTCATTGTACCTTGTGGTGCATATTTAACGGGTGTGAAACTTAAACAGAAATATACTCGAAAGTTCATTTTGAATATAGTTGTTATGTTTCAAATAATTATTTTATAAACGAGGGAGTGCTAATTAAGAAAATAATCTCGTAACATACATATAATATTTTATTTGTGGATACTTAATTTTGCTTTACAACTTACGAGTATATTTTCTTGAAGGTCTAAATGAGAATAAAAATATAAAAAGAAAAAAATAGTATGACAAACTTATATACACTTTCCAGGCTTTTATTAATTTCTGGAATTCCTTTAAAATATTCCATTTTTTATTGGACTGATAATAACCTTTACTGAATTTCAATATTTTTATTGAAGATACATATACATATATATGTTGCGAAGATAGGTAGGTACTCATACTTATATAAGAAAATTTGCATTTAACTACTAATAATCCGAAAATAAAAATCAATCAATAACTCCTAATGCTCTTTTTAGGAAATGTATGAGGCAGGAATAGCCATTAGGTATAATAATTATTATTAATTATGGTTCGGAAGTGGCTTAAGATTATTAGTAAATCGACGGTAATACAGTTGGAATGGTATTTATATACCTACATACATAATGTCTACACATCTACACCTACCAGGACCAAGTGTTCTGGTGGTTGCATATCAAATCCTTAACATCAACAAATGAGAAATAAAAAGCACTCCTTCAATCAGGGTTTGACCAATTAATCTCCAACAATGAACAGAAAGACTTTTCTGTGCCTACTTGGTTCTAAATTTACACAGTGTATGGCAAACTATACACTTATTTGTTACACAATTGTATTTTGCCTCCTGTATTTTTTTCTAAATCTAGTCATATAAGTATCTGAAAAAAACTCATAGCACATTGAAGTACAGAAAAAGTAACATTATTCATAAAATGATAATGCAAGTGGTTGTCGCAAAAGAGTAGTGATACTGCAGTGACTTGGTTTTTGTATTTTGTTAGAAGGGTATTTTGTCTTGTTTTGTAAAATATAGAAGTAGGAAATTATAAATGTTATGAGTTTATAAAAGTTTATGAATTACATTGAAAAAGTTCAATGTAATTTTATATACTTAAAAATAAACACAACTTTTACTAGTTGTCATCATCAATTTATGTCTATAGTAATTATAATATTGTTTCCCCCTTTATTTCCTTATATTTCATGTAAAGTTTTTTGATCATCATAATGAAAAATAATTTCAGTGTGGACCTTTGATGAAAAACAAAATAGTAATGGACCAAGATCTTGAAGAGAATGCTATATGGGGTAACCCTTTCATAGATACAATATTGATAATGTTTATTAAATTGCTATTTCAGATGTTGATGTGGGACTACTAATAAAATTGGTGCAAAATTTTCCTCATATATATGATCATGGCCATAAAAGTTTTAAAAATAATGTTTTGAGAGAAAATACGTGGAGTAAAATTGCAGCAACGCTAAAAGTACCTGGTAAGATATATTTTTAATATTAATACAGTATATCATCAGACAATTCCATATTTCAGTTGACGATTGCATGCGTGTATGGAAAAATGTTCGAGATAAGTATACAAGAGAAAGAAGACATGTTTTAACTCACGCATCCGATGGTACACCTATCTCAAAATGGGAATTCTATGATGCAATGAGATTTTTAAATCCTTTTATAAAAAGAAGGAGGACACTTACTTCAAGGTACAGAATACATTTTATATAATACTTCAGCCTATCAACGGCATAATATATTTTACTTTTATAGGACATATTGTTACACTTTTTCTTCAATTTCTTTTGTCCTTCACACAAGAGTAGTCGAGGATTCCGAGAAAGAGTTGCCACAGTTTATCCTCTGTTTGTTGTTTTTCGTTCCACACCACATTCTGGTAAATTATCGACGATTTGTATCCCCTGTAATCACTTCTCCTACTTATTTGCAAACGTTTTTCATTTTCTTATGCACTGCAGTGGCTCCTGATGATATTTAGGGAGAACACATAGCCCTTTAGGGAGAACACATAGACAGGTTTAAAATTTTGTGCGTACACTGCACCATATACTATAAAATGTCGTTCTTTTACAAAAAAAATTGCAAAAATTGAAACTATTCTAGATTGCGCCATAGCAGACCAACCCATCTACCTGCTCTTTCAAGGATTTTCAATTTCAATTTTTTTCGAAGTACTTATGCTTCACACTCTTATGTGTAGGTAAAAATGTTACAAAATGTTGTTGTAATAACTCATTTTTAAGAAAATCATGTAAAATTCTGTTTTACTAATGCTGACTCAAAATTACTTTTTTTGTCATGTTTACTTTGAAAAAGAGAAAGCAACTATTAATTTTTATATAATAGTAAAGACTGAAGAACATTGTGATATTTTAGCAATTGTTTGCTTTGACTTTAGTGAGTCAGAGTGAAAAAGTGAAATTATTTAGTTTTCACAGGAAACATTATGTGATACATTCCTTCCTTTTCATAGTATAGACAATGAGATTAGTAATTAAGGGTTTGATGATTTATGTTCGAAACATCGTATAATACCTATCAGAGACTGTTTAGATACAGGTTAATTCAGTTATATAAAAACAATCCAAGAATTTGTTGTTTTTCCCTCTTTACTTTAAACCAACACTTACTTTTCCCATTAACTGATATATGAATATTTTTTTTTAAGGAAACGTCTACTATGCCATCTGCGAGACGCAAACGACAGCCACGGATCTCTCTCATCCCCTCCGTCAAATTCCAAAACATGGGACCCAGTCTCGGTGAAGCTGTCACCTGAATCTCTTTCACTTCTCGAAGAAGACTTTGATGATGGTTCTCCGGAAATTGACGAAGTTACCACCTTTGAGACCGAAATTCCCGATTCTCGATCGAGAGTTAAAGAGGTTATTGAACAGCCAAGCACAATCAGTATTGTACGTCACCAGACTTCTGAAGAAGCTTTCGGTGCTTACATAGCTACAAGACTGATGGAATTCCCTCCTGAAATAAGACAAATCAAAAAGGCAAAGCTATTTAAAGACCTAGAGGAACCTGAAGAAGTGTCTTAGCAGAATTTCTGGTTGGGAAGGAAATATTATTTATTCTAGAAATGATAATTCTAGAACAGGTTTGCCAAATAATGTGTAAATACTATTTTTTTAAATTTGTGATATTAGTAGTAGGCAATAGAACTTTCAATGAACATATCACTATACAATTCAAGATAGATGGTTAAAGATAAACTCACCATATACAGTAAATACTCGTTAATTCGAATCATGACAACCTGGATATATTGCTGAAACTAGAACTGGCAGTTGGTGGCGTCTGTGAGTCGGACGAACATTGATCTCGATTTACCCGGATCGAGAGTACCTCCCCCGCCCCCCGTTTTCGAGGATGCTGAACACGATGCCGGTGTTAGAATGTCTCTTTGGGATTGCGCAACCCCCCAAAACGGCCAAAAACCACCCCCTGAAGGAGTTAAACAGGCATCACATCATTTCCCTGTAAAAACAGTCTTCCCCCATTTTTGAGGATACTGAGCACGGTGGTGGTGTTCAAGATGACTTGACCCTCACCAACCCCTCCACCGGTCAAAACTCACCCCCGTGGAGTGTTTTTAATTTTTTTTTATATCAGGGACAAAACGTCTGTCCGCCCGTTTTCGAGGATGCTGAACACGGTGGTGGTGTTCAATATCCCTTTCGACCCCCCACCAGCCCGTTATGGAACGTACTGATGCGCGAGGAGAAGCTGCAGTAAAAGTAGAGGCGCGGTTGCCGTTACTCCACTTCTTGGCGGCCACACATTTATGGCGGCTGCGCGGGATGCTGTACATTCTTCACTCTGGAGCGGCGTGAATTCAAATCTACTGCCAGGATTGATTAAAAAAAACATCGTTCCATACAAAGTCCGTAAAAGAGACAAGAAGGAAATGAGATGATTGTTGGGCATTACAGGGATTGAAGGGATTTAAAAAAAAAATCATCCACCACCATCGTATTCAGCATCCTCGAAAGCGGGGGGAGGGGGGACAGATGTATTATCGCTGACATAAAAAAAAATACCAGAGTTTTGACCAGTGGAAGGGTTGGTGGGGTCTTTTGAACAGGTACTCTTGATCCGGGTAAATCGAGATAATTTTATCAGGGTTTTTTTTCCGACTTACATACGCCACTTAGTTACCATAATTTTTTACCACTTTATAATCCCGATCAAGTAGTTTTGATAATTCTGATTTCCTTACTACATGTTTATTTAAGAAAAACATATAAATACAATGAAATGTTTTAGTAGGTTGAAGAAACTGAAAATAAATTTCTTATCAGAACCTTGAATAAGTTGTCGCTGTTTTTTTGTGAAACTTAATGCTTTATTTAAAGTATGTGGTAAAAAACATGTCACTCACAGTATTGCCCATCGCTAGCCACTACTTTCTCTCATCTTTCTGGCAGCATATGAATTTCACGTCGGAAAAACGACACGTCTTTTGAGGCTATCCAAGAATCGACCCATGTTTTGGTATTATCATAAGAATGGAAGTGCTGCTCAGCCAGGTCATGTGCCATCAAACGAAATAAGTAATAATCAGAAGTGAAAGTATGTCTGGTGAATACGGCAGGTGAGGCAGGGCTTTCCTGTTAAGCGTTTCCAAGTAGGTTTTTACAGGTTTTGCAACATGTGGCTGAGCATTGTCATGTAACAAAATCACCTTGTCATGTCTGCTCATATAGCGGCCGTTTTTCTTTTAGGGCTCGGCTCAAACGCATCAGGATAGCGATCATCCGTGATAGTTTCGTTTGATTTAAGCAGCTCATAATAAATTACATCCTGCTGTTATTATTTATTTTCTTTAAAATGAGTTGTTTACACAAATTTTGAAATTTTTGATTTCGTGAGCAAAAATGACCTCAATAAATGGTTGTGCAGCCAAAAATTGTATTAACGATTTTAAGAATAGTGTTATCAGTTTCTTTAGATTTCCTTCCGACATATTTATGTAAATAGGTGTGTATTGAGATTATTGAGAAGGAGATACATAAAATAGTTTTATTTATGATGTTTTATTATGGTTTCACCTCTTTATTTATTTTTAATTATATTCAAATTATTGCTAAAAATGCAAGATTTAAAAGTGCCGACAATCGAGTGATTTTGCTGGTTCTTTCTATGCTGTGGTAGTATTGCAAGGGGCTGGAGAAAATAAAGTAAAACTAGAGCAAACACTCTACAATAAAGTTGTGAAGCATATGACAAGTGTTAAAAACACTTGTAAACAAAAATAATGCATTTTTTTCAAAGAATAAACATGTTTTAGTATTTATATCCTTTAAGAGCATGCCCTTTTTTCAAAATTTGCATGAGTATAATTAAAATTTACATATCTACATAATCCAACGTTTTTTTTTTACTCTTACCTTTAGTAACAATTTGGAAATGACTCAAATGAATTTCAATCATCCGGAATTTTTGATATTGATCAGTATTTTTCAGATCAACCTTTTCATTAGTCCAGATTAACGAGTCTCTACTGTGTTAACTAATATTTTTTATTTAACTGAACTAGGTATACATTAGTAGATATTATGCAAATTTTGACTGTATTAATACATCTTTACATAGTGATAGTTTTTGAAAAAATTGTCGAATTTAGAGAATTTTGAAAAAAAAGTTCAGATCAATAAAATTATTCAAAATGAAAAATTTTCCAAAATTTTTTTGGTGCCAATATAAGAAATCCCCTCTTTTGAGGAATTATCTAGAATCCCCTATGAAATTATCACCTCAAAAATGTAAAATGTGATTTTTTTTCTAGTAACTCTACTGATAGATGTATTTAATGTAATATTTTTTTGGTGCCGAGTATAAATTTTAGGTAGATAATTTCTGTTATATTATTCTTTATAGAGCTTTAGATTCAATGGTTTTCTATTTCTATCCACGAGTGATCTACATTTTATTCATAGCAAAAAATTCATTTCAAGAAGATTTTCTGGCAAACAAAACATTTTTCTTATTGTTATAATTTCCCAGACAACTAACAGACCTAGTCTTATATCACAATTACTGAATCTGAAATGAACTCAAATATTGCAAATACAAAACAAATACTGTTACATGTCACAACAGATGTTATTAGTTATGTTTAGGGTGCGGAAAGTGTGCCACAACGCAGAGTTAAACTCGCCTCAGAGCATCCGCCCAGGGCTGGCGCACTACGGTGCACACAGAGTCCCAGCGCCCAATGGGCAAGAAATACATGTGTACATAAACAAGGCTTTTAAAAAATATAGTTTATATAGAGTTGTATAGTGCGGACCCTGCATTGCAGCACACATTTCTGGACCCTAGTAATGTTATTACTTATTACGTAGTCGGTTTTATTGTTAAGTCGTCAGAATTAGCAGTGAAATCGAGAAACATCATCTGACAAAAATGAGGTTATGTTAGAATATTTTGTAGAACGAAATATTTTTTTCTTAATTGTCAAGTAAATACAGTCTTTTTATTTTCGTTTCTTTCTTGAAATCTTGAGACCTGTTAAAGTTATGGGATTTCTAAGTTTTATTTCATACCAGCATTTCAGTCTAGTATTTTATAACAGGTTTAAATTGCAATAAGTTTTTATACTTCACTTAATAACTGTGGAAAAATAAATATTTTATGAGCCATGAGCCAAGTTTTTTTTTTAGCAAGTTCAAGCTCGTTTTTCCAATTCCAATTTTTATTGCAAGTTTCCTTTGAAGTTTCTTTTTTATGTCACTCAAACCCAAAATATGATATGGGTTACAAAAATAAGACAATTATTTTTGATTAAAAATTCTTGAGAAATTCTCCGTCACTACTTCTCCTAAATATGGTTCTACTAGGGTCCGTGATTTATGTCTATAATGATAACCCAATTTCGTTGCCAGACTTGCTAACTATTTAATAGGCACTAAATTTAAATTTCAATTCAAATTATTTGTTTACTGGAGCTCTTGTGGTGATACGACTACTTCCAATTGATTGCATAATTGATGACGTGCAACCTCTTGTTATATTGCAGCCATATGTTTTTCCTGAATATCTAATCATTCAAACTGATTATCACTTCTTCTTACTTTTTTGTTTAAAGTCAACGGTGTAGTTGCATTTAACACATTTATTGCCACGATGTATACTTAGCACCACGTACTTCTATTCCACAAGGCTAAGGGAGGCGACAAATATATAAGTTGATAGTGGTGGTGTTATTTTACACTTCATGGATCCTGTTGTGCTGAGTAAATCATCAAATCAAAAGCATCAACTTATTTATTTCCATATTGTGGCCAGGCCATTCTCTTGTCAGGTCAGTTGACGGCACTTATTTGTATATGTTGCGGTCAATATCTGCGACTAACTTTTGACTTAAAATAAAAATATCTGCTAAAATATAAAGAGCAAACATTTTATTTGACGTTACACGAGATACGTTTTGTACCTCTTTCCATACATTTGTAACAAATAAGCCGCTTCTTTTTTGCAAAAATATCTCAGGATTATTCTCACATTTGACATCATGACTGAGTTATATAAAATAAACCTTTTCTGAATGAGGTAAAACAGTGTTTAAATAAAAATATATATGTGTTAAAACGGCTGCTTATTTAATACTTATGAAAATCTTAATTATTAAGTACATTCTGATGAACACTTTTCATGTTGTCACTTTTCATATTAACAACTGTTTTCTGTTGTTTGTAAATATTTTACTTATCAAAGTTAAATGGCTAAGATGTCCCTTACAATATTGTACAGGAACTCGATGTAAAAATGTGAATTATTTTTATTTTATAAATAAATATTCAAGAGGATAAGGCGTTTAAATAGAAAATTATACCGATTGCACTGAACCCCAAGTAACCAACACAAGAATAGTAGACCATTGATGTTGCACTTTGGGGTATTTTTGTTTTGCTTTTTTTGGCTTTAGACTCTCCATTATCTACAAATAAACGAAAATGTATAACAGTTAAATCATATAATACATACATTAAAAAAACTAAAAATAATGTGTTTTAAATTTTTTTCCAGCTGAAAGTTCAACAAAAAAATATGTTCTTTAGGAGGATAATAGGATCTGATCACTTTTTTTATTTGATAACAATTGCTTATACCAAACATAGTAAAACCTAAAACCACATCTGAAGTACATATCTTGTTTTACAACAAGCAAACACGTTTTAGAATCCATTAAATTGATAATTTCAATAAAAAAAAAAACTAGCAGTGAACAAAACTACTAATTTATCTTATACATAGGATTAAAAATAAATAAGAATTTAGATAATATCATAAAACTTATCATTATAAATTTTGCGCCACTCCTTTTTTTCATTTATTAGATAAACTGCTCGTCAAAATTAGCTTTTTAGATTAACGCCATTTGCGTTCTATTAGGGTTAGAGACTTGCGGTTTTTAAATTTTGGTAGTTTAGAGAGAGTTGGTTTTAACGCCCCGAAGTCGCTACGTTGCGGTTTAAACAGTTCGCCGTTCACACCCGAAAAACCAACCCCATGTTGAAACAGGTCTCGATGCGTGGAGCGATTCCGAATCCCTTTCCCATTCTTTTTTGAGCCCCCAAAACAATTTGAGTGGGTGAATATTCCTGATAAAATGCTTGTGGGGTAAACAAGCACTTCATTTGCACTTGTGTGAATCGAAAATCGCGAAATTCGTGAGAGATGCTTGGTATATGCGGCAAGTGTTCACTGTGACTTGGGCTCATGAAATCTCCACTGGGTTAGCACCTGCAAGATAGGTCACCTAAACATGCTTTCTCTTGGGCTATTAGAAGAAACAGGTGCTGTTTGGGTGGTCTACCTTGCAGGCATTGACCCAGTAGAGAGTTCACATGCCCAAGTCACAAAGAACACTTGTCGCGCGTACCATGTATCATTCACGAATTTTGCGATTGTTGATTCACACAAGTACAACGGTTACCAACGGTAACCGGTACCCAACAAGCCCTCTTTCAGGAATTTTCATCCACTCAAAAAGTTTTTGGAGGGGACCAAAAAAAGAGGGCAATGGGATGCAAAAGAGGGTTAGAAGGGGACGGAAGACTCAGGGTGGGCCGAAAAGAGTTCGAGCATTCTGAAGATCTGTACTATTCAGCATGGCAAATTTTCATGGGGTGGGTTGGGGGTGTGATTTTATTTTTGGCGCTCACTCGGCCGTCCGCAATAGGTCCCATCAACTTCAAGAGCCTTTAAGTAATGTCACAACATGAATTTGAGACAAAACGACATCCCACGTAGCCTATAACAGGGGCGGAATCAGAGGGGGTGGGTGGGGAGTTGCTGTAGGGACGGCCTTGAGGGGTACTTGCGATGTCAAAGGGTGAAAGCAATTTGTGGCACCCTAAACTAATATATTTGTCAGCATTTGTATTAAGGGAATCACCCCCTCGTGGGACAAACAATGCAAAACACGGTCTAAATGCTTGGAAAATGGTTGAGGCGATGAGGCTATGGACAAACACAGGTTGGGAAGGTTTTAATGTGTGTCAGGATGGGGTTTTTACTCGACAACATCCTTCTCAGTCCATCCTGTAGGTCTCTGAAATTGCCGTCAAAATCTTGTGAATTCAAATTTCGAAATGGGGTTGGTTTTTGGGGTGTGCATGGCGAAACGTTTAAGTCACAGTGTAGCGACTTCATGGCACTAAAATCAACCCTACAGCCTAACGAAATTGAAAACCCCGAAATCTCTAACCCAAATACAACCCAAACGGCGCTAATCTAAAAAGAGTTACGCTAATTTTGATGAGCAGTTTATTTACTTATTTGTTTAGATCCTACAATGAGAGTCGGGAACATTCAATTTGATATTTGGGAAAGCATTGCTCTAGGACAGGAACAAGAAATTACTTACCACTTTCCTCTGTTGACAGAATACAATCCCATCCAATTTCACCATCAGCATTTAGTCCTAATAGAGGTACATTTGGGAATACTTTTCCGAAAAGTATTAATTCTTCTTCCGTGTCACACTTTGCGGAACAACAAATCCTAAATGCAATACTATCGGTCCTCAGAATTATTTGTTTCTTAAACTGAAATAATAATTTGTAATTTAAAACTTGTATGACTCCTATTCACAAAGTTGAATAACACATTAATTACTTAAGCATGAATTTTATTAAAAAAATCCCTTGATATTCTTTACAGTATACACCTTGTTTTTTTTAATTTTTAAGCAACTATTTTTTAATGTTCAATACAAAAGTTTTCTCGGAATAATTGCTGTAAATGGAATAATTATAAATCATCATAATTTTATAAGTCATGCAACCGTATCATAATACATTAAATATTGATGGGACTAGACATATTTTGGTGTGTCTAACAGAGTTGGCTTCTTCTGCCACTGGAGTATTTCCCAAAACACACACCAACGGTAGCCCTTTAAGCTCATGAAGTGAAGATGATTTTCCATTAATTGTCGTTCACCATCAGAAACTACAGATTCGGATATAGAACTTATTAAATCTCTTTGGTGTGATAGTATACTCATCAGACTAGGAGGTATCCCCTTTAGCATGCATAAATGAATGAGTATTATTCGCTATTTGAAATATTAGTACACTCGAACCCCTCTTAATTCACCTTCGCTTAATTCACCACGTTTCTCCCTATTATGTCGCGAAATCGTCCCGGTTAAGTCGCCGCCTGTAAAAGTTTTAGAACTACGTTTAGAAATTGGATTCTCGCATGAATACAATTTTTATTGAAAAAAATTATTGTGTAATACATTAAATATGGACACGTAACCTTTAAAATAGGTTAGGTGTCTTTTAAAAATATTTAACCTTTAAAATATTCATACAAGTGGAAAATTGAACTTTGTCACGCACGACTGGGTATACTTATGTTTATTTTTTTGTTCAGTTGGCTCATTTTTCGTTATAACAAGTGCTGTGGTATATCTCTAAATATTTCTTTTTGCAGCTAAAACACGAAAAAGTTGACATTATGATCGCGACTTAAGCGAGACTAAATTTCGCTACTTAAGCGAGGTGATGATGCACGGATTTGGTGAATTAAGAGGGGTTCGAGTGTATGTATCTTAACACTTTTATCTACAAGGCTACATTGAATTGCGAGCACAAGAAGTGCCAAACTACACTTGCTAAGGGTAAATAAGAATATAAGTTTGTATTTACTTTAAAACTAATACCATTTGTCATTCAACGATTTTCAAAGAACAAACAAAAATAATTTCATCCACATTAATTCCATATTTCATCTTTTAAATTTCCTATGGCAAGGGAAGCTTATGTGAAGAAATCTGGAAACATTAACCCCGCAAGTGCACAATCGTTTGATAAATAATTGGAGTAAAAAATAAAGCTACTTCATAAAACGATTCTGGATAAAAATATTTATCCACCATCGTTTCAGAAAGTAGCTTTATTTACTTTCAACCAAATTCAAATGTATTTTTAAAATGTCACTCGATATGACATTTAGATGTCACATTATTTATAAATCCTCATATTATTTATACGGGGTCCTGCAATAGTGTGTCAGGCTTCCATAGCTCGAATACCAATTAAGATAGAAATTTTATTTATGTGCAGGCCTATACTGTATAGAGGCTATGATTCAGGAAAATATTTATACCTACATATGTATATAGGATGGTCCAAAAAATAGTATGACACTATAAAGTTTTATATGTTTAAATGGAAAACCCTCCATTTTTGGCACTTTTAGATTCATTTTAGTGTCCCTTATTATCACCTAAAATTTAATTTGATTTGCTTCGGTAGTTTAGGAGTAATACAAAACAAAAAAATACATTTCTCGCCTCTTGGAAAAAAATTTTAAAAAAATAGGATAGGAACTATTTTGGAACGCAGGCATTATGTAGAATTTATTGCAAGAGGTCTAAGGTACTCAAGTTAAATAGTTTTTTCCTATTTTTCCTTTTCCTATTTCAGGGTGTTCAAATGTAGGTTCCGAAAATAGCAGATTTCAAACGCATTTTTCTCAGTTTTTTCAAATGGAATGCCCTGTATATTATCATACTATTTGATGTAGACCATCTAACTCGTCCACATCTTCCCAACCAGCGATTTTCGTACCTATTATTTAACAGAGTTCTGACTTGTTGCCGAAAATAGGCTGAAGTTCCATCGTCTTGTGATCACATTTGTTCTCGCTTGTTTGGGGGTACATTTTGAAGCAATACAGGTAAGTCCTTTGTTAAAAATTCCAAATATATTTAACCAGTAACGGTATCCGTTAAAAAAAAAAATGGGCCCACCACATGTACCACATTTCCTCCCCAAGCATTTATTGACAATTTGGTGTTGGCCAATCTGTTTCTCATATTGTTATTAGATTTTCGAGAAAATAATAATGGAAATCATGTCTGTTGACGCATTCTCTATTGTGAAATGTAGCCTCATCACAAAAAAGGCCTTCATAAATAAATTGGGTTCAACAATCGCTTTTCTACAAACAATTTCTCTCTCTCAGTTCTAATATTAAAACCATATCAATGAGAGCTCTTTCTATGAAAAAAATATATACTTTTTAACAGAATACTATCCGTTTCTCACTTACTTATTTCTGACAAGTAATATCAACATTTATTTAATGGACAAGTTGTTTTGTTGTCTTTCTCATGGCGGCCTAACTCTTTCATTAATAAAACTCGTCAATTGAAAGCAACATTTATGGTTTTCGGTAAAATATCTTTCAAATGGTTCAGATTTTTGACACTATAGAAGTCCAAAAATTATTTGTATTTACATTCTGCATAAAATGGCATATAAAAAATAATATACAAAATGTCGCATTTAAAAATTGAGAAAAATGCGTTTGAAATCTATTTTTGGAACCTAAATTTGGACACTGTAAGGAATAGAAAAAAAAATTTAATGTTGGGTATCTTTAGACATCTTGCAATAAATTCTACATAATGCCATGATTCCAAAATAGTTTTTCATATATTACTCGTAAACTACCAAAGCACAAATATATATATTTTAAATATACCCTTCTATACAGTATAGGTAAGAATATGAATGAAATTAATAACTTAATTAGTATTTGAGCTTTGGAAGTTATATCCACTCAATAAAATTAAACATTATTTTCTGGATAAAACAGCAAATGTATGTATTTCAAGATATGAATTTTGAACTTGTATTTATAGTTTTCAACAAATTATCAATGGTCATTATACTTCATTTTATTATAAAGCAGCGACAATACCTTTAATAATTCTTCCTCAAATTCTTTTTTTGATAAATCATCTCCGTATATGACACAAGAGAATGCATTAAACTGTGGTTGAGAATAACGTTCTTGTAAAAATACTATGCAAAAAGTATCATTACTAGAATAGATCCTCTTGGCTGGGCAGATTTGTTGAAATGTTTTTGTTCCCCTAATAATACCTCCTCCTACTGCTACAGATGAAGCACAATTTCTAAAACAACAGATTAAATTAATTTAAATTTTGTGTATACCACAAATGTATTAGAAAAATGTGTATAACAAAATAAGATTTTAAATTAATTCATTTTCTAACTTTATGTAAAACAGTGGTTTTATTTTCTTCCACCACCTTCAAAACACAAGGTTGAAATGTTATAAATTATTGTCATTGCAAATTTTTCCATATCAAGATGGTTTTTTGAGGCAAATATATATATTTTTTTTATTATCGTATCTTCTTTCTACTTACTCAGGTATTAGATATTCCAGTAAATTGTAAATGGATTTATTAGGATTAGTAGTACAAAACAACAAAAGACATTTGACTTCTTCATTCGCATTTATATATGGCTCAATAGATTTTTGAATATTACTTTTCCTAACAGGATTGCAGTGAAACATTGCTGTTCTGATGCCTGGAATTTTTGGAATAAATATTCCATCTAAAATCGAACCCAATCCAATATCCTTTGTATCCTTACTAGCATCAAAGTAGGATACCACTTGTGGACAAGATATTACACAATAATCAATACTTCGTGGTACCAGTTCTTCTTCCAGGTATTCTGGAACTATTGTGGATATAATGGTAATGTCCATGCGAATAAATCATGCCTGATAAAATTATAATTTGACATAACCTTATTATCCTATTGCTACTTGTTTTAAATACGACAGGGAATTATATAATGAAAAACTAAAAGAATTGATTGCTAGTTACAATTTATGTTTCTATTTTAACAAGAATAATATATTATATAAAAATATTATGTTTAACCTTTATTACGTATTCATTTTTAGTTGAATTAAGTATGTACATTTAACAAGTATAATTTTATTGACAGGTTAATGTAATGTTTAAATGTTTTTAATATTATATGAACATTTTTCCTTTAATTTTCTTTTGGATAAAAAATGGGTAACCAAAGAGTTTCATACCGGATTTCCTGGAAAGTTCCATTATATTAGAATGCACACATATATATTTATTTAGTTTAATTCTTCTAGAATCATACAAAATAATACCCATTCCTACATTATTATAGTGAAGATTATCACTATGTTTAAATACATTTCTTCTAGGTTTTATTTTGGTTTTATAACAAGTAAACCAACTTGATTTGTTTCGTTTCTGTAAAATACTCTCGGCAATATCCTTCCATGATTTTTTTACTTTACAACACGTCTGGAGGTCATTGTAGTTTAAAAAATTAAAAATTATTTCCAGCAGAGGATAGACAGACTCTAAGGCCACTGAAAAATCAAAATCCTCAACTCCAGTTACTTCAACATTAGGTACTTTGGATATTACACTTCGAACACAAAATGCCGTATGGTCCTCACCCTGCAATTTCCAGAAGTGATAAATACATTAATTATACACTAGACAAACGTACTTACCATGCTTTGTTATGAATGTGCATGTGTAACAATGACATTCGTTTATTTCGAAATATAATTAACAAATTCACATATAAGTACTATCGTCGCAACTTTTTTAAATCTTTATTTATCCATACATTTTATATTTGATCACCGTTTGACAGCCTTGACACAATGACACTAATGACAGTACCTAAGAGCTTAAGTAAATAAGGATTGCCGGAATCCGGAATATTGTAGCATTGTGACATCTGAGCCACTACATTGGGTGCTTTCCATTTACCGACACAAGTCGACACTAGTCGACTCGTGTCTCCGAAAGTGCTTTCCATTTGATTTGTGTCGCCGTGAGTCGACGACACAAGTCACATCAAACAGACTGCGCTAGATAGCTGAGTTCACGGTGAGTGTGAGTGTAAACGAAGTGAAAATCTAAACGAACGCGGCAAAGCAGAATATATAGTGGAGAGTTAATGCGAAATCTGATTGAAGAAAATGAAGGTAGGTGACAAAAGTAATTATTTGCAGTAACTACTTTCAACAACTTTTGCTCGAAACTACTAGCCTAGCGAGCGTTCCATTTACCCATTTGATGAGAGTCAACAATAGTTGACACAAGTCGACACAGGAGTCGCTGGGAGTCGTGTAAAATGGAAAGCACCCATTTTATGGTAACCACCTCTTTTTTATTATGGAGCTCCTAGAGCTTCATAATAAAAAGACTTTTCCTCTTTATACCTTTAAGAGATAGGCTGGGTTTAGCCGGCTTTATTTAAATTACGCTCAAACGGCCCAAACCTGAAATAATTCCTCAACAGTAATGATGTGTACATGGTGTGTTTTTTAATGAGATAGATTAAAAATAGTCACATCTCCAAACTCGGAGTATGCGTAATTAAATTCACCTTTTATTTAAGGCCTATTTTCAATGAAATATTACTCGTTTCCACAAATGATAAAGGTGCCATTTCTAACGAAATCATAGGATTAGAAGGAGCTTATTTGGAATTTGGAACATATAAATAAAGACAACTCAAGTTAAAGAAGGATGGCGCAAAAGAACAGCCATTACAGGCAAAATCAAGCATCGCAAACATCGACATCCCAGCGGCAACGCATTGTTCAATGGCAACTGTTTTTACGTTTTCACTGCATCTCTTGTTTGGGAATTGATGTTTAAAGCTCATTCTAGTTCACAGAAAACCATGCTACGCAGTATGGTTTTATATGTTCTAGCACAGAGTAAACCACCTACACAGAGACGACAGAAAGCGTTCTCTCCAACACCTAAATCCAGTGCGCATGTATGGGCAGCCATTACATAAATGGTATTTCAATCAACCTCGCTAACCTCGCTTGCTTGTTATTGTTGTGTGTGTGTCGTGGCGTACTTTCGTATTCCTTGTGTTTGTCCTGATTTTTGTAAATTCCTTCTGTTTTGTTGTTTTTAAACTATATATTTGATATTAATGTAGATGAAACTGTTGTTGAACCAACTACGTTACACATCCTTGTTCTCTCAGTGTATCCGTAAATATTACATATGTCAGTTCATTTACTGCAAGGTCACTGCAAACTAATCCCTCATTCCTCAAACGTGCCGACAATGCTGTCGTTTCTGTGTAGGTGGTTTACTCTGTGGTTCTAGTTTTACGATTTTGTTCGGGTCATTTCATTCGAGTCGCCATCTATTGTTTCAAGCTTATAACTTAAATGCTCATCTCATAAAACTCGCTGTAATAGCTGCAATAGTATAACTATTTCACTCTAGATGTCAACTACGGTAAACAATGGAAAATGCCCCATTAAAAAACGTTTGAATAATATTAATAAAAAATATACTTATTTATTGTATGTTTCAATTGTTAAATTAATAAGAACTTTACTTTCAATTGGATTAAGAAAGTACTTCATAAATACATTCAAATTTGTAGCTATTTTGTTTTTTAATTTAATGTTATATTGTTATTTATAATTTATGGGTCATTCTTTTACAAACCGCACATTAAAAAATACTTGACATTTTAGATTTGTCTGAATTTTTTATAGCTTATATACGTATAGTTAATTGACACATATTTCAGGATTTTGCTTAATATTTTTTTCGAAGATATCCATTTATGAAGATTTGGTATTTTGCTGGATTTTCTCCAACCGTCTCATACCTACATGAAATTTATTATCTCGTTGTACTGATCGGATTGATGTCATTTTTTTTTACAGTTTACGTGTTGTTACGTTAGCTTTCTAAAATCATATTTTTTTAATGTCAACATATCAAAAATAATAACAATTTAATTGTTTAAATAATTGTTAGATGCTGTTGCCCCAGGTTTAGTTAATTTAAAAAAATACCACTTCATTCTTCATCATGTCCCTTAGACAATAGCATCGGTGAAAAAGTGGTATCTCTATTAGATCAAAAGTTATTAAATATTTTCGAGAGCTTGTCAGGCGGCGCCGCTCCCGCGCACCTGAGAGGTCTCAGATATTTGCACCTATTTTATATCAATTAATGTTTATCGTATTGCGTGATAGTTTGAAAATATTTGTTGATAACATCAATGTATACTACAAATTAATATAAATAATGAAAAGAACATGATAGTTACTGCCCGGTTCCTAAATTAATATTGAATATCACGAAGTGAGAAAATAAAAGTAAGAAACTAAATTCAAACACTTTGATATAGCTGAGTAGTAAACAAAATGTTTTTTTTTTTGCACAAAGTAATAATTACATTTTATTTCATAATTTCAACTTTAATTGCATCATGTTGTTCTTGCAATGAAAAAAAAGTGCTTGTCTTGCACTTTATTTTTTGAAGTGGTGCCACTTTGTCTTCTTCAAAAGATACACCGGGACTTTCAGGAGAACGTTTCAAGTTAACGTCATCACTTCTCCAACGCGTCAAAATCAGAATCATTAATTTCCTCCATCTAAAAACAATGTAATTTTCTACATACATTAGTTAACCTGAAGCTTAACAATGTATTTTATAATTTTAGGATATTTTAGACCTTATCTCATATTATAAATGAAATTTTGTTAAAAGTTTGCTTCGAAAATATAACGTACAGTTGATTCCAACTTCTTTTTGCGATTCTTGCGTAATCGAAACAATTTAACACGGCAAGCATTACAGATTTTTCGCTGAAGGAACTCATCTCATTTTGATGCTTTTGGCATTGTACCGACACTTTATGATTATCGCTAGTTTTAGATTAAAATATGATTCAACGCTTCAACTTGTCGCGCGCTAGGCCCGAAATATTTATACTGACAGTGCCACTCCGGGCGCTGCCTGACAAGCGCTCGAAAATATTTAATAACTTTTTGATCTAATAGAGATAACCACTTTTTCACCGATGCCACTGTCTAAGGGACATGATGAAGAATGAAGTGGTATTTTTTAAAATTAACTAAACCTGGGGCAACAGCATCTAACAATTATTTAAACAATTAAATTGTTATTATTTTTGATATGTTGACATTAAAAACAATTTTTTATGCTCTTAGAAAGCTGATGACATCGATCCGATCAGTACAACTGGAGATAACAAATTTCATGTATGAGACGATTGGAGAAAAATCCAGCGAAATACCAAAAACTTTATAAATGGTTATTTTCGAAAAAAAAAAATTTTAAAAAAAATCGAAATATGTCCAATTAATTTTACGTTTAGAGGCTGTAAAAAAAATTTCAGACGAATCTAAAATGTCAAGTTTTTTTCATGAAATCCGTGCGATTTGTAAAAGAATGACCCACATATACTCTTCAAGCCTTTTATTAGGGATATTTCAAATGGTACCACCTATCACCTGTGTATACAGGGTGTTCCACCGTTTATTCTGCACGCCACCTAACTTTGTTATTTTAAATGGAACACCCTGTATATTTTTATATTTTTTGATTCCCCGTTTAATTCTAGGTCGACTTTGTTAAGAGTTCCCTATACCTATCTCTTATAGTTTTTGAGATATTCAACTGTCTTTGTAAAAAATGACGATTTCAGCTCTTTGAATGAGGCCCAATAGCATTTAAACCATAAAAGATAGAAACCTGCGGTATGGACGATTAGATTTAGCACAAATTACCTATCTTTTTCACTATGGGCAAAATGGATACGTTATTCAGAGCCGGAAATATCGGACCCTACATTTGATAATTTTAAAACGTGAATACTATTTTTTTTTCAAATGGCATGACCCATATTAAATAGTGCCGTTGAATGCGAAATTAAATGCCCTTTCTACTGATATCAGGTTATCAATACTTATCTCCAACAGTTTTCCAAGAATATTCGATTCTTTCTAATGTTTGCAAAAATCGGATGTCTACAGCGTCACGTAGGCGTTTGCAAAATCACTTTTCCTCACATTTTGTCAGGCTTGGGACTGGCAGTAATAATACTTACTGGCATGTTTAAAAAGTGGTTTAGCAAACAAAAAATTTAACCATTAACAACAACTAATAGAACGCAAATGGAACGAAACTCCACAATCAAGAAAAAACGACATAAACTTAGCCTACTGAATGACAACTGCTCAAAATGATGTTTAAAAAGTGGTTTATCAAACAAAACTAAACCACTAACAACAACTAAAATAGAACACAAGTGAAACGAAATTCAAACAAAGACAGGGAACACAATCAAGAAAAGGCTACATAAACTTAGCCTGTTGATTTACAACGACTGCTTGAAATATTCTCCGTTTTGGTTACTACACATGTGGATTCGTTTTGAAAAGAATGTCCGGATAGCGTTGTGCATAAACTCTTGTTGCCAATAACGGATTTCGGTGAAGCACCAACAACAAAAACCATATCAACCATTTCTTCCTGCGTCAGCGACATTGATATACAAATATTATGTTACACTTTAACACGTTTTCACAGTAAAATAACAAGTCAAAGCTAGTCAACTCTGAAGTGACGTTTAGTTTGGCTTATACGTCAAATAGTGCAATAAGCAACGCAATCGTAACGCCTACGTGACGCTGTAGACATCCGATTTTTGCAAACTTTAGAAAGAATCGAATATTCTTGGAAAACTGTTGGAGATAAGTATTGATAACCCGATATCAGTAGAAAGGGCATTTAATTTCGCATCCAACGGCACTATTTAATATGGGTCATGCCATTTGAAAAAAAAAAATAGTATTCACGTTTTAATATTGTCAAATGTAGGGTCCGATATTTTCGACTCTGAATAACGTATCCATTTTGCCCATAGTGAAAAAATAGGTAATTTGTGCTAAATCTAATCGTCCAAAACCGCAGGTTTCTATCTTTTATGGTTTAAATGCTATTGGGCCTCATTCAAAGAGTTGAAATCGTCATTTTTTTCAAAGACAGTTGAATATCTCAAAACTATAAGAGATAGGTATAGGGAACCCTTAACAAAGTCGACCTAGAATTAAACGGGGAATCAAAAAATGTAAAAATATACAGGGTGTTCCATTTAAAATAACAAAAGTTAGGTGGTGTGCAGAATAAACGGGAGCACCCTATATAATTGAAAATATTTTCCTCATATGCACAATTATTCCAGACAACTACCACCCAAAGCACTCTTTTTTGTTAAATTTCTTAATAACAGAGTTATAGATGAATCCGCCTTAGGTGGAACACCCTTGTATATGTATATGCATATATTTCGTTTAGCATATTTTTATGATAATTGCCACAAACGTATTTAGGTTTAATCACCACTCCTTTAAATACCTATGATTGAGGGGTAATATAAATTTTTTCCTTTGTCTTGTTACTTCGCAAATGACGCAAGACAACCAAGAAAGAAAACATGCAACATGTTTGAGTTTGTACATGTTGGAAAAAACATGCATCATGCACACGTTAACACAAGTATACTAGGTATAATATACTATATTTGTTTTGTACGAACATGTACGTATGATTGGGGGGATGGGGGATTCTATCTTATTGTGAAATAAAGAGATTAATCCGACCTGTCGTTTTATAGGTATAATTCACATACTGAATGACAACTGCTCAAAATGATGTTTATAAAAGTGGTCTATCAAACAAAATCAAACCACTAATAACAACTAAAATAGAACACAAGTGAAACGAAATTCAAAACAAAGACAGGGAATACAATCAAG
Source organism: Aromia moschata (assembly GCA_029963805.1). Classification (NCBI taxonomy): domain Eukaryota; kingdom Metazoa; phylum Arthropoda; class Insecta; order Coleoptera; family Cerambycidae; genus Aromia; species Aromia moschata. The sequence goes on along the minus strand of JAPWTK010000034.1, from coordinate 2,067,025 downwards.
AAAAGGCTACATAAACTTAGCCTGTTGATTTACAACGACAGCTTAAAATATTCTCCGTTTGGCCACTACACATGTGGATTCGTTTTTGAAAAGAATGTCCGGATAGCGTTGTGCATAAACTCTTATTGCCAATAACGGATTCGGTGGCAAGCACCAACAACAAAAACCATATCAACCATTTCCTTCCTGCGTCAACGACATTGATATACAAATATTATGTTACACTTTAACACGTTTTCACAGTAAGATAATAAGTCAAAGTTAGTCAACTCTGAAGTGACGTTTAGTTTGGCTTATACGTCAAATAGTGCAATAAGTAAACGCAATCGTAACGCCTACGTGACGCTGTAGACATCCGATTTTTGCAAACTTCCTTTAGAAAGAATTGAATACTCTTGGAAAACGGTGAGATAAGTATTGATAACCTGATAGCAGTAGAAAGGTGGTAATTTAATTTCATCCAACGGTACTACTTATAATGGTCACATTTGAAAAAATATAGTATTCACGTTTTAATATGTGCTCAATTGTAGGGTCCGATATTTCGGATTTTGAATAAACGTATCTATTTTGCCTATAGTGAAAAAAATAGGGGGACTTTGTGCAACTAATCGTCCAAACTGCAGTTTCTTATTTTTTATGGTTTAAATGCCAATTGGACCTCATCATGCGTTGAAATCGCCATTTTTTCAAAGACAGTTGAATATCTCAAAACTATAAGAGAGAAGTATAGGAACCCTAACAAAGTCGACTTAGAACTAAACGGGGGAATCAAAAAATGTAAAAATATACAGGGTGTTCCATTTAGCCTAACTGAGTTAGAAGGCGTGCAGAATAATTGGAGTACCCTAGATAATTGAAAACATTTTCCCCATATACAATTATTCCAGACAACTACTACCCAAAGCACTTCTTTGTTAAATTTCTAATAATACAGTTATAGATGAATCCGCCTTAGGTGGAACAATTCGTATATGTATATGCATACATTTCGTTTAGCATATTTTTATGATAATTGCTACAAACGTATTTAGGCTTAATCACACTCCTTTAAATACCTATGATTGAGGGGGTACATACCTTTTTTCCCTGTCTGTTACTTCGCAACGACGCAAGACAACCAAGAAAAGAAAACATGAACATGTCTGAGTTTTACGATGTGTGGAAAGCAAACATGCATCATGCACACGTTAACACAGGTATATTAGGTAATAATATACTATATTTGTTTTGTACGAACATGTACGTACGATTGGGGATGGGGGACTCTATCTTACGTGAATTTTCAAAGAGATTAATCCGACCTGTCGTTTTATAGTATAATTCATATAATAGAGTATTATATTATTATACAGGGCTTTGTCCGGAAAGTAATGCCAGTGACTTTTTTCCCGAGACTGTGATAGCGCGCCAGCCCAAGCTTTACAGTGCTGGTGATTGTGGTGGGGGATCTGGCAACAAGATCCATCAGAAGCGTCAGTTGGCTACCGGTCGTTGTAGTGGTTGCATCACCTCGCCCTTTGAGATCATTAGAGTGACCCGGTGCAAGGAAAATGTAACGTTCGATTGAGCAATGGTATGGCGATCAAGTTTTCAGGGTGAAACTGGACAAGAGGCTGCGAAACCATTCCAATGTTGAAGAAGGCTTTGGTGCCGATTGTTCTTGAACCTAGTTGAACACCGGGACTGTCGTCTAAGTGTCCGTTTAATTTCCCCAAACATTAGACATTACAAAACCATTGTTCTCGAAATTGAGTCGGGAGTCTTTAGGAATAGAGAAGGTGTGCGCAGAAGTTGCCAGGTATGCTAACGGACGATCAAAAGGCGCGGCCTCGAAACTCAAGTCAAGAACTTTTTGACACCTGCGAAGACAACCACCTCGGTCCTCACGGCGTCCAATAATATCGAAATTCTGAAAGAAACCTGAAAAATACACGAGACAACAATGTAAACACTTAATGTGCCGTGAGTCGTTATACAGCTTGTCCGGAAGTACGTCGCGAGCTTGAAAACCGGTTTTATGGGTCTTGGCGTGTACAATCTTTAAAACCTTTCAAAATACACTCCCTCAGTGTATTTTGAAAAAGTTTGAGGAGTACTGAGGAGTGTATTTTGAAAGTTTCTGCAGATTTGTACACATAGAACCAATAAAACCATTTTTCAAAGCTCACTGACATTACTTTCGACAAACCCAGTATATCACTCTGATTTTACAGCCATGTAGTGGAGTCGATCAGGACAATGGTCTCATGTAGCACTGGGTTCACTGGGATCATTCATTGGTTTCCAATGTGACATTCGGGGTTATGAAACTGTTGGGGTCATGGGACCATTAGGGTCGATGGGTACTACTGATCGTTGTAGTCCATGGGCTGGATGAGGTTAATTCAGGCTGTGACTCGTGTAGATATTTAAGCAAAATCAGTTTAAATAACAATCAAGTAGAGGAAAGTCCTTAGACAACCATCCACATTTACTGAATTTAATGATCAATGCATCCAGCGTTACCGCATGAGATCGGCGTACTACCGCGCAGTAATGAGTTCCGGACATCAGGAAGGATCGGTCAGTGGCGTGGGTATGCAGGGGGTAAGAAATACACACGTATATAATTTACAAGTCGCTTAAAAATACGGTTTATATTTTCATTATCAGGAGTTTTTTAGTGTATAGACTCCGTTGTTAGCAATAAATTTCCGGAACTTTGGTAACATTAAGGTAATAACATTATGATATGTCTGAATATGTTTACCAATTTTGGAAAGTACGTAACCTCATTTTGTTAAAAAAAAATGCTATTACAGGCATTGGGTTAACAATACTAAGAGTTCATGTAATTTTATTTGAATATTTCATAGTACCCAGTGGCGCAGCCTAAACATCAGTCTGGGGGAGGGAGGATTGGAAGTAAATTGGAATTCTATATTCGACTCTTTAATAGGCATGGTAAATTTAAATTACTATAATATATATATATACATTAATTCCATCTGAATTTTTGATTAACACTGTTAATAACAAATTCTTTCATCTTTTCTGAATATTCGGAGTTGAATTGACGTGTATGGACGGCTTGAGGGCTTGAGGGCTAGGAGTGATGGCTTGAAGCGTAAGGTGCATGTCCACTGCAAGTACGATATTATTAGTTTTGAAATAAATAATAAATTATGTATGTAAGTACATGCAAATACAGGAAGATCATCTAAGTTATATGAAAACTGTGTAAATTTCTCATTTACAGTTATTTAGATAAATTGCCAAAGTGTGAATACACCAATTTTTAGAGATTTATCTAATTAACTATGGAAAATTCAGGAGTGGGTGTAGTGGGATTCCTTGGGCAGCGTTGATTTTTAGGTGGAATCGTGGCCTATTTATTCAGTCTGATCCGCATTATTCTGTGACGACGCTTTTTATTTCTTTTAACGTCGGTCGACTTGATCCTTCTGCTAACAATAATGTAGTAGACATCTTAACAGCAATAAAACAAACAACTAACAACTCAAGCGGAATCCGACTGGAGACGTACTTTTTAGAATTAAATAATAAACAGATTTTGTAATGGCAACCATGCAGGTTTTTTTAGTCAGCATTTATAAACAAAATGTGAAGTTATTTTTTTTTTACTTGTGATATGAGGTTTGTGTAAATTCGAGAATTGGTCAAGAGTAATAGTATTTAAATACATACATATGTATGTTGTATGTATACGTAATTTCTATATCTATATATGTATCAAACCTGAATGGTTATCTCTTGAAAACAAACTCAAAATATTGATTGATTTTTTTTAAAAACAAAATGTTCCTATAAAAATTAAAAATAAAATGGCCATAACTTTTTGAAAAAAATATTTTGCAACAAATCGAAAAACGTCTCCTTATAATTGTTTCTAGATTATGAAAAAAAATATACTGCAAATATCCCACTGAGCGTTACTGAGAACCCAGGGAATACTCCAGTGATTTTGAAAATTTTTCGCAAACTTACGACGATTTTTTCACTATAAATCCTTTCGGTAAGAGGTGTAGTCACTCACCTCAAAAGTGAAGTGGGTCCTATGTGTCGTTTTCAAGATATGGCTAACTGAAGACATACGCACCGCCACTATATGATTGAAAAACCCTATATAGAACAAAAATTGGTAGTAATTTATACTTTTATAAATATTTGTTAGTAACAATTAGGTGTAGTTGTGTCACTGAAGTACCTTTTTATATATATGTACATACATAGGTACGCACCTATCATACGTATGTATGTAATAATTTGTATGTAATATTCGAAATTAATCATCTATTATTTGTAATTTTGGGTTGAGGAAGAATAGCGATCTCATTTTGGGAGTCGTTGAACGCCGCCTTTTTATAATAATGTAGACTTTATATACAGAGTATAATAAACCTAGTGGACAAAATTAAGGATAAAAAAATTCAAAATTTTTAGGTGATATTAAACAGGCCGTAACTTTGAGAAAATGGGTCGCACAGTAAATTCTAAAAAACGAAATGGTCGCTCCAGTATCTAGTTTTTGGATCTGAACCCCGAAATTTTTTAGCGTCAGCGATTTTCGAGCAATCCCCAAAGAAAAACCAACGACAAGAAATATTTCGAAATTTTTTTGCTCCTTTGTGGTCTACGAATTTGAATTTTTTTGATTTAACCACCATATGGACCATAACCTGGCTATTCAGTCACTTCTTTAAAGACTTTGTTAGATCATTTCGCCGAGATATCGCTTGAATGGAAAAGGATAATTTGTGATCTGTGTTTCAGCAACCAATGATCACACAAAAGTTAAAGGTGGGTTTCTATACTTGAATAAATTTTCGTAGAATTAGCCATTTGTTCTTCGAAAATGTTTTATATTTTCCATTCCTTTACATGAATTGAAAAAGCAACATTAAAGTGGCTTTTGTTTTTTCGAAAATAGCTTTTTTTGAATCAAAATATAGAGGAAACCACGATGGCTTGTGCCTTTACAATAATAATACAACCACAACACCTACAGAGATCGAATTAATCCAACCAGCTGGTTGTTTGTCTTACTCCATTGAATTTTGAAAAAATGCAATGATTAAAAAAGTATTTGCCAAAAAAGCTCATAATTTTGACAAAATGAAAAACATTTTTTTTCAGTTTTCGTTACATGTTTATCGCAAACAAGAACTGAAAAAACATTTTTTTTCTCATTTTGTCAAAGATTATGAGCTTTTTTGAGCAAAAACGTAATCCTTTAATTTTTTTGAAAATTCAATCGAGTAAAAAAAAAAAAAAACGGCTGGCTGGATTGAATTGAATTTCTGTAGGGTTTTTGTGGGTATATTGAACTGTAAAAGGCACAAACATCAGTGGTTTCCTCGATTATTTTTGATTCAGCGCTTGATTTTCCGAAAAACCACCAAAAGCCCTTTTTTATTGCTTTTTCAAATCCATGTAAAGAATGGAAATTTTTTTCGAAGAACCAATGGCTAATTTTTGTAGAGAATTTATTCGAGTTCTCGAAACCCACCTTTAACTTTTTGTGCGATCATTGGTTGCTGAGATATCGATAATCAAACACAAAATGATCCTTTTCCATTCAAAGCCGATATCTCGGCGAGAAATGATCGTATCAAAGTCTTTGAAGAAAGGAATTGAAGCTGAATAAGCAAGTTATATGTCAAAAAATGTTTTTTCAAGTTCGTAGATCACAAAAAGAACCAAAAAAATTTCGAAAATTTTTTTGTCGGTGGTTTTCTTAGGTCTACTCGAAAATCGCTGACGCTAAAAAATTTCGAAGTTCAGATCCAAAAACTAGATACGTGGAGCTACAAGTTACTTTTTTTAAATTTTCTGTGCGACCGTTTTTTCTCCAAGTTACGGCCAGTTGAAAATCGCCTAAACATTTGGAATTTTTTTGATCCCTTAATTTTTTCCACTAGTTTATACTAATTCGTCACTTCAATATTTGTCTAGTTTACCATAATTTTGATTATATTTTAAATTTAGTAAATCGTTACTAAATAAAGAAAATTTATTATTATTATTGTAACCCCGGAATGGTTTTGGCATTCCGGGATTATTTTTTGAATTCCCCGAACTGAATTGGCATTCAGTTTGATAATATACATATATACATTAAATAAGTTCATAACTTTCATCAGTGACGGCTGGTGGAATTTGAAATTCTTTATTTTCGTAAAGCATGGGACCAACATCATATTTTAGGGGTGATTGCTAGGCCTACGTGGAAGGCTATAATAGCAAAAAACTTCAAATGAAACTTGCGAAAAAAAGTTTTAATGAACGTCTGCCTCACCAGAAGATCTTGGAAACGGCTTGCAAAATATTTGTGACAATGGTGCTTCTGTGGTGTATTTCTGGTTTTACAAGAAAGGACAAATAAAAATAGTATTACAATCTCTTGTAAGGTAGATCTGGCAATCTGATAATTTTTTTAGCTGCATGCTGTACAGATAAACTGTTAGCGTTAGCAACAGCATTTAACCGCTACTTGCAATTATCGTTCCTTGGTCCAAAAAGCCTCATTTGTTTTTCTCTTATAAGTAAGTGACACCTGTATAAAAAATAACATTATTATGTATTTTCTATTTCTATGCTGACCGGCTGATTACCTCAAAGCAAATGGCCATTATTACCCTATTAGTCCAATCAACGAGCGAAAGCCCCCATGTAAATTGGTCACTAATTGTTATCAGCAAACAAAAAATATGGTCGTATAGAGAAAGAAATTTAAGAAAGATAACGTTTTTTGCGACTCGAGTTTTAATGGCGAACATAACAAAAAAATTTGCAAAAGTCAGAAAACGTTTTTTTGCAAATAAAAAAAGTTTCAAGTCCTACACAAGAAAGTTAAATTAGAAAGTTGTAGGTCTTAAAAATGCGCGTCGAATGAGATATGAACGAAAAAAATCGGTTCATAAACATTTGAGAAAATTTAAAAAAATGTCAAAAATCGCGTTTTAGTATTTTTGCTGTATAAATTCAAATTTTGTTTGAACATACATCTTGTTAACTACAAATATAGCCCAAGACAAGCGGAAATGACCCTTTCTTCGAAAATTCAAAAAAGCATTATTTTTTTCGAGTTATAACGATTTTAAAAAGCGAAGTCTTCGCGAAATTTTATTCGTGAAGACTTGTACTTTCATGCTATTAAAAAACCAAACCTAATTTTTGCATAAAAAATGCGTTGTAAAATTGTATCATTTTTTTTCGAACCGGTTTTTTTCGAACAACTTTTTTAATTTTGGTTTGTTTAATTTTTTGGCCGTTGCATATTTGAAAACTGGCATTCAAAACACGTATTTAAAAAAAATATGAAGGTCCTACGACCTCAGGGAGCCGAGATAATTTATTTAATTTAATTTTTTTTTTTTTAATTCCTGACAGCGCTGTATACGTCCGATTGACTTCATTTTTACACGAAATAGATCTCAGACTTTTACTTTCTTAAAAAAATATATTTCAAATCATTTCGCATAAATTAAGTTGACATAATTGTTTGCGAAAGTACAGCGTTGGGTGCGGCACGCGCTAGCCAACACACGGCGACAGAGTGGACGGACACTCCGCTTGGGTGCATCGAAAACTAAACACGATTTTAAATCGATCGCGCTCGCAAAATTATCTTTTCCTCCGCTTAACAAAAATTATCTCGGCTCCCTGAGGTCGTAGGACCTTCAATTTTTTTTTAAATGCGTGTTTTGAATGCCAGTTTTCAAATATGTAACGGTCAAAAATGTAACAAAAATTAAAAAAAGTTATTCGAAAAACCGAATTCGAATATTGTGCAAAAATTTTTCATGCAAAAAAGTTTTCGAGTTATAACGATGCAAAAAAAAGCGATTTGGTTTTTTTAATAGCATGAAAGTACAAGTCTTCGCGAATAAAATGAGCCCATTATCATTTTCTGTACGATTATTTTTGCCTCTAAGAGCTGATTTTTTGAAAACGTCTTTTTTTTTTTAAATCGTTATAACTCGAAAAAAATAAGGCTTTTTTGAATTTTTGAAAAAAGGATCATATTCCCCTTGTCTTGGGCTATATTTGTAGTTAACAAGAAGTCTATTCACACAAAATTGGAATTTATACAGCAAAAATACGAAAACGCGAATTTTGACATTTTTTTTAAATTTTTCTCAAATGCTTATGAACCGATTTTTTTCGTTCACATCTCATTCGACGCGCATTTTTAAGACCTACAACTTTCTAATTTAACTGTCTTGTGTAGGACTTAAAGCTTTGTTTTATTTGCAAAAAACCGTTTTTTTTGACTTTTGCGATTTTTTTTGGGTATGTTCGCCATTAAAACTCGAGTCGCAAAAAACGCTATCTTTCTTAGAATTGTTTTCTCTATACGACCATATTTTTTTATTTGCTGATAAATTAGTGACCGGTTTTTCTCCCCGTTGATTGGGCTATATAAGCATCTTATATATATAAGTTATGTTTAAAAATGGTTGGATAACAGTAAAAGAGCAATGCCGAAAACATCAAATCTCGCAGTAAACGGGTTCTTCAGAAGAAATGCTGTCTCCTTATAAGGCACAAACGATTTTTGTAATGCAAAACAACTACAGAAAGACAACTAATACACAGAAATATAACTATTGATGCAGTCAACGTTACATCTAAGACTTGATAAAGCCCACCCTTTTCACAAAATACAGGGTTTGTCCGGAAAGTAATGTCAGTGAGCTTTGAAAAATGATTTTTTATTGGTGTTATGTGTACAAATATTTAGAAACTTTCAAAATACATTCCTCCTGCGTCCACACATCGGTTCCAGCGGGTCTTCCACGCATCAAAAAGCCGTACGGTAGTCATTTTCCAGAATCGCCTTTAAAGCGTCGGTGCAAGCCTTCTGAATGTTTTTCACCGACCCAAAGTGCTGTCCTTTCATTGGGGTTTTGAGGCGTGGAAACAGAAAAAAGTCTGGGGGGGGGCGGCACATCAGGGCTGTAGGGGGGAGGGAACAACAGTGATGCCTGTCTTGACGAGGTAATCGGCCACGAGGAAGCAGGTGTGCGAAGGAGCATTGTCGTGGTGAAGCTTCCAGGATTTTGAGATGTCTGGGCGGACGCGATTCACCCTGCGTTTCAGCCGCTTCAGCACCTCGACGTAAAACTTTCCGGTTACGATTGTCCCATGCGGAACGAACGAACGATGATGGACCAATCCCCGGCAATCAAAAAAACAATCAGCATTGTCTTGATCTTTGACCTGGACATCCTGGCCTTCTTGGGGCGAGAAGAGTTCGACGTGTGCCATTCCGCACTCTGCCTCTTCGTCTCCGGATCGTATTCAAAGACCCAACTTTCGTCCCCGGTAATGACGTCATCAAGGAAAGCGGGGTTGTCTTCGCAGGTGTCCAAAAGTTCTTGGCAGGTTTCGACGCGCCTCGCTTTTTTGATCGTCCGTTAGAACTTTTGGCACGAGCTTCGCGCACACCTTCCTCATTCCTAAAGACTCCGACACAAGTTCGTGAACAATGGTTTTCGTAATGTCTAATGTTTCCCGGAAATTAAACGGACACTTAGACGACGGTCAGTGTTCAACAAGTCACGCACACCTTTCACATTGTCGTCGGAACTGGAGGTTGATGGCCGTCCAGCGCGGTTCTCGTCGTTGACATCTTCCCGACCTTCTGCGAAGGCCTTGTGCCACCGGAAAATTTGCCTGTCCGAAAGACAATCGACACCGAAAGCCTTCTTCAACATTGGAATCGTTTCTGCAGCACTCTTCTCCAGTTTCACACAAAACTTGATCGCCATCCGTTGCTCAAGAGAACGTTGCATTTTTTCTTGCACCGGGTCACTGTAACGACTCTCAAAGAACGAGTGATGCGACCGCTACAACGACCGGTAGCCAACTGACGCTTGTTGGATCTTGTTGCCAGATCCCCCACCACAATCCCAGCACGTAAAGCGCGGGCTGGCGCGTACAGTCTCGAGAAAAAAATTCACTGACATTACTTTCCGGACAAACCCTGTAGGCAGGCCGGCATTTCTCCACTTTCCCCTACTGAAGGAGGCGAGGTATCTACCGTTGAAATAATAATAATTAATATAAAACATGATACAAACTCATTTTGTTCGATAAAATATAAATTCGTTCTAAATAAATAAATAAGTAAATAATAAGTTGGCCATAACATAAATGTGATTTTTTTCGTTATGTTTTTTAATTCAGAGAATGTGCGAGTAATTATAGCTAAGTGCCTAAGACGTAATGAGATTATGTCGAAATTAATGATTCAAACCCAATCTTGTTTGTATTACTCACATAAGAAAACCCACTATAAAAATACAAAATAACTCAGTTGAGAATAAAACCATAGTTGCATATTTAATGAACAGACAAACTATCCAAACAATAGACAAACCAAAACCTCAAGCAAAATAAATAAGGAAAATGACAAAATCTTAATAATAAAAACTAAATAATAATTATTTCGTCAAAAGTCATTTTCAAAACGACCACCGTTATTTCTAATACATGAATCCTTTCAAATTAAAACACACACACGGCATAATACCGTGATTATTGTTTAAAATGTTCTCATATTCGAATAGGAGAATTAAGAGAAATACTAGAAGACTTTCTCTTAAGGGGGTTAGTCTGGAATTGCAAAAATAATTAAAGGTTTATAAAATTGTTGATATACATATATTCTTCAAGTAATAAAATTATCTGCAGAATTGTTTGGGATATTTTCACCATCTAGTTTGCGAGAAAAAAATTATCAAAAAAAAGTAATTTAATATGGGCTCTCATGGACGTAGCTATTGAATTTGATAAAAACTACGTTTTGAATAATTAGAAAAATCTGAAACTTTGTACACGCATAGCAATAACGTCTAGGAAGAACATAGATTTACATGGACATGATTGACCAGCTGTGTTGCACGCAATTATCAATTTAATGTTGAGTGTTTCACGCAATCGGGTTGGTGCTCTGTCTCCTAATTGTTTCTTTTTGCGTTTCTTCCCTGCCTCAACGCCACATTGCATTCCCGTACATAAACAAAATATAAATATATATACTTTTATACATATATACTTTTTTGCTCCGTAATTGTTTTACCGAAATAAAACGACCTTTCCTACGTAATCTATCAGATTTCTCATTTGATTTGTCAAAATTTCCACTTGGCCAACCATTACCGACAAACTTTTTGAGGTTAGAATTACTTTCTGTCAACAATTTTCGCCGAGTAACCTAGCCCAAGAAGACTAGAACAAGGAGACCGAGCTCGCGTGTTTCAGGCGGTACAAAATACGTTGAAATATAAACTTAATATGGCGGCAGACTATTACCTATAATAAGTATAGTAATAAGTACAAGATTCGGGTACATTCAGGGTTAGACGCTCTGTTTACGAAACTCCCGATAATACCCTAGCGGATTTCGACGTCATTTGTGCCGTTCTCTCGGTACCTATTTTATGCGAGCTCGGTGTCCCTGTTCTAGTCTTCTTGGCCTAGCCAACTGCCGAAAGCAAACCTTTCAAACCGTTCAGCTTTGCCGTACTTTCCGACTATAAATCGACTTTTAAAAACGCGGTCAATAAATTATTTCATTTTCCAAACTTGGTATATAATAATAAATTGTTAATTTATCGTGCATTATAAATATACTGTACAGAGAGTTCCATCTTAAATTAAAAAAATATGATATCAACATTTCACTTTTGCAAGTTGCAACCCTGATTGCTTATACATGGAAGAGATAGGAGTTTCCCCTTGCCCCGTACCTCGGTGACCAACCTCCTTAATTCTTCTGTGTCCATGGGGGTGGCATACACATGTTATTTCGAATTCATTTAGATAATGTCCACTTTGTGTAATATGTGGATTTTCTTCTGCCCTCGTATGATTATTATGTTCTGAATTATTCTTCTAGTAAAGCAACTTTCGTCACAGAGTATAATTTTCGCCGGAAAATCGTTTTCTTGTTCATAATCATTTCTAAACCATCGGCAAAAATTTAACATACTTCTAAAATCTTGTGGAAGCAACTTTTACACAAAAGGTACTAGATAGGAAAAAATAAAATATTTTCTTTCAAAACTCGCCATACACTTGATTGAGATACATAAGTGTAACCTATTTAACAATCTCCTGGTACTTACAGTTGAATTATTTTACACAGTTCCAAGTATTATGACATGTTAAAAATACGTATAAATATATTATACGTACCACAAAAAATGATTAAAAAAAAAAATAAACAATTCAAGATTTTTTATTAGAAACTGTTAAATTTGGACATGCTATCTATAGCATTGTTTTCTGGCCAACTTATTATTATTATTTTTTTAATTTAGTATGAGTATGCGAAAATCCTTCAATCAGTTTTGTTTCCTTTTTACGAAAACGCTGCATTTTTCGTTCTCCGAACAGGTATATATTTTCTGTAGAGAATTGAATTGCTCACCACACTATCTAACCCGGATTGAAATTCCGCTATGGAAAAAGAAAATAATTAAAAAAAAGTAACATAACATGTTTACCATTAACGCCTGTATGGGGTAATCAAATGTTGGCCTCATCATATTTTTGGTACGATGCCATGGTTTCGAAAATATTTGAAAAAGTCCTTTTGAAGGGCTGCAGTACTATTAAGAACGACCTTAGAACATAATGAAAAATATGTGTCGGTTTATTTTTGATGTAGTATCTGCCATTCATTTTTTGTTCCATATTTTTGAACCACCCTGTATTATTAAACCTAAAATTTAACGTCCTGTAGAAAGTCGCAACTAATACGAATTTATAACTACGTATGTACATAAAGCATAATTTACACATATTGATGGTTTAGTTGTTTACGAATTAATATTAAGGAGTTTACGGTTCGATGTGAAAAGTGTAATACACCAAATAAATCTATTTATACAAATCCGAAAATACGCATGGAATTTTGAAAAATGACTCCTATAATGCGGTTACTTATCGAAGATGAACAACCCGTCTAAATTTATATGAAAATGGCCTCTATAAATAGGGCAATTGACTACCAAAAGATAAGAGGGGCGATACAGAAAAACCTTTTCATTGCTGGAGTTACGAGCTGACGACGACGCCACTTTAACATGCGTTGAAAGCTCCTCGTGATTAATTCTGTTAAAATATTGCATCACAGTAAACATATTTACTTTATTAAAACGAGCAAATCCTAATTTTTCGTCCTACATTAGTTTAAATAGAGTATTCTGTGTCCTTGCACGACAAAGAACACATTTTGATATTTTACGTAGGTAGGTATGTACATGTTATATAAATTAATAACAAAAAATACAACTTCTTATTGGAAGAGTTTGGTACATTCTGCTGTAGATATTAATAGTTTAATTAATGAAATAGTGTTCCTAGTTATTGATTATTCCGTTAATATTTGTATGCTGAAAAAATGAAGTATTTGTGAGTACTTTTATTATTATTTTTTTAATCAACGCAAGTTGTATAAAGTGTTAAAGAATCAGGTGTCGATGGAAAAGATTTCGATTTGTTTTATCTTAAATTTTCCTTTGTATCTTCATCTTGTATCTTCTTTATCTTTAGGCGGTTATATCAGACAGTTTTTGAGATATACATACATACATATACCGTATGTGTAAAGCCTACATCGGCCAATTAAGAAAAAGGACAAACATATGTGGGACGACAGATAGGAAGCAACCACATACGCATCTAAGCTAATGAGCTTTCTATGCTACTCTAGTTGTTACAACGAGAAGTGTAGAATTTGTCCTTTTTCAGAACCGGCCGATGTCGGCTTTACACATACTGTATGTCGTCGCCGGGCTGAGAATGAGAGACATTCGAATTTGACAAAATGTAAATTTTAGTGGAGACAAATAAAACTGCTTAAAAGCAATTGTAAAGAAAAGCTATAAGTTAAACTTAAAAGGTGAAAGTTTAGTTTAGTTTATTTCCAACGATAATGCCAGACTACATGCAGCAGCAAATGAGACTTTCTGAATGAGAGTTTCTGAATGAGCATGTAGATATACGACTTCCTTGGTCTTCGCGTTGCCCAGGTTTATCCCCCATAGAAAATGTATGAAGGCTATGTTGGAGAATTACTAGGTATATGGTATCAGAATTACAGTGCAGCAACAGTAACTTTGCCCTTGGTCGCAGTAGACAAAATTAAAATTGTGAAAGAATTTTGAAATTATGCTCATTTCTTTTCTAGCAGCGTATTATTCGCGGACATGCGTGATTATTCAAGTAATATTTTTCTCAACGACTGGATTGGAAGGTGAGCATATAGAGCGGCCAGCAAGATCTTCTGATTTGACTCACCTTGATTATATCTTTTGAAGTTATCTTAAATATAAGGTATATATAAATAGTTCTAACAATATTGACACTTTGAAAGGGACAATTCGGAATGAAGTAAAAAAAAACATTAAATTTGTGTGACGTAATTTATGGATGGCCCCTAAGATGATACGTATTTTCTTAGCATGTGGCAATTTTATCAATTTTCTCTAGCACAATAAACTATGTAGGTACATATGTATATAAAATTGTAATTACACCTACATATGTATACATATGTACAGGGTTGGTTTTTATAATTTGACAAGTTATTGCGAGTTTATTGAAATTAGAAAATAGTTCTTCAGACAAACGTTATAGAGTTTTGCTTAAATGCGATAATGAAACACGATATCAGAAAAAACAATTGAACATCAGAAACCATAAAACTGAACCAAAGTTGTGTTTCTTTAATGGAACACCGTATATATTAAAGCAAATTCTGATTCCTCAAATTTTTCCGTTTTCAAAAATATATAATATGTTTATGTTTGCTTTGGCAGGTCGCGACATATTTCATTTAAAGATCAATAAAAAACTTCAAACTTTCCACAATTTGACAAGTTATAACGAGTTTATTATTGAAATTAGAGTCAAAGTTCTTCAGACAAAAGTTATAGATTTTTGCATATATTTTAAACAAAAATCTGAACCAGTATTTTTTTAATAGAACACTATAAATATTATTGTACATTCTGAATCCTTGCTTCAGAAGGTCAATATATATTTTATTTAAAAAAGTAATTTAGCGACAACGGATCGCAGTTACCATTGACGACTGGACCAGAAAAAAAAAGAACGAAGAGAAGAAAAAAAGAAGAAGAACTGTAATTTAAAAAGTATTGAGCTATATTTCATTATATTTATATTTATTACTAATTGTTTAAAACAAGAATAATGTTTAGCCAATAGGAAAACTTTGAAGCTATTCATTTATTTTTAAAAGAAATATGTCCCGACCTGGTGAAGCTAGCATAGACATGACATATACTTTTGAAAAGGGAAAAATCAAGGAATTAAAATATGCAATAATATAGATGGTGTTCCATTTAAAGAAAAACGATACCTTGATTCAGTTTTATGATTTCTGATGTTCAATTGTTTTTTCTAATATCGTGTTATAAAAATGTATGCAAAACTCTATAACTTTCTTCTGAAGAACTATTTTTCTAAATTCAATAATAAACTGTGAATAACTTGTCGAAGGATAAAAACTAACCCTGTTTTATGTACATTAGGGTGGACCTTAATATTTTTCTTTCGTTTTTCTCAGCGGGCCGGGTGAAAATCAGTTCTGGATACCTAAAAACTTTGCGGAAACCAAAACTGCAGCGATCGGAACCTTTTTTTCCGTGCCGCAAAGCGCCGGAAGTTTCTTATGGGATTTACATGTTAAAAATCACTGAAAACGTTCGATACGCTCAAAAACTATGAAAATCATCAAATCTGATAGTCGCAAGGATATATTTCCATGTATTTTTTCCTCCTGGATCAGATGGAATCAGATTTCGTTTATTCGTTTATTCGTTGAAAAAAATTATGAGAGAAAAATTGCGAAAAAACCAAATTAAACTAAAAAAATTTGAAAAAAGACGAAATACTTGATTATGGTGATTGTACCTGATTCTGAGGTGCCTATTAAGCATATCATGATTCAAAAGTAGAGGTAAAAAACTACAAGGGTTTGAAAATTGTTGAAAATTAGAAAGTAGTCAACGATACTGCGGAAAGAGGAGTCAAATTAATGTCTGATTTTAAAAATATATTGACAAAATGATGATGAGCAACAACAACAGTATCTAATTCCAGTGATGAAAGATTATCGTAATTTATTTGCGATAAAGCCTCTCTTATGAGCAAACATGAATGAATTATGAAACTTTAATAAAAAAATCTTTTTGAGAACTCATTTTTAATGAAATTAATGTTTCTTACTAATCACATACACACTTCTAATATTCACTTCATTTAAGAACGAATAAAATTTATAAAAAGATTATTTACATTGAATTTATACGTATAAAAATGAGTTAAAACAAGAAAAGATGTAACTTATTATGGAATCTTAAAAAATTAATTTTCTCTAACAGAATCTCAAAGTCTAGACCATTTGTCATTGCCTGGGAAGAATAAGGTACGCAGCTCCCCAACTCCAAAGTATGATGCTAACATTACAAGTACGTGTACGAACGTCGGACACTATAGTATGTTCCAACCCTAAATTCTCTTATAATCAATGTAAAATGACTTCAAGTTAAAGGTAATATTATATTAAGATGATTAATTATTCGTATGATATGGATCATTTCATACTACCGTTAAATTATGCAAGTCGATGCAGGAGAATCTATCGTTTGAGAATCAGAATTGAAAAAACAGAAAAATCGCCTTCCGCCATATACGCTCCTGAATTTTGCGTACAACTTGAAATGATCGTAACTCCGGTTTAGAGGCACCTACAGACTTCAACCGGACGTCAAATTGTAGGTTTTACCTCTACTTTTGAATCATCATATGCTTAATACTCCTCAGAGTCAGGTACAATCACCATAATAAATTATGTCGTCTTTTTCAAATATTTTAGGTTTAATTTGGTGTTTTTTCGCAATTTTTCGCTCATAATTGTTTCAACTCAACGAATAAACTAAATCTGACGATTCCATCTGATTCAGGAGGAAAAAAATACATGGAAATATATCCTTGCGACTATCAGATTTGATGATTTTCATAGTTTTTGAGCGTATCGAACGTTTTCAGTGATTTTTAACATGTAAATCCCATAAGAAACTGCCGGCGCTTTGCGGCACGGGAAAAAAGGTTCCGATCGCGGCAGTTTTGGTTTCCGCACAAGTTTTTAGGTACCCACAACTGATTTTCACCCGGCCCGCTGATAAAAAACGAAAAAAAAATATTAAGGTCCACCCTAATGTACATATATCAGAACAATTGGAGAACAAAGTTTTCAATTGGCAATTGGTGTTAATAATAATTCACCAATTAGTTTTTATTTATACCTGCCCACACGTATACACCTCCACCGCTGTTAAAAGTATTCATTTCCGAAGTAGACGGTTTTTCGTCTATCACAACAGCTGTATATACTTCATCCAATTTGTTTATGCTAAATGACACGCAATATAAACATAAAGAATTAGTTATTCCTCTACTGACTGGATATTAATAAAGGTATGTATATTTCGATTTCCGGCAATAGTTCACTAATCATCTAATTTAATGTTTTAGAAAAGCATAGATTATGTTTAGAATGTTAATTTCCGTTAAGAGTGGTCGAAAAATTCGGTTTTTCTGAGTGAAGTGACGGTGTTGTTTTTAACTAGCAAATAAGTAAAGCTATGACTAGTAAAGTTATAAAGCTATAATAATCCGGTCAAATTAGACCAAAAAAAGAAGAGTAAAGGTACATAAATTTACAGCAAGCTGAAAGTGCGTGTAATTGTTTAAAACATACTTAAAAATAACATCTGAAAGTTCCTCATCATTCCGGTGCCTGGAAAAAAATTTATTCGAGGTCAAAGGTCAAAAATCTTGAAAAAAATTGGTGGTGGTTTTTCGCGATTTTCAGCAGAAACGGTAAGTTTTATCATAAAATTATCTCTGACACAAATTGTAGATCATAAAATTCTCTATAAAAAATGTACCAATACTTTTTTTTCTTAGAACCACCGTTTCTGAGATATAACGAGTCAAATAATTGTAAAAATTGTAAAAAAAATTTCAAAAAAAGTAATTCGACTCAACAAGAAATTATCACGAACGGGATTCGGTTTCTTCTTTCTATGTACAAAGCTCCGAAAAAAACCACCTGCTTAGATAAGTATCGATATGCATGTTTCGTTAAAAACACTAAAAATAAGAAACAGGTGCAATTAGCTTGTCTTCCTCCAACCTCAGTTGCTGCTCATCAACATCTTTTCCGGGTATATTACCAAGTTCAAGTGTGGCTTGGTTATCAGCTAGACCCAAAAAACTGGGGTTGGAAGTTGGTCGACAATACATTAGAACCTATTCAGACTTTACTCCCACCTGCGCCGGAAAAACTGCTGAACACAATTTTTTGCAACTGTAAAAAGGGATGCAGCGCTAAATGTGGTTGTAAAAAAGTTGGACTGTTGTGTTCTCTGGCATGTACACATTGTCAAGGCCAGTCATGTTCTAATGCTGAATCACCAATAGTGGAGGATTCGTTTGATACCAACGAGGAAACATGCGATACATCGCTGCTGACGCAATTTACTTACACCCAGGATGAAGAAAACGAACAAGACGAAGATCAAGAAGAAGAAGAAGTTCAAGAAGAAGAACAACACGAAGAAGTATTTGAAGGTTATGAATCAGATGAATAAATTTCTACATCTTTTTAATTTCAATCGCTTTTATCATTTCCAACCCTTCCTAATATATTTTATTATGCAAGTTTTCAATTAAACAGAATCACAACAGACATGTGGAATAGGACTACTGGGGACACCACGTTAAAAAAAACGCGCTAAGTACACTACCTCATAGGTGGCGTGGAAACGTGTGCATATTATGTCGTTTACAAATTTTACAATTATTTGACTCGTTATATCTCAGAAACGGTGGCTCTAAGAAAAAAAAGTATTGGTAAATTTTTTATAGAGAATTTTATGATCTACAATTTATCTGAGGTAATTTTATGATAAAACTTACCGTTTTTGCTGAAAATCGCGAAAAAAACAATTTTTTTCGAGATTTTTTGACCTTTTGACCTCGAATAAATTTTTTTCCAGGCACCGGAATGATGAGGAACTTTCAGGTGTTATTTTGAAGTATGTTTTAAACAATTACGCGCACTTTCAGCTTGCTGTGAATTTATGTACCTTCAAATGTCTAGATTGACCGGATTATAAAGCGTGTGTATGAAAAATTAAGTAGGGATGATAGAGTTTCAACTCGCTCGTGTGGTCGATGGCTCCCAAGTTAAGTTCCAGCGGCAAATCTGTCCTGGATATTGCTGTAAATCTTGCAGTTATATATTTCAACGATTGATTTTCCGGAATAATACAAATTATGAAGCAAATGTGTGCTGAGCGCTTTCTGTCCGCAGAGGCGAGCGAAGCTCGTTCATCATTATCGTCATGGAAGGATGAGGAGCATGAAAACCTTGAATTAGAAGAACATTTGTATTGCCCAGGCATCGCCGATTAGTGATAAATAAAAAATTACATCGAAATAGACGTGTTTGAAACGTTAAACGCGTTTTCCTCGAAACCATGTTTTTCGAGCTTGCCGTAAAGCTAGCGCCTACAATTTTCAATCGACTTGAAATTTTAACTGTAGCTAAAAAAATACATTTTCTAGTGAAAGCCTGCAGAGCCTTTTAGTTTATGAAAATTTATCGATTATATAGCTAATTTTCGGCTGATTTTTTCCGAAGAAACCGTGTTTTTTCTTTAAACTGGCCATTTTTTTAAAATCAATATTTTGAAAAGTTCTATTCTCTTTCACTAGATTTTTTCGATGTAATTTCAAATCTTTTTGGATTTTGGTCTCGATGCGCAATTGCGACCTGTAGGTTTACGGACAGGGAGGTCATAAAAAAAGATGATTCATTCCGAGAGCTGTTGTGCCGCCATTTTATTTTTAAATGATAAATTTTTAAAAAAATATTTTGTGTACTAAGAAATGTGTAATGATAATAATAAAAAACTGAATTTCAATAAATTGTTTTGCCTTTCTATTTTGTCTTGATTTTGACCCCACAAGCCACAAGGTAGTGTTACCCCTTAACCTTTTAAGGACGGGGATTTTTACGTTGAAATTGGACTTTTTTTTTACACGATATTAGTACATAAAATCGAAGAATCTGTCGCGTCAAGTGCCCGACAAAGTTGGTGGTCGAAATTTCGACCAGTCCCGTCTGGGACGGAAAGTCTCATGTTAAAAATTTTATTTGTGGAATTAACAGTTCATTCCTAAGTAATTGGATGCGCTGAATACGAAAAAGATAATAAAAAATGTCCAGAAGACATCTCTGACCTTGAAATGCAATTTTCAAGGTCAGAGATGTCTTAAATCCGTTGTTTTCTGTCCGAAATGATATCTGTACGTTTTTTTATGCGTTGGATGTAGAAAAATAGTAACGTTTATTATGAGTCATTTGCAAGAAATATTTCAGTTTTTTGCTCTCAGCATGACCCATGATCAACAGCGTGGATGTGGCGAAAATTTGATCCCTTTTGGGGTGCTTGATGTTTGTGAGTCCCCTTGCCTCTCACTTTGGGGTGCTTGATTACCGTGAGTCCGCTTGCCTCTAATTTTGGAGTGCTTGATTACCGTGAGTATACCAATTTACATGTCGAAATACCGAATAAAAAATTCGACCTTGAAATCACTATTTCAAGGTCAAATATGCTACCTAAAATTG
This sequence comes from Aromia moschata, assembly GCA_029963805.1. Classification (NCBI taxonomy): domain Eukaryota; kingdom Metazoa; phylum Arthropoda; class Insecta; order Coleoptera; family Cerambycidae; genus Aromia; species Aromia moschata. The sequence continues at coordinate 2,046,279 of JAPWTK010000034.1, read as the reverse complement.
TTACACTATATTTTCTATATTCAAAACATAATACCTATTATCCCCAAAATCACTCAAAAATATTATGATACTTGAGTGGTCGAAATATCGACCAGTCCCGTCCTTAAAAGGTTAATTACATATTTTAACACAGTTTTTCATCTGCTAGACCCTGTTTATTTTTTAAAAAATCTTATCTTTACTAATATTAATCATCTATTTGTAAAAAAATCTGGGTCACCTGAAGAAATTGTAAACAAAACTTATTTTCAGCAGGCCCATCCAATATTTCAGCCATCTTGCTTGAAACGGTGAGTCGACTCGAAATTGAAAGTGATCTGTGACCGCTTCCAAAGATAAACCCATTTTTTTTAAATCGCACATTAAAAAATCCAGTATTTTAATTTTTATATCCGTCTGCAACATGTTTACTATCCCCATAAACATATTAACGATTTAAAGTAAGTAAAGCCGAAAGATTATCGCCTCGTTTCGATAATTCTAAATTTAATTCGCGGACCTGTGTTGCCTGCGCCTCTAATGTTTCCTTGATGAATCGGCTATTTTAAGAGCGTCCTGAAACTTTACTATGTAGGCTGAACTTACATACACAATCGATTTTAAAATCTCACAAATCTCTCCGCATAATCATAATTCTGGATTATGTATCGGGCTCAGACGAACTATTGGTGGTCTAAGTGCCCTTTAACTAATTCAGTCAAGTGGATGTGCTTCGTTTCACCGTAAATTATTACTCTTCTCAGACACGTTTAACCCACTTATACCTAATAAGGGGAAGCCACACGTCTCGGGGAGTTATTAAAATATGCATGAGAACTTGCGAATGTATGCTATAGGGTGGCTCCGATACGTGCTGATTAAATGGGTGATCCAAATTGAACTTTAAGATTTGCTTTCTTAATAAAAATCAAGATATTGAAAAAAAGCCGAATTTTATTGCTATAAGTAGAAAGTACAAACTTAGCAGTTAGGTATGAAATATGATGTCAGCCAAATGCCCTCCACGGCTCCGCTGACATGATACCATTCTTTTAGCGAAGTTTTTCTTAACGCTTTCGCGTAAATGCGGCTCTATTTCAGCAATTGCAAGTCTGAAGTTCTATTTTTGCTCTGGAATCATAGCAAGTTTGTTGAGTTGACATAAACTCTTTCCTTCCAAATAGCCCCACAGAAAAAAGTCTAATGGGGTTAGATCGCAAGACCTTAGTGGACAATTGATGTCACCCCTCTGAGAGATAACACGACCAGGAAATTTGTTTGAAGTAAAGTGAGTGTTTCATGTACTGTGTGACATGTGGCTCCATTCTGTTGAAACCACATGTCGTTCAAAACGTTGGTTTCATTAAAAAAAAACCGTTTAGCATCTCCCGATAGCGTACAATATTGACAGTAACAGCGTTGCCACCTGCGCCCTCAAAAAAGTATGGGCCAATGATTCCTCCAGCCCATAGTGCACACCAGACAGTGCATTTTTGTGGATGCATTGGTTTTTCTTGAATAACATGGGTATTTTCACTACCCCATATGCGACAATTTTGGCGATTCACAAAGCCATTTAAATGAAAATGAGCTTCATCGGATAATATGATTTTTTTACAAATATCAGCATCAACTGCTGGGTTCTGTAAAACCCATTTCACAAATGTACGGCGTTTCTGGTGGTCCGTTTCTTTAAGTTCTTGTGTCAATTGCATTTTATACGCCTTTAAATGCAGATCGCCTGTTTTCATAATAAATTTGTACGATATTTATGCGTTGCTGCACAGTATACGGCGCCATGATGAATTTGCTCAATTTGCCATGTGTTTCGATACCAACTGTAAAAATGCAAACTCCCAACGTTCACACAACGCAAATGGCGCGTAATTCAAATCCTAAAGTTCAATTGGGATCACCCATTATTTCATTCTGGCTTTGCCCGTGGACTGTTGCCGTTCACCTTGCCAACGGTATTAATCGGCATAATGTGGACTCGTCATTAGAAACCATGCTTAACTTTTATTTTTTAAATTTATGCTAAAATTTTATCTTTTTTTGCGCAACAACGTGATCATTAGAGCTCCGAGGTTAACAATGGATGCGTACTTTACCAGGGGCGGCTCCAAGATAGCACTATGAGTCGTTCCAAAATAATAAAGGTGTCTTACCTTATACATGTGATGGTGATTTTGTAGCCCAACTAATCGGCAAAGGAACGATAATCACAAGACACAGAATCTGAAAATACACGCTATAACACGCTATAACATACTACTACTCGAGTTTCCATCAATAACTGTTCGATATGTTATCCACCGACAAATGTTAACTCTTGAACAAAGAGTTAAGCTCTCGCCAGTGGCGGTCGGTGGAATTTGACATGCTCATATCTCCGTAAGGAGACATGGGACCTACACCTTATTTTAGGGGTGGTTACTAGACCTAAGTAGAAGGCTATAATGGCAAAAAAATTTTCAGGGAAAACTTGCGAAAAATGTTTTCCAAAAATGGCTGCCTCCCGGCAGATCTTTTTACAAACAGATATTTGCGAAATATTTTTTTTATAATCACCAAATAAATACAAGTATTTTTATACTTGTGATTTTTGCAAAATTCTTATTTTGCGTAAAGATACAACTATTTTAAAATCTCACAAGCGAAATATTGGGATGAAATAAAAATTCAAATTACCATAATTTTTACAGATCTCAAAATGTCAAGAAAATTACAGTGAATTACTACTCCGCTGGTAGCGATGTCCTTGGTAGAACGTCCGAAAACTTTTTTTTTTTGTATGTTGCTTTCACAAATACTTGTTTCACATTCACTGTAAGATTTTCGTAACCATTACGCTAGCTATGTTCTGTCCTTTAACCCTTTAACGCCTAAGTGCACTGTCAAGAGACATGAACATAGAGGCTCATATTACTGATAGAAAAATAAAGAAAACATAACTAAAACCATGTATTCCTATGTTTTCAAGGTCGCTCTTTCGAATGGAATCGTTAAAATTTGCAAAAAAAATTTATGTAATCTTCAATTTTGAATAAAGTGACCAGACGACCGTCATTTCCCAATGAAGGTCGGACAGTCCGTCATTCAGAAAGCTTGCCCGTCTTCAAAAGCAGTCCGTCAAACTGTCCGTCATTGAAATTTTTTTATTAAAATGTCCGTAATTACGTCTTCTAGGTTAATCTGAAGACTTATCGACGTATCGTACCGATCGTGATTAAATATTAGTAGTTCAAAAAGGCATCAAATACCAAAAAGTATCCTTGTGAAAGTTTATATTTTCATATAAATGTATTTTTTCATTGAAATTCTGAAGTGCCAGAAAAACGCGCGACCTTGAAAGTATTAAAAATTTTCGCCTGTGGCACTATTTGGCTCGCACCTCACGGTGCGAAAAATGAACTTTAGCTTCGCCAGTGTGAACCAGCTGAACATGTCCGTCATTGGCAAGATCTAAATCTGGTCACTTTAATTTTGAACAAAAACTATTAAAACATGTGATTTTTTCAAGATTCTTTTTTAAATCGCAATTTCAGCTACGTTATCATCCTTTATACCACTCAAAAACAAATAGAAATGTGCACTCGAGACGTGTACTTGTAGGAAACGCAATGAGAACAATTTATTTTTCTCGTTTTTGGGATTAGAATAACTATATATGGCAAAATCAAAGGATGATATTTCTCGTTTGTTACCAGTTGCGGAATCATTGACGCAAAAGAAGAATTTAAAAAAAATATTATTATTAGTGCTTTGGGGTTTTTGGGGTCGCTGATCACGATCCTGATGTCAGAATTTCAAAATTTAGGATGGTAGATATGACATGGCGACCATTTTGAAGCAAATTTCGAAATCCTGAATTTTGAAATTGCGACATCGGGATCGTGATTAGCGACCCCGAAAACCCCTACTTTACAAAGGTTGAGGCAAAATAATAGAAAAATTTGAAATTTGCTTCGTGATGGTGGCCATATTGGATCCGCCATCTTGAATTTTGAAATTCTGACATCAGGATCGTGATCAGCGACCCCAAAAACCCCTAACGTACTAATCATTTTTCAAAATTCTTCTTTTGCGTCAATGATCCCGCAACTGGTAAAAAACGAGAAATATCACCCTTTGAATTTTGCCATATATCTAGTTATTCTAATCTCAAAAATGAGAAAATTAAATTGTTCTCATTGTGTTTCTTTCAAATACACGTCTCGAGTGCACGTTTCTATTTGTTTTTGAGTGGAATAAAGGACGAAAACATAGCTGAAATTGCGATTAAAAAAGAATCTTGAAACAAATCGCATTTTTTTGAGTTTTTGTTCAATATTGAAGGTTACATCAATTTTTTTGCAACTTTTAACGATTCCATTCGAAAGACCGACCTCGAAAACATGGGAATACATGGTTTTAGTTTTTTTTCTTTATTTTTTTCATCAGTAATATGAGCCTCTATGTTCATGTCTCTTGACAGTGCTAGACTTGGGCGTTAAAGGGTTAACATCCGTTGTGTCGCCAGTATTAAGTCATATAAGCTTATCGTGCAATTCCGAGACAACATTTTTATATGTCCTCACACAGTGGTGCTATGTATGTAGGTATAATTGTCTATGGGTTGTTTCTGCAGGCACACTATTTTAACTTCATGTACTTTCCATTTAGCAGCGTTCTGGACAACTTGTCTGAACTGTATATTCTAATATGATAGCGTTATTTCATTGACCTACGATTGTACTATAGTACATACGTACAGGAGTTGACGATGTACTTTATTAATGTGGCACATAACCAGACATCCAAAAAAGTCATCCAAGTTGGCTGTGAAAATGATGTACAAGGCGCGTTCATAAAGTAAGGGCCGTTTGGTCACAGAAAAAATGTACTCATAAGAAACAAATTTTATTGTCATATTTAGTTAGGTACAATCTTACTTTACTTCTCTACATAATCGCCGTTCACTTCTAAGCATTTTTCGTACCGCTGCACCAGCTTCTTTAACCCCTCTGCATAGAAGCTTGCCGCCTGAGAGTTGAACCAGTTGAGAACGGCGTTTTTGAGTCCCTCTTCGGTTTCAAAACGTTGTCCTCCGAGCCACTGTTTAAAATGCAAGAAGAGGAAGTAGTCGCTAGGTGCAAGATCGGGACTGTACGGTGGGTGGTCAAAGTTCCCAACGAAAATCTTGAATTTTCTCATTGGTTTTGGCAGCAGTGTGAGGACGCGCGTTATCGTGGAGGAGGATTATGCCAGATGACAGTTTGCCGCGGCGTTTGTTTTGGATCGCACGTCTCAATTTTTTGAGCGTTTCGCAGTACACGTCAGCTGTAATTGTTGTCCCACGTTCCATGAAATCAACCAAAAGAACACCGTCTTTGTCCCAAAAAACTGTAGCCATCAATTTTCGACTTGTGTACTGAGTTTGCTTAAACTTTTTCGGTTTTGGTGAAGATGAGTGTCGCCACTGCATCGATTGCAGTTTTGTTTCTGGGTTGGCGTAGGATACCCACGTCTCGTCCCCAGTAACAATGTGAGAAAACAAATCATCTCCATCTTGTTGATAACGGGCCAAAAACTTTCGTCCACTAGACATTCTTTGCTCTTTGTGGTGGTCGGTGAGCATTTTTGGTACCCACCTTGCACACAACTTGCGGTATGCGAGGTTTTCTGTGACAATATTGTAAACAGTAGTGCGTCCAACTTGAGGAAATTTGTTAGCCAGGCCACTAATCGTCAATCGACGATCAGATCGCAGTGTTTGGTCCACTTGTGAAACGATTTCATCGGTCTGGATACTGGGCCTGCCACTCCGCTCTTCGTCATGGACATTTGTTCGGCCATTTTTAAAATCACGGCACCATTGTCTAACCTTTCCTTCACTCATAACTGTAGGTCCGTCAACCAGGCATAACTCCCGATGAATTTCAGCAGCCGACGATCCTTTTGCACATAAGAAACGAATCACAGAACGCACTTCACAGTTGGCGGGATCAACGATTTTCGCGGCCATTGTTCTTTGCATTCACGGACACCAATACGACTTCAGAATCAAAACAAATAACGCTGTAGCTTCGCAATGAGTCAGTAGATGGCGCTGCAATAGTAAAACTGTGCTTCGAAGCGCCAATATTGATATATAAGCAAACGGCCCTTAGTTTATGAACGCGCCTCGTATTTTTATTCTTATATCTTTAATCAGTTAATATCAGTTAATATCAGTTGATAGCAGAGGAATGCCACTACCGTGTCCGAATTGTAAAATCCTCATTAAGCCGGGTTTACCGGCTGCCGTATGTGATGGCTGTAACATGGATGTTCATCTAACACGTGTAGGCCTCTCTACAGATGATGTACGCATAACACGCAACAAGTCAAGAAGCATCAAAATTATATGCAACTCATGTTGTCGATTTATGGGTGAATTAGGCGAAATTAAGATATTAATGGGTACCATTAAAGAGGACTTTAAGGAATGATTCAATACATTGGGAGAAAAATTTCTCAGAATCATGCTACTGAGCTAGGTGCATTGCAGGCATCAATTCAACAGTTACAGTTAGATTTCAATACCTTTAAAAAATTTAATTCTGCTGTTTCCTCCCATGATAATAAATTCTATGAGGTTTATCAGGAATTTAATGAGAGACAAAAACGTAAATGCAACTTGGTTGTATTTGGAGTTCCAGAAAATCAAGCTTTGAACAAAGATGAGCGAATCAAAGAAGAAAAGGATATAATTTCTAAATAAAAAAATTAAATTTAAAATTTTCTAATGTTGCAGTAAATAACTGGATTGATATTAAACCTATTCCCTTAGGGAGACATATGCCCAATAAAATCCGTCCTATAAGAGTAACTTTAGAAGATGAAGAGCAAGTTCGTAAAATTATTAGTAAGGCTAAAGACCTAAAAACCCAGGAACAGCTTGGAACGTTTTTTATGTCATATGATAAAACACCTAGACAAAAGGAGCAGTTCAGGCGTGTTAAAAAGGAATTGGAGGAAAGGAGGAGTAAAGGAGAAAAAAAAATATAAAAATCGCTTATTCTAACGGTACTCCAGTAATTAAGTCTTTAAACTAAGAACACCCAATTGCACTGAGTTTTACTGTTACTATCGAAATGTTAACGGACTTAAATCAAAAACCCAACATTTCTTTAATGCCGTATCTACTCTAGAGTACGACATAATATGTATAACCGAATCAGGACTATCAGAGGATGTCAATAGTGAGGAATTGTTCCCGGCTTCTGGCTTCTTAGTTCACCGTAGTGATCGTAACTTTCTATCAACTGGTCAGTGTAGAGGTGGTGGAGTGCTGATTGCGGTTAAAAACAAATTTAAAACTGTAAAACTATCACTGGATTCAGTTGTAAATGTTGTTCCTAGTATAGATATTGTTGGATGCAAGGTAACTTTTAATAACACCATATTGATAGTACTCACCATTTATGTACCACCATAAACATCAACTTCAGAATACGATACATTTTTAGATGCCTTAGAAAACATTTCATTAACTCAGGCTAACTGTAATATATTAATTTGTGGTGATTTCAATGTAAATAAATTTAACAGTGATCCAAATGATCCAAAAGTAAGATTAGTTCACAATTTTTTGGGTTTTTATAATATCAGCCAATATAATGAAGTGGTAAACTCTAATGGCAGACTTTTAGACCTCGTTTTTGGAAATTTTAATTGTAGCATTAGTCGAGACAATGTACCACTTGTTAAAGAGGATACACATCATCCCTCTCTAATTATTAACTTCGCATTTGACATTGCTATAACTACAAACTTTTCATTTAATAAAGCAAACAAGGTATATAATTTTAGGAAAGCTAACTTCCTAGAACTACATAATCAATTATTTCACACTGATTGGTCTTCATTAGAACAATACAGTGATGTAAATGAGATTTGCGATGCGTTTTACTTAATTATAAACAACATTTTTGAAGATAATGTACCCTTGTTTAAAAAATCAAATCGTACGTTTCCACCCTGGTTTAATTCAAATATTAAAAGTAACATTCGATGCAAATAATTGGCTCACATAAATTACAAAAAATACAAAAGCGAGTATTACTTATGAATTTCGAATACTCAGAACTATTTTAAAACAGCAAATTGATGATGCCTATAAAGAATATGTCTTAACTGCTGAAGGTGAAATCACACGTGACCCATCTAAATTCTGGTCCTTTATTCAATCCAAGAAAGGTAAATCAAGAATTCCAGGTAGTCTGATTTTTAATAATGAAACACTTGACTCACCACAAATGGTAGTTAATGGCTTTGCCAACTATTTTTCAAATGTATATATTCTGTCAAACCCAGCTCATGTAAGTAATAATGTCTCATACTTATCTGAAGTAACAAATATTACATCAGTAACAGAAGAGGATATATTTCTGGCAATAAAAAAGTTGAAGGACAAAATGACTGCCGGAATAGATGGTATACCTAGTTTTATAGTAAGAGACTGTGCTGCCGTATTTGTAACACCACTGCGTATTATATTTAACCTCATGCTCAGTACAACTAAGTTTCCAGATATTTGGAAAATTACAAAAATATGCCCAATTCTAAAATCTGGAGATGCGACATTGGTAACAAACTATAGGGCAATCGCAATCCTGTCTAATTTTGCCAAAGTATTTGAGATAATCTTATATGATAATATATCCAACGTAGTAAAGAAATCAATATCACCTAATCAACATGGGTTTATGCTTCAAAGATCTACAGTAACAAATCTAGCCTGTATTACTCAGTATATGTGCGATAGCTTAGATGGAGGGGGACAGGTCGATGTTATTTATACAGACATACAGAAAGCATTTGATCAAATAGATCACTACCTGTTACTGTCTAAACTATCAGCCATTGGTTTATCGGATGATTTAATTACTCTTTTCAGTTCTTATCTATCTTCAAGAATACAGTTTATTGAGCACGGCGGCTACAGATCTCATAGCTATATTGCAACCTCTGGTGTCCCACAGGGGTCCAATCTTGGACCGTTACTATTTCTAATATTTATCAATGATATTACATCCATCATACATTGTCACCATCTACTCTTTGCAGATGATCTGAAATTTTTTTACTACCATTCGATCAGTTGAAGATTGCTATTATTTACAGGAGCAGGTCAACAACATTGTTACGTGGTGTAATAATAACTACTTAAAACTTAATATTTCCAAATGTAAAGTAATGACATTCACCCGTAGACTCAGTTTTACTCAGTTTGATTATAATATAAATAACTACCCTCTCGATCGATGTTCAGAAATTAGAGATCTTGGAGTCACGTTTGATACTAAACTTTTTTTTTGTACGAAATTGGAACTGTTTTTCAAACATCCATAGCTTGAAAATTTTATATTTTTCATACATTAGGTCTAAGTTAGAGTATGCTTCGCTAATATGGTTTCCGATGTATCAAAATTCGATTGTATTGATTGAAACTGTTAAGAGAAAATGTTTAAAATTTATGTTTTTCAAAACGAATGGTTTCAATCCTCCTCGCGGGATAGATAATATTATTTTGTTGAATATGTTTAATATGATTTCCCTTAAGGAGAGAAGAGACTGTCTGGCTATCACATTTTTGTATAATCTTACACACAATAATATTGACTGTCCGACCCTTCTAAGTAAATTAAACTTTTTGGTTCCTCGTTTAAATTCTAGATAGTAATTTTTTTATTGCAGTTTCAGTCGTACTAATCTTATGCGTAAGTCACCATTGTATAATATTTGTAATATATTCAACACTATATCTACTGTTTGTGACATTAATTACGATAATTTAAAAACTATTGTAGATTCGTACTTAGGAATTTCCATATCTCTCGTTCATAATCACATTTGATGACGTCATTTTTTGGTGGCTCGTTACAACAATATTCTAGTCGCGTTAAGACCGGTCCTGGAATCTATTATTAACCTACGAGCTCTAGTGATCATATCACATGATCATAATTTACACGAATTTCTATCACAAACTTAAACCCTTTTTCATTAACAAAGAAACGATACATTTATAATGCGCTTGATTAAAACTACATAGTTTTAATCATTTCCTCGTAATGCACATGGTTGACAGAAATCCTTAGCGCAGTTTCCCAAAAATGAGTTGTAATGGGAACAATATGGCCTCGCCCTCGGTTGTATAAGGTGATTTCTGAGCTGAGTTAAATGTTTTAATAGCGTGAAGAACTATTCAAAACAAACTTTTTTGCCATCATTCAATAAACTCAAAAATAAAAAAGTTACCTTATTAATTTCGAAAATAGCGTTTATCCGGTCCTGCGTACAATTTAAAGAAGTGGTAAATTCAGTAGAAAAACTTACATACTAGTTATGGTTTTTTTTGTGAATAATGTATTCCTGGTACCTATTTTTTTTTATCTTAAACAGTTTTGTATTCAGAATTTCGCTATACAATATTTTCTTTAAACGTAAAAGGCAGGACCGGATAAATGCTATTTTCAAAATTAATAATATGGCAAGTTGTTTATTTCTGAGTTTTTTGAAAAATATTAGCTGGAAAAAATGTTTGTTTTGATTAGTTCTAGACGTTGTAAAAAAATATAATTTAACTTAGGAATCATCCTTATATAGGGTGTCTATTTTTATTTATGTAGAAATCCATAAAGTCCTCATTTTTCAAGATAATCGATTACACTTTTATTATTTAAAGGGCATCGAAAGCTGCTTCTTCTGAACCTACCGTCGTTTTTTAAGATTCATCCCTGCTACATTTTTTATACCCTCGAAATTCAATATAACCAATTAGCGATTTTTTATTTAAAATTATCAATGCATAGCGTTAATCAGGACTACTCAAAACCTCCCTATGCGAAATTTGAACAAAAAGTTTGGTCTATTATGTGTAGATGTTTATTAATAATAATATGCATCTACAATAAAAAAGTATATGGTATAGTCAAAATTAAGTTTAAGTGATTCTAGGTAACATTCAACTGTCTTAAGATAATTCCATGGCACACTTGACTCGTTTAGAGGCTCTTAAACTCGATACTTTGCCCAACTTTGAGATCGTATAGCATGGAAGACCTTGTATATTTTTTGTTCAAATTGTCGCACAAGGAAGTTTTGAGGTGTCCTGATTAACGCTATGCATTCAAATTTTAAATAAAATAAATCGCAAAATGGTTATTTTTTGAAATTCGGGTGTATATAAAAAAATCGTAGTAGGCCATGGGGATGAATCTAAATCTTAAAAGCAAAGTAATATCAGAAGAACCAGCTTTCGTCCACAAAAAAAAAAGTTTACTCGATTATCCTGAAAAGGAATACAATAAGTATTATTTATTCAAATTTGGACTATAATATTTACAAAAATGTATGTAGCAATGCATGATGTAGTTGGAAGTGCTACCTGTATTTTTTAAAAGTTGAACAAATTCATTTAATGCTTATACAGAAAATGTATTATGTTCCTCAAAATTAAATGGTACGCAGATTTCTAAATAATGTAAATTGTATCAAGAGATCATCAAAGTGTATCTAGATAGTAATATATATCTAGATATTAATCTAATAATATCTAGAGTATTTTAGGAATACAGTCTTTTTGGTAAAGTAGTCCATTTTTATCACTCCATGGAACTATTTTTCATTAAAAAAGTATTATTACGTATTTTTTTAAAATTAAAGTTTCTTATTATGGCACATTTTAATGTGTTGGTAGTAGAAATATTTAAAATTGTGTTGTCGATACTGAACTAACTCTAATCAACACATACAGGTAGGTACTTGCACAATTAACGCATCATCTTATTTTATGTAGTCCTGAATCATCTATTTTCATATTATGAACCGAAGTTGTGAAATATGCGTGTGAAAATGTAAAAATAGATATTACGCATCTACATAATAGGTAATTTACTTTTCCAAAAGTGTGGTTACTATATCAGAACCTTAGATCTACTTTTAAGAAACCAGTTGGCCGCAATCAAAACAATGTTAGTAACTTCCGTCAATATCCTTATAATAATTAAAAATATTATATTACGAATTAGTAATTAGTTGATAAAAAGATGAGGCGAATACTTAGAAAAATCTTGTAAAAACCATTTTGATAGATGTAAGGCTAATAAAACACAAAACTTGATAACACAATTATTATGAAGATGTTGGTCTTTATTCGAAATACGGGTATATACTTTCACTAGGCACACGTGTTTATTAAATATAAATATTACATATTTCAAATATCTTCCAGAAATACGGAGTGGGGTATTTCAATATAATCAATATAATTAATTTTATTGATCACGGGAAAAATATGTCTTTAAATTTAAATGTATGCTTGGGCTGCAAATGGGATGACCAGTGCGTACACGACCTAATTATTAGGGGTGGATCGAGGATACCGTATACCAATTATTAATTAATATATACGTAGAAATGTAAAACGTTTAACTTATCCTCTACATCTATATCGCCCGTTGTAATACACATTGTTCATCGGCTTACTCCTATTTCTATTATATTTATGTGTTCTTGGTTCTTGCTACTGAACTGTGAACGACTGAAGTTCTTTTAGTATTTTATACCTCTGTACCCTTTTAGATATGTACGACCAAATATCGCGTCCTGTTTATGGTTTAAAGTCTATTAAATGTTTAATTTTGATTTATATAATATTAATCCCTTAACTTATCTTTAGCAATTATTTTGACAGAGAATAGAAGGCCTATAGAATATTCATTGCCTTTCTTCAAATATTCTAGATTGAAAACCACTTTAAGCGTTCAATATTCATGATGTTACACAAAAAAATGTCTAGGGTATGTTCGTAAGAATTATCACTCCCTCCCTTTTTCTCTGAATTACGAAAAATGATGATCTGCCCTGCTTGATTTCAAACCCCCAAAACGCAAATTACTTTTTATATAACTCAAACGGTTCTCGAGATAATACAATAATTTATCTTCATAATTTGGACTTTGAATTTTTTTATAATTCTTTAAAAAAAATTCTAGTAGGCGGATTTCGTTGTAAGATATCACTGACAACTGCTGACAACTAATAAGTCAGTATAACTTCAAATCGAATCTTCGTCATTTTGCTACTATTTATATGCTAGAATGTTGATTCTACAACAAAGAATTTATTTGATTCAATGCTACGGAACTGGGGAAGAGTGCTATCGTGTTGTTATTAATAAATGTAACGAAAAGTACCCGGAAGTTAGCAATTCTAATGTCGGAGCGAAGAAGTTGGTGACCAAGTTTTTAGAAACAGGATCTGTTTTAGACATTAAAAAATCAAATAAACGGTTGAATGAAGATGATGCTGGTGCTTCAGTTCTTGCCCTCCATTCCGTGAGAGAAGCTCCAAGATTATTACTTAGAAGAAGGGCAATTGAAACTGAAATAAGTAAATCGCATTTACAGAAAATTTTCAAGCAGAACCGGATTTTACCATTTAAACCAAAATTCAGGCACACCTTAGAGGAGGGTGATGAAGCCAAACGTTTGGATTTTGTTTGGAGATGGGCAACAGAGTTTTAAATAACGTAGGATTTCATAAGCGAATTTTGTTCTCCGATGAATCTACTTTTTCAACAAATGGCGTCGTTTCCTCTCAGCATTGCCGGTATTGGAGTGAAACAAATCCCCACTTTACTATTTCTTGTCAAAGACAATATTTCAAAAAAGTTCGTGTGTGGTGTGCGGTTTCATATACAAATGGCAGTATTGGTCCATATTTTTTCAAAGAAAATTTAAATTGTAATACATATTTGGAGATGCTACAAATTTTTTTAACAGATAAACTTGATGAACTTCCTTTAAGTTATCGAACGAGAATGTTTTTCCAACAAGATGGGTGCCCTGCTCATCATGCCGTTACTGTCTAATTTAATGAACACTGGATAGGAAGGGATCGTCCCATTTTATGGCCGCCGAGAAGCCCGGATCTGACAATATTGGACTTCCATCTATGGGGACGTTTAAAGCAAATTGTTTATCGTGAACCACTAGAAAATGATGAAGAGCAATTAAAAACAAGGATTCAAAATGCAGTCAAGTCCTTGTCAATTGAGGAAATTAGAAATAGTTTTAACGAATTTAGAGCTCGAATTGAAATTTGTGTAGAAAAATTGAAATTTGTGCAAAAAAATTCTGGTTTAGTTTTGATTTCATTTTATAATCAGTTGTTTAATTCAATGATTAAAACATGATACTAAGTAAATCGAATCATTTTTTTAGCTAACTAATTAATTGAATTTCTATAGCATATAGTATCCTAGACAACGACATTATTGGGTTAAATCCGCCAACTAGAATTACTTATAAAATTTTATGAAAGTCCAAATTATGAAGAAAAATGGTATTATCTCGAGAACCGTTTGAGTTATATAAAAAGTAATTTGCGTTTAGGGGGGTTTGAAATGAAGCAGGGCAAATCATCAAGAGTGACTTGTGTGGATCAATATAGATCCAAAAAAGAAAAAAATATAGGGTATTCTATTTAAAAATAATATCGATGACGTCATATTCAAGAGATGAATGACGTAATGATGTACTACAAGGTACGATGCGCGGCTGGTAATACAAATGGATCTATCTGAGGATTTTCTCAAATCTTTATGGTTGGGAAATAATGAATTTATTTCATATAACCAAATAATATTTAATAAAAGGATACTAGTACTATCAAAACAATGATCAAAATGAAAACAAAATAAATGATAATAATAATAATTACGCTTTAAAATATTTATGTTTTTATTGAAAACGCCGATTTTTCCTACATTTATTGACAGAAAACGTATACCCTTTAAATGTCACCCGGAATGATTGTTTTAGAGTTATTTTCGTTTGTTCAGTGCACCAACATATTTAAATCATTATTGTGAGATTTACACCCGTATACTGTGGAATACTGAGGAATGTAACTCGGTAAATGTAAGCTGTAGTAGTTTTTTTTTTGTCAAAAATAAACACAAAAATTGCTGTCTTGGTTCCTTTGTTGTTAATATCGGTGAAACAAACGTTTAAGGGCTACAATCACTTGTATATGATATATGTATACTTGTTTTTGGATAGTTTCGCGAATGTTAATTTTAGGTCACTTTCAGTCATTTATAAGTACGGGAAGATTATGTTATATTATATACCATAAAAAAAATGAAGGCTCTAATATACGGGATGGACAAAAATATTCGTTTATTTAGGTTTCTTCAAGACAATGTTAAAAAATATTTATCGTTTTTTTTACTAATACATTCTAATTAGGTGTAATCGCAGAATACATATTTTAATTAGAATCCTCAGTTGATTTTCAAGAAAAAAATATTTTGTTTTGTGCAAAATGAAGAAAAACATCTGCCATTTAACATAGTCAGGTACGAAAAATGATATTACTAAGGTGGTGGCCATCTTCTCGAATGCAGTTTTCAAGTCTCTCCCAGCAATCATTCGTAACTCGAGCCAACTGCTCTCGGTCAATCGAATGCACCTCTTCTGTGATGGCATCTTTCAACTACATTAATGTACGGGGTTTGTGGACATAAACACGTTCTTTTAGGTCCACCACAGGAAAAAGTCACAGGAGGATAAGTCCGGTGATCTTGAGGGCCACTGCACGTCACCGAAACGCGAAATGAGGCGCCCAGGGAACATGTTACTCACAACTTGCATCGTGATGTTGGTAGTGTGCGCAGTGGCGCCATCCTGTTGAAAATAAACATGTCTCATATTGATTCGTCGCCTCCGCAATTCTGACACAAAAAACGTATTCAGCATGTGAACGTAACGTTGTGAGTTCACCGTTACTGTTGCGCCGTTCTCTTCAGAAAAATAAGGCCCCATTACACCAAATGGGGCAACCGCACACCAAACTATGACACGCTCAGAGTGGAGAGGTCTTTCGTGGATGTTGCGAGGATTTTGGGGGGCCTAGAAACGGAAGTTCTGCTTGTTTACTGCGCCATTCAAGTGAAAATGAGCTTCATCGCTCATTATCACTAATGCATTTGGATCCTCTTCCCAAATCACTGGCATACGCACAGCAAAGTCTTCGCGTGCTGCGTAGTCCCTTCTCTGGAACTGCTGAACCACCAGCATTTTATAGGGATGGAATTTTAAATCCAAACGTAAGATTTTTCTTAAGAAATCACGGCTCATCTCTAACTCGCGTGCATGTTGACGTGCGAATCGAATCGGACTCCTGGCGAGTGCCTCTCTCACTCTGGCGATGTTTTCGGACGTCCTTGCAGTTCTTACAGGGCCTGGCGATTTTTCTTCACGATGCTTCCTCGCGTCCTCAAAGCTTCAACCCATCTTAAGATAGTATTGCGGCTTGGAACTACGCCATGTCGACCGATATTTTAATGGCGACGAAATTCGACTTCCACATTTCCTTCAGATTTTCCTTTAGATTCGTTTTCAGATTCTTCTGCAGATTCTGTACTGAAATAGTTGTCCAAAAACCTAGCTGGTATTGAAATATTTTATTCAAATTGTGGTTTACTGAAGTGCAAAAGAAACAGTGTTATGTGAGGGCAACATCCTACCGAGCGCTGACCTACCTTGCGCTTATAGTATATATGCCTTGTTTCGATTTATTTACAAGAAAGTAATCAAAACAATAATTTGAAGAAAATATTTCAATATGAGCTCAGTTTTTGGACAACTGATTTGATGAAATATTGAGAAACATGAATGATGCAGAAATATATTGAGAAATAGAATATGTGAGTTTTTGTATTTTTTCGCCATTTTCATACGCTTCCCAAGTAACGCCCGAAGCGCCACCTCACGGCGTCAATGCGCATACTATAGCTGGTAAACAAATTCTGTCCTATTTGACACCCAGTTATCTACTAAAAGAATAAGAAACTGGCCATTTATAAAAATAAAGTTGGTAAAACGTTAAAATATTAACAAAGGACAAGCATATTGTGTCCCAGGCTGCGAAAATCGCGAAAATAAAGATTGGGAATTGCATTTTTACTCGTTTCCCAATAGGCCGTGGGAGTTGAAAAGGTGGAAAATGTGGATATCTTCTGTGCGTCGTAACAGGTATCTGATGAAATACTAGCAGACAAGGGGGTTTCCAGGTATTGAACAAGAGATTTCTCAACGTAAATGCACACTTACGATGCCACCTTTTGCTCTAAATTCTCAATTCATGCAGGAAGAAGTTTTGAAAGGTTATTCCATTGCATCAGTGCGCATTCATGTTGAAAGGAGGATCCAACGAGTGAAAAATTTCAAAATATTGGACAATGTTAATATACAAGTATATATATATATATAGTACACCATCTCCAGATCCGTCTGTCACAAACCATCTCAAACTCGTTGTCCACGTTAGGTCAAAATCAGCCATTTTTAACATACTTCCTTGATTTTTTGAAACCGAAAAAAACGAAAAATCGCGTGTCTGATAAAAATATTGGAATGGCTTATTAAGAGAAAATGCTTGTCCTGCAATTTTATATACGTGCGCGCCTAAAGTATGGAATAAATTCAGTAAATGTGAAACAAAAATTTTTTTGGAAAAAATCCTCGAACAGGTCGATTTTGTTTAATAAAAACATACATTTTTGAGGGAACGTCTATTTTCAGATGTCAGTTATTTTTGAGTAATGACGTCATCAACTTATATTTCAAATGGCAACCTCCATGTTCTTATTTAATTTGAGAGACCCTTTCATTGTCGATTTAACGGTATAAAAATGTTGCCACCTTACATAACAACATTTTTGAGTAAATGACAATTGAATGTTACAAACTGAAAAATATATTTTTTCACAATAAATAAACGAAAATTTCTTTAATAAGCAAATGTAGTTTTAAATTAAGTGTTCGAAATGCCGTCCATCAACTTCTTGGCAATATGCAAGCCTGTATACAAATTCTTCTTGTACATTCTGAATGACTTCCGGGGTAATGGATCCCATTTCATCTCTAATGCAATCCCGTAGTTCGCTAAATGGTGTGGTCTTCTGCAGTAAACTTTTCATTTTAAATAACCCCATAAAAAATAATCAAGTGGTGTAAGATCTGGGGATCTCGCGGGCCATTCTATCGGTCCTCGTCTGCCAATCCACCTCTGAGGAAATATGACGTAAATATTCACGAACTGAGCGCGCATAATGCGGGGGTGCTCCGTCTTCCTGAAACTAGAGTGTGTTATCTGGAATGTCAGGATCATTGTCGTTTGGGAAAATTACTGCAAGCGCTGGAACCAGATCATTTTGCAAGAACTCCAGATACCTTTCTCCTGTGAGAGCTTCTTCAAAGAAGAAAGGCCCTATTATTCTGTTTGCGACTATTCCGGCCCACACATTTAATTTCTGTGGATGTTGAGTATGTGCTCCGATGATCCAATGAGGATTCGTCCGACTCCAATACCTGCAATTTTGACGGTTCACTTAGACGGCCGTTTAGACAAAACGTGGCTTCATCGGAAAAAAGTATTTGCTGGTGTAAATTTGGATTTGTTTGACAAATATTCATCATAGTTTCACAGAATTGCAGTCGCCGGTCGGGGTCGTCTTCATTGAGTTCTTGCACAAGCTGAAATTTGTAGGGATGATAGTTTTCTTTCCTCAGGATATGTAGAACTGTCGTCTGACCAACTTCATTTTCTGAGACAACTAGTGTTCCATACAATGTCAATCTTTTTATCTTAGGTAATTTTTGGACGTCCTGATTTTGGTAGATTTTTAACATCACCAATTTCTCTAAATTTGGACTCAATCTTACTAACTGTGGATTGGGTGAAAAGGTTATCTGGATATTTTGCATCAAATAAATTGCATACCTCCTGCTGAGTTCTGGTCTTATTTCCACATCCGATGAAAATCAGAATTTCAATTCTTTGTGTCACAGTTAAATGTGCCATATTAAAATTGGAATTTTTATAAATACTAACAGGTTACATTAACTTTTCGCACAATTTAATGATAAATTTTCTGATTAACTGCCAGTAAAAACCATGGATACGTCAAAAAACTTAATCTGATAATTTTTTTGCTTAGCAACGTACTTTTTCAGAAATTTTCGGTTATTTATTGTGAAAAACATATTTTTCATTTTGTAACATTCAATTGTCATTCACTCAAAAATTTGATATCGTTAAATCGACAATGAAAGGGTCTCTCAAATTATATTAAAAAAATGGGGGGTTGCCTTTTGAAAAA
The DNA here is from genome assembly GCA_029963805.1 of Aromia moschata. NCBI lineage: Eukaryota > Metazoa > Arthropoda > Insecta > Coleoptera > Cerambycidae > Aromia > Aromia moschata. The sequence goes on along the minus strand of JAPWTK010000034.1, from coordinate 2,027,099 downwards.
TAAGTTGATGCCGTCATTACTAAAAAAAACTGACATCTGAAAATATACGTTCCCTCAAAAATGTGTGTTTTAATTAAACAAAATCGACCTGTTCAAGGATTTTTCCAAAAATATTTTGTTTCACATTTACTGAATTTATTCCAAACTTTAGGCGCGCACTGTATTTATATAGGTATAGTCCTTCTATTTTTAATTAAAAAATGATCAATACGCCTGGGGAACAAAAAAAGCGGTGCAACTTTATGACTCCATGGGCGTGCATATATCTTTTGTAAATTCGAAAATTGTGAAATAATTTTTTTCATTCAAATCAATATAGGATATTAAAATTAGCCTGCATACAAAACTCTTAATATTTGTAATATAATTTGCTGTAAATAATGCTCATTTAGCCAGACAATCTCAAAAAATTGTCTGTGTTAATAAACCTAGCTGAAATACGTCACTGGCGCCTTAAACAAGTAGAATTTCTAAAGTCGTAAATCATTTTAACGACGTCGTAAAAATTGTATGGCACAGTGGACCGAATAAGTATTTGGCATGTATTACATACAAAGCAATCCAATAGTATAATGGTCGGCATTCGTTGGTGCATTCGCGGCATCGCGTTGCCAACTCTTCAAAATTTTCTTAAGTACCTATAGTAATATACATAAAGTTGTTTTAATTTACAATTATTTTTTCCAGCAATTTTAAACGTTTTATTTTAATGCTAACTAATAAATTTATATCTATGTATTTTTTTTTAAATATTTCCAAACTAGCTTTCTAAGAACGTCACGAACTAACAGTTTACTGAAGTATGAAGTATACTTGTATAGTGAGCTTAACAATTTTAGAAAATATATCTAACAACCTTGCTTTTTTCTACCTATTTTCAATTTAGAATGGAAATATCATGTCAGATATCAAAATGAATGCAATTTCCTTAAATAAATACAATTTTCTTGTATATTGTGTAGAAAATTTAATAAATTATAATCAGTTTTTTTTTGTAAATGTTATTAGATCTAAAGTTTACTAGATACTGTAAAAACTAGAATCTAATTAGATTACCTGAATATGTACGGATTTATCAATCTTATCATTATAAAAGTGACTAACACAAACCGCAAAAAATCTTACCTACCTCTAATAAGTTGGCTGCTAACAATAAGCCCTGTACATTTTTCTGATGAATTTGTACATTCCCGGTTGAATAACATTTATCAGATAAATTGTTCCTATTAGTCTGGGCTAAATGACAACATTTTCAGCGGTTTTTGGGAAAATATCGATAAGATATTGCAAAGACACGGCTTGGAGTTTGCTGATATAAACCGTTATATGTTAATACTATTAATAGAAATGATATGAACAATGAGGATGAATGTATATTTAGGAAATGGTCTTACACAACTGACACTAATTTTAAGAATAAGGTTAAACAAAGAAACCACCGCAAAGCCAGCAGACAGCGGGGAACGTTGACAGTGCATAATATCCAGACATTACGCAGACTGCTTGGTGCAACAGATTATAGCTAGTCAGATAAGACTGAATATAAGCATTAATATGAAGTGAAAACAAAATTGCGGAAAATACGTAGTTCAACAATTTAACATGCCTAATTTTCGGAACATATTGTCTAGACAAATTTATTAAAGACTAAGTATGTCTTTATTGCCTCGAGAGGGAAACGAAAAAGGAACAAATTTTAAAAAATTAAGACGTCGCACCTTACGCAAGTATCTAGGCGTATTTAAAATACTAGGCACAACTGTTATTTTATTGATATTACCGTTTTTAGTGTTGGCTGGTGGAATTTGAAATTCTAGTAACTATTATGATATAGTCCTGGAATGGGTACTGGAACCTTAGGCGTAGAAACAAAAAACCGGACGTTTTCCACGAAACACCGAACTACTATACTTTTCTCGACGCGCGTTTCGCCAACTAAGTAGGCATCTTCAGGAGAAGATTAAAACTAAATTCCAACCTACACACTTGCTCTATGTATTTAATTTGCCGTCACGGTAACAAGACAGATGTTATTCGATTCGGTGGAACCGTATAACATGTGTCTTTGATTACCAGAGCGAACAGTGGACTGCTGGATATTGGACCATTGTCCTTATTCATACTACTGTTACATTTTATGATTTCTAACTTTCAAAACTATCTAACTGTCTACTGTTTGTTACATTTCTAATTAATTGTACATTATTTTTGTCTATCCTATGGTTGTTATCAAAAACATGTTGGGCAACACAATATTTTTCCGTTCTGCCATATTTTAAATGAGCCATGTGTTTTTTAAATCTGGTCAAAATAGACCTTTTTGTTTGCCCAATATACTTTTGATCACAACCTTTACAACTTATTTCGTATATTCCTGACTTCGTTATTGTCGATTTTATCTTTGGGGTTGCTCAAAAACGTCTCTAGTTTATTTTTAGAATTATAAACCAAATTGATATTAATATCTTTAAAAACTGTATCTAGTCCGAAGGTAAATTTAAGTTCATATGGTAACGAAACAAATTTCGAATTGTCAGTATTCTACGAAAAGTCGGGGAATTGTACAAGGTTCCCTTAAATTTACTCTTCCTTTTTAATCTATCTATCTATAAATACACTGAGTAACCGTTATTCTTAGCTATGTCCTTTATTAAATTTTTTTAAACCCCTCTTTATTAAGGGGGAAACTTAACAAAAAGTTGTATATGTATCAAATTCTAACTTATTTTCACTAAGTATTTCTAATAACTAATATGTCTAAAAATGGTAGTTGTTCATTGTGTTCCATTTCACATGTAAATTTTATGGTAGGGAAACGGTTATTTAATTTAGCAACAAAATTATCTAAAATAATTGCTTTTGTATCAAATACCACGAAGATATCGTCCATGTAACTCAATCAGACTCTGGGGATATACTCGAATTTATCTTTTGCGTCTGTCTCAAATTTACTCATAAAAAGATTTGCAATGAGAGGTGACAAGGAGTTACCCATTGCCGTTCCCTCATGTTGTTGAAAGTATTCACCATTATACTGAAAACAATTTTGATTCATACAAATACTAGTAACACCGAATGTATTCCTTAATAATTTTATCGTCTAAACCATTTAATTCGAGTAATCCAAAGTTTGCGGGATTGGGATACTTGAAAACAATGAGCATCAGTCATCAAACGAGACCAAAATTTCACCTTCTTGCAACTGAATATTTTTGATATTGTTAATGAACTCGAATTTTTAACTGAAAAACTTGTTTGTGCAATAGGCAAATTTTTGAACTCGTTCGTCAAGCATTTTGATAAATTATAAGTTGGGGATTCTATCGCTGAGACAATTGGTCTTACAGATTTTCCTGGTTAATGTATTTTTGGTATTGGTATATAGCATGATATAAACGCGCGTCGCGAAAAGTATAGTAGTTCGGTGTTTCGTGGAAAACGTCAGTTTTTTTTAATAAAAAATAAAATTCCATAACATTAACAGATTTCGAAATTTCGAAAAAAGACACAATAAAAATACTATATTTACTTGATGATTAAGTCCGACCGCACACGAGACAACACGAAACCAGGTCAACAATATAACATCCCATGTCTGTTACTTCCTACATAAAGAAGTGGGGATCCAACAACGGGGCAACATGAATCTCATATTACCTCGATTGGGTGATGGGGATTGATGGGTTTGAGTTGATAAGGCGACAGTCATTTAGTCATAATAATCTTCCATAAGTTGTAATATGAAGTCATATAGACTTAATGCGTTTCATAAATGAAGTAGAGGTTGTGCCACGCAAAGAGTAATGGAAGCTTCCAATGGGTAATAAAGTAGGTTAATAAAAAAAGTGGGGTAGTTATACTTACCATGATCCTTTGTCAGCCAGTATAAAGTTGAACCAACAGTTAATATCCACATAGAACTCTTTGTGTTTTATTAAAATTTTATAACCAGTGATTTTTACGAAAACTATAGTAAGTATTTTTCCCAAAATGGCTCAGTTAGTCAAATAGATACTCTAAAGATTTTCCTTTAATATGTGTCCTGGAACTTTGAAACAGATTTATTATTTTCGGAGTTATTCACGGTTTTTTGAAAACATCGCAATTTTAGAATTTTAGCGATATATTTTCACATAATCGACATCTTCACATCTAATTCACATCTAATTTCACACAATCATCTTCAGTTTGGGCTTATTAAACGCAGAATTTCACAAACTATAATCCTAATCGGAAGCAAAAAAAAAATATACTGTAGGATAAAAAATTATCAGAATCTAAGCAACCTTCAGAATGTGGGTAGCATGACCAAAGTTTACAGAATCTGTAAACTTTGGCATGACTTTCGTGTTTGACTGTATATCAAACTGCATGAGGGCGTCAAAAGAGCAAGGCCATTAGTAGCAAGATCAAAGAACAGACTACACAATTGTTTGTTTTTAAATTAAAATGCTATCGAGTTGACACTGATTCATTGATATTAATGTAGCTATCATTTATTGGTAGATACTGGAATCCGTAAGTTGGTCAGATGCTTTTTCATTTTCTAAAATATTGAGGTTTATTTTGGAATGCTTGTCAGAAAATGTCATAGATGCGGTGTAAGGCAATACTAAAATCAGAAAACAATAAAAAATACATTTTATTTGTACCTACATAATTTTTTCACTCAATTTTCCATTCATCATTTTGTATTTTTGACCTTACAATATAAACGTCATATGTACAGGGTGACCAATTTATCATAGGAAGTGAGTTTTTCTCGGAAACGGCTGAGAGAAATTAATTTTTGTGAACGGTAATCATTTTTGCTCACCTTCACTCAAAATTAAGGCGAAAATAAAAAATATGTCTTAACGACGCTAAGCGTCGCGACACTTATTAATTGTGTTTTTTTTTTATTTAACATTTTTTTTTGTATCTTCAATATTTAAAAAGTTATGGTCGTTTATTATTTAGCGCTATATCTGTTTTTCTCGTAAGCTGCTAGCTAAATGCATATAATTTCTATATAAAATATAAATAATATATCAATTCTAATATAACAAATCTAAAATTAATAACATAACAAATCAATTATAATAAATATAAAAAATATAGCTAAATGATGCTCAGCATCGCGACGCCGAAATTTTTTTTAGCAAAATACCTACCAATTTTTTTACCTTCTTTATTTCAAAAGTTATGATTGATTTCCCGATGCAGAAAACCAGAAAAATAAAAATTAATTATTTAATAAATGCTCAATATGCACAATTGTTATTTAAGCATAACGAATTCGAATGTTTTCTTAGTTCATTAGAACTTATATTATGGCTTTATTTTACTAAACTTTAGTTTCAAAAACTAAACTTAGTTTAGTTTAGTTTATTTGCCTTTAGGAAAGTAAATTGATAGGTATAGTCTTTACAGAAATTATGTTAAATAAAAAAATAACTCATAATTAGTAGGTATACCTTTGTATTGGTAAATTATAAAAGGTATCGTGCTGAAATTTTTTTTGAGGCGTCGCGACGCTTAGCGTTGAGACATATTTTTTATTTTTGCCTTAATTTTGAGCGAAGGTGAGAAAAAATGATTTACCGTTAACAAAAATTAATTTTCTCCGCCGTTTCCGAGAAAAACTCACTTCTTATGATATATCGATCACGTATATTTATTTTATGTTTATTCTAACACTGTTTCTTATAGCCAATTTCAGTTATTTCAGAACTCCAAAATTGTAAATGTTAAGAGGCAAAAAGTAAACAACAACTGTCGTATATAAAACTGTGGTTCATTTTTCCACTCTATTATTTATTTATGTTACATATGAGGAATAGTCTGAATCTATGCGTTTACTTGTTTCAACCATTTTTGTCGAAATAAAATTGGATAAGTTCAAAAAGCTTTACTCAAGTTTTGTGACTCACCTAATTTTTAAACAGGAACTGTGGTAAATGATAATATTGAAGTTTAAGCGTATAAACTTGTGGGTAGTTTGCACGTAGGCATATACAGATAATTCGGATATTTGAACCATTTTTTTTGGTAATAAATTGACGAAGGTTTAAGCCATATAACGTATATATCTGACTGTAATTAATTAATTAATCTTTGTATAATTTTTATCTTATGGTAGATAATCCTTATCCTATTTTCTTAGATCTTTTCTATCTACACTACCCTATTAACATACCTACCTGTAATCTTCTCTATTCTGGTAGACATTATACGAGTAAAGTTTAAAAAACATGGGTAATCAAATTAAAATACATCGATATCTAATAAAATTTATTTTCAAAAACTATTGAGAATATAAATATAACCTAAGAATATTTACACTAATATTTTTGGCGTATTTAGCTGTATGATTAAGAAAAAAAAACAAAATATATTTACATCATCAGTTGAGATTATTCCCTTCGCATGTAGGTATATGTATATTTTTTATGTGAAATGTTTAATACAGATATTAAGCTTAATATAAACAGACCTTATATTCTTGTTCCACACTTTAGTCACAAATTAGCTATAGAACGAATTGTAGCTATTAATGAAATAACTTTTTGTAATAGGTAGTAGTGTAGCCAGAAATAATGACAATTTAAACACATTTTTCATATTAATGGTGTCAAAAAAACACCGCTGAAAGACTTATATCGAAAAAAATAATAGATGCCTTCGGTATACATGATGGAAAATGAATTTGGATCACTTCCACCCATACATATGTACATGGTGCTGCACGGTGAGTGGGAGAACTACAAATAATAAGGAGCTGAAAATTTGGTTAACGTTTTGGGAGAACTATAAATAATAAGCTGAAAATTTGTCATCAGGGAGACTCTACAGTTCGTTATTTTAAACGACATGCTATATTTTTTATGCCATATTTGATTTCTACTCATTAATTTAAAGTCACTTTAATGACCACTCTCGAAAACCGGTCATTTTAGAGATCTAATATGAGCGGTTTTCGAGATATACCAATTTTGAGAAAAAAGAAAATGAAAATGTAAACCCATAGAAAAAAAAAACAAATAATTACCGCAGTGGTAAAATTTTATGGTTAATTTTTTTACCATGTAAGTATGAGAGTATGAGAGGTTGAACTTACTGTCAAGAAATTGTAAGTTTACGGAAAAATCTATAGGGTGCTCAAAATGGAGGGTCAAACTTCAACAATTTTGTCCTTTATTAAGTCGCTTATTTTAAATAGAACGTACTATATTTTATGATTCCTTTCGCCTCCTTTCTTTATCCCCTTTCAACACACACTAGTACTTCCTTTACCCAAAATATATTTTCGAGTTATTTGAAATTATTCAACAGTGTGGTTAGAGGATCAAATTTTAACTATATCCTTACTTAAGTCGATTATTTTAAATAGAACACACTATATTTTATAATATCGTTTGCTTCCTTCTTTCATCCTCTTTCTTTAAATATTAGTATTCCCTATACTTATCTAAACTGTATGGTTTTTGAGTTATCTCAAGGTATTTATCAAAATTATTAAAGCGAGATTTACATTTGGTGTGACGTATGTACAGTATTATATGTAGGTATCCAATAAAGTCAACTGTCCCTCAAAAGTATGTATAGAAAGGGATGAAAAAAGGAAACTAACGGTATTATAAAATTACAAAATATTTATTTAAAATGGCCGACTTAGCAAAGGACAAAGTTCTTCAAATTTAATCCTCTAATCACTTTAATAAATAATTTGAAATAACTCGAAAACATTTTGAGTATAGGGAATGTAGAATGTCTTGAAAGAGGATAAAAAAAGGAAGCAAATGGAATCATAAAATATAATACGTTTTAGTGTTTAAAATAGGCGACTTTAATAAAGGACAAAGTTGTTTGTGTTGTTTAATAAAGGACAATGTTTGACTGTAATGTAAGCTAAATCTCTCCCACTTACAGGTTACAAAAAAATAACAATATAATTTTACCACCGCGAAAGTTATTTTCTTTCTAGAGTTTTACCATTTCATTTTTTTTCTTGAAATTGAAATATCTCGAAAACCGTTCGTCAAAACTATTATTAAAGTGATTTTAAATCAATGAGTAGAAACAAAATATGGTATAATAAATATAGCATGCCATTTAAAATAACAAAGTTAGTATTCACTTCCTGTCATATCTGGAAGTTCCAGAATGACGCCATTTCAGATGTGTAGTGCATCCCCAACACAACCAGATACAAATTAACAGCTCCATACCATTTATAGTTCTCCCCTAAACGTTTAATAGGCCACTCAACGTGAAGCACCCTGTATATCCATATATATTTAGCTGCGCTGCAAGAACAGAAATTTTGATGGTATAGTAGGACGTTACAAAAATAAAGAGTAATACTAATAAGTAATATTGAGTTACTTAGTTTATGTAAGTACCTTTTTTCATACCAACCTTTTACATGTAGGGATGGTATAATAAAGATTACTGAATATTACTGTCGTACCAACTCTTCACAAATGTGTGGAGGGTTTGTCTGACAATATATTGACTTTTTTTAATAATAGTAAGTAGGTAATTCCATACCTACTAAAACAAGACAAGCATGTCTTGATTTAGTACTAATAAGAAATAACTAACTCAAGACATGCATACTAATTCATTATTTTTTCAATTGCCAACATAAAATTTGAAACATACAATTTCGTTACAACGAACGTAGTTACTACTATAACATCAAAATTATGGAAAATAACTATCTGACTTTTTTGATTTGACTTATTGTTTTTTTTTAAGTTCTGCTGTTATAATTAGGATGTGTGGTACATTAGGATCTATCAGTCAGGATGTCAGTTTTTTTAATGTGGAAAATACGGGTAGTTATCCATTTATGAGGTTTTGATTCTAGTTCAGTCGAAATTCCAAAAGCGGTTAACTAGTCGGTAATCGGATCATAAGTAATTGTTACAAAGTTTCATTCACATGTTATTGTTGTCCGTCCATGACGTACCTACTAGTTGTAAACATGGGCTCTTATTTCACTTTCCCGAAGTATAAAATTACAATTGAATTTTAATAACTCTGTTTTTTGAATTGAATTTTAATAACGCAATTTTGTTTTACATAATTCTGAAAATTTGACGACAGTCGATACTTTCTATTTAACTAAAATATTTTGAGAGATTCGGAACTTCTACACCGGAGGTAAATGCCAACTTGCTTATTTCAAATGGAACACCCTGTATATTATTGCTTTTTTTTATTGTACATGAAATTATAGAAGCATTTCATATGTATAATGTGCTGTACCTATATCTAACAGTTTTTTAATTTTTTACAACGAATTTACTGTTGGGAAATTATGGGTATTCCATAAATGATTTTTTATTCATTTTGCAACTTGTTTGGGTAAATTCATAGGAATAAACTTCACTTTATTAAAATTTGCACGCCCGTGTCTGATTTTTTATATCAGGTGCTCGCAAAAAAATAAATTGTATTTCAAAAAATGTTATATGTATTTTTCAAAAGGAAATAAGGGTGCCTTTCGATTAGATTGTCTATGGGTTAGTTCAATTGTTTTCATTCAGCTTTCAAATTAAGTTTTCCCATTGTAAAATACAATGTTGTTAACTTTGAATATGAACATCCAGAAGAACTCAAATGCTTTTGAAATGTCCAAAACACTAGTGCAATATTTATAAAGCAACTAATTGTTTTCTTGAGGCTATAACCAATTTAGCGACTAAAAGTTAACAAAACTGTACTTATTACCCTTATTTTAAAAGCTGAATAAAAATCCTTTATAAAAATAACATTTTTAAACCTTTAAAAATGATGTTTGTTGTAAATTTTTTGAATTCGAACTTTTTGATTTTGAACACCCAGTGTAAAAAAATTATACAGGCGTCCTAGTTACTAAAATAAACTATATTTTACGAATTTACCGAAACATGTGAATATTTATTTTACACATTTTTTTAAAGATTCCCTGTCCCCTGAAACAGGGGACTGTCATTTGCGATCGAAAACTGTAAATATTTCAAAAGCTTTAAGATATTATACATCAAATGCCTCTAGAATGCAAGAATATGTAGGGTGTTCAATTTAAAATAAGCAAGTTTACATCTACTTCCGGTATAAGCGGAAGCCCAGATTTATAAAAAATATTTTTGATATATAACATAACAACTTAGGCCCGCTCTGGTGGGACGCCGTTCTATTTACGTCCATAAAGTTAGCATTACCACTTCGCAATTTTGCAATGACGATATATGGATTAATTGTCGTTTTTTTGTCGTAAATTTGTCGTGAAATGATAAAATTTGTCGCGCTTTATTTAAAAAAAAACCCATGGTAATGCCAACTTTACTGTCAAGTTAGCATTACCTCATTCCTAAACCGGCTGAATTCGTGGGAGAAAGCGTTCAGAGTATGATAATAATTTGTCGTGAATTTGTCGTGAACAAATGAGTTCAAAAAAAATCACCCCTTGATGAATTACAGGGGAGGTATCGTTATGTTCGAAGACAAATATTACATTTCTCGTATCACTATAAAATGCATTTCACGACAAATCATTTTCAGGCACGACAATTTCGTATGCCACGCACGACAAATTCCTGAAAAAGAATCCCCTCGAAAAAAACCACCCCCTGCTGAAGTACACCTGTGGTAGTGCTGGGAACGGGGAAAAAAATCTGACTTCTTATTTTTGCGAAATGTACTTTCGCGACAAATTATTTTCTGGTACGACAAATTCGTATGCCACGCACGACAAATTCCTGAAAAAAGAATCCCCTCGAAAAAAACCACCCCTTGCTGAAGTACACCTGTGGTAGTGCTGGGAACGGGGAAAAAATTCTGACTTTTTCTTACTTTCGCGACAAATTATTTTCGTGCACACAAATTTGTATGCGACGCACGACAAATTCCTGAAAAAGAATCCCCCGAAAAAAACACCCGTATAATTTTGACCCGGATAACCGAGATACACCAGCACCGCAAGAACATCAAAGTGTTTAAAGTACTTCTACAGAATCCAGTGAAGTACCTAGTATCAGAACAGGTGCAGGTTGTACGGATAAGGAAATTCCTGCACAAAAAAAATATGTACAACAGCATATTTCTGATTTAACAGAACACCTATTTCCGAAAACAAAAGACTGAAATTAGATTTTCAAAGTTATATTAGTTGTTAATCGACGGGAAAAGCAACTTGGGTAACTTAACTTGCAATAACTTTTGGAAGATGACATTTGGTGGAAAATAATTTGTCGCGAAAGTACTTTTCGCAAAAATAAGAAGTCAGAATTTTTCCTCGTTCCAGCACTACCACAGGTGTACTTCAGCAAGGGGTGGTTTTTTCGGGGTATTCTTTTTCAGGAACTTGTCGTGCCGGAAAATAATGTGTCGCGAAACTATATTTCGGAAAAATAAGAAGTTAGAATTGTTTCCCCGCTCCCAGCATTACCACAGCTGTATTTCAGCAGGGGGTGTTTTTTTCGGGGGGATTCTTTTTCAGGAATTTGTCGTGCCGGAAAATAATTTGTCGCGAAAGTACATTTCGAAAAAATAAGAAGTCAGATTTTTTTCCCCGTTCCCAGCATTACCACAGGTGTGTTGTATTTACATGTTTAAACTTTATTTTACAATCAATTTTAATTTCTGGATGTGGCTACTTACCAATATATACAAATATTTGAAACTATTTTTTTCGAGAAAGTAGTGTTGGTTTGCAATAGATTTTGTGTTAGTATCTAATGTTGTGCATAGTATAAACAATTTACGAATACTTTGCATTTTTTTGGCTTTTTGCTCTGCGACTAAAGTGTAGAGTCTTAATAGTTATATGCAAATTTAATAAATATATGTACATTGCCAAGAGTCTACATTTACTTTGTACAATATTACAAAAAATAATCTATATATACTTAAAAAGACAATTTAATATCAAGTAGGCGTATATACCGAAGTATTTTATGGCACATTTTTAGGCCCAAGTAAGGGTTTTCAAAGATTTATTTTGGCACAGGTTATGGTATAAAAAGGCACGTATCTTACCTATTTGTAAATTCGTATAGTATTTTAAAATAGTTCTCCGATTTAGTAGGAGCCATATATAGCGTGGAAAAACGTCTCGCATAATTTATTAACTTGTAGGTATACGAATAAAAAAAATGTCCTGAATAAAAGTGTTTCATCAGTTTATTTGCCATGTTTCTATCAACACGAAATAATTTTGTCTTTTCGCGTTTGATTGTTATAGAGACCAACTTTATTTTTTTAAATGACAATTCGTAGGTTTTCTCTCAATATCTGAAAAAAATGTGTTTTCTCTTTACTGTACACAGTGTACACTAAACATTTGATGAGGTTACATAAAGAAATTTTCGCAAAAAAAAAAACGTTTAAAGTTAGCTTTTTGAAGCTAATAAAAAAAGTATTTGTGAAGTTAAGATATTTTCGTGGTATTTAAGTCATAACAGTCGTTATTTTTTATTTTCTGTATTTGTGTTCAATAATTTCTTATTTATTTTGCGTTTTTATGATTTATAAATAAATAATGGATCGCTTGAGTGAGAAGCAAATAATTGAAATTTTAGTAATGAGGGGGGTATGGGACATGCAGAGATCGCAAGAGCAAGTTTGTGTGCTGTGAATTGTAAAAAATGAAATGTACCCCAACAGATCTCCAATAAACGAGTCAACAGTCAGCCGAGTGATAAAGAAATTTCAAGTATAGAATATCCATTCTAAATTGAAAATAGATACTTATACGAGGTAGGATAAGGATATATCAGTTTACTAACACTTTGTATGGAACTAAATACGCGTTTCTATACTGATCTTTACCCGTATACGCCGTATCGTAGTCCACGTTGTCTTGACGAGCGTCTGTCACATAAGACGTGGGCGGAATCTTCATTTCATTGGTCATTGTCGCTACTCTGGTAGGGGGAAATATGTTACCAGACAGTGCATACATCGACCCAGTTGATTACGTTGGCGGTAAAACACGGGTTATAACCACGCTACCTTTGACCGACTGTATACAAAGAAACGTTGTTTTTGTGAGTGTTTTGATGCCTATATTCTGTGCGCGTACAATAACGGCGAAGTGGGTTTTTAAAAGGTTTAAATTATACAAACTTTTATTTTATTTGCGTCATAATTCAATCATTAAAAATCGATATTTTTAATCACTACCTCTTTCATAAACATGGCTTTCTAGAGGCCGTTCGAAACGGATGACAATAACGTAGCTTCAGATATAACCAGCGAAAATGTCGAAACGGTCGAGTAATATGAATTTAAAAATAAAGACCTACATTGTCAAAGTCAGCGTATTATTTTAAACGTATATGAATGCCTAAAAGCGACGTTAATTACTTATTATTACCTATCCCTAAAAAGTTATTATTCGAGCATGCCCAAGGAATCATAAAGTTGCACCACTTTTTTTGTTCCCCAGGCGTATTTATCATTTTCAATTCAGAATAAATGGACTATAACTGGTAGCGTTAAGAATTCCGCTAAGTCAGGTAGACCTAGAACTGCAACCGGAGGAGTTAAAGCGTTAAATGTTTTGCTCTCAGTGCGCGAAAATCCAATCAAATTTTCCAGGGTCTTGGCAACTACTTTTGATGTTTCCCACCAGTCAGTTAAAAAAATATTTAAGCGAGAAAAGTTACGTCCATATAAACTACAACTTGTTCAAGAGTTAAACGAGGATGACTTCGATGGAAAGATGCCATCACAATAATAACTTCGCAAGAATATACGACATAATAGCCGTTACTGGTCAAGTCAGAACCCTCATTGGTTCCAAGAAGCGCATATCCAAATTCTGCAAAAAGTGAATGTTTCGGTAGGTATTGTTGGACCTTTGTTCATAGATGGAAATTTATATTCTGAAAAATATTAAGATCTGCTAAGAAATCACATTATTCCATCTTGCAGACTGTCGTTTCCGGGTGAAAATAATGTTATTAACCAACAATAATGGTTCCAACAGGATGGAGCACCACCACATTTTGCGGAAAATATCAGGGAGTATTTAAAAGCACAATTTCCAGAACGCTGGATAGACAGAAGAGCCATTGGAGAAGAGAATTGAATGGCCAGCGCGCTCCCTGGATCTAAATCCCCGTTATATTTTTCTGTGGGGGTATTAAGAATGTAAAGTTTATGTAAGTCGACCAGATAACATTGATGATTTGAAACAGAACATTGCAAATTAAATATGGGTCATTTCTGAAGATTTCCTTGTAAATGTTATTGAAGAGTTTCGGGACCGGCTTGAGCATTGCATAGTGGAAAATGGAGGTCAGTTTCAACACCTCATTAGTTAACTATTGTATGTTGCTTCATTTAAAAAAAATATTAACTACAGTGGAGCATCGATTATCCGAACCTCAGTTATCCGAACGACCGGTTAACCGAACCTCAAAATCTAACCGCCCCCCTCTTCTACTCCACGAGTGGCCTACGCGACAACGTCAGTCGTCACATCGTCAGTGCGGGCGTTGTGCAGTGGTTGTTCTCTTTTTCTTTTTGGTACACATTGAAGTGTAAAATACATTTGTGTGTTGTATTAATGTTTGTTTGTTTGTTTGTTTATTTAATTATCTATGAACATACATATTATGTACCTACACCCCAAATAGTTTTTTTTTAAATTATCGGTTATCCGAAATATCAGTTATCCGAACCACCCGGGTTCCCAATTAGTTCGGATAATCGATGCTCCACTGTACTAATTTTTAAAAATGAAACAGCAATTGTCAGCAATTTTTGCAAAACAAAGTATGTTTTGCAAAAATTAACTTTATATACGTTTTTTTCCGAAAATTTCTTGATGTAACCATATTATTTTTTTAGTGTGCAGTAAATAGAAAAAGCTGCTCTTTCAGATATTGAGAGAAAACCTACGGGTTGCCATTTAGAACAATAAAGTCTCCATAACAACCAAACGCGAAAAGACAAAATCGTTTCATAAAGATAGAAACGTGGAAAATAAACTGACGATCAATTTTTAATCGGGACATTTTTTTCATATACAAGGTTATTAAAAAGTTACAGGCGTTATGATTGACTTCTATGCCACGCTGTACATATGTACATACATACGTATGTCCGTATGTGTGTGTACGTTACATGCTTCGGTTTGTAATCATCACAAATAAATAGGTACAAGTATACATATGCATGTTTTACATATCAACATACATATGTATATTTTACATTTTGTAGGTATATCTCTATAAAACATTCAGATCACTTCCTAAGCGTGTGTTCTTATTGAAATTTTATTTAAACTCTATTTTAGAAAGACATATGTACATACCATAACTAAAAACTATTTTGGAATTAATGCCATTCCAACACACTCGTTCGGAAGTTTTTTGACCAATCAGAATTTATTTTTGTCTTTGCGTTGACGTTAATGAGTTTAGAATATATGTATGAAAATGTTGTACTATAATGTTTATAGTGATGTAAATTATGAAATTATTGTAATATTAGTCTTTTTTCAGTTAGTTCTACCATATGTTCAAACTTCTCAAAATGAATATTTTTAAGCTTCTGTACGCCATTGTCATATTTCACACGCTTGGATAAGTTGTTAGCGTCATTAATGTGAACATCAAGTGAAATATGTTACATGTATTTGACAGCAAGCGAAGTTCATTTGTCTTTTAATAATAATCAATAACAACTAAATCATAGTTTGTGAGAGATTACGGAAAAAATGTAATAAACCTACTGTCCATCAAGGAATCTATCGTTTAATCTCTCTTTCTTTTTTTTTAACATCACATCACTTTGCCTAAGTAGTGCTGTAGACACAGAATTTTCTTAAGTTTGCATTAAACCTCTCCTTGACCAGTTTTTTTCTGTTTCTAAATTTGTCGTGAACCTTTTTTTCACCTGTGCCATTTTACTTTTGGAGTATAGAATTGATAGTATTTACACTACCAATTTATTGTTCATTCGTAATCGTTAAAAGGTTATACAGCGTGTTTGAAAATTACACCAAAAATAGTTCGAGTTTAAGTAAATAGGAGTGTAAAAATCTTATATATAAAAATCTCGTGTCACGGTGTTTGTGTCCGCACTCCTCCGAAACGGCTCGACCGATATTTATGAAATTTTTTATGTATATTTGGTAGGTATGAGAAGAGGTCGTAAAGTATATTTCATACCGCTAAGTGATTAGGGTGTCCCTATCCAGAAAGATTTTTTCTATTTTTTTGGACAAAAAATTATTAAAATTATCCGGCTTGTAAATCAGAGGCGTTACCCGCTATGGAGTGGAGGTGAAATTTAACTCCAACTTTGATATGTCCTCTATTTCCAGTAGAGTATTGTGAAATTTTAGAGATTTTTCACAATAAATAAAAATCATTTCGTTGAATTTGGACAGGATACTTGCAATTAATTTTAGATTTAAAAAATGCATTAAACAAACTTGAGTAAGGTTTTTGTCATCTTTTTACTTGCTCTATATAAAATAGTTTTTGTAAAATGCTTTCTAATATTAATTTTACTTCATCGAAGGGGTGCAATTTTTGCGTTATATTTCTTTTTTTTATCGTTCAACAAGATGACCATCTATCATCTATGGTGAAAAATCTCTAAAATTTTACAATACAAAACTAAATTCTTTCGTATAAAATCGTAATTATATACAAGTATTTCGAAAAACCATATTCAGGAACACGCTTTTGATGGGGGTGTAATTTCTTTACGAAGTATTTTAAAAAAAGTATTACGATTTTCGTTATTATTTGACTGCTCCACGTATCCTTGAATTTTGACCACATTTTGAAACACCTTGTGTAATTATATTATTTAAAACCGAAGACAATTTCTTTCCATAGTCCACTTTTTTCCTGTAAAAATTCTTCATACTATTCCTAATAATAATGATAATTAATAACCATCTTGGTCTAATTTAAGACGGTTATAATTCACTCAATCTACGGTTAGGCTAAAATAAGTGTGGATTTTTTTGACGTTAACTTTGTTTTTGAACTTTTAAGAAGTATTACAAGGACTGTTTTTTTTATTCATTTTTGAAGCGATTGCAAAGCGGTGCCTCTAAACTACAAGTAAACGTTGTTGGTATAATTTAGAAACACTCTGTATATACTTAATTAAATAAATATCTATTGTTTCATTGAATTTATTCTTGTAACTATTCAACTTGGAATTCGAATTTTATATGGCGATAATAAATTATTTAACGACGGACCTGCTTCTGCTTTAAAACTTTCGCTTACTCTATTATTCGATTACCCTAGTTACATACTATATTTGACGGTCGTTTCGTAGAACGAGTGCGGTGTGTTGGCTGCCGGTGGAGACGGCAGCGACGACGGAATCGAAGGCGGCGGTGGACTTAAGTACGGTTTTCTATCACACTGAATGGGCTGCATGGAATTGCTGGAAGGCCTCATCACTGAAAAAGAGAAACGAATGAAAATGTGTAAATTAAATGTGTACACATCTGCTTATTGATCAATTCGAGGAATATTAGGACGCATAATAAATAGTAATAATCATAATAAAAATAATAAATCTTTGTTGTTTCTAATGAAAACTAAATTTCATATAACAGGGACTTCGGTGACCACTTATATAAAATAAAAAATAAAAAAAAACTATACTTAGGCAATGCATAAAAACATATAAAAAAAGGAGAAACATTGTTCATTCAATAAAAAAGATCTCAATTTCAAGGTACTTATGGCAAACAGGCTAATTTTTTTCATCAATTTTGTATCGAAGTTATTATCGATGGTTGTAATAAAGCTATCTACATACGAGGTATGTAAATTAAGTAATGAGACTAATTTTTTTAAATTTATTTATTCGAATAGAATTACAATTCAGTATTGTCTCCTTCAAAATAACTTCCTTGGGAAACCACACAGCGCTTGAGTATATTCTATAGCCTTGATATAACTATATAAAATAGCCTTTAGCTGGTCGGTTACTGCCGTTTGACTGTTTTCTATGGTCCCAAAATGACGTCTCTTGATGTTATTTTTCAATATAAGGAAGCGAAATGAGTCACAAGGACTCAAGTCAGGCGAATAAGGAGGCTGAGGAGCCACAGGAATGTTTTTACTGTCTAAAAACTTGTTTACTGAAATGGCCGTGTGACAAGGCGCATTGTCGTGATGCACATTCAGTTGTTCTTGATGGTTGGTTTTCGAAGGTTTTTAAAAACCTCTCTGTAAAAGTGTTGATTTACTGTTTGGCCTGAAGGCACAAACTCTTTGTGATAATTCCCTGGCTATCAAAAAAAAAAAAAGAAATCAGCATGCTTTTGATCTTCGACTTGATTATTCTTGCTTTGGGTCTTGGAGAGCTTGAAGTGTGCCATTCCATGCTTTGGCGCTTAGTTTCCGGGTCGTACTCAAACGCCCAATCACCAGTAATGACACGCTCCATAAAATGGGATTATTTGCAATCGATTCTAAAAAGTTATGACACCTTTCTCTCCCAATGTCCTTTAATTTCTGCGAAAGGTTTTTTGGGATCATTTTTGCGCAGATTTTTCTCATCTCCTATTCGTTAGTCAAATCTGATGAACAGTGGTGTGATTCAAATTTAACTCTTTAACTATCTCCGTTGATTTTTGTCGTCAACCGAAGATCTGAACGCACAAGATCCCGTATTCTCTTGACATTTTCATCGGTTCTTGAAGATGAAGGTCTTCCGCTGCGTGGTTCATCTTCAATCGACTCTGAATTGAAGAACGTTCAGATTTTTTAGAAATAAAGAAAAATAAAATGAATCTACACTGGTTGTTTCGGTTTGGTAAAGAAGTCATCCACTAAGAACTATTTCTTATAAAATTACTCTTCTATAACGTACCCAAATAAACAATGTATTCAATTCTTACTTTGAAAATGGTATGTTGTAAAGAAATTGTAAATAGAATAGATTTAAAAGTCTTGTTTGCTAAATTGTATCCCGAAATTGGGGTTTTGTAGGAAATTGAATAATGAGTAAATTTGGGCTACGGGATCCTTCACGGAGGTTAAAAATACTCCGGAAAAGATATGTCTGGAGTAAACAGTACAAAAAATAGACTTATGGCCCGAAAATCATGGTCAATTTTGGCCCAAAATTGGACTTTTTTTGGGTTAATGAAGGGTCAGAAGTAAATTTGGACTACGGAATCCTTTTTAGCTGTGAAAATTACTCCGGAAGCGTTATATCTGGAGTAAATGGTACAAAAAATAGACTTTAGTATCTTTTTGATCAATTTTGGCCCAAAATTGGGTAAATGAAGGGTCAGAAGTAAATTTGGACTATCGAGTCCTTTTGCAGTGATTAAAAATACTCCGAAACAATATATATATACGGAGTAAACGGTACAAAAAAATAGACTTTGATATTTTCTTGGGCAATTTTGACCCAAAATTGGGGTTTTTGTGGAAAACTGATGGGCGATGGAGCAAAACCGACATCGAATTCGTATTCAGCGCATCAAAATACATAAGAATTGACATGTCAGACCTCGGGTTCAGTTTTTTTTTGTATATGATTGTAATCGTACACATCTGAAATTATTTATTTCGCTTGTTTTAAAAGGCGCTGGTGATTTTTATACGATGCTTTACTGTTTTCTCCACCTGTACTGCCTCCAAGCTCTATATTTATGTTATGTGAAACGCTCACACTGGTATATAAACAGCTTCCCTAGATCTTAGCAGATTGTAAAACAGTGAATAGGAATGAGAAGATATGTAAACAAAGATGAAATACATAATAATACTTTGTTAGGATTTATGATTAGCGATCATTTTATTGGCTAGTGGCTTCTGTGAAGTGTTTCGTAATGTGACGTAAGTATCTCGTAACCTATGCTGCTGGTAGTGCGTACATTAGATTACATGCCCACTTTCGAGAATTTCTATTCCTTTCATATTTTATTTCTTTATGCATACTCCGTACTCCGTCTATACCATGGCGTCTATCCCATTGGTTCACTTATTGTGTTACAATTTAAGACCAAGGAAGCTGTTGGCATGTAGGTATAATCGGAAATACATTTGCATTATTAAATTCCACGGCTTTCAATACGCCACATTTTTATTTGTTTCTTTGGATTCCATCTCATGCATAGCTAAGAAAAATATCTAGCAACGGTTTACTGTTTTAACATTATAATTGAGGAGCTTGCATGCAAAACCGGCTATATCCATTTTTGATTTTTTTTACGGAGAAGGCAAAAACTTCTCATTTCATGACCCTTAAAGTTAGAAAAAAGAAACAAAAACACACCTCCTCTATCCAGTATACTGATTTGGCTTGATTAAGATAAATTAACTTATACCTTATAGTTTCCTCAAAATTTTGAAAAAAGCTTTGGATATAGTCGGTTTTGCTTCGAAATCTTGTTAAAAGAAATGAAAACCCCGGATAAAGCTAATTAAAAAAACAAAATATGCTTTAAAATCTAACGTAAAACGAAGCAAAACTTAAAACTGATATTACATTATTAATGATAATAATAATAATAAAAAAACAAAACAAATATCCTAACTTCTAAGGTTATGGAACATATAAAATTCAAAAACTAATGTTTTTATTAAATTTTTACTGCGGTTTCTTCATGAAGGCAATCACATCCTATACCTATCATCTTCTGAAGCACCATCATCTTCTGTTTGAAACAAAAGTTTCTTGTACCATTCAAGGTCAACACAGGATTCCCAATTCTCTCCGAAATGTTCTTTCATTAGATGAGATAGACTCGACTTCTTTTTTTCCGGTATACGGTTTCTAAATTCGACTTGTTTTAACTCCATACATTCACGGTATTTTCCCTTTTTTATTAGAGTTTGAGCTACATGAAACTGTTTATTATTTCTGTAGTATTTGTGTAAAGACACTGTTATTTGGGCCTGCTGTTTGTTTTTTATGTGTCTTTTTCTTAATAGTAATTCTCTTGGCATCCGAAATTCCTTTAATTTTTTTTGTATTTTTTTTCTAGATCCTTAATATTGTATAGCCAGTCATGTCCCAATCGTTTCACATATAACATACGTTTTAAAACGTATCATTGAATATAGCCAGTTTTGCTTCAAAATTGGGATATAGCCGGTTATGCTTCAAAACATCCCTTTTAAGTGGAATTTTAATACAGAAATAGTTGGCTTTGGACTAAAATGATTGCGGGAATCGATAGACCTCTATGAGCCGTTATGAGATAGTACAAAAAAATAATTTTCGGTCAAATATGGATATAGCCGGTTTTGAACGCAAGCTCCTCAATTGTGGACATACCTGTACATATGTATGTAATTTATTTTAAGTAGATAACTTTAATCTTTTTATTAATACCCACTTCTGTAACAATAAAGTAGCTTTGTAATCGTTTTTCCCCTTTCCTAACACAACCTACCTAATATCTTCGATTCAGGAGTTACCCACTTCATTGAAATATTTTTTTAAATCTGTTTTTGCTGAAAGTAAATAAATTCTTGCCAATCCTGCATTTCAATACTAAACATATTTACTATGCTTGAATTCGACAAATTCAAAATTTTCATCAATCAAGTAATTTCGAACGTGGCTCAATTCCTGGTATGAGGGAGACCGGATTTTCTCTTAGAGAAACTGCCAACTGTTTTAAGATCTTGGATCTGAAGAATGTGTTCATGGGCGTCGCACAGTAGGGCCAATTCCCAAAAACCTGGCCAAAACCCCCCAAAAAAGTTTCTAGTTTTGATTTTTTTATTGTTGAGTTGACAATAGGGACCCTGGTAGTTTATGTATTCACTACTATTAGTCCTTTATTGCTTGTATAGGCTCCAGTACAGCATTCGAAAACTCGTCTTCTCTGAAGCCATACGCATTCTGTACTTGTAAAGAAAACAAAGTGTTTCAATAGTTGAGTAATACGACAGATTTAAATAAAACCAAATGGATTCCACTTCTGAAGGTGAGTAGAAAATAATTATATATTGTGTAATATATAGTATTATTAAATCGGACAATTATAAGAATATAATCATTGAATAAAACTTTTACACAATAAAGCAGACGAAAATCTCATGTATTTGTTGGTTAAGTCCATGGCACCGCGCGACACCGCCATAAAACTCAATGGGAATTGTATATAAGCCTATAGCTTATTATATAGAACAAATTTCAGCTGCCTCTAGCTGCCCCTCTGCGTTTTTTCATTTTTTTTCGGAAAGATCTTCTGTATAGTGTGGGTTGTACTATGCGATAAATGTTGAAAAACTTGATCATATATATAAGGTTGGAAAGTCCAAGATTTCAAAGTCGAGCATTAAAAGATTAAACTCTTCAAGTAAAGGGAACTGACAGAGAAATATTATATCCATAGTTGCCAGACTAATATGTCATTTTAAAACTTTTATGAGCGTTATTCTCTGTCTTTCGTGTTTACATCAATAGGGTAGCAATAAAATTATGTAGACGGGACGCCCCGCCCATAAATTATAATGCGCACGTGTTAATTGAATTCTTGTCTAGACTCTAGAGAACAATACCCGAAATAAGGAATCAGTTTAGCCGTGTCTGCGTAAATAAGATATTCATATTGTAATTAAATAAACGTTTTTACTATAATAACAATAACGATGACGGTATACTCTAAGGAGGAAAAAGTGCAAATAATTAAGTGGTATTTCATCTCTCAGAGCGCTAAAGAATTTGGGCGATTTGCAATTTCATTTGAAAATCGGCCGGTACCTACGGTAAAAACCGTATTAAATATCGTCCACAGATTTGAACCACTTATTCAATAGGCATTTTCCCTTTCTTTCGTCTTATAACCGGGTTGATTTTTATTTTTATTTTTTTATTTTTCAATTTTATTTTCTTGCAGACCCGTTAGTTAAGGAATACAAAAATTTGAAAATAAATACAATTATGTTCGTACACTTCTTTTAAGTGTATGGGATAATTGTGAAAGTCAGAATTACGTAAGAATTTCGTTTCATACAGCTAAGTCGTTGTAAACCCCATAGCTGCGAAAAACTACTGAGTCCCACTCTAATTCGGCTATAGGCGGTCGGTGATGGGCCGTGTCAAGTCAACTACCCCTCTCTTCACTTTATATCACGCGCAGGTGTCATACGTTTCTTACACATGTACGAGCGTGAAACACTGTGGCAATTGTCTTTGTCTGTCCTTACTGGTGTCTTTTAACTTATTCTCTTCTACATGTATCGCCAATATGTAAAGGTGTAATTTCCTACGGTGTATGTAAGTCGCTATAGTACATTGGGCCTGAATATCATAGAAAATATTCAAAGACGCAAAATATTCAAATTCACCATTTTAAAACTTTTAAATTTTACTCATTTTTCCAGATTTCTAATTTTGTTTTTTTCAAAATTATTTTTCTTTACAATATTTACTCATCTGATATTCATAATTATTATTATTCACAGATTGCAATGAATTTATGTAGATACTAGTACTTCACACGATATTACCATCACAAGAAAATAAATATTTAACTTAATAAAATTTAATTTAACGAAATGACCATATGGATGAGAATCCGCTACTAAAAATTATCTCTCCTCGAAAAGTGAGTCAAAATATTGTATACCGAATGACCTTAAAAAATATAGTACTTGACATTCAGCTAATCGAATAGAAAAATTTTTGGAAAATGAAGAATGGTTAAATTGCCGCCTTGAAATTTTCCGTGTGCGCACGCTCCGTATCTCTCCGCCATTTTGAAATTTTGTAAATCTAATAACGGATTTGGAATCAGCGGCCTCAAAAACCCCTAAGGAAAGATTTTCAGATCGATTCATATACTTTTTGACTTTTGACCAGGTTTTTGGGATTTGGCCCCACTGTGCGTCGCCGTAAATGAAGATATCTAGGAGGACTACAGATAGTGAAAAACGCCATTTGAGAATGTTGCCGGTAGAGAGACAGATTTCCTCACACCACGAGCTGTAGGAAATTTTTGGAGGGAAACTTTAGAATGAAGCCAGTGTGTAGATATCCTATGGACTTCGTTCTTACCGAGCGTTTCTATATACCTACCCCTAAATTCAATTTCTCGTGCTCGCAGGCTGGAATGGTGTAATGAACGAATGCACTGGGTATAGAAATTACATTATCGGTTTTTTGCGACGATCAGTTCTGTCTGTGGACTCATGATGGATGCAGAAAGGTGAGACGTTTCCGTGGGGAACGGATGCGTTAACATCTAGCTATTGAACGCCATATTGCCTTTACACGTGGAATTATGGTTTGGGGTTCAATATGTTTTGGTAGTAAGTCACTTTTAATATACTTCTTTAGTTTTATTTTTAGTAGATGTTTTAGAACATATCGCAGTGATATATTTTCGCTAAGGCAATCCCAGCCTTCACATGGTAAGAGTTACGATATAGTTTTTGGAAGAAGCGCATGTAGATGTGCTTCCATAGCCTCCACGTTCCCCCGATCTCTCACCGATCGAACATGTTTGGGATAAGATCGGTACCAGACTGGAGTCATTACCCCATCCCTCAGATAATCTCAACGTTCTTCGGCTTCACATACAAAATGCTTGGAATATCTCTCAATTCAGAGTGTCCCTCTGAACCGAGAGTAAATGAGTGCATAATGAAACACGGTGGTGCAACACAATACTGAATATTTTTTGCCATTGTTTATTTATTATTGAAAATTTAATTATTTTTTTATTATATCGATGCACATCTTATGTGTATCGATATATCAAAATATTCTCAAAAGATCAAGAGAAATCAAGATATCTCAAAAATTCTCGGAGATACAAAGCTTTGAATAACACGTGGCGGAACGTTTAGTGCTCCTACCTGCGCGCAACAATTGCCACCTCATATTGTATATAGCCAACTCCTGCTATAGGCAAAGGTCTGTACAATGAAAGGATCAGTCTCAAATGATTGAAAAAATAAAAATTGTTTGAAAAAAATACGAACAAAGGGGATACATTTTGGTACATAAATTTCGCGTCTTGCCGATCGATCTTTTAGAGCATAATTCTCATAATTTGCGATCGTCAATCAATTGTTATATGTTAGTAACTTAAAAAAAGTGTGTTCTCTGATTTAAGATGACTGGTTTTGGCAGGAAAAGGGACACCGCTGAGCTTTACCAAAAAAACCTGCTTCGGTTTAAACGGATGTAGCTCCATCTATATTTAGTGTTTTTTCAAAACTGTAAAGTGTAAAATGAAGGCCATAAAATTACCTTTAATTTAAAAGAAAAAGCGTTTTATTATCTTTTTATTGTTCCCGAGAAAATGCGTTCCAATGTTGGAACTTATTTTTGAGCCTTTACGTGGATGTTGCGGTTTTTATTAAAATAAGTAGGTATACTATATAATGTATGTATATATGTACGTATAAACAAAATCATTTTATTTTGGCTAATTCATAGTTGTTATTGGTTTCTAGAAACTTTAAAAATGAAACTTGGACTAGCTACTATTTATATATAACATCACACACAATCACAAAATATTTTAATGTGGAGGCATTAAAATATTATATTATAAAGCGCCAAAATTTATTTTTAGGTTCCGAGTATTGAGATTATAATTAAATCTCCGGTAAACCAGTTTCTATAATAACAAAATGTTCACGTTGAAAACTTCCACTGTTAAGAGAACTACGACACGTATAAATTGTGTACCTATAAAGTCCTCTAGCTCGTTTACAGATATATGTATAGATATATCCGGAGACACCACACATGTTACAAAAGAATTGCAGTTAATAAGAGAAAATGTGTTAAAAAACAACGAATCGTTGATGAATGAAATCAAAAGTGCATACACCCCACAAATAATGTACTTTGCTTTTTTAAATTAACGTTGTTTTGTGTCAAACAGCATTTAAACAAATGTAATCCGTAAAAGAAAACTTTTCATGAAATGTATGTGATCAGATATTACATATTTTACTTGGAAACGGATTTTAATGACTTATGAAGTCTCTTATATTTTTCAAACTAATAACATTACCTTTAACTTTCAGGTGGATTTTTCAGAACTGATGATATATTTAGTTAAGGCTGTCGAATTAAAGGACATTCAGATTATTAGAAAATTAAATAGTGTTTCGTATTTTTCTATAATTAATCAAATCAATACCACGCGAACAATCAAAAGTAGAAAATAAACAACAAAAGCCAATATGCATAGAGGGTGTTCACTTAACGTTTCGTTGGGATTGCTTTGATCACTTTTAAAGGCTCGATATTTTTTTTTATTTTATGGGTCGCGAAACTGAGATCAGCTCAGATTTGCAAAATTTCCATTTTGGAAAAGTTCTGAAAAAGTGAAAACCCTTATTTTGGAATTTTACAAAATTTGCAGGTGGGAATATATTGCAGTGATGTGGGATGTGGGTATTATTTTATTACTCCCATTTTAAACAGAACACTTAAAGTGTTCTGCTTGATCTATCACCTTAGAACGAAAGACAAGTGGTGCTGCATTTAAAGGTTTACACTTACGCTTACGTTTACTTTACGCCAATATGGACAAAAGAAAAGTAAATTTAAGAATAGAAAGTCTATTTACACATTTTCTACAACCGCTCTTAAAGCACTTCCTCCACACACGGTTCACAGTTTCTAAAATTTAGTATTTTCGCACTAGTGTGTTAAATATTTTTTACACACTAGTAAAGAAGAAGTCGGTACGTAAAGAAAAGTGTAAAAAAATATTGTTTACACCCAATAAAGGCATTTTACACACAAATTGCACACAATAATTTTTCTACATTCAATTTTTAATATAAAAACCCCAAAAGTACTTTAGGACCTAGAGCCTAACAAAAAATTTACACACTAGTGCTTAAAGAAAATTTAAGTGTATGTATGTTTTAAAATTGTGTTGTAGAAAAAATATTGTATACAACTCGTGTATAAAGTCCCTTTTTTAAGTGAACGTCGCACTCGTCTGTGGCTTGCGTGGCTTGCGTGGTTTATTCGTCAATAAACTGCCACACTCGTCAAAAAAAGGATCACTTTACACACTTGTTGCATAAATAACTATTTTGTTAAAATGGTTGACAAATATTCCATTATCAAAAGAGCATTTAAGACTCTGTATTATAAACTAAACCTACATATAAACTTGGTGTAGCATGTATGGAACCCACAAGCGTAGAAGACATAAACGCATCCTTGAAATGATGTTTATGTTTATTCCTTGTTATATGACGAAAAAACATTAAACACTATGAACTGACAGGCAGCAGTGTTGCCAGGTTCATTTTGAAATTCTCGTATTTTCGTAAGGAAGCATGGGTTATTATTCAACATATATATAAGATACATAATTATTTTTTTTTATTCGAATAGAATTAAAATTCAGTAATATCTCCTTCAAAAATAACTTCCGTGGGAAGCCATACAGCGCTGGAGACGGTTCCTCCATTCTTCATAGCAGTGCTGGAACTCATATACTGGAATAGTCTTCAGCTATTTAATATAACTGTTGAATTGCTTTCGTGTTGCCCCGGGTGCAGATGTACTAACAGGTTGCCCGTCGACAACTGTCTGTCGACTATATAGAGTAAGCGGGAAAGAAACTAAAGTATGAGGCATGTAAATTAAGTAATGAGACTGGCAAACGTAACGTCCGATCTATCAACACTGCGGGAGACGGGACTTGGAAGGGTGGTAGGTTAACATGGAATGCACCTTCAGTATAAGTTTGAATTTGTTAGAGTCATTTGTTGTTCTTTGTGACCGTTTTCGTAAACCATTTTTTCCAGTGCGTTTTAAAAATGAGTGACATTAATTTTGAGCAAGGTGTGCTATCAAGTTTTGCTTCAGATTTGGAAACAGAGCAACGGATACCTTTGCTAAACTTAAACACCCCGACGGAGACAGTGTTTTTCCAAGAGCCCAGTTTTTGGTTCCAAGAGCCTAGTTCTCTCATTCTTAGAGAAAGAGAGTCGATTGTAAATGAACCACGCAGCGGAAGGCCTTCGTCTTCAAGAACCGATGAAAATGTAGATAGAATACAGGATCTTGTGCGTTCAGATCGTCGGTTGACAACAAGAATGATCGGGGAAGAGTTAAATTTGAATCACACCACTGTTCATCAGATTTTGACTAACGAATTGGGGATGAGAAAAATCTGCGCAAAAAATGATTTCAAAAAACCTTTCGCAGGAACAAAAAGACATCAGGAGAGTCCCATTTTATGGAACGTGTCATTACTGCTGATGAGACTTGGGTGTTTTCAGTGCGACTCGGAAACCAGCGCCTAAGCATGGAATGGCACACTTTAAGCCCTCCAAGACCCAAAAAAGCAAGAATGAGCAAGTCCAATATCAAATGCATGCTGACTGCTTTTATAGCCAGGGATTGCTTTTGATAGTCAGGGAATTGTTCACAAAGAGTTTGTGCCTCCAGGCCAAACAGTAAATCAACACTTTTACACAGAGGTTCTTGAAAAATGGTCATGCGTGTGAGACCAAACATCAAGAACAACGATGTTGCACCACGACAATGCGCCTTGTCACGCAGCCATTTCAGAAAACGAGTTTTTAGCTAATAAAAATATTCCCGTGGCTCCTTAGCCTCCTTATTCGCCTGACTTGAGTCCTTGTGACTTTTTTATCTTCCCGAGATTAAAAAATCACTTCAAGGGACGTCATCTTGGGAGCACAGAAAACAAAACATTCTTCAAATGGCTGTAACCGACCAGCTGAAGGATATTCCAGTATATGAGTTCCTGAAATGCTATGAGGAATGGAAGAACCGTCTCCAGCGCTGTATCTCAAGGAAGTTATTTTGAGGGATACAATACTGAATTGTAATTCTATTCGAAAAAAAATAAAAAACCAGTTTCATTACTTAATTTACACACTCTCGTAGATCATAAGGGTTAGTTTCTGTGAGAAAGGAAATACCAAGTACGCATCTAACCCTAAAGCATTATTTCGTTTATTTCGGATCCGTTACAAATTAATCAACATACGACATACCAAATCATAACACATGCCGTCTTTATTGGTAGTAAACATTTTACCGAGCTAATGAATATTTAACCTTACAGTGGAACTCGTAAATAATTCATAAAGATTTACTGCAGACAGTAAGTGATGTTTTAAAGGTTTTGTACAAAAATGTCTTGCGGCAATTATTACTCATGAACCGTGAGTAAATCATGAAAAATGATTTAAAAATAAAGTAATGTAAGCTTAAGCAGCAGAATGTAGTTATTTCACATAAGTACGTTACGACACGAAATTAATTAATTAGATATTGTAAAACATATAGAAAATTCATTATGCTATTAGTAAGTACTACAATTTTGCTCTTGGTTCTAAGTAATGTAGTTGCTTTTTCTTTAATTAATTCTGGAGTGGGTACTGGAACCATCGGCGTAGAAACAAAAACTGCACGTTTTCCACGAAACACCGAACTACTACACTTTTCTCGACGCGAGTTTCGCCAACCAAGTTGCATCTTCAGGAGAAGATTAAAACCAAATTCTAGCCGACACAATTGCACCAGTTATATCAAATTTGTTGCCACGGTTCACTGAACCGTAACTGTCTTTGTTTATCAGAGCAAACAGTGGACTGGTGGGTATCGGACCGTTGTCCCTATTTACACTATTGTTACACTTCTTATGTTATGATTTCTAAACTTTCAAAAGCATCCAACTGTCTACTGTTTGTTACATTTCTAATTAATTTTAAATTATATATATCTATCCTATGGTTGTTGTCAAAAGCGTGTTGGGCAACACAAGATTTTTCTGTTCTACCATATTTCAAATGAGCCATGTGTTCTTTAAATCTAGTCAATATAGATCTTTTTTGTTTGCCCAATATACTTTTGATCACAATCTTTACAACTTATTTCGTATATTCCTGACTTTTCGTTATTGTTGATTTTGTCTTTGGGGTTACCCAAAAGCGTCTGTAGTTTATTTTTAGAATTATAAACCAAATTGCTATTAGTATTTTTAAAAATTGTATCAAGTCCGCGGGTGAACTTAGGTTCATATGGTAACGAAGCAAATTTGGAATTGTCGGTATCTCTACGAAAAGTCGTGGAATTGTACAGGGTTCTCTTAAATTTATGCTTCCTTATTAACTTATCTATTAAATGGACTGAGTAACCGTTATTCTTAGCTATATTCTTAATTAATTGTTTCTAATGTTCAAACCTCTCTTTACTGAGGGGGAAATTTAACAAACGGTGAAAAACTTGCCATTTTATGTTGAAAAGGGTGGTAGATATATTTCCAACGATTCACACCACCCACAGTTTAAAAAACTCTTTATTAAAATAACCTAAGAATCATTGCAATTGGGTGAGAGAGAGAGAGAGAGAGAGAGAGAGAGAGAGAGAGAGAGAGAGAGAGAGAGAAGAGAGAGAGAGAGAGAGAGAGTACGGAAAACCCTTTAGAAAAGAAAGATTTTTTTTACTTTTCAATGTTAACGTGGTGATCAAATCAAGCGCTCTGAGAAAAAGGATTTATATATTTCATGTTTTAAATAAAAGTGGGTTTTGTACACGAAATTCTTTAAAACGGTAGTTGGCTAAAACACATATATTGCATTTTTATGCAAAAGTGAAATAAGACGAGGTCGGAGGGGTGCTTGAGTTGTCAAAGGG
This sequence comes from Aromia moschata, assembly GCA_029963805.1. Lineage (NCBI taxonomy): Eukaryota > Metazoa > Arthropoda > Insecta > Coleoptera > Cerambycidae > Aromia > Aromia moschata. The sequence continues at coordinate 1,996,505 of JAPWTK010000034.1, read as the reverse complement.
CGAAAGTGAGTTGTAGTACCCCACACCAATTTATTAGGCAGCATTTGGATCAATGGATTCGCCTAATGGCGGCACTTCACTTGGCGTAGCGTATTCGTATATTTGTTGTATTTGCCCCAAAACGGTGATGTGTAGAGAAGTTATTCGCTATATTTGCTTTATTTGTACAAATAACGCGAATAGCGCTAACAGCAAATACGTGTTTCCGTCCACTTGTCGGTTTTCAATCACATATCAAAGAAGTCAAATAAGGCGAATATTTGCGGTAACCGTTCACACTTGGTTCCACCAGCGCAGTGTTCGTCATGGTCTTTTAGTAACTTTGTACTTATGTAGATTTAACATGTATTGATAATAAGAAGAACTCAGGTAATAAGCTTCTGTCGCTGTTAACACGGGATCACTGTATTCACTGGTTCTGAATATAACAAACATATTTGGAATATTTGAGTATTTTGATATATGTGTGAATGGCATGTTTGGAATATTTGCGAATACATAAAATATTTGGACAAATACAGCGATACTCAAACACAAACACGCTACGCCAATTGAAGTGCCACCATAACAGAGGTCAACGCAAAACCCTGCGTAAATGCAAAGGGGTGACTTAGGGGTTTGGAAATGGGCGGACTACCAAATACACAGAACGTATTGAGACGGTCTTAATGTCTGCCGAGATATGGAGTTTTTACCCTACAGCGTCTACTACTACAGGGTCTACTAAGAAAGTAGACCCTGTAGGTCTCTGAAATTGGCGTCAAATTCTTGCGAATTCAAAGTTCGACATGGGGTTGATTTTTGGGGTGTGGACGGCGAACTGTTTAAGTTACAGTGTAGCGACTTCAGAGCATTAAAACCAATCCTATAGGCTACCGAAAATTAAAAACCGCAAATTTCTAACTTGAATAGAACGCAGATGGCTCTAATCTAAAAAGTGTTACGCTAATTTTGACGAGCAGTTTATTTCAAAATATACCACAAATTTTTTTATTTTTTTTTGTGAAAAAAATAGGCACCCACTATATTTGTTTTCGAACATGGTTTGAATTTATTTTGGCATCCAGATGATTTATAATTTAAATTTATTTTTACCCTGGAGTGGATACTGGAACCTTCGGCGTAGAAACAAAAACTGGACGTTTTCCACGAAATTCCGAACTACTATACTTGTCTCGACGCACGTTTCGTCAACTACGTTGGCATCTTCAGGAGAAGATTAAAACTGATTTATATTATATTTATATAACTGTATGTTATTTAAATGATTATATTTTTTATATAACCTTTGTATAATTTATAATATAATAATAATATATTTGATTAATTAAATTTTTTATATTTATATTATTTAACTGAGTTTTAATCTTCTCCTGAAGATGCCAACTTGGTTATAACGCGCATCGAGAAAAGTATAGTAGTTCGGTGTTTCGTGGAAAATATCCGTTTTTTTTTTTATTTTTACCCCTTTAAGATAAACTTCTTGTACTATGCAAAAAAGGTCTTAAAATATTTCTTCCATAATACCTGACTTTTAGGTACTACTTAAGTACGAATTTGTCAAATTCGTCTGTGGTTTAATAACTTACTTACACATATTTTGATATGACTAGTGGAATTAAAATTAAAATTGTAAAAATCCGTAAACAGGTAAACTTTTTAAAGTCGTTCTAAATATAGTTTTCTACTGTTTCATAGGCTTTCTTTACTAATGATTTTAAACTGCAAAATACTGAAAGAAAATGGTGAACATTTATTGACAAAAGAACTTTATTATTCCCGACACTTCTCTAAACAATTCACTTTGTAAACGTCAAAATGTTAACATGATGTTATTATTTACTTATCTGTGGTGTTATATAGAAAAAATTAAATCAAAAAATCAGTATAAATCAAATAGACATAAGTAGAGCAATGAAAGTATACAATTTGTTGTACATTAGTTTCAAAAGTAACAGTTATATCTTAATATTAATTCAATATTAGTAGCCAAATGGTGAAGCTTGTCAGGAAACTTGAAGCTTGTCTATTACAATTACTCTTGTAATTGTAATAGATCATGGATGATTCTCAAATATGAAACAAAAAGGACAAGAAGAAGTAGGAAACAAAAAATCTGTCTGAGGAATCTGTCCGAGCATTTTTCATAATTTTCTAAAATAACGCCATAAATAATTTTATTCGTATAAATAGTTCGTAAAATAAATAAACGTGTATGCTGATTTTTTTTCTAATAAAAAGAAAATATTTTCTTTTAATAAAAAATTGTTAATTGTAATAATTGTTTCAAAAAATTTGCTTTTTGCAGATCATTTGATACAGAAGAAAGTTTAAATAAATAAAATGTTGAAAACAGGGCTAACGAGGTCGATCTTTAGTAGAATCTTTAGTAGAACCGAAAAAAAATCCTACTACCCTACTTCCGACTGCCTTTCTGCCTACTTACTGGTTCCCTATGCACATTAAACTTGGGTTAACAAAGCAGTTCATGAAATCTTTGAACAAAAAGGGAGATTGTTTCATTTGTTTGCAACAACAATTTCCTAATATATCAGATGCTAAGTTAAAAAAAGGGAATTTTTTGATTGACCACAAATTAGAAAGATGTTGAGAGATAAGGTATGTGTCACAACAATGAAAAATTCAGAGAGAACTGCGTGGTGTAGTTTCTAAGAAGTTGAAAACTTCTTAAACAATAAGAAATACCCGATTTACGAACAATCGTGAGGGAAATGGTCGTCAACTACGGTAAACAAGGTTGCTTGATGAATCTTAAACTGCATTTCTCTGCAATTCTCCCCTGGATTCGTTTTCCGATATCAAAGATATTGGGATATTAACATGATGGCTGATTTCTGTTCGATGTTGAAGAGGGAAACATCCAGAAGAGGAATAAAATGCAAAAGAAACCCATTGCATATGTCGTTTGAAGGAAAAAAGGTGTGTTATAGCAGAAGACGATAAATAGTTATAAGCTGTCCCAGATATTTTGGACTGCTGTAGGTGTAGCAGTATTAGCTTTTTAAAGTGTGAAATATGTAGGTGATATAAATCTCTCACAAGGTGATATAAATCTGTCACAGTTTTTGGTATGTTGGCGTTGAAAAATTGGGGCAAGATTTGTTTTCTTTACAGTTTTCGCCAAATATACGGGGTTTGCAGATCCTGGATTAGTGATTTCCGGTTTCTGCAGTGTTAGTACTTCCAATCTAATGTGGGGACGTTATTATTTAAGTATTATAAGGCCAACGGATCTTCCCAAAGCAATCTATCCTACGCAAAACCAGAATAATGACAATTTTACATAATTTTTTGAGATTAAAAAATTGGTAGACTGAAATTCTAATATCGGCTATCGATTCAGAAGCTCACAATACGTAGGAAAATTATTGTCGTATTCGCCGCACAAACAATTTTTTTTATTTTGTGTGTTTGTTATTCTTTTAAGACGAATCTTACTTCATTATCAACTTATGGTCAAAATTCCAACTAGATATGTGTAGGGACAGCATACGTTTCTTTATCCTGCCATGCCTTTTACATTACGCCGGTGGCAGAGGCAGGCGTCAGCTCCCTACCCTGGAGTGTAATTAACCCTCTTTTAATAACACAATAAAGCGCCAAATGTCCGCCATTTTTAACTTCCCTGTGTAATAAAACACTATAACTTTATAATCGTCATATTTTAGGGTGCGATGTAAACACAGCCGAACGCCACAATAAAATATATTGATACGGGGCTGTATATTTTGGCAGGAGCCGCCGCGCGGGGCCACCCACCACGTGACGCATTACGCGTCTGCCAGGCGATGTCAGACGCCATGTCATCTGCCATGTAAAACTGCTATCTCCGATTACTAAACCAACATGTTTACTATTAGTAAGCGCCGGTTACAACAAATAAAAAATAAAAGAGAAACCTACAATTGTCTGCGGGTAAAGCCGAAATAGTCTGGTGATTGCTGACTGTTTTGATTGATTAGGATCGGCCGATGTTTCAATTAGATGAAAAATTAGGCCACCGATGTGATTCAGATTTAGATGCGGATGGTTTAATTAACCTTTATTAATATGTATGTACACGGTGATTGTTTTATCCTGATTTGACCACCTCATTTTATTTGGAAATGGCTAAATAAATGAAAGTAATATGTTCCTATTATCTACCAGAATTTGGCATGTATAATGAAAAGATATTGCACGAGGCGACGCGTAAAACATTTTTTTTCCAAACACCACCACCAGTTTTATGGCATCGTCGGAATGGTATTTTAACCCATTAAGTCCCAAATGTCCTGATTTTCAGTGTTATCGGTGTTGAAAAAAATTCAATCAGGTCAATTTAGATTTAAAATTCCATGCTTTTTCAGAATATGGCTTAGAATTTTTCAAAAATTTATTTTAAAAAAGTTATAAACAAATGTTTGGCCAAAATTACGACTTATTTGACAACAAAAACAACTTTAGACCTGAATTTATTTATGAAACAGTAAAATCCATCTATACCAAAAAAAAAATCACGTCCTCGAGACCTAAACTTAAAATAAACGGCTTTACTTAAAATAAATGGAAACAAAAAATATTTTTGTATAAACATCATAAATCTTTTCCCTCAAAAACTACGGTCATTGGTAAAAATGTTTTTAAGAATAAAAATGTCTTAGAACCGATCGAAAAATATTCTCAAATTTTTTTCAGATTTTTTAAATGACATTTTTGGAAATTTCGGTTTCGTGATTTTTTAAACAATCAAAAATCGTCTTCGGCCCCTATTTTGCTCTACCATAGATTTTTAAAAATAAACTAAAGCCATTTATTTTAAGTTTTAAGTCTCGAGTGCGCGATTTTTTCTGGTATAGAACCCAGGGATTACCTGTTTCATAAAGAAATTCAGGTCTAGTTTTTTTGTCAAATAAATCGTAATTTTGTTCAAAAATTTGTTTATAACCTTTTTTGAAATCAATTTTTGACAAACTGTAAGGACATATTCTGAAAAAGCATGAAATTTTAAGTCGGAATGGACCTGATCGAATTTTTTTCAGTACCGATAACAGCTGGCTGAAAATTCTTAAAAAAATCAGTTATTTGGGACTTAAAGGGTAATTTGGAGTTACTTCAAATATGTTTTTTTAATATTCCCATTTTCTTAAAAAGTTACCACCCAATACGTGTGATTTATATATACTCTTTGTACATCCTTGTTCCAAAATATTTGATAGTAGACCATAATGGTATATGAGGTGGTGAAAGATCATATACTTACTATACAAAAAATATTATAGTTTTAGTAATTTTACCCCAAAATTAAGGTAGAAATAAAACTAAGATAATCCCCTGCAAGTGTCTCATTAATAAATAATTAATTTACCTACCTATAATAATACTATACCTATAATTTATACCCACTTAGATAAACTCCCCATTACCAGACACCTTGCAGAATTACCCACATTTTGTGGTCTACCTTAATTTTAGATAATCCTCCGCAAAATTAACAGAGAAAAATTTTTTTTTCATGAATACTATATTTTCACTCCACTATGTGGATGTGAAAGTAATATATAATATAGTTTTTTATTGTTTATGATCTTTCACAATTTCATTGAGAAATATGATATGACTATTTTGTAACCTAAAGATAAATCACATGTACCTATTGAGTTTTATTTTTTAAGAAATAAATATACATACCTACCAAAAAATTGTATTTTCAAAATAAATTCTAAATGATGTAGAAGACGTTTGCAACGATGCCATAAAACTGATATATTTTTGAAAAACAAAGAATGTTTGAAGTGTCCTGTAGTCAAGCAGTTTTATTTCTCTTATATCTGATGTTATGATGGTAGGAACAAACTTTTTGCAGATTACAATTATCTTTAGATGTTTACGAACAAAACGGGACGATCAAGATAAAACAATTATCCTGTGGAGTGAGGACAAAGTAATAAATAAATATTCCTGTATGTAGCTAAGTGGTTTTTATAAATTTACTTATTATGTATGTCGAGCCAACCAAAAAAAAAAAACGTCATCAAAGTTGGCGTAGTAAAAAAGGACGGATTTCTATTCTATTCTATTATTAAATTTATAACCTTATTTAATTGTCAAAGCTGTTGCATTATATTCCAGCCATTATTTATTTTACAATTGTGACAGTCACTTGTCAAAAGTTTGACATAACCGAAAAGCTTCGACTTTGAATGACACTTTTTTGGATGTCTCTTTATTTATATTAAAATGATTTTAATTATTTTCCTTTGTAACCATTGCATACTCCAATAAATAAAAAGAGGTAAAAAAGTTTTCAAAAGAAGTGTACCTACTATATATTTTATGTAATACATAAATTTATATAATTTATAGCGTTAAAATTGAATCCACAAAATGTTATGACAAAAATGAATAGGGGTTGCTCATTTCAACCGCATGCGGCGCAGAAAGAAAATTGAACTTTTATCCCACGAAGTTTGTCTCTTAATAAAAGACACACAAAATCTCAAATTCTTATGTTATTCAGTTATTGAGAAAAAAAATAAAATGTATTTTTGGTTCGCCTTGGATATTAGAATAATTTTGCAGGGAGGGTTCTAATCGTAAAACTTTATTTGGAACACCTCCTTTAAAATCACGTGTCGAACACACGCTTTAAAGGTTTTAACATGATGATGGGACATTTAGCATAGTTATGGGACATCCTGCATAGAGAGAATAGTGTCAAAAATAAAAATAAGCGGCTTGAACAATCGAAATAAAATTGGAAATATATTTTTCAAAACAAATTGGCTCCTTGGCATCCTGAATGTAAATTAAATTAATAAATATTTGTTCTGTTGGGTAAATATTGAATGAGGAATTGGTTGAAAATAAAAAAAATATTGCTGCTTCTTAATACTTATATGGAAGAGTGTAATACATAAAGGGCCATTATAATTAATGTATAAATGCATATTCAGGGCTGTTATGAGCATTTTACGTTATTTATATCGGGGATGTTAACGGTTGTACCCAATTAAGAAACATTATTTAAACATGCAGTGTCTCACAGGATAATGTTTATAGGGAAATATTAATAATGTGTGGTATTAATAAGTTTACTCTAAGTTAGTGGGACGAAATTAGTTCCCTGTGTCCCTGGAATTACCTATGTATTCTTCGTCATTTTCCTACTGAAGAGGACGTTAAAAAGCTTCATCTCCAATGTTCTGTTCTGCAAGGAATCTACAGATCAACACTTTTATAATAGATTCGATGATATTTAGCTTATTTCCCAGCCATTTTTCGATTCTTAGGATACCTATCCCCATTCTTAGGATATATTGATAATTGAAAACAACATAATAGATAATAATGTAATAGATAATAATCGATATTTGAAAATTTAAAATGGAATTTTGCATTAATAAGTAGGAAACTTGTTAGTGTAAGGGTTTTTAGTCACTATCTGTGTTTGGTTTTGAAGAACTTAAAAAATAATCTTATCGTAAGTGTCAGTGCCGTCTGAAAAATATCCTACTTTAGTGACGTCTATTACCACAATTTTTTTATAACTTTATTTTAAGACTTTAGTACCATATTGTATGACATATTTAATAAATTTTAATGAAACACAGAGCGACTGTGGTAAACATATATTTTCTTTTTTGAAATGCGAAGCTGTATATCCAGGAATCAAAGATGTAATTCGTAATTTGTCAATAATACATTTTTTTGTCATAATAAATAGACAAATACCTGTTTTTTAATGTATTTAAATTCTGGTTTATCTCAAATATAAATACTTGTATTATAAAATATAAATTATCATAACATAATATAAATCTGTTTCCCTACTTAGCTAAAACTACGAGTTGATGGGTTTTTTTAATATAAGAGTTTCAAGGAAGGTTTTATGTATAATACATGCATAATATAGTAGAGAAACACTTATAATTTTAGTTGTTTTAATGTGATGTCGTGAATAAACAATTTTTTTGCGCTTACATGCAAACGCTGGCTAACCCACGAGATAGATCAAAATAATTACACAGTTTGTAACCAAAAGGTCTACAAAAAAGTCGCGACGGTTTGTCTCTCTTGGTAACCACAATAAATTTTTTATATTTGAAGCGGGGTCGTAGTTATAAATAAATGCTAAGTTAAGAATCTCATTAAAGTTCGTATTCCAATTTTTTTGAAAGGTAGTAGATATTTTTACGAAAACGATACATACAAAAGATTTTTAATCCATTTTATGTTTTTGAAAAAAAATCAAATAAACAATTACTTTTTGCATGTATGCAGCATAAAACAATTGTTCTCAATTTTTGAGGTGTGATCATTGTTGTTACCGTGATCCGATTGTTATTTGCTGTGATTAAAAGTATAATAAAGTGTTATTTTTTAATATTCTTATTGTCATATTAAGATTAAATGCATAAAAATATCACCCGTATATTTAGAGCATTTTAACGATATCTGATATTTTCAGGTGTTACGAGAGCTTTCGCCAGAGAGTGGTATTATGTGTCATATTTATATTTGTAACTACATTAGTCCAGTGACGGGTAGAGGGACAGGCGCACTTTTTGCAAGTCAACTTCCTGGCTGTCATATAACCTACTTATTATTTTTTTTATCGTTAACACTTCGTGACTAATTTATATCTATTTATAACGCCTGTATCTAAATTTATAGTTTTTGTACATTATACATTATATATAGTTTACATACCTTGATCTTTGCAGACTGTTAAGCAGTGAGTGAATCAATTATCACAGAATAGACGGAGTATGAACGTTTTAACAAAATAGAAATAATATTAAGAGCATGGAAATTTTCGAAAGTGGGCGTAACCGAATGTATACAAACCCGTTCAAAATAATAGCAGCGACTTTAAAGTGTGCATTCCCCACTCAAGTATTGAGATATAAGTCAAATAACCCCACCAAGTGAATATCTATAGAGTCGATATTCTTTAAAGAAATTTTCTGATTAGTTTGATTATGTTTCTATAAATAAATTGTCGGAATTTGGAAACCATAGGCCACAGGTCATTTTTAACGTTCTTAACACCTCTCTGGCATTGAGTTTACTAGGCGGTGGCATCTATCCAAAGGAATAGATGACCAAGCGCTTTGAACAGCGGTCCATAACTGATCGATATTTGATGGTCTAGCTTCAACTACGGTTTTCTTGACGTCAATCCAAAGGTTCTCAATCGGATTGTGGTCAGGACTTTTAGTTGGCCATGACAATATAATTATTCTGTTTTCATTAAGCCCCCGTGTCACCCTTGCCGCAGTAAGTTTTGGGTCATTATTGTGCTGATAGACCCAACGCAGAAGCATTTCGTTTTGTACATAAGGTAACATAATAGTTTGAAAATTTTGCACATAAACATCTTGGGTTATAATATTTGATATACGGAAAATTGGGCCAGGGCCATTCCAGGAAAATCATGCCGATATCACATTATACTCACACCCCCATATTTAATAGTTTTGTTTGTGTATTGGGGACAAATAGCAGATCATTCTGGTCTTCGTACAAATAGCGCACCACAAGTATTATCGTATAATACGATTTTACTTTCATTACTCCAAATAATGTTCCGCCATTGTAAGGCTAGCCAAACGATATGTTGCCATATATGGCCAATCGATAGGTTTTACAGAGCTGCTATTTTTTTGCACGGGTTTGTAGGCACGTTGTCGGCGGCGTATATTTCGAAGGACATTACGTCACAGTCATTATTCAATAAGGATATGGCTCGTCATAATGCCTAAGAATGTAATATATTTCGTCTTTGTTTACATGACTTCTCACTCCTACCCACTGTTTTACACACTGTCAAGATCAAAGGAACATATCTGTATATATTATCTAATATCGACTTAAAGATAAGGCACAAATTACTCCCGTAATTAAAAATTAGATACGTTTTTTTGTTATCAAACCTTATCGATCCATATTTCCCGAAAAACTAAGAAAAACGTGGGCCCGACATTTAGACGTAAAAGGTTACCAGTTACCACAATATTTTTGAGAATGGCCTTTAACCATTAATTATAAAGGTGTTTCTAAAACATGTGACCAAAGTTAGAAGATATATAGTATGCAGATGCAAGATCAAGTGAAAGGATACGAAAATAGAAGTTTGCATTTGATTTGTTAAATCTTCCTAACGAAATTACACCCATTAGATGTCTCTGAAGATGGTACACCCCAAATATTTTTTGTCATTTGTATTTTTCATATATCTATGTATATAATTGCAATCAATATTAACATTAGTAGTAAATATGATTGTAATAAAACAATATATACCGACCGGCAAAAAAATCGTGCCTCCCTGAAGTACATGCATATTTAAAATTCTCATATCTACGTAGTTTATATGTGAATCGGGAACTGATTTGATTTTTCTTCGTTATTAAAAAAAACAGCAAATAGCTTGGAACACGCATATTATTAATAAATATACGCTGCGGGTTTACTGCTATGGAGACATCCAAAAAAAAACGTCATCAAAGTTGGCCGAGAAAAAAAAAAACGTATTTCTATTCTTGATCGAATTTATAACCTTATTTGCTTGTCAAGACTGTCACATCATATGACAGCCATTGTTTATTTTACAAATTGTGACAGTCACTTGTCAAAAGTTTGACATAACCGAAAAGCTTAGACATGACCTCTCTTTCCATCTCTCTCGTTCATAGCCAGAGTTGATGACGTTTTTTTTTGGATGTCTCATATTATGTCTAATTTTAATTTTAGCCCGAAATTCTCTTTCCAGAGATATCAACATGTTCACGAAATTCACTCAATATCACGACGGTTAAATGCTGTAATTCAGACTCTTTTAGGACATACGCGGTACTGGACAGCAAGCAGCAGTACTTTAATTTGCTACACATAAGAAACAAAACATATTTGTTGTAGATATTTATATTATTTTTTAAATTAAATAATTTAATTATGTGTGTTGTTTATTTTTTTATTTTGGTTTTTCAATCGAAAACTATCGTTACGTTGAATTCATGTACATGTTACAAGTGTTTTAGTAAACCATTTCAGGTGGCCGTTTTTTTTGTCGGTCAGTTTATACACACATATGTATGTGTAAATTATAAGTAGGGTCCGGATTATTATTATTAGAAATGATAAGTATAAACCGTATTTTTTAAGCGCCTTGTAAATTATGTACGCGTGTATTTCTTGCCCGTGCATATTTACGCCACTGACCGTGCCCTGTAACGAGCACTGGACTCTAGTGCGCCACTTCAGTGCGGATTCAGGAACGACCAGATACAATTCTTACATAGATTAGAGCGACGATTCCGTAGTATTTTAAGTTAGCTCGATGCGAGCGGATGACGGTAGAACGCCGGGTTTAAAATAATTTTATGTATCATGAGTGGCTAACGTATGTACATACAGGTGTATGTGTGCATATGTATGTACCTATTTTAGAGTTCATCTGGTGTATATACATATTATCTGATTTTGTGTGGAGTTTTACAATAATGACACGAAAATTACGGGGATTTTACAATTGACGGATCACATAGTATTTTATGTATACCTTGCAATCGTCGATATTAACCCAGTGGAATTAGAGAAAACGTGGATCTAATTAACGACAGGTTTTAATATGGTTTAGTGTGCTCATTTGGGGTTCAGGAACATCGTCCTGAAATTGATTCCAATTTGGAGGTCAGAAATGATGTCAAATTGACGTTGTAATGTGCATGAATAGTTAAAAACGGACATATAATTGATTTGCTCTGGGACTATTACCATTAGAGGTATCGAATTTTTTCTAATGTGTAGGTAATGAAAATACGGTAAATTTGCGACTTATAGAGTTCGATTTGGTCAATTATTTCCTTAAATAATTAAAAAATACCGCTGAAATTCGAAAAATTTTGATTTATTTTTCAATTGGGAAAAAGCTTCTGCATACTTGAAAATTTTGGGAAATGTGTCTTTTATGATCCTCAAGACACCAACAAATTGTAATCAAAAAATATTAATTCGTTAACGAGAAATTCCAATTGTTCATAAAAAAGACCTTAAATGTTTAATGCTATTTGAGCCTATTACTGTCCACAAAGAATGTTCATCCAGGTCTCATTTTTTTCGTTAAGACCTATATTTTATGATACTGCAATGGGCATATTAATTTTTCGATTTTGAGACCGTCAAAATGACGTAAAAAATGTATCGATTTTAGGGTTCCGTTTTTTTCAGTTATCTCGTAAATAAACAATAATATTGACATGCGACTTTGATATCTTGGTAGCTGGTATTTTTACACAATTTAAAAAAAAGTTGCTCTAGCATATGCAGAGGCCGAGATAATTTTTTTTTAATAATTAAACCATTTGTTTATTTATAAACATTAAGGCTTCAAATTTTAACTGTGTCTAGTTCAATACTTTAATTTTGCTATTTCATTCACCATGATGTAAAGAACACTTTTTTGGAAAGGTACATGCTCATTTGAAACTAATAGTGTTTTTGGGCGAAAGTAAATGACGTCATCAGTGATTCAAGCCAAGCAGAGTTTTAAAAGTCGATCGAGCTATTTCAAATTCGCGGACTGAAAAAAAATCATTTTACAAACAAAAGTTATTTTACAATTGTGACCGCCACTTGTCAAAAGTTTCACAACAACAAAGTTTCGTTTTGAGCTTCGACATAACCGCTATTTCCATTTATCTCATTCATAGCCAGATTTGATGACGTTTTTTTTTTGGATGGCTATAAATATTAAGTACTAACGCAAATATATTAGATGATTATTAAGTGAAAAACGATACCCAAGAATTTGGGTGGTTACGTTCAGAAAAGTTATTTTCATAATTCAGGGTTAAATTTCATTCTTATCATGGGTTCTTTATATGTAATTGTTAATTAAAAGTCTTTCAGGGAATTTAAAAATTGAATTCAAATAATACCCTGTGACTTACAAACATGATGACGTATAGTCCTTCTATTTTTAATTGAAAATGATAAATACGCCTGGGGGAACAAAAAAAGCGGTGCAACTTTATGATTCTATGGACATGCATATATCTTTTATAAATTCGAAAATTGTGAAATAATTTTTTTCATTCAAATCAATATAGGAGATTAAAATTAGCCCGCATACAAAACTCTTAATATTTGTAATATAATTTGCTGTGAATAAAGCTCATTTAGCCAGACAATCTCAAAAAATTGTCTGTTAATAAACCTAGCTGAAATACACGTCACTGGCGTCTTAAACAAGTAGAATTCGGAAAGTCGTAAATCATTTTAACGATGTCGTAAAAATGTTATGGCACAGTGGACCGAATAAGTATTTAAGGTGTATTAGATACAAAGCAAATCCAATAGTATAATGGATTCGCTCGCGGATCGCGGCATCGCGTTGCCGGCTCTTCAAAATTTTCTTAAGTATAGTAATATACATAAATTTGTTTTAATTTATAATATTTTTTTCCAGCAATTTTAAACGTTTTATTTTAATGCTAACTAATAAATTTATATCTATGTATTTTTTTTTAAATATTTCCAAATTAGCTTTCTAAGAACGTCACGAACTAACAGTTTACTGAAGTAGAAAGTATACTTGTATAGTGAGCTTAGCAATTTTAGAAAATATATCTGACAACCTTGATTTTTTCTACCTATTTTCAATTTAGAATGGAAATAGAGTACGTTTTATCTACGGTTGATATTTTTGTGTGTAGTTCTGAATTATAGTTTTGTCTGAATAATGAGTGAAGTAGAATTCACAAACTTATGTATGTGTATATAGTCATTAATTTTATCTCTTGCAGTTCTATAAATGGAATTATTACAAAAAAATATGATATGCTTTTTTTTTTTTTTTTTTATTATTTTTTCCAATACAAATATAGGACGAATTTCTTCAAACTTTACTTGTATGTCTCGTCAAACGCGTTCTAAATTCATCGAATTTATAATGAAATCTAATTCGCTTTCTTTTTTATGTGTCTCAGATTGATAAGGAGATGAGATTGTAAAGGTTTCTTTATAATATTTCAGGCCTCTTTTTATTTTTATTTTTTTACAAAATTGCCTTTGCAAATTATATTGATTCATAATATTGTAATGAAATGCGTTGTTTTGTTTATTTTTTTTCTATTTATTATTTATGAAGCAGGGCTCATTTTTTTTCGAAATTTATTGTTTAAAACAATTTTGTTCCCAAAAAAAAAACTGAAAAACAAAGTTAAATTTATTTTAAGATGTCTGTAATTTTGTATAACGTGAGTGGTTCGTATAAGCAACTTGACGTTGCTTATAAACAACTTAAGTATCTGAAATATATTTTTCAGATACTTAAGATGTGTCAGAGGCAGGGTACACATGAAAAAGACGTAGGGCATATAATCAAAACCTGTCACAGGTGCCAACTGCCACAGGTGGGATTCGAATCCGCCATTTTGGAGTAATCGTCACCTTCCACTTGACATTAACATTAACATTAAAAAATACTTTATTCATGTTATTATTTGACCTCTACAAATTCATTGGCTCTCAGAGCTCTAGGTTTAGTATAGCATTATAAATTATGGGGCCTTATAACCTAAGGGGTGGACTTATCGCCGGGAGCGTTCGACCCCCCGTTCGGTGGTAGATGCGAGCTCCGAATTGGAATTTTTAGGACGAGTTTTCAAAAACCTTATCCATAATTGTGCAAGCCATTAAATTTAGAATGCGTATGAACGCTTAAAAAAGTTGGTAATGATTGCGTGTAATTTTCTATTAATATACAGGAAAACTCCCCACTTGGCGCTTTACACATCGAAGTATCAATGTCTAATCGCGGTCAAATATACATATGTATGTAGGTATATTACACACTACATAGTAAGTGTAGTTGTCACATTTTAATAAATGCTTAAAATTAAATGAAATTAATTAAAATTAAAATAAATAATACAGAAATTTAATTTGCACAAAGGACCCCGCACATACCTTATGAAAATGGTCTCAGTCAATTTTTTGAAACTTTGGGAATCCGTTCTCCTTGATGTCCCGATCAAAAGTCTCAATGGGCACTAAGTCCAATAATGGACAGTTTTCGAGTAATTGGACGCTTGCGGACCACGTGTGAGTGGGGCATTATTTGGAGATAAATGTCCGATTCCGCAATTTTTTATATCATAAAAATATACTGATAGTCCGTGGTTCTAATTTTTAAATATTCAAAATTAATTTAGGACAGAATCATACATAATAATCATGATTTCGATTTTCTGAAGATAAATTATGAAAAAAAAATTGGAAGCTTTTAAGTGTTCTTACTGCGTACTGGAATTAGCGTTATCTAAGGAGCACCACGAGGAGGTTTCCAGTTTGCTCCTCTTCCCGATTCGTACTTGTATTTCTGTGAAAAAACTACACGACACACACAAACATGCACACATGCATACACACACACAACACAACACACACCCAAACAAACACACACACACACACATCC
The DNA here is from genome assembly GCA_029963805.1 of Aromia moschata. NCBI lineage: Eukaryota > Metazoa > Arthropoda > Insecta > Coleoptera > Cerambycidae > Aromia > Aromia moschata. The sequence continues at coordinate 1,981,021 of JAPWTK010000034.1, read as the reverse complement.
ACAAGCACATGCACACACACACACACAAGAGGAGCAAACTGGAAACCTCCTCGTGCTGCTCCTTGGATAACGCTCCAGTACGCAGTAAGAAAACTTAAAAGCTCCAACTTTTTTTTTCATAATTTATCTTCAGAAAATCTAAATCATGATTATTATGTATGAATCTGTCCTAAATTAATTCTGAATATTTAAAAATTAGAATCACGGAGTATCAGTATATTTTTATGATATAATAAAGAGCGGAATCGGACATTTATCTCCAAATATTCTCCACTCATGCGTGGACCGCAAGCGTCCAATTACTCAAAAACTGTCCATTATTGGACTTAGTGCCCATTGAGACTTTTGATCGGGACATCAAGGAGAACGGATTCCCAAAGTTTAAAAAAATTGACCGAGAACCATTTTCCATAAGGTGTGTGGCGGGGTCCTTTATGTACATTTAATTTAATAAAGAAATAATTTAAATAAAAAAAAACATTAATTTGAATTTACATAAATTTGAATTACTTTATTTTGCTGACTTTACTTTTTTGCTTAATACATTTTAACTGTACTTTTGTATTGTACTGTACTGTATTTTTTAATGTACCTACATAAACTTCCAAAAAAAACGTCATCAAATCTGGCTATGAACGAGAGACATAAAAATAGCGGTCATGTCGAAGGGTATGTCAAAGTGACTGTCACAATTGTAAAATAAATAATGGCTAACATATAATGGACAGCTTTGACAAATAAATAAGGTTATGCATTTAAAATAGAATAGAAATACGTCTTTTTTATTCGGCCAACTTTGATGATGTTTTTTTTTTTTGGATAGCTCGATATATTATGTGACTTAGTGTGGGAGCAATAATTAATTAATATATTTTTTTTATTTGAAAAAGTACATTCAATTAAATGAACATCAACTTAAATGTACATTAGTATAAAATTTAATTATCTATTAATATATTCGTATGTAGTAATTTTCAAAAGGAGTGATAACTGATAACTGATAACGCTGTAACGCTGAAAAATGACAGTATTTTACCTACATATACATATACATATATATACATATATAAAGAATTTGTGCGAAATTGTTACGTAAAGTTCTTCGAAGTAAAACGGCAATGGTAATTGTTATCAATACCCTAATTAGATATAAAAGAATTGATAAGTCATTATATGAAATTGCGTTGGAAATACCGCTGTGTTGCTCGGATATGTGGAAAATAATGGTATCAAAATTAAGAAAAATTGCGGCGAAGATTGAATAAGATTTATTACTTGCCAGCAGACATGCCATTCAAAGGAATGGTGTTTATTATTACGATATTAAAGTGTTTGAAAATGTGTGGGTTGGAAGATGATAAATGCCTAGGGTTGATTCGCCAGTAGGTATTGTTTTAATTTGAAACTATGTATGTATATGTATATATGTACGAGCCCATAATCATATCGCTTGGCCCAATGCTATTTTTTGGTAAGCTTTCTGAAACAAAGACTTCATACTACGGATACGACAATTATCCTTTATTGGCAATATGTAGGTCTTAACTAGTAACATTTGTAACATGTCTCAAGAAAGTTGAGTTGATATTAAAGGGAAGTCACACTTGGGCAGAACATCTACTTTAATCTAAACAAATTTAAGAACACTAAGACGCATTGCCAAAGAAAATCGTAGCATTGATTGTGGAAAAATGTGTGTGGAATGGACTAGGATGACAGGAAGGACCTTTTTCAGGTCAATATGTCTCCGAGGTATCAAAAAGATTGACGTGTATAAAGTAGATATTTTAAATATCTACTATATATTAAATATATGTGAAAGTTTTATAAAGTAGATATTTTACTATTGGTTTTAATTATTTTTTAAACCGTTATATTTTCAGGCAAAAGCCGCTATTGACTACTCAACAGAAAAAAATAGGCTACTTCGGTCAAAATTCCATAAAAATTGGTCTCAAATGCAATGGAAATCTGTTATCTTCTATACATACTTATGTAGCGATGAATCTCGCTTTGAAGTCTGTATTGACGATACTGTTATTGCTGTTGCAGCAGGGTCTTAAGGCTCAAGGAAATTTATAACAAAGATGTTTACTTTTACGAAAAAAAGGTCAAGTTTCCTGTATCGTTAATGGTCTCGGGTTGCATGCCGGCTCAAGGAGTGGGTAGGCTACATATAATAGAAAGATATATTTATTAACAACAAAGTTTTTTAACACGTTGATCGCCTTACTAATTTTTACATAAGCCTTTCAAAAGCCTTACCCCTCTTTTATCTAGATTTTAGTCACAAAAACCGCATTATAAAATAATTGAATCCGTCAAAATAGGTTTCATTTACGTACGTTTGAAACAAAAATAAATAAAACGATTCACATTTACAATTATTTTTTGTATGTACTCTGTTTTGTATGTATTCTGTTTCAATAAAGTACATAACTTACGAAACCTTAAAACAAAATTGCTAAAGTTTTGTTTATAGTTCTCTTATTATAACATTTGATTTACTTTTTCATAATATGCTGAAACAATGATATACAGGAAACGAAAATCACAGGAAAAAGGTAAAACAAGTCCTTTAGAATCAACGAAAATAATGTATTTTCATGTATATTTGGGTGTACTGAAACCAAATCTGGTTTTGAAATCCCTCCATTAGATCTAGATTATTGTTGGGCATTTTTTGAGATTATCAACAAATCCTGAAACCGCACTAGCCTCGATAATCAAATATATATTTTCCATCAGACAACCATGTTTGTACGTTTTTTCGCTATTTTCGGGACATTTTTTGGAATAAAAAGAAAAAGAAAAGTCCTGACACCCTTGAGAGATTTAAATATCAGATTCTGTTTGAGGGCATCGCAGCACGTGAAAACATACAATCGATTACTTTCTTTTTTTTTTGTGATTTTTAGTTGTTTTTTTTTTGTTATTTTTTGGCGATTTATCTGTATTTTTCGTTTACTGTATTGCATACGATAGGTGTATTCAATATGATGTGATATGATGGCCATTTTGAGATCCTCCGTCTTGGATTTGTCACAAAGGCCAAAGGCTCACAAACAACAAAACATGAATAACTACAAAATAAGCCAAATCGCAAATTGTTTGGTTGCTTAAAATTTTTGGTGGTTGACAGGGGAGGTGGCTGATTTGACAAAGAATGCCCCACATAATGTATTTATTATGAAACATATGAATTTGTACATTTATTTTTATGTGGGACAATAAGATTGCGCGATACCAAAATTGACAAACCATGGGTGATTTTCTTTTCTTTGGGGCCTTGGTTCTCCTTTATGGGCTGAAGTGTTTGCTACTGACACGAAAACTGCGGGTCCCAAAAAGCTAGTTTATATACGTTTCAGTTAATTGTATTATAATTTATTAAATGTAGCTACCTATGTATATTTGTCCTGGTGTACACGAGGAAATTTTGAAATTTTATGAAAATGACCATTACCGATAGCCCAGTAACTTTGGTGGATAACATCTGCGTATCAAACCGTATAATACTGTTTTATTGATGAGCATCACTAAGTTATGTAAATCATGTGTTTTTGGTTACTTTGAAGCAAAAATTTTTATTATGCTTGCGTACTTTATTTTTATACCTGGTTTTTCCACGTTTTTTACCTTGTTATTATTAGTATGAGTAACTCCCAATAAACATTATTTTATGCTGCTGTGGAAAATGATTTAATATTTATAACAAGGTCATGTTTTTACGAATTAGGTTAAATAATAAAAATTGATTGGCAAATAACAAAAATGACGTATCTTATAACTTTAATGGCGTATTTAACTATAATGAAATGATAATTTTTAGTTGGTAAGAAATAAAAAAATAAAAAACTGTTGGTAAAACCTATGAATTTGGAAAGCGATCTGACAATAAGTTGGATGTTACTAGTAAACGTTTGAACATAATATGTAATACAGTGTGGCCCATTAAGAACAATATACCCCTGTAATTTCTTTATTTATCATTCAATTTGAACAATTTTAGCCTTAAACTGTTCAAAATATTATGTTTTGAGACCAAATGGTTTTGTACTAGTTTTACATTTTTGTTTGAGTATTGGAATTCAATTACTCCCACAAAGTAGACAACCTACCTCTAAAATTCTGTAACTGTACGGGAATGGACATCTTCAAAAAACGGTAAATTTAGTAAGTTTTGTATATTTTTCAAAAAATTATGTACCTTTTTGTAAATCGCAAAGTAAGTGATAAGAAAATATTTATGCACATTTTGATTGATATACCTACCATTGAAAGACTGACAGGACAAGGTATACCCCCTTTTTTCTTCTTTATTTATTGAGGCAAAGTTTTCAAATCCTCAGCATCTTATGTTCATAACAAATGCCAAATTTTGATATATAAACAGCATTTGTACATCTATTGGTTTAATCAGAAATACTATCAACTTTTCAAATGGAACACCCTATTTATTATTGTATATTAGGACACCAAGGCCATGAAGGGAACGAAAGAGCGGACTTTCTTCCAAAGAAAGGGGCTGAGGTTCCACTGATAGGGCCGGAACCCACCTGCCGTCTGGCTGGTCAAAGGCCAGGAGGGCCCTAAAGAACCTATTAAGAGAAAAAATATATCGCACTGTTCGAAAGTCCCACGGTTGAGACACTCGCGGCTGTTCATTAGCGAACCATCCTGGGACAAGTCAATAGACTTCATAAAACTGGGTAGAAACCAGCTGAGATGGATAGTAGGACTGTTTACAGGATACTGCCCACTCACGCGACATCTCACCACTGGCGGATCCAGGCCAGTCGGACCCAGGCGGATCCAGGGGCACCCATAGAAATTCCAAATATTTTTGTATAGTTGGTATTTTTGTAAAAATGGATTTTTCATTGAAACTCTAAAGTGCCAGGAAAACGCGTGACCTTGAAAATTTTCAAAATTTTCGCCTACGGTGCCAATATAGCCTCTCCCGGGTCATATATTGCTTTATCACTAAAATGCCCCCCCCCCCCCGAGAGGCCTTCTGGATCCGCCTATGCATCTCGCGATAATCGGGGTGAAAATAATGCCGACTGCAGAAGGTGCGAAGAGGAGGAAGAAACCTCCTTTCACACAGTGCTGGGTATTATGCGAATACCCAGCACTGGCAGCTATCAGGTATTAGAACCAAAAGAAGTGACAGACGCTCCATTAGAAACTGTCCTTAAATTACTTAAGGAAACAAGACTAATGGAACGATTAGACTATGGGGGCACAATAAGCATCGGCTTAAGTGCACATGGCATGCACCTACTCCATATGTAATCGTAATCGTATTGTATTTTGAAATCCTCATTATTTTCTGACAATGAGTAAAATTCATCATAATCCTAAAATAGTATAAAACAAAGTCGCTTCCTGCTGTCTGTCTGTCCCTATGTATGCTTAGATCTTTAAAACTACGCAACGGATTTTGATGCGTTTTTTTTAATAGATAAAGTGATTCAAGAGGAAGGTTTATATGTATAATACATGCATAATATAGTAGAGAAACACTGATAATTTTAGAGGTTTCTAATGTGATGTCGTAAATAAACATATTTTTTGCGCTTATATTGCAAACACTGGCTGAACCCTACGAGATAGATCAAAATAATGTACTACAGTATTGTACACCTTAAAAAGGTCTACAAAAAAGTCCGCATGCACCCGTGCGAAGCCGGGGCGGGTCGCTAGTATTAAATATATTTTTTAAACACTCAAATATTTCTTAAATCTTTTTTTTAATTTTAAACTTGATTTTAAAAGTGTGCTGTGGTCATTTAATTCAACTCTCAATCTTAGTGATCCTAGAAAATTCTTATATAAGCTTATTCAAATATACAAACACAATGATAATTTGACAGATAAGATGATAGCCATTTGGTAACAACCGTCTGATAATATATATTATAATATGTTATACTATTTTAATTTAAAATTATGCAATTTAGTTTATCTGTTCCATAAATGGGGTAGAATTTGTGTCACGTAATAATTAATGATACTGGTAACTTCCATGGTAGGTGATACTTTGGAATGGTAACACAGTACCAATATCCAGTTTTAATCTTCTCCTAAAGATGCCAACTTGGTTGGCGAAACGCGCGTCGAGAAAAGTGTAGTAGTTCGGTGTTTCGTGGAAAACGTCCAGGTTTTTGTTTCTACGCCGAAGGTTTCAGTACCCACTCCAGGATCGAGGTATTTGAAAAAAAATGCGTTTTTGTTAGAACATGGTATTGGTCCCGTTTGGACTGCCGTAGTCAAAGTAATTGATTGTTTTCAACCACCAGTTGCATTTTTATAGTGTCACTAGGATTATTAGGGTGGGATTCAGTAATCATGGTATATTTAAAATGAATATTGAAAAATATTTCAAAAATATTTGAATGTTTAAAAATTCATTTATTTTTGGTATTGCTGAATTTATGAGGATTTCAATAATATAAATGGCACTCTCGAAAATAGTAAGTTGGTAACACTCTTCCGCTGAAATCCGAAGTTGTATAAATGTTGCTTATATGACAAAAAAAGTGGAATTTTTTATGAATGTAAGATGCTGAAAATTTGGAAAAAATGTCTCAATAAATAAAGAATAAAAGAGGGTTTGTGATCCTGTGTCACCCGGTAAAATACATAAACTCTATAAAATATCAAATTCGTTTCTTTTAAATTTCGTTTTTGTTTCTTTTAAGTTTTGCACGCCTCATATGTATGTGTTAACAATTAGATATTTGAGTAGTAAGTAGTAATAAACAATAAGTAATTGTTATCCTGATCTTTCAGAGCCACAACTGATATAGATAAAAATCCGTCGGAAACTATCAGTGACTGTGGAAAACGCGTTGGTGCTGCGATTTGAACGAGAATATTATACGGATGGCGATTCTCATGCATGCACAACAAAGCCAAAAAGAAAAATAATAAAAAAAACTTACAATTATCTGCAGATGACGTCGAAATCGTCCCATACTGATAGTAGTTATCGGATATCGCGGGCGGCGGGGTATCTTGATTGTCGGGCATTGGACTCAGCGGCGCTTTCAGGTACGTACTGGAAATCGCGCTGTCAGGGTAAGTCGGCAACAATGCCGTCGATGAGCTCCAATCCCTTTCGCACTGCTGCTGGTAAACCGCCGGGTAATCGTAATTCGAATAGTGAGATGCGGAAACGGACGTCACCTGCGGCGAGGGCGAGTTGTACGAGCACGTCGAGTACTCCTGGGGCTGCATGAGGGCCTGGTGGTCGTACCCCGCCGTCTGGTTGACCATGCCGGCCATGTTGTTGGCGAAGAACGTGCCCGGGTGGTACTGCGGCTTCATCGCTTGGCACTTCCTCCGGAAGCCCCGCGGCCGCCTCCTGAAGGAGCCCTCCTCGAACATGAACTCGCTGGCGGGGTCGATCGTCCAGTAGTGTCCCTTGCCGGGCCGACCGAGGCCCTTCGGCAACTTAATGAAGCACTCGTTCAGCGATAGATTGTGCCTCACCGAGTTCTTCCAGCCCTGATAGGAGCCGCGGAAGAACGGGAACCGCTGCTGCAGGAACGTGTAGATCTCGCTGAGGGTCAGTCTCTTCGTGGGCGAGTGCTGGATGGCCATCACTATCAGGGCGATGTAGGAGTACGGCGGCTTCTCCTGCCGCCTGATGCCCGACTTCTTGTCCGAGCTGGTCGGCTTGCTGTCCGGGTCCTGGGCCGTGCTCTCCGGCGACACATGCTGCGTGGACGTCTGCGGCTGGTCGTTGGGCAGGATGACGCTGGTGTGGTTCTGGTGCAGGTGCAGCTGGTGCAGGTGCTGCTGGATGTTGATGTTCTGGTGCACGACCGCCGGAGTCAGCTGGGTGGACGCGCTAACTTCAGACAACTGTTGCTCCTTCATCATACTTTAAACATTTACTCGGTAAACTAAACAATTTAATCTCCGTCTTTATATTACAAACATTTGATACTCGTAACGAGTTGTATACACAAATATTGTATACACAGTTTATATACAAACACGCGACGAAATCGTACACAATTTACTAGTTTTATATACAAATGTCGAAGCAGTAAATCTGAATGATATTAAATGCGTTCAGTGCGGACTCGTCCGCGGTCAGTCGCAATATGATCGGGTCGAGCGACGAAATCGTCGGCCGGCGGAGATGTTGTGCTGGTGCTAGTTGCGGTTTGGATATAGGTTCGCGTCGCTCCGGGAAGACTGATGCAGGCGGGACTTGTGCGTGTGTTACGTGTGGGACGGTCGGTCGGTCCCTCTGTCCCTCCGCCGCTCTCCCTGGGACCGCGACGTATCGCTCAAGAGACACCATCATGTCTCCGTACGGTGATGTTTTTTCGGGGGCGACATGTGCGAGCAAGCAGATAACGAAAACTTCATAAAATAACGCAGTGGCGGCTGGTGGAACTCCACTGGAACTAGAGGTTCTCGCATTTTCGCAAAGAGCATGCGACTCATATAATGTTTTATGAAGTGATTACTAAGGAGAAGGCTAAATAGAAAAAAAACTTCAGACGAAACTTGCAAATATAAATAAAAAAATGTGTGCCCCATCTGAAAATCTTGGAAACGATTTGCGAAATATTTTCCATATTTCCACATTTAAGTACCAGTGAATATAAAAATTTTGTACCCATGTGCTCTTTGCAAAATTTTCATTTGGCTAAAGATATAACGATGAAATCTCTGGGGTGAAATAACAACTCAAATCACCATTACTTTTACAAATCTTCAAATTTCGAAAAAATCGCACGTATAAAAAGACTTGATGATTCTAACAAAAACAATTATAATAAAAATTATTTGTTTGCAAGATCTGTTGTGGCACATATTTTTATTTATTTTCTTTTTTTAATTTAAATTTCTTAATTTTAAAGTTTCGTTTGAAGTGGTTTTAATACTATAACTTATACCTACTTAAGTCTAGTAATCACGTCCTAAAATATGATGTGTGTCCCATCCTCCGTTATGAAAATACGAGAACTTCAAATCCCACCAACCAACTGACGAAACGTCACGGAGACTTTTGACCCTTAATAAAAATCCTTGATGCAATATGTGCCACATTGGGACCGTGGCGGACATATTATATAATTTAGTGTATGTGCATAATTTAATTGAAAAAAATTCCGGAACCACTGTCCCCTATGTCAGAATTTTTAAATTTGAAAATTTGATTTTCAGAAAATCGTGAAAATTCGTATTTTCCAAAAGTCGTTAAAAAATCTAAAAAAAAACAGCGTATTCTATGACTGATTTTGAGACAAATTTGTTCTTATACAATTTTTATTAAAGTCAATAGTTTTTGAGAAACAAATTATGAAAGTTTTAAAAAAAGCGTTTGTTAGCCGGCGCCATTTTGTTTAAACAAGAATATTCAAAAATAATGTAAGGCCAATAACTTTTAGTTTAGGTGTCATAGACACCTTTTTTTTTGGTTTTAGGTATGTACAAAATTGTAAAAAAAAAAAAAACTTGATCAAAAATTTATTTTGTCATCAAAAAATCACGTTTTGTTTTTCCTTTCCAATTTTCCAATGACACAGCTCATTTTCCGGATTTGCAACCGCTTCCATTCGAAAGAGCACCCTTGAAAACATAAGGGACAGTGGTTCCGGATTTTTTTTCAGTTAAATTATGCACACAGTAACACTGAAATTAGAGAACAAAAAAGTGTCCGGTGAGGCGCTAATGGGTTAAGACGTAATTGTGTACCACAACATAGCCTACTTTATGGACAAATAGTGTTTGTGATATTCACATTGTTTAGTAATATTGGGGATACACATATATGTTGAAAAACCGAACATACTTTATTACTGATATTCATAAAAAATTTTATAAAACAGTTGCTCATTTTCTCCATTGTCCTGAATGTTTCATATTGAAACTGAGTTAATACTTTCGAACTGAACTTTCATATTAAAACTGAGTTGATATAAAACTGTTAAGTCAATATTGTAAATACTGAATGAAAAGGGAGGAACACCCAATATTCTGAACAGGTATTGGGGGTGCCAAACTGAGAAAAAAATGTAATAAACATAATAATAATAATACTCACTCCATAATTACTCCGAAGAGTAACCCCAGAGGTCCTCTCAGGGATCTATGCGGGTAAGGGATGGCTATTATTATTATTCGCCATGGCGCTCTGGGAGCGACTTAAGATTATTTCTGTAACGCATTTGCTTTACAGTCCTGAGAAAACCCAGAAAACTGAACGTTACGAAATCTAGGGCAAGTACGGTCTGGTCCATATTAACGTCGGGCAAATGTGGTCGAATATCAACGGTTACTGAGATAGTAATGAAAATACCCATTAAAGAAAATCATATCAGCACATTCTCGATGACTAAATGAGACTGGCATTGCGAAATTATGTGTGTACAATACCGACTAAACGGAGTCACATATAAAAATAAATGCGAAAATCACAAACGTCACATAATAAATGTGACAATTCCTCATCACTCTTGTGTTAGACTGTATCACCTACTCAAAGTAAATTGTCAAATAATAACTTTTTATTAAATAATAGAAGCTTTTATAAATAAACAATAAAACGATTTTCATTGCTCTCTCAGAAACCGTTGATATTTGACCATATGCATGTTTGTGAGGCTTTCTAGTTCACTTCTGTCACGTCACCCTAACACCTTCTCCGAATATTGGAGGTTCCTCCCCAGCCACCCCTATATACTTATAGAACTTTCATTTACTAAATTATTTGCATATTTTAAACTAAAAATGAACTGTTGTAATATGATATAAACGTAAACGTTTATTCTACGAATGAAACGAATTTTATACGTATTTTTCAATTTAAGTGTTCATTGTCATGTTAATATTAAAAACAAATGTGTTTCCAAAAAAATATCTACTGAATTTTTAAAAGCTTTTAGCTTCCTTCTTATTGGATGTTGAATTTCACAAATCGCCGACGCGGTGCCTCCTGCTGAAATTATCAACCAACCTTTTATCTAACAACTAACATTTACATATATGTATATACAGTACAACCTCAATAATCCGAACTAATTATTGCAAAGGGTGGTTTGAACTTATTTGTTACATTATCCAGAAAAACATACATATTTATATATACGTTTTATTTCTTAAACAAAACAAGAACACAAAAAAATTAGATTATCTTAAAGTATACAAGTTTTTTCATAAAGTGCGCATCATATAGCAAAATTTTGTAATAACGAATTTTTTTAAATATATCTTTGGGGCTAACTTGTATTTTAATGTTGATGAAAAATGACCTACTCACATGGAATCACGTGACATTCGATATTTCACCACCAGATTACACCAAATCGCTCAAAATAGACATGTATTTGTTGGTACTTAAAACAGTTTTACTAAGAAAATTTGTTTTTTTTTCCTTTCACGTAAGTAGGTATGCCAAATCTGAACGCTTTACTATAATATTAATGCCACCTTTTAATGTTACTACCCCTTAAATAAAAATTAAACACTTCCAAATAAACACTTTTTTCGGTAAATTTACCACACCACTATCTATTTATCACAAATTGTCGATCAGAATACGTCCTTTGTAAGAAAAAATAAAATAACGCTTTTGAATTTTGTAATTCTTTATGTAAATTACAGACGATATTTTGTAGTAAATAGTTAGGGGTGTGGAAAATCTATCAATCCAAATCTATCATGTTTTTTTTAAGTTCGAAGCGTATTTTATATTGATATTGATAATAAGTATTTTATATATTAAAAATAGACAATAAATAAATGTTCTAAAAAAGCGGTCAGATTTGACTTACTTATGTAAATTTGGAATTAAACAACTGTACTTAATAAACGGTTTTAAAAAGCAACAAATAAGTCCACTTTGAGAGATTCTTTTTAAATATCACATTTGACAGATACCGAAAATCACGTAAAATCCCTATGATGTAGGTCATTTTCATTATTTTTTAAGCACGTTAATCCAAAGTTCAAATTTCAGAAAAAAGCCTTTGATACACTTCTTACCTATATGCGATGCTCATTTTGTGAAGGACACTGTATACATAAATTATATTATAATTTTGATAGTTTAATATAATGTATAGAAGCAGATAATATATGTACGCTGCGGTGTAATTGTTCGGATAATCGAAGTTTGTTCGGATTCTGACCTTTAGCGCCCACTGTTTGGATTAGCGGAGGTTCGGACTAACGCATGCTCGGAGAATGGGGGTTGTACTCGATAATCTTATTCCTTATGGGATAAAATTATTTTTGACCTTATTTTGGACAATTATGAAAAATATATGGACACATCAATTTTCAACCTAAGTGATAAGTTTTTTAAATTGAAATTTGAATGTTTGATGTCGTTGAAGTTGAAGGTAGAAGGTGATTCATGTATTTGCAGGAGTAGATAGGTGAATTTTTTATGTGGATATTATATACCCTGTATATTTTTATACTTTTGGATTCTACTTGATCGTGAAGTTCAAGGACAAACAATACTTATGGTTTAAATGATAAGATAATAATTTTAAAGAAATTTAGTGAAAATGCAAAAGTAGATAAAATGAACAGTTTAAAAAAAATCTGCAGAGCCTCACATTGTTTGTTTTAGCACATTAAATGTTCAAAATGTTCTGCATTGACTTATTGGCAAAAAAATATTTGGTATCATCATCGGCAACCGTATAATTGGACCAATTTTAATTGATAGGAATTTGACAGTGGAAAAATATTTAAATTTATTTACTTAGAGATAAAGTTGTTTCTGCGGGATAAATTTATATTCAGATACTGTAGATCCGATTCCGGTATATCAAACTCTAACTTATATAGAGTTGTATATATAGGAAAGAAACCGCGACTCTTAGATATATTCCCAACGATTCACACCACCCTTTTCAACATAAAATGGCAAGTTTTAATTTTCTAATTCACCGTTTGTTAAATTTCCCTCTCAGTAAAGAGAGGTTTGAACATGAGAAACAATTAATTAAGAATATCTCTAAGAATAACGGTTACTCAGTCCATTTAATAGATAAGTTAATAAGAAAGCATACATTTAAGAGAACCCTGTACAATTCCACGACTTTTCGTAGATATACTGACAATTCGAAATTTGCTTCGTTACCGTATGAACATAAATTCACCCGCGGACTAGATAAAATTTTTAAAAATATTAATATCAATTTGGTTTATAATTCTAAAAATAAACTACAGACGCTTTTGGGTAACCCCCAAAGACAAAATCGGCAATAACGAAAAGTCAGGAATATACGAAATAAGATAAATATATAAAGATTGTGATCAAAAGTATATTGGGCAAACAAAAATATCTATTTTGACTAGATTTAAAGAACACATGGCTCATTTGAAATATGGCAGAACACAAAAATCTTGTGTTGCCCAACACGCTTTTGACAAAAACCATAGGATAGACATAAATAATTTAAAATTAATTAGAAACGTAACAAACAGTAGACAGTTGGATGCTTTTGAAAGTTTAGAAATCATTAAGTGTAACAGTAGTATGAATAAGGTCAATGGTCCGATACCCACCAGTCCACTGCTTGCTCTGATAAACAAAGACAGTTACGGTTCAGTGAACCGTGCCAACAGATTTAGTATAAATAGTGCAAGTGTGTAGGCTAGAATTTAGTTTTAATCTTCTCCTGAAGATGCCAACTTGGTTGGCGAAACGCGCATCGAGAAAAGTGTATTAGTTCGGTGTTTCGTGGAAAACGTCCAGTTTTTTGTTTCTACGACGAAGGTTAAACTACGCACTCCATGTAGGTGTTAGTCATTGCCATTTTTACTAATATAAATATCAATTTAAATATTTACTTTAGAAATTACTTTAGGAATGCCTAAACTGTAATATTATACATACAGTTGTCTATTTCAAATGAAAAAAAATATATATACATAAGTATATGACTATTAATTATTTAGATGAAGAGCTTTGCAAAAAATTAATCTTGAATGTTAGATAAAAAAACACAAAGGTTTTGTAAGTTTCTTTGTTAAATTCTTCCCAATATGTATATTCATATTCACCAGAATATTGCATTTTTTCGTTTTTTTTTTGTTTCGTGCAGTGCATGAAGAATTTCTTAACAGTTATTCACTATACGCATAATACGTTATCATAAAAAAATTCCACGACAACTGGTTATATAGAAGATAATTACTGTCATAAAATTTGTGGTTGTGGTCAGGATATTTATAATTAGTTTTAAAGTATTAAACATAAAAAAAAATATTATCTTTAATACAGTCTGATTTTACACGCTTTTGAGACACACGCCCAAGGGTATATGCAGTCTATTTTTCTTTAAAATGATGTTAGTTTCTTAATTTTACCTCAAAATTATTTAAAAATCGTTTTGATTAAGAATAAAAAAATATCAACGATTGTGTATGGTTTGGAAATTCCGGCCGGATTTTAGAAATCTGGAAGATTCACATTTCCAGTATTACGAATATTGTCATAACTAAAAATAACTTTTGGTTTGAGTAGGGTAAATGTGGGAGAGACGCCGCACTTTTTTAGAATGTGCAATAACTCCCCCTTAATAATGCAATAAAAACTAGCTAAAATAAGACCCATACTTTAGAAACATTTATTCAAGAAACGGAACATAATACAAGTGGTTATGGCAAGAAATAAGCAAATACACAAATATTTTGTTGTCATATACAGAAGGCCAACTCTCCTACATGCTATGGGTGAGTCGCCGCATATCTAGAGGGAGAGATGGCTTTCCACATATAGACATTTCCACAAAAATACTTTCCACATGGGTTCCAGGCAACTTCGAATGCTCTACACGTTTCATGTAACCAACGTTTGCATCGTGTATACTCAATTCAGTCTGATTTCGACAATATTCCTATATTTCCAAAGTTCGAGACTCCGCATTCATTTTCCTCAATACTCAATATCCACAAAGACGCATTCATTTTCCTCAATATCAGTAATATCGCTACTTTAGGAATGAGCTGGTATTTCTACTTCAGATTCAGATAATGAGGACGATTGCTTCTTTTACTTTCGTTTTAACCCTTTAGATATAGATTTAACTTGGCCCTTTTTGTCCGTATTAAGGACAAAATTGTATTCAATGTATATACAAATTATTATTATATTATATATTTTATATCTTTTATACAACTTGGCTTAGTTAAATGAACTACCGGTTGTTTTTTGCGTTTTTATAATATTAGAAAGTACAGGTACGGGCGATATTTGTTGAACCAATTTTCCTGAGGTAACGTCACAAGTGGTCGAAGTTGATGGTTGAGGTTCTGAATTGTTATTGGAGCAACTTTGCATTATCGTATCTGGTCGAGATTGCTTTAATCTCGGATTTAGTGCATGTTTTCTCCTTCCTCCAAACTGTGTAAAGCTTCAGTTACACTGGTTTTAGGAGAGGACGGTTGACCTCCGATCACTTCTGTATTAGTTAACTGAAGATCCGACACGCAAAAAGCATGTTTCATGCCTGTAGAATGTGTGGGTAAGCACCACTTGGTGCGTCTTCTATCCCACAATACTTTGCAGTGTCTCTCCCCAATAGAGGGAAGACGCTGCACAAATCTCTGCACAAAAAAAATAATCGCATATTTGAGAACTCATATATGATCCCTACTTATTTTGGTAATCAAATCTGATGTCAAATTGTAATTACCTAGTTTTTTAAAAAATTAAAAATCTTCAATTTGTGTAATGATGTTGGGTGTTGCTGCTTCCCCTTGTGTCCTCACCCTCAAGTTATTAACCAAGATAGAGGGGGGGGGGGGGGGGGGGGGGGGGGGGGGGGGGGGGGGGGGGGAGGGAGGAGGGAGGAAAAAGAAAAGGAAAAAAAAAAAGGGGAGGAGGGGGGGGGGGGGGGGGAGGGGAAGGGAAGAAGAAAAAAAAAAAGATGTGAAAATAAAAAGGGGGGGGGGGGGGGGGGGGGGGGGGGGGGGGGGGGTTTTTTTTGTGAGATGAATTTATGCCGAAACTAGATTTATTCAGAAGGCATATAAGGCGTATGTTACAAGGTTAGATCACTCACTGCATTTGACAATGTAAAAATTTCTAGGATGACAGGGTTGGAAATTTTACATCGGGCTGTAACCGAAAAAACCCAAAAATAGGTAAAGAAAAATCCCACTGATCCTATTTGATCCCAAAGTGTAGGGATCTACATATATGTTATATACGCTACCTAATAACTGTATATGTTCAATACACTTTTACTACACAATAGGTGTAGTAAAATAAAGTTTTTTTTCACGGTAAAAAGTAAAGAAGAACGACGTATTCCCTTTTTGGATCGTGAACGATTTTTTTGTACATATAATTATACTTTATACAAATAGTTGACTAACTTAAACGTTATATTTTATATTTAACTTTATTCAGGCGATATAGCATCTCTAACGCCTTTACAAATAAGAAAGTATTCTTGCGTTTCCATTAAGATTTATATTTCGCTACGTTTTGCATCAGCGCAGCGTCTTCAATTCTGAACATTGAGGAGAGTATCAATATTCGATCCCAAATTTAAAAAGGTCAACTTCAAGATCCTAAATTTTGGAGAGCGTGCAATGTATATATATCGAAAGTATATTACTTAGTGTTACTATTACTTAATAGCGAACAGACAAAATCAATTGGTTTTGATTTTCGTTATATCTTTTAACTACCACGAAGTAAAGGCTGAATAATTTATTATCATTATTAAGTATTTATGGAGTAGGTACAAGCCCTATGCGCTAAAGCCGATGCTTATTATGGCCTCATGGGCTGTTTGTTCCATTAGTCCTGTTTCCTTAAGGAATTTAAAGACATTTTCCAATGGAGTGTCTGTTACCTCTTTTAGTTCTGTTGTTTAGCCCCAAAAATCGAATGCCTAACAGGTACCAGAGCTAGACATATGCTCATGTCTAGTGGAAGGGAGCTTTTTCCTTCTCTCCACACCTCCTACAATCGGGATAATCTTTCACCCCAATTGTGATGAGATGTGGCATGAATGGACGATGTCCTGTGCCTGTGAATGATCCCACTGTTCATCTCAGCTGATATCTACCCGCAGTTTATTTAGTTAAATCTATTATTTTATTTACTTCTGCCCTTGTCTTTGCATGAAAGTGTGCTCTTTCGTTCTCTTTGGTCAAGACTCAACGGTGTGAGGCTACAGAATTACAGAATGACTTCCGTTCCATTTGACGAGCAAATTGTTGATTAATTTCGAGCATTTCGACCAATTTTGAAAATTATCTACTAACTGTGACCAGAATTGCAGGCAACAAATTGAACAAAATTAGAACGTGTCGTGTTCTATTTTCAGAAATTCGATTTCATGGATGAATGAAGACGGATATCTCGTTGCAACTTATAAAAATTTGATGCAGGCTAATTTCTTGCATTACACAATATTTCATTCATTACATCATGTAAAAAATTACATAGTGTAAATCCACAAATATTGTGGCAGAGTTGCTGCATCAAATTATAGCAACAAATTCAATAAGTGGAAACCCGTATTTACATAATGCAAATCTCTATTAACGTAATGTAGTTACTGTAGCCAATTTGAAGACGTCTGTTTTTGATTTTTTCCAAATAATTTTTATAATAAATCACTTAACATGGACAGAAAACAATTTTAGTATTCGGTTCTTTTTTACGGTGTTATCTTATTCCAGAAAATCCATTGATTTTCATGTTAATTTTTGAACATAATAAATACCTGTACATGCTGTGAATTAATATATTATACTGTAATTATGTTTAACTTAGGTACTGTTACTTATTTTTTTAATTGTTGAAACATTTTTTCTTCATGTTATTTTTTTAGAAAATATGCATTCATGAGTTTGATTAATGTAACTAATGTGTAATTAATCAATTATCAATTTTTTAGTTCATTTATTCTTATTTGCCCTATATTTTTTGTTGCTGCCTGTATGATAACGGGCGCGTATTAGCTATTTGCGTGGAACATATCGAAAAGGGGGTATAAATAGTGTTCCCAGTGTCGTGGCCATAAATCGTCGAGGCGACGAAAGAAAAATTTGTAACAGATAATTGGTTAATTAACGAGGCTCGTAACTGTAAAATACGGCCGAAATATATTCGACGACGAAGTTGTGGGCGTCAATATCGGGACCGAGGCGGAGCACTCTGACATCTGGGTGTATCCGTTGGCTTTGATGAGTTGCACGCTCGGTGTAACGTCACGGGCGTAGAATTAGGGGGCCGCATGGTGGGCCGCCGGGTGAGAGTATTCCCGACGGAGGCGTTTTTCCACGACACCCCAAGAATTTCACATTAAAGGTCTCCATATTAATTATGGCTAGCGACTTTAGAGATATATTGCTTTTACAGGTATGTATATTGACTCGTTGGTGGTCCTCATTATTTTACGTAGGAAACAATATGCAGGAGATTTCATATCGTTGCTAAATTGTTTTCGTTATCCCCGTTATGTGCAGACGGGCTAAGCAGTTCATAGACTAGCAACCTGGTGGTTCATCAAGTTGTAAATCTACGAGGTGTGTACTTCTGGAAAACTTCAACACGCCTACGGAGGCAGCGTTTTTTTCAAGAGCCCAGTTTTTTTCGGTGGTTTAAGGCATTCTCAGAAGGAAAACAGTCGATTGAAGATGAACCACGCAGCGGAAGGCCTTCATCTTTAAGAAGCGATGAAAATGTCGATAGAATACGGGATCTTGTGCGTTAAGATCGTCGGTTGACGACAAGAATGATCGGGGAAATTAAATTTGAATCACAACTAACTGGGGATGACGAAAATTTGCTCAAAAATGGTTCCAAAAACCTTTCAGAAAGGTGTCTTGACTTTTTTGCAATCGATTGAAAATGATCCCCATTTTATGGAACGTGTCATTACTGGCGATGAGAATTGAGTGTTCGAGTACGACCCGGAAACCAAGCGCCAAAGCATGGAATGGCACACTGCAAGCTCTGCAAGACACAAAAAAGCAAGAATGAGCAAGTCGAAGATCAAATGCAAGCTGGTTTGCTTTTTGATAGCCAGAGAATTGTCCACAAAGAGTTTGTGCCTCCAGTCCAAACAGTTTTATAGAGACAACATCAACATCAACAGTTTTATAGAGAGGTTCTTGAAAAACTTCGAATAAGGGTCATGCGTGTGAGACCTAACATCAAGAGTAACTGGATGTTGCATTACGAGAATGCGCCTTGTCATACCGCCATTTCAGTAAACGAGTTTTTAACCACAGGTATGTTCACATTCTTGTGGCTCCCCAGCCTCCTTATTCGCCTGACTTTTCTCTTCCCGAGATCGAAAAATCCAGCCAGCCGAAGGCTATTCCAGTATATGAGTTCCAGCACTGCTATGAGGAATGGAAGAACCGTCTCCAGCGCTGTGTGGTTTCCCAAGGAAGTTATTTTGAAGGAGACAATACTGAATTGTAATTCTATTCGAATAAAAATTAATTCGCATTACTTAATTTACACACATCGTTTGTGTGACACAGACAATTAACAAGCAGATAATCACCTGAATGCCAACATAAGTTCTGAAGTTGAACAACTAGCGTTCACTCCTAGTGAAGTTCAGTAGAAAATATGAAGTCGAAAATATGTGTATACAAAACGAGTGAATGTTTGTTTTTTAGCTCTCTCCTGTAGCATCTGTCTTAATATTATGGCCCTCTGTTTTAAGGATCCAAATTTGTATTGTCGTCCAACTTCTTGTAAAGGTTCAATAGTTTATCCCATGCCAATATTCTTTTTATTTCATTGTTAATACATTGGACTTTGGATACCTTTGATTCTTCATAAATTGCCCCAAAATTCATTATTTGGAATAATAACTATAACAACAACGAACAAAAAGAAAATGATCAAACTCAAGAACACAAATGGACTCCAGTAACCTCTCAAGCTTACTAATTTTCTTACCAAGTTTTTAATGGTTGACAAACAGACAGACACTATAACAGGAATGCCAACATTACGCTCTGCCCACGAAAATTCCAAATTGTTTGATTTCATATTCAACATCCGCCTTCAACCCGCGCACGGACTATCAACATCTCATTCAACATGGCAAGTTGAAGACATGTTTCACAACTTTAGCAGTTAGATTATACAGGTTGCGTCATGTCACTGGCAGTATCCTTGAATTTTCTTGATGCATCATTCATGTCAAAATTCACTCTACTCATATTTAGTTCGCTTTTATCTGAGAGAGAAGTTTGTAGTGTATTAACAAAAATAAATATACTGAACGGGAATTTCAAATTACTTGCGATTAGTTTTAGACACAAGATCCCATCCGAGAAAAAGTCTTTACGTTAAAGTCATCCTAAAAAACAACTCAAAGTGCAGTTAGTAGAGTTGAATCAAAATTTAGATAATTTTGGATTTCTTCGGAGTCTACCTAAAGATCGATCATTAGCATCTTGATGTTCTGTTGAATTCGCGTTTCACACTGATTGAGGTTACATCCTACCTCGATAGGTATAGTTCCTTCCATAGATCTCATAATTCAACAGCATAGGATTTATGAGATACGCACAGTTCATCCACTTTCTGAGGATAATTTTGACTAGCAAACTCAGCATCATTGTTTCGATTTTTAAAAAATATTTATTTTTTACTTTTTAGTCCAACGTTTTTAAATAAAAGTTTATTTTTTAAAACTTGTCGTGATTTATGCGTAATCGAACGATGTTGCGTAGTTTATTGTTTCTACTCGTCGAATCCTTTCATTTGATACCCATGTCGTGAAGAAGCTGTCATTTTAGGTATCGCCGCGAGTGTGCTGAATTTTTTCTAAATTAGCCATATCTTGAAAACGACGCATTTTGGGATTTACTTACGGACCTCTACCTAAAGATCGATTACTAATTAGCACCTCTTGAAAAAGGAATCTGTAGTGAAAATTCAGCAGTTTGAGGAAAAAATTTCAAAAACACAGCCTACCTCGAGTAACGTCTGTGGGTATTTGCAGTAATATTTCTTTCCAATATCTCATAATACAATACAAGAGACATTTTTCGATTTGTTGCAAAATATTTTTTTTTCAAACAATGTTATGGTCATTTTAATTTTAATTTTCATAGTCAACATCTCTGTTTCCCAATTTTAAAATTTTTTTGACAAAATTTTTTGTACAGATCAAAGTTTTATATTTGTTTCTAGATTATGAAAAAAATTCAAAAATGTGTTTTGAAAATTTTTTCGCAAACTTTGCTGAGGTTTTTTCACTATCATCTTTTCATGTGAGGTGTCTATAGTCGTACCTAAAAAGAAGGTCCCAACCGTCGTTTTCAATTATGAATAACGACCGCCTGCCGTATTGGATTTAGAACGATAACAAATCTATACCATATTGAATTGTCATCGGGTTTATATAGGTAGGTATTTCAAACCTCAAATTTCTCCGATAATGGGAACTGATTCAAAATTGACTTGCAAGATTTGAACTAAACTTAACATACAAACATTGCACGTTAAATAAAAACTTATAAACACTCTGAGCTTGGCCTCATTTAGAGAAAAGTGAATAATTAACAGTCATCCTCCTTTAGTGCAAATGCTAAATTTAAAACTGTTTTAATATTTTTGAAGGGTATAACAATATGTCAGATGATCTGAAGAACAAATCAATATTTGTATCTCCTTTCAGTGCAGTAGCAGTTTACCAATAATGCAACCTTTTGCGCGTAGGGTAATAACCCAACGGTTCATAACAAGGTTATATACACATTATCGATTAATTAATCTTCGTGTGGGTATAATACAAAATTGAATGAATATAATATAACTATAATTGATGAAATAGTAGGTCACACTGTAAAAACGGAAAAAAACATTGCCCCATTACTAGGCCTGTCCATATGGAACGCTTCTGAAAATCAACAGAACTAGACGTCTTTTTTATTTCCTATGTGTACCTATCTAGGTATCCAAGTACAGTAAGCGGCAGTCTAATGCGTACGTAGCCGAATGAAGGGCAATTGATAATTTAACTTCTTTGTACGTAGAGTAAACATGAGGTGAGAACCAATCGCGATCCAATCGCTAGCGCAGGCGTATGAAAGGCATCCGGTTTGTCGGTAGGGCTGTTTGAGTTAAGATTTGAAATACCATTTTATATTTTATACTGGTATAGTGCCTTATTAGAAAAGTGCGTTATTACGAGCGTATTGTAGAAGCACTACATACATTAATAAAAATAAAAATGGGTATTTATCACATTGACGAAAAAGTTCAAATAATGAAATGACAGACGGTATGAGCGCGGCCGCCGACAACCGCGGAGATTCGTGACGGGGCAAGGAGAGTGCATTAGTGGGTGGAGCTTAGAGGGAACCATTGGACCGTTCGTTCTGCCTTCGTTCGCTGCGTGCGTTCGCTGTTGTCATATCAACATAATATTCCTATTAGATATTTTAAAATTGTTTCACAGCTGTTTAAAGTAATATTAACTGTTTAAAATTATTTCACAGTAGTTGGGTTGAAAAAAGATAACAGTAAACTTTATTATACGATACGCAACTCAGTCTGCAAATTAAATTGGCTTATATTAATTGATCGTACATCAATGCATTTTGTAAGTATAGGGTTTTTATAAAGACTTATTATGCAGAGTTAAGAGTTACAGTTAGTTCTGGCAACGTTGCTCTTTAGATTTACAGTAAGACCCCTCTCTTAGCTTTCTGTACAACCAAGACCCCCGGCCCAAGTAAATTCGCCTAACTATGACATGAAATGTATCATTTTTAATATGTATTTAATATCCACCTCTGTATGCATTAGGGTGCCGCTTTACTGTATACTACGATGTACGTAATGTATAGGTATCTACTAAGTAGTGTACCAACTTATTTTTTTACTTTATCGTCTTCTGTGATGACTGATGAAACAGTCTAATATTTTATTGGTTATTGGGATGGAGGATAGCACCAAACAAAGTTTAATGTTTTTAGCTTCGACGTTTATTGACGACTTCTTCAAGGTTATTTTAATCAAGGATATGAAATCTTATCCTCAACTTAATTTAACAATGATATTAAGACTATTAACGCTTTTAATTTTTAAAAATATTGGACAGTTAATTTACCATAAATGTCACTTTTTATATGTCATATTTATAGGTAAGTACCTATGTGTAAATTAAGTAATGCTTTGTTTTATTTTTTTTTATTCAAATAGAATTATAATTCAGTACTGTCTCAAAATAACTTTCTTGGGAAGCCATATAGCGCTGGAGACAGTTCTTCCATTCCTCATAGCGGTGCTGAAACTCATCTACTAGAATAGCCTTAATCTAGTCGGTTACAGCCGTTTGTGTTTCTTGGTCCCAAAATGAGGAGGCCTTGGTGTGAGTCCCCTATGGTCCCCTTGAGGTGATTTTTCAATCTCGGGAATAGAAAAAGGCACAAGGACTCAGGCGATAAGAAGGCAGAGAGGCCACAGGAAGTTTTTCGGCAAGGGTAAGGATGTGAGCGGTCTAAGACGAAAGGCCTTGGTGACTTGGAAGTCTGAGACCACCGACCTGGGCTAGATAAAACACCTTCCTTAGACGGGTTGAAGTTTTGCAAAAGTATCCGTTGCGCTGTGTTCAAGTCGAAGCAAAACCTGATAACAACCGTTGCTCAATAAGACTCGTAGCACTAGAAAAAAACAGGTTTATGAAAACATCACAAAGAACAAACACCACCTTTCCAAGTCCCGTCTCCGCAGTATTGTTAGTCGGGCGCTACGTTGTCAGTCTCTTTACAATACACCTCGGTAGAAAGTCAGCAACGAAAGTATTCATATACCCTTTTGAAGGTCTACTTTAAGTTGTACAAGTTAAGAATACAGTATTAATATTGAATGTTTAGGTCTTTGGTTCAACTTTAGAAAATTTTCATTTTTACGCAATCTTTTTTTTCAAAATAGCTCAACCAGTCGGATATATACTAAGATTTGCGTTTAATATAAGTCGAAGAATTTTGTAAAATATGTAATATTTTAGTAAAAATTTTGCGAATACAACCCGGCGCTTGCAAACAACAACTACATATGTTTTAGCAACTTTCAAAAAGTGGGTGTATGAATATTTTCGTTGCTAACTGTATTTACAATGTACATACAATGTATTCACAAACTCACAGTATGTGGAACAAATACATCCAAAAGTGTGCCTAAATAACCCTAGAATTGATTAAATAAATCAAACCGGTCTCGAGCCATTTTGTAAATAGAATCTCCCTCATCTCTTTTCTTCAAATTATGTTTCCTGAATATCCAGGTAGATTTTACCTGAAGGTCTATAATTAAACATCCCCACTACTCTCCAATCATCTTTAACTCCACCCACATGAATGGCGACCGGAGATCTCGTGAATATGATGCTGAAATGTTTGTAGGATCGTTCGCACGCCAGTGGCGTAGATGTTAGATATTTATGCAACGAGTAAGCCTAGACTTCACACTGGATACAGAAAAATGTTACTGTGCGAATGTCGGTTACTGCAGTAATGATTAAAGCCGCCGGCTTTAATGCCGGGCGGCGGGCCATAACCATACGCGTCATACTACTTACTACTTGTATGTGCAAAAACAAAATTCATGAAAACAATAAACTGTTGCAATTTAGAAAGAGATGTGTTAAACTTACCCTGTTATTTACGTTGAGATGTGTGAAAACTTTGTGGGCCGCCGCGCTGTTTAGCCGGCTTTTGTAATGATCTTAATCTACTAATGTAAGCACAAGCTTTTACACTACTGGCAGGTCGATTAATGATTAGTGCCCATGCATGCATATATTTTCACGCGTCTGAATAATCCGCACTTTTCTGCATTCAATGTGTGTCCAGTAGGGTGATTGTTTTTCAACTATTTTTTTATTTTTTCAGTCCCCACCTGAAATTTTGTTGAATATGCCGAAAAAAAATCCCTGAAAGTTACAGCCCTTGATATTAATACTAAGTACTTTCCCAAAACGTGAAAAGATTTTCCATTTAAAATACATGTAAATCGATTTTTTTTTCAAATTTCTATAACTCAGTCGCATTTTATGCTATTACATTGGTCTTGGTCTCTATTTATTCAGAATAAAACACTTTACAAAAGTGCCCATTGCAGCGAAAATGTAACTTGTACTGTTGAGTTGGTACGGGTCGCTGAAGTAAATTTTTACCCAAAATTCTCGTTTTTTTGCTGTTATCTCCGAAATTATTAATTTTACCAAAAAAAATGTAAATGAAAAATTTGTTCGATTTAATGCTCTACAAAAAAGGTCCTATATATCATATTTCTGAGATTAATATTTCTTGAGATATTAGACTTTAACTTATGAATAGAAATTTGAAAAAAAAATTCGATTCACGTGTATTTTAAATGGGAAAATCTTTTCACGCTTTGGGAAAGTACTTAAAATTAATATTAAGGGCTGTAATTTTCAGGGATTTTTTTTTCGACATATTCAACAAAATTTCAAGTGGGGACTGAAAAAATAAAAAATAGTTGAAAAAAAAATCATCCTAGTGTCCAGGCTAATCCATATGTTACGCCGAATTTGCGCAATTGCTGATTTTATGTAATCGGCCAAATTTTGCCCGATTCGTGAAATATGTAGTGGACATGCCCATTGTATACAGTTAACTGCGGACCTTCCCATGTAATAGGCAAAAGTGTGTCCGAATACATGAAATGGGTAAATGCCCATTTGCCGAAATGAAATAGGCAACCATACAAATCAATTAGCGAATTCGACAGAGGAAAAGGCGGTCCAGCCAACTTTATTGGTGCAGTTGTTGCAGATAAAGAAGGAACATTTAATATTAGTACAAAACATGGTATTGTAGATACCTGTTCAGAAAGGAATTGTCTGCAGTTGATAAAATTTAAGAAGCTGAAATTAAATGACGTGCCTAATTATGATACCAATGTTCGAATGCTCCTTCATAAAAGTTCAATAGGTACCGGTCAAGGTTATAAAATATGTAATTGTACTAAAATGTACAGATCGAAGAGGTGCAGATGTTTACAAAACAAATATTTATGTAATTCAGCTTACCATGCTGGAGGAAGTTGTGATACTTTATAAACATTAAATGATAGAATATGTTATAATTTCAGTTACCCTTAAAAATGTTGTATATAGAATACTCATACACTTTATTTTAATAATAGAACGTTTGAAATCTCAAGTCATTTTAATTAAGTCAATTATTAAGTACATTCCTACTTAACTACTAGTAAGCCTATCCTTGAAATAGGCAAACTTTTTTTACAAACAAGTAAAATAATTAAAAATCCAACGTTTTCCACGAACACCGAACTACACTTTCTCCCTTCACACCACTGTTTCTCTGAAAACAAAGACAAATTCAGTTCAGTGACCGTGTCGGTAGACTAAGAAAATAGAGCAAGGTGTAGGGAGAAAGTTTCAACTGAAGAAGCCGAAGTTGGCGAAAGCCGTCGAGAAAATATACAACTAAGGGGGAAATGTTTTGGAAGGTGTCCTCTCAGGAGCAAAAATCTTTCAAAATGGGCAGGTCCTCCATTTACTACAGGCAGATGCCGACAGTAAACAGTAATACCCAAATTTCCACTTACAAGGACAATTTAAACAGGCACATTAATCAGTATTTTTGTAATTCGTATGTGCAAAAATTTTAACTAATCGGAAAATAAAATTTCTAAAGGGATTTTTAAATAAAAATAAAAAAAAATATTATTTGAACAAGAGGTAAAAAAAACATTAAAGAACAAAAAAAGCACCAGTAAAAAACAAACACTCCACAAGGTTTTTTTCTGGATAAATAATGTTATTGGTCTGTAGCCCTTTTGTCTAACTAATCAACCTAACTTGACATCTACCTACCGACGCAAGATCTGACTTTACCAATAATGTATATCTAGAAGAAACATCAGCAAATAATTTCATTAAGAGAAGGAGAGGAGAAAAAGAGAAGACTTAGGTTATTTATGATTTGTGCATATCATAAAGATATTTTAGGTACTTATTAGTTAAAACGAACGTAAAGTCTATAACACATAAAGTTATTTCGTGACTGCAAGTCCATACAAATGTAAGTCCACAAGTACATAGCTACTGCGATGAATCAGAATGAAAATACAAAACTGAAGACTAATTTATTAATTCTCCCGGAAAATAAGTGGAAGTTTCTTGTACCTACATCTAAAACTTTCAAAAATGATGTATTTAAAAACATGTATAAATATATATAATACATTAAAGTTAAATAAAATATAAACATTTAATACACGAGTATCCCTATCTATAAACCATTGCATATGTAGGTCTCTGCATTGTTTGGATATAGAAAGGTTTCAGGAGCGATGCAGCGAAGTAATGTCAGCACAAATCATTTAATTGTCATACCTCGTATACTGGATGTGAATAACTTACATATGTAAATTCCTAATTACTTAATTTTATATACAATTTCCTCTTTTAGAACAAATATCGAATAAATATCTTCTTTCGTGTTTCACAAAATTTTTCGTTTATACTGT
The DNA here is from genome assembly GCA_029963805.1 of Aromia moschata. Lineage (NCBI taxonomy): Eukaryota > Metazoa > Arthropoda > Insecta > Coleoptera > Cerambycidae > Aromia > Aromia moschata. The sequence continues at coordinate 1,953,507 of JAPWTK010000034.1, read as the reverse complement.
ACCTACTTTATTTAATATTTCTTACCACTATTTCCTTTTCATTCGCCTATATTCAAATATTTATTTGAAATTGCAAAATTTGCACCAGTTCTGTCCTTGAAATCACTATTATTCGAAGTGATGAAACAACGGTGCTAATTTTTTTTTAGCGGAAGTAAACGAAACTCTTCTTTTGTGTATATCATTAATCACCGCCGAACGTGGGTACAGTTTACAAAAAGATAATGGATAAAATGAGGTTGAGTAGTACTACTAATTGTTATGAATCAAGTAATATCTACATTTATTTATACTGTTACCATAAACAGACATGCTAACTATCAACAAAATAAACCAGTAAGATGTAAACAAAAGATATTGGAACACTTTACTCAAATACTTCCGAACCGATGATATTTTGGTGTTAGAAATTAACAGGGATAAGTTATCGCGAGAATTGTAGAGGACGGTTCCGTAATTCATCTTACAATTAGAAATATTTATTTTCCCATAGTTTTTGAAAATGCCAGTAGTTGAAGTGAAAAATATAGAAAATAAAAATGAAATTATATATTTTTTGCTGTTTTTACACGATCATCCTTATGGTATATTGCTCATTTATTTATTAATTGATCTACGTACACGTGCATTTATTTATATAGGGTGTAAATAAATTATACAGACAAACTTTCAGAACATGTTCAGGAGGTTAAAATAGTACTATTTTCAGCAAATTTCAGGTTCAGGGGGATTTTCTTTAAACTCCAATAATTTTTCAGTGGATCATTTCATTTTGTAAATGACATATTCAGATAGACCAATGAAAAATCAACAATTTTTCCCCAGTAATTATTTCTGTATTAGTTTTCTGGTTATAATTATAATAGGTTCATAACCAGGGTGAGGCCAGGCGGGGCTGAGCCCTTTCTAGATATTGTTTGAGCCCTCATAACAAATGTACCTCTATTTCTAAACAAAAGCTATTCCTCGAATCAATTGAAATTAAAATAAAACTATTTATTTCATCGCTTTTCCTCTTTTTTTTTGCAAATCTTATCGATCGAACATTTTCTTACAATTAGATACGAGTTCTAAAATAAAGTTAGAATTAGTTATAAAATTTTAATGTTTTGTTAGTGCATATTTTTGGTTTTGGTTTGTTGTAAAAGGTAAAAGTATTTTAAATATAACATCCTCTAAGAAGTTGCACTACAGGAGATTTTTTTTCAATATGTATTTTTTCTCCGCCATTAATCTATTCAGCCATTTTAACCAAGAAAGAGCCAAATCATTGGGTTTATGAAATTGATAACCTCAACAATATATCATTTGAATTTTCTATTGCCATAATTTTCTAAGACATTATTTTTTGTAATACAAAAAAATGTCATAGAGAAAAATTGAATCTCAAATGTGGTTTCATGAAAAAAATCCGTTTTTTTGTCTTTCCTTTTTATTGTTTGAAAAATATAACTAGATAGAACCAACGTGTTCGATTCTTTTTGGTTAAAATTGTTGCAGATATCAACAGCGAAGATAATTTTTGAAAAAATTGGATAATAAACACCTATATGGTACAAACTCTGGGCGGACGTCTTATACCTAATATTTTGAAGAAATGGCTTTTTATTGAAAAAACGATACTTGAAACGGAATAGGGAAAAACGAAAGCTTTCCGTGACCATTATGACTTTTTTACGCTGTAGTAAAGAAAAAATAAGCCCCACACTACATAAACTGCTGGAGTGTAGGTATGATGTGTAGAATTATATAAATTAGATTTAAAACGTTACAAGATTATATAATAAAAAATAATTTGTTGCTGTTAATGTGACGAGCTATTAATTCTCATTTTTTAAATAGAAACCTATTTTTTCCAAGGGTTCCAAATCCCTCCTAGAATACTACACGGTATTTATTCGTTCATCATTTTGACGCTAAAACAGTTTTCTGTGTTATTAGTACGATTATCCCAAATTCGTAGATAATCAACTAGAAAGGTGAATTAAGGGTAGGCTATGAAATACAAGTCAATAAATAAAGACGTGTCAAATTGTTCCTGCTGCTGGTAATAATAACTTACATAGTTAATTACTAGTGAAAAGTACGTAATTAAACAATCCTTAAAAATGACAAATAATGAAAGATTACCAAAAAGTGAATTAGGAGATAATTTTAACAATTAGAGAAGGGCCTGCAAAATAAAAATAACAAACCGATTACATCAAGTAAGCTTGACAGTCACGTTTGACGTTTTCAGCCATGGAGGGTCGATTCCAGGCTTATCTGGGAATGCCATACTCTAATGCAGGTTGTACTCTGTTGAGCTTCTGGTCATAGCGACAATACAGGGTTTGTCCGGAAAGTAATGTCAGTGAGCTTTGAAAAATTGAGCATTGTGCCACCAACAAGAGTGGCGAATGCAAAGTGGGCTGCTTCAGTCAAGACTCTTCATGAAGCTTATTCAAAACGCCGTACTAAACTGCTAAAACTTTGTCGTATCTTAGAATTCTTGTGGGACTGTTACTCCCAATGTACAAACGTGGAATTGCTCACAATGAATCCAGAGTGAGCGGTTCTCCGTGTGAGGATCCCCATATATAGAAGCATTAAGTAAAATTTTGGTAAAATTTAAACAGACCGGATGCATGGAGTATGCGAAAAGAGAAAAATAAACTTATATTTTAAACGAAGACTGATACATGTACATATCTAAATGTAACTCTGTAGGGAATAACGAACGGCGATTTTTTTCACACGACAATTTACAGTAACAATTTACAATTCTAATTTCATTGCTTTGTCTTTATCTTGTTCAATTAATACTGAAAATTGTGAAAATAATAATTGTTATTTACTGTTCTACTTGGTGATGTTCATAATTATAGTTTGTGATTACTTAAACTTGTGGATCGACATTTGTGTATACTACCAAATATATTTATTTCAGTGCCCTCATTTACAATAACACTTTTCACATATATTCTGCGATTTCTCTTTGTTTCAATTTTGACATTTTTTAAATGGCAACGAATTATGATGAAATATCTTAAATATTTGTATTATCGCTTCATCCACTTACTACATACATATGTACATTAAAGCGTTCTTTATTTGTAAGAAAAAATATCACTATTAGAGTTTCAGCGGTATTCATTAGAACAAAACAGACAATAAATTTACTTAATTATTTATATTATAATGTGCTATACATGAAGTGCGTGATTTTTTTTCTTGTTTACGTATTTATGTTTTCACCAGAAATCTTATAAGTCGAGCGGAAACTCTACAGTGTAGCTTCTGTTCAGTTTCAAGTTGAACGTCGTAAAAAAGATCATTTCTTTAACACCTTCTTGCACAAGGATGCCTCCCTTGTAGATAACGTAAACAAGTATATCAAGTGAAAATTGGATTTTACAACAAATGTACACCAGATTTCTTGCATATTATCTATCGTTTACAAAGATTATTACGCGGCACTCATACGAGCAACTCTAGTCGGTATCTCCGTATTTTTGTTTTGTCTAAATACCTACGAGTTACATAAGTCTATAAGGTGTTGCACATTCACTAAATTTGTCACAGTGAACGTCCGAAAACCTAGGATTAACGCGCCAAATTTAGGATTTTCCGAAATACACTGCCCGAAAACTAGGTAGTTGTTTTATTTAAGTTTCGTACTTTCATCGGAACCAAACGGTGAATTCCAGAATTTATCGCAAAATATGCAAGATGTCCTATAATTGCATTAAAACGTTTAAAGGGTCTGTTCTAAAGTGCTTATTCTTATCCAGGGAACAAAATTGAGAGAAATAACCATTCCATCAAACGAAAAGGCGAGCTTCTCGTTCTCTCAAAATTTTAAACAGCATTCTCAACTATGCGAAAAATAGAGACATTGTTGCCATATATACCAGTTATTCAAGACTACTTAGTAGTCTTTCTTCTTTGTCTTAGTATGAATTACCAGTATGTTTTGTGCGTGCGAACGTTAATGCAAGGGCGTAGCCAGTATTATTCTCTTGGGGGGGGGGGTAGGGGGGGGCGTCCAATGCAGGTTAAACAAAAAAGCAAAAAACTTCTTATTTGTTAATATTTTAAACTACTATATTTTAGAATGAGGAGCCTTCGACAAGCAAAGTAACCACCTCAATAAAAATATCGGAGATAAACAAAACAATGAGGGTCGCAAAATCATTGGACATACCAGTATCAAATAAATTAGTAACTTCTATTGAAAAAGAAATTAATTACTAGAAGACTATTATCAGGAAAAAATTAAATTTCCAAAAAAACTATATATTTGGATGAAAAATTAAATCTCAATAACACAGCCATATCAACACTAATCAAAATTAAAAATATTCTCATGAAATAATGTTATGCATTTATCTGTAACCATTTTATTTATTTTTAATTAATAACCTATACCTACTAGGTATGTATCTTTTCAATGAAAACAGTTTTATTTTAATTACATAACTCTAATTTAACATATGGGCTTACTACCAACCAGTAAGTCTATATTTGACCAAACTAGCGATATCGGAACAATTAAGCCATAAACTAGTAGTATCGTAAGAATAATTACAATACAATTTGTACTGCTCTATAAATGAACTTTTTAGTTTTTCCTAAACTAAAGATTAGATATCTCGACAATTATTTTTTTGGAGTTAACGGATTTTTTGCAGTAAGCCAAGGATATAAAAGTTTTATTAAAAAAAAACTTGATATCTCTTTTAAATTGATTTTAAAATATATCTTTACTGTTCATAATCGGTGTACCTACATATATAAAGTTAAGGCAAAGAAAGACATCTTTTTTTACTATTAACTCTTAGAAATTCTTTACAGTCCCTAATAATTTTGTTTTAATTTTTAAAATTGAATAAATTTGTCCCTGTACCATATATGGTGTTACTATGTGTATAATTTCATGTGCAGAGTTTATCTAGTCGAAACAATCCTATAAACATAATAACAAACTTCAATGTGAAGCTACAATTAATAAACTATAATTAAAACCAAAATATTAATACTCAAAGCAACATAAAAATACCTATATACTCTAAACCGTAAAAAGTATGTATAGTGTACGTTTTGTCTATGTAAATCGTATAAAATGTTTATATAATATGTAGATACATAACCTAGAAATCAAACTACAAACAAAGAACAATACAAAAAAATACGATTATTTTGCACGGAATAATCGGATTATTCTGTCTAAAGGTGCGTATTGATTTGCAACAGAATGCTCCGAACGAACCAAACGCGCCGCGCGCGCTGTAACAAACATTTGCGCGGACAATTCGGGCTGTTTGGAGTGTTTGCGGTGTTCGCTGCGTTCCCACCAGTAATCAGTGTTGTTTGTGTGTTCGTTGACATGGATGCTGATGATGTGATTGTAGTCGCTGGTGATTTTTTTAATTATAAATGCGTTAACGAGCGTTAAAAAGAAGAGAAAATCAAGAAAAATGTGGGCAATACGCCTTTTTTTGCGACGTAAAAATATGGCCTTTTTTTTTTTTTTTTTTCCTTAGCGTTTGTCTTTTGTTTTTTTTCTGTGTTTTAAGTTAGATCTTTTATTTTAGGTCATTCTTTAGTGTTTTTTTCCATGGTTTTCCATATTTCTTCTTTGTCCACCTCACTAAAGAATGTGAAGGGCTGACTCCTTTCCTTGTTGAATTCTCATCTTAGGTCTGTTGTAGGCCCATTTTATTTAGGTTTCTCGAAGGAAATTCCTTGCGTAACCCTACTAATCTTTTTATTCTCTGTTTTGATTTTTTAATAATTTTTCCCATTATTTTTTTTATTTTTTTTTTTTTTCCCATATTATATCATTTTTTGGTTGATATACTTAATATTTTTTTTTTTTTTTTTTATTAATGTTTGTTTCTTATATTTTTTTAATATAGTTTTGTACCTTTGGTTTTAGGGATTATTAATTCCTTATAACCTTTTTTTAATTCTTTAAATAAATCTTTTTTACTCTTTTTTATTAAATTATTGTTTTCATTGGCTTACTCAGTGACCTGGATTATATGCATTTGAAAAATTTTACTAGTCTAAAATATGTCTAGTAGGTCCTAGAATAGCCAAGACTTTCCATTTTTTTTTGACATCATTTGGGGCGCATCCCATATTTTTGTCAATTACCGCCCACGCATCATGCTTTATAATTTTATTAAAATACAAGCCGTTTGTAGGATCCCATAATACAGGTTGCCTTTCAAACTGATCAATCAGCTCAAGGCATTTTTTCCCTGCTCCAGTCCATTTTCTTCGATAAATTACTTGTCCGCCAAGAACGGAACGCGACAAACACAGCAAACACAGCGAACACAGCAAACGCACCAAACGTCCGTATCCACTGAGCACCAGCGAACGAATAATTCCCTTTGCGCAAATCGCGTTTACCGACAAACCTCGGAAAATGTTCGGCGCATTCTGTTCTGTTTGGCGCAACGTACTGACTAGACAAATTTGTTACAGCGCGCGCGGCGCTTTTGGTTCGTTCGGAGCATTCTGTTGCAAATGAATACGCACCTTAACAGGCTATGCACATGCGATCCTCCTAAAGTCATATTCTTTTGGTTGTTGAAAATATCTTCTAAATTCTATTAAAATTTTATAGGAAGTGAATGGTTCAGAATACGGTTTTACAAATCTTTAGAGAAATATGGCGGATTTTTTCTTTGGAACGTTCATATTCACTAGCTGAAAATAAGCACCCAGGTGACCCAGGTGGTTTTAATGTCTTTCGTATGCACTTTTTCTATTAGAGCTCCCCTTGAAGAAGTTTTCGCATATACAATAGTGAAAAATACATTTTTACACTCATGGAACTAACAAACTGTATTAAATTCCTGGGAGTATATATACAATAATATACATAGATAACAAATTGTCTTGGGAACATTATGTCAATTTCATCTGCAAAAAAGCTTCCAGGAACCTGTTTTTATTAAGAAACTTGGCTGCCCAAATCTCGCAGACATCTCTACTCACAGCTTACTATGGTTTAATACATTCAGTTATATCATATGCATTGTTTGTTTGGGGCCATTCACCACATTGCTCCTCTGTTTTTGCAATGCAGAGAAAAGCTGTAAGAATTATTGGCAACTTAGGTTATAGAGATGACTGCAAAGACATTTTCAAGGAATTAAAAATACTGACCTTACCCTCCCTATACACACTTCAATGTTTGCTACATATTAAAACTTATTTACGTACAAGCCTCGGAATCTAATTCATGAACATCTAACCCGAAACAGAAATAACATTGATTTGGAATACCTACGCCTAACAAAAACCAGAAATGGATCAAATTATTATTCGGTAAAACTTTTTAATGCACTACCCAGTGAGATCAGAAACTTAAATTTTGATCAGTACAAGCAATTCTTTAAAAAAATTCCTACAGAAAACCCTCTACATGAAATTAATGATTTCTTTCTTTTGGATTTTAGTAACCTACGATAATTCTAAAACTTTCATTTTGACTAGTATTGATATTCGTTTTTGTATATATTTTTATTTGGTACTTTGTGTTATTTGTATTTTATTTTTGTATTCTTGTTATTTTTATTTATAAAACTGTACAGTTTGACCTGTGTAAACACTACTAAGTGTATAACACCAATAAATTATTTATTTATTTATTTGTTTTATTTAATTTTTTATATCAAAAACGGGATAACGCAAGAATTTGAGATTTGGTGTGTGTCTTTTACTAACAGAAGGAGTTCTTGGGGTAAAATTTGTATTTATCTTCTGTACCAATATGGGGTTGAAACAAGCAATCCCTAGTCATTTTTGTGTCACAACTATGGCCCGGAAATGTATGCGGCAATGCAGGGCTCGGCACTATACAACTCTATAATAATTAAATTATATGTAAACCGTACTTTTTAAGCGCCTTATACATTACGTACGCGTGTATTTCTTTCCCATGCTACATACGGCATTGATTGTTTCCCGAAAACGCTCCAAAGCGTACGCTCCTGCGTACGCGCACTAATACGCCATCCCTATTCCCGCCGCTGCGGGAACGCGGGATACTCTTATGGAGTTTTACACGCGGGCACGCAGACACTCCGAAGCCTAGTGATAATTGTTTTGTAGGTTTAGTTTTAACTCAACAAAAATATGCACGATACAGCACAGTTGTATTGAAAACTTTTTAATCTCTTTTGTAGATATTTTAATATGCAACTGTTATCAACAAAAAATTAAACTCGTCCTTTATTGTTCTATTTAAACTCGTAATAATACATTTAAATATAAAATTTAAATAAATCAGTAAAATCGCCCAGTAAGCATGTGCCACTTTAATTTTTTATGTAATTGAACTTTACGAAGTATTTGGCTTCTGTCCAATGTAAGTTAGTAAGTTAGTTCTGTGTAGTTTAATTTATTTTTTCTGTGATGCAAGGATTTCTAAGAAAATGAATAACGCGTTTATGTTAATTTTTAAACCAAAATAAAAAAAAACGATCTACAAACTCAATATACAAACTTTTGTTGTAATGATTAATGTTTATACCAGCATATTTATAATAATATTGAAAATCAAATGTACTTATATGATAGTTATTTGATGTGATAGGATGGTGATTCATTTTTATAATATCCCTTGTTAAATTAGGTGGTGTAGCTATATGAAGGTTCTTCATACTTCTTCTTCGAAATTATTTAATTCATTCTTTTCACTTCAGATCCGCACTGGATACGTTTATTTTCACTTTCACTTTCACTTCATTTATAATATTTCTCTCGATTATTTGTAGATTAGCAAGAATCATGTTAAATTTAAGTTGATACTCAAAATCGGTACTCAAACACAGATATCAAATGATGAATGACAGACGCGGGCAAATAAATACAAGTATTTTCCCTCCTTGGGTAGAGAATTTGCTCATTGAATCATGAGTCAAGTTCGACCCTGGAAAGGAGCCACTAGCTGTCATAATATTAACATTCTGTCAACTTTAAATAAAATAATAGCTATTCTGATCTTAATATTCTGCGATTTTTATACTTTGACACCTACCCACAGCATGTCCTTTTATATTTTGACACCTACCTACAGCCCGAAACGTAAAAGATACAATAAACTTTAAATACAAAAGTTTTATAAGTTTCTACGTATTACGTTTTGATCATCAGAAAAAAATAAATGAACAATTAAAACTTGAAAAAACCTAGGAGATATGTTCTTTCTAACATCCTGTATATTTTTCGATTGATCGATAGGTCATATTCTCCATTTTTTCAATATATACCTAGTGTGTGCGTGTATATTTGGTTCAACCTTTTTTTTAGATATATAATTTTATATTATATAGGTAAAGTTAATAGGGAGAATTACAAATATATTTGACCGTGATAAGCATTGCTACTAAACATCAAAACCAGACATTTGGTGCGTTCTTAAGACAGTTCTTTATATTAAAAAAATGAGTTATTCAGAAGAAGAGAAACACAAAATAGTTGAAATACTATAATAAACAGCGAAAACATTTTGATACACAAAATCATTCAGAAGACGAAAAGATTAGTAGTTACATACATATAAGAAATGAAGAGGAAGACTTATATAGGTATTTTTTTTTTGATTGTAATATAATAAAACAAACCACGATGAATTTATTTTCTAAAAAAATCAAAAAAGGTCAATTCGTGAAGCGGCATTTTTTTTAAATACATTTCTGAACAAAATTTACACTTTGAAGTATTATCAACACAATTACTTTCCAGTCCAAAATATATGACAGAATCCAGTATTTCTTTTTTTTATATATAAGGAATTGTCTTAAAAAAAGTCCGTTTTTTATGACACCCGATTTTGTAGTATTTTAAAATTAAATACTTAAAAATGGGCTGAGCCAATTATAGACAAATACTGTAATATTATCTATAGAAAAATATAGAGGGTGTTCCATTTAACAAATATATGTATGTATCTATACAAATATATGTATGTATACAAATACATATATATACAAATATATATATATACAAATATATGTATATACAAATTTTGTATATACATATATACAAATATATTATTATAAACAAATATATTACCTAGGCCCCTCTTATTAGGTTATATCAATAATATTTATTAATCAATATTTTTTTTTAATTAATTAAAAATTTTTCAAAAAAATTTTAAAACTCTTTGCCTTTTCAAGTTTTCATTGTTCATTTGTGTTTTCTGATTATACTAAATGATAAATTACAAAACTTTTATTGTTAAAGTTTTTTTTTTGTGTATTTTACGGTTCACCCTGTAGGTGAGTGTCAAAATATGAAAGGACACGCTGTATAAATATTTTCAATATTTTCTCTTCTAGGACACATATTATTTTATAGAGTTAATGGTGATGGCCTAAAATTTAATTTCTTTCAACTCAATTTTAGGTGACCTTATAGGCGAACATTCGATACTATTTAGCAAAACAATGGTTGTACCTTGTAACTTTAGTTAAAAGCATTTTTGCTGATTGGATGACCGCACAGCCCTTCTTTATTGCATAAAATGCGTGACTGGATATCCTCAGCTGTTTAATCAAATACTCATTGAGAACTGAGAACTACTCTTTCTTTCGACTTTAGTTCTGTAAAGTCAGCACTAAATCTTTTTGGTACGTTAAAAAGAATGTCGGTGAGACATCAAAGTGTTCCTTTTTTTAACTGACCGTTGAATCACGAACGTGACAACGGATCAATTCACTACTCTCGCTTTTATATATTCAGTAGCGTCAATAAAATTTAATGCCTTTTTATAAACTCAGCTCATTAACTTTAAAGTACATGTCATAAAATTGATGGGAGATTTTCTATTAGTCTGGAAGTCGCCAACGCAGGCAGGCAGCAAACTCGGAATATGTATGTAGTGACACATTAAAAACAGTTAAACACTTCTAAACTGTCTAAATATATAATTTTAAATTGGATGATTTAAATTGAATGAGTTCAACCATGGTATTTAAATAATTTTTTTCCACAGGGAATTCTAAAAATTTTACTTATGCCTCCTGTTTTAATTAATCTCATGATGTCCCACCGCGGTGGGCCTACATTTATCTTTCGAAAACTATGAATACCTATTTGAATTTTGAAAATTTGCCGGCAAAATAACGTCCATATCTTTTATTTAATTAAAACATTTTTAAGCTTCGGATTATACCGGAAGTATATGTCTTATTTTAAATGGAAAAATATACAAAATCTAATTTTTTTAAATGGGATCCCACTATTTTTCTAACGGATTTGTATTCAAAAGAATCACTTTTTATCTTATTCTCGAAGTAAGTTTTTCCATTGCTACAGCTGTCAAAAAACAAATGCTTTAGAAATGTGACACCTGTAACCGCATACAATTATTAACCAGGGCGTTCGAGGATTTTTTTTTGCTTGCGTCTTATGCCTATAAAATAATCAAGACTAACACTTACGCAGTTGTCAGGCCTTGACTGGCTTCTATTGCATACCGCACTGTGTCGTCCACTCCCTCAGTTTCTTTCACTTGAGAAACAAAAATACATGAGTACCCAAACATACTAATTCTCCAATTAATTAATAATAATTAGCAACTACAGGCTATCAAATGACTAATTAAATTAATAACAACTTTGATGTACCATGACCTCAGAGGTACCTACTTACGGACTGTGTCACCGCAGCTAACAGCCTCTCAATATGGAAATGTTCTTAAATAGAAGGTACTTTTTCTAGCTAACTTTTGAACACATCCTTCAAGAGGATGTATGCATATTTTGAATGCATAGTGAATGCAATGAATGAGTGATTGAAGTAAATTTTAATTTGTCATCTTAAGAACGGTCACTCCATACACATTTTTGTGATAGAATTGGGACGTAATCTAAGAGTAAGATTTACTGTGTCTACTTTAATCATACATAAAAAAATATGTAACACATCATGATTTTTTGAAAAATTGGCTCGTAGTGACATACATTTTTTTTACATATACTCGATCCAACCCAATAATTGTTAATTATATTTAATAATTAATTATTAATCAGAGATGATTCCTCTAACAACATAAAGTATATAACATATGGCAGGTATTTTGTTCAGCAATGGTCGTTCCCAAATTTTGAAATGATGTATGGCGTGTACTGAGTACCATGTAACATGATATATAACAATTTAATATCAGACTGGAAAGCCATCTTCCAATAATAAACTGCTTTTTGAATTTTAGATATATATTTATTTTGGTTTTTAAGATACACATATGAAAACACTTGTATTCAGTAGTGTATTTTAACTAGGGAAATAATACTAAACCTTATGACTATGAGGTGTCTTCGATCTTGGATGTAATAAAATCTTATTAGTCCTGTGAACCTGGACCAATAGAAGCAATATTCCTGAATTTAGTGGATACTCAAGCAGAAACTGTAGATGATAATGTGCGTTCCCATATGCCAGAAATAAATGTATTAATAGGTTAGTATGGTTAACACAACGTCCTGATTTCCATCCAATCGAGCATGTTTAAGATGCTCACAGAATTGGGTATCCCAACAAGCTCCTCAAAATACTGATCAGCTAATTGTCATCAGCCGCTAGAGAAGAATGGACCGCTCTTCTCTAAGAAGCCATAAATAACACTATTTCAAGCATGCGTAGAAGAATGGCTGCTGTTAATATCCAGAAGTGAACCCACTCGCTATTAGTAACGTATTTTTTTCTGTTCCTTGTTATAATTTAAATTTTTATTTTTCTTCCTTTGTTTGTTGCTTTTATAAACGTTTCTAATAAATCTTTAAATAAACATACATTTGAATGTCAGAATGTATGAAAACTAAAACAGATATCCCCAAAATTCAAAAAAACAGTTTGTTATTGGAATATGTCTTTCCAGTAGTGGCGACTGGTGGAATTTGAAATTATCTTATTTTTCGTAAGGAACCAAAAAAACTTCAAAGAAAACTTTGATTTTTTTTTACAAAAAATTCGGCGCATCTCCAGAATAAATATATCTTACTATTTCATAATAGTAAGATCTATTTATTCTTATTCTTATGTGGATCTCATGCTTCGTTACAAAAAATACGAAAATTTCAAATTCAACCAGTCACCAGTGCTCTGGAGTTTGTGAGTAAATTATTACATACAGGGTGCTCAATACACGGGTGCTCAATACATCAATATAAATTTGATATAAAGGTGAAATAAATTGATGAACAAAATACCGTGTACTTGATGTAGCCAAATGCAAAGCAATCAACTCGTACCAAATTTTCAATGTTGGAACTCCTCTGATTAAGGATTCAAAAGACACAAATGTGTAGTACGAAATTTTTAGGTGTTCCGCTTCAATTGGCGTTGGGTATAATCCTATGTATTACAATTCCCTTCCTACTTAATCCTTATCATCTCGTCTCCACAAATAATGTACCTGACGTTGGAACAGTCGCCACTAAAACCCCTCGTCTACTTGAAACTAACATATGTACATGCAAATTTCTCGTTTTATCTTATGCTATGCTTTTATTTTTCCAGAAAACCAACACTTAAGGCCGACCGGCGCCAAGGCGGCAATCAAAATATTAGGCAACACGAACACATTTACAAATTAGTTGCGAAGTGTTAGACAAGCCGGTCAGCCCGCATCGGCATCGGCGTCATGGGTGGCTGCGAAGAAGGAGCGCCAGTAAAATAATTCTCTTTTATGTCCGAGTTTCGTATACGCACATGGCCCATTTGATGATGCTGTAGAAATTGTTCCATAAGCGCGGACTTATGACGGATACCGGAGGTAATTACGTGGTATTTTGGTACATACCAGAGACGGATTTGAAAAAATGTAATATTATATTTCCAAAATAGACTGACTTGTAATTTCTTATGCTTTATTATGCTTTAGAAGAATACGAAATTGGACTTTGAAATGAACGGAATCGGAAATGAATCTTGAATAGGACATCCCATGAGTGTTTCTATACACTCTGTCCAAGATAAGGATGTATTGCATGAGGATCTTGAAAGTGGTAAAAGACATAAGTGTCCTTAGGTGACTATTCAAATGCTATTCAAAAGCTATCAACAAATATTTTTTTGCTTTTGTTTTATTTTGGAAAAAGTTATATTTTATTCGAGTTATTGTCGAGATTATGAAAGAGTAAATAAAACGTAACAAGCTGTAATATTTGTATATATATTACATTCATTCTTACAGACCTGGAATTTTTTTGTCGATTTCTTATTTTTTTTTCTAGACATGATCATGATTGGTTTTCATAAAGTCCAGTTTTTAATGTGAACAAAATACCCTGTGTCCCTCTATATTGATAGAAAACAGGCAAATGCTTCATAAAAATCACAATATTATCGACGCCATTAAAATTATTCAAACAAATGGAGAACGTTTACCGTTTTCAGTTTAAAGATATATACATAGATTTAACAAAAGTTTATACTTTTCAGGTTTTGTGTGTTTCAGTAAGAACTAGGCTAATTTATAGTCGAGTGTATGGGTATCATGTTCTTCCACAGTACTTAAGATATTCCGTGTTAAGACTGTAACTCCCAGTATTTGTTGATTGGACTGCAACCACTCATGTATGTTACATAATAACCATACTTTTATCGCCTTATTAGATGATTTTCTACTCTCTGTTTATCACATATCCAGCTGACTTATACAACATCGTACAGTAGGCTTTGGAAAATAATCAATTAATAAAAAAAACAATAAAAAAATCGATTCACATAGCATTCGATCAAATTGATTAATCCGTTAATATTGGTGAATCAACTAATTTGTCAAATTAATTATTATTGGCGTAGGTGATTAATGGTTCAAAAGATTGATAGCGTTTGTAAGTTGTTATGATTGTTAAAATAAATGTTAAAATGTAACACTTAAGGATAATAAAACGATAATATTAGGAATATTAGTTTTATTTTAAGCAGTAGGTAATTTTTTCAATGAGTTCAGTGTTTCAAGTTTCTGTGCCAACAAGGGTCAGGAAGCACAAACCCTAGTATACTTTTCCGAAGGTTTCCGGTGCGCTAAATCCGAATCTGCCCTCAGAATTGCTCCAACACGTCAGATTTCCTAACCTAAAAGTGCAAAAAACACTGGCTTTTGACACATTAGAGGTTATGTAACATTACAAGGTATTTTATTTTCACAGAACTACATAGTAATAACATCTAAATCAAATCTTTAAAATCAAATTTGAATCGTCCAGATCTAGAGCTACTCAAATGTAAGCCAAAAATAGAGTACAAGCTACGTCTTTGAGTATATTTTTCTAAATATTGTTAAATTATTGTACATGCATTTTCAAAGACGCTGATTACAGATCTACTGTCAGATTCTAAAAATTCAGAATGTCGGATCCAATACGCGGACAAAAATTTCATAAAGTTTTTAATTATGGAGGTTTCTCATTGCGAATGCATGGTAAGATTTTTCAAGAATATCAAGGGTATTCTTTTAGTAACATTTCCAAGTTATAAGTAATACTTAAGTAACTTTTCACAAGGAATTCCATGGTGACCTTGGTTTTTGCCTTGACGATGACCTTCAATGTCAACTTTTTTTTAAACGAAAATATTTTTTTTGACATCGTCAATCGAAAGAAAGAAAAATTTCACGTTCAAAACTATACTTAGGTCATAGGTCAGATGTGACCTTGACGGTCATTCAAAGGTTAGCTCACAATCCCTAAGCTCATAAGACCAAAGCCTACAAACCACAATACCATTAAACCCAAGCTAACAAATCCCATGCCTACAATCCCCAGGCTTAGGGTTTGTGAGCCTGGGTTTTGTGGGCTGAAAAAAACCTCATAACGTAACATAGCTTCAAATATGTAGATAAACAGTGTTTTTTTGCACTTTTAGGTTGAGTTGACCTGACATGACAGATCAATTCGGATTCAGTGCACCGAAAACCTTCGGGAAAGTAAACTAAGTTTTATTTCCGAAAATCAGTAACATTATGAATTAAAAAACTTTTGTCTGCCCTATTGGATATGCCATACTGGATCCGACATTTTGAATTTTTAGAATCTGACAGTGGATCTGTAATCAATGTCCTTGAAAATGCATATACAATAATTTTACTGTATTTAGAAAAATACCAAGAGGTAGCTTGTACTCTATTTTTGACCTACATTTGAGGAGATCGATGAAACACAAACTTCAAATTGTCATATCTTGGTGAAAAAAAAAAGATATCCGGATGATTCAAAATTGATTTTAAAGAGGAAGAATCATACTTTTAGATGCTATTATAAGTTCTGTGAAAACAAAATACCTTATGGCTGTGATGTAGGATTAGTGACCTGTTTCCATATAACTATACAGGGTGGCCCAGGGGTTATGTACACCCCCAAAAAAGAGCTCCATTTTTTGTAGTAGGAATTTGAAATTTTACATACATAAATGAATCGTTGAAGCTCAACTTTTAACCTATAGGGTGGATATTTCCTATTTCCGCCCTAACCGGAAGTGATATCAACTTTTTTTTTTTTCAAATGGCAACCACCATTTTTTTTATGCGATTCGGCTAGAGTATCGGATTTTTTTATCTGTCTGTTTTTTTTAACAGAAAAATCGGTTAAAAAATGGCAAATATACGTACATTATTTATATTTTATTAAGGCGGCTATGAATCAAATATTAAGCGCTTGCTTTTTTAACAAGTAACCCACGGAATTTACAAAAAAAAGGTACAATGGTACTATTGTTGTAAACTGAAGTTGGATGTAAAGTTTTTGTTATGTTTTATAACTTATGTTTATGCAAAACTTTAGAAAAGTCCTTTTTCCTAAAAAAGAAAGCGCCATTATTACAGTTTTTCAAATGACAATGCCCATTATTTATTTTATAAATTTGAAACACATAATGTCAACTTGACATACAGCATGTGAAAATTGCGTCAGAACTTACAGACTAATAACTAATAAGATTAAGCATAAATAATAAGAGCTGTGCAAAACAAAAGTTTGCGTTGAGTTTGACAGGTAACTGATTTAGTAATTTTTACAATCAGTAGACGCATTCGATGGCATACTAACTGGGGAACGTTTCAAACTTGTAATATCAAAAATGAATATTGCCATTCGTAAAAACGTAATATTGGCCCTTTCTTTTTTTGGAGAAATGAAATTTTCTTGAAGTTCTGCATAAAGATAAAGATATTCTGCGTAACTTTACATCCAACTTTAATTTACAACAGTACCATTGTACCCTTTTTTGTAAATTCCATGGCTTACTTGTTAAAAAAGGCGCTAATATTTGATTCATAGCCGCCTTCATAAAATATAAATAATATACGTATCTTTGCCATTTTTTAACCGATTTTTCTGTTTAAAAAACAGACAGATAAAGAATCCGATACTCTAGCCGAATCGCATAAAAAAAATGATGGTTGCCATTTGAAAAAATAAAGTTGATATCACTTCCGGTTAAGGCGGAAATAGGAAATATCCACTCTATAGGTTAAAAGTTGAGCTTCAACGATTCATTTACGTATGTAAAATTTCAAATTCCTACTACAAAAAATGGAGCTCTTTTTTGGGGTGTACATGACCCCTGGGCCACCCTGTATAGTTAATTAGTGGGATGAGGTCAAACGTTTCCAAAAAAACTAATTTTGACTTAGTCGACGTTTAGCAAAATTTATTTGCATCCTCAGGACTTAAAATATGACAAACACGCAATGTAGATATTAAAAAAAAAACGTAATACCAAACACAGATTAAAATAGGGAATCAGGATTACATGTTTCATATTTCATACTTACAATTGAATAAGCTTTTTTGTTGTCGTTTGTAAAAATAAATATGAATGAAACATTGATAAAACAATTAATGTAACATAAAATAATAGAATACAACGTTAGTGCTAAATAATACGATGTTAGTGCTAACAATTTGCAAAAGAACAAGGTAAACGAGACAGCACTGGTAGCACATACCAAAATAGGACATCATTTTTCGTTTGACGAAACCAAAATTATTGGACAACAAAACAATTACAAAAAACGATTGTTACATGAAATGATTGCTATTAAAAAGAGTGATTCAGTCAACAAACGAACTGACATTGACAATTTGAATACGGCATATTTCAATTTAATATATTAAATTCTGTATACTAGACTTAGAAGATACACTTACAGGACAAATACCTAATTATAAAAATAATATACGACTATATATATTTAAAAATTAAAAAAAAATGTTACATACATACGCTTTTAATGTAAATTTTATTAATGCTACCCTGTATATAAGTATTTTCGCAATTTTTACAATTTTTAGTGTCTTTTTTTAAAGAAGTTAGATATTTTTATTTATTTCTTATGTTTGTATGTGTAGTTTTTAAGCTAATTAGAATTGTACGGGTAGATAGCCGATGCACGTCTGTGTGACAGTACGTTGTATTCTATTATTTTATGTTATATTAATTGTTTTATCAATGTTTCATTCATATTTATTTTTACAAACGACAACAAAAAGCTTATTCAATTGTAAGTATGAAATATGAAACATGTAATACTGATTCCCTATTTTAATCTGTGTTTGGTATTACGTTTTTTTTTATTATCTACATTGCGTGTTTGTCATATTTTAAGTCCTGAGGATGCAAATAAATTTTGCGAAACGTCGACTAAGTGAAAATTAGTTTTTTTTGGAAACGTTGACCTCATCGCACTAATTAACTATATAGTTATACCTTATGGCGTTGCATAACCTCAAATATGTAAAAAAAAACAGATTTTTTTGCACTTTTAGGTTAGGAGATCTCAAAAACCTGACGTGATGGAACAATTCTGAGGCCAGATTCGGATTTAGTGCACCGAAAACTTTCGGAAAAGTATATGGTACTAGAGTTTCTGCTTCCGAAAATCAGTCAAATTTTGTTGGTCTGTGTTACAATGAATGATTCATTATTTGATTAATAGATTACTATTAATCTATTAGTCGATTGTTAAAGTAATCGATTATTTAAATACTCAGTTCAAGTAACCATTTTTGTGGTGTAAGTTATTTCTTTAAAGTTATTTAATTTATCATATGATTCATCTATTCCTTGATTAGCCAATCAATCGATTATTTGATTAATTACGAATGAAATAAATGTTTAATAATACAGAAGATTTAACAAGACTAAGTTGCAATAAAAAATGTAGTGTTATTTTTCACGTGATAACAAATAGTGAACTGCAATATATAATAAAATGAATAAAGTTTATTTCAATTACCATATATGTATATGAATTCGTTTAACTCTGCATTACATTTACTGTGAAAGAATGCTTACTTCACAGGTAACAAACCTGTATTTAAACAAATTTTTAATTTTTTTGTAGATCAATTGTCAAGTCAAGAACTGATAAAACGCATTTTTATTTTATTTCCTAATTTTATGGTTCGTGAAATATGAGTATACTGTAAAATTATTAACCCTCCCATTGACTCCTTTGGAGCATTGTTTTTCGAAAACGTTGAAACACATGTTTGTTTATTATAATGAAAACTTTATGTGCAGAATTTGAAGCCTTCAAGTATAACACTTTCTGGGATAGGGTAGACTGGAGTAGAAGGCCAGTATTTAATTTTTGTGTTATAAGATTTTTTTTTTTTTGGTCAACAAACCATTGGATTTGTTCCTGGATTTATATGGACATAATTTTCGAAATATTTAATCTTCATAAAAACCTATATATTGGAGTTTTTGAGGTTTTTATTTGTAGGGAATTTCGAGGACCCTGTGATCACGAACCTATTATCAGATTTAGAAAAAAATAAATTAACGAAATTTTTGTTCGTTACGTTGAATCCACCATGTTGAATTTTGAAAGTTTGTTAATGGATTCGTAATCAGCTACCTCAAAAACTCCCCGAATTCCAATTTTTATAGAAAATTGGACGTTAGAAGAATTTGTGCTTCAAAAGGTTAATTAATACCTGCAGTATTCGATTTCGCAGAAGTAAAACAAATTTTCAATAAATCAAAATTTATCTCTAAATCTCTATCAATATACATATGGGGCATTTCACGCCAACTAAGTGAGGTCAAAAAAAAATTCTGTTTGAAACATATTACAATGGATAGTACTTGCTAAAAAACTAACTTCCCTAAAATTTTAGATTTTTTGAGGCACAAG
Source organism: Aromia moschata (assembly GCA_029963805.1). Classification (NCBI taxonomy): domain Eukaryota; kingdom Metazoa; phylum Arthropoda; class Insecta; order Coleoptera; family Cerambycidae; genus Aromia; species Aromia moschata. The sequence continues at coordinate 1,933,349 of JAPWTK010000034.1, read as the reverse complement.
GAGAGGGATGGTGAGGGTGAGAAAATACAAATTTTCGTTTCGACTCTAAAATTTTAATCTTCCTCGGTAAGAAAATGGAAAAGATTAAAAAGAAGGTTGCAATGGCTTATTTTGAGGATTGAATGTTTAAAATCGAAATTTCGAAAAGTATGACACGAAAATCCTCAAAATAAGCCATTGCAACCTTCTTTTTAATTTTTTCCATTTTCTTACCGAGGAAGATTGAAATTTTAGAGTCAAAACGAAAATTTGCATTTTCTCACCCTTACCATCCCTCTCCTTGTGGCTCAAAAAATCTAAAATTTTAGGGAAGTTAGTTTTTATAGCAAGTATTATCGATTGTGATATGTTTCAAACAGAATTTTTTTGACCTTAGTTGGCGTGAAATGCCCCATATATAAATCTCTATCAAAATAAAAAAAAGGATAGTGGTTATTTTCAGATATAATTGGTAGTTTTACGAAAAAAATTCTTTTAGTGTTATATAGCTTCGAAAATATCGTGAAATAAGAACTTTTAGGTTAGGATGTCTTGAAAATCTGACGTGATTTTCAATTGTGTTTTTCAATTCTTCTTCTTCATCTCTCAATTCTGAAGCCAATTCTGAGACGAAATTTGAGAGATTTGGATTTAGCCCAAAAACTTGAGTAAGGAATGATTTCTGGTACATTTCTAACTCTCGAAACGTCATACTTTGTAACTCTGTGTTATATTGTGTCTTTACCCTTTAAAATATTGTTCCAATTTATAAAGTTTTTCACTAACCCATATGTTTGTTTCGTATATTGCAGAAATTACTGAAATAAAAATTTTGACTTCATTATAAGAGGTTACCCCTGTCTCCCATAAAATGTAAGCTGAATCCGCCGCTGCTGTTTGACCCCTTTTCGACAAAAATTGTCTCTTTATGGTGCCGGTCACAAAATCTTCGGGACACTGCGAAATAAAAGTTTTATTGGACGTCTTAAAATCGTTATAACCGTCCTATTTTTACCCATGTGTGAAGAAGCGTCACCATAAAAATCTTTCCTCTGCACACGGAGATTAAGGAAGGGAAAACACTGGTTGTATTTATGTTCTACATGGGTTTTTCTTGTTTGAGAACATTTGGGTACCGTTACATGTATTAAGGCTACATATGTGGCAATTCGTAAAGAGTGTTCGTTCCTAAAGCAAAAAATATGTTTTGTTGCGTATAATGGATTTATATTAAGTAATAAACAATGTATTTATATGTAAACTGATGTATCATATTACAGAAAATAAAGTTATTATGCATTTTTAAATAGCTGCACTGGTATTTTGGACACAAAGAGAGCAACTGCCACGAACTGGTTTACGTTAAGGACCACTTCTATCTCTTTTAGTAAAGTTGAAGTAGGTAAATGTTTCTTAACTGGTGCAAATAAGGAAAGACCACTTCCATGTTAAAGAAAAAAGGGGATCCGAAAATATATGTGCCTGAAACCAGAATAAAAAGAAATAAAAAATGTTTACTTCAATTTTAATATGTTCAAAACAAATATGTAAATGTCACTGATGATTTTTACACCATTTAGTTTAGCGCAATTTCAGTGATAAAAATGATCACAGTTGTGGAGTTCCACAGGGAACTGTATTAGGTCCCTTATTATTCAATATTTACATAAATGACATATATGTACGAGGGTCATTCAAATATAAACGAGCTTTTGGCAACTGAGAGCAAAAAAGGAATTATACAGTGATGCAGAGCGTTAGGTGCGGTAGTGGGGATCTCCTAGAAGGGATTCGTGGCCAAACCGGCCACTCAACATCAGTTCGTTAGTTGTCTTTACGATGAACGAGAGTGCGGTACACCTTGCGGTTGCACAACGCATCGTAATAAGATTTCCTACGAACGAAGGTGTTAAACCGGCCGAAATTTGGAACCGATTACGAGCAAAATTCGAGGAAAGAAACTTTCATGGGCGAGAGTGAAAGCCTGGTGTACGGAGTTCAAGAAAGGGCGTAAACAAGTCGAAAACCGAAAGTCGTTTTCAAAATGAAGGGGACAATTTTTTGCAACGAATAGTGACCTGTGCTGAAACTTGGGTTCACCACTACACCCCCGAGTCGAAGTAAGGGCAAGTATGGAGTGGAGGCAGAAGGGGAGAGGCAGCACCGACAAAAGCCAAAAGTCGCTTATCGGCTGGGAAGGTAATGGCGTCGGTTTTCTGGGATTCTGAAGGAGTTTTACTGCTTGACTTTCTCCATGTTCGTCGTACAATAAACGCTGCCTACTACTGTGACCTTTTGGACCAGGTTCGAAGTGCATATCTGTCGAAACGGCGCCGTCGGCCTATCCGAAACGTTCTGCTCTTGCACGACAATACAAGACCGCACACTGCTGGTCCAACCACCGAAAAATTGGCTCAAATACACTAAACTGCCCTTGAACACCCTCCCTACAGTCCCGACCTTTCACCATGTGATTGCCACATGTTTGGGCCGCTCAAGGCAGCGATTGGCGGGGAGCGCTTTGACAATGATCAGCAGGTTGAGGAGTTCGTGCGCAACTGGATGAATACCCGTCCTAAGTCTTTCTTCGAAAACGGCATAAAAAAACTGCCTGTTCGATGGGAAAAATGCATAGCGAAAGAGGGGAACTATGTAGAAAAATGATGTAAAATGATGTTTTGAAAAATAATGTAAAATAATTTTTTTAGCAAAAGGCTCGTTTATATTTGAATGACCCTCGTATTTGAAGTACAAACTGAAGATATCACAACAACTTTCGCTGTATACAGGGTTTGTCCGGAAAGTAATGTCAGTGAGCTTTGAAAAATGGTTTTTATTGGTTCTATGTGTACAAATCTTTAGAAACTTTCAAAATAAATTCCTCCTGCGTCCACACATCGATTCCAGCGGGTCTTCCACGCATCAAAAGCCACACGGTAGTCGTTTTCCGGAATCGCCTTTAAAGCGTCGGTGCAAGCCTTCTGAATGTTTTTCACCGACCCAAAATGATGTCCTTTCATTGGGGTTTTGAGGCGCGGAAACAGAAAAAAGTCTGGGGGGCCCATATCGGGGCTGTAGGGAGGCTGGGGAACAACGGTGATGCCTGCCTTGACGAGGTAATCGGCCACGAGGAAGCAGGTGTGCGAAGGCGCATTTTCGTGGTGAAGCCTCCAGGATTTTGTGATGTCTGGGCGGACGCGATTCACCCTGCGTTTCAGCCGCTTCAGCACCTCGACGTAAAACTTTCCGGTTACGGTTGTCCCCTGCGGAACGAACTCATGATGGACCAATCCTCGGCAATCAAAAAAGACAATCAGCATTGTCTTGATCTTTGACCTGGACATCCTGGCCTTCTTAGGACGAGGGGAGTTCGACGTGTGCCATCCCGCACTTTGCCTCTTCGTCTCCGGATCGTATTCAAACACCCAACTTTCGTCCCCGGTAATGACGTCATCAAGGAAAGCGGGGTTGTCTTCGCAGGTGTCCAAAAGTTCTTGGCAGGTTTCGACGCGCCTCGCTTTTTGATCGTCTGTTAGCACTTTTGGCACGAGCTTCGTGCACACCTTCCTCATTCCTAAAGACTCCGACACAATTTCGTGAACAATGGTTTTCGTAATGTCTAATGTTTCGAAAATTAAACGGACACTTAGACGACGGTCAGTGTTCAACAAGTCACGCACACGTTTCACATTGTCGTCGGAACTGGAGGTTGATGGCCCTCCAGCGCGGTTCTCGTCGTTGACATCTTCCCGACCTTCTGCGAAGGCCTTGTGCCACCGGAAAATTTGCCTGTCTGAAAGACAATCGACGCCGAAAGCCTTCTTCAACATTGGAATGGTTTCCGCAGCACTCTTCTCCAGTTTCACACAAAACCTGATCGCCATCCGTTGCTCAAGCAAACGTTGAATTTTTTCTTGCACCGGGTCACTGTAACGGCTCTCAAAGAACGAGTGATGCGACCGCTACAACGACCGGTAGCCAACTGACGCTTGTTGGACCTTGTTGCCAGATCCCCCCACCACAATTCCAGCACGTAAAGCGCGGGCTGGTGCGTACAGTCTGGGGAAAAAATTCACTAACATTACTTTCCGGACAAACCCTGTATAATGTGTGTAAATCAAAGTTTCGCTGTAAGTGTGAAAATGAAAATCAAAGCTGGAATACTCTGCAAATATAGGTACTATTCAAATCATAGTATTTACTCCACCAATTTACTTACCATTAGTATGGTAAAAATTATATTTCGGATGTCCCAGAATGACGTTAAAGAGACAATATCTCCATTACTTGAAAATATACGATTGTAAATGCATTTCGTGCAAGTGGCACGAAAAAGTAGATATGTATAGAGCTCACCGTACGTACTGCGTCTTACAACCCCCCAAGTACTTTTAGTTCCCACTTAATTGCTACTACAGTGATGTACCATGTAACTTGGTATTTAAAGTAATTTATCAGTTACATGAAGTACAAGGGCGTAGCCAGATTATCTTTGGGGGGGGGCTCCATGCAGATGAAACAAAAAAGCCAAAAAAAAAGGTCACCAGGGCAGCCGCATTCCCCTGAGTATTTTGGTTTTTACTTGACCCTTTGGGGGGGGGCGATCGCCCCCATCGCCCCCCCCCCGGCTACGCCCTGGATGAAGTAACAATAATTGCAAAAAAAACGACACATTTTTACACTCTCCTTAATCACAATAGGTTTATTTATTTGTCCTGCTTGAAGTGATTGAAGCAGAAGTCGCAGAAAATATACATAATATACGTGTGTATTTGTCCAAAACAAACTGATGGAAGCATGCTAAACTTGCTCTAAGTCTGAAATAAGAGCAAGGCTTTAGAAATAGGAGTGGAGAACGTGACTACTTGTTAGTTATGCTGTTAATGTTAGTTCTTATGACTTATGATTTTCATAATCTTTATTTATCCGGAATTATTTAAGTTAAATGTTTATTATATTAAACAAAGTGTCACATAAGATTAGTGATATTATGTTTATTATGCTTAGAGTCCTGAGAAACGGCCATGGTCAGTATAGTATTCAGTATCAGTTCTGTTCAGTATTCTGTTCTTAGGTATATTATTATTATTAATAATAACTATAATAATAACTACAAATAATAAAAAGTTTGTAACATTTATTATTATTATTTTTCGCCGACTTTATAGTCACACTTCTCAGCGTAAACGCTGGGAAACATTCACCCATTCCTGCTGCAGACAGTGATGGCTTGATATCTCATCCCCGCCTCCAGCAGAAATTAGGCTCAGGCGAGGGGAGGAAATTCATCCTATCCCAAACCTTTCTTACAATGTGGCAAGTTTGTAACAATATTGCCTTCTGGCCATTTCTAATGACATTAAAAGATAGTCCTAATGCCGCGATGTTCTTGGCGAATCTCGTCATCATTACCCTCTGCCGATATTACTAGGGCGTACGTCTCCACTTTCTCCAGTTTCCATAGGCGCTTCAGCTCGATTGACAAATTTTCGTATTTCGCGGATCTTCTGAATGTTATGGGTAAGTGGCACAGCGATGTCTATGATGATCCCTCTTCGTTGTTCCTTGTTGATCAGCACAATATCTGGTCGGTTGAAGTCCACTGTTCGATTGGTGATGATTAGCCTACCCCAGTACATCACGGCAACTTCCGAATCCAGCACAGCTTCCGGGACATATTTGTAGTATGGCGGAGCCGTCGCTAACAGGCCATACTTGAGCGCCAGTTGTTGGTGAACCATCTTCGCAAGTTGGTTGTGCCTGCCGAGATATGCTGACTCGGATAGCGCGGGACACCCTCCTATTATGTGTTCTATGGTTTCGCCTGCAGATCCACATTTTCTACATAGGTCTACGTCGTCTCTCAGGATATTCTTCTGGTAATTTCTTGTTTTTATAACCCTGTCCTGAATGGCAGTCAAGAAGCCTTCGGTCTCGGGGTACAGATAGCCGTCGGTAAGCCATTTTAATGAATTTTCTTTGTCGATGTGGTCTGGCTGTAGCATTTTTGGAAAACGGCCCTGCGAAGCATGTTCCATCCACTGGGTCCGGAGCTCCTCTTCTGTTGGTACGTCGACCGGGATAAGTTCACATCCGAGGCTCAAAGGCGTGTAACCAGCGTCCTCTCTTGCTACTGCTGTTATTAGCGGGTCCCTGTTCGTTAGCAGTTTTCTTCTTAAGGAAGCTTCTTGATTAAGGCACTGATTTTTTGATGTTCAATAGACCTCTCCCACCTCGTCTTCGCGGCAGGTAGAGTCTGATTACGGAAGAGTTAGTGTGTAAGTGCCTGAACTTAGTTAGGAGCCGCCTGGTAAGTCGGTCGAGCTCATCAAGATCAGTAACGGACCACTTGACGATTCAGAAAGAGTATGTCAGCACAGGGACAGCCCACAAGTTGATGGCTTTGATAAGATTGCCTCCAGATAAAAGCGTATTCAGCAACTTATTATTATTATTATTATTACCTACCTTTGATTCAGTTTTATATTATGAATGTGATTTATTAAGTTATTAAATGACCATGACAATAATTCGTATGAGTGAGGTTAACTTAACATAATGTAAAACATATTTTACAGTATGTTCGGGAACTCCATATGTAATCTGTGTTAGACTGTAAACAACAGCTAGAAATTATAATGCAGTATTATTGAAATACTAAATATTATTATATACAAAAGTGAGCAAAGTAACTTAGTATGTACTTAATTTGTGACGTAGTAATTACTTAGAAACTGACCAAATGGGATGTGCCTCTGCGAAAACTGTCACATTGATGTCTCTTTTATTGTCACTAATGAGGGTGTAAAAATGTGTCAATTACTTTGCAATATAAGTACATATACTAAATTACTTTTTTACCAAGTATGTTTTATCACCGTACTTGATGGTGGGGATAATGATGTGGGGGTAATGAGGTGGGGACTGAATTTAGGTATTCAGTTATAACTTGTGCTATTAAAAAAAATACTTAGCAGGGGTAACAGTGGCGGCATGGGACTCACACCATAATTTAGGAGGTGATTACTAGAGCTAAGTAGAAGGCTATAATGGCAAAAAAATGTTCAGGGAAAACTTGAGACATTTTTTTTTTCCAAAAAAATGGCTGCCTCCGGGCAGATCTTGGAAACGACTTATATATTTTTTTTTTCATAATCGCCGATTAAATACAATTTTTTTATACTTGTGATTTTCTTGACATTTTGATATCTGTAAAAGTTATGGTAATTTAATTTTCTATTTCATCCCAATATTTCGTCTGTGAGCCTTTAAAACAGTTGTATCTACGCAATATAAGAATTTTGCAAAAATCACAAGTATAAAAAAATGTATTTACTCGATGATTATGAAAAAAATGTTTCGCAAATATTTTGCAAACCGTTTTCAAAATTTGCCCTGAGGCAGCCATTTCTGGATAAAAATTTTCGCAAGTTTTCCCTGAAGATTTTTTTACCATTATAACCTTATATTTAGGTCTAGTAACCACCCCATAAAATATGGTCTGGGTCCCATGCGTTCTTACAGAAATACGAGCATGTCAAATTCCACTGGCCGCCACTAGGGGGTAGTTTCTTAAGAGTTGTAAGACGTATCACATATTTGAGCTGTAATCAATAGTTTTTCGCGCCATTTGCGTTTTTTATTTCACGTTTGTATCTTTTCAAATAATGAAGATATCTCCTGTTAACGTATAAGGTGTATATGCAGGTCACATTTCATTACCTGTAATGCAATCCGGAAGTGGATACAAGTGAAATGGCTGTATCCTACGGAAGTTTTTCGTTCTGCTGTGATTACACTGATTACCATATTATTTGATTTTCTTAATAATAACAACTTCAGAACTTGATAGTTCTGAGTAATAATTCGGGATCGATGCGGGATCGATTCCTTTGGCATATTTTGAGGAATTTTTTTGTTATTTTACGACATACGTTCAACCTTTCCATTTTATTCCAGGACACAAAGCAAATATAAAAGATACGTTATTACAGATTATAGCCTGTTGACTGCAGTGCTTCGTTTTCCTGATTATAGCTGTATAATTACATTTCATCGCCAGTGGAAAATAATAAACGGGTTCTCTTCTCGGCGTAACCGCCATTTACAATACCAATTTATTTGTTTAGACAATAAGATATGTAATGGCGAATAGTAAAACACTAAATCGTCAGTAATAAAATTCTTTACGAGGTGAATATAACGGACGAACGCTAATACAGCTGATTTTATGTTTTCATTTAGAAATCTGTCTCAGTTAAATGCACCCCTAATAAAATTAGATTTTTAATTATTCCAGTGGCGAATCACTCATAAAAAATGGGAACAATCTAAATCAATTTTAATTTAAAATCGTGTATCATCTGTGTATTTCTCGGTTAAGGTTATCGTTACAGAAAAATGATAAATGATAATAGTTGTATGTGTGTGTTCATTTGCTGAAAAAGTTACAAAGTTTGGAGAAAGCCGTGAAGAAACGTTGCAAGGTAAGTCAGGTAAATACATTTTTTGCTATTGTTTTTCAGTTAGAGTAAATTGTGCCGGTGTCTAGGTACAGGGTGCTCGATTTATCATAGGAAGTGAATTTTTCTCAGAAACGGCTGCGAGAAACTAATTGTGAAAGGTAAATTACTTTTACTTACCTTCATTCAAAATTAAGACAATAATAAAAAAACATGTCTTAACGACACCTCAATAAAAAATATTTTCAGCAACATACCTTTTTTACTTTACATTATAAAGGTATGTTAATTATGAGTTCTTTATCTTTATGAGTTATGGTTGATTTATTATTTAGTACCCTATATGTTTTTCTCGTAAACTGCTAGTTAAATGAACATAATTTATTTATAAGAATATATCAATTTACTTGTTTTTACTAAAAATTATGACGGAAATAAAAAGTATAGCTTAATGATGCTAAGCGTCGCGACGATTCAAATTGTTTTAGCAATATACTTAAATGATTTTTTTATATTTCCATTATTTTAAAAGTTATGGCCGATTTTCTGGTGAATTCCTCTATAGTAAATATTGAAACATTCGGAATTGCATTTTCCGACGCTATTGCTCGTTCAACACATGTGTATATATGTACATACGTAATACATACATAAGTAAACGTGGTTTTATTTACAACAAAAATATATGTATTAAACCTAGGTTATAATAGCTGAACTACTGTATAATTTATATAAACATATGTATATATTTAGATACCTCAACAATAAACAGATAAGTAAATAAAATAACAGAAACAACCAGAAAAATTAAAAAGTTAATTATTTAATAAATGTTAAATATAGGCACCATTGTTATTTAAGCACAACTCGTAACGTTTTCTTAGTTCATTGGAAGTTTTCTGGAAATATTTTCACCTAATTCAGCACAGTCAGCAGTAATTTTATTTTGTGCACCGTCCATTTGTCTTTATACGAATTCAAAGAACAATAACAAATACCTTCATAAATAGGTATCTATTTATGAAGGTATTCATTTTTCACCAAAAAGTTAAGCTAAAAACTGTTCTTCACACATACTTTCACACTTATCTCAAAGTAACAATCAGAGGGGCATCAAGAAAACTAAATTTGAAATAAAATCAGATAATTTTAAAATACAAATACGATTATAAAATGCTGAACACGCAAGATTTACATCTTGGGAGTTTTGAAAGTTGATAATATTTTTTTTGTGGATAGTTTAGTAGACCAAATACGATTTTGGGAATCGGCCTAATGAAAGTAAAAAAGAGTCATTCAAATAAATCCATCAAAATCAAAAACTTTTACGGATTATAAAGAAGGTATATGCTAAAAAAATGGAGGCGTTGCGATGCTTAGCATCGTTAAACTATATTTTTTTATTTCTATATTAAAAGGCAGAAGCTTCACGCTTTAGTAAAGTCAAGTAAATTGATATATTCTCTCCAGAAATTATGTTCGTTTAGCTGGCAGTTTACGAAAAAAAAAAAAAAAAAAACAGATAGTCCACTCAACAATAAACGGGCCATAACTTTTTAGAAATGTTAAATAGAAAAATAACTCATAATTAATATACCTTTGTAATGGTAGCGACTTGTTGAAAAAAAAAAAAAATTCGAGGTGTCGCGACGCTTAGCGTCGTTAAAACTTATTTTTTAATTTTTGCAAGAATTTTGAGTGAAGGTGAGTAAAATTAATTTATTGTAAGTTGAAAAATAAATTGTAATAAAAGGTTTAAAATACAGTAAAACTTCGTTAAGACGCTCCCGTTTAAGATGCTTTCCCGCATAATACGCTCTTTTTCGTGGGTCCCTTGAATTTTCCTATGCTAAGACAGTAAAATAGTACTCGGAAAGACGCTCTGTTTTCTTGGATAAGACGCTCTATGCGGTGACTATATGTAGGTGTTAGACAGTCAATGGGTGAGTATGAATGAATACGATAAAGTGGGCGGGAAGACCCATGCACTTAGGCCGCCTGACGGGCCCATTGTGCACCCACATTCCATGAGTGTTCACCCAGGCCGACCTCTCTAGCAAAGGCGCATATTTTCCTGGGGTGAATACTCTTAACATCCTCTGGGTTCAGAACACAGCTCCCAAAGTGCCGTTCTCTGACCCTTGCAATTGCAGGGCACTCTGTGCGGATGTGAGATGCAGTCTCCTCATCCTCCATGCACCATCCACATTCAGGATCACCTATGACCCTTATCATGTGGAGGTGCCTTTTAAGGTGACAGTGGCCTGTAAGGAGTCCTGTCACCGTTCTAATGTCTCTTCGGTTCATACCTTTGAGTTAATCTGAACGAAAGCCCAATAATATGGGCCTTCGATGGGTGAGTATACCGGGTGTCTCAGTTGTATTGTTCCAATGGCATATATCCGTTGGTTAATAAGATATAAATGTGAAATTTGGGGCATCTAATTTACACCTAAAGTTCTTTACACAGAACCTAATATTAATATTCAGACACTTCCGGTTTAACCGGGAACGACCCTAACTTTCTTATTTCAAATGACACCCTGTATATTTTTCTCAAAATTTTAATTCCACGCAAAATTCCCTTTGCAATGATGTATCACACTTTGTAATTTGGATTTAAGAAAGGAAGCAAAATCGAATTTTAAAGATTTTAAAAAATGATCGAAACTAAATCGATCAACCCAGGAAAACTAAAGCAGGCTTTGAAAATATTTGAATAATTGTTAACTGTTTGACTTTGACAGTTTATAAAGTTATTGATTTGTATTAAAACTTAAAATTGCTTCGAACCAAAGTGGTATTAATAATGAATAACGACAATTTTTCAAATGTAGAAAAGTTAGATATGATCCCAATTTATGGGGAATGTAGGAAAAATAGGCGTGATCCGTTACGTGTTTATGGAGATAGATATCCTGATAGACGTATGCCAAGTGATATGTATTTTACCCGTTTGGCTTCAAATTTAGTCACATGTGGGGCATTCTCAAAAAAAACAAACTTACAGATATTCGTAAGTCACGGTCCCGTAAAAATAAAATTAGTGTCGTAATATTTCCTTGTAATTTATTTAACATACCTATTTTTCTATTATTTGACTCTCAACAAAATATATGTAAATCACCCTTACCAAAGTAACTATTCTTTTTGACAGAGATCTTAAACACGCATATCTTGAAAAGTGTATCTTAGCAACTTTATATTTTAAATCCAAAGCAAAGCACATTATTTTCATAAATTTGGACAAAATCGATTTAAAATATTTAAAATTCGATTTTGCTTCCTTTCTTAAATCCAAAATACAAAGTGTGATACATCATTTTAAAGGGAATTTTGCGTAGAATTCAAATTTTGAGAAGAATATACAGGGTGTCATTTGAAATAAGAAAGTTAGGGTCGTTTCCGGTTAAACCGGAAGTGGCAGAATATTAATATTAGGCTCTATATAACGAACTTTAGGTGTAAATTAGATGCCCCAAATTTCAAATTTATATCTTATTAACTAACGGAGATATGCCATTGGAACAATACAACTGAGACACCCGGTATAAGTCGGTGAATATAGGTGTTAGACGTCAGGGTATTTCTTTACATGACACATAATGTAACATGAGTCACAGTAACAAAGTGCAGCCCTTAGATCAGGGTAGTATCAAAGTGGTCAAAGAAAAGTACAGGAAAAAAATAGTCCAGCGGTACTTGTGAGACATGGAGGGGAAAATTCCAACCAAAATTAATGTTTTAGACTATATATCTTATTACTGCTGCTTGGGATGAAATTGACCCACTCGTTATAAAAAACTGTTTTCGGAAGGCGGCATTCGGATTTTCAGACGAGACAGATACCACTGACAGCACATCAATAGAAACTAAAGAAATTGTCCAAAATGTCCCCGATTATGCGACAGTGGATGATGCCCTTGTAACTAGTAACACTCGCACTATTGATGACATGATCGCCGACGCCACCACCGACCATGTGAGGAGTGAGAGAGAAGAAAGTGACTCTGAAGAAGAGGGACGATCATTCCCCAACATCTGCAGTTTCTGCTGTCTTGCAAAACGTGTGCGAGCTCAGAAAAGTTATTTCCACCCTAGAAAATGCAGAGGACATGCTAATTTACATTAATAGAATTGACAACTTCCTCTCCACACACGCTACCAAGAACCTCAAACAAACTACCCTTGACAGGTTTCTCTCTGGTCAGTGAGTAAGCAGTGTACATACATATTATTCATGTGAGTATTTATCACATTCCTGTACGAGTATTATGCATTTTAATAAATTTTTCGTTCAAATTTTGCAATAATTTTCTTTTTTCGAGCATTTTGAGATTTTTTTACTTTCCCGGATAAGACGCTTTCCCGCTTAAGACGCTCTTTTGCGCCAGTGTCTTGAAGAGGGATATTTATTTATGTATGTCTCAGCAGGATCCCCGTCGAACAGTGTGCACAGATACTAAATCGGTGTCAAATAATACCACTGGACATGAATAAAAGCTTTTAAGGAATTCGAATTTTAAGGTTTACGTAAATCTCCATAGTATCTCTATAACTACCCAGTGGAAAAATCACGCATATGTACTTACGTAACACATAGTATAGTAGTATGAATAATTGTTTACACGCGAAACGTCATCAAAATAGTGACGTAAGCTTTTGGCGTGCGCAACTAACTAACTTATCATCAAACATAGCCTCAATAATGAGCATTATTAATATTAGCACTTGCGTAGACCTACCTAGCAAATATCAATCTTGTATTTGTCTGTGCGTGTTAAAAACTACGTCAGAATTTTGATGACGCTTCGTGTGGACACATGTAATATTTCGATTTGTGTACAAGTTAGCGTGCACTGAGAGGTCAATGTATGGACGCTGAATGTTAAAAGCCAGTGCAGATGAAATCTACCTGACGTTTTCGATCTAAAGTTCAGCAATAAACTGAGTCTTGCACACACGATTAGATAATGTTGACCTTCCCTGTATAAAACCATGTTGTTCTGGTAAAATAATGTTTTATGTGTAAAATGATACTCTGTGGAAATTCGTAGGAACTTCGCGAAATTGGTTAAAAAAATTAAATTCAAGGTCGTACTCTGTGGTAACTTTCAACGAGGAGTTCAATGGTGACCTTGGATTTGATTACCACGAGGTTCCATATTACAGTAGTTTGACCTCTGTCCAACCCATAGAGGTCACCTTGAATTCAGATCTGAATACATATCTGAACGGGAAATTTCCCGCTCTTTTCGATTGTGGTGTCACAAATGTGGGTTGCCATTTCAAAAAACAAAGTTGATCTTCAAACGATCTTGATATTGAGGTTTAAGGTCAAATCCAAGGTCACCATTGGACTCCTCGTTGAAAATTACCATAGTGTACGACCTTGATTTTTCATTTTGTAACCAATTTCGCGGAATTTATAGGTTTTCCATACTTTTTCCCCACCCTGTATAATCGGAAAGCGCAGGTTCGAATATTTCAGAAAAATTGCATATAATTGAACGATGATTTTCGATGTTATTCTTTTCTTTTTTAAATAGTGTTATTAAATTAGCACCTTTTAAGTTTATAAATAATGTAAAGAAAATTGTGCCACATCTATGTATAAGTAATGTAAGGTATACTTAGAATGTAATAAGATCACAAATATTAGCCTATTCTAAAGGTAAATGGTGAAGAAGTGTAAACAAATAATTTATAACAGAATGTAAAAATATTTTTCAATACGATACTAACTAAATACGATAAAACGTAATAAACAATTAACATACTCTACAAGAAAGAAACTGAATTCAAAGGATTTTTGCGAGGAAATGTGTGTTTAGAACAAAAGAACATCGTGTTTGTAATAGGGAGTCAACATCAAACGTGGCAGACGCGAGCCCATTACATTTTTGTCGGGCGGAACTTCCCGATTTCGACGATATTTTTACGTTTATTTTGAACCGCAACACAAACAGTCATCGACCAACCCGAACCGCTCATCTTAATAGAGGCATACACGTGAGGTATTTCTCAAAGGCATCAATAGAGTCGAGAAAGTGCGGTCTCTAACAGGGCCGGAACCAGTGCATTACAAGTGTTATTAATATCTTTTAAGAAAACGTAGATAGCAGCGCAAAAGTTATGACATTTTGTTATATACAAGTGTATTATGCGCAGACGAAGAAGGCATATAGAGTGTTCGCTATAACGATGGGGTTGCATTGGTAACTGATAAACAATACATATAAATAATATAATAATAATCTTGGATTTCTTTTAAAGAAAAATACAATTCTCGATAGGGAAGCGTTCAGGAAGGGATTACAAAATGTTATAGTAAGTAATACTTAAAACTATGAATCTATAAAATAATAAAAGATAAAAATCATAAGAAATATTAACATTTTAAATTGAAACGTAAAAGTACGTAGTAGATAAGCTCAGTAAGAAAAAAAAATAAACAAATAAGAATTAAAAAAAAAAACTATTCATTGAGAATAAATAACCGAAGTTTTAAAAAATTTAAAACAAACGAGGACAACAACTTTGCAAGATGCGGTGTAATGTGGTCATAAATCACGTACCGAAATCACGTGATGATGAAGGAAACCTCTCTGCTTATGTTTTTTTTTTTTTATTAAAGATTTAAAATTTTATTTCAATACATAGAATACTAAAAAAATATTTTTACCGAACTCCCTTTTTCATATTTTCACTTCTACCGCCTCTGTTCGCAAAGTGTCGTACCAAACAGGGGGGACAAAATCACAGTTTTTGAGGCCACGTTACTGAAACTACGTTTTCCTACATCCCTCACATACCGTGCTGTCCTATCTCGTCATGACAAATTCGAAAACCCGGACGGTGCTTCGGTACTGCTCACGTCATCAGTGTTCGGTATTTTTCAGTTCACTCAGTTCACTGTTCACTGTTCACTTTCTTGTGTTCGTCCCTAGACGTATGTATGCCACGAGTAACGTACCGGAAAAAATAACGTACCAAAATTACGACCCATCACTAGTTAAGAGACGGATGATTATGATTCTCATTCTAACCACTGTACCGAAAGCTGTATACACTGTGGAATGACCAAATGTAATAAATTCAGTAGCTCTATTATTATACATTTTTTTTGAAAATTCTGAGACGTCAATTTCTAATTCTAAAATGATATCTTGCGACGTAAAAATGCCATCTCTAAATTCAACCCCTTCAGGTGACAGCTACAACCCCTAAATTTTCAAATTGGAAGTAGGGGCTTGTGATACTACGATACTACAGATACAAAACTGCTATGGTTTTAAATTTTATTGTAGAAATTAACAAGAAAAAAAGATAAGTTTCTCCAGCGTAGGAAATTCGTTACATTAAAATACAAAAACAAATTGTTATTAATGCAGCAGATGTTCAAAATGCATAACTCCAGCATCTTGGCAGCATCCTAGACGTAAATATAAATGTCTTCTAACGTTGGTTAACATATGCGGGGTAATCGACCTAATTGCAAGTGTTATTCTTCTTCTTAAGTCAGCTAAATAGTCGGGTTTGATTTTGTAGACCATACTTTTTACATATCCCCATAGGAAGAAGTTTAACGGCGTGAGATCAGGTGATCGTGCAGGCCATTCTACAGAACCACGTGTCCCTATCCAGCGATTTGGAAATATTGTGTGGAGATATTGCCGGACATTGACTACGCAATGTGCTTGTGCACCATCCTGCTGGAACCATATTGCATTACCTGGAAGTTGTGGGTTTCCTTCAGCTGGATACAAGTTTGCCATCGTCGGTACAACATTATTTTGGAGCAGCACTAAATAAGTTTCTCCATTCAAATTGCCGTCAATGAAGAAGGGACCAATGATATTTTCTCCAGTTATTCTTGCCCAAATATTAACTTTCTCAGGGTTTTGCGTGTGTAGTTCCCTCATCCAGTAAGGATTTTCTCTCGACCAATAAGGACAGTTTTGGCGATTAACATGGCCAAAAAAAGTGTAAGTAGATTCATCCGAAAATAAAACATTTTCTATTTGTAAAGTATTGTCATCTATCATTTTTGTTTGTTTTTTTTTTTTTATAAATTTTAGTTTAACACTGATAACTGTTAACTACTGTTGCAATGACAAGCACATTTCTAGGTAATTTCACTAAAGCTGATAATGGCCAATTTCTTAAATTTCAGGTTTGTTTTTTGCTGCTTGCTCGTTTTTGTCGTTCGATAGTCAAGCAAAAATTGTACGTATTTATTAGTAAGTTTTTATCTTATAGTAGGGAATGTCGGCAATTACAGACATTTATTTTTTGTTATTATTAACATTCCAGAACCTAAAATTGACAAATAGTGTTAGTTACTAATAAAAGTTTTATTTTAATGTAACGAATTTCATACACTGGAGAAATTTTTTTGAATAGAGAATGAAAATTTCTTTCAAATGAAGTATCACATGCCCCTACTTGCAATTTGAAAATTTAGGGGTTGTAGCTGTCACCTGAAGAGGGTTGAATTTAGGGACGACATTTTTACGTCGCAAGATGTCACTTTAGAATTAGAAATTAACGTGTCTCAGGATTTTCTAAAAAAATGCATAATAATAGAGCTACTGAATTTATTCCATTTGGCTGTTCCACACTGTATACTTGGCCTTCCTTATTTTTATAAATTAGGTACTTGCAACCTTTCACTTTATTTTTCACCTTACTTTTGAAACTTCAGGAGGTAAACAAGACAGCCAACAAACATTCCGAACAAACAGCTCAATTCCCAAGTTCAATGTAAAATTACAAATGGATACACCTTGATCTCAATTTCATCTTAATACGGGTCTGTTAAAGATCGCGCACTGGCCCGACTTTAGACATCAATTAAGGACGTTTAATGATCGCAAAGCCGGTTTACTAACAAACCGCACGGCATCGGCATCGCGGCGCTCATGGCCCGCTTTAATCTCCGACTTTAAACAAAATATCTCACTTTGCGGTGGACCACCCAGCCTGCCGCGGCGTAACTCATATGACCCGATCTCGCTGGATGGAATAATAAACAATGCCGAACGCAAAGGTACCGGAAGACGAAACGATGACAGAGCCCGATGCGTCTGTCGGCTGCCTTTTGCGTCCTGAAATTAGACCGAATAGGCGATTTTTCATCGCAGTGTAACAAGTATTGATTGCCAAGCGATAATATTGTTTTAATTTTAAGGTAGTCTTTCTTCTGTGTGCGGACTTTTTTGAATATATACCAAATATGCAGGTCTAAATTTACTGGCGTCTCAAGTGGTGCAGTCTCAAGTTAATATCAGATGAAGAGCACACAGCAAAAACCATGAAAGTCAATTTTCATGGTAATATAAGATATTTGTATAAAAAAATCCGTGTAAAGAGTAGAATCGAATGATCCGTATTGCTTGGCAATATTGCTGATAGTATAAAAGATATTCACGAAACAAATAACCTCGTCCACAAGAAGAATGCTGAAAGTCGAACTTTAAAATTCATTTTCTAGGAATTGAAATAAAAGTGACTTTCATCGTTCTTGCCGTGTGGTCTTCAGATAATATCAGAATCACATGTGTATTTTACTTTACACATATGTACATATGTATGTATGTCATCGTTTAAAAAAACCTGCAAATTTAGCCCAATCAACGGGGAGAAAACCGGTCACTAATTGTTACCAGCAAACAAAAAAATATGGTCGTATAGAGAATGATTCTAAGGATAGCGTTTTTTGCTACTCGAGTTTTAATGGCGAACATAACAAAAAAATTCGCAAAAGTCAAAAAAAACGGTTTTTTGCAAATAAAAAAAAGCTTCAAGTCCTACACAAGAAAGTTAAATTAGAAAGTTGTAGGTCTCAAAAATGCGCGTCGAATGAAAGTTGAGCGAAAAAAAATCGGTTCATAAACATTTGAGAAAAATTAAAAAAAATGTCAAAAATCGCGTTTTCGTATTTTTGCTGTATAAATTCCAATTTTGTTTGAACAGACTTCTTGTTAACTACAAATATAGCCCAAGACAAGCGGAAAATGATCCTTTTTTTCAAAAATTCAAAAAAGTTTTATTTTTTCGAGTTATAACGATTTAAAAAAAAGACGTTTTCAAAAATCAGCTCTTACAGAGGCAAAAATGATCGTACAGAAACGATCATCTTACGACCTCAGGGAACCGAGATAATTTTTTTTTAAGCGGAGGAAAAAGATAATTTTGCGAGCGCGGTCGACTTGAAATCCTGTTTAGTTTTCGATGCGTCCAAGCGGAGTGTCCCTCTACTTTGTCTAGCGCCGTCCGGCTAGCGCGTGCCGGACCCAGCGCTGTTCTTTCGCAATTATGTCAACTTACTTTATGCGAAATGATTGGAAATATTTTTTTTTAAGAAAGTAAAAGTCTTTGAGATCTATTTCGTGGAAAAATGAAGTCAATCGGAAATTATACAGCGCTGTCAGGAATTAAAAAAAAACATCTCGGCTCCCTGAGGTCGTGGAACCTTCATTTTTTTTGAATGCGTGTTTTGAATGCCTGTTTTCAAATATGCAACGGCCAAAAATGTAAAAACAAAATTAAAAAAGTTATTCGAAAAAAAACCGGTTCGAAAAAATGATACAATTTTACAACACATTTTTTATGCAAAAATTAAATAAAAGCGATTTGTTTTTTTAATAGCATGAAAGTACAAGTCTTCGTTAATAAAATGGGCCCATGATCGTTTCTGTATGATCATGTCTCTGCAACCCTCTGTAAAAGATGATTTTTGAAAACGTCTTTTTCTTTAAATCGTTGTTTAACTCGAAAAAAAAACTGTTTTAAATTTCTGAAAAAAGGCTCATTTCTGGGCTATATTTGTAGTTAACAAGAAGTCTGTTCAAACAAAATTGGAATTTATACAGCAAAAAATACGAAAACGCGATTTTTGAAATTTTTTTTAATGTTTCTCAAATGTTTATGAACCGATTTTTTTCGTTCAAATTTCATTCGACGCGCATTTTAAGACCTACAACTTTCTAATTTAACTTTCTTGTGTAGGACTTGAAGCTTTTTTTTATTTCGCAAAAAACCGTTTTTTTGACTTTTGCGAATTTTTTTGGTATGTTCGCCATTAAAACTCGAGTAATAAAAAACGCTATTTTTCTTTTTTGTTTGCTGATAACAATTAGTGACCAATTTTGGGGGTTTCGTTCGTTGAGACAATAATTCTGGTATTGTCATATATTAACGTATGTACATATGTATGTATTGTTACGGAGTCCCCAAGTCGTGCCCTTGGTCTTGGACCGCTCTTCACTTTTCTTTTTAATTTTAACTCATGATTTGAACCAAACTTGGTATACAATAGTTTTTGGGGCACTGAATCCATATCAGAATTGTGAAATTTAATATGGCGGACAAAATATAACGTCTTTAACCCCTTAATGCGCATTTTTTTTTAATCTGGACCGGAAATTATTTTGATACAAGTTGTTCGAGGTTGTTGAAAGTTTTTGGAGTTGCTGAGTCAGGAATTACATACATTTTCAAATTTCAAGATGGTCGATCCAAAATGGCGGTCCGAAAATTTAAATAAACTTCTCATCAAAATTATCGTAACACTTTTTAGATTAGCACCATTTACGTTCTATTCGAGTCAAAACCTTGCGGGTTTTTAAATTTTGGTAGCTTCTAGGGTTGATTTTAATGGCCCGAAAAGGCTATGTAGTGACTTAAATGGTTCGCCATCGACACCCCAAAAACCAACTCCATGTCTAAATATCAAGATTTTGATGGCAATTCAGAGACTTACGGGATGGACTAAGAAGGACGTTGTAGGGTAAAAACTCCGGCACATTAAGATCTCTTCAATAGGTTCCTTTGCATCTGATCGCTGTCCCATCTCTTTAACCCATTTTGTAAGACACTGTAAGCCACCCTTTTTCATTTACGCTGGTTTTTGCGTGGTTTGACCTCTGTTGGGCGAATCCATTGATCATAATGCTGCCAAATAAATTGGTGTGGGATGCCACAACTCGTTTTCACCCTTTGACAACTCAAGCTCCTCCGGGCCGCACCTATTCCAGCCCTCCAACAACCCCCTCTAGTTCTGCCCCTGAGGGTGGCTTTTTTCTTCTGGGAGGTCCTTTTCGCCGGATTGCACTGCAGCCTCTTGGGATTATTGTGCGCAACCTCCCATCCTTTTCACACCACCCATTCCAGTAGCCAGGTCCCGTGTACAAGCTTGTATAGCTTCCCCGCCGCCGGCTGGGTGCTGTAATCTTCTGGACAAAGTTTGGGGTGTCCATATATGGCCTTCCTTTTGCGACCTAAGGTCTCGCAATCACACAGTATGTGGTGTGCTGTTTCCGTTTCTCTGTTGCAGTCTGCATTTCAGTTCTCCGTTGTACAGCCCCATTCTGTGTAGGTGTCCTTTGAGGGCGCAATGTCCTATTAGGAGGCCCACAATCTGAATCCTATTCATTTTTTAATAGTTCTTCAGTTCTTTCCTCACATGTTCCTTTAATAAACATTTTTCCGTGTCTTTGCCTGGATATAGAGTTCCAGTATCCATTTTGTCGATTTCTGACCCATTCTCCTATTTGACCCCTTACTATACTCTTTGGTACTCCCAGGGCCGGTTCTGGGCCAGTAAATGGAGTAGACGATCCTTTTCTCGCTAATTCGTCTGCTTTTTTCGTTGCCTTCGATTCCTGTATGTCCTGGTACCCATATCAAAGTTACTTTGTTGTGGTCTACCAGTCGTGTCAGTTCTCTTTGACATTCCCATACCAGCCTTGACGTCGCCTTTGGGTTTGTAATTGCCTTTAGGGCAGCCTGGCTGTCCGATAGTATATCGATCCTCTTATTTGTGTAAGACCTCGTTATATTTTCTTTAGCACAGTGCAGTATTGCATATACCTCCGCCTGAAATACAGAGGTATATTTTCCAAGTGGAATGCTGTACTGTAGCTTTTCCGCTTCGTTGCAAATGCCAGCACCAGTTCCCTGCTGAGTCTTTGACCCGTCTGTGTACCAGGTTACTCTCTCAGTTCTGTTCCTGTTGTTGTTTACTTTCCATTTCTTTCGGTCAATTATTTCATTCCGAAGTTTTTGTCGTGTGTGAATTCAGGAGTCATGTGGTCTTTCCTCATCTCTAAGATGTTTCCACTCACTAGATTTTTTATTCTGTTGTGCCCCAGGTCTTCGTAGATACCACTTGGTAGTTCAGGTAGCCTGAAACATCCCACTCTTGCCTCCCCCATAATCACGAATTGAAGAGGAGGCAGGGCTAGTAGGACTTTTATTGCTGCCGTTGGCGTGTTCCTTATCGCCCCCGTAATTCCTAGGCAGGCAAGTCGTTTGAACCTTGCTTAGTTCGATTATTGCCTTTGTCTGCTGCATCTTTTCCACCAGACCAGAGATGCATATGTAATCATGAGTTTGACTACCATGGTATACATCCAGTGCACCATGTTCGGTCTAGCTCCCCATGTTTTCCCATGAGCTAGTTTCGCCACCATAAGTGTCGTTTCCGCCCTCCCTTTTAATCCTTGTTAGCTGTTGGTTCCAAGTTAATTTGGAGTCTAATATTACTCCAAGATACTTCACTTCTCCCGACAGCTGTATCTGTTCGCCTTCAAGGTTTAGTGGTCCGAGCCCCTCCAATTTCCTTCTTCTGGTGAATGCTATGATGGTTGTTTTGGATGGACTAATTGTTAGTCCCTCTTCATTCGTCCATCTGCTTACCACAGTCAGGCCCTTTTGCAGTTGGTCTCTGACTGTGTTATTGAATTTTCCTTGGGCGAGTATCACAATGTCATCTGCATATCCCAGGGCTGTGTGTCCGTCTTTGTTCAGTAGCTCTAGTAGCTCGTCCACTACGAGGTTCCACAGTAGGGGCGATAGAATCCCTCCCTGCGGACATCCTCGCCCGACCCGAGCCACCAGAGTCTTTTCCATTATAGACGTGTATATTAGTCTGCTTTTAAGCATGCAGTTAATCCATCTACAGCTAGTTGCATCAATCCTTTTTCTCCTCAATGCACTGCTTATTGAATCTGGGGATGTGTTATCAAACGCTCCCTGAATGTCTAAGAAGGCACCCAATAGTACATCCTTGTGTTCCAGAGCATATTCTGCTTTTTTAACCAGCTTATGTAGTGCTGTCTGTTCTGTCGATACTCCTGGTCTGTATGCGTATTGTTCTTGACGTAGCGGTCGATTGGCCCGTACATCATTCTTAATATGTGTATTCAGCAGTTTTTCTAGAGTCTTGAGTACGAAGGACATAAGACTTATTGGTCTCAGAGATTTAGCATCTTCCTGTCCTGTTTTCCCAGGTTTTGATACGAAGCTAACTCTGGTTGTTCTCCATTTTTTTGGTATGTATCCTAGGGGCTAGGCTACTCCTAAGTATCATACTGATTCTGTGGTGAAGCAGGTCTGGTCCTTCCTGTAACATTTTCGGATAAATGCCGTCCGTTCCTGTCGATTTATAGGGTTTGAATGTGCTTATTGCCCATTTTACTTTGTCCACATTTACCACCTTCTTTGCAACCTGCCAGTCTTCCCTAGATGCCCTTATGGTGGGCTCCGGTTCTGTGTTCTGACAGTCTTCTAGTGATAGGTTGGTTAATTGTGAGCCTGGGAAGTGGACTCGGAATGATACTACGGACCTGTAGGATGCCGTTTTTGTCTCGAATGCATGTAATGGCCTTACTCGAAGGCTCTTGAAGTTGACGGGACCCACTGCAGTTGGCCGATTGATCCAAAAAGGAAATTCCACCTTTAACCCACGCCCTGACAATTTGCGGCGTTGAGGGCTTGTAAGCAGGTCTTGAAGCGTGGGATGACCGCAGTGGGTCCTGTCAACTTCGAGAGCTTTTCGAGACAAAACGATATCCCACACTGCCGCCAACAGTGGCGGAACCAGAGGGGTGGGTGGGGGGTTCGTGTAACTACGGGCCAGAAGCGCAATGCAAAACACAGCATAAACGCAAAGGGGTGGCTTACGGGGTCTGTAAAAGAGTTGAAGCGATGAGGCATCGGCCACTCACTCAGGACTTGTTGAGAAGGTTTTAATGTGTGTCAGGATGGGGTTTTTATCCGACAGCGTTCTTCTCAGTCCATCCTGTAAGCTTCTGAAATTGCCGTCAAAATATTGTGAATTCATATTTCGACATGGGGTAGGTTTTTGGGGTGTGGACGGCGAACCGTTTAAGTCACAACATAGCCACTTGGGGCATTTAAATAAACCCTAGAGACTACCGAAATTTAGAAACTGTACGACTCGAATAGAACGCAAATGGCGCTAATATAAAAAGTATTACGCTAATTTTGACGAGCAGTTTATTTCCGGAATTTTAGAGAAACTGCATGTAGGGGATTTTTTAGATCACTCATTACGAATCTAGGATCAAATAGTGAAAATTCAAAATGGCGGATCTAATATGGCGGACGAAAATTAAAAATTTGTGCGAATCTGAAAATGTGAATGTGAATCTGTGAATCTGAAATGAAAAATATGTATATGTGCGGGTTTATGAGCTCACTGATAATACAACAAATATGAAAACAAATTTTGAAAATCCGAAATCGTGGATCCAATATGGGGGTAAAAAACCAAAAATTTGCGTGAACCTGGATAAAAAGCAATATACAGAAGTTTTTGAGGTCGCTGATTATAAACCTAAAATCAGATTTTGGAAATTCAAAGTGGAAAAGGAAGGATCCAATACGGCAGATATTATATAATATGGCAGATATTATTAGATTTGAATATTTTTTATATATATTATTCGAGGGTATTAGTTTTGGCACGAACAGTGACAAAAGCTGTACCAGTGAACCGGTTAAGAAAATGAAATATTAAGTTAATTACGGTGGAATAAAGAGTTTTTATTATTGAAAGTTATTTTAGAAATGGTAGAAGGATTAATGGTCAGTGGATAATTTCACATAATTTCTACATATAGTCATGGATTTCCACCAGTTTCGCCAAGTTTTGACTAAATCTACGGCTTTGTTAGAAAACAGGAAGTGTGAATGGAAAGGGGGCAGTCGGAGACCTAAAATTCGCACTGCACAAAAAGTTGAAGAAGTGATGCAAATTGTTAATGAACCAATAAACCCCTATTCAGCGTTTAAACTAGCAAGTAAATATATCCTACGGAATCTGCAGAATAATTCTGAAATGTGACCTTCAAATGCACGCTTATCGTTTAAGCTCAGTCCAAGAGTTGCTACCAGACGACCAGCCGCAGCGAATGTAATTTTGAAAGTGTTTTATGTATATGTAATTTGCATAATAATGAAAATGTCTGTGAAAAAATATTTTTTACTGACATGGTTTCACCTATCTGGTTATGTTAATTCTGAACAAATCAGAATGTGGAGCTCTGAAAATCCATATTTTTTTATATAGAAGCCTCTATATTCTCAAAAAGTTGGCGTGTGAGCAGCCATATGGAAATTAATATTAATTGGACATAGGAAGGGAAATAGATGTTCACTCACCACCGCTTTGGAACTTGGTTATGGACGGCCTCCTGTAGCGCCTTAAAGCAGTAGGATTTAATACTATTTCATATGCAGATGATCTAACAATAATTAGGGAAAAACTTGAAAGTGTCTTTCGCGACAGAATACAGACGGCCCACAAAATAATTGAGGGTTGGTGAGCAGAGCATGCTGCCAATCCTAACAACACGGAGAGGAGCCTTTTCACTAAGATAAAGAAATTAGGACCATTTAAGGCACCCCTCACTCCACCAACTAAACCAGCTAAAATAAACTACGCCTTTAGCAACAATTAAATAAAGAAAAAAACAATTAAATAAATTAAGTTTCACATCGGATATGAAAAACCTTGGAGGAACACTCGATGCGAAGTAAAACTATCCAAACGGAGGTGTTATCTGACCTGGCCTAAAAGCCAACAAACCACAGTAAAAAGCCAAGCTTAATCAGATACAAAAATTTACTTGTTTAAGTATTACTGGAGCTGTGCGAAAAATGCTCTTCAAAAAAAGTGCTCTTTGGTAAAAAAATAAAGTTATATAATGTCTTAATATACTTTTTTCTAACATTTTTTATGAGAAGTTGATTTAAAATACCTCAGATCATGAATATGGCAATGTCTTAAAAATATTCAATATTGTTTATTTACCTTTTATTTGCATCCCTTCAGACAATATGTACACTGGACAGAATGAATTGATGGTATGTATGTATGTATATTACCTATGGTATGTACCTATGTATGTATGTATATT
The DNA here is from genome assembly GCA_029963805.1 of Aromia moschata. NCBI lineage: Eukaryota > Metazoa > Arthropoda > Insecta > Coleoptera > Cerambycidae > Aromia > Aromia moschata. The sequence continues at coordinate 1,907,677 of JAPWTK010000034.1, read as the reverse complement.
ACGCAAACACCGAACAAGTTATTCATGTCAGTTATACAACGCCCCATATTACTAATCATATATATATTTTATCTGACCCTAATATTAGTTTCATAATAATATTATTGTTATACGCCTCTTCCCAAATAATCATCAACTGATAAGAATGATAGCGATTCCTATAAAAAGAGAATCCAGTAATTGTTAAATCAGTCTAGTCCTAGCTTTTGTAAGGTAACGACTCTGCCGAGTCAAACTAGTTGTAATAGTGTTGTGTAATAAAAGTCTGTTTAATACGAACAATCGTATAATTGGCGCAGTCGGTAGTATCGTGAAACGTCTTGAAAATACGTACCGAACGTATACAAGATTAGTTGGATTTCTATCCTTAATTCACGATCAAAATTGGAATCAGGTGTTGGCCATTTTCCCCGAACTGAGTAAGGAAAACGCACGCAACGTACCCTATCGATTCCAAACTACCAAACGCTAAGTCAGTGTGTGACCCGTCGAAGAAACTTGCGGACTCAACAAAGACAACGCTTTGGTAAGAACCACAAACAGCATCCTTTGCACTTCCTATCCCACAACCCCGTTTAACTTGGTATTTTAGGTCAACTTTTCGTCTGCTTAACGAAATTTTGAATCGTTCAAAACCGTTGCCCTAAAAACGATAGTAGATTGGCTGCATATCAATTTACCTATCACACTGGAAAACCGTGACTGTATATCACTGTTTTCACGGGTAAGAATTGACTGTACATTAATTCACCCATAGCATAGGAACACAATCAAACAAAGCAAAGAATCAACTTCTTGTTATTCAAAGAATCAATTTCTCGTAAATTAAAAACACTTCGAAATAAGTGAAACTCGTATACAAATTGTTCTGTGAAAGGTATACGAGTACTTTACGTCTCCTGGACACCACTGGTGGCGGTGTGATAGAAACGGCGAGCAAAGAAATTAGTGGGCCTAGAGTCGCGAGCGTCGCTAACAACAAAAAAAGGTGACAGAGGCACGTAACGTAATTTAAGAAATTGTATATTTTTATCGTTGTATCAAGTTTAACATTGTTATTTACCTTTGTAGTAATAATAAAAGGTATCCAGATACAATTGAGTTTGGAAATAATCGTCATCAGGCGATTCAAAAGGAGACAGTATTGCAGGGATTCACGATCAAAAAAAATATATATAAGTATACAGTCCACTACTATTATAATCCCCAACATATTGGTCCTATCGAGTCGGATTTTGAATTTTGTGAGCACGAGAACACGGCTGGAAGAAGAAAACTCGGGTAGTAACAGATGAAATTTGGCGGCTTAGTGAAGGTCAGAGGCGAAGACACGAGCGGTCCAGCAACAAGAAAAGCAGATGCGAACGAGCGAATGTGAGTACTCGTTTTGGTTTGTTTAATCGCAGTAAAAGGTATCATTTTGTAACATATTTTATGCATGTATATTCAGTATTAACGAGATATTTGTACCAATTCATCTAAATCGATTTTCTATCAAAAGAGAATTAAGGAAAAAATTCAGCAAATCGTCACGTTCAACAGTTTAGCGAAATTTGAGAATTTTAAACGAAAATTTGCTGATTTACACGTAGTTATCTCGCACGAAACATTTTTTCTCGGCTTTTTTTCAAATAGCAAAAAAAAAATCGGTATTACAATTTGACATTGACAACAAATTTAAGAATTCACGATGGATTTGACACAACTTGTTCAACGTCGCGGGCAAATAAAAGGTCAATTCACGAGATTCAAAACTTTTCTTGGTGGATATACTTCGGATAGGTATATTGAGTTGCAGACTCGTCTCGACAACCTCGAAACAGTGTTTAAGGATTTTCAAGCGATACAGTCGGAGATTGAATTTTTAGATGAATCACAACAAACTCTTTTAGAGCGGGAACAGTTTGAAAACTCGTACTATGACACGATAGCGAGAGCGAAAGGGCACATTTTAGATCACGAAGCGAAATTAAAAGGCGAAAACGTGGAATCCCGACCAAGGGAAAACGCACATCACGTTTCAAATGTCAAATTACCCTCGATGACGTTGCCTGAGTTTAAGGGGGAGTATCATAAATGGCTGCAGTTCCACGACACTTTTATGGCGTTAATCGATAAAAACAAAAATCTTAGCGACATCGAAAAAATTTTATTATCTGCGCGGTTGCCTAAAGGGGGAAGCGGAGCATGTTTTACAGGCTCTAGAAGCGTCCGGTGAGAATTACAAAATCGCGTGGGATCTTCTCAAGGAACGTTTTGAAAACAAGCGATTGATAATCGATAAACACATTCAAGCGTTATTTGACATCACACCAATTTCAAAGGAATCGCATATTTCATTACGCAATTTAATTGACAATTATCAAAAGCACCTAAGAGCGTTGAAACAATTGGGAGAACCGACAGATTCGTGGGATAGGTTAATAATTCATTTGCTCGACTCGAAACTTGATCCCGCAACAAAACGCGAATGGCAACAAACGTCAATTGCAAAGGGAAGGATATTACCATCGATTGCAGATTTCACGAATTTTCTCACAAATCATTGTCAATTACTAGAAAGAGTAAACGCCGGTAACAACGCAAATTCGCAACAAAAATCAAATCAACGGTTTTCGGATAAAAATCGGCATGATGGAAAAACATTTTCGCACGCATCAACGAGCAACCCAGTTTGCCCATTTTGTAAAAATTCACATTACATTTATCATTGCAAGGATTTTCAGGCATTACCAGTCAAATCCCGTTTAGATGAAATCAAAAAATTAAAACTTTGTCTGAATTGTTTTCGTGAAAATCATTTCGCACAAGAATGTAAATCTAGTGGTTGCAAAAAAATGCAAAAAGCGGCACAACACGCTACTTCATTTCGAAAATTGTAACAAAACCTCGGTCAACAATTCGATTCAAAACCAAACAAGTGAGCAAAACGTTAGCGCTAATGTACCGAGCCATACGTTACAACCCTCAGTTACAACCCATAGCATAAACCTAAAAAATGAGATCCAAGTTTTATTATCTACTGCCGTCGTTCAGATAAAGGATTCGTTTGGAAATTTTCATAATTGCAGAGTTTTACTCGACTCGGGATCACAATCGAATTTTTTGTCAGCAAAACTTTTTGAAAAATTAAATTTGCGTTCTCAGAAAATAAATTTACCGGTAATCGGAATAAATGAAGCGTCTACAAACGTCTCAGCTATTGTGCGAGCTACGATAAAATCACGGCACAACGCGTTTCAAACGGAACTTTGTTTTTTTATTCTACCGAAAATCACGGAACACGTTCCAAATTTTTCATTCGACGCGTTAGAATTAAAAATACCTGGCAACCTCAAACTAGCGGATCCTTCTTTCAACGTTAGAGGAGAAATCGATGCACTTTTGGGAGCAGGAATATTTTGGGACTTGTTATGCATCGGACAAATCAAATTAGGCCCTCGTCAGCCTATTTTACAGAAGTCAAAATTCGGATGGGTTTTATCGGGTCCTATAAATATCGCGCCTGCGCAAACTAAACAAATATCGTGCAACTTCTGTGCAAACAACGAATTAGAAAGCCAGTTAGAAAGATTTTGGAAACTTGAGGACGTACCAGAAGCCGCGAAGTACTCTCGTGAAGAACTTGAATGCGAAAAAGAATTTTTTAGAAACGTACAGTCATGATGAAACAGGTCGATTTGTAGTAAGGTTACCAATTCGTGAAAACGTCATGCAGCTTGGGAATTCTTACGATAATGCGTTAAAACGCTTTCATAGCCCCTCGAAAGAAAATTAAGCAGAAATCTTGAGTTGCAGCGGCAATATGTAGATTTTATGCAAGAGTACGAAAGTATGGGTCACATGACGAAATTACGCGATAACGAAATAAACAACGAGAACTCGAAAAATGTGTACTATCTACCTCACCACGGCGTTGTCAAAGAGGATAGTATCACAACAAAATTGCGTGTTGTTTTCGATGCCTCGGCAAAACCTCGACGGGAATATCGTTAAATGACATTTTAAAGATCGGTCCTAACATTCAAGACGATTTATTTGCAATTTTACTCCGATTTCGTAAGTACAACATTGTTTTAACGGCGGATATTGCGAAAATGTACCGTCAGGTGAACCTCGCTAATGATCAACGAGATTTGCAGAGAATTCTGTGGCGTTCAGATCCGCAACAGCCAATACAACATTATCGTTTGAACACGGTGACTTACGGCACGGCTTCAGCTTCATTTTTGGCAATTCGTTCACTTCACCAAGCAGCGTACGAAAACGAAAATACGTATCCGTCAACGAGTAAAATAATTTTGCAAGACTTTTATGTCGATGACGTGATAACCGGTTCTGACACGACAGAAGGGGCAAGAAAAATCGGACTTGAACTCACGAGCATTTTAGGAAAAGCGGGATTCAATTTACGGAAATGGGTTTGCAACGAAAAATCGGTTTTGAAGGATTTAGTCGTAGGTGATCACGGAACGCTAGAATATTTTATCACGGATGACAAAAATATAAAGATATTAGGTATCAGATGGGACGCGGAAGCAGACGTCTTGAGGTACAACGTAAGCACTCCGAATGTCCAGCGTAAACACGTCACGAAAAGAGGTATGCTTTCAACGATAGCACAAGTTTTTGATCCATTAGGCTTAATCGCACCCATAACGATTCGCATCAAAATGTTGTTGCAGCAAGTTTGGCAACTCAAACTCGGTTGGGACGAATCGGTGCCAACAAATATTTATACTTGCTGGACACGGTTTTTTGAACAAATTCCAAAATTAAATGAGATTGTAATCAATCGAATGATTTTAACAGAAAATCACACGAACATTCAACTCCACGGATTCTCGGATGCATCTCAAAACGCGTACGGAGCTTGTTTGTATTTAAGATCAAAAAATTCAAATGGCGAAGTGTTAGTCAGATTGTTATGCGCAAAGGCACGGTAGCGCCATTAAAATCAATTTCATTACCACGTTTAGAGTTGTGTGGAGCCTTTCTATTGGCTAAACTTGTGAAGAGGGTTACGGACTCCTTAAAGATTAACATATACGACACATTTTTATGGTCAGATTCTAGCATAACATTGTGTTGGATTGCTTCTCAGCCCAACACTTGGCAGGTGTTTGTTTCGAATAGGTGTCGCAAATACAACAACTTACAGACATTTCTTCATGGCGTCACGTACCATCGGAATTTAATCCAGCAGACATTTTATCGCGGGTGTTGAGCCTCATCAGTTAAAAGATTCAAAACTCTGGTGGAATGGCCCCGAATGGCTTTCTCAGGGTATAGAAACTTGGCCAAAATGGCATCCTAAAGATACAACAGAAATTCCAGAAAGACGCAAATGTCAAATTTCTCTTTTCAATAAAATTTCGAATCAATTCATGAATTTCGAACGTTATTCAATTTTGTACAAATTGCAGCGCATTTTTGCATATTGTTTAAGATTTGTGGAAAACATAAAAACACCTAAAGAACAAAGAATTCATGGGAAATTAACGATTGAAGAATTGAAACGTTCACAATCAATGTTGATAAAAATTGTACAAGCTGAGACATTCAGCCAAGAAATACATGACTTAGAAAAAAATCGCATGGTCAATCGTGGTAGCAAATTATCATCACTCAATCCTTTTTTAGATGAGAGCAAAATCATACGAGTAGGTGGTAGAATAGGGAAATCATCTCTAGAATATGACCGAAAGTACCCTATTGTCTTGCCAGAAAAACATCATTTTACAAGGCTTATCATTCGTGCGGAACATCACAGACAGCTCCACACGGGGGCTCAAGCAGTTTTAGCTTCATTGCGATTAAATTATTGGGTATTAAACGGGCGAAATGCAATACGTTCGGTACTAAGAAAATGCGTAACTTGTTTTCGCGTGAAACCGAGTAATGGTTTACCTCAAATGGGCGAGTTACCACGATCACGAGTGACACCAACTAGACCGTTTGAAGTATGTGGGGTAGATTATGCTGGACCTTTGAAATCAAAGACGGCAAATTAAGAAATCGGAAAATAATTAAAGCATATGTTTGTATTTTCGTTTGTTTTTCGACTAAAGCCGTTCATATAGAACTAGTCACGGATCTAACCACTGATACATTTCTTAACGCTTTAAACCGATTTGTGTCGAGGCGAGGAATCTGCTCTCATATATATTCTGACAATGCCACGAATTTTGTGGGCGCGAACAACAAGTTGAAACAAATCTATGATGCGACAAAAAATACCGATATTGATCTTTCCAATTTTTTGTCACGAAACTTAATCACTTGGCATTATATCCCACCACGTTCACCACATTTTGGAGGGCTGTGGGAAGCTGCGGTAAAATCGGCAAAATTTCATATGCATAGAATCATTGGTAAAATACATTTAACGTATGAGGAACTTTATACTGTGATTGTTCAAATCGAAGCGGTACTAAACTCCCGACCATTGGTCCCTATTTCCAATGAACCCAACGACCTAGTCGCTCTCAGTCCCGGTCATTTTCTTATTGGAGACTATCTAACGGCCATACCACAGCACGATGTCAAGGAGTTACCCGAAAATCGTCTCACGAAGTTCAATCACTTGCAGCAAATGACTCAACATTTTTGGTCACGCTGGTCGAACGAGTATTTGACCAATCTGCAGCAGCGATCGAAGTGGCAGCGAGATTCCTCTTCAGATATAAAGGTAGGCTCCATGGTAGTCCTAAAGGATGAAAACGCTCATCCACTGGAGTGGAAGCTCGGGCGAATCACGGATCTGCATCCAGGAGAAGACGGAGTACCCAGGGTGGTGACGATAAAGACAGTTAGCGGTGTAGTACGTGGAGCAGTGCACCGGGTGTGTGTTTTACCGATTCAGACTACTTAAAATCGACTAGTATACGGGCTGAACTCTATAAACTATTCCGGTTCGTATACATACGTATGATGCGATAGAAAATTTTGAATACATTTGTTGAAAGTCGAGACTTTCAAGGCCGGCGGGATGTTCTGTGAAAGGTATACGAGTACTTTACGTCTCCTGGACACCACTGGTGGCGGTGTGATAGAAACGGCGAGCAAAGAAATTAGTGGGCCTAGAGTCGCGAGCGTCGCTAACAACAAAAAAAGGTGACAGAGGCACGTAACGTAATTTAAGAAATTGTATATTTTTATCGTTGTATCAAGTTTAACATTGTTATTTACCTTTGTAGTAATAATAAAAGGTATCCAGATACAATTGAGTTTGGAAATAATCGTCATCAGGCGATTCAAAAGGAGACAGTATTGCAGGGATTCACGATCAAAAAAAATATATATAAGTATACAGTCCACTACTATTATAATCCCCAACACAAATAATTAAACAATTATGGCTAACGAAAATACTCAAATCCAACAAATTAAAATGTTCATCGACACAATACCATATTTCAATGGTGATTTTTCCTTACTCAACGACTTCATCGAAGCATGTGACGAATTATATAACACATATTCGACACCCGATAACCTAAGTAGAAATAGTTACCTAATTAGAACGATAAAAACTAAATTATACGGTGCCGCCCGTATAAGCGTATCGACACAAATCGAACTAACAACATGGCCCGCGATTAGAGCCCATTTACTCGAAACGTACGGAGACCCACGAGATCTACCCACCTTACAACAAGATCTCATACACATGACTTATAACCCACGAGAAGACACACTTCTATCATTTAGTCAAAAAATATCACAACACTTATCACTTCTCACTTCCAAATTACAATATTCACCGGAATCCACTGAACATAAAGTAATTAAAAATCAAATATACTTAAAATTAGCTAAAGATACATACATTAGAAATCTTCCATCACAATATCAATTAATGGTACGCATTAAAGATCCTGAAACACTAACAGACGTGGTCAATTTCGTCTTAAAGGAAGAACAATTTCAAATGTATAAAAATTCAATAAACAATAATATAAGATACAACAAACCAAAAATACATTACCCCAAAACGCCATCTCAAACATATGTTTCAACACCATTCACAAAACCTTTTCTTCATCCACATCATACCAGACCAAATCCCCCAAGATCCTTAGTATCTCCTCGACAATGGTCAAATCAACCCATTAACATACAACCTCGACAACCAACACCACAACAAAAATTCTTCACAAATAATCAAGTATTCAAACCCCAGAATGTTTGGAAACCAGGACAAACATTCAACACGCACAAACCAACACCAATGCAAACATCCACAGTAGTACGAACAAACAACTACAAGCCCAATCAATTCTCCCAAAATAATAGAGGACATCATCAAAATACAGCACACCCTCAACATACAAAAATACAATCTCGTCCAACCTTTACGTCTGAAGAACTATTTGCAAATGAAACAGACCCTTCCTATTATGTCTATACAACAGACCCTTATGGAAACCTCATTCCTCCAAGTACACAATCGATATTCGACGAATTCCAAGATCAAGATAACCGTAACGAATGGATACCCCCATTACCACCTCATGATACTCCCGATTTATACACTACTCCCAGTGATGGATTACCTTCTGATCAGAGCGACTCAAATAGTGACCCAGAAACTACCAATTTCATAGAAGATCACCCACTCGGGGAAGACTACGATTACTTCCACGATTCTCACACACGCTCACCAACACATCATCCGGAAATCCCTTCAGACATGGAACATCCCTTAAATTCCATGACTTTCGAGGACCCACCATCTAACGATGATTTTGCTAACCAAAATTTTCCCAACGTTTCCGACAATCACAGTCCAACTTAAAATCGCCAATAGCTCAAATCGACCATTTCCACCTCGATTCACCTTCTTATGTAAACACCTTACCATATATCCAACTACGATACCCCCCAATTAAGTTACTTCTAGACACGGGAAGTTCTAAGACCATCATCAGACCTCAAATCATTCAACAATATTGCCCCCAATTCATTATAAATCAACCACTAAGATTACGAACAGGAATGGGAATTACTACAATCCACCAACAAGCAATGATACCAGCTTTTCCTGAATTTAATAGTAATCGTTCACTACATGTCATCTTACACGAATTTCATAACTTTTTCGATGGCGCATTAGGTTTTGAAGACATATTAAAATTACGACTTGAAATCTCTTTTTCTAACAAAACTCTATTCAACAATCTCTTCAGCCTCCCAATCCACTTTAACAGACCAATAATAAATCTCAATGAACGCGAAATTAAAACTACATCTGTCCCAATCAACCTTCCTGATGAAACTGAATTATTAATAGCAGAAACACAAACAGAAAACTGCTACATACCAAATATAATTTCGAAAGTCAAGAACAGACAATTCCCCATAGAAATACATAATTATAACACATTCCCAACACAATTCGACACGAATAAACTTTCTATTCAACCCTTGTCAGGCTTCCGAGTTTACAACTACACCCTAAACAACACACAAAAAAATTCACCCACAAAAAAGGACATAGAATCCTTACTACGAACCTCTCATCTAAATGACGAAGAAAAAACTCAATTACTCACGCTATGTAAAAATTATTCAGATATTTTTCAAAAACCAGATACTCCACTAAGCTTTACAAACGCAGTAAAACACGAAATAAAATTGACAGAAGAATCCCCAATCTATACAAAAAATTACAGATATCCATACGTCCATCGACAAGAAATCTCTCGTCAAATAAACGAAATGCTAAAACAAAACATAATTAGACCCTCTCAAAGTCCATTTTTCATCCCCTGTTTGGATAGTCCCAAAAAAACTAGACCAGAGCGGAAAACGCAAATGGCGACTTGTTATTGATTACCGAAAGTTAAATGAAAAAAACTATCAGCGATAAATATCCTCTACCAGACATAAATACATACTTGATCGACTAGGAAGATGCTCATATTTCTCAACCATAGACTTAGCATCAGGCTTCCATCAAATCGAAATGCACCCCGATTCGATAGAAAAAACTGCATTCACGGTCAATAATGGTCATTACGAATTTAATAGAATGCCTTTCGGACTCAAAAACTCACCATCCACCTTTCAACGATGTATGGACAATGTTTTAAAAGATCTTCAAAATAAAATATGTATGGTATATATGGACGACATCATCGTCTTTTCAAATGGATTACAAGAACATATCCAAAATTTAAAGTTATTATTCGACACACTACGTCAAAACAACTTAAAAATCCAATTAGACAAAACAGAATTCTTACGAAAAGAGGTTGCATTCCTAGGACATATCATTACCCAAGACGGCATAAAACCCAATCCAGACAAAATCAAAACAATCCTAAATTTCCCAATTCCAAAAACACCAAAAGAGATAAAATCTTTTCTCGGACTCTTAGGATATTACCGCAAATTCATCAACAACTTCGCCAAAATTACCAAACCTCTCACGAGATGTCTTAAAAAAAGACTCTAAAATTATTCTTGATAAAGACTATATCAATTGTTTCAACACATGTAAAAAATCTTCTAATAAACGAACCAATATTAAAATACCCAGACCTATCAAAATCATTCGATGTCACTACAGACGCCTCGCAATATGCAATAGGAGCAGTCTTATCACAAGAAAATAAACCCGTTTGGTTCGCTTCACGAACATTAAATCCAGCTGAAATAAATTACTCTACCATAGAAAAAGAATTACTCGCCATAGTATGGGCATGTAAAACCTTTAGACCATACCTTTACGGCACTAAATTTACCGTTTACTCAGACCATCAACCTTTACAATGGTTATTCTCGATTAAACAACCGAATTCAAAATTAGTCAGATGGCGGTTACAATTAGAAGAATTTGATTACATCATAAAATACAAAAAGGGTAAAACAAACGTCGTCGCCGACACCCTTAGTAGAATTAAAACAGAAGATTGCCATGTAAATGAAGCAGACTCCGAAATAGACAATGCTATAGAAACACTAAGTACCAAAGTTTTCACCGACAATGAAACCGATCAAGAATTACAAAAACTAATAAGCGAATTTGAGGAAATCCTTAATGACCCTCCTGCAGAACCTGACCTTACCATCAATACCGTTCACACATCCGTTGAAGACCCAATCCTAACATTACCATATACGGAACAACCTATTAACCAATACAAAAATCAAATCATAATGACTGAATCTCAAACCACCCCTTTTGAAATAGCAGACACTCAAGTTATCTTTTCAAAAACCAGAACCCGAATCACTCTCAGAGCTTCTCTCGATGATCAAAAAACCTTAGAATTCCTTAAACCTTTCTTATGCACAGATAACCACACTTGTTTTAAATTCTCAACACTCGAATTAGAGCGAAAAATCACACGAATCCTTAGAACATCCTTACAATTTCATAACAAACGAAAATTACTCATATCAAATAAACTACTCGAAGATGTCACAAATGAACAAGAACAACAACAAATCATTAAATACCATCATCAAGGAAAAACTTGTCATCGCGGAATCAAAGAAACTATAAATTCAATCCAGAAACATTATTATTGGCCAAATCTCCACATAGATACCACAAATTTTATCAACACTTGCCAAACATGTTTAACAGCGAAATACGACCGACACCCACAAAAAATAAAGTTACAAATTACACCAACACCTCTTAAACCTTTTGAAAATATACACATAGATACATTTATAATCGAACAAGAACATTTCCTAACCATCCTTGATCCCTTTTCGAAATTTGGACAAGCCTATCACCTTGAAAGTAAAAACAGCCTTAACATCATGGAAGCAATACTAACCTTCACTTTACACATGGGATTACCTACGAAAATCACTTGCGACAACGGAACCGAGTTCAATAATCAACTCCTTAAGGACTTTTGCCTATTACATAAAATAGAACTACACTTCACGACACCCTACCACTCGAATTCTAATTCCCCTGTTGAACGATTCCATTCAACATTAGCCGATTCAATTAGATGCCTTAAATTAGAACATCAAAAAACCAATAAAATACTTAATAACACTCGCCGTTCTCCTCTATAATAACTCTATACACTCCGTAACAAATTTAACACCCTTTGAAATCATTCACGGACCAAGAACAAACCCATTCGACATATCCCATCCTACAATTACCTCACAATACGTAGAACAACACCGAAATAATTTACAAAACCTTTACTCTGATCTTCATGACAAAATACAAACAACAAAAGAAAAAATAATAAACAAACAAAATACAAAACTTAATGATCCACAACCAATTCCCACAAATCAAGACATCTACATTAAGACAAACGCACGCACCGCAAAACATAAACCAAAATTCAAAAAAGGCAAAATTAGTCAAAGATAAGCAAATTATCGGTTTAACAACCCTTGGACCAATCCACAAAAACAAAATTCAAAAACTACGACAAGTAATCGCAAAGAAACAACCTCAAAAACTTTCTTTGTTACAGGACAATGAACATCCTGATCCTAAACCCGATAATCCTAATCCTTCTAATACTAACCAACCCGGCACGTCCAGATATTTCTTTCGAGAACGTAAGACACCCGACAATCTTCCTCAACCTCGGAAATAATGTTAGACTTGTAAAACATTACCATACCTTCATCCACAAACTAGACATACAACCCTTATTCGATTCATATAATGCCCTTGTACGCGTAGCACAAATAACGTCCGCATACAATAAAAAATCACCCGATGCTCTAGACATTGCATTAATTCATCAAGAAGAAAACCTATTACATATATTACAACAAGAATCATCTAATCTATTACCATTCAGAATCCCAAGACCTAAAAGAGGGCTCCTAAACTTTGTAGGAAAAATAAATAAAGAATTATTCGGAGTAGCCACCGAAGATGACATTAACAACTTAAAATCCAAATTTTCCACATTAATAAACAATGAACAAAACATAGCACACGAAGTAAACACACGAACTTCACTTATAACAAGTTTTATAAACAAAACCACGCAATTATTAGAACACATTGAAACAACCCAACAAGAACTTGATACAAATTTAGAATCAGTCAAACGAAATGCCAGAGTAAATCTTCAACACCAAATAATAGTAAATCAATTAGAATTACTACTTTACTATTACCAACAAATTGGCGAAATGATTATGTTCCTAAAAACAAAAACCATCAGTCCTTTTCTTTTGAATCATAAAGATTTAGAAAACCTACTACAACATTTACGAACTTTATATCCAGCCGCCAATTTACCTTCGTTCACAAATACTCATTCATACTTCGAAATTATGATAGCTTCCCTATTACCAAGAAGGAACAGATTTCTTCATAACAGTAAAAATACCAATATTAAACGATGATGCCCAAACATCCTTATTCCACATTATTCCTATACCCTTTTGGTAATCTCACCGTAATCCCTCCCAAAACCATACCTTGCTGTTGGTTCCAACGACAAGCACACTTGGCTCAACGAAATCGCCACTCCAATCGAAGACACATTCTTCATTGAAGACAACCTCCACAACACACCCGATTGCTTTATGGAACTCCTTCGAAAGAGAGACCCAGTCAGCCTTTGCCCTCCAGCAAAATTGATCTACACACGACCCCACGTAGAACAATTATCCTCTACAGAATACATCATCATACCAACTCCTGTCGTCACGGTAGAATACACATGCCACCCGAAGCTATACCAGTACAAAACCCTCATCGAAAATACCAAGCTAACGCTAACTCCACATTGCGAGTTCTATGTTGCAGAACAATCTTACAAATATGAACAACCAGTCATCACCACATCAGCCTTCTTGCTGCCACCCATCAACATTACATTGTTAAACCACAATTCTACTCCACATGAGGTTTCACTGAAAGAACTGCACAGCATCCAACATCAATTAAGTCTACTACCTGAAATTCATATCCAGGACATACCCAATGATGCACCCGAGCTCAATTATTTATGGCTCCTGCTTCTACCCATCGGATTGATGATCATCATCATCCTTTATATCTACCAACAACCCAAACAACCGAAGTTCAACGTCCACTTCACCAAGACTACCAAGGATCCACCCATCGACCGAGCAGATGAGGCTAGCGTAGGTTCGCATCCTACTCCCAATGACGAAGTCCACCGACTTCCCTTCTAAGAGGGGAGGAGTTATACAACGCCCCATATTACTAATCATATATATATTTTATCTGACCCTAATATTAGTTTCATAATAATATTATTGTTATACGCCTCTTCCCAAATAATCATCAACTGATAAGAATGATAGCGATTCCTATAAAAAGAGAATCCAGTAATTGTTAAATCAGTCTAGTCCTAGCTTTTGTAAGGTAACGACTCTGCCGAGTCAAACTAGTTGTAATAGTGTTGTGTAATAAAAGTCTGTTTAATACGAACAATCGTATAATTTGTCTCAGCGTACCTTATACTAACACAGCCACACAAAAAAAGTTCTGTGCAGCGAGCATGAGGCTATGGAATTAGATTGTTTAACGCTGAAAGAAGACAGATTTTTTTAACGCTGATTACGAATCCAAAGTCGAAAAATTGATCTATCATGTCAATTTTTCAGGACCGGCCCGTTAAAGGGCCCGCGGGGGATTTTCCTAAGTCTGTCCCTTTTGATGCTAGTGACCAGAGAAACAAAGAGTTGGTAGAGTCCTTTAGCACTGAGAAGTTGATAGAGATCACGGACAAGGTGATTCACCCATCTCCATGCACTCAGCAATCATTCTCGAAATCTCAAAGCGATTGAATATCTCAATTTTAGAAAATTGAACATATTTTTTTGGGAAGGGTGAATACTTCGTTGTATGTCACCCAGACGGGTGAGAACGTGTGAACCGAATGTGGGAACCATAAATGGGATGTATCCCGATTGCTGTTGACGAAAACTGGAAATAAGTGGATCCCTAACCGGATCTACCAAAGTGCAATTTTCTTGTTCCAACACGCACTTTTACGGAAAAATAGTGGGAGACACCGCAGACTGGCAGTATGACGGTAATTCGAAATCCAGCATGGAAGAATTTCAACATCGAAAACTGCTGTAAAATAGTATAAAATTTGTTCCCTAACGATCGCAAAAACGTTACCCCTCCCCCCCCAAACCACCCCAAAAGGCGTGCTAGTTTGCTAGTGGGCGTGCATTATATTAGCAAACGAACCATGTTAATGCTCCACATGGAGAAAAATGCTCCACATCGACTCGGGAGCTTATTTACCACACAGCAGAAAGTTAGGGTTCATGGATTTTTTGACGCGCCATATCCTAGACAATCTGCGGAGGTGAGTGAGTATTTTATTGGTGGCGGCAGAGTAACATAAACGTGGTCGGAATTAAAGGAGCAATGAAAAGCATTTGTGGGTGATCTTATTTGCAGTTTCTCCTGAAATTGTCAGTATGACGTATTCATACGTACGTCAGTACTCCTTACGTGTCTGATCCCATATAGTCCAATACGTTTTACACCATTAGAAGGTCCAGAACAACCAGCCAAGAAAAAGGTATCACCAAATTGCGTTTATTTATTAGTCTACTTGATTTTATTCAGTACCAAAAACAAATATTTTTTTCTTTATGAATTTCAGTAATGCCAGTCAGTATCGGTCAGCAGTGTAATTCATTTATAATATTAGATAGGTACAAGTTTGTAAAGAAATATAAAAAAGATGAATCATCGAGGGAAATCCATTTCTTTTACCGTAATCTGTATAAACGTAATTTTGATTGTGAAAGCAAATAACGCCTGTTACTAAGGTTAAACCGTTTATGGGATAATTTGGGGAATACGGCAAATGTTTCGTAGTTGTGATACCGTTAATAGCTTTCCGAATAGCGGCTCTTTCGCAAATTAACGTAAACAGCGTTGGATGAACGATAAAATCGTGTTATTTTTAGATTAGTCTTCGACACCTTAACTTTTAGAATCTGATATAATAAAACATCAGATTTGTAAACAGAGATCGAGTTATAGGCTTCACGGCTTCCTGTGCCTAATTTAATGGCCGATATACCAATAAAGTCATCTCTAAATCGCATCTATCACTAAACGTTTATTTAAGTTTCTTGAAGAGTAGACTATAAAGATATATACTGCTGGTCTGGCTTGTATGAGTTCTAATTTAGTTCCGAATTCGATTTAAGGTCAACCACTTATTTTTTCATGTATCGGTGGTTTATTTTTGTTTTTGCCTGACGCTGAGAGTGTTTCATCTTAAACATGCACTGTTAAAAGTAACATAAATCGACGTTTTAGTGAAAATTTGGTGCTTTAAAAAACGCTCTCAAAGAAAATTAAAGAACATCCCATGCAAGGGAAACTCCTGCTAGTGAACTGCATGAAATTGTTTTAACTGATGAGTGACTTGTATGATGGATATACTCAGAGTTCAGCAGGTATTGTACAATATGATTCCGTTGAAGTTAGCAGATAGTAATATAGTGAATAGATGACGATATGATTAACTTAACTTTTCTTATTTGATTGATCTCCACATTTGCTAAGACCTAAGAACTTGGACCCCTTCAGTGGGGACAGTGCCAATAAAAAAAGAAGCGGCACCCCAGTCACTGCTGTAACTGGTGTACCTACTAATTCTTATAACATACATATCGTCACCCTGGAAGAAAAGTGACATAACTAAAAAAAATACATTTTTTGAGTCGTTTAAAATGATTGCTAATATCCTAGAGTTTTCATCAAAAAAAATGTTATAACTTAAACGCTTCAAGTTTGACGTCAGGGTGCAGATGTCTCTCTTTTTATCCTACCAAAAATTGGAACAGTTACAAACACAAATCACGGAATATTTAGATTTGAGATATTGGCCTTCCCGCCACAACTTATAGATTAGATCGCGTCCGTTTGAGGGCGCTTTATAACGCGGCGGATATTATGCGATTTTTCGTTAGTGCATATTTTTTCGTAAAGAGGGCAGACAGATAACTGTCAAATAATTTAAATGTTTGAACGTGTTTTTTACCTACGATTTATTGACGAGTTTAGTTTTAACACTTTACTATTTTGCGATAGTTTAATCATTTTTTCATATTTTTCTCTAGTTTAGTGTTATATTTTTACAATGGAAGATTACGTCCCTGCTCTAAAACCAAAAAAATGTTGCGTTCCGCGCTGTGAAAATAAACTTATCAAGAGACATCGCTTTCCACGAAGCGGGCCAGACATTAAATGGGTTGAAATTATAGCTATGAAATATTTACACGTATAAAATATAAGCTATGAAATACTTACACGTGAACAAATGTACAATAGATATTATGTTTGTGACGATCATTTTGCTGAAGATTGTTTTGTGCTAGGAACTCGAACAGGACTTAAAAGAAATTCGGTTCCTACCCTTGCCATTCCAGGTAAGCTTAAAATTGTTATTAAAAATGTAGAATTAATACTTAACCTGTTTAAAAACAGTCTATAAACATTTAGTAGGGAATTGTGCATGCACAAATGCGGGTAGGTACTATGTTAGGTACCTAGTATCCATAATAGTTCGGTCACATCGAGCATTTTCAGTTTGATCTATTTAACAAATTGACAGACCGTTAAATATGGTGAAATAATACAAATCCATGCTAGAAAATACGTTTTTTGGTACTGGTATTTCATATTGCTTTACATGAACTCGTTGCAATTTTTAATCGGTCGAACTATTCATAGGTCTGGGCTCGTAGGTATGTATATATGTACGGTGCTTATACTATAGCAGATGCCCATATCGTTCCATCAAAATTAAACAAAATGAAAGTAAAAAACTGTACCGAAGTATTCAGTCATACTGTAGGATCATTGATGAAACGTATTGCACAATGGGGTAATTTTTGATCAAATAATATTTTGAAGTGTTTAAGCATATAACATGTATTGTTAATTTTAGATATTAAGGATAATTATAATTTACCGGTTGAAGCAAAGGATACAGCTTTTTGATTCCCTCAATGTTTCAAAGAAATCCAAACCACAAGCTAAACCACTGAAAACTGCAGTCACAAGAACATGAGGTCATGACGAATTCTGGCGCAGTTCTATAAAAATATTGGATACATGAGTTTTTATTCATTTAGAAAACTGAAAATGGTAACAGTTCCTACTTTAAAAAAATTTGGTGTGGACTTTAAAAGGTTTTCTTCATTTAAGATCATAGCTATTAATAAAAAATTAAGTTCATTCTCACAAGAGCTTTTAACCAAGATCCTCTTGAAATTTTTTTTAGTTATATTAGCAGCCATAGTGTGAGATATACCAATATAGATCTCACTTTACCTCATCTGTTAAATCACTCGTAGTTAATATGATTGGTTATTTAATAGTATAAGCGATTTCATAAAAATGTAGTACCTAAGTAGTAAACTATATTATGTATAATATATATTATATGTTTGTACATATAATATATGGCCCTGGCTCATAATAGTTCGGCCGCTTAACATTTTCAGCTAGACGTTATCAAATTATGAAATCTATATTAATTGCGGAAAAATTCTATAGAAATGCTTTAACTTTATTAAAGCTTTTAATTTGAGCGAGAAAAAATATTCCACATGTCGAAATATTATTTTGAATGGGCATCAATGATAATACATTGAGTAATGTGATATAATTTCATAATAAAACATGGCAAACGTGTGATAGGATACTAGTTACTTTCGTATATTATACTTATGATGCGTAAACCTCTATGGCGCCTTCCGCTTCTGGCCAATTTTAGTGGTCGAATTATTACAACTCCTCACTACTGTATCGCATTTTTTTATTATATATCTCTTTTTCAATACAATATGTATACTGAAGAGAGTTGTCAGTTTCTGTAAGATGAAAGTATATTTTAATAAATTTAAGGCGATTTTATCGATATTTTTCGTAATTGTTTGAGACTCCATAATTTGATAAGATGTAGTTGAAAATGTTTGGTTGAACTATTATGAGCCTGGGCCTGTATATTACATATTAGAACTTTTAACATTTTTAATGGACTAATGGCAGTAGTTCTGCTGCTATAAAAAAATTATATTTTGTTAAATAAAATCATACGTGTTATTTACTTTGAACAAAAAACTGTCTGTTTTATTTTACTTGGGTTGATGAATAACAATTTACTAAAATTGTGTTCGGGTTGGATACTTATTTATTTTTAGTTCTGTTTGGGAGAAAATATGGTAAATATGCCAAATATTAGCTTCTCCACCTCCGTTGAGATTGGTTTTACATGTCAGAAATGATGCTTTTCTGAGTCACAAATAAATCGTCCCGTTTTCTTTTCGTATTTTCATTATTCACTACTGAAATTGAAATAATTTGACATGTTTAAATTGAAATACATCTTGAGATCGTAGGATGAAATATAGTGAAAATTTATGAGACTACTAAACCATAGAAGATCGGGATAGCAATTTGTTTGTGCCAGAATACTACAAGTAGTGCATTTTGTGTCATTAAAAAATCAATGCCATTGGAGCGGAGAGAGTAATTTAGCTTCCAAATGGAAATAAAAAATTAAATTATACCTAATGATAGGTGTTTTGAATGAAAGCGGCAAAAACACTATCGGTAAAGAAGGTAACTACAAATTACGGGCACCCCTTGTGCCGATAAAACAGTTTTCTATTTTTATTTTAGATCGCGTCCGCTGCAGTAAAGCGACAATTAATTCTTAGGCATTTAAAGTATTCAGTTTCGTATCTAAACTTGTTTCTGTAATTTGTGGTTACAAAACTAAACTAATATCACAACTTCAGTTGAAATGTGTCATTTCAAAATTTAGGGATGTACTCAAAATAATTTGGTAATAACCATTTGCTCTCAAAAAATTAACAGTAGTCTAATTACAAATATTAATAATCAGTATAAATTTCTAAACACGGGCAATTTTTAAATGCAATTTACTGAAAATAGCCTTTTTTGAGTAATGTCACATGTCAGTTTTCTTCCTTGGTGACGATATGTCCAAGTTGTTTCCCAGTCAGCACTGGAGTTGCACAAATATTCTGCGGCAACGTTTGTCGGCTGCATCAAGGGTTGGTGGCAGTCGTGGCAAGCCAAACTTCCCCTTTGAAGACATCTTGATGAATAGCTGGTACCTCGTCTTGTCAAGTGATTGATCTGTCCCTGCACCGGCGCCATACAATGCTATGAAAATAGCTTCCTATGAATAGCTCCTCCCTGCTCTACTGATTTGGGTTGTTCATGTTGGTGCCTCATAAAATGTAGATGTCGCCTCCTTTAATGCAGGGTTGTTTTCAAGGAGGACACTACAGGGTTTGTCCGGAAAGTAATGTCAGTGAATTTTTTTCCCGAGACTGTACGCGCCAGCCCGCGCTTTACGTGCTGGGATTGTGGTGGGGGATCTGGCAACAAGATCCAACAAGCGTCAATTGGCTACCGGTCGTTGTAGCGGTCCCATCACTCGTTCTTTGAGAGTCGTTACAGTGACGGTGCAAGAAAAAATGCAACGTTCGCTTGAGCAACGGATGGCGATCAAGTTTTGTGTGAAACTTGAGAAGAGTGCTGCGGAAACCATTCCAATGTTGAAGAAGGCTTTCGGCCTCGATTGTCTTTCGGACAGGCAAATTTTCCGGTGGCACAAGGCCTTCGCAGAAGGTCGGGAAGATGTCAACGACGAGAATCGCGCTGGACGGCCATCAACCTCCAGTTCCGACGACAATGTGAAACGTGTGCGTGACTTGTTGAACACTGACCGTCGTCTAAGTGTCCGTTTAATTTCCGAAACATTAGACATTACGAAAACCATTGTTCACGAAATCGTGTCGGAGTCTTTAGGAATGAGGAAGGTGTGCGTGAAGCTCGTGCCAAAAGTGCTAACGGACGATCAAAAAAGCGAGGCGCGTCGAAACCTGCCAAGAACTTTTGGATACCTGCGAAGACAACCCCGCTTTCCTTGATGACGTCATTACCGGGGACGAAAGTTGGGTCTTTGAATACGATCCGGAGACGAAGAAGCAAAGTGCGGAATGGTACACGTCGAACTCCCCTCGCCCCAAGAAGGCCAGGATGTCCAGGTCAAAGATCAAGACAATGCTGATTGTCTTTTTTGATTGCCGGGGATTGGTCCATCATGAGTTCGTTCCGCAGGGGACAACCGTAACCGGAAAGTTTTACGTTTTACTACTACAAAGAAAATCAAATTTCACTGCGAGACTCCGCCCCCCCCCCCAAGAATGTTTTCTGGCTGCGCCACTGTAAAGCGATATGTTTTTCTTTTGTGTGTGTGAAAAATTATTTACGTGTTATAAAATGGAAATATGTATTTTGAAACTATGATGTGTTTTTTTGACCTTAATTTAGAATTTAACGACTACCAAAATCCCCAAAACAACCCTGTTTGCCACTGGGGGAAAAAACATGTAAACTAACACTTTGTCATTTTTGTTTCATATTAAATGCAAACAGATAAAGAAAAGTAATACAAAAGAAACTGAATCGCCCACCATTACCCACCTTTTTCCTATACATCGCGGTAGCTTCACTTCGTCGTGACAAATTCTAAATACTTTTAGAATTTGTTACGACGAACAAAAAATTGTCACAAGAATTCTCCAAAGTGGGCGTGACCGAACAATACGTCAAATTACGTCTCAGATTCCACAATCCAATCACATTATCGTTAACTATAACTACACCTACCCACTTCGAAGGAGGCAGTTTGTATGTATTGAATTTTTTTTAATAGTTTGTTGTTTGTCATCATTGTTAACAGTGAAGGTAGGCTGTCGTATATGATTTTGTAATAATCTCCTGACATTGTATAATTATGATCTCATAATTGAATGGAGGAATTCCGGTGTCCGGTTTTGTAATGATGCAAGCTAAGAAACTGTCGTGTTCTTTTTTTTAAATATGAGGAAAACTAATTATAAATAATTAGTTTTTAATTAAGACATTTTGGTATATAGGAAATTCACATCCACCCATTGAGTTTAATCCACCTCGAAACAATGAAATATTTGTATGTAGCGGCTGTGTGCATTCGAAATAAAGTATCTATTGGAATGAGGGATATAAAATTTGTATGCAATACAGTGGCGAAGCGTACGGGTAGACAAGGTAGACATTGTCTACCAAAAATTATTTCCCTTTTTAAATAAAAAATATTTATATATTTTCATTTTCCAATTATTGTATTCAAATTAATTTCCTGATGCCGACCGACCGAAATTACATAATATTATATTATATCATGTTATTTCAATGTCCTGTTATCTGTTCTCTTAATTCTCTAAATTCTCAGTAACTACTCTAGAGTCCGACGCGACATTAAGTAATAGCCGGGTAAACATTTCCGAATTTGTCTATCCTATTTGCCAGCGGCAGGCGATTGCACGTAGCACACCGCCTTGGTATATCCGCGGAAATTGGGCCGATATGCGGGTATCAAAGACAAAACATCATTTGTCTACTGTAGTCGACGAGCTAAGTATTGCGCTGCTGTCCCGTCTGTATAAGGCGGGATTGGACGTATGCGAATTCGCGAATGCATGTGGTCAACTGCAATTGTTGCAATACTCCGCTCCTCCGCTCACCGCTACTCCGCTCCAACACACCGCGTTGTGTAATAAATAATAAATATTGAAAATAGGTAACAAAATGACAAATATAGAAGATCCTATCGTTTACGTTAAAGAACATTGTTTTTCTTCGCTATTTCTAGAAGTAAAAGTTGAATTTAAAAAAATTCCCAAAAGCGACCTGACTTGAATCTATCGCAAAAAGACGGAAAAAACCGTTCGTAAATTCCAAATAGGTTAGTATGAATCTTTTACCTGGTTGACTGGAAGTGTAAGCACGAATGCAGTCTATTGTTTTCCTTGTGTTCTTTTTGGTGGAGAGGAAGTCTGGGCAAAAGATGGTGTGAATATTATAAAAAATTGTGTTCAAAAAGCTAACAAACATGCTGTCTCAAAAAGACACATTACCTGCAACGAATTTTGTTATATGCTGGGAAAGGTGCCCATAGATCATGCTCTCATTGAAGCAACAAAAATAAACGCTTTGCAACATAATGAAAAAGTTGCAAAAAATAGGTACATTGTTGGACGATTAATTGATGTGGTGTGTTTTTTGGCGAAACAAGAATTTGCATTTAGAGGACATCACAAGACTGCTGATTCAAAAAATTAAAAGTATATATTGTATGTTATTTTTTTTTGCTAAATATATCGCGTATCATACGATATGAAACAAATACCTATTTTTTAGGAAATTATTTGGATATATGTACTAGATCTACTTGCTATGGAAGAGTCTGCTATGAAAGACCACTTGGAAAACAGTTCAGTTTTCAAAGGAACATCGAGTGACATACAAAATGACCTTACTGAATCTGTGAAATACGTAGTTCACCAAATAATTTTGGACGAACTGAAAAATACTGATTTTGTTTCTGTTCAAGTAGACGAGACAACAGATGTTTCATGTCGAGCGCAATTTAACATAATTCTAAGGTACATTTACAAAAACGAAATAGTTGAGAGATTTCTTGGATTTTATGATGTCTCTAGTAATAAAACGGCAGTTGGACTTTACTTTAGATACTTTAACACAATATAACTAAGACGTTTGTCCAATTTTTATTTTTATTCCCAATGTCTACCCAAAAAAAATCTCACGCTTCGCCACTGATGCAATACGCTCATTGACACTTAAATATTCAACTATATGGCGAATACGTAATTGGACGACAGTTGGGTTAAACGTTAAGATCATTGTTAGAAAGTTTAAACTGACTTTATTGATTGCATTTCACTAGCAAAGAAATTAAACCTTAAAATTTAGAGGAGATCTCAAGATGAAGATGTTTGATTGCACCTCGTATGTTTATTCTCTAGGATGCGCGATGAGGCGAAATGTCTACTCGTACCTCTGTGTGTGTCATAGTTCGACAGGTAAGCCCTCTATCAAAGAAGTCGAGTCAAAAGGATTTTTCAGTTCTTATGTTTACAACAAAAGAAAATTAGTTCAATGAATTCGCCGAACACTTTCCCATTAATATCTCAATCAACCAGACCTATATCTACTCGTATATGTTTAATCAATGATATGCTGTCGATGGTAAGATGAAAGACAGTTTAATAATAAACTCATTTCAATTAATTAAGTACCTATGTGCAAAAATGTAAAATAATAAAATCATTCCTTGGGTATTTGCTTGGCCTTGATTTTTTTTTTATAAAGAAAATTTGTATCTTTTAAATACATCTCAATATTACATTTTGTAAACTCCTCTGATCTGGTAATTCGGATTTCCGTTTATATTCGGTCTATTTAGTTGAAGAAATAGTCTGACCTTTTGTTTATTTAGTGCTGGTCTAATTTAGTGCTGGTTTTGTTTATTTAATGCTTATCTGGTCTAATCTTTCTGTTAACGAACCATACGGTGTGGCAAAAAAGTCGCGTATAATGCCTGTTTAACTTTCTAATAATCTTGTATATAAAAAAATGCCCCGAATAAAAGTTTTTTATCAGTTTATTTGCCGTTTCTGTCAACATGAAATGATTTTGTCTTTTTGCGTTTGGTTATTATGGAGAGAATATATTTCCTTACTTAATTATTTACTTTTTAAAAATGAAACAACAAAACAATTGTTAGCGAATGAGGTGCTGAAAGGTGCTTCATTTTCCGCTAAGCAACGCCCAAGCCGGTCCCGAAACTCTTCAATAACGTTTACTAGGAAGTCTTTAGAAATGGCCCAGATTTCATTTGAAATTTTCTATTTCAAGTCTTCAATGTTATCTGGTTGATTAACATAAATTTTATATTTTAAATACCCCCACAGAAAAAATCTAAGGGGTTTAGATCCGGCGAGAGCGTTGGTCATTGAAATGTACCTTTTCTGCCTATCCAGCGTCCTGGAAATTGTGAAATTTAAATACTCCTTGATATTTGCTGCAAAATGTGGTGATGCCCGATCCTGTTGGAACCATTGTTGTTGGTTAATAACATTATTTTCACCCGCAAATAAATAATGTGATTTCTTAGCACATGTAAATATTTTTCAGAATTTAAATTTCTATCTATGAAGAAAGAACCAACAATACGTCCTCCAACAATGCCTGCTCAAACATTAACTTTTTGTGGATTTTGGGTATGCGATTCTTGAAAAAAATGAGGGTTCTGACTTACGTACGTCGATTAACAACATATTTTAAACTGAATGAATCTCTGACGGCATTTTGTAACTGATCTGCATTGCACATGCCTATGTAAATAACTTAATCTTCTTTCTATATGGAGTTGGTATTTTTAATATATTATATTGTCCGTTATCGTATATGCATATGTATACACGGTGGAGACTTTAACTGGAATATATTCGCTAGCGGGGTGGTGAATGATTTTTCAAAAAATTCCTGAGATACGTCAACTATTAAATGTATTTACCTACATTTTGCAAGTAATGTGAAAAATATAGCCCTTCAGGGGTGGCTGAAACCACCCTCGACATGATTTTTTCAAATGCAACCCTATGGCTTGTGACCCCTCATTGTAAAGCTGGTGGAAAGAGGAATCCAACGCACTGATCAAATTTTAATTTTTAGTATGTTTGTAGGGTTGCATACAATTAAAACGTAATTTTATAGTTTAAATTATATTTAACGCAACAATTTCGTACTCAAAATGTGTGTTGTTTAGTTTTGGAATGGAAACCTTACTTTTAATATGTCCCCACAAAAAAATTCCAAACAATTTTTTTGCCACAACTGATATTTGTTATTTTTTTGCTAGTGTTTTTACACGGCCGCAAAGAGTAATTTAGTTTGTATGCTGTATTCAGAGTTTGAAACGAAGTGTTATTTCAAATTGGTGAAAATGTCTTATTTAACTGAATCACTAAAAATCGAAATTTTGATGATGATTGGATATGGTGATAGGGCGCGAACTCAATGCGAAGTTGTTCGCTTGTTTCGAGAAACGCATCCTGACTTGCCACCACTAAATCAAGGTACCATTAGTAAAATTGAGGCACAATATCGAGAGATGGGTCATGTCAGGAAAGTACCGAGTAAGAGGCAGGCTGTTGTTGATGACGACACGAAGTTGAATTTGTTGCTTGCTCTAGAAGAAAATCCAATCACTCCAGTCCGTCAACTGGCCCGTGATAGTAATCTTAATCACAAAACAGTTTTAAAAATATTTAAATATGAGAAAAAACGCCCACATAAAATGCAAGCTGTTCAAGAGCTACTTGAAGATGATCCCGATCGACGAGTGGAATTTTGCGATTTATTGATGACTTGTATTGATCAAAACCAGTTATCTTTAGAGTGGATAGTTTTCTGTGACGAGGCTACTTTTACATTAAATGGGCACGTAAATCGCCAAAATTGTCGTTACTGGGCTGAAGAGAACCCCCATTGGATGAGGGAACTTCATACTCAGCGCCCACAGAAAACTAATGTGTGGGCCGGAATAATACAAGATAGAATTGTAGGACCATTTTTCTTTGATGACACTCTTAATGGAGCAAGATACTTGCGTTTACTCCAGCACGAACTAATGCCAGTGCTATGTCATTTATTACCAAACCCCTTAAACCCTAACTTGACCGACGAGAGGTTATGGTTTCAGCAAGATGGGGCCCCACCACACTATGCTGTCATTGTTCGTCAGTATCTGGACAGAATTTTTCCCGGTAGGTGGATTGGGAGGCGAGGTAATATTGAGTGGCCAGCAAGATCTCCAGATCTTACACCACTTCTTGTGGGGACATCTTAAAAGTAGGGTTTACATTCAGAAACCCAACAACATAGCAGATCTGCAGGAAAGGATAAGGAGAGGAAATCGGAAAAATAACACCGCAAATGTTGCATAATGTAAGGGACGAAACCTACCACAGACTGGGATGCTGCCAACAAGTGAATGGTGCACATTTTGAACATTTGTTACGTTGAAAATAAATTTAATTTTTAAATTGTTTTAATTGTATGCAACCCTAAAAACATACTAAAAATTAAAATTTGATCAGTGCGTTGGATTCCTCTTTCCACCAGTTTTACAATGAGGGGTCACAAGCCATAGGGTTGCATTTGAAAAAAAATCATGTCGAGGGTGGTTTCAGCCACCCCTGAAGGGCTATATTTTTCATATTATTTGCAAAATGTAGGTAAATACATTTAAAAGTTGACATGTCTCGGGAATTTTTTTGAAAAATCATTCACCACCCCGCTAGCGAATATATTCCAATTAAAGTCTCCACCGTGTATATCCTCCCTCTACAGAGCATTCAGAAAGATGATTTTTTTTAATATAGATAATGTATAAGGTGATAAATGGAACCAACAGATCACCACTTATCCTTAAACTGTTCATCGCCTCCTTCAATCTGGGGAAAAATGGTGAATTATATATATTTACAAACATTATATTTCATATACTGGAAGAAAAAGGATTATACACATTTAGGAGCCCATTTCCACACAAAGCAACATTGAGAGGTATTATACAAGTTGGAAAAGCTATTGGTTGTCGATTACTTTGCAATCGTGATATTCAAAAGAAAAGGAAAACATATATCTATGAAAGTAAGTATCTATGAAACTCTTTATATTTTTTTTTTGCTAGTGGGGCATCGACTGCCAAGTTGATTAACTTCATTCTGTCATTTTTGTGTAACATTTGAAATTGGGATCTGCACAACATGCAACAGCATGTAGAAATATTTAATACATATATTTTTCAAAAAATCATTTTTCAAAAAATTTAAAAGTAAAAGAGTTACGTCATTGACTTTGAAAATAGCATCTAGCATCTGCCTTTTAAAGAAACGGTAAATTCAAAATACAGTAGAAAAACATGTTGTGTTGTTGATAAGCGTTGTTGATTGAAAACTGTTTTTGTGAATCTTAAACGTTTTTGTAAATTCTAATGTGAATTTGAACCATGATGTTCTGCCTTTTCTTTGAATTTCAGGCACGACCGGATAAATGTTATTTTCGAAATTAATTATAAAGTAACTGTTTTATTTTTGAGTTTTTTGAAAAAAAAATGTTTGAAAAAAAAATATTTACTATTATTTAAAAAAAAGATTTGGTACGTTGTGTGAGTATATAAGTGTTTTTCCATACTTCCGTATTTCATAACTAGGGTTCGGAATGTTTGTCAAAACGAGTATTAAACTGCGTTTAACTATCCTGCTTTCCGCAATGGGACCGCGTACTACTGCGCATACACAAGTCCCGGCGTGTTGTCAGAGATGGTTAGTGGCGTACGAATGCACGGGCAAGAAATACATGCGTATATAGTTTACAAGGCGCTTAAAAATACGGTTTATACTTTTATACTATAATTATGATAGAGTTGTATACTGACGCCCATGGCGCATATTTCTGGACCCTATTCTTAACCCTTAATTATCTCTAATACCTGATAGGCTAAATTAAGGTCCGTTGAAATATCTTGTTTTTACAAAGCTAGCATAATTTAATAGGCAGTATTTTTTTAATTGTTAAACATTTAGGACATTGTTATTAAAGATAACTTGGAGTTTTAACAAATTAAAAAAAAACACTTGTTTTCGTAGAATATAACAAATTTCTTTTCTATCGAATTATTCATAGCAAATGCTTAGCAAAAAAAGCACTCAGAAAACGTTCATATGATAATTTGCTAGCGGCTTATTTTTGGATACACCCTTTTGAAAGGGAAAAACATATTTTTTACCGTAGAATCACCCTCTGAAGTTAGGAAACATCCTGTACATAATCTGTCATTTTTTTGGTATATTCGTAACCCTATGGTTACGAACTAAAACTGTCTGAATCTAAATTAAGGATAACAAAACGAATGTAAACGTAGCATGAAGTTAAGTATTTCTTTCTTTAAATAAGTGAGAATGTAATTTAATAAATATTATATACTGCCGGGTCTTCTAATTCGTAGATTTAATTCCAGAATAAGCGTACAGTTATGTACCCTCGATCGCGTTGCTACTGAACAGCGGTAAAATTGTGAAGTCTTATTAAATTAGAGTAGAAAATTTAAAATCTATAGAATAATCTAAAGTATTTTATTTGCTTATTTAAAATATAAATGTATATTTTATGTTATTCGAATAAATTAAAGTCATTTTCTGATTTTACTGAGTGCGGCCCTGTTCAAGTAGATGGGATCTGTGTTTCCTTCCACAAATGCCTTGTTCGGAATTTGGATTTACTTGTTTTATACAGAAGATACGTCCGCGCTTGGTCTAGTTGGTCTGTAGGTCAAGATTAAGAATTCTGAAATTTTCTGAGGCAACCCCTGGCACCCCATCGCACATTTACTGTATTTTCTTTACAATAACAACTATGTGCTATTACACTAAAATGTGTGCCATGTCCTTCGTGCCTATAAAATCTATGAATAGTAGGTAGCCAACCAGAAATTTGGAAACGGTCCACGGCATTGGAAAATCAAAAAAATACAAGCGCGTCAGCTCAAAATTTCGGGGAACGCGCACATTTAGAGTTTAGATGACAAAAAGTAATATAAACCGAAGCAAATTTGTTTGTTTTCAAACTATTCATCTTAGCAAATTTATGTCTGAAAAATCGAAGCTGTTAATAGAACTTCAAAAAACGTAATTTCTAAGCTAATGAGACGGGAAACAATAAAGACAGTAATAAATTAGCGCCGTATAATCTGTTTATAATAAGTCAGTAACAGTTTACAATGTGGAACCCTTCATCGTGTATTTAGAAATACGGATGGATAGCGTTCTCAGAGCAAGTCTGTCACCCACTTCTCATATCTTTGTTTACACACCCGGTAGCCATCACAACTACCTCTTCATTTGACTGATGCTAATTTTTCAAAAAGCGTGCATATCTGGACCCCGTTATCTGGTTTCTATCTGTTCAGGACGTTCTTTATTTTAACAACGTTACTTAGGTGCAGATAAGGTGAGATAAAAATAGATTACGCTTGTGTTTATTGCCCAGAAAACCTCTCATTCACATGCATGTGCACTGTTTGTCGCTGTCAATATTTTGATGGAAACACATTAAAACGTCACGAATAAATTTCGAGGAGAATAAGTGCTGCAATACCCGGGATCACCTCAGCGCTGCGTACATATATGTAAGTATCGGACACTTAACGCTCTCCGAATGACAAATATATAGGGTGAGGAAAGGAAAAGTTAATTTATTGTACTTTTAGTTTACTTTCAGATAAAATTACAATAAATGTCGTTATTTATTTATTGTTTATTATTTATTGTAAAGTTTAAGGACAACAATCATATACATTAATAGTAGATATGGTGACAACTTCGCCAGACAGGCGCAGACAGACGGACGGTCGTGGACGTTAGTTTCAATCAGGTTTTGATCATTACTAAAATGCAGAAATTTGTGCTACAACGCAGGGCTACTCTATGACAATGGAAGTATAAACCGTTTTGTTAAGCGCCTTGTAAATTATATACCCGTGTATTTCTTACCCTTGCATACCCACGCCACTGACCGATCCTTCCCGATGTCCTGGGACTCACGTCTGCGTGGTAGTACGCCGATCTCATGCGGGAACGCTGGATAGATAAATGCAGTTTTATATGCGGTAAGCCGGGATTTCTGTACTCTAATCATTACATATCCTTTGACTAATATAAAAATATTGTAGCCCACAAAATCTCATCAGATACTGTCTCCCACCATTGCGCCGGGCTCTAGTAATCAGCTTTTTGCTAGGTCTTAACGGTATCTGATGAGATATTGTGAGCTAAAATATTTTTATATTAGTCAAAGGATATATAATGATAAAAACCTGATTAAAACTGACGTCCGCGGCTGTCCGTCTGTCTAGGCCTGTCTATATTTAAATTATATTATATAGTATTATTAATGTAAGTATTACATATTTACAATCCAATCCTTTCTCTAGAGATTATCCCACAAAAGAGATTGTCGTAAACACCGAATGATTCTCACCCCCCCCCCCATAACTTGCCGTTTTCGGAAATAAAATAATGATATTTTAGTATTGGATATCTGCAATAATCTGCAATTTTTGAGATATCCGTCATTTTTTGTTCACATCACACTTTTTGGCACATCATGTAATTTTATCTGATTAATGTACATATTACATATTTACAATTCAATCTTTTCTCTAAAAATATCCCAAAAAAAAGGGAATACCGCAAAAACCGAGTGATTCTCTTCTCACCCTCATAACTTGTCTGTTTTCACAAATAAAATAATGATATTTTAGAATTGAATATCTGCAATAATCTGCAGTTATTGAGATATTCGTCATTTTTTATTCACTTCCGATTTGTCGAGAAATGACACCAAATTCGGAATAATTAATGTCACGTCTTGAAAATTTTCACTTGTTTTGAATTAAAATGCCATTCTGAGAATTATGCCCTATTTGTCGCTTTTTGACACATCATTTAATTAATTTGTTTACGTAATTAATTACGTATTAATTACTTATTAATTTATATACGTAATTTATTTTTTTTATTTATATTTTTTGACGACCTAGAGAGTTTAGCCTGTATTAAGATATGTCAGTTTAAGTCAAGTAGACAAAAAAATTAATTAACCTGGTTTTTGGTCAGAGTTTTAATTTGTAAACGTTTAAATTTTGTGAAGAGAAATTTTTCATGTTTTCTTAATTGTTTTGTAAATTGACACTGCGGCTCATAAGGTTTTTCAAATAGAGCTTTTTATTACCAACATATTGATATCATACTCTCTTATACCTACTAAAGAATTGTCAAGGAAAATATCAACACCAAACAGGGTTTGATTTTAATGCAACGACATTAGGCCAAGAAAATAAAAAAGATTGTTGACTCTCAAACAGTGTAAATAATTTTCATGAATTTGATTCAAAAAGACACTTATACTTGAAGTGAGTAACGACATGCTTTTAACTTATGAAACGAACGAATTATGATCGAGAACGAAGTTTTCTACACTTTAAGGCAAAAGATTATTTATTATATGATGATGGCTGACATCCAATCTGACACCATTTTATAAAACTATAGTAAATGGAATTTTTTAAGGGCTTAGGAGTTTTTAAGGCAACAGAGCAAATTAAGATATTTACATTTTACATTTATAGAAGTTTATAAAAAATGAATAAAACAATCTTCAAAAGCGGTTTGTTTCTCCAAATGTTACCAAAATAATTTCGTCACCTACTTTACAACTAAAATACCCATCTCATTTTTTATTATTGATAGTGTTGGATGTGATATCATAAACGTTTTTAGATACTAGATTTTGTAACGCCCAAAAATGAATTTCTGAGAATAAACAGACGATTTTTAGGAAGTTCGCTATTACAGCTTATTACTGTCAAAAGCCTGCTCAAATATGTAAGAAATTAAATGGATAATCGATGATATCACCACTCAAATAAAATTGACTGTGACACAAATTCGAGGAACTCAACAAGTACATGTAACTAGTGAAAAACTGAATAATGTGATTTTCCAGAATCTTCGAAAAATCAACATACATATTGGGGAAATCAGATGCAAGGTACATATACCTAATACGATTACAAAACACTGACAACATGAGGTTTTTACTTCAGCAGCTTATGTATTTATCTGCCATACTATCTTAATTGAACATTAATCTTAACTGAAAATATATTTAGTAGACACAATTTAACCAATATTAATCAAGTATAATATATACTTTAGATGTGTATTTTTGTAAGAGGTGTTCAAACCTTTTAAAAGTTGTATTATCATCATTTTCTTTACGCACTAGTGTGAACAATTTTTAGAAACTGTGAAGCGTATTATAGCATTCTAAATATAATGCCATA
Source organism: Aromia moschata (assembly GCA_029963805.1). Classification (NCBI taxonomy): domain Eukaryota; kingdom Metazoa; phylum Arthropoda; class Insecta; order Coleoptera; family Cerambycidae; genus Aromia; species Aromia moschata. The sequence continues at coordinate 1,874,849 of JAPWTK010000034.1, read as the reverse complement.
ATAGCAAGAACTAACTTCAAATGAAAATTTCAAAAAATGTCTGCCTCACAATATAATCTTGAAAACGGCTTGCAAATATTTGCGAAACATTTTTTTTGTCATGGAAATGTTGGGAATAATGTTATTTTATGTTAATTCTAATTTTTATTAATTTTAGTAAGTTTTTATACTTCACTTGTTAATTGTGGACAACAAAATTCACAAATTGGAAAGAACAATGTTAAAAAAATGGCTTTTTTGGCTCCTCAAGACAAAAGCATGAAACTAGTATTTTTATACTAATTTTTGGGTGCTGAAATGAATCATTTATTTATTTTGCCCAAAAATGACGGGAACATCCTCTAACCAACTTCTGTATGGGGGTGAAAAAGGGATAAATGGCTTGTTTGTGCAATTTATTACTTGTATACTAGTTTGAATAATTATATGAAATGAGCATTAATAATTTTAGATTCAGTAATACATTATTTTCCTTACAAAATTAAAACTAAAAATTTTTTTATACTGAAAAATAAACGGAACTTGTTTGAATTAAAAATAATTAAGCATTGAAAGAAAATCAGTGTTAATTCCGTTATCAGAAAACTCGATGTCACTTTCAAAACTCATACAAAACCAAGTTTTCTAATGACTTATTTTATAGTTGGTTAAGCATCTCTTATATAGACCTAAAAAGTCATTTCATTTGCGAGAATAATTTCAGTACAAAGTTGTCGAAAAAGCGCCAAGTTATAAATTTCATTAAAACGCTAAGTGTTAATTAAAGTTGTTTCAATAAAAAATAAATTATATTATTCAAACTAATACACAAATAATAAATTGCACAAGCAAACCATTTATTCCTTTTTCTCCCCCACACAGGGGTTGGTTAGAGGGTGTTCCCGTCATTTTTGGGCAAAATGAATAAATGATTCGTATTCAGCACTCAAAAATTAGTATAAAAATGCTAGTTTCATGCTTTTGTCTTGAGGGGCCAACAAAGTCATTTTTTTAACATTGTTCTTTTCGAATATTTGCAAATTTCGTTTGAAGTTTTTCTGATATTATAAGTTTCTATTTGTGTGTAATAGTCACTTCCAAAACTATGAAATGGGTTACATGTTTCATTAAGAAAATACAAAAAATTGTACTGTTATCTACTTCTTCTTAACGCGGTTCTGTCACGGTTCGTGATTTCTCGACTCTACTTATTGGAAACGGCATTTCCTTATGAAATTGCATAGTGTGAATTGAAGCGAAACTTTTATTGCACCAAATAAAAATTGCTGCAAGTTTTTGATATAGCGGGAACAAATTGCTGCGTCAAATTGCAGCAGCAAATTGTATAGCAGAAATATTAAGGATAAAATATAAACGCGAGTATTCTATTTCCATTCTAAATTGAAAATAGGTAGAAAAAAGCAAGGTTGTCAGATATATTTTCTAAAATTGCTAAGCTCACTATACAAGTATACTTCATACTTCAGTAAACTGTTAGTTCGTGACGTTCTTAGAAAGCTAGTTTGGAAATATTTAAAAATAATAATAATAATAATAATAATACTCACCCTATATTACTCCGAAGAGTAACCCCAGAGGTCCTCTCAGGGATCTGTGGGGGAAGGGGTGGTATTATTATTATTTGCCATGGCCACTGGAGCGACTTAAGATTATTTCGGTAACCATTTTTAAGTTGAGGAAACCCAGAAAACTCAGAACATTACCAAATCTAGGGCACGTCGTTGGGCATACATCCAACTACACTAGTTATTCAATCAAACCCTAGAAGCGAGACAATTAAAAATCGCCACCCCAGCCAGGATTCGAACAACGCCAAGAGGCATGGAAAGAGCCCTTTACCCACTCGCTCGTCCCCTAAAAACATAGATACATAGATATAAATTTATTAGTTAGCATTAAAATAAAGCGTTTAAAATTGCTGGAAAAAATAATTATAAATTAAAACAACTTAATGTATATTACTATACTTAAGAAAATTTTGAAGAGCCGGCAACGGAGGCTCAGGCGGCTGGCGGCACAGAGTAAACCACTGGCGGTAACACCGGTCAACGAGACTATTAGACTACTTTGCATTTAATACATTGCTAATACTTCTTCGGTCCACTGTGCCATAAACTTTTTACGACGTCGTTAAAATGATTTACGACTTTGGTAATTCTACTTGTTTAAGACGCCAGTGACGTGTATTTCAGCTAGGTTTATTAACACAGAAAATTTTTTGAGATTGTCTGGCTAAATGAGCATTATTTCCAGCAAATTATATTGCAAATATTAAGAGTTTTGTATGAAGTCTAATTTTAATCTCCTATATTGATTTGAATGAAAAAAAAATTCACAATTTTCGAATTTATAAAAGATATATGCACGCCCATGGAATCATAAAGTTGCACCGCTTTTTTTTTGTTCCCCAGGCGTATTTATCATTTTCAATTAAAATTAGAAGGATATTCTAATCGAATACATCCTATTTGCAATTCTCTTATCGAGCTTATCTGAAGGCTTTGATAATTCTACATGAGTCGATCCAATGAAAATCCGGTTACGTAAAATGTTAAATTTAGAGCTAAATAGCTGCAGACGACACGCAATGTGTGGCATGTCATGAACCAGCCACCATACCATCGCGAGAATCATTTCCTTATTTATTTATCTAAGGCGGCTACAGTACCGCTCGTATCCATAAAATTCCCGAAACAAATCCGATGGTATACCAAGCGGTGCATCATCTCAAAATACACAAAGAAAAAGAACCTCAACTAATAATAATAAATAGAGAAAACGGCTTCGGTATTGTTCGTATAAATCTTAATTGCCGTATAATGGACTTCTTTGCAGATTGCTTCAATTTAGCAAAACAAACAAGAACATTTCTTTTACCGATGCGGTTTAATCATGATTGAAATTATTGGTGATAGTAAATATTAAGAAAAAAAAAAGGGGGGGGGGGGGGGGGGGGGGGGGGGGGGGGGGGAAGGGAAAAAAAAAAACAACCAAACGCCTCTTGTGTGATTAAAAAAAAAAAATACAAAAAAAAAAAAAAAAAAAAAAAAAAAAAAAAAAAAAAAAGGGGGGTTTTTGGGGGGGAAAAAAATTTTTTTTTATAAAAAAGGAAAAAGGGGGGTTTTTTTTAAAAAAGAAAATGGGTAAAAAAAGAAATAATACAGGGGGGAAAAATTGCAAAAAAAAAAAAAAAATGGGTTTAAAAGGAATTTGGAAAAAAATTTAACGGGGGGGAAAAAACGAAGCCACCCCCAGGTTTTTAAACCAACCAAAAGGGGTAAAAAGGGGGGGGAAAAAACCGGGGGGCTAGCGAAAACGGGAGGAAAGGGGGGGGGGGAAAACCCCCTTTTTTTTTTTTTAAACTGTTGGCCATTGGGCGACACGACACATAGACAAATCGCGTAGTATGTGATGCAGGTTGCCTCAATTTACCTACAGTAAACTGTAAAATGTATCAGCTGGTGCTGATACGGAACAGTTCACAGGAGGCCAACTTTATTTTCGATTAAAAACTTATTTTTTTTTCCAAATAGCATCATAATGTCACCGTGGTACTATTCGAAAGCGGCACCATTGTGGAAGTTGCCAGCACCACGTCATACCTTTTTCACGTCATAGGTTTTTGCGTGGCACAAATTTTACTCCATTTAGGGAACAGTAAAGGTTAAATGAGTTCATGTTTGGATTAACATTTTATAACGTATTACGAGATGGTTATGATCTGCATGCTTCAAAACTTACTTATTTGGTACCATTGAACTCAGAAGAATAGTAGGATATCAAATGTATAATATAACAAATGTCACATACAACAATATCGTAAAGTTTGGAATATAGTGGATACCTATCTCTTTTGGGAAAGTGTTTATAAAGAATGCTTGGATATCCGCAATCTTTTATACTACAAATACAATACATACATACATATGTTGAAAAGTAAAATTTGCGAAATATTTGACTTTGATGTTATCATATCCATATCAACTACATATATAATATATCCATATAAACTATAGCGACCGATTTTTTGCCTTAATTAAATACTATCACCTTTTTTTTAATCATATAGAAAGTAACCAGCAGTTACAGAATGTGTGTAGGGGACACCAGGGCGGAACAATGTACCGGGGTAAAACGGGGTGGGTTTTATATTTCCCGCGACTTCTGTCATTATTTACTAGAACCCCACGGATCAGCTGGTAACAATAAACGGGTTGCTGCAAACAGTTTAGAGTGCATTCGACCAAACGTGCTACAATTGTGTGTGTTGGTACAACTTTTCGGCATTTTAGACACAATGTAAGTTAATTATCTATTTGTTTTGGAGGTTCTTGTTTATTTTACTGTATACGGCATGTTTTTAAGTATCTTTAGACATTGATACGCCAAGATATTGATAAAGCCTGTTTAGTCAAAGGTTACGTTTTGTTTTTAAGTACATGTGGGGCAGAACGGGGCAATGTTCTCCCCCAATGAATGTTGCCATCCATTCCGCCCTTATAGACCCCATTCTGCCCCGGCTTTAAATAACTAACTAAATATGAATTTTGTGTTATTTTAGATAGTTCGCAAATATGTTAGAAAGACCGCTAGGCAACAGTGGAGTACTGAAACTATGGAACAAGCAGTAGATGCTGTTATCAGTGACATAATGAGCTGCAGGAAAGCATGAATTCAGTTCCAACTTCCCCAAACTACATTAGAAAGATATGTAAAAAAACGTAAGGATGATCCAAATTCTGTAGTTGACAAAACAACTGGTAAATATCACTGTAAAACACTCTACACTAGCTCTTGATCTTTAGTAAAAACTAAAGATCAAGAGCTAGAACTGGCGACGTATTTAAAGGATATGCAAAAGAGATTATTTGGTTTCACAATGAAAGAACTAAGACGGCTAGCCTATCAACTAGCGGTTCGAAATGGCTGTGACCATCCATTTAACGAACAGACAGAAATTGCAGGGGAAGACTGGGTCCAATCTTTTATGAAACGCCATCCAGAATTAAGCTTGCGAAAGCCAGAGGCAACCTCTGGAGCACGTGCGATAGGGTTAAGGAGTAGCAGTCGCGCAGTTCTGTACATTATTAAATAAAGTTATTATTTAACTTAACTACTGGCGAAAGAATTTATAATTGCGACGAGACCGGTATTACGGTAATTCCGAAACAATATTCAAGAATTACTGCAAATAGAGGACAACGTCAGGTAGGCGTATTGACTTCTGCTGAGCGTGGTAACACGGTGACGTTTGAAATGTGTTGTTCTGCTGCGGGAAATTTTATGTCTTCAATGTTGATTTTTCCCCGACAAAAGAAAAAACAAGAATTTAAATTAGGTTTGCCGCCTGGTGGTTGGGCAGAGGCTAACTAGTTTGGATGGATAACTATAGAAGTGTTTCTGAAGTGGTTTAAAAAGTTTATTGAATTTTCTGACGCAAAAAAAGAAACTCCTGTCGTCTTACTTTTTGATGGGCATGCATCTCACACAAAAAATCTCGAAGTCATCGATCTAGCTCGTGAAAAAGGTATTATTCTATTATGCTTTCCACCTCACTGTTCACACAGGCTCCAGCCCCTAGATGTAGCGTTTATGAGACCTTTGAGTCTATATTATGAAGACGAAGTACGAAAATGGTTACGGATGAACCCAGGTAAAGTTACTTTATTTCAGATATCAACCTTATTTGGACAAGCCTGTGTTAATGCTGCGTCTGCTGCGAACATGAAAACTGCTCTAAAAGGTTTTGAGAAAACAGGTATTTGGCCAACTAATGTTGGTATCTTCTCTGACGGTGATTTTTACCAACCCGAAACAACCAATATTCCCATTGCTGAAGCACAAGCTGAACCGGTGAACAAATTGTGCTTCAGCAATAGTAGAACATACTCCAGTCGATGATTCCATAGAAAATAATGATTCCTTAAATAATCCCTCAACCCCACCTCCCAAAGTCACGATGGAAAATAGCAACAAATCTCAAAATGACCCTCTACCCCAATGTTCTTGGATGCTTGACAATCCAAACGCTCCAATAAAGAAACCTAATATCTCCAGTTTTCCAGCCCTTTCTCCGGAAATTATTACGCCAATACCAAAACTAAAGACCGCCGTTAAACGAGTCCAGAGAAAGAGAGGTAAAACCGCCATTCTTACAGAATCTCCTTACAAAACAGAACTGACTGGAGCAATAGAAAGAACAAACAAAGTTAAGGAAGCACAAAAAAAATAAAGTAAAAAGAAATCTGTCAGGTCAGAAACAAAAGCAAAAGATAATAGAAGAAGTGGAAGCAAGCCCTGATTCGTCTGAGGAGGAAGATGACGCGTTATGTTTAAATTGTAATGATCAATATTCAGCTTCAACTGAAGGTTGGGTTTCATGCATTCAGTGCAAAAAGTGGGCTCATAATTCTTGTGCGGGGATAGACAGTGACGATGATGAATCAGTACTTGTTTGTGAAATATGTAAGCCTGATAATCGCCAGTACCCCATCCTGCCCCGTAAGCGGGCAGAATGGAGTGAAGGAGACGTTTGTTTTTAAGTTAAAAATGAAACTATTAGTCTTAGTTTTATGCATTTTTGTTTCTTGTTTACAATACCTAAATAAAGCGTACTAGATTTGTTTTACGTTTTTTAGCGTTTTTGAAATTTATTTAACGTCATTTACCCTATCAAAAATAAATCTAAACGTTATTATCCCCATTCCGCCCCGGCTTCCCTTTTTACAAAAAAATAACGGCGCGGTTAGCTAACCACCTGTTGATAAATATGAGGTGGTTTAAATTGTATTTTATGCATTTAGTACAATCATAGCCACAATTATTTGGCAATTGATTTTTTTAACCTCAAAAAATGTGATTTGAAAATCATTACCGCAGAAAACCCTACGTATAGAACAGCAACTCTATTATATGAATCTTTTAAGGTTTCCGAGAAAATTGAAGATGCATAAAAAAATTGAAAGAATTATTACACATAAAGACAATAACAAATGCAACATAAATATTCCCTAAAATATTGACAGTATATTTCCTTTAACTTATTTAGCCATACAAAATCCTCTCCACAGTATCCTCTGGCTTAAACTGTTTGCCACACACAAGTAATTTTTCAGAATGTATATTTACTAAGTTAATTGTTTGAAAACTTGAATTTCTTGAGCACTCTACCTACGAATCACAGAAACAATTTTTTTTGATGGATTTGGTTGCCAACGCTTAGGCCATCCCACAATACTACACGTTCTAGTGGATGTAAGAAGTCATAATTGTAACAGATAAAAGTTAAAATGCACGAAACACAAAATTTAAACACACAATCAAAAAAACTAAAACACAAACGAAAATAAGATACGCGAGTTATATGACACTAAACTGAATGAATAAATTAGTGATGGGACAATTTGAATTAAATTATCCAATTATGGAAGTAATCACAACATCTGATTATGAATGTTGATAATTCGAATTATTAGAATAATTCATTTGCAAATACAGGAAGTTGATTTTCATAATTTTTTTTCACATCAGGTATATCTTAAAAGCAAACTTAAAAAATCGGCATTACTACGTGTTCTCCCAATTACATTCCGGTTTTTTAAATCACTCATAACCAGAAAATTCCATTATTTGATATCTGATTATGCGCATCACAAATAAATCAATACAATGGTAAAATAAAATTGCAAAATAAAATGGCTTAAATGGCAAAATAAAATACTGTAATTCTGTAATAACGACCGAGAAGGCCTTGTTCAAATAAACTGCTCGTCAAAATTAGCGTAATAATAACACTTTTTAAATTAGCGCCATTTGCGTTCTATTTGGGTTAGAGACTTGCGGTTTTTAAATTTAGCTAGTCTATTGTATTCCGAAGTCGTTACGGTACGGCTTAAATGTTTCACCGTGCACATCCGAAAAACCAACCCCATGTCGAAATTTGAATTCATAAGATTTTGACGACAACTTCAGAGATCTACTGGATGGACTAAGAAGTGAGAGACTGGAAGTAAAAGAAGTAGAAGAAGTAGAAGACTGGGAGTAAAAACTCTATCCCGACACATATTAAGACTTCGTCAACAAGTTGTACGCATTTGGCCGCTGTCTTATCCCTTCAATTCTTTTTCAGACCCCATGAGCCACCCCTCTGCATTTATGTTGGGTTTTGCATGGTTTGACCTCTGTTGGGCGATTCCATTGATCCTAATGTTGCTAAATAAATTGGTGTGAAGTGAACTCAAGCACCCCTCAAGACCACAGAGGGGAGTTCTCCTCTTTTTTTACTCCCTCGAAAAAATTTTTGGTTACGCCCACCCAACGAACCCTTCTGCAGGAATTTTCACCCAGTCAAACATTTCTTGGAGAGAGTCATAAAAAGACGAACGATTCAGGGTGGGCCGAAAAGGGTTCTAGCATCCTCAGGAAGATTTTCTGAGTTACCTCACGCATTAAGACCTGATTACAACCCCTCAATGTAGCAAATTTTGAGGAGGTGTGTTGGAGGTGGAATTTCAATTTTGGCGCTCAAGTGGCCGTCCGCAGTTGGTCACGTCAACTTTCAGTGCCTTCGTGTAATGTCATGACATGAATTCTAGACAAAATAACATCCCACGCAACCTCCAATAGAGGCGGAACCAGAGGGGTGGGCGGGGAGTTGGTTAACAGAGTGTGGTTAAAAAAGGTTAAACCATACAAAACCCACCGTATAAATGCAGAGGGGTGACTCACGGGGTCTGGAAAAGAATTTAAGGCATGGGACAGCGACCAAACGTCTTTCTCAGCTTCAGGATAATAATAATAATAATAATAATAATAGCGTCTTTATTGTTCCAGTGTATACAAATAACAATAAGTGCTTATAGTATTTATAAATAAAAAAAAATATCTCTGGAGACAAAGGGCGAAGTTCAACTGATAGTTAACGCATAGGTAACCATCACTTGCTCTTCCACTTAACCCTTACATAACTATATATAATACTAAGAATTGTTGTAGGAGTAATAATTATTTAAAAATAATAATCAAATTAGATAATCAACTCAACCTAAATAAATATTTTACTGATGGGGAATGGCTTAAATTAATAAAAAAGCAGAAAATGATATGAGTAAATATTTTGACAATAGGTAATAATTCAGAGTAATTTTTATTGTGAATCAAATAATATTTGTTTGTACATTATTCCAAATTTATATAACTTAGCTGTTTTAACGTTTTGGGGGATATTGTTATAAATATGACAAATTTGATAGCTGAAACTACGTCTAAAATTTTCGTACCTGAAGGTAGGCGGTGATAATATACTTTTAAATCTTATATTTAAATTATGAATATCTGTCCTAAAAGTAATTTTTCTATATAAATATGCAGGAAGTTTATTCAGGATAATTTTATGAAATAGTATGGTTGCATGAAGGATTCGCCTATTATACATATTCAACCAACCGACATCTTTAAGCTTATGAGAAATTCGTTGTAGTCTGCGTATGCCATATATAAATCTTAAACAAGAATTTTGTACTTTTTGTATTTTTTGCTTATATACATTTGTTATACAGGGCCCATATAGAACGTCTGCATAATTAAAGTGCGATAAAACCAGTGTTTCACATAACATTTTTTTAACCGATATAGTAAATAGATGTCTGTTACCATATAGAAGCCTTAATGAAGAATATGCACGTTGTATTAATTTGTCAATATGTTTTTCAAATTTTAAGTCCACGTCCAACAATACACCCAAATTTCTAGCAAAATCCACGGTTGTTAAGAGTTCTGGACCTATTTTTATATCCATTTTAGTATTTATTGCTAAGCGATTCTGTTTAGATCCGAACAACATAACGTTAGACTTATTTGAGTTGATACATAGACAATGATCAGAAGCTGCTTTGACAAAATTATTTAAATCAGTATTTACTTGTACACCTGCATCTTTTACGTCATCTGTGAGAAAACTAAAATAGATTTGCGTGTCGTCTGCGTAGAGATCAATATTACAGCTAACAAGAGCGTTCACTAAATTAGAAGTATATATGGAAAACAATAACGGTCCTAATATTGACCCCTGTGGAACTCCGGAATTTAGTTGCAGATATGTAGATGATGCGCCATTAATGTATACCTTCTGCTTTCTCTGATGTAAGTATGACTTTATTAGATGTACTGCATTTCGCGAGAGACCATTATAGTGTAAAATATTCAACAGTAGATTGTGATGAACTGTATCGAATGCCCTTGTGAAGTCTAATAAAATTAAAACAGTGCATTGTCCTTTATCAAGTGCCCGTAGAACATCATCTATTACATGAAGAAGAGCAGTAACACAACCAAAACCTTTACGAAATCCCGACTGAGTTGTTGGTAATAATGAGTAATAATCAAAGTGTTCCTTCAGTTGCACTTCAATAGCTCTTTCTAAAATTTTAGATAAAAACGGTAAAACACTTATAGCACGTAGTTCTTTGTATTCCGAAGGATTATTTTTCTTAGGAATGGGTGTTACTATTGCCTTCTTCCATGATTCAGGGTAAACATTTAATATGAATAAGGCAAAAATTTATTATATGTGTTATATAGGGTATTATATGCGGACAACACAGTTTTATTAATCTTAGATTCAAGCCATCACAACCAGTTGAGTTAGTTTTGATGCGACAAATTGTTTGATATACAAAAAAATCATTGACTTCCTTGAACTCAAAATTTGTGTTAATTTTTATGTTTTCTCCATAAAATGATAGAAGATCATCAGGTGGATTTAACTGAGGTATCGAGTTAATGAAAAAGTCATTCATTCCATTAGGATCATTCAGGTGGTCAGGAATTTCATGCTTTTTTTGTAATGACAAATTATTTCTTAAGATTTTCCAGGTGTCCTTAGTATTCTTATTTATTAATTGTGTGGTGTAATAGGCCTTTTTTTCACGTTTAATGGCCTGATTGACATAGTTTCGCATGTCTTGATAAAATCTTAGATGTGTATCAGATCTACTTCTTTTAAATCTGTTTAAAGCTTTATCTATCATTTTCATCATTAGCTTAATTGTCTCAGTAAGCCAAGGGGCCTTTTTTTTTTGTTAGACGTCTTGTAATAAAAGGAGCATGCTGATCAAAGATATTATCAAGACAGTTTACTAAAAATGAGACCTTTTCATCAACATTTTCCTCATCATATATATTAAATAAAGGTAAACTACGTAAATCTACCTGAAAATCCTCCTCATTAAAATATTTAAAGCTTCTATATGTAATTATTTTAGGTTCTTGGCATTCATCATAAATGTTTAAAGAGACCGAAATTAATGAATGATCTGAAATACCATTTGGATCCATGACATCTTGGCCACATACGATATCACCCCTAACAGCTATGATATCCAAAAGTGTAGACGTATTCTCAGTTATCCTAGTAGGACAGTTAATCACCTGAGTTAGATTGAAACTTTCTAAAACAGACAAAAAATTATTAACATGAATACTTTCAAAGTGCAATAGGTTTATATTTATATCCCCACAAAACAACAAATCATCCACTGTAGGATATATAGAATTTAAAATATCTTCAAGTTCGTTTATGAAAGCAACTGCGTCCTGAGAGGGAGGTCTATATATTACTCCCATCGCCCATGTTTTATTATTAATTTTCAATTTAATCCATAGCTGTTCACTATATATTGCCTGAATATGGTGAATTTCTGACACAAAATTAGCTTTCAAATAAATACATAGACCTCCTCCTCTTATATTTAAACGATCAAGCCGATATAATTTGTAACCATTAATAGCAATTTGACTATCATCTATATTATTGTTAAGCCATGTTTCGGTAATTAGAAAAATGTCAAAATTTTGTTCAATAATAATTGTTTTTAGTACATAGAAAGAAGGTAACAGCGATCTAACATTAAGGCAGCCTAAATATAGTTTTTTATCATTCATACTAAAAGTATATCGAATAAAAAATTAAATCCCCACAAATAAAATAACAACTGTAAAAATAATGTAAAGAAACTATCAAAAACTTGCTATAAGGCGCGGCTGAATTGCACATATGCTACTACTATGATTATTTAACTTACAGGTTTATTTAATCAAAAACGAGAACTAAATTAACAATTACTGGTGTTACAGCAATATAAATTGTACTACAAGGAAAAAAAATAAATTAAAATAAAGGATAATAATAATATACTAAAGAAAAAGTCCTGATCTTAACCAACTTATGAGTAATATATCAGGTTGTTTATAATAGAACTTCACATCATATAGCACTAAGAGCGTCTAAAGAATTAATTTTTCGTACAGTGTCATTTGTATCGAGTTTAACATATGTCACTCCAAAATTTGTCCACACAAATCCATCTTTACCAATTTTGAGACGAGACGCTTTAAAAATATTAAATTGCTCGGTGGTTAAATCTTCACGAATTACAATACCCGTCGTTTTCAAGGACTTCTTGTTTTTGTAAATTAAATTTCTCCAATTTGGGTTTATAAACTTTACAACAACAGGACGAACATTTTTTCCATCATATTTTCCAATCCTATAACAGACCTCAATCTCTTTTTTTCTACATTTAACTTCATTTTGCTAGAAAATACTTCGCAGACACTATCCATACATGCTTCGTTACCATTTTCTTTTTCTGGCAATCCATATAGTCGTAAGTTATTTCTTCTAATGTGTTTGTCATGAACTTTTTTTTAATCTGCTTAATTATTTCACCTTGATCTTTTATCTTCGATTCTAGTTTAATATTCTCTTGTTTCAAGGCCTCGATTTCTTTACTTAACTTTAAGGTAACTATTTCTGCTATATTATTACTTAGTTCATTTATAAAGTCTTCAGAACAACACAGTTTTGTTACTAGGGACTTAACTGATGAGTGCAGTTCGTCCTCCACCTTCTTCGATCTGGTGGTCATGGTGAATACGAAATTACTAATTTACCCTTATTAAAAGGTTTCTTCTTACAAAATTGTTGATATTCGATAGTTTATTACACTAACTGTAACTGGTAACTTTTTCAAAATTTAATTTGCACGTTTTCCACACTTATTAATGATAGTAGCAGCACTGCCACAATTCACGTGTTTACTCCATGAACGAGAACATGAACCAAAATGACAGCGACCAAACGTCTTTCTCAGCTTCAGGATGAGAAGCGTCCTTCTCAGTCCATCCTGTAGGTCTCTGAAATTGCTGTCAAAATCTTGGGAATGAAATTAAATTTCGACATGGACGGAGAACTGTTTAAGCCGCAACGTCTTCAGGGCATTTTAAAACCAACCCTATAGACTGTCGAAATTTAAGAACCGTAAATCACAAACCCGATGTGATTCGTCTTAGGCTATCGTTGAATACCCCTATCATTACCTGGATGAATTTGAAAGTGAAAGAAAGAAACCTTTCCCAAAGAGGTATCCAGTGCATTCCAAACTGTAGGACTTCACTGTATACGTAGTTATGTATGGCTCACTAGTTCAAACTAATGATGTGCCAAAAAATTGAAAATTATTCTTTATCTTATGAGTTAAAAATATCACTTTTAAAACGAAAACAATGATCATTTTATACGATAATATGTAACTTATTTGCAATATAAACTGCTCGTCAAAATTAGCGTAACACTTTTTAGATTAGCGCCATTTGCATTCAAGCATCCTCAGGAAGGTTTTCAGAGTCACCCCACGCATCAAGACCTGCTTACACCCCCTCAACGCGGCAAATTTTCAGATGGGAGTGTTGGAGATGGAATATTACATTTGGCGCTCAATCGGCCGTTCACAGTGGGTTCCGTCAACTTCAAGAGCTTTCAAGTAATGCCATGACATAAATCTGAGATAAAACGCATTCTTCTACAGGGGCGGAACCAGAGGGGATGAGTGGGCGGGGGGGTCGAAGTAGGTGTGACCTGGAGGAGTGGTTGAGTTGGCAAAGGGTGAAAGTGAGTTGTAGCACCCCACACCAATTTATTTGGCAACATTAGAATCAATGGATTCGCCCAACATAGGTCAAACTACGCAAAACCCTGCGTAAATGCAAAGGGGTGGCTTAGGGGAGTCTGGAAATAGGTTGAAGAGACGGGACAGCGACCAAATACACAGAACTTGTTGAGGAGGCTTAATGTGTGCCGGGATGGAGTTTTTACCTGACAGCGTCCTTCTTAATCGATCCTGTAGGTCTTTGAAATTGGGATCAAAGTCTTACGAATGCAAAATCGACATGGGGTTGCCTTTTGGGGGTGTGGACGGCGAACCGTTTAACTCACAGCGTATCAACTTCGGGGCATTAAAACTAACCCTATAGGCTACCAAAAATTAAAAATCGCAAGTCTCTAACTCGAATAGAACACAAATGGAGCTAATGTAAAAAGTATTACGCTAATTTTGACGAGCAGTTTATTTAAACATGAATATTCTTATAGATCTCCAAATGAACAGAATTAGCAGAAAAAATAAAATTATTAAAGCAATATTATTATACTTGCGTATTTGTAATAAATAATAAATATTGCAATTTATATATTATAACAATGGGGGAATAATAATTGATTATATTCTCAGTATCTACTTATACATACATACAATGACTAGCAACTCATGTACAAAGGATCTGAATGGTTAATATTCAAATTTTAAGTATTTATTTATATAATAGTTCTATTAGTTTACACATCTCTTTGTGTATTTGTTACAACGTTTACAGATGCATGCGAGTATAATAATGTTTGTAATGTATAGGTAAAAATACTTTTTACAAAGCGTTAAGCGAATAATAGACTGTTTTATAACTGATACTTAATATTTCAATATAATCAATTGTGAAATAATTTTAACATACAGTTTATTATCAACTACAATGAAATAAGTAGTTCTTGAATTTAAACATACTTAAAAAATAATGTTGTGTTTGTGTCAGTCACTTTAAATTGTTTACGCGTTATTTTATTAAAAGTAATGAAAGACGCATACATATGTGGCGTTTTGGTTAACAGTTTTGGTTCAGTTAGGACAGCAAAAAAAAATTCGATACCTGCACCACAGATAATTAAAAATATACAATTTTCATTTCTAGTCCCTGGCGCCATCTAGCACCCGATAGAGTAACTTAGGAGCTGTAAAATTCATCAACTGAAACGCTTCACATAGACATCTGTTTCAGGTCCTGTTTCAGAAGTTATCTTCATTCACGCGGTTTGTACAACCTCTAAAAGATTGCTGAAAACTGTAACAGTGGTAAGGTGCAAATATAAACAGTCTCTCCTACTGTGGATGGCGCTACTTCGTACAGGGATATGACAAAAAAAGCAGGCGAATAAAATTTTCAGGAAATTAATTTCACTTTTTTTGTATTGATATTTTAATTTTTTTTATAAATGGATATGTGGAATTTTCATTTCAACAATAAATAAGTACACACGTGTATTAAATATGCTTTTCCTAAGATGTTTTACAAAAAATAAAAAATATACGATTTTCACATTATGATGTTACTTGTTGCGTACAGTTAAGTTACTTCATTTTCTATACATTACGTACACCAGGTGTCACCGTAAATTAATAAAGCTACAGACACATGTATACCATACCATTTATGTACATATCTTTATATGGTAGAGATAAATATGTGGTTTGAATGTAGTTTTTAACTGATTGTCTTTTTTTAGACTATGAAGTCGTTGCAAATTCGGTATTTTCTCATATAATCAGTACAGAGGATTTTTACTTTGTATATGAACCTAATTTGCTTTGTATAGCTATCTAATAAATTAATTAAAAGTATTAGAGCTTGTAGAAATAACTGATTTTTGTAGAAATAATTGTATTTGTAGAAATACAAATGCAACTTTAAACTTTAGCTAATTTGCTATCTTGAACTTGGTAAAAATATTTTCAAGATGGCTGCATTTTCCAGATGACTTTGGTTATACCGCGTCAACAATTTCCTTACTTTAAATGGAATAGTGCCTTTTTATTGCATATTTCGATTGTACACGTTATTTTAAGTAGATTTTCATTATATTTCTCTATACCTCAATCGATATAGAGTGGTAGAGTGTAGTTCTACATCAAAATGTAAAGTAAAATGTGGGGCATTGAACCATTTTTCTAAAAGGGTTCTACTAACTGCAATACCAATATCGATACTGTATTTATTAAAATGACCGTTATAGATAGTTTCAAAGTTTATGGTGCTAATGACCAAAATTTAAAAAAAACTAGAAATAACTTAAAACAGTAAAAGTATAGAGAAACAATAAAATACACCTGATGAAAATCTATTTAAAACACGTGTAGAATCGAAATATGTAACAAAAAAGATACCATTCTATTTAAAATAAAGAAGTTTATGCTAACATCTGGTATATATTTGTAATCGGAAGTGCAACAATCTTAAAAATAATTTTCATTAAGTTCATCGTAGGCATATTACCCAAAATCCACATTTTCAAAAATTAATAATTCCTAAAAGCCCTAAGACCCTTAATGAAATATGTATGTTTTCATTGTATATGAAAATATGTATGTTTTCCTGACTTGTCACTTTTAGATGCTGTTCTGAGGGTGGGGCTGTAATTAATGAGTTTACCTATCTGATGAAGAAGTAGAAGAGATGTATTTAATCAGATTAATACATATTGAAATTATATGTGCATATTTGCATAACTATTGTCTTCTAAAAAAGATATCGTATGTGTTACAGGTGGAGAATTACTTAAATATTTAACAGAATTATAAAGAAGTATAGCTTAATTGAAATAAAAAATGTAACAAATTTGTTTTCAGTTACAAGTCATGTCATAACTGATTTAAAAAAGATTGAAAAGAGAAATAAAAACTACATCCAACCAGGAGAACTATGGGCACAAGTTTAGATTATGCGAAACAAGGTTTTCATAAAATTTTTAGTTTTCTTGACTAATTAAAAGGTGCTGAACACGATGCAGTTGTTCGATGTAGTCCCGTATTACGACGACGCTTTGTTTTCGAGATACATAGGGGGCGCGTTTTTCGAGGTCAAAGGTTAAAATTTGGGAAAACCGTTTTTTAACCCACATGTAGTATAATATCTGCAACGTGGACCACTTGTTTACAAACATGTCACGTATCACGGTGTATAATTGGCTAAATTTGCCAAAAGCCACATAATGAGATCCAGGACATTGAGTTTTGCACGAGAGAAACTTTTCCCTGCTGAGAAAAATTGCTCTGTGTCGAAAAAGTTTTCAAGCTTATCGTAACATCATTAAGAAATCGAATTAGATTGTTTTAGGTTAGGTTAGGCTGAAGCTTTTCATTCTTTTTTTAAATTTTAAATAATTTTTTAAATTCAGGATAGGTTAGGTTAAGTTACGTCAATGGGTTAGGTTATGTTGAGGCGCATTTTGCCCCGCTAAAATCAGTTTTGCGCGCTCCGTAGCCTAAAGACCGGAAACATCCCTTCCCTACGTATCTCGAAAATGAAGCGTCGTCGTAACACGGGACCAACTGCATCGCGTTCAGCACCTCCTATTTAGCCTAGATTAACTAAAATTTTGTCAAAAATATGTTTCCCATAATTTAGACTTGTACCGAAATATGGATCGAGTGGTGTTTATAGCCGAAGAATAATTTTACTCGTCGCAATACAAAACATCAGATACGATACAAATTCGTTTTCATTCGAGTCGAATAATGGTAGAGAGAGTCGAGCGTGGAGTGTAACAGGACCGTAGTCGGTTTACGAATGAAAATGTTAATAAGTTCACATAAACTATGTTGCATCATAGTACATTATTAAATAGTATTACTTATTACCAAGCGCGAATGTCACAGGGCCGACACTGTGCATGTCCTGCCCTTGACTCGTTGGCCTTGACAGCTGACTTGCATTACGAAAACTGCGCTAGCATTTTTAGTTATTTATGGCCCGTTGTAATAGACAGTCGCCGGTATTGCACCTCGTTGATACGTTTCGTTTTTACGTATTCGCCGTGTGTTGTATTCCCCGTGGTTTAATAACTTCATAAATATTAATAATTATTAGTTGAGGGGAGAAGTGAATAAGTAAAATACCATGCCAAAGGTGGAAAGAAATAGACGGGAAGTATTTCAAACGTGGATTGACAGTGATCCCGAGAGTTTTTTTGTACTGTGTGAACGCATTATAAATTCTTCAGATAAAACTAAAAAATAACAAGACATCTGAAGCCCTGCCTCGTCCGGCGCCGATGACTCCGTATTTTTCTATGAACTTACAGAAGCTTTTGTTGCAAGCAATATTCCATTAAACAAACTAGAGAACCCCAAGTTACAGTATGTTTTTAGATAAATATATGGACCGAAAAATTACTCATGAAAGTACGTTAAGACTTGCATATATCGATCGGTTTTGCAACAATGTAGTGACCTCAATGTAGACATGCAAAGCGTGTTAAAAAAATTCAGGATATTTCATTTTGGAAAACATATGTAAAGTTTTAGTTGGTTTGGTTTACTTTTTTACATATCAGGAGTTACCAGAAAATATATTATTATATAGTTCATGCCTCAACAATTTCTCATACTGTCCATTGTCAACAGTAGACGTTGAACGGTCCTTTTCCATACAAAAGTTAATATTAAGTGATAAACGTCGCCGTTTCACTCCAGAACGCTTAGAAAAGCACATAATAATATGTTTTAACCATCGCCAACCTGCCATGGGAACCTTGTCTCAACACTGACATTTGTCGGGTAAGTGTTGCCATTGTTACGTGTTATCTTAGTTTATATAGGTATTTCATCCTTAGTTCATCCAATAATAGTTCATATTTCATCCAAAAATAGTACTATGTTGCTACATAATTTATGTAAACATATTAATATTTTCATTCGTTAACTGACTACGGTCCTGTTACACTCTAGTTAACTCTAATTATCAATTCAGGTTTTGTAAGACAGAACAGGTTGCTTTATTTACCTGTTTATTAAATTTTGCTTGCCATCTGTAAATCGGATCAAATTAAAATACAGTGTCGCTGAAAAAATGTACCACATATATGTAAAAAGTTTTTACTAACAAAATGTCTATAATTCGTGTTGTACAAATTAGACACTAAGTCTTTAATAGATTAAAATATCGTTCTTAGCAATAAGATCCTTTGCATGAAAGATTTTTTTAATTATGAATATAAAGTTATGTTTTGCTGTTGTTTACGAAATTTTATTTAAAACTGTTCTATAAAAAAGTACGTAACTACAGTTTTTAGTTCTACGTACGTCGATTTTATCAAAGGATATTTTCATGTTTGGTGGAAAATTGCAAAAAGTGCGGTGATGTTCCGTTTTCGTGTGACTATTTAAACTGTGTTCAAATAATTATGATTATTACATTAGTGGTAAAGGACAAAAATAAATAAAGGATAATCATGTATCCTTTAGAATTGCATCAGGATTTAAAAGTTAAAAATAGTTATTTATGCAACAATTGTGTATGTAAAGTGACCTCTTATACAACCGAATTTTTAATGTTAAAACCAAACGTAACTTATATTTTCTTTACGCATTAGTGAATAAACAATTTATTTATACATTACTGCCTAAAAAAGCTTTCTAGATATTTTTATAGAAAAATTCGGTTGTAGAAAAAAATATTTTTGCAATTTAATAATAGTAAAACAGAGACTAATAATGACCTTGTTTTTAGCAGTTACTCATGTAGGCATATATACCTACTATAACTGATTAACTTGTCAATTATTTATTTGATATGAGTTAATAAACTAATGAATATTATGTAATAGTAACGGATGAATATAAAATGAATACATATATACAAACAGTATTTTTTAGTTACATTTATTTTATTTTATGCTATTTATTTTATACCCATCTATTATTTATATATTTAAGACTACTATTTTATTGTTCTTACATCTTGTTTTATATTTATCTAAAGCTTCAGTAATAACACAATATATTTAATACCTGTTACAATTAAAGGATTCTGTGTCACAGAATCACAGCTGGTATTTATTTTTTCAAAAGTCTGCCGATTATTTTTCGTAAGTCGATTCGATCTCGTATTTATTTATGGTCAGAAATTATTCTAACCCAGTTTTTTTATTTATTTATTTTCTTTTTTATTGCGAAATTTGATGCACAAAGAAAACAGCGCATGTCCAACTTTTTTTAAAGTGAAAATTTATTGAGAATAAGAAAAAAATCATATTAATTTTAATATGAGAGATATGATAACCTGTATCTGAAGTATAGGACATCTAAAATATTCTTAAGCTACTTATGAAGTAATACTTCAAAATTTTAATTATACTATTTACTTTATACAGTATTTTGTAGCAATTATTATTGCTGAACGTTTTGTTTCGATTGACATACATATGACTGATGAAAGTTGATTTATAAGGGACAAAACACATTTATTCTAAAACGTTTGACTTAGACTAGACACTATTAATTTTATGAATATTTGGTTTAAATAATTAATAATGAAGTAAAAAAAAGTATCCCATATGCCCCTTTTATAAACACAGTTATAAGTTAGAATATAGAGTGATTGATCGAACACTTTATTATTACTAGAAATTATTATTATTATTATAATTAGGGTTTGTAGTAGTTTGTGTGATATTTAAAAATTTGGACTTTGAATTTGGAGGGTGAACTAGTTAAAAATATTTTCACGACGGCTGATTATGGCTTTGGTGTATTATTGTATTCTGCATCGATCTGTATTAGCATTCTCTACACATTTTGGTTTTTCAGTTGTTTACTTATTTAAGTTAGATAGCAATTTCTAACAAATTAGTTTGATTTTCAATAGTAGGATATTGTGGAAATGATACTAATATAACTGTGCTAATGGACTGGCTTTCAAAGTTTGTATAAACAGGAGTTTTACCATGATTAAATAGATATAATGTGGTGTTACATCCACTCATGGTATATATAAATTATTGCCAGCATTATTGTTTTTTCTATAGCAGTGCGAGGCCAGAATATATTTTGCACAATTTATCCTTTTTCTGGTTTTAAGAATTATATATTCATTTAAGAAAAATATGTACAATTCCACGACTCCTTGGAATGACCCTCAAACTTCAATATTTGTTGTTTTACCGTATGAACCAAAATGCATCCGCGGATTAGGTAAAATTTAATTTAAAAACCTTGATATGAATTTGGTAATTTGACACCTGTACTGATTGTTTGGTACTTCAAAAAATAAGTTACAAAAAAATTGTAGGCAACCCAAAAGATAAAATAAATATCAACGAGAAGTCGGGAATTTATGAAAGAAGCTCTACAGATTGTGAACAAAAGTACATTGGGCAAACAAAAAGATCAAGTTTAACTATATTCAAAGAATGTCTAGCTCACTTAAAATAAGCTGGAATAGAATAACCTTGAATAGCTAATAAAGATTTTGATAATAATTTTAGGATATAATGTCAGTGGTTTAAAAGTAATAAGAAATATACTAGACATACATATACAGAAGACAGTTAGATGTAGGTAATGTAATAATAATATTAATAAAAATAATGAGCCAATACTTTTCAATACAATAGCCCACTTTTCTGGTTAATAAATAAGAAGAAAAGTTACGGTTGCACAGTTACTGTTAATACCGAACACATAAACTCGATACGATTTAACTTTAGTTTTAATCACCTCCTGATGATGGAAATGTGGTTGGAGGACAATGCGCGGTGGGTGTAAAAGTGTAGTTTCGGTTAAGTGTAAAAGTGTTCAATTTATTTCTACGCCGAAGTTGTAATTCTCCTCCAGTATCTATCTACAACGTATCCGCCTTGTAGACAAGATAATATAATCAACATGAATACGCTTCAGAGGCCAGCGTCTATAACTTGCAAATAATTCACGTCTTATCTTAGAGCATAATACTGTTTGAAGATGGTAAGTAGGGAAGTTCGGGCGTAGGTACTTGATGTTTATTGTTTGCCGAAAGCCGAATTTACAAACTTGGTAACTTTGCTTCCAGCCCAGCTGAAGTTTATGTAGGCAAATAAACTTGCTAAGACAAAATTTGCATATTTCATTAGCAATCAGCAACTCTGTATTAACTTATCAAACTTATATCACGCAAAAACTTTGTGTTTTAAACAAATTACAATATTCGATGTATTTGCATTTTGCACGAGTGTGTTTAAAGTTAGTACTAATTGCCCTTACTATTACTTTTTTGACACTTGAAAAAATTAAACGAACCGAATAGAATTCAAATCCTTTGCGTTATTGATTTTGGAGTTGCGCACTCATTTTTTCCGAAGGGGTTCAAGTAGGGTCCGGAAAGTGTACTACAACGCAGGGTCGGCACTATACAACTCTATGATAATTAAAGTATAAACCGTATTTTTAAGCGCCTTGTAAATTATGTACGCGCGTATTTCTTGCCCGTGCATACGTACGCAACGGACTGTGCCTGGTAACAACCGCTGGGATTTGTTCGGTGCGGCTTCGGGAACTTCTAGATACAATTTATCTATATATGTATTGTAACGAGGATTCCGTTGTCGAAATTTAGTATTTTACGTTAGCAGGAATGTGAGAGGACGGACTGTAGAACGCCGACTTTAAAATTATTTTGTGTCGTGAGTGACTAACAAATAAACGTGTGTACACACGTAATTTGCACCGTGTACGTATTTATTTTAGAGTTCGTATAGTGTATTTACATAGTATCTGACTCTGTGTGGATTTTTGCAATAAGTTACTATTTGTGACTAAACTGAAAAAGTTGATTAAAAATTACGATTTTACAATAGACGGATCACATATTTTATGTATTCCTTGCAATCGTTGATATATTTCACAGACGCCGAGAGTGTGAAACACATTTATTTCGAATATTCATCAACAAAATATACTGTTGAAAAAAGGAATTTCGGTTTGATTTGTTCATAATGTTTTGCGCATGTAGCCTTTCGTGGAACGTGGTCGACAATATTCACTTTAGTCGTTATTTTTTTTGCCAAATATATGTATCCGATTTTCCATTGCCTAGTAGCCATACATTGCGTAATACATATTTAGAGAAGACATATCAACGTGTTATGGGAAATATCAAAGAAAACATACGCAATAAATTTCTGTGGCTAACAGTGGACGAAACAACATATTTTTGCGGTAATAGGGTCGTTAATAGAACATTAACGACACGAATTTTAGATGTTTCAGATATTTCGCTCCCGATATTAATAGCTAGTAAACGAGTTTTGCAACCAACGGCTAAAAGTAGTTATGTATTGCATTATCCTCTGTAGTAGTGCATTGTCCTCTGTAGATATAAAAAATAATAATGTACTGATGTTAGTGGCAACAAACAACTGTTAGTGATACAAACAACTGTGCGAAATTCGTGAAAATAATGTGCGTGGTGTGTCGTCCTCTGTCCATGTGAACTACTTTGAATTTGCAGCTTTAACTTCAGCAGATGTGGAACGATCATTTTCCTTCTGCAACAAGGAAAATGTACATCGCTAACGTTTAACGACGAAGATTACTGGTTGTGGCAACGTACGCTCAAGCTGAAAACTGAAGACAGTCGGTGTTTCTGAATAACACAAACGATGTTTGACTCTGTGTCTCTCGTATGACGTTTCGTCAATGACATGACGGATTACGAGTCCAACCCTGCATTGGAGCACACTTTCTGGACCCTAGGTTCAAGTTTACTCCAACAGATATCCAGGTCAGTGACATTCTAATTGACATTATTTGATCAGATTGGAATAAATGAAAATAAAGCATTTGATTATGTATTAAAACTGACAGATGAATTTATTCTTTTCGAGAGTCAGCTATGTTTTTGTTTTCAAAGGCATGTCAGTGAATAAAAATCAAAACATATTTTCCGTCAATATTTTCAGCTCTTTGTATGTGTGAGAGATCAGTGTTGGTAACAAAAAGTACTGTTTTGTCAAAAATTTTATGAGCGATAGTGTTCCCATTAAAAAAAAAGAAAGAGAAAACACTTCTCTTCGCAGTATTTAAACGCTTAAAAAATTGATTTATCGTTTTATTGTCAGTTTTTAATTTTTCTACTTCTAAATAAATAAATAAATAAATAATTGGCGTTATACATTTAATAGTGTTTACACAAGTCAAGTTATATATAGGTTTTATGATAAAAATAACACAAATACAAAGATAAAATACAAGTAACACAAATTACAAAATAAAAATATATACAAAAACGAGACCACTGCTAGTCAAAATGAAACTGTTTTTGAATTATCGTAAAGTATTAATATTAAATACATGAAAAGAAATTATCAGTTTCGTATACAGGGTTTTCTGTCAGATTTTTTTAAATTATTTGTAGGTACTGGTAAAAATTTAAGTTTCTGATTTCACTGGATAGTGGATTAAAAAGTTGTACCAAATAATACAATAATTCCATCCGTTTCTGGTTTTTGTTAGGCATATGTAGGTATTCTACATCAATGTTATTTCTGTTTCGGGTCAGATGTTCATGAATTAACAGAATTAGATTACGAGGTTTGTGATGTAAATTAGACTTGATATATAGCAAACACTAAAGTATGTATAGGGAGGGTAAGGTTAGTATTTTTATTTTCTTGAAAATTTATTTGCCGTCATCTCTATAACCTAAGTGGTCAATAATTCTAACAGCTTTTCTTTGTATTGCAAAGACAGACTTGACTCCAATTGAAACGTTTTAATTAACTCTAAGCATTCTAGATCAAAAGATGTAAGTCAAAAATAAATGATGTGTCAAAAAGTGACAAATGGAATATCACTGTGCTCAGAATATATCATTTTAAAATAAGTGAAAATAGATATAATATATACGTGACATTGAATATTGAGAAGTTCTATGAGAAGGGACTATTTCCGGTTAAACCGAAAGTGAATAGAAAATGACGGATTTTTGTCTATACTTACCCAATTCTTAAATTTCATTATTTCTGAAAACAAAAAAGTTATGGAAGTGCGCCACTTTAGAAAAGCACCTGGTAATTTGGCGTGTGCGAGCGATTTTTTGAGTTATTCGCTACCTATTTTAAGAAATTATTAATTTATGTATTGTGTTGTATGTATAAATGTGTTTCTTTGAAATGTCATAGTATCGTTCACACATTTTTGTGGAATATCAGAGTTAACCGTGCTAACTCTCGTTTTCAGTATACAATAATAAATTTTGCAAAGAGCTTTTTAATAACAATAGTTTACAAGTTTATGTCAATCCTTGGGGATTTAACCGTACTTTTTTAAATTGTTTTAAACTTGTTTTAAGATCAGAGATCTTTCAGAAAGTCGTAGAAAAACACCTTTTTTTTTTTAATTCATGAAAAAATGTCAGCAATCAATTGCCGAAACAGACGTTATCGAAATATGAAAATCAAAAAATATATTTAAGAAAAACGCGACCGAAAAAAAATTAATTTCTTCAAACTCATTTTTTAAACACTATAAAATCGTTACCATTCTTTTTTTGATATGGTAGTATAATGAAAGAAAGAAAAAAATGAGCCCCGATTCGTTACTCTAGGACTAGCCATAGAGTAAGCAGAGCCGATTTTCAAGATCGTCTTTTTTTTTGAAAAAACGATATATCTCGAAAAATTTTCAATATTTTTCAATTTTGAGAAAACATACTTTTTTTGATTTGCCGTGGGCTAATGTTACAGCAAGTAGCAAGTTTCAAAACATTAATTTACAAAAGATAGACCAAAAACAAAAAACAGTCGTTTTTTGACAGTTTTTTCGACGAAAAATAATGCAGTAATCGATATTAAAAAAATATAAAACGAAATCACTTTTTATTACCTACAACTTTCTCATTTAACTTCTTTCTCTATGAGCTTTAGTTTTTTTTTTTTATATTATTTGCGAAAAACAGTTTTTTTTCAACTTTTTTTAGGTAAGTTCGCCGTTAAAACGCCAAGGACCAAAAACGCTATGTTACTAAAAATTTCATTTCCTATACGACCATATTTTTTGTTTCCTGTTAAAAATTTTGGGAAACCTTTATACCTACCTATTGATTGGACTATTAAGCTTCTTATTTCCCTGAACTCCTCGCATATTTTTCTGTTAGTATAGCCGATGGTTAGTAGCCTCCTTTAGGAAAAAGGAACTTCCGCTCGTAAATAAACTGCAGTCAGGTGGTCACTCTTTTCCAAGAATGCTGATGCGTGTCTTTTTTAATAGTGCCAAAATAGTCCTAAATACTTTTCAGTTTCTGGTATTGATTTCACAACACATTAATTTGTCAACAAATAAGTCGGTCAAAAGGAAATCCGATCGAGCCGACTAATGCACATGTTTCTGGACTAGACATATTGGCTCCGTTCATGGGCGTAGGGTAAATCTTTCTTTACAGGCGCTTAAGAAGTTATCACTACAATATTTGTCTTTTTAAGACTTTAACTTGCAAATTTATTACAATCTTGTGTAAATTTAATATTACGTGTCAAAGCAAATTTAATATTACTGAAAATAAGTTAGAATTTCTCTACTCACAGGTATATCCCTAGTAGTATTTTCAACTGTTAATAAGTTTCCGTATTTTCATAAATCATTATTAAGTTTCCCTTTTAGTAAAGAGAAGTTTGAATGTGACAAAAAAATAATATAGGATATATCTTTGAGTAATGGTTATCCAGAAAAACTAATAGAAATATTGATAAGAAACCATACAATTAAGAAAATCTACACATGTACAATGCAACAATTTTTGGAAGAGACTCTCAAAATTCAAGATTTGTTGTTTTACCCTATGAAATTCACCATTGGATTAGGCAAAATATTTAAAAACCTTGGTATGACTTTCGTATAACTATAAATAAATATCAACAAAAATGATTTAAAATATCAAATAACTACAAAACTTTTTTTTAAAATATATAAATTCAAAGAACATACATTTAGGTATATCAGTACAAAGGACAATCATATATCAATTAAAAGGAAATATAATTCTCCATCCGCGGTATAAGTATGAGCTTTTCCATTTGAAAAATGAACAATTACTGCTCTTGAAAGTTTGCAACAAATAATGTGCAACATTTTGCAATAATGAAAATTATGTGGATGTGGCAAACTGAGTGATTCGTGGCAAGTGAATGAGAGCGATGCGTGGCAAACGACCATTTCTACATTTGTACCGGCAAACTGGAAGCGTCAAACACAAACAAGAGATTGTCAGATCTAAAGTAAGGACAGAAGAAAACGTTGAAATAGTTAGGCAAGTGATAAAGGACAATCAATTACCCATCTGAGCCAACAAGTGAATTTGGCCTATACACCGTGTCTACGAATTTTGAAAAAT
Organism: Aromia moschata; assembly: GCA_029963805.1. Taxonomy (NCBI): domain Eukaryota; kingdom Metazoa; phylum Arthropoda; class Insecta; order Coleoptera; family Cerambycidae; genus Aromia; species Aromia moschata. The sequence goes on along the minus strand of JAPWTK010000034.1, from coordinate 1,847,543 downwards.
GATTTGGAGCTCCATCCATATCGTTTACAATCCACACAGGAAATTCTCAGAGCAGACGAACCTTTAAAGCTACAGTTCGGCCAATGGTTTATTTACCATTTTAACAGTAATGATGCTGTATTTGAAAAATTTTTTTTTACTGATGAGGCTTGGTTCCATCTTTCGGGCTATGTTAACTCTCAGAATACTTTGGAGTACCGACAAACCTCACTTTTATATTGAAACTCCACTACACTCACAAAAAATTTGAGTGTGGGCCGCTGTGAGCAGAAGGGGGATTGTTGGACCTATTTCTTTTAACGGAACGTTGAATGCGGAGAGGTACCGTTTAGAAGTCTTAACACCTTTTGCACAAATGTTGCTGACGACAACCCTCACTTTTATATTGAAACTCCACCACACTCACAAAAAATTGAGTGTGGGCCGCTGTGAGCAGAAGGAGAAGTGTTGGGCCTATTTCTTTTAACGGAACGTTGAATGCACCGTTTAGACATCTTAACACCTTTTGTACAAATGTTGCATGACGACGAACTGCAAGAAATTTATATTCAAGATGGAGCTCGTCCGCATACTACTAGGGAGATAATTAATTATATAGGCGAATTTTTCGAGGAGTTTTGAAACTCCTCTTGGCTATATAGACAGCAACGCATTGTCAATAACATTGAAGAAATTAATGGAACACTATGGATACTGCAGCATGTTGTTGACTCAGTTAAAATAAGAGTTCAAATATGGGCGGTCGCCATTTTCTTTAAATAGTATAATATTTTTTAGAAAATACAATTTCTTTTTGAGATGATGTTTTTTATTTCTGTTTTTTTTTTTTATATAGGTACCGGGTAAAAGTATCCATCACAAAATGTGACAGCCTTGACAATTCAGTGAGGTTATAAACCATAGATTAGATAAGTTTTAGGTTATAATTTAAGATTAAGAATAGAAATAGGTTTTTTTGCTCGGATAACTTTTTTTGGATGACTCGGTATTTAGAGCGTTACTATCGTAATATCTTTTCAAAACAAATTGAATATCTCCAAAACGGTGGGTTCCAGATACCACATATGGTTATTAAAGTTGACACAAAATTTAGTGGGGTATCCAATAATGGAGAAATATACACAGGATGTTCCATTTAAAATAATAAAGTTATGTAACGGTCATATGAAATTAAACATCTAGTATTTTATGATTAAAAATATTTTACTAATCTAATACACTGACCGGCAAAAAAACCTAGCCACCCTGCAATACATATTTCAAATCCCTATGTCAATCTTAGGTTAAATTAAAAAATCGGGATCCGGTTTGATTTTACTTCGTTATTATCTATAAATACCCTGCGTGTTTCACTGATAATGTCACACTATGTCTAATTTTAATTTTAGCAGCCGAAATTATGTTTTCAATAATATCAACATGTTCACAAGAATTTGATTAATTCAATGCTGCGACAGTTAAATGCTGTAATTCAGGTTCGAGGAGGACATAAGCGATATTGACAGTAAGCAGCACAAGTTCCCACAACTTGATACACATAAGAAACAAAATGTAAATGTTGTATTTCTATTCTCTTTTAAATGAAATGATCTGATTCTGTGTTTATTTGTTTTTTTCCTAATATTCGCAACACGTATCACCAAGAAATACATAGTTCCTTAAATCCGAAACTATCGTCAAGTTGAAGTTAAGTGCTTTCGTCAAACATTTCGGGGAGGCCGGTTTTTTTTCGCCGGACAGTTTATAATCATTATTAATTTATTTAATTATTATTGTATTGTTATATTCCTAGGTTGTGGATGTTTTGGATTTTTTTTGGGTTAAAAGCTTTAATTTAAAACCTTCTATCCTTTTTTGACACCAAGTTTAACACCATTGATTAAAGAAAACTTTCTTCTTCGCTATGTCATGGTACTTCTTCGATTGCACATGATAAAGGCATGGTTGTTCTTGATATTCTTTAATAAATTTTTCTAATAAATCTCAATTATTATTTTTTAGATAATTGGACATGTTAAATGTAAGCAACAACTAGACATTAATTCCATGAGATCTCACTCAAAGCTGACGTTTGGGTTCACAAGCTTGCAGAGTCTGGTACACAGGCTCCGTTTTGCATAGGGCTATTGTTGGTGATGTGAGCAGGCATAATCGAAATTCAATAAATTTTCAAACAGCTTGTATGATTAAAATGCTTGCTCAAAATTCGCATAAAGACGCTCAAGTATGCTTATTCAAAAAGTTGATCATGCATGTTTGTTATCAAGCTTGCAGTTACATGTATAGCCACCTTAATTCGTCTAAATTTCCTTGTTTAAGTAACATGTTAAATCCATATCATGTTTATAAAATACAAAACATGCAATCGATTAAACTATTTATACTTATGCCATGCATATAGCCACTGACGGTCACTACTGTGTCATTGATGCATGCTTGAAATATCATCAAATATTTAGATCACTTTCAGCTGGTCATATTAGTACATATGTATGAGGGGTACAGATGCAAAACTCACATTATCCATAATTTTTCGAAATAGAGTTCGTGGCGTTATCTTGTTCATCGTTTTGAACTACACCATTTTAAAGTTTAGAAGTGGTACAAAACTCAAATTTTCGTATTTATTTTAAATTGTGGAATCTGTGAATTGTTTCAAAAGTCACATTCTCCTACGATCTGAAGTTGCCAAAACTCACATTATCCATATCCACCAATGAAAAAGATTAAAGCGATAAACCAATATGGCCGACTGCCTAAGGAGAATGTGAGTTTTGCTTCTCTTCTTGTTTTGCTTTTCTAGATGGTTGGTTCCGTGTTTTTCCGATATACCATTGAGTTTGTTTCCAAGTTCCTTTTCTTAGCTTAACTTCATGAATTTTAGTGTAAAAAATATATAGAGTAAAACTACCATTATATCCAAAAGTTGTATCAAAACTCACATTATATAAATTTTAATTCACTTTCTTGGAGTCAAATATTGTTGTGCTGTTATTTCACTAATTGAGAAGCAAATTTAAAGTTCTAATACAAATATAAAAAAAAAATTCAGAGCCTTGTCACTTGAAAAGTGAGTGATTCCTTCTTCCTGAAATTTTTTTAAAAGTGGATAACGTGAGTTTTGCATCTATACCCCTCATATGTATGTTAAGAAAAATATTGGATTATTTTTAAATCTGTAAATTTTTCTTGTAGCCATCACAGGATATATAGAAAATAAAGAAATCATCTCAATAAACACTAACCGCTAGTAAAACAACAACTGAAATTTCAAAATTAGCCCTACAAAGTTAAAATCTCTATTTTCGGTAGCGTTACGATGCCACATCAATTTGTCGTCGTTTATTTAACTCACAAATGGTCACATGGTGGTCCCCGCCAGACATCCTGGCACCAGCCCTTACTCCATAGCCGTAGGCGTACCGTTTTATTTTTATGAGGTGAACATTAAATAAACAAACGCACTTTTTATAAGCTGTTAAAGGGTGTAAGCTAGGACGGCATTTTATTTTCTTTTATTGTAAACGTCTTCAGGCGTGAATGCGGTTGAGGAGATTTTTTGGCTGTCGATATCTTCCTCACGACCACTATCGAGGATACGAGGATAGTGAGAAAAGGAGGAGAAAAGAGATTTGTTTTTCATAAAAGATTTCATAAAAGTGAAACAAATAGGTTATCATTTTTAGAATTCAATGCAATTCTTACATATATTTTTTTATAGCACTATATTACGTATTACATTATTAAAAAGCAAAATGTTCTAACTCAAAATTGCAAAAAATGAATTGAAAAATTCTGCTTGAAAAAACTGCTCGTCAAAATTAACACTATTAGCGTCATTTGTGTTCTATTTGGGCTAGAAACTTGCGGTTTTTAAATTTCGGTAGCCCATAGGATTGATTTTAATGTGCCAAAGATCGCTACACTGTGACTTAAAGGGTTCGCCGTCCACACCCCAAAAACTAACCCTAAAAAGGTCGTAATATAAATTCACAAGATTCTGGCGGTAATTCAAAGACCTGCAGGATAGGGCTGAGAAGAATGCTGGGGAGTAGAAACCCAATCCTGACACACACGAAGACCTCCCCATCCTCTTGATCGTTTGGTCGTTGTTCCATCCCTTCACTCCTTTTCAGGTCCTGGGAGCCACCCCTCTACAGTTACGCTGGGTTTTGCAAGGTCGGACCTCTGTTGGGCAATTAAATCAATCCTAATGCTGCCCAATAAATTGGTACGGGGTGCACTTTCACCCACTGACAATTCAAGCACCGCCCCAGGTCACCCTTCGGCTACCTCCCATCCTTTAGTTCCGCTCTTTAGATCACGCTTTCAATCTTAAAATTAGAGGAAATAGGAGCTGTTTGGATGATCTGCTTTGAAGGTGCTGGTCCAGCTGATAGTTCACGCGAACAAGTTTCAAATAACACTAGTGGCGCGGACCAAGCATCTCTCATGAATTTCGCGATTGTAGATTCACACAATTGCAAAAGAAGATTGTGCTACCATTTACTTTGGCAGCAATCGAATCGCCCAACAGAGGTCCGATCTTGGAAAACCCAACGTAACTGTAGAGGGGTGGATCACCGGGGTTGAAAGAGGGTTGAACGAACGAGACAGCAACCAAACGCTCAGTACTTGTTAGGGAGATCTTAATATGTGCCAGAATAGGGTTTTTACCCGCTAACATTCTTCTCAGTCCATCCTGTAGGCCTATGAACTCCCGCCAGAATATTGTGAATTGATTTCGACACGGGCTTGGTTTTTGTGGTGTGGACGCAGTGGCGGCTCGTGACTTTTTTTTTTGGGGAGGCAAACATATTTTGTGAAAATTTATGTTTCATAAATTTTGGTGGTGGTAAACATGGTTAGTAATATGCCGCATAGTTAGGAGAAGGACCTCTAGTTGGTCAATAAAATATATTAAGTACATTTGTCCTTGTTCAATACATTGTACGTAATATATTTTATTGGTTCAGCAAAACCATCGGGAAGATGTAGAGTTTCTGTCAAATTATTTTACAATTAAAAGATGTAGTGAAATAAAATATGGATTTTTGCCAGGACTGCGTCAATTTCGATTTGACGGGCTGAATTGATCACTTTCATAATATTTTGTTTGCCTAAAAGATGTAATTTACAAACATAACTAATATGTTCCTAACTTTTTTGAATGTGTCAACTGAACGAGATAATTTTAAGATTTTATCAAATCGAGACTTTGTCCAAGCATCTTCTCTCCGATTTGAAAATAATACACACGGCCAACACAATAATTTATTTAAAGTTATAGAACCACTTCGAATATTTATTTGAGTGTCATGACAACTCGTATTGTTATTTTTATGAAACAAACTGCTACACCCGCCAGTTACCTACATTATAATTTTGTATAATTAATTAAATAAGACGTTCAAATAATGACTTTCGTAAATAATATGGAACACATTCAATAATTATTACCCTCCTATACCACTCAAAACACTCAAAAGAACCCGGCAAGAATTACGGCACTTCCAACAAAAATTTCCAAAAGACAGAACAATAAAATATAGTTTTTTGTAGATTAGGTCGTTAGGTTCATGAAATCAAATGACTAGCTTTCTGCGCTGTCACGTGTGAGAGGTGGGAGGTGGGTGTGTTTGGCTCCGCTATGCAGTTTTTTAAATTACCTTTAATGCCACTGGAGTAAAGGGTTAAATTTGTTAGCAACTCAGGTAGTTGCGAAGCTTCGTGCTTCCCTATTCCTTATAAATACATATGTGAAAACATTGGCTTCGGAGGCTTGCCACCACACGATAGAGGCAATAGGCGCTGTGTCGTTTATGAGGGTTAATATGTGGCAAATAATAGTGCCAGGAACTTCCTTGACATGTGTTTATTAATATTTTTATTTTTATAAATTAATTTTTTACCCGATATATGAATTTAAAAATGAAAGGTAATTAAAGTATTATAGGTAGTATATTAAATATTAATTTTATTAAATACAATTTTAAAGTATAGTACGTTTATAAAATAAAACTTATTTGTAATTTTCACAGGGGAGACACTGCCTCCTCTGCCTCCCCTGACGAGCCGTCACTGTGTGGACGGTAAACCCTTTACACCACAGCGTAATGACTTTACGTCATTAAAACCAATCATATACATAAAAAGACTACCGAAATTTAAAAACGGTTAGTCTCTAGCCCGAATAGAAAACAAATGACATCCATCTAAACAGTATTAGGCTAATTCTGACGAGCAGTTTATTTAAAGAAATCTCACAATCAAAGAATTTGAATCTCTGAAGTCAAAGAATTTGAATATCCATTGTGTCTAAGATAAGGATGCGTTTCTTGTGTATCTGGGGAATGGTAAGAGGTACAAACTTTGTTAAATTGGGAAAAACTTTAGTTTTTAGATGGCTATTCTGTATAGGGATGCATCTAAGATGGTTTCTTGCAGAACTCTGTTCCTACTGAAATTCCTTTTAGTAGTACCTACAAATTGGAAGGGAATGGAAAGGAAAATTTTCTATCGTTGCTAAATAAATTAAAATACATCAATTATGTTTTGAATCACGGCGGTTCAATATTGGGCTCAAAAATTGCATGAGTTGACGAGTAATTTATTTTGTTGACTATGACAGGAAATTATTACTGAAGAAGAGAATAGTTCAGGAGAGAAATTTAATCAGGGTATATCCCATTTTTCCACTAAAATATAGGATATTCACGTCGACATTAACGCTGTTTATAGTAAAGTGTATGCACTATCTACCATCCACGAGTGTTCGCCATATGTCAATTAGTTATCTAAAATTAAAGCCGTGCGTCCTTTTTCCCGAAGCGAGAGTTTACCCCACTCTACTCCACCGTTATTAAAATATGTAACAAAAACCCGTGGAAGTTTTTTAACCTTGTTTAACTTGACGCTTTACTGCCACGGAAAAGGCATAAAAGCAGTGTTTGTTCTTTCGGTTTTATGAGCAGCGTTTCTTATGCGAAGACTCCTCGGGGGGGCCCAGAGAACGGTGGCCCGCCGAAGGGAAACGGAGGGACGGCTTGACGCGGGTAGACGTCAAGTGGAGGTCCGCATGGATCGGACCAGACAGCTTGGCACCGCACAGAAACAGGAAACGGCCCAGTGTAACGCCCAACCCTCGTACATCATCTGCCCATAAAACAAGATCACGATCTTTACTCCGCACTATTAAATCTTTCACGGCCCGTCACTAATGAGACTTGCTGCCAGTGGCGGTTCGTGGGGAAAAACTTAGGTGAGCTTGATTCCAGAACTTCCCTGAAGAGGGAAAAGATTGTGGCATTTCTCTACTTTGCCAATAAAATATCTTAATGGGGTAAGGATTTTAGTGCAAAATTTAAAAAAGTTGTTTTTTCTTTCGTGTAAGTAGGTATTTACAATCTAAAATAAGTGGGCGAAAGGATTTCCCAAATTATCAATATTGAAGTAATTACAGTAACTGAAAATCAGGATGTCTACCACGTGTTCCAAACGCTTACCGCGAGCATACGTTCGTGTATTTTTCTAAGTAATAAGTAGAGTTCAGAATGTTTGCCGTCATGCGTGTTAAACTGCGTTAGACTATCCTCACGCTCCAGCACCGGGATGGCGAATTACTGAGCATACGCGGGTCCCGGCTCGTTGTCGGTCAGAGTCAATGCCGTGCGTAGCACGAGAAAGAAATACACGTGCATATAATGTACAGGGCGCTTAAAAAATACGGTTTATACTTTGATTATCATAGAGATTTATAGTGCCGACCAGGCGTTATGGCACACATTTCCGGATCTTAGTAATACGCGCATTTAGTAAATACGTCATCGACGCCATTTTGTTGTGGTAGGTTAGGTCTCTGGATGCAAACAAGTTTTGGATGCCATAAAGATTCGCGTGGGAGATGAGAATAAATAGTAACTGAAAACTTATAACAAACAATTAAGAGAAATACAGGTATGTGAGTGAATATTTATTTATTATATGTGAATTTGGAACAAGCACCTTTAATAATATTAATCAAATAGATTATAAATTGTTTGTCTAAACATAGCCTTACTTAACAGTGTTTGTATTTTTTTTTGGAAGAAATGGCAACAAATCATGCTATTACATTTTTTGTGATAGCCAAGCTGTTTAAAGATAACGAAAAACAGTTGCGAAGAGGAGAAAATGCTTATACCAGTGGACATGTAAAAAATATGACGTTTAATAGTGAAATGGAGCCAGCGATTCTTAAAGGCGATGGAGCCAGCGATTCTTAAAGGTGAAGATACAGGATGACGTGATGGAATGCTTTCTAATACTTCCATTTCGATAGAAGTACTGGGTACACTGAAAATAACCCCATATTTATGTTGTTATTAATTTTTTTAGACAAAATACTATACCTTTCCAGTTCAAAAAGTACTCGAGGCTTCAATTGTTTACCTGAGACCTGTAAACTATCCGACTCTCTTGTAGAAGTTCTCTTGGTTCGCTAACATAAAACATCATCGTTAACTACCTACTTTTTGAATATTATAGTATAGTACTCCTTACCTTTCGAAACTGGGTACCGTTTTCCTCCTGGACTTTCTTTTCTCAGGCGAGAGATGATGCTTCTCAAAAAGCTTCCCTTTACTATGTAAAAAAATTTCACGGCCATTTTCTTTCTTACCGTCTCGAAAATGACAAGAACACACACGAGCTCCTGTACCAGGAACCAGGAACCGCATCACGCCTGAAATTATTGTTTGTGTAGTATGAACAATTAAACAGTAGATTTAATAATAATATATCATTTGTGACTATAAATTATAAGACAATATCCACATTTACCTACCTAAGAAGTGTCAACCACAGTGGGCGATTTTTCATATTGAGAGGAAATCGAAAGAATTTACATGTATCTTTTACATTGTTGTGATTGCCCAACATGTTTCTTTATTATTTACTTGTCCGTTTATACAATCAAAATTATGTTCTCTGAAAATGAGGTTATGTTTTATGTCAAGCACGCATATATAAGTAAAATTAATTAGTAGAGACATTTTCTAAGAGGTAAGTGATATATTATATTGAAATAGAATATATTTTTTACGAGTTACATACCTTGCTCACCTTTAACTATTCTGTTATAATACGAAATTAATTTTTTGTTTTTATTATCTATCCAAATCTTATGGCATCCAGGATTTGTTTGCATCCAATGCCCTTACCTACCCCAACAAAATGGCGCTGATGACGCGCTCTAAATGAGCGTATAAGTTTAGGTAATAGTGCTAGAAAAGATCTCTGTGAGGAAGATGAGGGTCACGTTTATAGCCCAGGCATTACAGATTGAATGTACGTAAGCACAATTATTTTCATGTTATACGATGTTAAAATTACCGCAAAATGGGGTTACTTTGGCACCTCGAACTTACGATGCATTACGCATTAACTATGCATAGGCACTGTTACTTCATTGGTTTAGGTGATGTTTATGTCGAGTGACCATCTCTGCATTTTAGAAGGTTGACAAGGGTGGTACAATGCCAGGCAGTTACGTGAAAAAGTTGGGTGTCGGTTCGTATCGAGTGTTAAACACGTGATAATAAAGGTAGTCACAACCATCCCGATTCCCTATGGAATTAGTGTTTTTACCGTTCGAAATCTTGAACACTTTTCTGTCTTGGTGATACCAAAATATGCGTTTATCGTAAGCGTCAGAACAATTTTTCCAATCTGCCAAAGTAACCTCAAAATCCCGACCTTGTTTGGCAGCAAAAAAAAAAAACAAAAAAAGACACATGATTATTTTGTCAATGCGTTTTCTGTTGTAATCGATATATATATATATTATTATATTTTTTTAAATTTTAGGTTCATTTGGGATAATAATTAAGTTATTATAAGAAAAATTATTTGCTTCTTCTTTGACACATTTCAAAACTGGCAGAAGTTTTGAAATGTGTTTTGAAAGAGTTTGTTTTGTATCTATGATATACATTTCTTAACTAGTTATGAAATGCAAAACTTTTTCTAACTAGTTATGAAATAGACATTTATTTACATATATAGGGTCGGTCCCTATTGACTTAGGTATAGCAAATATTACCAGCTACAAAAAAATCTATGTGTAACAGAAGGCGGTGTGGAAAGGGAGGCGGTGTGAGTTGGGCTACGTCTTGGCCTCCATTGCTGGCAATAATCACAACCCGTCGTCGGATCGTCGGGATCACTGATCTGTGTACTAATGGCTAGGCAGTAAATAAGAATAAACTCCACCTTTTTCGGCAGAAACGCTTGTCGTTTAAAGGTGTAAGAAGTCTTATCCTATGTGTATTGTTGACATTTCTGACTTTTAGAAAGTCTGAAAGTGTCACTTTTTTCTCATGAATCTTCAACCCACGGGTGAAAAGTAAATTTTCCACCCGCTAAGCTAAAAGTAAATTAAATTGTCAAAATTTGAGAAAATAAAATCAATGAGAGCTCTTACTTTAATAGGAAAGAAATTCTACATTGCAGAAAATCCTCCTCAAATATTTTTTTTTTTTTTCGGTAAACTACTCTTACATTATCTCTCGACGGGAATGAACTTGTCACCTCGATATACCCCCCCCCGCGGTGGGGGGGGGGGGGGGGGTTGGGGGGGGGGGGGGGGGGTTTTTGGGTGGATAAAAAAAAGAACCTAAAATATAAAAAAATAAAATAAAATAAAATATAGGAAAAAAATATAAAGGAGGAGAGGGGGGGGGGGGAGAGACCCCGGGGGGGGGGGGGAAAAAAAAACAACCGGGAGGTGGGGGTGGAGAAAGGGGGGGGGGGAGAGGGGAAGAAAAGGGGAGGAAAAAAATTTAAAATTTATTTATATTTATGGGGGGGGGAGGGGGGGAGAAAGAAAAAAAAAAAAAAAAAAAAAAAAAAAAAAATTTATGTAAAGTGCCGGGTGGGGGGGGGGGGGGGGGGGGGGGGGGGGGGGGGGGGGGGGGGGGGGGGGGGGGGGGGTGTGGGGGGGTTGTGTTGGGGTTTTTCCCCTCCCCCTCCCCCCCCGGGGCGGGGGGGGTGGGGGGGGGGGGGGGGGGGGAGCCCCCCAAAAAAAACCCCCCCCAAAAAAAACCACAAAAAAGAGAGGGAGCGAGGGGGGGGAGGGGGGCGCCCCCCCCCCCCCCCCCCCCCCCCCCCCCCCCAACACCCCACACGCGAGCGCCCCGCGAGGGGGGGGGGGGGGGGGGGGGGGGGGGGGGGGGGGGGGGGAGCACCCACCACCCCCCCCGGGGGGGGGGGGGGGGGGGGGGGGGGGGGGGGGGGGGAGGGACGCGGGGTTGGGGGGGGGGGGGGGGGGGGGAAAAAGTGCCTCCCCCTAGAAGGAGAGAGAAAAAAAAAAAGAGCCCCCAAATTTTTTTTTTTAATAGCCGGCGGGGGGGGTGGGGGGGGGGGGGGGGGTGGGGGGGGGCCCCGCGCCGGGGGGCCCCCCCCCCCCTCATGCCTACTCTTGGGGGGGTTCGACTGGGGTGGGGAAGAGCGGGGGGCGGGGGAGAGAAAACCCCCCCCACAGAAAATAATAGTGGGAAAAAAAAAACGTTGCGGACAAACAACCCCCCCCGCCCGCGGCGCCCCCCCCCGCGGAGGGGGTGGAAAAGATGGGGGGGGGGTTTTTTTATATGGGGGGGTTTAATATTATAGGTTTGTGGGGGGGAATGGGGGGGGGGGGGGGGGGGGGGGGGGGGGGGGGGGGGGGGGGGGGGGGGGGGGGGAAGAACAAAACCCAACCCCCACCCCCCCCCCACCCCTCCCCCCCCCCCCCCCCCCCCCCCCCCCGGGCCCCCCCGGGGGGGTCCCGCGCCTTTTTGGAAGTGGGGCTATGGGGGGGGGGGGGGGGGGGGGGGGGGGGGGGGGGCGGGGGGGGGGCCCCCCCCCCCCCCCCCCCCCCCCCCCCCCCCCCCCCCCCCACCATCAACATAAATAATTTTATAAATTTTAAGTGAAAAAAAAAAATCAAAAAAATAAAAAAAAAAATCTTATAAAAAACCCCTCGGAAAAAAAACAAAAAAAAAATAATAAAAAAATTAAAAAAGGGGGGGGAGAAAAAAAAAAAAAAAAAAAAAAAAAAAAAAAAAAAAATGTGTGGGGGGAAAAATTTGGGGGGGGGAGGGAAAGGGGGGAAAAAAAAAAAAAAAAAAAAAAAAAAAAAAAAAAAAAAAAAATTTTGGGGGGGGAAAAGGAAAAAAAAAAAAAAAAAAAAAATAATTTATTTTTAAAAAAAAAAAACAAACAAAAAAAAAAAAAAAAAAATTTTTGTGGGGGGGGGGGGCCCCCCCCCCCCCCAACGGAAGGGGGGGGGGGGGGGGGGGGGGGGGGGAAAAAAAAAAAAAATAGGGGGGGGGGGGGGCCCCCCCCCGGGGGGAATTTTTTTTTTTTAATTAAAAAAAAAATGGGGGAAAAAATAAAAAAAGGGGGGGGGGGGCGGGGGTTTTTGGAAAAAAATTACCCCCCCCCCCAGGCGAATATATTCCAGTTAAAGTCTCCACCGTGTATAATATATTATCTTTAGAGATGTTTTTACATATGAAACTTCAAACTGACAATGTTAACAATCCAACAAAGCCTACTGTCAACCATTTTTTTATATCATTCTTAAAAATAAATAAAGGCATTTATTTAGAATACATATTTTTGTAAACATAAGAAAAAAAAGTAAGAAGCACATTAGGAAATGCAATTTTGTTTAACTTGTAATTTTTCGGGATCTAGCTTTGCTCGTCCCGTAGAAATTACACTCGTGACACAAAATTATGTATCTTCCATAACTGGTTACATAAATAGCTACCGATTTCGCGGAAAGAAAAACCTCCCAAATCTGTCAAAGTAACTCCGTTTTACGGTACTTAGCTTTGTTAAAGTAAATGATATTTACTGTGGTGGTGGCCATGGTGTATTAAAATGTATCAGTTTGATCGGGGCAAAATTTTGTATACATCTTCAGCATATTCGTGGCTATTTTGAATAGATGATAGCCACGAATTGAATTTTTATATCTCTGGAATGTTAGGCCCGTTGCACAATTAACATAGACGTAAAATGAACCATAACCACAAAGATGACGTATATGAAAATAATGTTCTTGTCTACAACTAATTCAATTAACATTAGCATTAAGAATGACCTTCAATCATCAATAACCGTAAACATAAAGATTAAATTATTTTATCTTTATGTTTAAAATTACGTTTTGCCAGTTATACCAACCTTGTGTCTGCACTCTCGTGAAATGTGGGTCAGGTTACCCTAAAATACATTAGTAACTAACACTAATTCATACTAAATTACTACAATATTAGTTAACAATTCGATGCCCATCGTTTCTTCTAATTCCAGTGTAGTTTCTGATGTTTCACACAAAATGTTTAATTTAGTGAAATTGGCTAAACTGAATTCTCTATGCGGGAGTTTTAAAATACACACGATTTTACGCAGATTTATTGTGGACAAAATATAAAAATTACATTTATGCTTATGGTTATGGTTGTGGTTAGCTCAATTGTGCAACAGGACTTAATCTTTTAGGCCTTTTGCACAACTAATATAAACGTAAAATTAACCACAACCACAAAGATGGCATATACGAAAATAATGCTCTTGTCTACAACTAATTCAATTAACATTAGCATTAAGAATGACCTTCAATCGTCAATAACATAAAATGAAATTATTTTATCTTTTCTTTAAAATTAGTATAAAATTACGTTTTGATAGTCATACCAACCTTGTGTCTGCACTCTCGTGAAATGTGGATTAAGGGTTACCCTTAAGACAGTAGTAATTAACATTAATTATCATTATTAATTAACAAAATTATTATATTAACAAAATTTTATTAATTAACAAAATTAAAACATTATTAATTAATGGTGAACGGTTATTTCTTCCGGGTTTTGCCGCGGTCGTCTAAATTGACTTGACGTTTCGCTGATCATGTTGTCAGCTTCTTCAGAAGGTGTCTAAAGACTGTCTTTATACACCTTCTGGAAAAAAAAAAAGACAGAATGCTCAGCGAACAAGTCAGCTTATTAGATCGACCGCGGCAAAACCCGGAAGAAATAACTTCACCACTGGACAACAGCCGAGAAAGCCAGCATTCTATTATTATTAATTAACATTAAAAAAAAAAAATTAACAAAAATTAATTTCATTTCATCATCATCAGCTTTAACAGAGTGTGCTAAGTGTATGTTAAAATATGTTATGTGCTAAGTGTATGTTAAAAACAAGAAGACTAGAACTCATGGAGACCGAACTGGTCTTTTCGCTGTATAACGCGACGGGCTCGATATTCCTTGTAAACATTGTTACTTTCTACGTTATAAAAATATCTAAAGTATTTTTTTCCTTTGGAGGCGGACTATTTGCCTAGAACTGAATGTCAAGTAGAAGGTTAAATGGCAAACTTGTCTGTTCATTATCATAAAAACTGAACAAAAACTCAAGATCTCACAAAAAACGATCTCATACAAACACACGAGCATAGCAACTAATGAATAATGTTACTTAATTATTTGATGAAAACAAGTAGCGGAAGTTTTAGTTATATATGTGATGTGAAGTTTCTTCAGTTTTTATTAATGAACTCCTTCATCATCAAGTCAACACGTATCACTTTTAAACAGGGTTTATCAATTACTTATTTAACATTATAAAAAAAAGAACGTTCAACAGGTTCGAGCATTCTTGTACCACCAAAACCAAAGTATCAGAATCATTACAACCCTTCGACGTTTTGATAATATATCAGTCGCATCCAAAATTCCTCAAGAATATTCTGAATTTGTGTTGGTGATATAGCCCGCATCTCACTTGTAATTGTCTAATGGACGTCCTCAAGATTTCTTGGCCTAATAACAATCGTAGCAGCATCCAGCATAGAGCATCGTCCTGCTGTAACCAAATGGAATGAAGTGGTATATCTGTATCTTCCTGATTGGGGAATATTACGACCAGCGCTGGAAAAGGATAATTTTGTAAAAAATACATGACTCACGAATACCAAGACACTGTGTGAATTGCTCGAAGGCATTTGGGAGATTTGGGAAACGCTTTTTTTGTACTTGCTATTAATGCTTAATAATGTTATATACATTGGGAAACATTTTTGAAACGTTTCTAATTTCTGTTACCAGAAGTAAAGCATGTTTACACGTAACATATAAACACGGACTCACGCTGGATGCCGAAACGTGCGAATGTGTGAATGTCCGTTACCGCACCAAAACGCACTAATCAAACCAAACGATCATTGAGAGATCTATGTAATCATAACATATGATATGTTGGTAAGCGATCAATGATCGGTAGTTTATATATTTATATTTGATATTTTATGATCACTGATCGCTTAATGATACCTCTGTGTGATAAATGCAATCAATGATAGTAACGATCCTAATCTACTAATGTAATAAATATAGAGGCATCCAAAAAAAAAACGTCATCATCTCTGGCTATGAACGAGAGATATGGAAATAGCGGTCATGTCTAAGCTTTTCGGTTATGTCAAACTTTTGACAAGTGACTGTCACAATTTGTAAAAAAAAAACAATGTCTGTCATATGATGTGACATTCTTGACAAGTAAATAAGGTTATAAATTCGATTAAGAATAGAAATACGTCTTTTTTTTCTCGGGCAACTTTGATGACGTTTTTTTTGGATGTCTCTATACAAACTCTAACAGTAGTGGTATGTTAATTCGTGCGCATACATGCGTATATTTTCTCACATCTGAATAATCCGCACGTTTTCGCATCCAGTGTGCAACTGGGCTTAGGGAATAGCCTACCACACGCATTGTTGTGGCGTGTCGTGTCACACCATTGCCCATACACAGCAAAGCCTGTTGAGACTTGAAAGTTTTCTAACCTATTGAAAACCATCGTTATTACTACACCATTACACTCTTGTAGTCTTTTGATAGCGCTGTTCTGCATGAAAATCCTCCCCGCCAAACTAATGTGTTATTTCGATAATTTCTTCATATGACACCCTTACAGTGATCTGTAAATTGTAGCAAATAATCACGTAGCAAAATCTAGCGAACATCAACAACGTTTTAATTGATCGCAAAGCAGGTATAAGGATGTACCTATGCGGTATATAAGTCTGAAGATTGAAGACTAGTCTGAAGGCAGTTTTATTGTTTAATGGAAACGAACAACCATCTGTTACCGTGGGTTAGCTGTAAATATGAAAGAAACGTACTAGAACATGCGTATATTCAAACATAAAAACAAATATCATAAATGGAATTTGTGCCGATCTAAAAGTTGTTGCACTACTTACAGGACTCTGCAGTCCTGTGACTACACCGAATATTGTTGTTTTTTATGCGAATGGGGTAGCAGAGCTAAAAACTAGCAGCAGAAAATGTATTTTCCTCCTCTGCAGATACTAAGGCAGATACATATAAAAAAATTGTTAAAGTCTTAAATACAGAAGGAAATGTTTTTCTTTAAATTGAGACGAAAATTCGTGCGTATAACTTAAAGCTTAAAGAAGGAAAGGCAAAGCTTAAAGAAGGAAAGTTCGTTGGACTGCCTTCAAAAATATGTGTAGCAACTTCCTAGGTAACAAGAAATCGGAGAACTACAAAGATCTAGTAGAATAACTTCCAAAATCCAGAACTTTTTTTTTTAATTTAATACACGTACTATAACATTTATAACATATCTTTTACAGTCTGTCTTGCCAACACATAATCAAAGCTATTGATTTGTGTGATTTAATTTTGATTTGATTTTCTTTTCCACGCTTTTGCGTACACACGGAACATGCTGTTAGCAATTTCAACTCGAGACTGTATTTATTTGAAAAATCCTGAAATGATTCTTTATCGAGGGAGTGAATTGATAAATTATAGGTTATCAAAATGTTTTATAGTAATTTTTTCATTAATAAAGGAAAAAGAAAATATTTAGAAGACATGAGACATATAAAGAAATGTTTTGGCTATTTTGTGGTGAGGCAGTGCCTCATCTGCTTTCCCCGACGAGCAGCCACTGCATGCTGCTGATGCCAATGCCGTCGATTGTTGCAGAGGAAAACGCCGAAAATAACACACTGAAACGTTATATTTCGCTGTAGACGTTATTGTTTTAAGAAGGGTGCGGTTATGGGTCTATTTTAACTAATCCATTTTTCGAAACACTTCCTGTAACAGTCGAATCGTAAAAACACCACAATATTTTCAAAACACAATATTTGTTTAGTATCAGAAAACGCTACCTACCCACGGAGGCTGGGAATTGGGAACGTTACGAGCTCTGACCTGGAAAATGATAACTTAGGGGACGGAATATTGAATAACAATTAAAATACAAATTAACGTTAATAGGAACCAATACTAACAGATTTCCATAATAGGTTTTGGATAAATGTTTTATAATATTAACGTGGGTGGTCGTAAGAAATTGAGATCAGCAGAATCAACGCTAAGAAACATGTACAGGATTGTCCGGGAAATAAGTGTACAATGTTGCTAGAGGGCGTTCGATTATCGGAGGAAATTTTCCTGGTAGAAAATAATTTTTAAAGGTTTAAATGATAACTGCATTAAAACACAAAAAAGGTCTCCTACTTTCTGGTTATTATGATCTCTAGCTGTCTGAACACGTAGTCATTTGAAAATATTTTTTATTGGCTACACCGTTCATCCAATGAACATTTCATAACGGGTTGAAAAACTTTTGCATCAAGTCACCTATACCAGGAAAAATCGGTAGTCATTTCTCATGCAATAAAATTATATGAGTAGAAAAGTAACATCGACATTAATTGTCAGGTGTTTATATATTTTTTTAAAGCGTTCTGTATAGCATCAAAAAAGACAGTTCTATATTAACTTGTTATTTAAAGAAAAACAAAAACCTTCCGATATTTTGACCTCCTGCAGTGGATAAACGACACATCTATGGTTGGGCATACTGTTCTGTTTATTTTTACCGAAAAACTAATCAGTAGCAAATTAAGTGAATTGGCAAGTGATATATTAATATTTTTTATACAATTTATATAAATAAGATTAAAGGATTTCAACTTTAAGGACAAATTTAAAATTAGATATTAGAAAGCTATATTAAATGCAAGTTTTACAAAAAAAGTGTGATTGTTTGTCTGTAACCATTAAATGTTAGATAGAGAGAAAATGTTGTTTTGAATTATTTCATTCTGCGTTTGAATTTTAATGTTGAAAAATTGTGATATATCTTATCTAAACAAATCTGAGATTTCCACTATAAAGTTAATGCTTAATAAAAAAGCTAGAAACTAAATCGCCAAATATATATGTATATAAAAAATATACACATACAGGGTGTCTACTTTTATTTGTGTACAAATCCATATAATCCTCTTTTTTCAATATAATCGAACTTTTTGATTTTTGTTTTAAAGACTATCAAAAACGTGTCTGACCCTAGCATCGATTTTGTTGCAGCTCAAAATTTTGGACCCCTAGGGTCAAAAGGTGAAGTTCGGTGAAGGTCCAAAGTTTGGTATGTCTCTTGAGAACTTTAACTTTGATAAGTTGTCTACTTTTTTGCAAATGTTAAAAACAAATTGTTGGTTGTATGTGATAACATTTGCCGAGTAGAATACACCTATATTTTTTTCACATTTTTTGGGTTTTTTTTATACCAATCATTAGGGGCAAAACATTTTTAAATTAAAAAATACTCTTTTTTTTGTTTTTTGTTTTTCTTAAAAAAAAAGTTCATTCATTTTACTATTTTACTACCGATCCCTTCTAGTCCGATAATGGGCCTGAAGTAAGTTCAAGGAGAAAACAATTTTTTAAATTATGATAGTTTAAAAAAACTACTTTTTTAAAGGCTTTTAAAATTTTTTAATTCATATTCGATGTAAGATTTGCGTAATTTACAATGAAAATTAGTGACGTCAGAGTTATAATTTTACTTTTTTCATTTAAAAAATATTTTAATTATTTTCTTCATAAATTTATAAGTAAAAATTGTAAATAATTATTTCTAATATTTTATTTTATTAAAAAAAGCTTAAAATTATAACTCTGACGTCACTAAATCGAATCAATCATTGTAGATTACGCAAAACTTACATCGAATATGAATTAAAAAAATTTAAAAGCCTTTAAAAATAGTTTTTTTTTTAATTATCATAATTTAAAAAAAAATTCTCCTTGAACTTACTTCAGGCTCATTATCGGATTAGGAGTAGTAAAATGAATGAACTTTTTTTTAAGAAAAACAAAAACAAAAAAAAAGCGTATTGACAGACTTTTTAATTTTAAATTTTTTTGCCCCTAATGATGGTCAAAACTCAAAAAATGTGAAAAAAATATAGGTGTATCCTACTCGGCAAGTGTTATCACATACAACCAATATTTTTTTTAACATTTGCAAAAAATAGACAAATTTTCAAAGTTAAAGTTCTCAAGAGACATACCAAACTTTGGACCTTCACCAAACTTCACCTTTTAACCCTAGGGGTCCAAAATTTTGGGAATCGTATTTTTTTCGAAAAGCTACCTCTACACAAATTTTGGGCCAAATCTAAAATTTTGTTGTCCGACTTGACATGAAATGTCTCATGTGTATATAAATAAACGTAGACACCCTGTATTATCGATTATATTTGCAATCGATTCACTGCATGCTCCCTATGTTAAAAAAATATGTGCCTATACTGTATACATATTAGGGTGGTCCAAAAAAAATTTGTTCTTCCGGTCCTAGGCTTAAATCATACTATTTGATTAGTTATTACTAATTCCAGAAGATTAGCTCATTTAATTAATTCTTAGAGGTCGTTGCTGCTTTTAGAGGCTCATTGGTGTTTTATTTTCCCATTCAAATTACGATCAACGCTGCCATTAGGATAAAAAATTCCAATAGAATACAAAAGAGACCTACATTACCGACACTGAAAATGTTTTATACGATATCCGACTGCCAGAAAATAATATGAGCTGCCATAATTTTTTTTAATTGTTCGCGAAACGGCACCACGAACGAATAATGACGCATTTCCCATGTAATTTGAATGGGAAAATAATACACCAATGAGCGACCTCTAAAACTTAATTAAATGAGCTAATCTTCTGGAATTAGTCAAAACTAATCAAACACTATGATTTAAGCCTAGGGCCGGAAGAACAAATTTTTTTGGACCACCCTAATACATATACAGGATGTCCCATAATTATGTTAAAATTTTTAAAGGGTGTGTTTTGCAGATGATTTTAAACGGAGTCTTTAATATAACATTTTTCGATTAGTGCCCTCCCTGCAAAGTTATTAGCACATACAAGGCGAGCTAAAAAATACATTTTTTGCTTTTTCTTTTTTTAATTTTAAATCTCAGTAACGGAATAACATAAGAATTTCAGATTTGGTGTACGTCTTTTACTAACGGAAGGACATCTTGGTGTAAAATTTTTATTTTTCCTCTGCATCCATATAGCATTGAAATAAGCGACCACCATATATTTTTTTGACATAACTTTTTTTATGGGTTAATTTTTAAAATTACAAAAACATGTCCGATATAGCACAGTACTTATGAAAACATTTTTACTTTATATTTTTTTCGAATAAGCAACAGTTATCAAGGAAAAACATTAAACTCCTTTTATTGTCCTACTTAAATTGAATTATGAATATTCGTAAAAACGTATAGTAGACAGTGTAACTTTAATTTTCTTTTAATTGCACTGCACAAAGTATTTTGCATACAATATACAGGGAGGTCCTCCGAGAACTGCATTGATCGATTATGGGAAAACTATAATTATCAAAAATCTGAAAATTTGGTGACATACTAAGGCAGATGGGGGACATACACTTAAAATATTTTCACGTTAATCTCACTTCCGGTTATACCGGAAGTAGATATCAACTTTGTTATTTTAAATGGAATGCCCTGTATATCAATATATTTTTAGATTCTATGGTGAATTCTAAGAATATTTCATGTATAATGTCCTATACCAAAGTTTAAACGGTTTTGAGATATTTAAGTTTTTATGTCAAAAATGACGTCTGCAGGCCCTAACGTAATTACCAATTTTTCCTATAAGAAAGCCTTTATTATTCAATTTGGATCAGATTCCTTGTTGAAAATGATCCACTTTAATGGATTTTTTGTAATATTCTGATAACTATAATTAGAAGGTGTTCAAAAAATGAGATCAAAAATCAAATTGAGAAAAATGCCAAAAATCAATTTTTTTCGCATGGAAACCCCGAAATTTCATAATTGTATCTTATTTAGCATTAAAAATAAGGGTAAGTTTGTATAAGGTTGTTTATTCTAAAAATTTGTAGTTTTGAAAATATTGCTAATTCAAATTTTTATATGGAGATTTTGCTGAGGATTTTAAGTGCAACTACTCTTACTTGGCCAGGACGAAAATGGCCATGTTGAACATTCTTAAAAAAATATATAAAAATCATTTTAATAAATGTTCAAATTTTTCGCACCTAAGCAGACAATTTTCATGAGTGGCTCTTCTTATTGATTGAGGATTAAGGTCTTGGAAGGCTGTTCTAACTCGCCGCATGCAGTCTTCTCTGGTGGTTAATGCGGTGTTGTAAACTTAATTTTTGATTGCTCCCCAAATACAAAAATCAAGTACTGATAGGTCGGGGGACCGTGGTGGCCAAAGATGTGGCCCATTGTTGGCTATCCATTGATCGTAAAATAAGTTCTGCAGGTGATTGTTGATTAAATGACCATTATGCGGAGGCGCCCCATCATGTTGGTAAAATATATTTCTATAATTAGCCAGTGCCAAGTTGTCTAAATAGTTAATTTCAAAAAATTTTTTAAAATGTTAAGATAGCGCTCACCTACAAGTAAAAAACGTATTTTATATCTAGAATACTTCAAAAATGTCCAACTTACCATTTAAATTATCTTGGTAGAACTCCAGAGCCACGACGCCATCATTTCTTATGGCACAATAAGCATTAAATTGCCAAGATTCTTGAAAGTTTCGTTCTCTAAACGGGTGTACATTGTAGTCGCTTCAATAATGAGAATTGCGTCTATTAAACACCCCATTTTTTGTAAGCTTTGCGTCCGACCAAATAATATTATCCAAAAAAAAAATCATTTTCTTGTGATCTATGTAAAATAAATTGGCAAAACTCCACCCTTCGTGGAAAATCGGTCACTTTTAAATGCTGTACTATGGAAAATGCATATGGATGAAACCGTTTCCGTAAAATTCTTAAAATTGATGTCTTCGATATCCCTGATTCTAATGCTACTTGCCTTGTAGAAATTGTTGGATATGCGGCAAAATATCTCAAAATTGCGATTGGAATATTTTCATTGTCAACAACTGGTCTGTTTCTATGTACTCCAGGTTTAACGGATCCAAAGTTCTTGAAGTTTTCTATAATACGTTTAACAGTATTTGGTGCCGGTTTCTTTTTCTGCGGATATCGCATTGCAAATGTATTATATGTTCTTGAAATAACTATCACATTCTCCATAAATAATAAATACATTTAAATAATATTCATTTGTATAATTTAAGCGTCCCGGCATGATTATTAATAATAATTTTCAAACGGTAAGTGACAGTTGTGTAAACAAACATAGCAATCGAATGTTTTCAACATGGCCATTTTGGTCATGGCCAAGTAAGATTAGCTGCGCTTAAAATCCGCAGCAAAAACGCCATATAAAAATTTAAATTTCCAATACTTTCAAAACTACAAATTTTTAGAATAAACAATCTTATACAAACTTACTCTTATGAAAATTGGGGGTTTCCATTTGAAAAAAATTGATTTTTGGCATTTTTTCTCAATTTCATTTTTGATCTAATTTTTTTTGAACACCCTATAATTATAGTTATTAGAATATTACAAAAAATCTATTAAAGTGGATCCTTTTCAACAAGGAATCCGACACAAATTGGATAATAAAGGCTTTCTTATAGGAAAAATTGGTAATTCTCTTACGGCCTGCAGACGTCATTTTTGACATAAAAACTTTTGTTGAAAAAAGTTGACATCTACTTCCGTAATATAACCGGAAGTGCGATTAACGTGAAAATATTTTAGGCGTATGTCCCCCCTCGACCTTAGTATGTCACCAAATTTTCAGATTTTTGATAATTATTATAGTTTTCCCATAATCGATGGATGCAGTTCCTGGAGGACCACCCTGTATACAGTAAGCAACAAAGTTAGTTGTGTGTAGTTCAAATGCGTTAATCATTTTCTTAAAAATGCTTGCAATAATAAAATCCAACCCCCTTGCCCCACCCCTACTGTGGGACAACAAATAACACCATCAGCCAAATCAGAATAAATGTGTGATTTAACTTGGCATATGTATGTTGTCACAACACTTATGTTTTCACTATTTTTTAATAATTTCCTTACATTTTGTTTTAGTTACCACCGTAAGGGAGAGTAAGATTTTTTTGAATTCTGTTCACTCTGTAATTACGAAAATTAATGTTAAAAAACTGTATTTGACCTATTTTAAATATTTACCCCCGTCAACCCTAGTAAGCTAAAAGCCTTTATATATGTAGATAGCCTATTACGTTGTACATGTGTCCCAAATTTGAAGTGCATATGTTGCATTGTTTGCGAATTATCAATAGTCAAGGAAAAAATGTATTACCTCCATTTAACCCCTAACCCCTAAACCGATGAAGTTCAAAATCCAATCAGCTCCAGACCTCGTCATGGTACATACGTGTTCGAAGTTACAAGTTGATATCTTAACGAGTTGTCGAGTAATCGTGTATACAAAAAAGTCTAACAGACAGACAGACCGATTTATATTAAATTTAAAATTCCGACTCTAATCGAAAAAGTTTATATACAATACTCACTTTGAAATCACCTGTGGAATACATTCTTTAAAAGTTTTAACAAAACTATGGTATACCCTGTATTATACTTGTTCCTTTAACCCATCAAGTAGAAATACGTCTTCATAAATTTTCATTGTGAATTAAAATTAATAACCGTTGCCAATTGAAAGGTGCATTAATTGCTCGAAGAAAAAATATGGATATAACGATTCTGAATTATATCCGTTCACATTTGGTGCCTTCTCTGTGAGATCCATGAGCGTAGGTACATATTTTTTTTACATTTTTTAGACGTCTTGCCAAAGTGTTCTCGATTACTATATTTTTTTTTACGAAAAATAAACAACTTTAAATTTTTACGAGAAAAACTAAAAATAAATATTGTAATAAAAAACCAAATCCTATATAATATAATGTGAAATCCTAAAACACGACCTTATTTAAAATTGATATAAACGTTCTGATATTTATACACTTCAATAAAAATGTCTATAGGAGTAGGTAGATACAAAAGTGGTGAATATTGTCATCATGCTATCGAATCTAGAGAGACAATTAAGTGAGTGACAAAATTACTATTGTACTCGTAGATCATTTCTATAAATAAATAGTTTAAAAAACTATTTATATTATATAATATGTAATATGTAGTAAGTTATTATTACTTGTACTTAATATTATATAAAGTGTAGTAATTTCTTCCGGGTTATGCCGTGGTCGTTAATTTTTGCTTAAGGTTTCTCTGCTCATGCTGTTAGCTTCTTCAGTTTGATTTCTAAAGAACGATGGTAAATGTAAATATCTGATGTTTTTGATAATTTTATATGTACATATTCAGGTCGCAGTTTATTGGTTGTGTGCATTTGTTGTTGTTCGTTGATTTAAACTCCGTTACATTTAGTAGGTACAAGTACTTTCCATATGTTACTTAGTTTGTATCCGTATTATCTGTTGAAGTTATTAGTTATTTATATTGATATCCTAGGAGAATATGGTGTACACTCAACATCCACATATCCGAACTCCAAATTTCCGAACTCACGATATTTCCGAACTTTTTCTCACGATATTTCCGAACTTGTACTTCCACACAACCGAACTTGTCGCTGATTAGTTGACGACAAAAAAACCTCGAAATTTGAAATGAGAAAAAAATGTAAACACAATAATGCGATTGTTATCAAACATTTCGATTGTCACAGAATTCTGCAAAGAGGAAATCGCCCTCCCTCAGCAGCACACCTGAGACAGGTTCTACAAGTGTTCTTCTTAGTACAAACCAGTGGAAAACACTTATTTCAAATGGCGTATCATAAGTACCGGTGCACTTTTTTGTGTCAATCCGTCCACTCAATTTTCGTCTTTTTTTCAGCTTCCGACAAGTAAATTTCTTTTTTCCCAATAATTTCTGCCACTGACGATTTACAAATATTGTACATCTTACATAGATACACAACCATTTTTTGCGTGATTTATCAGATCCAGCTTTTGCTCCAAGGTTAGCCTCTTAGCAGGCTCTTTTCTCTGCAAATAAACAGTACAATAATGTTTGTTTTGTATCACGGTTTTCTTAAAAATACATATTTTCTCATCATTTTTCATTTCAGTTTTAAATTATTATAGGTTACGTCAACAAAATGTTCAATAAAACAAGCCTTTACTTTGAATTACAAAATAATTACCTGCATCACTCTCTCCTTTGCACCTGACATTATTTTTGTTTAAAAAAACGTTGTTTTATTAACATGTACACCTGAATGTATGTATTACATTTGCATAAAAACCTCGAAAAACAAAGAAAAGGACTAGAATGAGCCAGAAAAACCCTTTGCGCATGCGCCAGCAGTTCGGTTTTCCCGAGGTGACGAGAGTTCGGAAATGTGGAAGTTTGCGGAACGGAAAAGTTCGGATGTGTGAATGTTGAGTGTACCTACTTCTGGCCAACAACTTCACTTCTTCAAAATTAATGTTGCGGCCCTTCCTTGATAGGTCATCTGCAACTGCTAATGTTTTCTATATTGTCCAATCTGCGACCTACGTAATATTTTTTCGCAGTTATATTTTTATCTGTATACATACTCCTTCTATTAGTAATTTTGAACGAATTTTTTTGTTTGGCATGTTCAATGGACTGTTCTGATATCTGTTCTGATTCTGATATGCAGGTGGTTCATATCACAAGGTAAACTAGTTGCGCTTGATGTTCTCGATTTTTCTTACAAGAGTGTTGACTAACGATTTCCTTTGTTATAGATGCTGATGAAATGTGGCGGGCTGATATCGATAGTGTTCCGTGGATGAATTATCCCAGACTGTTTATTACACGGGATCAACAGCACCTCATGAATGCTGCACCAGCCCAGTCATATTTTAATACTCTACTATCAGGCTAAGGAAAAATCAACAACCAATTCTCTGAAACTCGGAAGAAACGTCTTCAGTTGACAACGGCTATGAATACCTGTATACTAATTTTACGATACTTATTTTTTATCGCTATATTTCTATCAATAATCCAAGAGTGACCACAAAAACGCCGTGAAAAGTGCTTGTTTGGTCACCCTCATAAGTGGACTTGAATTAGTTCGTAAACAATAGCTCATGATAGGAGATTAATCCTCCAAAAGTTTAGATTTCAGAGTATTTTTAGTTCTTGAGATACCTGAGACTCTGAGTATTCTCAAAGTGGCACTTATACACTATCCACCTTATGGTAATAAGCTTCATCAAGTATTACATCAACCCATTACGACCAAGCGAAAACTACTATATCGATATTTTGCTGCAAATGTTACAATTGCGTATTTGCCATTTCAAGACGATAATTTGTGTAATAAATATGATTTGAATAATTTGTTTTATATCCTCAGATATTACTATCTGAGGGTGTGAATTTGGATGCTATTGGAAAATAACAATGTTTATTGTATAGATATTTGCATTTATTTTGTTATAAATAATTATGTTATAAATAATTATGTCTTAGCGGTTGTTATCAGGTACGGTCAGTGGCGTACGTACGTACGGGCAAGAAATACACGTGTACATAATTTACAAGGCGCTTAAAAATGCGGTTTATACTTTAATTATCATAGTTATTTTATTTATTTATTTATTTATTTATGTATTTATTGCTTCTATTGATATAAAAATCAAACAGCAAGAGTTCCATAAATAAACAAACTAAAAAGGTACGATGGTTATGTTATTACAAACAAACAAAACTGTGACACTAAAACAAAGAAAGAAAAAACTAAACAAAAAAAAATTGTGTTATACATTAAATAATAATAAAAATGAGTGTGATAATAGCCTAATTCCTATTCATTCGTTTAACACAAATGCCCGTAGTTTCAAAACTCCAATAAAAAAGTTCACAATAACTTTCAAGTAATCCGGGTCATCTAACATTTGTATAAATTGATCAAAGTTCTGTAAGCCGCTAAGTTCCGGTGGTCGAATAACTCTGTAGAGACTGCAATTCATTACAATATGTTCTAGTGTCTCAGATTGTAGAGAATTGCACAATGTGCAGGTTTCATCCTGATTGATGACGTAATAACAGCCGTTATAAGCTAAAGATAACATATAAGCATAGTTATCATAGAGTTGTATAGTGCCGACCCTGCGTTGCGTCACACTTTTCGGACCCTAGTGATAATACACGAAGAAAATATTTTACATTTCGTTAAACTGTTATAGTTGAAACAAATTATTTAAATAATTAAGTATTTTATCATCATCGTATGGGAAACATGGATCCTGCAGAAAATATACTAAATGACAAAATGTTTTCATCGACTGTTTCTTTTTTTTTTTTTTTTGTATACATATTGAAAACCATTATAGCAGGTTCGCAGTCCGCTTGTGACCTAACAAATATTATTATTTCTTGTTATACCTACTGTGTTTAATCCTGTTATGATTAATAAGATATTTTTCTTCTCTTTTTTTTTTAAAGACGTTTTTTATTCGATATTTTATAACGAAGTTAGTTGGATGGGAAATCTACTGTAATGTGTTTTTTTTCTAACAGTCGCATAAATCAAATGTTCTAATAGTGGTCATATTTGGCATACTTATGTAAATTTTGAAATGAAACAACTTTTCTTAGTAAACCTTTAAACAGGCTTATTTTGAGCGACTTTTTTGGAAATATGTCAAAGTCAGGTATCGACAAGAGTGACTACACGTGGGTTGTTCGAGTATATAATTTTTCATCATTTTTAAAACACCACTTAACCCCAAACAATTAAAAAAAAAATGTAAAAAAAAATCCCATATGATGCGCACTTTATGAAGGACACTGTATACTTGTACTTAGTTTTATAAAGTAGCTAGATTTAATGGTTACAAATAACAAACACATTATATACTATAAATAGCAAACATAAAAAATATACAAAATCTATATAAAAATGATAAACCCTAGGTAGTAAACTTATTGTGTTCATTTCCTCTAACTACGCCTATGGCGTGGACCCTGAATAGCCTTCATTGGTGGTTTGACTTCTCCATTCATCCGGTTGACAGTCATTGTGGAAGATCTCACTGGGAATTTCACCAAATTAACCAACAAATGTTTTTAATCAATGGCCCATTCACGATCCAGTTAATCTCTTAAACGTCTTCTCGCTGGTTCCTTCTGCCAGTGACTTGGGCCCCCGGGCAACCTTTGTGGGCGGATAAAGGGAGCGTTTAACAGGTATTTTGGGTATTAGAATTATCGCATTATGTTCGTGTCGATCCGGTAAATGGTTGTCTGTCAGTGAGGTGTGGGATTTTATCTGTGTTTGCAGTAAACTGACGACAGCCTCGACATATTGAATCTGCACTTGTTATGCTTTAACGGACATGGCATTGTTCGGAGTCGAATGGATATTTGGAGCAGGTGCCAATTTCTTTTTTAGTAAGAATAGGATTAAAAAACGTTAAATTTGGAAATTATACAGTGGGAACATTAACAAACTATTAACAAGAGCAACATTTCATATATAAATTATGTGTTTTGTAAATATTTGCCTATATAAATGCATGATGTAGAATATGCTACATGCTACTATGGCGATGGGTGGTGTGGTAAGTAAAGCACTTTAATCGGCTATATGTAGGGGGGGGGGGGGGGGAAGGGAGGGGGGGGGGGGGGGGGGGGGGGGGGGGGGAGGGGGGGGGGGGGGGGGGGGGAAAAAAAAAAGGACCGGGGAGGAGGGGGGGGGGGGGGGAAAAAAAAAAAAAAAAGGGGGGGGGGGGGGGGGGGGGGGGGAAAAAAAAGGGGGGGGGGGGGAGGGGGGGGGGGGGGGGGGGGGGGGGGGGGGGGGGGGGGGGGGGGGGGGGGGGGGGGGGGAGGAAAAAAAAGAGGGGGGGGGGGGGGGAAGAGGAAAAAAAAAAAAAAAGGGGGAGGAGGAGAGGAGAAGAGGGGGAGAAAAAAAAGGAGGGAGGGAAAGAAAAAAAGAAAAAAAAAAAAAAAAAAAGAAGAAAGGGGGGGGGGGGGGGGGGGGGGGGGGGGGGGGGGGGGGGGGGGGGGGGGGGGGGGGGGGGGGGGGGGAGAAAAAAAAAAAAAAAAAAAGAAAGGAAAAGGGGGGGGAAAGGGGGAGGGGGGGGGGGGAAAAAAAAAAAAAAAAAAAAGGAGGGGGGGGGGGGGGGGGGGGGGGGGGGAGGAGGGGGTTGGGGGGGGGGGGGGGGGGGGGGGTGGATATAAAGGAGAGTGGGTAAAAGGGGGGGGGTTTTTGGGGGGGGGGGGGGGGGAAAAAAAAAAGGGTTTTGGGGGGGGGGGGGGGGGGGGGGTTTAAAAAAAAAAAAAAAAAAAAAAAAAGAAAGGAAAAAAAAAAAAAAAAAAAAAAAAAAAAAATTTTTGGGGGAAAAAAAAAAAAAAAAAAAAAAAACAAAAAAAAGTAGGGGGGAAAAAGAAAAAATTTTTTTGAAAAAAAAAAAGGAAAGGAGGGGGAAAAAAAAAAGGGGGGGGGAAGGAAAAAAAAAAAAAAAAAAAAAAGAAGAAGGGGGGGTGAAAAAAATTAAAAAAAAAAAAGGGGGGGGGGGGGGGAGGGGGAAAAATTTTTTTTAAAAAAAAAAAAAAGGGGGGGAAAAAAAAAAAAAAAAAAAAAAAAAAAATTTTTTTTTTTAAAAAAAAAAAAAAAAAAAAAAAAGAGAGGGTTTTTTTTTTAAAAAAGGAATTTCCGCGAAAAGGGGGGGGGGGGGGGGGGGTTTTTTTTTCCCAGGGCCCTTACGGTTCCGGGGATACCCTAAAAAAAAATGGAAATTTGGCCAACTCGGTACAGTGATTTATTTACACATTTACAAGGTATGAGAGATCGGGGAAGTCCGGTAAAACGCGGAGATAGACTCCGGTGTGGAGCCGGTGAACGGTAAAGATGAACTCTAAAGAGGGACTGCCGGAGAGTGACTGTCCACACGGAAAGTCCCCTGAACCAACATTCCGACACCGACCTATTTAGGTAGGTTCCCCGAAACCAGTCTCCAATAAACAGTTGTAAACTAAATTAGGGAACCCAACGCAAGTCAGTTTGGGAAAACCAAACTATTATGCGGGTGTTTTTAACAGATCAAATCAAATCAAATAGGCTGTACCACGTATTTACATAAATCTACAAACGGTACATGCCGAAACGTGAGAATTAGGGTTTTACAGAAATTTACATAAATAAGTAGATACGTACCTACCACGTACATAATTCAACTAAAATTAGACCCTACCTATTAAATAACAATAGACCCTACACTACTATTCCATTTAACAATTTCTCAACTTCCGAATGCATCAAACTGTTTACTGACTATTACATTTCTTATATTAGTTTTAACGTATGGTCGTTATAATAAAATCTAGTTTAAAGTGTTCTTCTTGTTCGCCCAATATACTTTTGTTTACAATACTTGCAATTTATTTCATAAATTCCCGACTTGTCGTTGCTATTTGTTTGTGTTATCTTTTGGCTTAGGTTACATTTACGTTTACGTAGCAATGTAGCAACGTTTTTGTAATTTATTTTTTGCAGCATCGTGTCAGTGTCACGAAAATGTCTTAATTACTTTACCAAATCCGCAGGTGAATTTTGGTTTGTAAGTTGAAACAACAATTCTCGAATTTCGAGCGTTTCTCCTAAAATTCGTGGTCCATTACAGATTTTTCTGAAATGTACGTTTTCTCATCAATTTTTCTATTAGGTAGTCTTTTTGGATAAGCATTACTCAAACTATTCTTTTATTATTCAGCTCTCACATTCAAACCTCTCTTTACTAAGAGGGAAGCTTATTAATAAACGGTGTGTATTAAAAAATGGAAGCTTACTATTTTATGTTGAAAACAATTATGTGAATCACTAGGGATATGAGTACCTACATAAAATTCTTATGTATTATCAAAAACTTATTTTTCTCTGTTTCTAACAGCAAATCTAAAAATGGTAATTGTTCATTGTTCTTAACTTCATATAAAGTATTTATGTCGCAACAGTATTACATAATGTACCTGCATATACGTACTTTGTACAAAATAAAAACCAATGCAACGATGACACTACTAAATGGCTGCAGTGATACCACCACTCAATTATATTGAGATAATTTTATATTTCGCGCTTGATACTTGTTTTTATGCAGTTGGCAGCAGATCCGAAGTTACCGTGTTGTATTACTTGAAATTTGTTGACAATTTGAAATAATCTGAACCTTACATTGGCTTTAATAGTGGTTTGTGTCTTTTTTTGAGGTTCAACCTTTTATCTTGCATTGAAAAACTTGATTTTTAGAACAATAAAAGTATTGTTGTTTGCGAAATGCAAAAACAGTTAAACAGCTGCTGCCATGAGTTACTAGAATCTTTGATACGCTATTTTGAAAAAGAACGAGACAATAATAGTCCATTGCTATCTTTAATAGTTAGAAACGTAATTTAAAAATAAAATTAAAATATTAATTAATACCACAGTCCAACATAAGGTTTTAACGTGTAGCAGCTGTCCTAAACTTGAATGTTTCTATGGTTAATTCTATATCACAAAAAATGAAAAACAATGAACTTTTAAAATCACCTAAAAAGCGTAATCCTACCAAGAGGGTTAAAAATACTGTAGCATTGAATACAAGTGCTAATCGTAACATTTACAATAATTGATATTTATGTAAGAAAAACTACACTATTTGCAATGTTGAAAAAATAAGTTATTTAACAATAAATAAACACAAAGAATGAATCCGTATGCTAACCAAAATTATAATACTGAATACTGAATAATTTTATAACAGTCTTGCATATTTGCGCTCGTACATCTTAATCACATGTTTGATGACGGGCTTCGATTGTTATTTTGTATGAAGTATACATAGATATTATCAATACAGTCAAATCTGGTTCACTGATGTCACAATTTACAATTTACCAGGCGTTTAAAAATTCGATTTATACTTTAATTATTATCATAGAGTTTTAAAGTGCCGATCCTACCTTATGGCATACATTTTCAGACCTTAGCAATGACTAAGTTAGTCACTGGCGAAAAGTTTCTAATTAAATATTCCCTAAGAATGAAAAATTAATTAGTGGACATACTTTTATAATTACTGTGGAGAAGGGCTTTGTAAAATAAAAACGACAAAGCGATCATCCGACCAAGTACATTTATTCGAGTCTCTTCATCGATTTTTAATATGTCATCTCGTAGTGTTTCAAGACTAATTTCATCCCTGAAAATTTCCGTTTACTCACTACTCATTTCCGAGATAATAGGTTGGAAGGCAGGGGGGATGTGTCTGTAACACTTCTCTGACTCATCCTGTATTGAGACTCATTTGAAAATAAAAAAAAGTTGATAGCACTTCTGGTGAAACCGAAAGTTATATATTTAAATATTGATGTATCACAATGTGGCAGTAACTTTGGATATATGTAAGTTACCGAACATTTGCAAACTTTGTCCAAATAAATAAAAAAAGTGTCACGTCTATATACATATTTTTGACAATAAAGTACTGTACTGTACATTGTGTAAATTACATTTGTGAAAAATCCCTACATTTTTCCAGTCTATAACGATCACGTTTGGGTAACAAAATTTCAGCGCCGAGAACTGTAATTAATAAAAAAAATGTAAGTCTAGACTGACTACGTCTGAAAAGAAATCTATATCTATTGAATCTAAAAGAACGCATAAACAATTTGTCAAAACACACATGTAACGTCTCAGTATGCTTAACAACATTTTTTACAGCGCGCTGAAAGCGAAAATTTATCGAAGACAATGAAAAAATGTCGAGTGCTGATTGAAGCCATCTTTTATATCGTACAGACTTGTTGATTATGTTTAAAGAATCACGAAAGTCATGTCAACATTTGTATTAAGCGTGAATAAACTCATTTATTAGAGGAAGACGTTTCCTACAATGAAATTAACAAATTAATTACTTCTACAAATATTTACACTTCTGCAGAATTAGAATCTAGCACCACAAAAAATACAAAATATCCAATCAGCGGCTAACATGCGTTAATAGCATGTCTAAATTATTTATTTAAGACACCGAGATATGAATGGAACAAAGAAAATAAAGGCATTCATCTTGACATTTTACTAATGAAAATGTATGTTATAGACGCGTTGAGAAATTTAAATTTTTCCAAAAGAAACATGTTTACTAATAAAAAACTCCGCAAGTTGGTACTTTTCTGTAATAGGTATATTAATGCTATATGATGCCATGCACTGGGGTTGCTCCCCGATCTATGTTTTAAGGGAATATATGCATAAATAAAATACTCGTGTGTTGGTAGATTGGCCATATTGTTCTGTATTTTCCTCCCCGTCTGAACTAAGCTTCAGAAAACAAAGTAAGCTAATAAAGACAAAAACAAAGATGTACGTTACCGATTATGGTCATTGGTCATGTTGACTGATTATAATATAAATAAAATTTATTTTACGGTAAATGTCGAATTGATAAATTTTGGTTTGAAATACGAGAAAATGATCTCTAAAAATGTAATAATTTGTAACCAAAGAGGAGTGAAATAAAATATACAGGGTGTCTCTAAATGAAGTAGCATAAATGATAACAGTGGATCTGAAAGTCAAAGTAAGTCGATTGAAGTAAACGTAACAAGTTTATTATACACTGAGGTCCATAAGTAACGGATAAATTCATTATCTACGTAATTTACAATTTATGAGTAAAATACTGAAACACGTCAATTTTTAATTCTAGAATGACATTTTTTGAGCATAATTTTATACCTCCCCCTCCAACCCCCTTGGAGTGACAGCTACCTCTTTAAAATGTTTAAATGGAACGAGGATGCGTGTGATAGCTCATTTGAAAGGGTTCTTATTTATCTATTCAGCAATATAAGGTTTTTTGAATTTCTATAATTTTTGTATTGAAAAATATTACATTTTTAATGTTACTAAGTAAAGAAAAGAACATGAAACAGGACAGAAGAACAGTTTAAATCAAATGTTCAAACTGGGCGCCCGTTGCTTCTTGACAATGGATTGCTGAAATTCTAAATCGTTTTATATTGTTTCCGGGGTGATTTGATTAATGTCTTGCCTTATTCTGTCTTTTAAATCTTCTACGTTATTTGGTCTGTTGAAGTAGACTTTCGATTTTAGGTAACCCCATAAAAAATAGTCAAGCGGTGTCGAAGAACGAGCAGGCCACTCAATTTCACCGCGTCTACCGATCCATCTATTGGGAAAAACTTGATTCAGATAGGCTCTTACTTCCAATGAAAAATGTGGTGTAGCTCCGTCCTGCCAAACATTTCTATCAATTTCATTGGGGTTGTCATCATCTGGGAAAAGCATTCTTAACTCTGGAACTAAGAAATTTTGCAAGAAATCCAAGTAACGCGCGTCAGTTAATGTGCCATCAAAGAAATATGGTTCGATAATTTGAGAATTTATAATTCCAGCCCAAACGTTCACCTTCTCAGGATATTGAGTATTGGCCTTTATCATCCAATGTGGATTTTCTGTACTCCAGTATCTACAGTTCTGTTTGTTGACTGTTCCATTTAAAACGAATGTTGCTTCATCAGAAAAAAGAATGTTTTTCTCATGACTCATTGTTAAAATAATGATCAACTTGACGATCAGCGATAAATAACTACATAATAGAAAAATAAGTTTTCACAGATGTAGCAAATAAAGAAGTTTAAATGTGCAATTTTTTCTGATATGTAAAAAGAAACCCTTTTACATCTTTCTTTTTATTGGGTATTTTGCGCAGCGTATCAGGGAAACCGATACATTTAAGTTGAATATTGACAAAAAATTAACTAAAAAAGTCAGATTTGACAGATATTTGGTACATAGGCACTTGATTGTATACATTACATAATAATAATAATTTTGAAATTATCAAATTTAATTTTCTTGATGAAAAATATACAAAATTCAAAAAACCTTATATTGGTGAATAGATAATTAAGAACCCTTTCAAATGAGCTATCACACGCACCCTCGTTCCATTTAAAAATCTTAAAGGGGTAACTGTCACTCCAAGGGGGTTGGAGGGGAGGTATAAAATTGTGCTCAAAAAAATGTCATTCTAGAATTAAAAATTGACGTGTTTCAGGATTTTACTCATAAATTGTAAATTACGTAGATAATGAATTTATCCGTTACTTATGGACCTCAGTGTATGTATGTATTTGTTACATCCCTGTTGAGATAAAGAACAAAGAACCCCAAAGGTTTCCAAACCAGTATACATTTTTATTAATAAATCAGGAATGTACAATGTTTTGACAAAGACTAAAATATACTTTATACTCTTTGGTTTTGATTTATATTATTTATTTTTGTAGTAGTGAGTGTGTGAAAACAAATACATTTCAATAACAAATTCAAACATTCAATTCAAAAACAAAATACGTTTCATAGGGGGCACAACGGTTAACAATGAGCAGGTCATTGTCTTTGAAACTCTTTGACCGTGCCCGTCACAGATCCTATTCCGATAAATTTGACACCTAAGCTGCAATTTTTTTTTACCTTCTTTTTTTGTTTTGAGATACGGTGTTTGAAATAAATGCATAATTATTAGACTACTACCGTTACCCTTGTTTGCATTTTTTGATCGTACATGTCTAGGGGAGAGTCTGGAACAGTGACCACTTTCGTGCTACATTTTTATTTGTAAAGAGTAGTGGCGTAGTGGCTGCCACCCACTGCAGAGGGATCCAAGTAACATCCGAAGAATATTAACGGGTAGTATCCGTGAGCTTCAAAGTTTCTTCTTTTTATGTGAACTTAACTTGATGTGAACTAAATTGACCACATGTAGTAAATACAATGAGCGGTGAAAATTATGATTTTTATATCTACATATCGAAGTGAACTAATAGTGACGATTTATACCTAATACATGTAAGCGTATATTGATATAACAATAGTTTGATTATATTAAATAGATTTTGTAATTGCCCACTGTTTCAAAAATTAAGTGGTTGATGGTACAATGGTCAGGTTCAAAGTAGGTACACTACTTTATCATATTAATAAGGGATGACTACTGTACCACCATTGGAAGGAGGACTATTTATAAATGCTTTAACAGGTAAATTATACTCTTGTTTTCTATCCTAGTTTGTCCATTTATAGCATTCGTTAAGGTTGAGCCGTTAAACTACTTTGCTGTATATACGGGTGTTTCGCATAAGAACCGACACAGAGCAGGGGCATGTAGGGGAACCTAAAATATGGTGATTTAACGCAACTTACCTTTATACTAAGTTGCACCCCTGAGAAATTATAGGCCTTCAAAATGGGGTTTTAAATTTCGAAAAAAATCAATATCTCAGTTATACTTGAACTTAGAAAAACCAAATTTGGTAGACGTTGTGAGTGTACCAAGTGCATTAATCGACAGTAAGTAGAGTTCAATTGAAGCATTTTAAAGAGTTGATTAGGTAGATGATGCACCATTAAAATTTCACAGAATTTTTGAACTCGTTGGCGGACTTAAAAAATTTTCATTTTACATTATGAGCAATTTAATTCTAAAACTTTTCTTACTCTTTTTATTTTTCAAAAAACTTTGTCGTTTTCAAGAAAAAACTCGAATAACTAAAAACACTTATTTCAGCAGTGTTATTTAAAATCATCGAAAATTCAAAAGTTGGCTATGAAATTATACGTCAAACTTGACATTCAGGAAAAAAAGTTACTTAATTTTAGTTAATTGTTTGCTGAGTGTTTTAAAAATGGCCGGAAAGTTTTCATTTAGCGACCAAGTTTACATGCTATTAATGTCAGGTTTCTGTGAAGGAAACTTGTGAAACACAGAAGAAGTGTTGAAGAATATCGAAGAAGATTTTCTAATCGTATGATCCCCATAGAGAAACATTTTCCAATGTTGAAAGACGGGCACAAGAAACAGGCAGGTTTTTCAGTAGCACTCGAGAACGTTCTATTGCAATCAGGGCACAAGACGAAGAACTGATTTTGAACACAATTTGAAGATGAACCACATATCAGTACTAGAAATTTATCTCAAACTGGTATATCGCAAACTTCTGTGCACTGAGTTATCAGACGTAATCTACTACACCTATATCATATTCAAAAAGTGCAAGAATTGTTACCGGAAGATTTGGTTAAACGAGTCTGACTTTCTGTCAGATTATTTTACATCATTTACAAAATTTACAAATTCACACATCATTTACATCATTTTCAAAAGAAAATTCTCTTTACTGATGAAGCTTGTTTCACTCGCAGAGGTATTACAAATCTACATAACTATCATGAGTATTCCGATGTAAACCCTCATTCAATAACTCCTCGACATCTCCAATGCGAGTTTAAAATGAATGTTTGGATTGGTGTTATTGATCGGTATTTAATTGCTCCAGTTATTTTACCAAATCGACTAAATAGTGAAACTTATTTAACATTTCTCCAAAATACACTCCCGGATTTACTTGACGAGGTGCCACTACAACTCAGACTGGAACATTGGTTTATGCATGATGGAGCACCGCCTCATTTTAGTATTATGGTTAGAGACTTTTTAAACCACCAGTATCCAAATAAATGGATTGGACGAGGAAATAATTGCCTACAAGTTTGGCCTCCACGATCACTAGACCTCAACAAATGTGACTTATTTTTTTGAGGGACGTTAAAAGAATTTGTGCATGCCTCGCCAGTTGCGTCCCGAGCAGAATTGTGGAATCGCATTATAGATAAATGTAATGTCATTAGAAACAATCAGCGGTTATTGGAAAGAGTAGACTTCAATTTTCAACGAAGAATAAATTTATGCCTAAGAGAAAACGGTGATCATTTTGAACAATTTCTATAACTTATCAGTGCAAACCTGTTATTTCTGTTGTTTAAGTTCTTTGTTTTTCTATTAAATTATTCTTATTCCAACTTGTTGGTTGATTGTCAACTTTGACGTCTAATTTCATAGCCGACTTTTGAATTTTCGATGATTTTAAATAACACTGCAGAAATAAGTGTTTTTAGTTATTCGAGTTTTTCTTGAAAACGACTAAGTTTTTTGAAAAATAAGAAGAGTAAGAAAGGTTTTAGAATTAAATTCCTCATAATGTAAAATGAAAATTTTTTAAGTCCGTTAACGGGTTAAAAAATTCTGTCACATTTTAATGGTGCATCATCCCTAATCAACTCTTTAAAATGCATCAATTTAACTCTACTTACTGTCGATTAATGCCCTTGGTACACTCACAACGTCTACCAAATTTGGTTTTTCTAAGTTCAAGTACAACTGAGATATTGATTTTTTTCGAAATTTAAAACCCCACTTTGAAGGCCTATAACTTCTCAGGGGTGCAACTTAGTATAAAGGTAAGTTGCGTTAAATCACCATATTTTAGGTTCCCCTACATGCCCTTGCTCTGTGTCGGTTCTTATGCGAAACACCCTGTATTTCAGTTGTTTTTTTAAATATATTTAATCTGCATTATTACTATCATTATTTTTGTGATATTTTTTTAACATAATATATCTTTATTCTGACAAATATCGCCCCTAATTCTGACAAATATTACATTATTCCCCATTTTTTAAACGATAATGTCCACTGTACCACATCCTAATGGCCAATAGATATACTATCAGGGTAGTGCCAATTTATTTTAAATTTTTGTAACTCCGAAATTTTAGTTAAATTATTATTTTTTCAGTCTTACAACGAAAATCTGTAGATGATCATGTAGAATTTGTCAGTTAGTGCTATCAGGGTCGAGAAAAAGGTTAATTCCAGCTTTTCTAAAAACGTGGCTACTGTTCCAGACTTTCCCCTACATATCTAAAGGCAATTAACTTATAATATCATATACTTATAGCCACATATAACAGTTTTTGATAAAAAAAGGACAGTTGGGACCCTTAAGAATATTGTCCTTTTTTTGATTTATTGTATTTTATCTTATTTGATCTTTTTGACCTTATATGTATAATGTACATATATCCACAGACATTTCACTTATTCTATCGTATACCTATAATACTTGAATCTAACTGTTTTCGAGATATTTACAGTTTTCGATAACAAATGACAGTTAGGAACCTTAAGAAAATTGCTGATATTTCGCAAATGATTCATTCATTTATTTTGTAACACGTTTGTATAAATTCATTGTACGAACTCACTTATTTTAATAAAACTCACACAACCGTTAATTATTTTTTATGCAGGGTGCTCGTAAATATTATATAAATTCAGTCGTTTTTATTTTATTAAAAAAAAAAAAAATTCTGCCGTTTCAAACATGATTTTGTTAAATTTGAATAGCTAAAGACACTATGTATTTATCTATTCAAATAATTGCTAATCGTTCGCCATATCGTTGCTTTAAAGGTAAAACTCATTAACTAACATCACGCCAATTCTTAAAAAACCTGCGATTTTTTAAATAGAAGAGAAGAAAAAGTTATTTCAAGAAGTTCCAAAGATGCAATACTTACTGTAAAGCTTATGTACTCGAATGCTATTTTTCGTCTTATGTTAGACGATTGTAGTTTTATTGCAATGTGGTTTGATGTGATGTGAAATGATTTTTACTTTTAAACCGACGTTATAATACTTTATTAGTATCACTCTTTAATGTTTATTGACATTTTTAGCACTCGATTGTCTTCTGGCGATATACGCCAATACCTCCTATGGTGTTGGTCCTACCGTGGTGGAACACTGTGTACGTTCTTTTTTTTTAAGTAAGTTAAGTATTAAAATTACAATCTTAAACAACATAACATAATAACGACAACTCTAATTATCAGTGTCAGTTCTAAAAAATATAAGTATTGTAGTTTTTGATGTGAGAAATATTGCCTTTTTCCCAAAATTTGGAAAAAAAATCTTTTATAACAAGAGGGATTTACCTAAAGTATTGCTTTTGCTTATGTCACGTTGATTAACAATCACACCAATTATTGCAAGTTTAGTAGACACTTTTATAACATTCGATTGATGGATCGGTGGATCGAACCCTCATAAAGAAATAAGATTTTTTTTAATGGACGTTATGGATAAACGAAAATAATCAATCCAACATTGTTTATTGTTGTAAGCTGTAAGCTGTATATACACAAGCAACATATATTTTGTTTAATTTCTAAAATTGATTTTCGACACATCCTTTAAAGAATTTGATATTTGATCTTTGATTAAGTGAATCATTTGTTAAATAAGTAAGTTGGAACATTTTGGTATTCATGGTGACTCCCTTTATTGGTTTCGCTCATTTCATTCAAACGGGATATTTAAACTTAAAGTGAGACTTTATTAGTGACTAAGATATACTCAGTGGTGTTCCTCAGGGCTCCGTTTTGAATCTTATTTTGTTCACTATATACCTACATATGTGATTTGGGACAAACTACAACTATTACACTATTCACACATTATTCATTTAATGAAAATACGAAGATACATATATGCAAATATCCTTACATCGCAGTGCCAGTGGGTTATTCTATTTCCATTCTAAATTGAAAATAGGTAGAAAAAAGCAAGATTGTCAGATATATTTTCTAAAATTGCTAAGCTCACTATACAAGTATACTTCATACTTCAGTAAACTGTTAGTTCGTGACGTTCTTAGAAAGCTAGTTTGGAAATATTAAAAAAAATACATAGATATAAATTTATTACTTAGCATTAAAATAAAGCGTTTAAAATTGCTGGAAAAAAATAATTATAAATTAAAACAACTTTATGTATATTACTATACTTAAGAAAATTTTGAAGAGCTGGCAACGCCTGAGCTGCCTGCACCAGCAAATGCCGACCATATGTACTATAGGATTGCTTTATATGTAATACATCCAAATACTTATTCGGTCCACTGTGCCATAAAATTTTTACGACGTCGTTAAAATGATTTACGCCTTTAGCAATTCCACGTGTTTAAGGCGCCAGTGACGTGTATTTCAGCTAGGTTTATTAACACAGACAATTTTTTGAGATTGTCTGGCTAAATGAGCATTATTTACAGCAAATTATATTACAAATATTAAGAGTTTTGTATGCAGGCTAATTTTAATCTCCTATATTGATTTGAATGAAAAAAATTATTTCACAATTTTTGGATTTATAAAAGGTATATGCACGCCCATGGAATCATAAAGTTGCACCGCTTTTTTTGTTCCCCAGGCGTATTTATCATTTTCAATTAAAATTAGAAGGACTATACACGAATTGTTCAATACTTATTGAGAACTGAAGCACCATTTATCTAATAACTCTTGATATATCCAGATTTGTACTGTTTCAGTTAGGAAAATTTAGTCTTCGTCTACAATATAAAATATATTACCACCGCACAAATTTGATTGTATAGTCCAGCTAAATGATTTAAAAGTCTTAATCAAGACTATCATGACCGCATTTGTCATCAAGTAAAAAAGTTGATATTATAAACAAATTATTTGAAAGATAAATTTAAAAACATTACCTTCTTTTTTATAAAACCTGCATCCATCCTGTATTAGAATTTGCTAACAGTGTCTGGTCAAATATCAAAGAAGATATGCCATTTTCTATATCTAGAGGACTGTCTTTAGCTAGAGACTCAGACCTCTGGAAAATGTGCGACGTAGTTTTATATGGACGATTTTTTAATTCCGTCGTGCGACGAACGATTACAGTTGTTCATTCTGATATTTCACAAAAGCCTAGAATGCAAAGAGAGGATTTAATTAACACATATAAAATATTACATAGTGAAACTTTACCAATTCGACAATACTTTCACCTAAAGATAGATGAGAGACTCCGTTGACATTACAATTATTCATCTGTGTATGCCTTTTTCCATTTGTAGTAACAATAAATCTACGCGATAACACTAATACAAATTGCTCACATTATATACTGTACTAGCGACCCGCCCCGGCTTCGCCCGGTTTACGACATCACATTAGAAACCTCTAAAATTATCAGTGTTTCTCTACTATATTATGCATGTATTATATGTATAAACCTTCCTCTTGAATCACTCTATCTATTAAAAAAAAACCGCATCAAAATCCGTTGCGTAGTTTTAAAGATCTAAGCATACATAAGGACAGACAGCGGAAAGCAACTTTGTTTTATACTATATTATGATATGATATTTCATTTCCAGTACCTTCACGTAACATTTATCAGTTTGAAAAAATATTTTTTTACAGCTTCATACATAAATAATAAATTCAGTTTTATGTCTTCCTCATTTGGGCTTAAATTATTTATTAAAGAACAATTTTTTTTAAAGATATAAAATTTTCCAATTGATTTGTTAAATCTAGCACTAACCGTATCTAGAGAATTTGGAGAATTGAAAAAATGTGTTCAAAATTTGTATAAGAAAACATTTTGAGAACTTCTTCTGGAAGTGATATCCACGATATCTTCACACCTTTTTAGGAAATCAATTTTATCAGACAGATCAAAGAACATTATATTATTATCGCCCACATGCAAATTCTGAGATGCTCATTCAGTTCAAGTGCAGTACTTATTCTGGCCAAAAATACACAAGTCAGCTTAAGTTGGAGGCCCAGCCCGGATGCCGTCAGTTCAGACAATAGGACCTATCAGTGGCAGAGGAATAACGGCCGATTGTACGCGATGTGCCAGTCATCGACACGGCAGCCATTGGCGTAGTAAACATTACCAGATGTGGCAGACGTTTCTCTCAGAAACATAACCCAGGCTAGATAGTTTATTTTTTGAAAATAGTCCTGAATAAGGTTTCTCGGCGCGATAAATAGGTAAAAAATAATAGAAATTGATTGTGTATGGTTTGGATAAAATCGGTATGTAGGAACCTTGGTAAAAAAAATCGATACAAGTGCCGAAAATCGTTTTTTTGCGGATTAAGGGATGAAAAATATGTTTTTTTCGTAAAACAAAAAATAGCACGTTCTAGGGCTTGAAAAAAAAAAACGAAAAAAATGAGAAAATTGGTGATCAAAATCGGTTTAGAAGTTTTTGCACAAAAAAAAAACCGATGAAAAGTGTCCATTTTTTGAAATCGAATTACAAGGGTTTTAATGGTCGCAGAAACTTCGGCTTAAATTGTAGCTTTTGGTCGTGCCTATCTGCAGTAAAAATTTCATGCAAAAATAATAAGAACTTTTTTGCATAAATCGAAAAAAACTAAAAAAAGTCTTTTCGAAAAA
Source organism: Aromia moschata (assembly GCA_029963805.1). Taxonomy (NCBI): domain Eukaryota; kingdom Metazoa; phylum Arthropoda; class Insecta; order Coleoptera; family Cerambycidae; genus Aromia; species Aromia moschata. Next base: position 1,804,053 of record JAPWTK010000034.1, on the reverse strand, counting down.
CGGCTTGAACAAGCCGAACAATGGTCATAGAGCATTTTTTCTGGGCTTAAATTACTCGTCATTATATTCCCTACAAATCCATTATCGTGACTTGTTGGAGAGGTTCATTCAATCGGCTGAAAAACGCGTTTGAAAATCAAGCGTCGCGTTGCTTCGAGCGCTCGGGTAAGCGAGTGGACGCTTGGTGGGGAAGCCTCTCCTGCCGCAGACTTCTGTCAGCGCGTCTGTGGCAGGAGAAGATTCCCCACCACGCGTCCACTTCCCCTTCACTCGCTTACCCGAGCGCTCGAAGCAACGCGACGCTTGATTTTCAAACGCGTTTTTCAGCCGATTGAAGCCACAAGTCACGATAGATTTGTAGAGAATTTAATGACGAGTAATTTAAGCCCAAGAAAAATGTTCTACGACCATTTTTCGGCTTGTTCAAGCCGTTTTTCGAAAATACCTTTTTTTAGTGTTTTTTCGATTTATGCAAAAAGTTCTTATTATTTTTGCATGAAATTTTTACTGGAGATAGGCACGACCAAAAGCTACAATTTAAGCAGAAGTTTCTGCGACCATTACAACCCTTGTAATTCGATTTCAGAAAATGGTCATTTTTCATCGGTTTTAATTTTTTTGTGCAAAAAACTTCTGAACCGATTTTGATCACCAAAAACGATAATTTTACAAAAAAAATTATTTTTCGTCCCTTAATCCGCAAAAAAAAAACGGTTTTCGGCACTTTTTGGATTTTTTTACTAAGGTTCCTACATACTGATTTTATCCAAAACATACACAATCAATTTCTACTATTTTTTACCTAATTATCGGGCCGAGAAACTTTATTCAGGACTCTTTTTCAGCACTTTTCTGCTATATTGCCTGGATTAACAGTGAAATGTGTGTCTTAAAATATACATATTTCCATCTTTTATTAAGCCAGGTTTACATTAGTCGAGTAAGCGATAGGGCAATTCGCCTACTTTTTATTCTTGCTATTCTATCAAATTTTGACGCGTATTGGGTCACATAGATTAGACCTAATTAGGTCGAAATCTGAGTCTGTAGTTTCTGATGGTGAATTACGATTAGCAGGGAATTCTTATTCTAGCCCCAACCAACTTAATGGGTTTACCGTTTGTTAGTGATTCGGAGAAGACTGCAGTGGTTTTGAAGGAACCATCTTTGTTGGACATATCGGAAACGTCTAGTGTCATTTAAGTACACTAGCGGGAGATCCATACGCACCGCAGCCACATTCTCCTAGCCGGGTTACAGCAAATAGGTATCACACTGATGAAACCTATCACGGTCCATGTATATTCACACTATTCACACTGATGAAACCTAATACGGTCGAAATCCGAATCTTCGGTCCATGATGATTATGAGCGGGGAATTATTACTCTTCTTTTTCGTGAATTTTTTACAAAGAAACTACACAATGGATTGTTTTGAGATTTTTACTGTTTATTATGTATATCAAAAGGTTTACAAAATTTTTTTTTAATAATAATTAAATATCATATGTTTAAATAAAAGTTATTAATAATTGAATGCCGATGCCTTTGAAAATTCCTTTTCCACGGCGTGCAGGATAGCGTCCCATAGAATCATCTGAATCATAAAAAATAAAATCTTTTTGTAAAGTTTATGAGTATAGCTTCTATTTGAACTAAAAATAAATCATGAATTTATTAAAATAAATAAGAAAAATTGTTGTTTAAAAAAAATATTTTTTGTGGAAAATTTTCGTGTGTTTTTGTTAATAACTTACTTTTTTTTTTTTAATAACTAGTAATTTAAGGTAAGCGCGTAATTAATAATTACTTTTGCAAGTGTGTTCCTGAAGAAAATTATGTAAATTTTAGAAGAAGTGGTAAATAAAGAATGTGGGATAAAAAACGAATGGATTAAATGAAGAGATCAATGGAGCTTCTGCAAATATTTTTGGAGAATAGGTATACTGTTTGTGAACTCAATTATATTCCCTAAATGTGAAGAGAGAGGCTCATTAAGTGAGACAGACTCAAACATTGCCGTGGCTTTACACAAATCAGCGAATTGTTTCTCACTCCAGTCCTTGGATTTCGCGGTGCGGGGGCTTGGTTTTCATTGAACTAGAGAGGGTATAAAATCGCCAACAAATGCGAATTGGCCCACTATGTTATCACTGACCCGCCCGCTGAGTCGGACGTGCCTGTTAGGTGTAACAATTATCTGTCTTATTCTATCGTTCACTTAGGTCTTATTTCTTTTCCTACTTCTTGCCTGGCTACTAATGTAAGAATACATACGGTATTTAGAAGATCCATAAGAATACATGTGTTACCTGATAATTTTGCATGCTGCATAATAAAAATTTGCTCTCAACCACTCTTTTCAACTATATCAACTCGCCAAGGATTGATTACTATCGTCCTCTGCTATTTAACTATGCCCATGCTTGGTATATTACTTGTAAGAAGTATATAAAGATATAAATGTACAATGCACATTTCCTTTTGTTTATTAATCAATCATCTGCCATAACCATATCTAACCAGATGCAGATAATGACAAAAAATATAAAGTAAATATACTTGTAGGTATTCATTTTATATTAAAATAACAGTTAAATCCATTACCTACGTTACATATTTGTAATCCCACTGCAATATGATGTGTCTTTTTTATGTAACATATTCGAAATAACACCGAAGTAAGCTATGATGTATAAACTAATCCTGATGATGCTTATGGATATGGTTAAAACTAATGTTAAATTTAACTATTTCATTGATATTCGGTGGACCATACATATATACAGGGTGGCTAATTAGTGCCATCCTATTGCATGTATTTAAAAAAAAGCCCTTTTTGCACATTTCAGGTATTTATATTAAATTAAAGCCCTTAAGCGACGCCACTGATAAATATCCATCGTTACCCAATCAGTGGGACAATGGTGGATCGTAATGCCTGCTGTTCATTCATTATCACGTTTAGCATGTTAGCTGTCAAAACTCATCGTTGACAACGTTACACACAGGTACCCTTCTATCCTTCGTCTTTAGAAATCCAGAAGTACTAGTCATCTTTGTATTGACCTTTTTTTATTTCAGGAATTCCTAATATTTATGAGGAAACAATCCAAAGCATCTCTAGTAGTATATTGAATTATGTTCTTTTGCTTATATCACTTTATTAAAAGTACTATGTTAAAACGTTATGCAATAAATTTTACTTAATGAATGCTGCGTGGATGATAGAACAGTCTTTATAAAATGTCCATTGTTGCAAAAACACCAAAAAAAAAAAACTGTAAAATGTCCAAGGAATAATGAGCATGTATAATATATAGAAATGAAAATGTAATAGATAACAAATGATTATAATTCGTTATGTCAATGAACTCCTTTCTATAAAAACTGCAAAGGAGAGTCAATTATCCTTGAACAGTTTCTTGTTGAGTACTTGAACTGAATTTTACTTAATGAATGCTGCGTGGATGATAGAACATTCTTCATAAAATGTCCACTAGTTGCCCAAACGTCCAAAATAAATAAAATTGTAAAATGTCCAAGTGTTCAATAATAAGCATGTATAATATATAGAAATGAAAATGTAATAGATAACAAATTATTATAATTCGTTATGTTAATGAACTCCTTTCTATAAAAGCTCCAAAGGTGAGTCAAATATCCTTGAACAGTTTCTTGTTGAGTACTTGAAATTACGTCCCATCCTGTGGATGCGGATAACTTTTGGTGTTGACACACATATTGTTTTACAATATATTTTTATGGTGTAATTTGGCACTGTAAGAGAAAATCTTAAAATGTGATAAATCCAGAAATAATGTATTTTGTATTTTCGGGCCAGATGCCTAATTCTGAACCATTAATAAACGATCAGCAAGCCGCAGATACAACTGAATCTTATTTACAAAGGGCATAGTTAACCAGTAGAAGCTATTCTTCTGTGACATCAATAAAAATGATTCATATTCAACAAACCAATGTTGAATTAACATCATAAAGTTAATTGGACGAAGTTTTCCCTTTCCCATCAATTCCATCTCAAGTTGGCAAGGGTAACAGACAGTGAAGTGCTATAATTTTGACTGTAGACTTCTCTGACTATGTTCAAATGCTGAAGGTTAATACATAAAAACAGACCAAGTCAAAATACAACAAAGATACTTTCATGAAGAAACTGTCTCTTGGAAACAGAAGAAATGGAAGTACGGGAGAAAGCAAACACCACCTGAGTCTTCAAACGAGGAGGATATGCGTATTAGACTTACGTTATATTACAGTTCATTCAATGAGGACGTAGAATACGCAATACTTGGTGATATTGGCTAATTTTCGGGGAGGTACTATCACCATTGGCGGCTGGTGGAATTTGAAATTCTCGTATTTGAGTAAGGAAGCATGAGACCCACACCATATTTTAGGGGGTTATTACTAGACCCAAGTGCAGGTAAATATTTTTTTCCTAAATCATTAAGTAAATACAAAGTTTTTTTATTCTTATGTCTTTTGAATTTTGAGATCTGCTGTATGAGCTTATAAGTATATACAGTATCAAAATAAAATATATGTCACAAATGTTTTGCAGTCCGTTTCCAAGATTTTCTGGGGAGGTACGCCAGATTTTGGAAGAAGTTTTCGCAAATTTCATTTGAAGTGTTTTTGCTATTCTAGCCTTCCTTTTGGGTCTAGTAATAACCCCCTTATTTCTCGCGTATGTCCCATGCTTCCTTACAGAAATACGAGAATTTTAAATTACATCAGCCGCCATTGACTATTCGCCACCTGAAACATCTGCGACTGGTTGACATGTCTAAATGTGAAGATGTTTCCATGAAGAATACACAGGAATGGGAGATATGTCCATTTATATAATATATTTTTTTAAATTTCTTACCAAACAATCAGGATAAAGTTTTATGCTTCTGAAAAGATTGGTTGTAGAATTAATTATATTTTTGGTTTATTCTTATAAGATATACTGGATGACACATAATAAATCTATAATCATGGTGTACTCACCGTTTTCCCTTTATTTATTAAGACAAGGGGTCATTGTTCAGATAAGCCAATTTTGCAATTTTAGCGTTTTTTTTTCGTCAGATACCCAGAAAACAGTAATATACACCATGTTTGACAACCAAAATCGCGCGCAGAGTAGTATTAGTCCCATAAGTTAACGGGAAAAGGGAGCGAATAGGTGCTGGGTGGGTAAAATAACGCGTAAATAGTGATTTTTTTCATTTCGCATGTATCTGTGAAATTTCCCTTGCCCTTTTAGACACGTATCTCTGTAAAGGTTTCACAACAACATTGCATTTCCACATTTATGGTTTTCATTTTTTTTTCCAATGTTCACCAAATTTTCAAATGCTCATCATCTTATCTTAAAAATAAATGTCAAACTTTGACATATAATCCGTATTTATCTGACTTCCGGATGTCTCTTTATTCTCTATTTATTTTCCGACACAATTTATGGCACAATTATGCCACTCATTAGAAGAAGCAGCATTTATGTTTAATATAATATTTTTTCGCTTAATGATGAGAAATATTGTGTATCGAGTAACTTATAATTCTAAAATGTTAGCTCTTTTAGGTTTTAATTCAATCAGGAGTTTTAAATAAAAAATAAAACATACACATCCTTGTCCTCTGAAATTCTTGCGTGATTATATTTTTAGATCCCCAATGAATTCTTAATATTATCCAGTAGTTCGTTATCAAGCTTACAACCTTACAAGTACGTATCTAGCGTAACGATTTATTGGCCGAAAGCAACTACTTTACCACACTTTTATGCCCGCCTGGAATGAAAACGCCAATCTTACATCTGCTCCTTAATCGCTTCCTCGGACCAGAAAGACAGCAGTTTCTTTGATAGCCTTATCAAAGAACCTGCTGACGCGCTGAATTCGGCGACACGCAGCGGACACATTAATAACGAATCGATGCCATAATTATATCAATAAATTGCTAACCGCCACCGCTCGCAATCTCCGGTATCTTAATTTAGTAGTTCCGACCGTTCCAATTCCGCCATGGCGTTTCCGTTAGAACGTTCTAGTCCAGTCGAAATAGTCATTTAAAGCTATGAATTATGTGCCACAAAGAGGTATTATATACAGTTACTCGCAAAAAACTTTACCGGGAATTGTAAATAACCACAATTTTCTTTTAATGGGTGTGAGTATAATTGATCATAATATTTTTATTATAAACATATATGTGTAAGTATTACATACATTAAACTCAGTGGCGGCTTGTGGGTGTGTTACATGGGTGGGCACAGGGTGTGTCAGTAGGATTACTAATTAGCTACCAATGGCGCCGCAGGCGAAATTTTTTAAAATTTTCAAGGTCATGCGTTTTACTGACACTTCAGAATTTCAATGAAAAATTCTTTTATACAAATATACAGACTTTCACAAGAATAATTTTTGGGATTTGGTAGCTTCTTGAAATAATATTTAGTCACGAATATTGAGGGCTTAAATATATTAAAATAATGGGTGGCAACATGTGAAAAAAATTTGATATAGGTATCTTACCGTTATTTGTAGAGGAAATCAGCTCGCCTGTCCTTATTGTTCACAAAAATGTTAATCGCCTTTTCATTAAAGTCCCGGATTTGTTTCACAAAATTTAATACAATTAATAATTTGGTTTAAAATATGTCTGTTTTTATCCACATTTTCATTGTGACGTCTTATATTTTCACGATAAGCACTATCAAGCTGTTGCCTTATGTCTACCTTTCCCAACACACTAAAATCTAAGATGTTATGTAAATGTTTTTCATTGTAGCTAGCTAGCGTGTTTCTTAGCTCGTTCATTTAAATGTTTTAAATCACTCACCCCTTCTTGAGTCCATGCACTTTGATTGCTACCCATCACTAAACAAATAAAACAAAACAGTTTGTTTCTTTTAGGACACCCACATAACCACTTAAATATGTCGTAGACACTACTATTAAAATTTCGTGAGTAATTTCGCGATTTTCGTACGTCTGTCTTGCAAATAATCAAATAGGGTATCGGCCTTCCTAACTGTTAAATTTCCGTTCGGATCTCGTATGTAATATCTTTATTAGTCAATAAAAAGTCCACCGTATTCATTTTGAAACGTTTCACAATCAAAAACAGTAAAAACACACTTCTCAGCGAAGAAAATAAACAATAAAACTAAAAACGGTCACTTAACAAGTGTGACCCGTTCAGCTGATTTTCGACCGATTTAACGACGTTTTGTCTGCAATGGTCGCCAAACTTTACCAGTCACCGAAAAAGCCCGATTAAAAACGAGGGCTGGGAAACTGTGTGCCCTCGCCCACGCGCGCGAATTGCGAGGAACTCAGACTACGGTGGCTCGGTGCTCGATCTCTGTCATATATATGTAATAAAAATCATTATTTGTGGTATAAAATGAATAATAATTAGAATATGAATAGTTTGTCGTATACAATTGATTGATATTATTGTATCAGTAATTTATAGTAAATTAACACAAAAGAAATATTTTCTATTGAAATTTGGGCTGGGCACGTGCCCCTGTGCCCTTTATCACCAGCCGCCACTGATTAAACTTGAACTTCATATTATTTACTGTTTAGAAAATAAAAACTAAATTATTCTTTATTGCAAAATAACGGGTCGCAAAAGTATTCGTACTTCAGGATTTTTTGGTGAAATTGGACAAGTTAGTATTTGGTTGGTCCACCTTTAGCTGCGATCACAGCCTCCAAACGTTTAGGCATACTTGCTACCAATTTTTGTGTGATATCAGGGTCCATATTTTGCCATACATTTGTAATTGCCTGTTTAAGAGAGTTTTTATCTTTTATTTCATAATTTCGTAACTGTCATTTCATTTGCGACCATAAAATAAATGCTCAATTGCATTTAAATCAGGGCTTTGAGGGGGTGTAATTAACTGGTGGGGAGTATTGTATACAATCCATTGCCTCACTATGTAAGCAGTGTGTTTTGAATCGTTGCCGTTGTCTTCTTGGAACCATAATTATTTCCTAGATTCAATTTTGCGACACTAGGTTTAGGTTTAGGTACGTAAATTTAGTCATAATGCCATCAATAAAAACTAAATTCCCCGTCCCACTCGCACTCGTACTTCCCCACACCATCATTGAACCGCCACCGTGCTTAAAAGTTGGACATTTTTCGATTCAAACTCAGCGGGTACCTTACGCCACACTAAACGTCTGCCGTACCACTGAAAAATGTTAAACTTACTCTCATCAGTAAATAAAACTCGTTCCCAAAAGGTGTGATCCTTGCAAAAATACTTTTTGGCAAATTTTAATCGTTTTAGACGATTTACTTTACTAATAAAGGGCTTTTTCCTAGATACTCTACCATGCAGATCGTGCCTTTTTAAAACCCGGCGGCATGTATCTGCACTTACTTGCTTGTTAAAACGATTATTTACTAATGCCGCCAATTTTGGGGCACTTCTAGAAGGGAATTTTTTATTTAACGCACTATTGCCTTCTCTTCTCGAGAATTTACTAGTGTTGGACGGCCCTTTTAAGGCATATTGGAAACTATTTGATTTTCGTTATATTTTTTTATAATATATTGTATAGTACTTTTGCTCCTTTTTAGTATATGATTTTCCTTCTAAATGTCACTGTACTGCCATTTGTCTCTCCTGTGCTGTTGTTTCTGATTTGCGTCCCATTATAATTAGAAATATCTTAACAGATTCTCACAACATACAGTTGTTTACACTCGTCTGAATGTGTAACTGAAAACTGTGACTGAAGTCTTAACAACTGGGGTCTCACCGTTATACCTGGGACACTGAGGTCATGCGGAGTACGAATATTTTTGCTGCGTAGATATTGCCATTCTTTAAATTAAATATTTTTTTATGTAGATAGTTAATGCAATGTGAAGCTAAAACTTGATTTATGCATTGCTGATATAGTAGTGAACTTTTCCTTACAGCTATAAAAATGCTGTTAATTTCTTTACACATCAATTCAGGGTACGAATACTTTTGCAAGTAACTGTAAATAGATAATTTCACATCTATATCTTCAAACCAATCGGATGCACTTATTTTTAGCAGTTACCGTGGCAACGAAAAAAAATATCGAAAATTTTTGTCCTCCTGGATACCCTAGGCGAAATTACACTAGAAATTTTTCTGTTAAATGTTGACGCGACCTTAAATTCTTGATTATTGTTGATTTTTTTTACGTTTGATTATTATTGACGTCCTGGTTTTTATATCTACACGAGCATATAATATAAACAAATGTTTTATCTATCACTTACGTCAATAACCAACATCGCTTTCGACTCTGGATAATTTTCCCAGCATTCGACACCTGGAAAAATTTTTTGGTAATAATTCAAGCACTAGAGAGATTACTAGTGAAAGTGTCGACGTGACATAAAATTGACGTTTGATTACACTGCCCTGCAAGATTTTGCCCGTGGACAATGAACAGTTGTTTCCGAAGTAATTTTTCCCGCTGAAATTTTTTTTGAGATATTCTAACCTAAAAGTGTAAAAAACACATATGTACATATGTATATGAGGTTATTTTTTTTCTCAAAAAACTATATGTGGGGTCTTAAAGTACAAGTCTTCCTCTTTAAAATACCGTTGAGTTTGCTCAATTATCTTTATTTTTCCGCCGAGATATCGCATTTTGAAATTTTCATGTTTGTGATTTTCACTATACCTGAAACCTCATTAGGATTACGTGTATATCAAAAGTTTGTTTTTTTTTTAAATAAGAAACGTAAAAAATATTTAAAAATCAATAGCAAGTCAATATTTTCTTATGTCATAAGATCTGCTCATTCAGAATCTAAAGTCAGATTTTCAAAAATTTTCGAAGAAAATTCAATATCTATAGAACTCTCACGAACTTTTTTTTTTAATGAAAGAATTTCGTCTTTATTTAGATTCTTTTGTATATTAGTTTATAGTAAAATTAAAAAAAAAAAAGGTTAATTAATAACAATTATATTCCTTATGGCGGAAGCAATATGGCGACGAAAATGCGAAATTACGATAAAATAAATGAGTATTCGATTGATCATTCATTTTATATGTTTTCGAAGTAGCTGAAGTCAAATTTAATGCTATATTTTCATATCTTTTAATGACAAATTCAATACGGAGACCATGTAAATTCGGAAAATAAGTAGGATATTTGAGATATTCTAACATAAAAGTGCAAGAACTTGTTATTGATTTTTTAAATAGTTTTTACGTTTCTTAATAAAAAAAAAAAACAATATTTTGATATACATGTGTCCCTAATGGGTTTTCAGGTATAGGAAAATTCACAAACATGAAAATTTCAAAATGCGATATCTTGGCGAAAAAAAGAAGATATTTAAGCAAACTTGATGGCATTTGAAAGAGGAAGACTTGTTCTATAAGATCCCACACAAGTTTTTTTGGGAAAAAAATGCGGTGCTACATAACCTCAAATATGTCAAAAGACAGTGTTTTTTGCACTTTTAGGTTAGAATATCTCAACGTGACGTGATAGAGCAATTCTGAGCCCGGATTTGTTTTCAGCTGGAAAATTACTTCGGAAATAACTATTCATTGTCCAGGGGTACAAAATTTTCAAAATTTTGCTGGGTAATGTTATTATTGACGTATTATTTTTTATTTCTACATGGGCTTAAATTATGAACATAGGTTAAATATACATTTAACCTATATATACCTAAATATATATCTAACCTATTACTTAAAGGTAAATAATCACATTCTTCTAACAAAAAATTCATGTATTAGTAGGTATTATATTAAACTATATACAAGTATAACAATAAAATAACAATTTAAATATGCAATAAATGTCACATAATACTTTACATACTTAACATACGTTACATATATCCAAAGTTGCTTTGTTTTGCCGCTGGAGGACATTAAAGTTTTTTAAATGATTCAGTTTTTCTTTTTTAAGTTTTATACACTGTAAAATTTTCATCATGTTTGGTATGTTGTTTCATGTGGCATTACTTGATGCTAACTAACAGAGTGTATTTCAAAGTATAAATTATATCTGAGATAGTGTATAGTAACTATGGGAAGGATTCAGGTCTTCACCGGATATATGATTATAAAAGAAATTAGACAAAAATGTTTTGGTTTTTGGTGTTCGAGATATTGTCACTTTTGCAAAATGGGGGAAAATAGCTTCCCTAGGTTCATATGTTTGTGCCACGGCTTCAAATGATGGCTGAATGGCGATTTATTCTTTATTATATTGAGCTGAATAACTAGCAATTTGAATAAACAATAACATTTTACAACAACGGTCACGGTACTTAATAAAAATAGAAATTACTTGTTTAGGTATTGGTTATTATCATCATCCAACTTTGACTATTCACGCTTTACAAAAAATGTACTATGTACGACGTGGAATCTATAATTGTCCTCAAAAGTTGGTACATCTAAAGCAGATTCCAAAATGGTTATACAAGTAGCACATTTATGTGTTAAAAAAATATATTGCTATGCAGGCAAAAAAATGCTTAAAACCTTGAATATTAGGTACTACATTTTTATAACAATAGCTGAGGCAGAACGTAGGGGGGTAACAAAAGGGGATATGTAGCTGTGCTCACGCATATTAAAACAAGGTAGAGCTTGAGGGATCATTATGATCCGACCGATCTCATTCCGTAGTCAGCACGTTGCATTATTCCGTTTGAGTTGCGCTCTGTTTTCGTATTCGTGTATTTGTACTACCTATTGTTATTTTTATTGTTACTCTGGACTATCGCTAGCGTAAACAAAATCCAGAGTAATACTGCATGTACTGATGGGTTAAAAACAGTAAATATTAGGATTTGGTTATAATAACATTACAAACAAAAAAAATAAACGAGACAGAAAACATGTTTTGGTTAGTTTAGGTAGAAAATATGTATTATTTGAAAGAAATAGATTTGCAGCAAGACAAAATTATAACAATATAAAAAATATTAAAATCAGTAATATTAAACAAATTCGGCTGCCACGCTGTGAGGTCAATAATTCTGTCTTGCGCAGTTTAATCAAGGCAGAAAGACAAAACCTAAGTTTTACAATTTGGATTTGGTAAAAGTACGAAGTTGAAATAAAACAATTCATTTTCGGACATTCATCAAAACATTTCGGTACACTTAATAGGTCTATCCCAGATTTTGTCCATTTTTGGGCTTTTACAGTACCTATATCTATACATATAAAATGTAAATAGCGTATGTATTATTCTGCTAAGAATTTAAACTTCTATATTATAGAAGAAGAATAACTTCTATATCATAGAAGTTTAAATTCTTTACATATTATGTAATACTGTAAACTGGGATTGTGACTGCTGGTGCAACTTTGTGACAATGCGTCACAAATCAATAAATGCAATGCCACTGGTTTTGGTGTCCATACATTTTATTCATAATATTTTTATAGCATCATATCAGGGTATCATCAAGTAACAAAATCTCAGCTCTATGTTACTTCCTGTCTGACGGCTATTTTATATGCTCAAAAAATCAGACTGGATACTATCTATTGTTTAACAAAGACGCACACAGGTTTTTTAAAACACGAACATTGTTCCACAATTAGTTAGCATTGTTTTGTGCTATTCTGCGTAATTTTGCATTTTATTTATAGGCAGTGTATTGTGTTTTTACAGAAATGTAAGAATGTTGGGACTATTTGGTGACACCAAGTGAGATTATAGGCAGCAATTTCATTCAAAACATTAACAAGGCTCAAGCAAGAGGTCCTGTAACCAAGGCAAATAAGAAGAAATATGCTAAATGTACCTCCTGGTATCCACAAAAGTATAAGTGCTAGATAGTTCTTGGGATATGACAATAGTACTAATATCAATGATACTCTCGCTAATATATATCAGCCTTTACATCCATCATCACAAGTAAAAAAAATTTTTTGTGTCCATAACCCATTCTTTCTATTACTTCTTTCGTCAATACTAGGTGCTAGTTTGTGACATTATTTCGATTAAATGTGATTTCCATTGTGAAATGAGAGTGTCATAAAGTAACATCAACCTACGCGGTTAAACTGTGACACTTAATTTATCCGCCATATATTTTTTTTTTTTTTTGTAAAATATTTCATGGAGTGGGTGTGGGTACTAGAACCTTCGGCGTAGAAACAAAAAAACTGGACGTTTTCCACGAAACACCGAACCTCTATACCTTTCTCAACACGCGTTTCGCCAACTTCGCGTTTGGCATAGTAGTTCGGTGTTTCGTGCAAAATGTCCAGTTTTTTTTTAATATTTCAAACAAATGCAAAGGTAAATGAAAGCAGGCGGTTCAAACTTTGTTTTAATAAAATTTTAACATACAAAGAGTAATAACAACCAAACTCTGTTCAAGAAACCTTGAAAATCGCCACAAAGTAGCTCCAGTTTACGGCAAGTGTTTTTCATTAGTGCAGTTTTCCTAAATTTAGTCACGTTTCATTTAAATACTATTCCGACTGGATTACAGAGCGTTTCCCGAAATCGACCTCAGCATCAAATGAGACATCATATCGCGTCCGGGGTAGAGAATCAAAGGCGGCAACGATCAGTCGAACTATCGGCCGTTGTTTGTATTTTTAGCGGGGCCGCCTTTGATGTGGCGTGATCCCAGTTGAGCGCAAGCTAGGTGCTAACCGCGCTCTCAAAGTGGAGGAAATGTAGCGCGGTCCATGATCGCCCGGCCATCTGGACCAACACTCTAAATAATCCACCGAATTATCTCCTTGATTCGGTTACACATCGGCCGGGTAAACACCGTTCCATTTGGAAAAACTAATTGAAGCGTTCGCCGCGCCGATTTGGCAGCCATCAACATTTCGTCGGATTCGCGTTTCACGTCGGGCGACCATGGAATTCGTTGGAAATGCGGGCAGTAAAAATAGTCCAGGAACTACGTCTTTTTTTCAAAAAAAAAAAAGCATAGCAAGTACAAGTATAGCTGTATTTTATGTCATGTGTCACCGGAACCAAATAATTATATTTGGGACCCTAGTCATCAGACTAGGAGGGTTCGACAAGTGTGCCAGTTGAGTCGATCGGCTCAAATTGTAGCTGATGAAAAGTTGACAAAATCCAACATGGCGGATCCAAAATGGGGGTCAAAAATCCAATATGGTGGCCGAATTTTTTGAAAATCAACAGATTTGCAAATTTGTTATACGGGGGGGGGGGGGCACTGGGGATCACTGATCACGAATCCGATGTCAGATTTGCGAAACTCAAGATGGCGGATCCAAGATGGCCACGCTGTGTGCACAAATTCCGTGGTGTTTTACGTTCCCTTGATGCGAGTAGATGGATGGTAGAACACCAAGTTCAAAATAATTTTATGTGTCGTGAGTGACTAACTCGTGCGTTCGTGTAGTATATTTACATGTTATCTGATGTGTGGAATTAACAAAAATGGCACAGTCGTTACCATTTGTGATAGATTTAAAAGATACATGTGTAGATTTAAAAAGTTGATTGAAAATTACGACGATTTTACAATAGGTTGAATTGAATAGATTGAAAATTACGACGAATCACATGTTTTATGAATTCCTTGCAATCGTTAATATATATTTCGTAGATGCCGCGCCAAGACTGTGAAAGACATTCGAATATCCATCAACAAAATATTACTGGTACTGTTACGAAAGAGGAATTTCGGTTTGATTTGTACATAATGTTTTGCGCATGAAGCTTTTCGCGGAACGTAGTCGACAATATTTACTTTAGACATTTTTTTTGCCAAATATATAACCAATTTTCCATGGCTTAGTAGCCATACGTTGCGTAAAACATATTTACAGAAGACATATCAACGTGTCATGGCCAATATCAAAGAAGTCATACGCAATAAATTTTTTAAATATATAGCTAATTTTTATCATTAATGTTTTTACTATTTTCATTATTATTTATTTATAACTTTACGGTATTCGAGAAATATTTCGTCTATAACCTTGTGGTCCACCCTATATATTTTTATACATATTTTACAATTAGGCAAATAGGAAAATGAAATATAATTTCATTTGAAAAATAATTTTCGTTAGGCCAGCACGAGCCTACCCGTTTAACTTTAGTCTTAAATGAGGTAGGAATTAAGGATGGAGTGAAGAAGCGCTTGTGGTTGGTTTTATTTGCAGTTCCTTTTCAAACATAATAGAAGCAAATATAAATAAATAACGTACTTGTTTAAAATAACCATTTACTGCTAAAGTAATAAAGTGACACATAACATGAAACATCATATTTATAGCGGTATATTATGGATATTTGGAAAGTACTAAATAATTCCAATATTGTTAGAAGATATTAAACAATGCTGGAACGACTATATTCTAAATTTAGTTAAAAGAGGGGCGCGACTCGAGATGTAAAGGGTATAGGCTAACAGAACGCTCGTTTGTCACCATCCCTGACAGAATTTCAACGAGGAATCGCTTCATTAGTACAACATTTCCGCTCTGCTAAAACACCGATACAAATTACAACACTATACCACGACTATTTAATTACAACATAATTATCAGTGTTAATGAAATAACGGATATTCGTAGAAATTAATCTGTTTTAGTTGCTTGTTTAATTAAATAATTTAATTAATATATGAATAATATACTCAGAATACTACGAGTAAGTACAACCCACAAAAGTCTGAGGAATAAGGAACCGATTTATTATGTGATTTTCTGCAACTGTTTTCCACTGATCCTGTTTTTTTATTTTTTTTTTAATCGTGTTAATGTCGTGTTGGTAATATATTTATCGTGATCTGATTTATTGGAACTATTGCTCATATCCCTGTGTGACACATTGTCATCACAAATTAAAAGAGAACAAACATTTTACTTAAATTTGAAATATTTTATTATTAGAATAATAGATTGACTATAGCCACATATTATGTGACTATTATGTCAAAACTATTTTGGTTTTGAATTTTTGTTTCTTTCTGGAATTTCCTGTGCTGATTCCTATTTTTATTATTTAGATGTGGTTTTTATGAGGACTATTTAACAACGATACATTATTTTTTGTTAATGAAAACAATGTAATTATATATTTTGCCATTTTTTTTTTAGCTGAAGAACGATAAAAGTATTATGTTCTACTAATGCTAGTTTAATCTATAATCTTCTGAATAGAATGATATTGTTTAGATAGACTGTTTAAATAGAAAAATATGTTATACGATGCCAACTATTTTTGAAACTATCGATACTTGTGTGACATTACAAAACCGGTTTAAAAAAAGTTTAAACATTTAAGATATCTTTTTTTTTTGCAAAATAGACGCCATTAAAATTATATGAAAAGTAAAAAATAACCATAATAATAGTCGAAAAGTGATTTCGAATATTAATTTTTATTTATATATCTGAATTTTAGAGTATTTCACATGGCGAAATCACACTTGATAGCAACTGGTATAAAATAATAATAACAAAAATATTTAAATTAATCACTCCACTCCTTTTTTTTTTATAAATTGATATTTTTCAAGAAATCTAGTTTAAACATGTGCAGTGTTCCATGCTGGAGCGAGGATGGGCATAAAATTTTCATCGGAGGCATATAAATTACACTGGTAACTACATTAAAACTACAGATTATGTAGAATATGCGTAACGTATACAGAATAATTTTAAACCACGTTAAAACTCATCCCCATGACAAATATCTGTTTATAATGTAATGATAGGCCCCCAAAGACAGGCCACACAACGAGAATCGTTTCCATCATCTAAACAAAGCGTAAACCTCTCGTCGCTACGCAAAACATGTGATAAACTAAAGTTTTTCTTGATTTCTTTAATAATTCAAACAAGTCCCATTTTATACATATTTATTAATGCAGTGTCATTAATTTTCGTTGGACCACAAACGATATATGTACATACACGATATAACAAAAAGTGGTTAATATTTTTGATTATTGTCTCGGCTCTAGTACTTTTGTACGAAGTATATACATAAAATTTTCTGAATCGTCGAAATTTTGATCGCCTTTTGTTTTCTTTTAACGTCTGTTTCTCTGTCGGTCTGTTAACTAACCTTTTTTGTATACTTGATAACTTGAGAACGTCATAAATGACTAGCTTTTACACAGGGAACAGATATATAAAAAATGCGTACCCTTCTTCTGCCTTACGGGGTGTGTCGGGGAACTAGAGAAAAATATATAACAAAAATATAAAATAATATATTTTATAATATATTTCATAATTTGTTTTTTGAACGACAAAGCTGCGTATATGTTTCTGCGTATATGCTCCTCCACTAAATTGTTTTGTTTAGCTGTTCATATTGTATCTTTGTCAGTTCCAACTGTGCAACATTAACTGCACTCGTCACAGATGGCTCAAGGCGTGGCCTATTCCCTTCCACACCGAATCTTTCAGTTGTTAATCTACTATTTCAAAGTGAACGCTTTCCTACCTGTATATTTTTTCAAGTCAAGTCAGTAAATCATTGTACAATACATTTTAATTTGGCTGAATGTGTTATTTCTTGTACCATGGGAGTCTTTTTTAATGTGAATTAAGAAAGATATTCATGTGATGTGAATATTTATGGGTTTTGAGGTAGGAGAATTGAAATATCATAGTATTAAGTATTTACTATCATGTTTTCTTTCATATCCATTTCTAGCATAGGTCATAACGGTCATATAAGTCAAAACAGTCATAGCTGTATAAAGCTCCTAAAGATAACAAAGGTCATACAAACTATATTGACAATACAGATCATATAGGTCAATAAAATCATAAAGTTAATACATGTTATAAAGGTAAAAAAGGTTATATTGGTCATATGTTACAAACATCATATAGTTAAAAAGGTCAAATATATAATAAAGATCATAAAGGCTATTGTCAAAATATCATATTCAATACTAAAACCTAGTCTTTTTTAGTGTTTTAGTCTAATTACAAGCGGAAAAAAATAACATGGAATTAGTGTTTCCTTAGGCAGCGTTTTTTGAAAAGTCAAATAAAAATATGAGTATTTAAAATATGATGTTACAGTGACGTAATAGAATAAGTCTGATTTTACACTTAGTACTTACAGTACACAACTTTAAGTTCTAGTACAATTTTTCTTTTTTATGATACAACTATTTCATATTTATAGCTCACTGTATTCAATAAAATACTTCATATTGCGTTTACTTCTTCTTGAACTGCTAACGAAACTGTTCTCCCTCCTCGTAATTTTTTCAGTAGATCAATGTACTATATGTTTATTCGGAGGAACAGTGACGGAAATGCAATAGCTGTGTTAATTGTTGGAAAATCACGTTTGAACTTTTTAAAAGTGTTTTAGGCTTACAAAAATTGCTTACTTAATGCAAATAAAAATAACATACATGCAATGGATATTAACAAAATAAAGTGTATGAAGACGTGTCAGAAGCATACGAGTAAAATAAATAAAATCAATAAGAGAAATATCTCACAAGAGAAGAAGTCAATATTTAAATTCGAATTATTACAGATATTATACAAAGGGGTAGAACTTTTATACTGGTTTTAGCAGTGTAAACATTGGTTATATCAATAAAAACTAGGTGTTCGTCTTGAACTATAGGAGAACGAAAATTTAACATATGTACTTTTTTTACAAATTTTTTTAATGTATATATTTACTACAACTAATAATGCCAAGTAGTATTTTATGTAAAAAAAAATTAAACAAATTTTCATGCGTCTATGTTCAAGAGTGATTCTAAATGTGGTATTTGCAGTAATACATATATTGAGGAAGTCCAATAGGAGAATTTACCCCCGTCAACTTTAAAAAATAAAACTCAAAAAAGTACGTCGTTCTCCCGTCAGTCACATCGTAATTACATCTCTATATTATCGTAAAGATACATATTTGAAAGATTTTTTTTAGTCAATTAAAATCATACCACGGAAATTGACATCCCCCTTCTAGGAATCATTATGATGGTGTCAGAGGGAGAGTAGGTACACATTGAAAAGACGTAGGACGTGCAATCAAATCTTGTGACCATCAAATCCAGTTGCCTCAGGCGGTATTCGAACCCGCGCGGGTAGCTCTTCCACTAAATGGTTTTGTTTAGCTGTTCATATTGTATATTTGTCAGTTCTAACTGTGCAACATTAACTGCACTCGTCACAGGTGGCTCAAGGCGTGGCCTATTCCCTTCCACACCGAATCTTTCAGTTGTTAATCTACTATTTCAAAGTGAACGCTTTCCTACCTGTATATTTTTTTCAAGTCAAGTCAGTAAATCAAATCTTGTGACCAGTCCCCATCTTCAGGCGGTATTCGAACCCGCGCGGGTAGCTCTTAGTACCACCACCACGTGGCGCTTTACCCACTGAGCTATCGCCACTGCAAGTTTTTCACGGAATTCGTACCTTTATCTAGGAGAGAAAGTTTTTTTTTACTTAGTCTAAGAACAGTCTAGTAAAATACTTTCTTTCCCGTGAAAATCCATCTATATATTCTAGTTTTTTTTTCGAGATAATGCACATTAAAATTATCATCATTACAACTGCATATTTGAGCAATGTATAAAGAAGTATCTACTAAACCAACAAAGTTTGTAATTTGCCACTTTTTTGTTTTCCTGTTTTATTCACTCTCCATGAATGCGGACAGGAAATGTGAAAGATATTTTAAACCTCGCTCGATATATTCTCTGAAAATCCCACTAGGTTTATTCCACTATTTTCATTTTCAATATCAAAATAAAAACAGTGGTCATTTTTGATACATTAAGCGCGTAATTCATGAGGTGGCTGATCCAATCTGTGGTATTATTGCGAAATAATAAAATACTTCTAATTTAAATTTAAGTCAGTTTTATAAAGTAGCGGGCAAACTGAAATAAAACGTTACGAAAACTAATTTTGATGCATCTACACTTTGCTCTCGTTTTCAATATGGGATTAAGTGTTCAAGAAGTTGGAACACTTATTGCTTTAATGGAAGTCAATGTTGCGCAAACTCTTGGAATCCTCATACCACTACCCAAGATGCGTGGAATCGCTTTGGTGATTCAGGAAATTATAAAGATCGAAACAACAAACAGACAGTCGGTGTGGTTTCTGAAAATTAACTTCACGTCGTTCGTAAATATACCGTGTGTGTACACGAGTCATCGACCAGTTATGAAAAAGGCCAAATAAAAGTGAGGCGACAGATAAGAAGCAACAGCATACGCATTGAAGATAGTGTGAGAATAAGACCGACCCTTTCACCACCTGCGCTAGTCGTTAGAACGATAAGTGGAGGATTTGTCTCTTTTCACAACCGGCTGATGTCTGCTGTACACATACGGTATAAGATAACGAGTGCATTATATTCAATTTGCGCGTCTTTATGAACATTTCACGATTCAGTAATAGAGTGACGTACTCTTTCCATATGAGTCCAGATTCTTGCTTGCACTCTCCCGATAGCAGGAACAGACATTTACAAAGGCATCTCCGAGCGAGAGCCATTACAGTCAGTGGCGAAGCGTACGGGTAGACAAGATAGACATTGTCTACCCAAAATTATTTCCCTTTTTAAATAAAAATATTTATATATTTTCATTTTCCAATTATTCTATTCAAATTAATTTCCTGATGCCGACCGACCGAAATTACATAATACAAAGTCTACAGCACCTTAGCACCAGCCGTGTTGATAGGATTATTACTCAATCGATCTCTTAAAATTCGAATTCAAAAGCATCAGTTCAGAATCGTTCAGAATAGGACCAATAAGAAATTTCAACATTACGTATTTTTCATTTATTCTCCTTTAAATTTTACATAATTTATCACATCCATTGAACTGGTTTAAAATGAAGGGTTCAAAATACGAGGGCAAATCAAATATGAACCGGAATTTTCATATACATACATGAAACTACATACTAAAATATTTTTCTACACAATCTCTTGCTTTTGTTATGCATTTTCCCAACGGATTGGAAGTGTTTTAATGCCATCATCATAAAAAAATAACGGCGGCATGTTTCCAGCCAGCTCACGAAAGCCTCAACACCAGCGTCATCGACGAATCGCTCACATCCTAGTGCTTATTTCAGTGGCCCAAACATGTGATAATCCAAAATCAGGACAATAGGGAGTGTGTTCTAGTGTTGTCTAATGAACTTCCTTCAACTTTTCGCGTGTCAGATTGGTTGTGTGGGGGCGAGCATTGTAGTGAAGAAAAATCACGTTTCTGATCGGAAACTCGTGTGTTTTCCCAACATTTTTTCGAAACCCCAATTCATCTGTAATAACTCCTGAAGCTTATCCCGATCTGAGCTGCAATTTCAGCAACCGTTAGACGGCGGTTATCCTCCAAAAGGCGCCGAACAGAGGCAATGTTTCGCTCATTCACACTGGCTTTAGAAAGACGGGCATAAGGTTCATTTTCAACTTGTGTTACACTCAGATAGGTCTCCCCAAACTGTGCTTCAAGTCTTTGAACGATTTCGGCTGGTTTGACGCCTTCAACTGTGAGAAATTTTTTAATAATGCATTGCATTACAGTTTTAATCAAAAAGCGATTATAAGTTAGTGCCATATGTTTGTGTTATACCGGGTTTGTCCGGAAAGTAATGTCAGTGAGCTTTGAAAAATGGTTTTTATTGGTTCTATGTGTACAAATCTTTAGAAACTTTCAAAATACATTCATCCTGCGTCCACACATCGGTTCCAGCGGGTCTTCCACGCATCAAAAGCCGCACGGTAGTGGGAACCGCCTTTAAAGCGTCGGTGCAAGCCTTCTGAATGTTTTTCACCGACCCAAAATGCTGTCCTTTCATTGGGGTTTTGAGGCGCGGAAACAGAAAAAAAGTCTGGGGGGGGGGGATGCCTGCCTTGACGAGGTAATCGGCCACGAGGAAGCAGGTGTGCGAAGGCGCATTGTCGTGGTGAAGCTTCCAGGATTTTGAGATGTCTGGGCGGATACGATTCACTCTGCGTTTCAGTCGCTTCAGCACCTCGACGTAAAACTTTCCGGTTACGGTTGTCCCCTGCGGAACGAACTCATGATGGACCAATCCTCGGCAATCAAAAAAGACATCAGCATTGTCTTGATCTTTGACCTGGACATCCTGGCCTTCTTGGGGCGAGGGGAGTTTGACGTGTGCCATTCCGCACTTTGCCTCTTCGTCTCCGAATCGTATTCAAAGACCCAACTTTCGTCCCCGGTAATGACGTCATCAAGGAAAGCGGGGTTGTCTTCGCAGGTGTCCAAAAGTTCTTGGCAGGTTTTGACGCGCCTCGCTTTTTGATCGTCCATTAGCACTTTTGGCACGAGCTTCGCGCACACCTTCCTCATTCCTAGAGACTCCGATACAATTTCGTGAACAATGGTTTTCGTAATGTCTAATGTTTCGGAAATTAAACGGACACTTAGACGACGGTTAGTGTTCAACAAGTCACGCACACGTTTCACATTGTCGTCGGAACTGGAGGTTTATGGCCGTCCAGCGCGGTTCTCGTCGTTGACATCTTCCCGACCTTCTGCGAAGGCCTTGTGTCACCGGAAAATTTGCCTGTCCGAAAGACAATCGACGCCGAAAGCCTTCTTCAACATTGGAATGGTTTCCGCAGCACTCTTCTCCAGTTTCACACAAAACTTGATCGCCATCCGTTGCTCAAGCGAACGTTGCATTTTTTCTTGCACCGGGTCACTGTAACCACTCTCAAAGAACGAGTGATGCGACCGCTACAACAACCGGTAGCCAATTGACGCTTGTTGGATCTTGTTGCCAGATCCCCCACCACAATCCCAGCACGTAAAGCGCGGGCTGGCGCGTACAGTCTCGGGAAAAAAAATTCACTGACATTACTTTCCGGACAAACCCTGTATGACAAAATATAACAACCAAGCGTAACTAGGAAATCTAAACTAAACCTTTCAAAACCGACCATTTTCACCACTATGTTTATTATCTTCGTGGGTAATAGCTCTATCAATATGCGGTACTATTAAAACCATTGTAGTAACTCCATTTATTATTTGGTAAAAAAATGGACTGGGTGGTCAAAACGTTAGACTTGAAATGTGAACAATCCACCGTCGGAGGCGGCGCGGCGCCGGCGTAGGTTAATGTTTGGACGTCATCCAAAGGAGAAATCATTATTTTCTAAATCCTATAATGCCTACTCCTGCCTAATATTATATTACCGAGACGATTGATTGATTGTGAACTAAACGCTTTCCCGCTTTTCATTGCCAAGCACGTAATAGTTACGTCTAAAAGTTAGGGATAAAAATTATACCAACGCGATTTTCCAGGACATAGGGGTACTTGATATATTGTGTAGATGGCGCATATGACTTGATTTAATTGTTATTTATCAATTGATTATTACGAATTGAACATACATTTAGAAAAATATGCAGAATTTCACGACTATTCGGAGAAACGTTCAAAATTCAACATATTTCGTTTTACATTGTGAATTAAATTTCATTCACGGATTAGAAATGTTTAAGAACGTTACCAGGCCTTGATAAACACCCCAAACATATATTACAAAAAATTTTTAGGCAACCCAAAAGAAAAACTAAACAGCATCGAAAAGTCGAAAAATTACAAAATAATTGCATAAATAAGATAATTACATTATTTTTTTAAAAAATGAAAAAAAAATTTTTAACTGACGAGGTATGGTTTTACCTATTTGTTCATGTTAATTCTCAACAAGTGAGAATATGGAGCTCTGAAAATACACATTTCCTTATAGAAAAGCCTCTGCATCCACAGAAAGCTGTCGTTTCGACTACCACATCAAAAGGTTAATAGAGAGTAGGATCTTTCCTAGAGAGATTTATCCTTCATAATCCTAGAGGATTTGATGGGAAGCACTCTCCTAGAGGAAGGACACTCAATTCGGCGCGATCCCGTAATGGAATTTGAGAACATTTTGAAAATATATTAGATAATGAAGAGATGCCAGAAGTCTATTTCCACTGCGCTTAACTTCCTGCGCCTCTTGGTAATTTAAAATTTTTCTGGAAGAATTTTTCGAAGAACAAATACATATACATAGCCCCACAAAAATACATAGCCCACAAATAAAATAAATTGGCATATGGCACGACTAATAAGTCGTGCCATATGCCATCACTCCTGCGATCGTGGGATTTTATACCGTGCGACTTCTTTTTGTGGTGACACATTAAAAATTGAACTTTTAAGGCTAGAGTGCGGGCTAGAGTTTAAACTCTAACTCTAAACTTTTTTAGAGAGTAAACTCTTCCAAGTGCTCACCAATGTTTTCGTGTGAGTGAAAAGAAGAATGAGAACATGTTTGGAAGTACAAGGTAACAAAAAAAACTCGTTTAGTTTTTTATTAATTGAATTAGTCCATGCAAAAAGGGGTTCAGTCAGTCTTGTCGTCATTATACGATATGCATAATTTGTGACATATTTCCCTAGTCGCCTCGATTCGTAATAACTCACCCAGACTTAATTAATGGATACGTGCAATTTTTTCTGATCTCTGCATAAATCATAAAGGTTTTCAGTCAGTGTCTGAGACCCATTCTGCAGAAAACTTAGTTATGATTCGAAATTGATTGAGATTGAGGCTTCGAAATTTGCAACACAATTCATTTATGAAATGGTTTACTATAAGAAAAAAATTATTTCTGTCGAAACTGAAGATCGTGGTAGTCCAAGAAATGAAAAAAAATTATTTTAATATTTCCAATTTGCAAAATTTCTTTTACGCAATTTGTATATTATTTACAAGGGCATTGTTAAATGCTACCCGTATATGGACGGTTTGATGAGCCATACATTTAATTTAAAACTTCCTGGCCAAAGTACCCTAACATTTGCTACACCAGTTGCTTATTAAGTAGGAAAAGTGCCAATAAAACAAAATAAAATTGACCATATCAAAAAAAGATTTGACATAGGTATGTAACAGAAGAAGATTTAGGATTTTCTGAGGACATTATGGAGTGGCCTATAGCTGACGTACCAGAGGAGAAAGATGATTAATCTACTTTTTAAAAATGCCACGTTTTATAAAAATGTTTATTAAAATGTCACTTTTTTAAATTTTTTTGGTTCCCTAACATATACTCGTACTTTGAGTTTCTTAAGCTATCAATAATATGCAATAATGAAATTAACACATTTGTTTGTATTCTCTACAAAATATACTTATTCATATTTTATGCAAAAACGGTCCAAGACATTTTTTTGAATTGAAAAATTAAAGTTACAAAAAGGGTTATCTAGTGAAGTATGCGATTAGGAAATGCGTGGAAAATCGATTTTTTGTTTTTTGACTTAAACATACTTTGAATCTTCTTTAAAATCTGAGGCGGAAAGTTTTATACATGAAAACAATGTTTTTGTTTGAAATTTTGCGCTTTTCCCAAAGCGACGACTTACCTGCTCGAAAGGTACTACGTAACGTCTTACATACTTATTTCTAACTTCGTAATACACCTGTAGATATCGTTAGAAAGTATGTTTACTCAATTTGAAAAAAAGTGAAAGTACGTTAGTGTAGGCCTGAAGAGAATGAAGGGTGATGGTAGAAGAATGAAGGGATGAAGATTGGTATGAAGAGCATTTTACAAAATCTGGAGATAAAATTCTGGAGATAAGATTTAAAAATTCTGGAGATGGATATCGGTGTGCAGTCATACAAATTTTTATTTGGAAGCCGATGCTACCTACGCGCATCAAATACGAGTACATCGAGCATTCTTTGATCGATGCAGCAAAAGAGGCACACTCCAGCATTAAATCATCGAGAAAAGGAGACTAGGAGAACTATTTGAACGTGTAAGGGCAACTTTATGGTCCCGATATCGCAGATTAACAGTAAAAAATTTTAAACAGTCGAATGTCTCATTTTTTTCAAGTCGACAACTCATTTTAAAACTTTAAATGTGTTTTTCTCGAAACCGGATTTTTTCAAAACGGCACGCAGCATAACTCCAACAATTTTCAATATTTTCGTTTGAAATTTCAACCACATCTTTAAAACAACATTTTGAAGTGAAACACGTATGGATTTTTCGATAAGTTAATTTAAACAATTTTTATAAACAAATAATTGCCCTCTTTTCGTCGAAAAATTGACTTTTTTCTTCAAAAACGTGCCAATTACACAAAAATCAATATTTTTAAAATTCCGTACATGTTTTACTAGCTATACTCATGTAGATTAAGAGGAATTTTTTGTTTTTATTTCAAATCAACGTTTGCACCAGTTCTGCTGCGTGTCTCGAAGCGCCTCGACGACAACGTGTCTGCGGAGAATAATTTTAGCGCCGCCATTTTGCAATATTTATGGATGAAAAACATTTTTTTTGTACTTCAATATTTGACCACTAACACCCTTATAGCGTTTTTTCTTACTACCTTTCCTTCAATCCGAAAAAATAGTCACAAAAGCGTTTTTTTTAGGCTGTTACAGTTGTGTTACCCCTTAATATATGTATATGACATAAATAGATAAAAGTAATAATTAAACATACATATGTCCAATATAACCTGTTTTATGTGGTACCGATTCAAATGTTAGGTCCTTTGTTCAGAACTTGACAGTTCGGAGTAATAATTGAAGACATGGGGGATCTATTCCACGGCATACGTTGAGGAGGTTTTTTTATTTACGATATGTACTCGCTAAAAGATTCACTACTTTTACGTTATACACTAGAATTCCTCATTCTTCTTCTTCTTCGCTTCACGTGTTAGGCTAGTTGCCTGTTACGATACCCATCGTTTTTGCGGTCTACCTACATTTCTTTTTCCACCGCATGAAAAAAAAACAAGAAAATATAATCCAGGCTCATGAAATGAAATTCCTCAGAAGAGTGAAGGGTTGCACAAAACTTGATAGAATTAGAAACGAAAACATAAGAAATGAAATGAATATATTTAATATAAGAAAATAAAGAAAGATGGAAGTATCACGTAGAGAGAATGGAGACAGAAAGGCTACCTCTAAAAGTCTTACAATATACATGCGGTGGAAAAGAATTCTTCATTAAATGCGATCATTTTCATGTAAGGAAGCCTGACTCAAGTCACGCCAACACACTGTATATGGACGCTCTCAAAAAGAATTATTCATCTACCCGAGGCGAGCAACGTACACATTTACTTTAACACTTCAGACAGTCGGTCCGGTCTCTCCTTTTTATTTTTAATAGCGTACGACCTTACTTCTGTGCGCGAAGGTGCACTCGAAAAAATAAACGTCCGCAGCAATGATGGATGGTGCTAATGAGGTGTTGCCCCGGCCCCCGAGCGTCCACGGCGTCCCAGCTGGAGCTATTATGACGAACTAACTATATACATATGTCGAGCCGATCGGGCCTCTATTTTTATCTATTGCAATTTTTTGTTTATTTTTACACATATGCCCCCGTCTCAACACAGTGCATTCCTCGGGCTTTGCTGGGAATTCTCGGCCCCGTCGAGGAAATTAACGCTGTGAATACCATGAGGAATAGAGAAAAACCTACTGCAAAACCAAACTTAACTTTCAATAAAACTGACATTCAAATAATGTAGAAAGTTAATGTATGTATAACTTGAAAAATACAGTGCTTTTACAATAACACAGCACCACAAAAAAACGTAAAATGTACCTCTGAGCAAACTTGGTGGATTACTAGTTTTTGGGGTCGCTGAATCCGAATCCGAAGCCCATTTTGCCCCATTACGTCACGATTTTTTTATTCTCAATAAGCTGCGGAAAAATGGCAAAAAACGACAAAATATACTCTAGAACCCAATCAAACCTCATTATCAATACTTCAATAACTTCATACCTCTAATCCCATAGCCCTCGCATTCAATAAGCCCCAAAGACCCCAATTAACCACATAACCTCAAACCAAAGTTGTACAGTCATCCAAAACGGGTATTTTAGCCATAAATGGCCAAAAAATAGTCGAAAAATCGCTTCATAAATGGTCGAAAAATGGAGTATTTCTACCAGGGCAAACTGCAGGCAAGACTCCTAACAACCCCGAATCTCAAACTTATCCATGCTTGGAATTAGGTAGCTGAACTATGTAAAGCAAAGGCCAAAACTTAATTAACCCACAA
This sequence comes from Aromia moschata, assembly GCA_029963805.1. Taxonomy (NCBI): domain Eukaryota; kingdom Metazoa; phylum Arthropoda; class Insecta; order Coleoptera; family Cerambycidae; genus Aromia; species Aromia moschata. The sequence goes on along the minus strand of JAPWTK010000034.1, from coordinate 1,775,932 downwards.
TAACACTACGACATTATAGTGCTTCATTCTTGTGAATCCCTTTGCCTCTTAAGTTTTAGTTCTTTTGATTAACGTGAGTTCTTTATGCTCTCAAGTACTTCGTTCGAACTTTTAGCCTTTCACGACTTCTGAATTAGCTAGAAGATTTAGTAAATACTAGCCATATTACACGCACTATGTACATATGTAGTATGTATGTACGTACGTATGTATGTACGTATGCACTGCATAAGTATGTACGTTCGGTGGGTACGCAGATTTTAACGCATTATAACTCGCGTTGTAATGATTGGATTGAGATGAAATTTTGCATAAAGTTAAAGTTTTGAGTTAAATTTTAGGACTGACCCGATGGACTACGGGGTAGTTAGGATTTAAAACTTAAATTTCGTTTGGCCCACCATAAGTGCATTTTTTTTTCATCGGATTTCGATGAAAAATTGACATCCACATTACATCCTGGAGTGGGTACTAAAACCTTTGGCGTAGAAACAAAAAACTGGACATTTTCCACGAAACACCGAACTACTACACTTTTCTCGACGCGCGTTTCGCCAACCAAGTTGGCATCTTCAGGAGAAGATTAAAAACTGAATTGTTTTAATCTTCTTCTCAACCTGATGCCGAAACGGTTTGTTTGAAAGATGTAAAACCTTTTAAACACTAACAGAAGGTCAAAAGTAAGAGTTCTGGAAGTTATTTGTTTTTCAGAAGGAGGAGAATCAGTCCGATCCACATACATATTTTCTTATGTAACAGGAACATTTCTACAGGAACGAATTTTTGTTTTGTAATGCAGGGTTACATAAATTAAATATGTACGTGCATCGGTTTGTTCTTTCACAGGCGTTTGGCCTGTGATTTGGAAAATGACATATGTATGAAATGGATATCTATAGCGTTTCTCTCATTTTGGCATAATCCCTCTTTTCAACATGCAACAGTAGACTGCCATTATATTACATATATTAACGTCTCATTTTCCTTGATATCGAAGTTCAAATTCTTTTATACCTTGGTAAAATTCTCCTCACTGATATCTCCAAGGTTTTCTGGAAATTTATCAGGACAAGAATCGAAAAAGTGCAGATTAAAATCCATTACACTTTTGGTAGATTTGTTCATAATATTTTCTGCAATGCTTATGTGTCTTCATCTGTAGTGAGCGAAATTCCCTTCCTGAATATAGACTTACTTTTGTTAGGTACATCAGAAAATATGTAGCTCTGGACTCTTACTTTTGACTTTCTGTAAGTGTTTAAAAGATGATATCTATCTAAAGTATTTTTGCTGCACCAGTACTCACTCTTTGACGGTACGTCACTGAAAGAGGCAAACATAGATATTTTACCTATTTTATCTGTTTTGAGAACAATATAATTGCTATAACCTGACTTCGGACATCAAGTTAATTATTAGTTATTCAGTGAGTTATTTGTAGAGTTGAATAATCGGTGCCGCGTACATGTGGCGTGCGGATGATTATAGCGGGGATCGCGAGTAATAATAGTGATAATAGTGGTGGTTCTACTTCGTATACTCCATAATTCCAATGCAGCGACGACTCCCTCAAGTTAATGATGTTTAAGAGGGTAAGTGTTTTAAATTTTCGGTTAAGTATAACTTACAACGAATAAAAATTATCGCAAAGGACGCATACTGGCCACTGGCGCGCAGCGACATTACCCTACTCTAGTTATTTGTGTCTGTGTACCATTCATACTGCTTTCTTTTGGTATACTCGTTTCCATAATTCATAGCAATTAATGTAGGAAAAAAGTGGTTTTGACTGGTTTTTCTGATTTTTCTCGGATATATGAATACCTACCTATTGTTTATTTCAGATTCGTGTTCAGGATGTCAATACAAAGGAATAAAGTATTTGTAACTCTTAAAGTATTTGTAACTAATGGCAAGACTTCTAACCTATAGCACGAATGCGGACGTTGTATAGTAACGTAATCAGCTATTCAACACATGGGTACAAGGCTTATCTGTTTTTGTTAGCGCTCTATTATGTTAGCACTCTACTACTACCTAACCTAACCTAATCTAACCTAACCTATGGCACGAAAGCAGTCATTGCATGTAAGGTAATGAATGGTAGTAAATGTCTATAAAACTCTTTTATAGACATTTACTAAGCTCATCTGGCTAAACAGGGACCAAAATCATTTCACAGATCTACTAATTACCTTTGACTACGAAATGATTAAATTCGAGAATTGTAAAGGTAAACCCCAATTTTTGAAACAAGGGTCAAACAAGAAGTGTAAGTGTTTCGGGAAAGTTTAGCGGGAATATTTTTTCTAAAAAAGTTACATTGCTTTGATTTTTAAACTGTTCTCTAAAATATGTTCTCAAAAAATAGTTGCCAAAGCATTACATTGAACGCGGATTCACCCATTTTTTATTAGACGTTTGGATGACCCTCAGAGGTCATTTCGGACTTCAGAGTTTCAGAATATTTGATATATTCTGTATACGGGGTGTCTCACTAATAAAAGGACACAGCTAAACTGCAGATTTTTTTGGGTAAACATATTGCTATTTAACCAGACATACTTTGGTTCAACAGTTAATCGTAAAAAAGATACCTATAGGGCGTCAAAGTTATAACTTTATTAAATTATAACTTTTTCTTTTCTCAATTAACTTTTTTAAAATAAACATTTTTGTACAAAATTTGGAAATTGTGTTTTTTTTTTATTTGGGGAGATGAATTTCAATTTATTAATAATTTTGAAATAAACTGCTCATCAAATTAGTGTAATACTTTTAAGATTAGCTCCATTTGCGTTCTATTCGAGTTAGAGATTTACGGTTATTACTTTTTGGTAGCGTATAGGGTTGGTTTTAATGCTTTGAAGTCGTTACGCTGTGACTTAAACGGTTCGCTTTGCATTTACGCAGGGTTTTGCGTAGTTTGACCACTGTTGGGTGAATCCACACATCTTAATGCTACCTAACAAATTGGCGTGGGGTGCCACAACTCGTTTTCACCCTTTGATAACTCAAGCACTCCTCCAATTCACACCTATACCTACCACCCCGCCCACCCCTCTGGTTGCGCCCTGTAGAAGGCTGTGTAGGATGTCTATTTGTCTCGAATTCATGTCATGACATTACTTGAAGGCTCTTGAAGTTGACGGGAACCATTGCGAATGGCCGATTGAGCGCCAAATGTGATATTCCATCTCCAACACACCCAGACAAAGGTGCTATTTGGGTGCTATTTGGGTGTGCAGGTGCTAGCCTAGTCGAGGGTTCATGAGCCCAAGTCACAGTGAACACTTGTCGCGCGTACCAAGCATCTCTTTGAATTTGCCGATTGTTGATTCACACAAGTGCAAGGAAGGTTCTGCCTACCCAACAAGCCCTCTTTCAGGAATTTTCATCCACTCAAAAATGTTTTGGAGATGGTCAAAAAAGAGAGGGTGATGGGACGCAAAAGAGGATTTGAAGATTTGAAGAAGACGGACGACTCGGGGTGTGCCAAAAAGAGTTCATGCATCCTCAGGAAAGCTTTTCGAGTCATCCCACGCATCAAGACCTGCTTACAACCCCTTAGCGCGGCAAATTTTCAGGGGTCAGTCGGAGCTGAAATATTATCTACTTTTCGCGTTCAATCGGCCATCCGCAATGTGTTCGGCCAACTTCGAGAGCTCTCAGGTAATGCATGACATGAATTCCAGACAAATAGACATCCCACGCAGCCTTCTACAGGCGCGGAACCAGAGGGAGTGAGAAAGGGGTCGATGTGGGTGTGGCTTGGAGGTGTACTTGAGTTGCCAAAGGGTGAAAATGAGTTGTGGCACCCCACGCCAAATTGATTAGACAGCATTTCGATCAATTAATTCGCCAAACAGAGGTCAAACCACGCAAAACCCTGCGTAAATGCAAAGGGGTGGTTTACGGGGTCTGGAAATGTGTTGAAGAGATGGGACAGCGACCAAATACACAAAACTTGTTGGAGAGATCTTAATGTCTGCTGGTTTTTGGGGTGTGGACGGCAAACCGTTTAAGTCACAACGTAACGACTTCGGGAATTAAAACCAACCCTATAGGCTATCGAAAATCAAAAAACGCAAAGTTTCTAACTCGAATAGAATGCAAATGGCGCTAATAAAAAAGTGTTACGCAAATTTTGACGAGCAGTTTATATGGTAGAGCTCGCTTGCTACGACATTCTGAGTACATAAAAACTGATGTAACTTTTATGCGCTTTAGAGTATTACATTTTTACTAAGAAATAAATCAATTTAATCATCATTTCTATGCAAAACATTTTTAGATATTGTATCATTTTTCGAGATATTTGTTTTCAAAGTATCCAGTGCTACCCATGGTTATGAGGTGTATACAATTTTATAGTAGGCTTTGAGTAAAACAATGTAAGACAAACGCTCTCAACCTTGATTTCTGTCGAACTTTCTTGTGGTTCATCAGCATTGAGGCCGTTTTTAAAGGGTTTTCAAATACGCTTTAATAACAGCCATTATACTGACGAACCACTCCAGAATAAATTTTGACAGAAATCTAGTTTTGAGTTTCCTTACATTGTTTTATAAGCCTACTATGAAAATTATACATCTTACACACATAATTTTTGGGTTTGTACTGAGTGTTAAAAATACAAATAGTCGTATCTCAAAAGCGGTAACTCAACTTTTTTCACTTTTTTCAAAATAAATTATTATTGCATATTATTATTTTTAATAAAAACATAAATACTCTACATCTGTTTACGTATTCACTAGGGAATACCTGAAAATGGATTCAAAATTCAGATTTTGATGAAAGTCTACAGGTTATTAGAGTTAGTAGAGTAGAAGTATCTCTCCACCAAAACTAACCACAACTCAATAACATCATAACGGATCATCGTTAATAAATGACGGAAGTTTGAACGGTGCGCAGATAACGCCTTTTGTAGCACTACTTTTGGAGTTATGATTATCGTTGATGCTTTCTTCTCCTAGGTGGCTACTTTGCTCTTTCGAATTCATGTTTTCCCAAGATTATTTGCTACCGTTTTCGATAGAAAAATGTGGAGTACCTTTCGAAAATTATCGAACTAGCGAGAACACTACACTCGAACTATTCAACTTGTACAAATACACAGGATTCAGTTGAAGCTGATCAAGTCGGATGCACCGGTCGAGCTTCTAGAACTCACTAACCATCTATCTACCTCCTGCCGTATATGTATAGTATTCGCAGGTAAAAATTCCCATTAATTAATGGGAATTAACTCACAATTGTGTATTTTCCTGCCTATACCAAAATTTCCTAGTATTTGCCGGCAGACAACCCTACGTCTGATTGTTCCGGACCTACCTAGTTACCCGAATATTTGTGAGGTGGCAGTAAACTAATAAAACGGAATTTCCAAGCCTTTGTATGTACTATGGTTGTGGGTTACTGAACCTACTTACTGAATACTGCCATTACACCAGGGGTTATCTATTTTGAAATGAAGTAGGTACCTACCTTGTTTGGACTTTTTCGATGATATTGATATTTTGATAATATTTTTATATTATTTAGAAGCAGTGTTTGGTTTACTATATTGTTTGTACTTCATTCCTTTAGGCCCATCCACTTTAGGCCCTAATAGTCATTTTTCCTATTATATTCAAAACCAACCCTTCATTACCTAAGTACACCCCCTGAAGAAAAAAAAAAAAATTAATTTTCATATATACAGTGCGTCCATAAAGTGACGCATAAATTCATTATTAGCTAAATGAACAATATTATTGAAAATTCCCGAGACAGGTCAATTTTTGATTGCGATTTACTATTTTGTCACATACTAATTTAATATACAGGGTGTCCCACCCTTCGAGTAATGACGCCACCACCGATTTTTTTAAATGGAACACTACATTTTTTTTTCAATTTTCGGATGACCCTGGCCGAGCTGAGTCCAAAAATGTATCACAAGTTGCTTCTATCTATTACAGGGTGGACAACAGTACAAAAATTACAAATTATGTATTGCTGATTAAACGCACTAAAAAAAAATTAAATTAACGTTATTGTGATACAAAAATACAACTACTTTAATAAACACCAGTTTGGACAAGACGCGCGAATGACGCGAGGCGCGATACGTGGTTCGTTATTTTTTTGTCATTTGTTTTTTGATTGTCATTGTCATTTTTTGCCATATTAAAAACGGCTATTTAGAGTTCACTTTTGTATTGTTAACGCTTCAAAGTAGGTACTTTAAGTGAAACCTAAATCTAATTTATTTAAAACGTTTTGTTGAAAATGCCTTTAAATGAAAGGGATAGGATTGAAATTCTAATGATGATTGGTGTTGGCGACAGAATGCGGACTCAACAAGAGGTGTGTAGATTATTCCATGAAATGCACCCAGATCGTGAACCTGTTTCACAATCTACAGTAAGCAGAATAGAGCGAAAATACAGAGAATTAGGACACGTGAGGGATGCACCAAGGCAAGGTAGACCTAAAATTAATGAAAATGTTCAACAAGACGTAATTTTGTCGGCACTAGAAAATCCACATTGTACAGTACGGCAAGTATCTAGGGATTTGAATATTGGAAAGTCTTCAGTATCGAATATTTTTAAAAAGGTAAAATACCATCCCTATAGAGTACGCCTCATCCATGAATTGGCTGAAGACGACTTGACCGAAGAACTGAATTCTGCGAGTACATGATGGACCACAATAATCAAAATAACGGTTTCATTGCTAATATTTTATTTTCTGACGAGGCAACGTTTTTTTTGAACGGGCATGTTAATCGGCAAAACACCCGCTACTGGTCTCAGGAAAATCCACACTGGATGCAAGAATACCATACGCAACATCCACAAAAGGTCAATGTGTGGGCTGGTATTGTGAGAAATAGAATTGTTGGTCCATACTTTTTTGATGAAAATTTGACAGGAGCATTGTATCTGAATTTTTTTACAATATACATTAATTCCTGACTTGACCCGGCTATTTCCTGATATTGAAATAGCCAATACTTTAGACGGCAGAATTTGGTTTCAACAGGATGGTGCACCACCACATTTTGCTATAGCTGTGCGCGAGTTTTTACACAGAACCTTTCCAGATCGGTGGATAGGAAGAAGAGGATCAGTGGAATGGCCCCCTAGATCACCTGATCTTACTCCACTAGATTTCTTTTTATGGGGTTATTTGAAATCTAAAGTTTATACTAATAGACCCGAGAACATCCGTGAGCTCAAAGATCGAATCAGGCAAGAAACGTTAAACCTGCTGGTAAACACCTGCTATGTTACAAAATGTCAGAAGCGAATGTATTGCCCGATTCGGTCATTGTTTAGCAGTCAACGGAGAACAATTTGAGCATTTATTGTGACTTTTCTAAAAATACAGAAACGTATAACTTTCTAATGAAATTTTTCATAAACACTTTATGTATTGTTGTCCACCCTGTAATAGATAGAAGCAACTTGTGATACATTTTTGGACTCAGCTCGGCCAGGGTCATCCGAAACTTGAAAAAAAATGTAGTATTCCATTTAAAAAAATCGGTGGTGGCGTCATTACTCGAAGGTGGGACACCCTGTATATTAAATTATTATGTGACAAAATAGTAAATCGCAATCAAAAATTGACCTGTCTCGGGAATTTTCAATAATATTGTTCATTTAGCTAATAATGAATTTATGCGTCACTTTATGGACGCACTGTATATATATATATACCAGTGGCGGTGCGTGATCCTAAGATTGGGGGTGCACCATACATAAAAATAACGATAATCATAAGAATAATAAGAATATCCCTAATATGAGATAAATATTTATCTCATATTAAGGTTATTCTTATTAACTCTATTAATTGGAAAACTTACCTAATTTTCTTTGTAAATGAGCTCAATTCTGCGATTTTTTACATTGTGCAAATTTTTCAATTACTTTGTTGTTAAAATTTTCGATATTTGTAATAAAGTCTTTTTCAATGGAGAGCATAGCCAAAGCCGACAGTCTTTCCTGGCACATGGTGTTGCGCAAAAATGTCTTTATTCGTTTTAAATAGAAATTTTCCACAAAAAACGAATACAGTTAATAATAATGTTTAAAACATACCCGTTTTTTGAAACCGCTTCATTGTGTGCTGCCACTGCTCGTCGATGAGCAGAATCGAGCATTGTCGCAATATTTGCAGTGCCTAGCATGGCTAAATTCAAAACATTATTCATGTGTCCAGCAGAATTTGCATGTTTTTTTTTTATTTTCTCGTTTATGTGATTTAAATCCGTTACTCCAGTTTTGGTCCAAGGTGTTTCTCCGCCAAACAAAACACTGCGTTCAATACATCGCATCCACTTAACCACAAATGTTTTTTAAATAAGTCATTATTAAATGTTCTTACAAATCGTTTACTTTTTTCTTTCACGGCTAATTTTAAATTAATTTGTGGAGTGGGCCTACCTAGAGTTTTAATTTGCACTTTTTCCTCGAAACTCAAGCTAGAGAATGGAGTTTTTAATAAGTTTTGAATATAATTCATTATTCCAAACTAGATTGTAACCGAGTTTATATTTATAAAACGTGAGCGATAAAACAGCAATCGCAATGTACGAAAACAATTCACAAACCAACCGATCCATAACTCTCGTGCGCTCTTCAACTCCGTACCTCTATATCTATAGGATTCGCCCACTACGCGTAATAATTGTGGAGGGGCAAGCAGTAACAATACGCTTTCGCTTTTTCGTATTGCACGGAAGCATGATCGTCGTGCCGCTTTTTCGTATTGCGCGTGTCGACTCCCGCGCCGCGATCGGAAACCAGTGGCATTGGAGATAGACCTAGCGTCTAGTGGATTCGTAACGCTGCGGCCAAATAATATTCAGATGGTATTAACGCTAGGATGCGGCAAGGCGATAAATTAAGAATGCATCCATTAATTACTAAATAAAATTATTAATGCTAAATTGTTGGTAGTGCGCGCGCACCAGCGCACCTTATAGCCCACCGCCACTGATATATACTATACATATATGTATGATTATTTTATCTTAAGGAATGAACCTTCTGACATTTCAAATGCCCAGTAATTTTGTTAATACATGCAGTAACATTTTAAAACATTTTGAATTTTTTTTTAAAATTGAGATATTTTAACGGTTGATATTTAACATTTTCAACAACAAGTAAAAACGGAATTCCTAATGAAGAGAAGAGACCTAAAACCCAAATAGGGGCCATTTGAGCCCCCAATTAACTTCTTCCTTTCTATCCAAAACCTGTCCCTTCATCCCCTAAATACACCCTCCGGAGAGGGTGAGTAAAATTAATTTGCATATATATGATTATTTTACCTTCATAGAAAACTTATCTATTTTAAATTCCCTGTGAACTCTTTCCAATATGCAGTAAAGTTCTATAAAATCCAATAGATATTTTACGTTGGTCTCGAGGGGCAAAAAAAGGGCCATTTTTTAACATTGTTTTTTGTTTGTTGCAGGTGGTGATCGGATGATGAGTGATTATCAATCATTTCGAATCAATTGTCATGAAGGCGGTGTATTGTTTAATTATATTTATCAAGTATAGTTGACAATTTTAATCAGTTTGTTACTTTTACGCTATTGTTAACAAAAATCATGTTACGAATTTACGAATAGACGGGCATTTATTTCAACACGGCTTTAGAACTATGCGTGCAGCAGACCAAAATAGCCTCCGTTTGTGTTGCTCTTTTGAACTTTTTCTAGGAAAGAAAACGATGTTATTTTTTCAGTGGCACAAGACACAAAGCGCCTAAAAAAACGCCATCGGCTACTGATTGTTACCAAAAGTGTCCATCAGGTTTAAATCGGGCATAAAATAATCAATCGTCCATAAAAACGAAAGCGTTGTGTTATTTCACATGGGGCCGGGATTTGCTACCACCGATAACGGCATTGTTTGTAACCACAACCCTCGACAATAGAACCTGTGCGTTCTTCTATCTCCTCTAGATATATGTAGGAACGGTGAACTAATCCCCTCCACATGTCCATTTCGCCTTTACGATCAATTCTGTTTCTTTTATGAAGTCGATTTTAAAAGGTAAAATGAAAACGTTTCAAATTCTCGTTTGATACTATGCTAGTACAAAAACAGGACGTAAAGTTGCGGTATTTGTTTTTTTTTATATATGTATAATCTTACCTGTTGAGAATATGTTTACTTACATGCAATTAACTAATTAGGAAGTAACTTCATCTTTATGTGTGCGGTTATTTATAGAATATACACATATAATTAATAATTAATTAATTATACAGGGCAGTAGCCCCTCTTGTTGAAAAAAAATGTGGAGGTTGCAAATTGATACTATACACAAGAATGTTATAGAAAAAAAGTATATGCAGTGTCTAGCTGCGCTTCAATGTTTACTTTTTCCATGATTGTTCACCACAAAGTATTTAATAAGTATGGGAAACAAAAAAAAATGCATTTTTATATTACAAACGCAGATACACACATTTTTTTTTTTCATTTTTTACAATAGGATCTAATTCTGGAATAGGTCTTCGAAGCCTTTTAATTTCAGTTTTGTCAACGATTGGACAACGATCGTCTACAGAATGGCTCCTCTGTGCTGTGCTAAGTGTCTGTGATTTATACCTGAATGTACTCGATAAGCAACCATTTTGTGAGTTTTGGAACAAATACGTTGCAGAGAAGTAGGTATAGGATTTCAGTTTATTTCTTTAAAACGGGAGGTTTACTTATAGTGGATTTGAAAAAAGGATATTTAGTGTACAGAGAACCACAGTGTTATCAAGACTCTCAAGGATACAACTAGGGATAGGATTTCAGGTTATTTCTTAAAAACGGGGTGTACGGTAAGTAAAGCACTTTAATCGGCTATATGTACAGTTATTTATTTACATATTTACAAGATATGACAGACCGGCTTCGACCGGTTTGGAGCCGGTGAACGGTAAAGATGAACTGCCGGAGACTGACTGTCCAAACGGAAAGTAAAGTCCCCTAAACCAATAATTATACACAGACCTAGTTAGGTAGATAGGTTCCCCGAAACCAGTCTCCAATAAACAACATTGGGGAAACCCCAACCAAACCGTAGGTCAGTTTGGGAAAACCAAACCCGAAAGAGGCTGTACCAGAGGTTGTCACGTATTTACACAAATCTACAAACGGTACATGCCGGAATGTGAGAATTAGGGTTTTACAGCAATATACATAAATAGGTAGGTACCTACCTATCACGTACATGGTTCAATTAAAATTAGACCCTACCTATTAAACAACAATAGACCCTACAGACATTTAATTTCCAGAACTACAGTGTTATCAAGACTCAATGATCCTCTCATCATCTCGAAATTGGTATCTATATAAAAGGTACGATCTTCTAGTAATCTGCTGGCACATCCACCTTACATAGGTACACTAATAATCATAAAGTCCGAAAATACAAAAAACCTGCTGGATAGCGAGCAGTTTCCAAGTAATTCGATAGATCATAGAATATCCGATTCCTAGTAATGTTAAATACTTAGTTTACATTTAAAATCTCACAATACATTTTTCTTTGTGTAGGGGAAGTCCGGGCAAGACGAACACTCCGGGTAAGATGAAATCTGGCGATAAATTTAAAACCACCAATCACATACGAGCGCGCTTTTCCTACCAACAACCTTGACCATGTGCTCACAAAATGCCATCATGGCCGCATCGACGACATCTCTGGACGATCTCCGAGAAAACTCGCCCGGAAGCTTATATTATAGTCCCAGCGTCATCAGGCCACTTCCCCCGCCATGTCCGAAAAAGAGCAACAGGAAGCGCAAACTTGGCACGGCAGAAATATTAACGAGCACTCCAATAAAGACGGAACAACTGAAAAAACTGAACACTTCGAACGCCAAAGTGATAAAGTTACCCAAGGAAATGACGAACAAAGGGAAACAAACTGGAGCGAGAATGAAGAAGCAGCGGAAGAAGAACGCGAATGACACAGAGAAAGAGGAGACATACTGCGGAATATGCAGCGAATCATACGAGGAAATAAACGGAAAACACAGTGAAGACTGGATCATGTGCAATAGATGCCAAAATTGGTCTCATGAGGCCTGTACTGTTCCGGTTAACAAATAGTTTTTGTTTATGTTATACATTGAGAGTTTATATATTTGTGTTGCATTTATAATAAAAATACATATATTTATTCCACAATTTTTTTTCTATGTAAGCTAGCTGTTAACGTGTTCGTATTGCCCGGACTTCCCTACCTTCCAAATATTTTAAAAACGCTGCTTTGAGATTTTATGACCTTACCGAATACTCATTTCAACAAAACAAACACCACATCGTCGGAAAAACTTTATAGAAAAAAATTAATCAATAATTGTACAGTGCTCGTCTGTGGTGGTCCGATAATGCGGAGATCTCCATGACAATACAGTCTGCTCATCCGCAAATTTCACGCCTCGCTTTGATATGCTAACAAGGCTTTGATCTGTGCCTGCATCGCCTGGGGTTGTCGGATTATTTAAAGTAACACAGGAAACTGTTTGATTTCGACACTGTTTTGTCCACTTCCGGGTTAACTTCGCCTTTGAGGAGCAGTTTAATTATTTTGTACAATAGTAAAGCGGTTTTCTGTTAAAAATTCGTAGGCTTTAAGTAAAAGTGACCAATATTTCTGAAAGTTTATTTTTTAAATCTATACGAGACAAATTCAATATCAGAAGTCTTTAGAATGTAAAATACACTTGGCTACCGATTAATTGAAACACTACCGAATAATGAGAGTGATAGTATCGAAATAGTCATTTGTGCAAAAAGTGTGTGCACAAAATCCTTTTTTATGAGTTTAAATTTCTATTTCATTTAATAGTCGCCCACTGGCGTAACTAGGGGTACTAGGGGATACTAGACCCCTCAGACCAATAGCCGGTCAAGTACGCATGCTTTGCAGTTCGTAAAATAATATTTTTGTAGGGTCTATTGTTGTTTAATAGGTAGGGTCTAATTTTAGTTTAATTATGTACGTGGTAGGTAGATACCTACCTATTTATGTATATTGCTGTAAAACCCTAATTTTCACGTTTCGGCGTGTACCATTTGTGTATTTCTGTAAATACGTGACAAAGTGCTGGTACAGCCTCTTTCGGGTTTGGTTTTCCCAAACTGACCTGCGGTTGGGTTTTCCCCCTAATTTAGTTTACAACTGTTTATTGGAGACTGGTTTCGGGGAATCTATTTACCTAACTAGGTCTGTGTATAATTATTGGTTTAGGGGACTTTACTTTCCGTTTGGACAGTCAGTCTCGGTCAGTTCATCTTTACCGTTCACCGGCTCCAAACCGGTCTAAGCCGGTCTGTCACATCTTGTAAATATGTAAATAAATAATTGTACATATAGCCGATTAAAGTGCTTTACTTACCACACCACCCATCGCCATATTTTTTTCGCGCTAGTGAGTAAAGAAATGACAATAGAACTTTCGAAACCGACACTATTACAGAAACACACAATTGAAATATATTTGCAATTTCATTTATTTTGGTTTAGCTATGTATTGATACAGGGTGTCTTAATTTAACGTCTCACTGACTATATTTTGGGTTATTTTTGCGGTAGAAATTTAATTAAAACGCTTATGCTATAAAGAATTTTCCAGGTAAGCTGAATTTGGCTTTCTGATAGAATGCTGTTAAAAAAGTTATTCCTAGAAAAATCGACGTTTTAAAAATGATTCTGGACGAATTTTATTGCGGGATATTATTAAAGAGTAATTATACAAGGAGTATTATAAAACTGTCCTACTTCCGGTTATATCGCAAGTAACTATTACATCAGTTTTTAGAGCCACCGAACATATTAAGATCGACATTTGTTCGACTCTTCTCGTCTTCCCGAGTTCAGCGATATATAGTATTATATGTATATTTCTATCTAAAAATTTCTGAGTTGTAATTTTTCTTTGCTATATTTGCAAGAATTTGTTCGTTAAATAGTTAAAAGAAATTATAACCCCGTTGTTTATAAAGGTAACTAGGCAAAAATCTGCAAATTCAGAAAGATGAAAGAATTTAAAAAATAAGAAATATATAGGGTGACTCAAAAAATTGATGAAGTAATAGTCACTTCCGGCGAGACTGGAAGTGAGATGTGACAGTAGACACTTTTATAAAACTTCTTGTATACTTTTCTACCATATCCTGCAAATAAATTCGACTCTATTCAATTTCCAAAAGCCAGTTTTTTTGGGAATATATTTTTAACAACACACTGTATGTAATCCCGATGCCAAATTCAGATATATAAAAATTATTATATTAAAATCTTCATAACATAAAGGGAAGAGTAGATGGTTGACGGAGACATGATATACATATGTACTGGAGCATGGTATACATATTCACCATAAATTTCCTATCCCTCCTGATCCTGATTTTTGATAGCAAAAATCAGTATCAAAGATGGGTAAAAATATAACATCTAACTTCACGTCACTTGATTTTCTTCTTTTCTTTTCTTGAAAAATGGTTTAGTTTAAAGAAAAAAAGTTTATAAATAATGATTTGTGAATACATTGTGTCCCAGTTAAGGTCTATCCATCCGTCTAGATTTCTTATTTGTAGTCCGATTGCTCGTTAACTTTTGATTAGTAGATAGGTCTCGCAAAAAAGCATTAAATGCATGCTCCAAGCATCCGGTGAAGTAAAGTCATGGCTAACTATGAGTCCTTTTTTCATACGAAAAATCAAGAATTACTATTAGCAATTTTAATAAAAAATTGACGTCGGATTTTTACTCAAGACCCTCGTAAACTAGATTGTATCAATTTTCATTGGGTTTGAATACAGGGTGTTGAAGGAAACTTATATGTATAATGTACATAGATAGATGAATTGAAGGAAAAAATCACCCATGTAATTTATAATCCCAATACAAGCAGAAATATTTAGAATTGCTTTTGCGTGTAAAGGGATACATATAGGGATATATTAAGCCCCTAATTTCAGAATGTGGTTATCGTTGTCATTATGCTGGGCATGCTAAAAAGGAAGTCTGTCCTTTATTAATGACTAGCGACTCGCCCCAGCTTCGCACGGTTTACGACATCACATTAGAAACCTCTAAAATTATCAGTGTTTCTCTACTATATTATGCATGTATTATACATATAAACCTTCCTCTTGAATCACTCTATCTATTGAAAAAAACCGCATCAAAATCCGTTGCGTAGTTTTAAAGATCTAAGCATACATAGGTAGGGACAGACAGCGGGAAGCGACTTTGTTTTATACTATGTTATGATTATGATAACATATTCCCTAATTTATGGAAAAATAAGGAAGTTATTTCGTCATTTCTTGGTGGTTATAGTTACTTCATCGGTGGCAGCGTTGCCAAAGATAGCAACACATACTGTACTTCTTTGAGTTTTTGGGAGCGTACTTTGTTGGTAAACTGAAATTGTGTAATATCTACTAACTTCACATTATAAATTATTTTAATTGTATTGATATTAACATGTCCTCAAATAGTATGGCAACGGTGTAAAAATAGTGAAAATATGTACCTACTACCTATGTATATGTTCTATGGAAGATTGTGTTAACCTACATAGCTTATTGTGATTTGGATCAGGTAAATTTCTCCTGAAATCGTTTAGTAAATTAAAATAATAAAATAGAAAAAAATGTGATCGTGTGTCTGATGTATCGAATTTAAGGTAATGTCTTGAACCGACAAATAATAAGGCTTATTTTAAGGGGTTCAACATTTCTCTATTTGTAATGATCCTCGTAATCACTATCGTTAATAAAATTAATCATAACACCGATTTTATGCCGTTATTTTAGTTGGCTCAAAATCTTTCTAATGATGGTTGTCACATTGTCATGTGTTACGTTTTTTGTTTTGTTTTGTTTTGTTTTGTCTTTATTATTTTTTTTTTTTGTTGATACCTTATTGTTCTCAATGCTTACCTACGCTCAGTTTATAACCTGAATATATTTGGTAAAATAAGCAAAACGATAATATGATATAATATGTAGATATATGAAAAGGAAAAAGAAAAAAACATAAGGATCCTGATTTTCTAGTGACATACAGGTTGTATAATTTAATACAGTTAAATATAGCCTTCTGATTAATTTGTGTTGATTTGTGTGATTAATGAGTGATCTTACTCATCACTTTTAATTTTTTTTTATTCAGGAATCGGTTCAGAAATAACCAAGTTACGCGGGGAGGAGTGGGATTAATGGTGGACCACCAGAGGCGTGTTTTGCTTGGAAATTTATTTTAGAAATGTCAATAGAATCAATGGAAACTTGGTATATTCGATGAGAGGTGCACAGAGGAGTATTTTTCCAGACGTAGTTTGGATTCCATTTTGACCATATCAGCCGGTCAGTAAAACGTTTTCTACATTTGTACTGGCAAATTGGAAGCGTCAATCGCAAACAAAGGAGCGGCAGATCCAAAGTAAGGATTATTTTATTTATTTATTTATTTATATATTTATTGCTTCTATTGATATAAAAATCAAACGGCAAGAGTTCCATTAAATAAAGAAACTAAAAGGTACGATGGTTATGTTATTACAAACAAAACTGTACCACTAAAACAAAGAAAAAAAACTTAAAAAAAAGTGTGATATATTAAATAATAATAATGAGTATGATAATAACACTTAATATATAAAGTTAACTTAATATATGCCGATGAGAATAGGAATTATGATTACAAAGATTATGAGCATAAAGACGGAAAAAGTTACGTAAAAAAGGAAATAATTCTTATTCATTCGTTTAACACAAATGCCCGTAGTTTCAAAAACTCCAATAAAAAGTTCACAATAACTTTCAAGTAATCCGGGTCATCTAACATTTGTACAAACTGATCAAAGTTCTGTAAGCCGCTAAGTTCTGGTGGTCGAATAACTATGTAGAGGCTGCAATTCATTACAATATGTTCGAATGTCTCAGATTGTAGAAAAATGCACAATGTGCAGGTTTCATCCTGATTGATGACGTAATAACAGCCGTTATAAGCCAAAGATAAACGTAATTTCGAGGAAAGGCGAATTTGACTATACAACCTTATTAGTTTTATAGGAGTCTTATTTAGCAGATAGCTAGCTGGAGTTGTACGCAGTGACACATTTGTAGATTCTAGAGTACCCTGATGCCGCTAACATAGATAAATCTTCGCTATGTAAATACGATCTGTGCACTGCCAGAATTGCACTAAAATTTTTTTTTAATTTTCAGTCAGGACAGTCAAATTGTCCCAGACCTCGGAAAAATTAAGCTTATCAAACATTTATTTCATTTGTACAGCCCAGTTGTAAGTGGAGTTAGCAGACATTTGTAATGCTAAGAGTTTAATAAATACAATTTTGGGTAAGCGGGTTTCATCCATACTTAAGATTTTTAAGAGCCAATTTAGGCATTGTTTAAAAACAAAATCAATCAAAATCAAAAGGAGCGGCAGATCCAAAGTAAGGACAGAAGAAAATGTTGATGGTTAGGCAAGTGATAATGGACAATCCAAGAACACAATTACCCATCTGAGCCAACAAGTGAATTTGCTGTGTAAAACGTGTCAACTAATTTTGAAAGACGATTTGGAGCTCCATCCATATCGTCTGCAATTCACACAAGAAATTCTCAGAGCGGTCGAACCTCAGGCTCCACTTCTGCCAACGGTTTATTTACTATTAACTATTTTAACAATAATGATGCTGTGTTCGAAAAAGTTTTTTTTTACTGATGAGGCTTAGTTCCATCTTTTGGGCTACGTTAACTCTTAGAATATGAGACTTTGGAGTGCAGACAACCCTCACTTTTATATTGAAACTCCACCACACTCACAAAACATTGGAGTGTGGGCCGCTGTGAGCAGAAGGAGGATTGTTGGAGCTCGTCCGCATACTACTATGGAAACAATTAATTAATATAGGCGAATTATTCGAAGATCGTATAATTAGTTTGAACACGCAGTTAATATTCCCCCCTAGATCTTGCGATTTGACCCCCTGTGATTTTTACCTCTGGCCGTATAAAAAAAATTCAATTTTTGATACACCCATTGGCGACATGGAAAATCTTCAGCAACGCATTATTAATGAAATTGAAGAAAATAATGGAATAACGTGGATACTGCAGCACGTTATTGACTTAGTTCAAATAAGCGCTCAAATGTGTATAAATATGGGCGGTCGTCATTTTCTTTAAATAGTGTTTTATTTTTTCGAAAATGTAGTTTCTTTTTGGGATGAAGTTTTTTATTTATCTTTTTTATATACCCGGTAAAGTACCCATCACAAAATGTAACAGCTTTGACAATTCAATGAGGTTATAAACCATAGATTAAAGAGTTTTAGGTTATAATTTAATATTAAGAATAGAAATACGTTTTTGGTTTGGTCGGCCAACTTTGATGACATTTTTTTTTTTGGATGGCTCGTTACTAAAACAAGACATTTTCTTCAATGTGAAAGGACTTCGAAGATAGTGAAAACGTTGGGTATATAACAAATGTGACGGTTAATAATTATTTAGTATTCCTATTGTTACTTCTACAATTTTAATGCCATCTCGGATATTCTCACTCTAAAAAAATCTAATCTGCCAAATTCCACTTATGTAAAGAGTGGTCATATCCACTTTTAAACATTAATTGTCTGCTGAAAATGATAAACCGTTTTACAATCATGTTTATTTTCATCCTCCTCCTCCACTCAGAAAAGTATAGAATGGCACTGACGGAAATATTTCATATCATATCACACATAAAGTTAAACTTGTTGGCATCAACAAGGTATTATGTAATTAAACATGTATTAACCCACACCGAACTCTAATAATAATTTTAGAGCATTAAGATGTCGGTGTGGCGACTCCTACACGAAACAAAACATTTTACGAACAATCAGGATGTCTAAAAGTGACACCTGCGAGAAACGCTAGATCTCGGTGGCAAACTAACGTGCTAATTATGTACCATTTGACCGTTTTGTTTGTACAGTAAACACCTTTTGAGCCAGTTTAAACACAAAATAGTGACTTAAACAATCATGTGTAGGCCTACGTCACGCGACCTTCTTGTCGAGACCTTGCCTCGGCTTGGGGTAGGTCAGGAATACTACTTTGTATTTGTTTGTGCATGTCAAGAAATGAAATAAAACAAACAGTTTCGAAAAATCACATTTGAAACGTATTTTTACGTAATTATGCGCGATATATGCATTCAAATATTGCGCTTGCAATAACTGAATAGTCGTTTGTGTTTTTATTATGATTTAAAATTGGTTCTTACGTAAACATTAACTTTTTTTGCAGATCATACTTTCATTAGTTCATCGCTCTTCGCAAACTTTATACTTGGAAGAATCAAAATTGTAACAAAGTGTTCTCTAATTAGTAATTACCCATGAATCTTTTAGTTAATTAATGAATAATAATGATAATGAATTACTAATGCTATTTTTGTTAATTACACGATTTGGTCATCTGACAGACATATTAGTGAATTATAGGATATGAATGTTTTTAAATATATATTTAATTTATTTATTATTAAATTTTTGGTCACGAGTTAGTCACTCGTGAATTCTTGTACTAAATTTATATACCTGATTTTGTGTGGATTTCTGCAATAATGACACAGTCGTTATCATTTGTGAATAGACCTAAAAAGATGAATGAAGGATTTTACAATAAACAATCACATATTTGATGTATTCCTTGCAATCGTCGATGTTTCATGATCCCCGAGTGTGTAAAAGACATTTAGATTCGAATATTCATCAAAAAAATATACCTACCTGGTATGGTTAGAAAAGAGGACTTTGGTTTGATTTGTGCATAATGTTTTGGGCATGTAGCCTTGCGTGGTCGACAATATTTACTTTTTTTTGCCAAATATGTATCCGATTTTTCATTGTTTAGTAGTCGTACATTGCGTAAAACATATTTACAGAAAACGTGTCTTGGGAAATATCAAACAAGATATATGCAACAAATTTCTGTGGCTGGCAGTGGACGAAACAACAGATTTTGCGGTAATAAGGTCGTTAGTGCCCCCGATATTGATAGCTAATAAACAAGTATTGCAAACAGCGGCTAAAAGTCGAGCTAAAAGTACAGAAATAGTAGTACCACGTATATTGTCCTCTGTAGATGTGAACAATAATAATGTACTGATGTTAGTAACAACAAAAAACTGTTAGCAATAAAACAACTGTGCGAAATTCGTGAAAATAATGTGCGTGTTGTGTCGCCTATGTCCATGTGAAATATTTTGAATTTGCACCTTTAACTTCAGTAGATGTGGGAGGATCATTTTCCCTCCCAGCGATTTGGCCTGTATATATGGTTGTAAAGGGAAAATCGTCGTTCCACATCTACTGAAGTTAAAGGTGCAAATTCATTAGTAATAGGTCTCTATTTGACATACCCGCTTATGTTGTAGTTTACAGAAAATGGCTATACGTATACTAGCAAATAGTCCACCGAGGATAAATTATAAACTAATTTTTTTTAAATCTAAAGATACTACCGCTGCATTGTATGTATACTAGAAACATTAGTCCAAACAGAAGTGAGACGACAGATAGAAGCAAACGCATACGCATCGAATGTAGTGAGGGAATAAGACCGGCCGTTTCACTACACTAAGTTAGTCGTTAGAACGAGAAGTGTAGAATTTGTCCTTTTTCACAACCGGCCGATGTTGGCTTTACACATACTGTATAGTTTTTATATAGAGACATCCAAAAAAACGTCATCAACTCTGGCTATGAACGAGAGAGATGGAAATAGCGGTCATGTCTAAGCTTTTCGGTTATGTCAAACTTTTGACAAGTGACTGTCACAATTTGTAAAATAAACAATGGCTGTCATATGATGTGACAGTCTTGACAAGTAAATAAGGTTATAAATTCGATCAAGAATAGAAATACGTCTTTTTTTCTCGGCCAACTTTGATGACGTTTTTTTTGGATGTCTCCATATTATTTGTGACTCAGCATATACGATCTCTGTATATAGTGGTCAATAAACTAAACTAAACTAAAATAGTGAACTCATACAAGTTCTTGGTTTTACCCGATTAAAGATTCTTTAGACAGATTAATTAGTGAACTTATGAGTCCACTTACACACATACACCTATTTTATCATTTTTAATACAAAAAAAAAAAACGATGTTTTCCACGAAACACCGAACTACTATACTTTTCTCGATGCGCGTTTCGCCAACTAAGTTGACATCTTCAGGAGAAGGTTAAAACTAAATTCTAACATACACACTAGCACTATTTATACTTAATTTGTTGCCACGGTTCACTGAACCACAACATCTGTCACAGCAAACAGTGGAATGGTATCCACTGTTTGCTCTGATAAACAATGTTCGGTGTTTGTCTAACTGGTGTTAGACGAAGTGTGTAGGTTAAAATTTAGTTTTAATATTTTCCTGAAGATGCCAACTTAGTTGACGAAACGCGCATCGAGAAAAGTATTGTAGTTCGGTGTTTCGTGGAAAACGTCCAGATTTTTGTTTCTACGCCGAAGGTTCCAGTACCCACTCCAGGATTTTTAGTACAAACAAAAGTTAACAGGTAGGAACATTTTTTTTAAAAAGCGTGTTTTATAAACTCATTTTTATAATACGAGTTTAGATTAAACTATTTTAAGTTTGAAATATGTACATGTGAAAGAGGTCTCAGGCCGAAGACAACGTCATTCTACAATTACATTTAGCCGTTTTTAGCACAGGGTACGTTAACCTTCACTGGTGGTCCACAATCTGCTAGAGATTATTATGGTTAACAGAACTACCCAAATCGTATTGGGGTGTGTACGCCTTTTATCAGATCTTTCTGCTGCCGGCGTATCTTTTATTATGTTGACGCCTGTGAAATATAGCCTGAATAAGATGTACTGTAGCAAACATTCTATTCAATTAAGTAAGCTTCCCTCTGTTATAGCCCTTTGTAGCCCCAGTTAAGCCCCGAACGTGGGTATTCGAAAGTTATGTAAACCATTATGTTGTCATGATGAAGCTTAAAAACTGACATTAGCCTATTCTACCGGTAAATGTGCTGTGAAATTGTACAATCAATTCGAATTTTGCACTTAAGTAATCAATAGTTTATTATATATATGCATACAGAGACCAGGTATAAAGAGATAATGCTTATGGATAAGAACGATTAAAGGTATGTGAGGACGTGTTACATTTGTTTTTTGCAAGTAAATGGTGATTAAAGTATATCTTACTGAAAATACATACATATACTGTATATACATATGTGAGTATACATGTATTTACGAATTTAAACAAATAGAAGAAAACATTCTTCTATTACGTTAATAGAAGTAGTGAAAAGGAATACATTTGATAGGTAAAATTTGAAACAAACCAGATATCTTTTTTCACTGATATTATTTTCAAAAAAAAATACATTTTTCAATAAATGAAATTCCCATATCATGTTTGGTTTTCGAGTTAAGATGTCAATGGTGTTTGGTTCTCATCAATGGTTTTTTTTTTAAATACAGCCTTTATTTTTTTTGACAGAAAGACAAGCATTTTCTAAGTAAAGAATAGGACAGTAGTGTAAAAAAAATAGTATGTCACAAAGAAAAATGTTTGAGATATTTGACTTTATTATTGAGACATTGACTGTATCGTATCTGAGTTATGACAAAATGTAACAAAACGTCATTTTTTGTGTACAAATACACTGCACAACTTATTTAACACACAACAATTTGCGTCAACATTGCTGTTATGTGTTTCCGAATATTATTTGTTTTTGAACTATTTTTTTTTAAGAATGTCACTGCCTTTTTTGTTTTGGTTAAAAAAAGTAATTTAAGAAATTTTGATATTATACTGGGTGTTATGTTATGTTCTTTTTTCTGAAAAATTCAAAACACCTTATGGAGCATACCTACCTTTGTTAAGTTATTGAAATTATAGCCAAATTATAGCCCCATGTTTCCATTTTCATTCATTTGCTTATCTTTGCTGCTTCATAAAATACCCTGTTTGGAAACACCACGTGTTTTTATTTACTTGAAATGCATTTATCAGAAAATTCGAACATCTAAGAGGCTATGGAAATCGAATTTTTGCCAACGAACAAGGCCTTAAGGGTTAAGAATATATTTTTTGAATTTATGAGTAAAGATTCAGGCTGTATAATTGTGATAGGCCTACCCGCGTCTACCCGTCAATTGTCAGTGAAATTTTTTGCACACGACGTTATATGCAGGTGGATCAATTATGGTGTGGGGTGAAACAACTTTGATGGGGCGAACGGAATTGGTAATTTCAAATGGAAATCTCAAAGGTACATACATTAAATAAATTCTCGAAGAATATGTCGTGCCTTGTGCACCTTATGTAGGATCCATTTTTTTGCTTTTTCATGATAATGTAGAAATTGTCTTGCAGAAGTGGGAATAAATTTCATGGAATGGCCAGTCCGTAGCCTCGACTTAACTCCCATTAAATATATTTGGTATTTTATTGATATGCGCTTACGAATTCAAGAATGACTTCCAAATTTTGTAAGAATTAGGCAAATATCTGGCCGAATTATGGAATGTCTTAGATCAGAACGAAAGAAGAACCTTAACTTTAAAGATGTCGGGCAAGGGTGGACACACCAGACTTTGAAAAACCATCGGAATTTTTTTATTTTTGATTTTGTGTGTTTTTGTGGTACTTATTTATTGTTGCGTTAATTAAAGCAATTCATCTTGAGGTGTTTTTACAGGTAAATAACACATTCACCTACAATTGTATATTTTGTGAGGTAACAGAAATAAACCGATGAATAAAAAAATAAAATGTAAAGGAAACATGAAGTGTATACGTAAGAATCAACCTGATAGTAGTGAGGTACTATTGTAACGAGTCATTCAAACCATTCAAAAAAAAACGTCATCTAAGTTGGCCGAGCAAAAAATAGGTATTTCTATTCTTAATTTTAAGTTTATAACCTTATTTAATTGTCAAGGCAGGTTTATAACATTATTTAATTGTCAATAATATGTCAAATAAATGTCATTATTTATTTTACAATTGTGACGGCCACTTTGACCACTTTGTGATGGCCAGTTTGACAACAACAAATTTTCGCTTCTTCCATCTCTCTCGTTAATAGCCAGGTTTGATGACTCACTATTTACATTAGTAGGTTGAGATTATTATTATTATTCATTTCATTTTCAGTTCATTTTGGCGCAGTAACGGACATTTGCAAAGTTTTGCATCCAGTGTAAGACCGAGCTAAAAAATCAACAAACCGAGACTAGTAACGTAAACTGTTACGTTATACGATTTAATTATTGTGAATAGGTAATTATTGGGGTGGAGGACAGCACAAAGTATTTATTATATAAGTAAAGTTTATATTTTTTTAAATGCCGACGTTTCGACGTTTTATTGACGTCTTTTTCAAGGTTATTTAAGTCAAACAACTTGCATAGTATGCTTTTTGATAATATAATTATATTCTGTGTACATATTGTCTCGGGTATATACATTCCCAAATAATTATTGAGTCAACCCTTCAATTGATAGCTAAAATTTTTGTCTATATATAGCATCAATTGAAATGTTGACTCAATAATTATTTGTGAATGTATATACCCGAGACAATATGTACTTACTTAGATTATAATTATCAAAAAGCATATTATGCAAGTTGTTTGACTTAAATAGCCTTGAAAATGCGTCAATAAAACGTCTAAAGGTCGGTATTTAAAAAGTATATAAACTTGTCTAGTTTGTGCTGTCCTCCACCCCAATAATTACCCACCAAGACATAAATCAAAGACATTAACATTACTAATGGATTACGTTCCTTACTATAATTCTTCTAGAAGTGCTCTTTTCAGGTCTGCAAAAAAAATAACAATTATCATTAAAATAATATCGGTAACAGTTTTTGACAAGTAGCTGAAAAAGATCAAGACCCTTATCAAAAAATTGCAATTCATTTGTATCTTTTGACGTATCCGAGCGATTTTTCCGAAAAAAAAAATCGTGACGGTTTTTCACTACTCATTTTTTTCCACTACTTTACAAAAGCACTGTATTAGCGAAGTTTTAACGAATTAAGTACCTAATCGAATGCTGAATGGCAGTCACGTTAAAGTCAATAACACCTCCTAACGTTACCTGTCTTGAACTTTCTCGTTTTTATCAATGAAAGATCGTTACTATACTACACTAATATTTACTTAAGAATCTAGAATTTAAGTGCCAAATAGCTAAGTGTCGTTTCAATATTTGCCGTACGTCGCCCACAAGAATGGATTTGCTTATCGGCTGGCCAGGGTTTGTTTATTCCCTCGTTTACTGGAGCGTATAAACCGTCCATTATATATCGACCCTCGTCGTGGGTGGGATATAAGCACTTAGCAAAATACTCGGCATATTTGGAAGGATTTATTCCTTTCAACCGTTTTTTATTTACGATGCATCTGTGAAGAAAATCGATTTACCGAAATAATTGAGGCAATATAATTTGTAAAAGTGAACGGATCTTGTTTCGCAATGATATAATGGAAATCAAATGTGATTTCAAAACAGTATTGATTCTTTATTTCACTAGTTTGCTATTAAATAGTCCTATGATACACGAAAAATATCAGATATTTTCTAAAGTAATCTAAGTATACAGTGCTTTCGTAAAGTAATGGATAAAATGTATAAAATGAGTCACAGATGTCTTTTCGGAAACATTGCTAGTTAAAAGATACAATATGAATTGTCAATTGATATGGGTCTTGATTTTTTCAGTATTGTTAAAAGATATGACATAATTGATGTTTTTTAATGACAATCCGTATTTTTTATGATGAAACTGAAAAGAGCTCTTTTTTTCACGTGGGGTGAATCAGTATATATTTAAGAAAATCGACTTGAAACTTGAAAAATAGAAACGAAAGGACATTAACACTAATAACTAATTTTAGTCTTCAAATAATGAATTATTGAAAGCTCTGAAACGCACAAAACGCTTAAGAACATTTTGTCAATAATAAGTTTTATCCAACAATTACACAGCCCCACAAAAAAAGTCAAAACCCAGGTGGTAGACCCTCCTACTCCTCCGTTTTTGGGGTTACTGAAACCGAATATGACCATAAAAAAATTAACTAGCCATTTCCCTGTTACCACCCCCATACACACCCTTCTTCATATAAAGTCTAGTAGGGTGTGTATTCCTAAGTTTTCTGGGCCACTAAGAATGAAGAAGACCAAAAATAAATAAGACCTCCTCGTTACCTCCTAGCGTCACTTTATAATCCCCATACACCCCCTTCTGGGAGTTGAAATGTCAATTCTCATACAAAGTTGAGTAGGGCGTGTATTCCCATGTTTTCTGGGCAACTAAAAACGAAGAAGACTACCAAAAACAAATTCGACCCCGGCGTCATCCCCTAGTGCCAACTTACCACACCCATACACCCCCTCAAGGGGGTTGAAATGTCAATTCTCATGCAAAGTCGAGTGGGGTGAGTATTCCCACATTTTCCGGGTCACTGTAATTGAATACGATCTTAAAAACATTTGTTAACCACTTACCTTTGCGCTTTCACTCTCTGGTACCTATTATCAAACTGGTTTTAATGGCATATTTATGGGAAATTAGACATGATGGGTATCCTGAGGTTTTGAGGGGTTCTGTTGCTGATTTCCAGGTCCAATGTACGTACCCAGTTCGACTGCTCTTGGAATGGGGAGAGGGGAGGTTCCATTTTCTCGTGAAAATTCGGATAGGGGTAGCCTGGTGTTTCTAATGAGCCGGCAACAAAAATGAGCATAGAATATCTTCTACTCACACTCGCCTCCTTGGACTGCAATAGTCATATCCACCCCTCCTCTATGCCACTTCTCCCCTTCCTTCTTCTCTCCAGCCCCAAGTCATTTTTATAAACAACTAGAAAGTACTTGCATACTTATATTTTTCCCTGACCAAGACTAAACTTAACAAAGAATAAC
The DNA here is from genome assembly GCA_029963805.1 of Aromia moschata. Taxonomy (NCBI): domain Eukaryota; kingdom Metazoa; phylum Arthropoda; class Insecta; order Coleoptera; family Cerambycidae; genus Aromia; species Aromia moschata. Next base: position 1,748,899 of record JAPWTK010000034.1, on the reverse strand, counting down.
CTTAAAACCAGTCAAACCGAGAATAAACATAAAACTTTCTTCACTCTGTCGAACCTTATGTTTCTGCACCCCACCTCTGGGGCTGGAGGGAAGGAGGAAGGGGAGAAGTGGCATAGAGGAGGGGTGGATATGATTATGGCAGTCCAAAGAGGCGAGTGTAAGTTGAAGATATTCTATGCTCATTTTTGTTGCCGGCTCATTAGAAACACCAGGCTACCCGCTTATCCGAATTTTCCACGAAACAGGGAACATCCCCTCTCCCCATTAAAAGATCAGTCGAACTGGGTGCATACATTGGACCTGGAAATCGGCAACAGAACCCCTTAAAACCTCAGGGTACCCATCATGTCTAATTTCCCATAAATATGCTATTAAAACCACTTTGGTAGTAGGTACCAGAAAGAGAAAGCGCAAAGGTACTTGGTTTAAAAAAATGTTCTTAAGGTCGTATTCAATTATAGTGACCCGGAAAATATATAACATTTCAACTCTCAGAAGGGGGTGTATGGGGATGATAAAGTGAAGCTAGGGGGTAACGAGGGGGGTCTAATTTATTTTTGGTAGTCTTCTTCGTTCTTAGTGGTCCAGAAAACATAGGAATACACACTCTACTCGACTTTGTATGAAGAAGGGGGGTGTATGGGAGTGGTAACGGGGAAATGGCTAGTTTTCCGCGAATTCCTATTTTCTTTATAGCCTGCGAAACTTAAATTATTAGATATAGGTATATTTTAGCCGTTCTAACCAGTTATTGCTGTATACAGTGCGTGTCAAAGTTCCGGGACGGCTGGAGAAACTCGAGAAATACGTCTCCTAGAGAAATATGACCTTCATAAAAGTTGTATGATTTTTCCCTGGCAATTCAATTGTGACCTTGAATTTGACCTTGATAATTACCTTGAAAGTTATGTCAATGTCAAGCCCGTTTTATCAAATAGGACCCCCTATGTTTGATACCTGAAATGAAAAGACCGGAAAATTTTACAATCGATTATGACCTTGACCAACTCCTGGGATTTCAGCTTCAAGACTATTCCAAGGTCGAATACAATTGAGACATTAAAGTTTGATAATAAATAGCCCAGAGAAAAATGACATTCATAAAATTTGTAGGATTTTTTCCCTGACAATTCAACTATCACCATGAATTTTACCTTGACCATGACCTTGAATATGATCGTGATCTTGTTATGGTCGTACGTACGCAATTTCAGTACTCAAGTTTTTGTGGGGTTATCCCAAAGGTAGGGTGTACAAAACTGAGCTGCAACATTTACAAGAATTACGACAACGCATAGTAGACGAATTCGATGTCATCCTAGCTGAGTATTTCATGAACGCAATCAACAGTTTTTATAATCGATTGGCTTACTGTCAAGAGGTAAACGGAGCACAGTTTGATCACTTATTCTAATAATTAAGACTATTTGGACGAGTCTTGCTTTAGCCGGCTGGACAGTAAAAGTTTTGCCTTAGATGGCTAGATCTAAGGTCTTTATCTTAGTCAACTTTTTCCATGATGCGTATTTATCAAGCTTCAATGCGTCAATTATATTTGATCTTAGAATAACTTTGAAGGTAAAATCAAAAAAGTTGGTCAAGGTCATAATCGATTGTAAAATGTTCCACTCTTTTCATTTCCGGTGTCAATAATAGGGGTCCTATTTGTTAAAATGGACTTGACCTTGACATAACCTTCAAGGTCATGGTCAAGGTAAAATCCAAGGTCACCATTGGATTGCCAGGGAAAAATCCTACAACTTTTGTGAAGGCCATTTTTCTCTAGGTGGCGTATTTCTCGAGTTATCCAGCCGTCCCGGAACTTTTGACACGCACTGTATTATACCCTGATTATTTTTAAACTGAAGAAAACTTAAAAGGTGTACTTTGACTCGCTGGTTGTCATTGCATACACTTTGTGTAATACACATAAATTGATGTAAATCATATACAGAGAGTCCCAGAGTCATGTGAATAATCTCTCGGGAGCTCAAAGTTTGATCTTAAATATTATTATATGTTTATATAACTCATTTCGATACGATGTACCCCTACTGAGATCTTCGCCCTTAAACTTACAGTTGTAAATGCAGTTTTTCAAAAAAATTATATGATAAATGGTATTTAAAATAACTTTTAAATACCAATTATGTTGTATCACTGTAATTGGAATGCTGTGGAAAAGAAGTTGGAAATTGAATTTTAGTTGTTTGGTGCTACAAAAGGTGCTAAAAAATAGTTGGGGGATGGTTTCTTAGCCGGTTCACTGGTATTGTATCGTATATGATAAAAAAACGTGCCAATTCTGGTATTGTATCACCTATAATCAAATAGAATTACTTTCTTAATTTTCTAGGGATATGAACCAAACTTGGTATATAACATTTTTTGAGGGCACTGAATCCACATATGGCATCAGAATTATAAAATTCAATATGGCGGACGTAATATGGCGTCTTTAACTCCTTGGTGCGGAGAAATGTCTTTTTTTTTTTAATCTGGACCGGAAATTGTTTTGATAAAGGTTTTTCGAGGTTGCTGATCACAGGTTTTGGATTTTCTGAATCTGGAATCAGATTTTTAAATTTCAAGATGGCCGATTCAAAATGGCGATCGAAAATTCAAACATTTTCGGAATATTAGAAAAACTGCATGTAGGGGATTTTTTTAGATCTCCTTACGAATCTGGGATCAAATTGTGAAAATTTTAAATGGCGGATCTGATATGGCGGACGAAAATTAAAAAAATGTGCGAATCTGAAAAGCTATACTTATGTAGGGGTTTATGAGGTCACTGATAACAAATCTGAGGACAGATTTTAAACTCAACCCTTATTTTTTACCCTTCGGGAGTGGCAGATCAAAAAAAATAACTGAATTAGAGACAAAAACCCTTACATACAACATTTGAAACGGTTTGGTAAAGAATTGAGAAAAAACGCAAAATTTCACTCCCAACTCTTATTTTCAACCTTCAGTGGTGGTAGATTAAAAAAACCTTCAGATTTGATTCAGTGACTCAAAATCTCAACAGGGGTGGGTTCTATTGAAAAAAAAATATGAACAGATTGTTATTTTGACTTATACTTTACGTACATATATACAGACACAATAATGGATTAATAAGGAGTTATCGATAACACAAGTCTAGTTGGAAAATGATTATGAGGTACACATCAGTGGCGGCTCGTGGGTGTATTACATGGGTGGGCACAGGGTGTGTCAGTAGGATTACTCATTAGTTACCAATGGCGCCGCAGACGAAAATTTTTAAATTTTTCAAGGTCATGCGTTTTACTGACACTTCAGAATTTCAATGAAAAATTCTTTTATACACAAATATAGACTTTCACAAGAATAATTTTTGGGATTTGGTAGCTTTTTGAAATAATATTTAGTCACGAATATTGAGGGCTTAAATATATTAAAATATTGAGTGGCAACATGTGAAAAAAATTTGATATATGTATCTTACAACTAGCTAGCATGTTTCTTAGCTCGTTCATTTAAATATTTTAAATCACTCACCCCTTCTTGAGTCGTTTGTTTCTTTTTAGGACACCCACATAACCACTTAAATCTGTCGTAGACACTACTATTAAAATTTCGTGAATAATTTCGCGATTTTCCTACGTCTGTTTTGGAAATAATCAAATCGGGTATCGGCCTTCCTAACCGTTTAATTTCCGTTCGGATCTCGTATGTAATATCTTTATTAGTCAATAAAAATACCACCGAATTCATTTTGAAACGTTTCACAATCAAAAACAGTAAAAACACACTTCTCAGCGAAGAAAATAAACAATAAAATTAAAAAAGGTCACTCAACAAATGTGACCCGTTCAGCTGATTTTCGTACGATTTAACGATGTTTTGTCTGCAATGGTCGCCAACCTTTATCAGTCCGAAACCTTTACCGAAAAAGCCCGATTAAAAACGAGGGCTGGGATACTGTGTGCCCTCGGCCACGCGCGCGAAATGCGACTACGGTGGCTCGATGCGAATTCAGACTGCGGTGGCTCGGTGCTCGATCGATAGTCTGTCATATATATGTGATAAAAATCATTATTTGTGGTATAAAAGGAATAATAATTAGTATATGAATAGTTTGTCGTATACAATTAATTGATATTATTGTAACAGTAATTTATAGTAAATTAACACAAAAGAAATATTTTCTATTGAAATTTGGGCTGGGCACGCCCCTGTGCCCTTTATCACCAGCCGCCTCTGGTACACACATATGTTTAACTTTAGTCGCAAGAAAGAACATTCTAGTATTCATACTAGTAGTATTCCTTTCACATTTTATAAATTAAAAAAACTATGAATTCATTAAAATTTTAGAATACTATACTTCATAAGTATTATTTGTATTAAGTGTGTACATACATACATAAGTATTATTTGTATTTTATGTATTTGTATGTATATGTATTATACTACATATTGTACTACAAGTACAATATCATCAATTGATGTCATATCAACAATTAAAAAAACTGTAAAATGTTTAATAAAAATGTAATTTTGTGAAGTTGTGTTTTTAAAAGAATTATACATTGAAATAGATATTTCACTAGTGGTGTGTGTAAAAGTATACATATATGTTACACTATACCTATAACGACTTTAATATATTAATAATTAATTTATAAATTAGTACCCGTAATGAAAATAATATTTCATTGGAAACTGTGATCGTTTCTGGAAGTCAATGTCCACATTGAATCCACGATAAGATACAACTATATTACATTATTCATACTTACGTTTTCTCTTATTTCCCTTATAAATTAAAGGTTAAGGTCATTTACCCTACTTGAGGACTATTTGTGTAAACACCGTTATTTTAATAAAACATTTCCATTACAGTGCTCTTGTTTGGTCATAGTGGTTGCAAATGCTTCATGGTCTTTAAAATATGTATACCTAGTAAACATATCATAAAATAATACTTGCCATTAAACAGTCCTATAGTGACGAAACAGTCGGGCATATAATGGCATATATCTTTCTACTAATACTATTTTGCTGACAATATAAAAATAAACAATGCTTATATATCAAACATGTATCTTAAAAATAGTTTTTTTTTAAGAATTCCACAGTGCACATAGTATCATAGTGAGTACATATGTATATCAAAGTTAAACTATAGTTTCATCGCCAAGACCTTCTTTAATAATTTTTTATACAAAAATTTATGTTTTTGATGGTTTTTTAATAACAACTAATTACGAATAATTAAATCTGCCATATTTAATTGAAATGTTAAGCATTTTAGCGTGTAGTACAGCAAATATTATGCAGGCTATAATTATTTAAGAATGTACAGGGTGTTCTGCTTAATAAATTTGTAACTTATTTCAATTTATAATAAAAGACGGAGGAGTTATGTACATGTTGACATGCCTGCATGTCAAAATTAGCCCACGGTTATACACGTTCCACACATTTTAATACACGGTTATACACATTTAAATATTTCCTGTAAATAGAAAAACGGCATGCTTATATGTACGCAGTCTCAGTGACACCTAGTATGTACCTGGTCCAATCGTTGCAATTTAGTTGGATTAAACGAATTTGGTAACTCAAATATTATATTACTTATGCCAAATTATTATATGTATTCGGAAACGACATAACGAGATACCAATATACAGACTGTCCTCAGATCATGTTGCCTATACCACAAATAGACGGAAATGATAAATTTTCAAGAAAAAGTCATTTCTCATGAAAATTTTTTGCCTGCCTTGAAACTTGTAATTTGTTAGATTTAATATAGAAAGAGACAAAAGTTAACAAAAAGAAAACAAAAACAAAAGACAAAATGAAGAGTAAAATACAATGAATGTTAACTGTACGAAGAAAAGTAATTAAAGAAAGTTGCTTCGAAATGGTTTTATACTTAAATTTAAAAGTGTGGCCTAGTCAAAACTAAACATTTAAGAGTATTCTGAAATTCTAAATTAATGTATTCGAAAAGATATTTTTCTAAATTAATAAATAATAAGCAATTAAAAAAAATCACTAGTTTTCACATAAAAAAATCCTATAAGTACCTACAAAGAGCCAAAAAAACAAAAAAACATTAATTAAACTATTGAAAAAAAAGACAGCGAAATAAGTAACCAGCATTATAAAACTGTGTTGCTATACCTACCTAAGTCCGCTAAGTGGACACACTTCTCAAACCTTTTTTTTAATCCTCCGTACCGATAGCTTTCCTGTATCTTAGCAAATGTAAAACTGAGTTAACCAATTTTCGTGGACAGTGGGCATGCTGAACATATAGGTAGCTAATGGCAGGTATCGAGACATTACGTCACAGGAGTCACTATCCAATAAGATTATCCTTATTCATAATCACTCTTACTGACCTGTTGGCTATCTGCTAAAATAAATGCATTCGTATAGTATGTGATTTCTACATTTCTTGATTTCCTTGGGAACTGTATAAATGTATAAATATAAATAATATAATAAATAATAATTCTGGTTTTCAGGAAATCAACATTGTGTTGCAGAGATTGTTCGTACACTTTTCCTTTCAAGAATCTACAAATTCTAAGGAGTAATTAAGCACCGACAAATCGGGGGATCTTGTTGTCCAATAAATAGGACCGAATCTCTCCAATCCAATCGAATCGACCTCTCTGGAAATTTTCTGTCAAACCAATTGCGGATCTGAAGTGTTGAATGAGTTTTGAAGTGCTGAAGTGATCTTTTCTCCAAAAATTGAAAATGTTTGTCTATTGGAAACATAAATAACTATATGCTATATTAACTCTACTCTATGTTAAATCTGATGTAACATCAGGTACAGCTAATGTTTATTAAAGTGTAGTACTTGAAGTGACATCGACTCTGTAAACTGTAAAGTAACATACATCCATTCCATTCCATCCTCTCTTCGTCGTACCATATTTGATAAAAGGTTAATTGGCTACTTTTCATTTTAACGATACGATTAGTTTTCTATTCATAGTTTGGGAGTCTTTCTAACATTTTGAATAGTTTATGGAAGTCATTTAATTTTTAGTGCATTCTAAGAATGCCGAAACATCTTCTGTGAAACTTACTTGAAACTTATATACGAGTTATTAAAAATCATAAGGCCACAAATATAGCAGTAAAAATTCCAACGACAACTATATACATATATCGACAAATACTCGAGAGCAGCGCACTCAAAAAACATCTTCTGTAAACACGATGAAGGCTTTGATGGGTCTAATGTAAATCCCCGTAGCCTAAACCACCTCAATTATTGACATATAAATTAAAGATATGGCCCTAAACTAAACAATTCTCGCCGCGTTCACATGTTTATGTGGCTCGGGTCGGAAATTATAGGCCAGAAAGTGCCTCTTCTTACCACGTGCGTAATAATTCAGTGATGGTTAAAAATAACCACTCCACCGACTAATCGCCCAAGATCGAACCTGTCAGTTAACTTTAAATAAGTTTAGAAACATGTCCATCCATCTCCCGGGAGACCGTGACAGAAATGCGGCGCACACTGGCTAAATAGGTCTCATGTTTTGTCAAAACTGAAAGCGTTGAAAATTAGAGTTAGATCCGAGACCGTTCTGTCAGATTTTTTTTATACAGTACCTACTCAATTTTTAAACATGCGTTAGTTAGTTTAGGGCAGTAGTTATGTATATCCTAGCACAAAATTAAAGGGAATTTAAAGCTGTAAAAGGTTGTTATTAATGAAAATTTAAGGCTAAATGAAAAAATATCCATTATTCAAATTATCTTGCCAAAAGAAAAAATATCCAAAAACATGCAAATATAAATATTATTGAAATACATTTGAAATTCATAAAATATTATGACTTTTTAACCTTCTTTTTAATAATAATAATCGTCTTTATTATTTCCTATACATATGAGTTACAAATAATTAACAACTATGTATATATTTTATTTAGAAATAAAGGGCGAAGTTCATTTTCTGTAATAACTCACAGAAAATGTTCTTACACTTTATGCTATTCTGTATTATGAAAAAGACATATGTAGATATGTACTCCATATAAAAACCAAATAAAGCTATGATATATTTATGTAATCTATGAGGTATTTAATCTATGGTTTTTATGACTTTGTGGTCAAATTATGTGCGACGATCCACGTTAATCGGATCAAAGCTCCCTTCAAAATTTGAAGGGACTTGACAAATTAATCAAGGTTCAAAAATACAACAACGTCGTCAAAATCGTCTTTTCAAATACGTTCAAATCGTGGGCTATTTAGCCAGGGCATACTTAGCCAGGGTTTTTGCAGTAAAAACCCTGGCTATATATGTAGGTCTCATGTTTTGTCAAAACTGAAAGCGTTGAAAATTAGAGTTAGATCCAAGACCATTCTATCAGATTTTTTTATACGGTACCTACTGTATTTTTAAACATGCATTTGTTAGTTTAGGGCAGTAGTTATATTCTAATACAAAATTAAAGGAAACTTAAAGCTGTAAAAGGATGTTATTAATGAAAATTTAAGGCAAAATAAAAAATATCCATTATTCATATTATCTTGCTAAAAGAAAAAAACATGCAAATAAATATTATTTAAATACTTTTGAAATTCATAAAATATTATGACTTTGACGTTAACCTTCTTTTTTGCTACTCCGTATTATAAAAAAGACATAGATATGTATTCCATATAAAAACCAAATAAAGCTATGAGGTATCTATGTAATCTAAGAGGTATTTAAGCTATGATTTTTATGACTTTGTGGTCAAATTATGTGCGACAATCCATGTTAACCGTTATCTGAACTATTAAGCAATACATTAGTAGAATAATAAGAATAATTACAATGCAATATTTGTACTGCCCTTTAAATTACCTTTTTTGGTGCTTCCTAAAGTAAATAGTTTGATGGAAAATGCAGAATTTTCCTTAAAAAAAAACTATTTATGTCAGATATGTCGACAATTACTTTTACGGACTTTTACATTAACCCCACGAAACTGGTTGGTCTTTTGTATGAATCCAACATGGCGGGTCCCCTATATGGAGCCTAGAATTATGAAAAATAGCACGAAAGATTGAGTATTCTTCTTTCAATCATCGTATCATTAACGAATCGTTGTCAAAGTGGCCTCAGTGGGGGTTTTTAAGTCACTAATCACGATTATGAAGCCATAAGAGAATATAAGATAACCTGGATATGCCAAAAACCACTGAAATTGCTAAATCAAACCACATCATTGGTTGTATTGAACTAGAAAGACCTTGCAATGACCTGAATGAATTCTATTCGAGTCTCACATTGAGAAGCTTGTCTCGCAAGAAGTGTCAGAATAGCAGAATTCAAGATGGTTAGTTGAACATGATGCCTGAGAAGATAAAAACTCGAAAAATCTGCTTCTCATCATCGAATTTTTAGTTACATTTAATTTAAACCGATGTCGAATGACCTAAATAGATAATTTTGGATCTGCTCATCCAAGAATCGAGAGGTAGAAAAACAAAATCCAAGATTCAAATCGGTGTCGAATGACCTAAATAAATAGTTTTCAGTTTGCTCATCAATAATATAATCGAAATCTAGAAATCGTTCTATAAGCACATAAAACCAGGTGTGTATACTTCGAATGTTCTAATTTTGAGCATAATATTGACCATTGATGAACATTTTTGAATCTCGCGCACTAGAAGGTCCCCCAAGCTACGGGATATTGGATTCCTGCCTGCCTGCTCTATAGGAACCCCGTGTCATGTTATTGGGGTCTTATATGTCTGTTGTTAATCTAAGTGAATCTTTCCCTCAGCAATACGTTGAAGGGGCTTGTAAATTCAATTTTCACAGAATGTTCGGATATTTGAGGTTATGAACGTATCCTCAGGGCAGGAGTTGAAGCCTTCTCCATATTCTGGTATACTGATCCAAGGAACGTAAGAAATGGTAATTTGCTCAACATTCTCTCAATCAGATTCTTGAATTAATTGGAAAATAGCGATTTTTCAGGGTCTTTTAGAGGCTAGGGATGAAACCTGACGTGAGTAATCAAACCTAATTCAGACTCAGGTGACCTCGAACACACACATTCAATCACTAATGCTATTTTTTACAGATTTAGGTGCCACATTGGCCGTCATCATGAATTTGGATTTATAGCTTTCGATTTTTGATGGGCAGATCTAAAACTATTTATTTAGGCCATTCAACACCGGTTTGAATGGAATGTAATTGGTAAATGGTATATGCACGCCCATGGAATCATAAAGTTGCACCGCTTTTTTTGTTCCCCAGGCGTATTTATCATTTTCAATTAAAATTAAAAGGACTATATGTACATACCTATCTACTTACATACATATCTACCTATATTTTCCAGACTCCTAGCTGAAGTTTCTACATTTCTAATACATTGCTAAGACGCAACATATTCTCGTTGACGTCCCTTTGCTAAGAATAAATGAAATTTTTTATTTTTTTATTTTTTGATTTTTATTGCATTAGATTGAAACTATTTGTTCAGTTAAAAGGTTTAATCATTTGTGGGTAAGAATATCTGCAACGCATTATGTTATAAACAACAACATTAACAAAAACGTATTCAAAAGGTAAGGAGACAGTTTTTAATCAGCTTATATAATCAGGCGTATGATGGAAACTGGGACTATTTAAAAGGCGGATCCTGATTGGATAAGAATTACAACAGCGGTGTTATAAATAGCACCAAATAATACGTCATAGATCTGAATATCTTTAGTTAACAGCAATTGTTGATTTAAAGTATTGTTCATAAAAAAATAACACAGGCTCACAAAAAATCTTGTAGTTAACAGTTGAGTATGTATTTTTGGTGTGCTAAAAACGAATCCGAGGTCAGAATTCACCCATCACCCTTAGATTTTGACATAACCTCAAATTCAAATTCACACTTTACAAATACGAGAAAGGCCCACAACAAAGAAACGTCTTATTTATATTACATATTTATGTGTGCTACAATAATATGTTACAATATAAATGAGTTTTAGTTGTCCACTTTTCCTCCAGCACCCCCCATTTACACCCCAGGGGTTGAAAATTCATTTCTTATAAAAATTTTAATTAATACATATTCCTAGTACTTCGGTGCACTAAAACTGTTAATATCGATAAGAACTGATTTCAACCCCCTAATCTTCTGGAACCCACCCCAGTACCTTATTACACCTTCCAAAGGGTCAAAAATTAATTTCTTATAAACATTCAATTTATACAAATTTTGAATTTTTATAAGAAATTAATTATTGACACTTTGGGAGGTGTAATAAGGTACAGGGGTGGGTTTGGAGGCGATTAGGGGGGTTGAAATCAATTTTTATCGATATTAACAATTTTAGTACACCGAAGTACTTGGAATTTGTATTATTTTGAATTTCTATAAGAAACGATTTCAACTAATTAATTTTCAACCCCCTTCCCCTTGGGGTGTAAATGGGGGTGCTGGAGGAAAAGTGGACAGCTAAATTTCATTTTTATTGAAACATATTATTTTAGCGCACCTAAATATGTAACATAAGTAAGATCTTTTTTTGTTATGGGCCTTTCTTTAACGTATTTGTAAAGTGCGATTTTGAGGTTATGTTCAAATCTGACCTCGGATTCGTTTTCAGCACACCAAAAAACATACCGTATGGTACCTCAACTTTTAACTACAATACTTTTTTTGTGGGCCTGTGTAATTAATGGCAGTCAGAATTCAAGATAGCTAATTAAATACAACGCGACGTCTGAAAAGTTCAAGTTTTTAATTACATTTCATTGAAATCGATATCGAATGTCTTAAATAGATAGTTTTGGATCTGCTCATCAAGAATCGGGAGGTAGAATAGCGAAATCCAAGCTGGAGGATCCAATGTGGCAGATCCAATAAATTACATTCCATTCAAACCGGTGTTGAATGGCCTAAATAAATAGTTTTAGATCTGCCCATCAAAAAATCGAAAGCTATAAATCCAAATTCATGATGACGGCCAATGTGGCACCTAAATCTGTAAAAAGATAGCATTAGTGATTGAATGTGTGTGTTCGAGGTCACATGAGTCTGAATTAGGTTTGATTACTCACGTCAGGTTTCATCCCTAGCCTCTAAAATAATTTTTTTCATTCAAATCAATATAGGAGATTAAAATTAGCCTGCATACAAAACTCTTAATATTTGTAATATAATTTGCTGTAAATGCTCATTTAGCCAGACAATAAAAAATTGTCTGTGTTAATAAACCTAGCTGAAATACACGTCACTGGCGCCTTAAACACATAGAATTTCTAAAGTCGTAAATCATTTTAACGTCGAAAAAATGTTATGGCACAGTGGACCGAATAAGTATTACATATAAAGCAATCATATAGTATAATGGTCGGCATTTGCTGGCGCATTCGCGGCATCGCGTTGCCGGCTCTTCAAAATTTTCTTAAGTATAGTAACATACATAAAGTTGTCTTAATTTATAATTATTTTTTCCAGCAATTTTAAACGCTTTATTTTAATGCTAACTAATAAATTTATATATATGTATTTTTTTTTAAATATTTCCAAACTAGCTTTCTAAGAACGTCACGAACTAACAGTTTGAACTGAAGTATGAAGTATACTTGTATAGTGAGCTTAGCAATTTTAGAAAATTTATCTGACAACCTTGCTTTTTTTTACCTATTTTCAATTTAGAATGGAAATAGAGTACATATGTATGTATATATTTTTTCTCGATGACGGCACTCGATTGTTATGCCCCCTACATCCAGAAACTCCATCCTGAATGAAAATTCTGCTCTAGCATGCTTTATTGCCAACTTAAATTTACATGTAAATATGTGGAAGTTGTAATTTATCGATACTGTGTTTATTTGAAATTATAAACAGGGGTCTTTGTTTCGTACCGAGATTTCGTCGTAATCTATATACATGTCACATAAAGATATTAATCTTATGGTTTGTTATTGTCGTACTGGTAAACCTAGTCCGCTTTGTTTAATAAGAAAACAAACAAAACTAGAGGTTAGCCATATTTATTTATCTAAATCCTAATATTGTGAACATTGGGGTATTGTACCGCTCTATATAAATATATAAGCGGAACCCCGTAGTGTTTGATGACTGCTTGTTAAGACTGATACTAAAAAAATAATCTCACTCAAATATTGATATTACGGGCGAAAAACATGGGTAAGTGAAGCTATCGTAGATCATACAGGTGTCCGATACCTGTCTATGTTGCAAAACAGATTCTACGAAGAAATTCTCCAATTTTATGAGATTTCTAAATATGTAGGTAAATATGTAGTAATTTCTAAATACATACATATTATGTATGTAACTAAGTAACGTTTGCTATTTTTTATTTATCATGTAATGAACGTTTAAAAGAAACTAGAAAAATATGTATGTTTCCGCCACCACATACCGGGTATTCCATATGGTTTTTATATTCAGATGTACGTGTAACTGTATCTGTGACTCATATAAAGTCTGGATACCCCTCGAAAGCATTCATTTATTGCCCGATTTTAAATGGATTTTCTTTTTTAATGTAGAGAATCAAAAACTATACTATAAGATGTTTTAGGAGTAATTTGTTTTATTTCTGAAAACCAGTGCCTACTGAGAATTTTTAATGACTGAAATTCAAGAAATCGTAGCGAATTTTGTACACAATATGAATACACCACTGAATTAAGCATATCTAATGGTTTATAAGTTTCCATTCCATCGAAAAAATTGGACACTCTGTATATAAAACGTAGTGATTTAAGTAATAATTACATTAGGTTGAGGTTAGGTATAAATTGAAGGGTAAATTTTTTTAAAGATTTGTTGTACATATACAGGGTGTCTCATAAAGCAACGTCAAGACAGAAGTGGGATGCAGACCAGGTTCTGACTATGTATGAGAAATATATATATATGAGGAATAAAAATTAGACGAAAGTGTCTTAGTTTCGAGATATAACCACTGTTGTAAAACTGGTGAAAATTCGCTTCCCTAAGTCAATATCTTTGGGCCACGGCTTCAAATGAAAGCCCATTGTTGATTTTTTTGTTATCTTGAGCTGAATAACACGCCATTATTTGAATAAATTATAACATTTTATAATAATAACAGTACTTCAAAAAAAATAGAAATTCATTTTTAAGGTTTTGATTAATGGACTACCCCTCACACGACGGGTAGAGTGGGGAATGAATGGGTGAATTTCTGACCCTACATTTTTTCTGACGCCAAGAACAAATCCTTCGCTAATTACTCCCCTCCAAATATATATATTATTATTTGGCACCGATTTTTTAGATTTTTTGGGCTTTACGTTCATCTCAAAACTACCTCCGGCACCACCGGCAGGGGGTGATTTGGGGGAAGAGGGGGTAAGTTGTTGGGTTATGGGTAACATAAATTACAAACACACTGTAGAGTTTTAGTAGTAGACATTTATTTCAGTACCATTCGATAGGACAGAAACGCTTTGATGATTTTATAACATTTACTTGAGTGACAGAGAGTTGTAGGCAGAAAGGTTTCTGAAAAGCTACCTGTATCAACCTGTGCATTAGCTTACCTTTTGTTGCTTAAATTTACGTCCGTGGAAATCATATGTGACATTTAGCGAACCTTTTACCACGATTTTGCTTCTGATTTAATTTTTTTGCTCATTTTGTATTGATGTTTCCGTCAATAACTGCGTGTGCTGTAGTTGCACTCAACACAGCATCTTTCAGTCAGGTCTGGTTGTTATTTATTTCTTGAGTTTAATTTCGTGATCCAGTTTTCACAAATGCAAAAGAGTTAGAATATCATCGCTTAGAGTTTCTAAGGCTGTGATTACTCCATCAAAAGTATTCGGAAGTGTTGTGAGAATATGAGACACTTTATCCATCTCGTCAAATTTTGCACCAGATGCAATTATTTGGGTTAGATGATCATCAAAAGTTGAAAAATGCCAGACTTTTGTGTTTAAAAATATCATCCAGGATTTCAAGTACCTATTTGTTTTGCATAAACTTTGTCCCTCAGAAAATTGAGAAAAGAGTCACTTAAATATTCATTTAGTGTACTACTGCTGTCGAATTAAATTTTAACCACTCTTCGGTTAGTTTAGTTGGAAATTCTTCATCTATAACTTGTAGCACACCGACTTCATGGAGGAACGCCTTACTACTACGGCGCGGCACGTCACACGCATCTGCATCGTCATTCTCGAAAAACAAAATCAATTGAAAATAGATGCGGTCTTATTCTCAAAATATCGAATGCAAGATCAGACCAAACAAATCCAATTCATAATAGTCGAACAGTGTAAACGTATATCGATCAACATTTGATCTACTCCGATGGTGTCAACTGCAAAAAATTCAATAATATAAAGCGCTCTTAAGAAAACTAACATTCTGCCTGGGGTTTTAATGTACTCGGCTTGGGGTGGGCGTCTTGATTTAATCAATGACGTCAGGCCAATAACAGGAACGAGGCAACTTCGCGTGGATTTTTTGGGCATAAGGCATTTTTAGAATTTCCTTAAATTTCACATGTTTAATTTTAAGGCCACATTGGATGATTCTATTATATTTTGTAACATAGTTTAATGTTTTTTTGTAAACGTCCCTATGGAGATGTGCCTGCGGAAAAATATCGCTTGGAGCTAAAAGGCAAAAAGATTCTTATCGATTCCGATAGTTAAGCGGCAATAAAAGGCCTTGGAATGCAATTGACTAAAAGTTCTGGTAGAATACAATGCGACAATTTTCAGGTGGATGCTAGGACACAGGGAAATTAAGGGCATTGAAAAAGCAGAGTTGTTTTCGAGAGCAGCATGTTTTCGGCATGCAAAAAACCTTTGTGTCAAAGTATGTGACAAGGTGAATTGTAACACGACACCAAAATGACTGGAAGAATATTCCAAGGCAAAACCACCTCAAAACTTTGGTAAAAACATGATAAAAATGCTGAATGCTGATCTCCCATGATCTCCCAATAGGAATCAGATCAGACGGACCCCAAGCAAATATCTACTCGTACATAAAATGGGAGTACCTAACGATGAACCCATATATAGACTATGTAATGAGGAGAACGAATCAACCTCTCATATGATTTTCGAGTGCGAAGCGTTGATACGCTGGAGATACAACCTTACAGGGGCCACAAACTATAATACATAGGGGCTTTATTTAGCGAAATCTAAGTCAATAGGGCGTTGAAATTAATGACAATTAACCTATTCGCATAATGCCGTACAGTTGGTAACACAATAAGCAATTTAAGAAGACACCCGTGTGAAATTTAATGACCTATGGGATGAAATAAGCAGCTTGCCAACTTGCCAGGGAGCTTTTAAGGTACCTCAGCAAAGAAGCGGCAATGGTATATCTGGCGATGCCTAGGCAGAATCTTCGTTTTGTAACAGGCATTCTCACTGAACATTGTCAGCTAAGAAAACATCTCCACAGTTTGAAGCTTAATGAAACACTCCTTTGTAGAGGCTGTCAGCAAGAAGAGAAGGGAATTCACACCGAGCGGATGTTAACTATCCTTGGCCATCATAAAAGGGATCCCCTTAAGTAACATTAGAATTAGTTTAAAACATTAGGATAGCTGACGGCTTAGGTAGGTTGAATTCCCAAGGGAGGAAGCACAAGGGATCCAATGGGGTCTAAGTGACGCGGTGTTTTGAAGGCCGTCCTCCCACGCTTTCAGAATACTAGAAGCCAACGGGTTGCAATGTTGGCGGAAATTGGCCAGTTGCACCGACTGTCAAACTAAACCAAACCAACACCAAAAGTTTAGATAATAAATACAAAAATTACAGACTTATGTGTGGCCCATTGTCGCCCAGTGTGGCCCATTAAGAACTAAGTTAACACTTATACTTTTATTAAGAATATAAATTTTCTTGCGAAAAGATACGTTCTGTAAATGTTGCTCCGAACAAGCGTTTTTATGATATATATTTGCGTAATAAAACAATTTTCATATAAAGTTCGTTTGTTACATACAACGTATGTAAATTTATGTATTACGTCTAAAGTAGTTATTTACACATTTTACCAAAATTTTTAGTTTAAATTACTCAATTACTCTGTTTAAGTATACTTTAAAGTCGTCGAGCAGTACGTAAAAAATACCGTTCCTTTATAAAAGTAGTTCACGAGCAAGTTTTAACGCTATCCAAAGTCAGATTCCTAAATAATTTGTGAGGTGTAAATACGTTAATCGTGCAGTATCAAAGAGGCAACTAAGAGCCGAAAATTTATATAACGTTGACGAGTTAACGGGTCTCCAGCGTGACATTAAAAGTTTTATCAACGTTCAAGAGCTGACACCGTTTTCAATCGGCGCTCTATAAAGTTATAAAGTTGTTGGGACTTTAAGTACCTCGAGGAAAATGTAATTTTGGTCGAATGCATATTGTAAACTTAATGAGCAATTTGTTTACAAAATTGCACCCGAAATAGACCCAGTGTATATTACCTTACATTATTTCTAAGGAAATTTAAATTTGTCATGATAAAGAAAACAAACAGCGATCCAAAAATAAATTCCTGCCCTCGTCTGCCTTCTCGAAGGTATTTATTAATATTCAAGATTCCGAAATCAGTTTAGTGTATATCATTCCGGGATGCTATTTATTATTGCGTGCATGCATAAATCAAGATAGTTAAACATATTTACGGGCTGAAAAATGACGGAATTAAAAATTCTGAATCATGAAGTTGACAAATTGGGTACATAATTCAAAAAGTATTTTCCTCTCCCATATATTATGGTCCCATAACTCAAATAATTAGGAGATCATTCGCCTGACAAATTATTGCGTCGAGATATATATTATGCTTTTCGGATTTATACTGAAGATTTTTTAATATAGACAATATTACGTAAAGTACGACTCGTGCAAGCTGTGATAGGCTTAAATATATTTTCTGAGCCTATCTAAATTTTACGATGATAAAACTTGATTCTCTCTGAGTAAAGTACCTAAAAAATGCTGCCTAGGTAACCACTACTTTCACCTCCAATTTCTCCATAATTAATTATACTGTCTCTAAAAACACTAGTACACGAGTATACCGTGTGTGTAAAGCCGATATCGGCCAGTTATGAAAAAGGACTAACAGATGTAAGACAACAGATAAGAAGCAACCGCACACGCATCGAAGGTAGTGAGGGAATAAGACCGGTCCTTTCACCACCTGTGTTTGTTGTTAGAACGAGAAGTGTAGTATTTGTCCTTTTTCACAATGTCGGCTTTACACAAACTGTATTTATAACAATGTGAAATTTGGATATAACCTTTATGGCATTTATGACATGTATGATCTTTGTGGACTTATGACCAATGTGAGTTCTATGACCTGTACGAGCCCAGTCGCATAGGAATTGGACCACCCTAGTTCTAAATGTAAAATATTTTTTGTATATGCAGATTTCATATAGGTAAACACAATATGAGCAAAAGTTGCAACTAATTTTATTTAGTATTTAACATAGTACACTTCTAAGAACACATTAACAATAATATTAATGAACGTGAGTTTTACACTTACAAAATGGGAGCACATAAAAGAAAATGCGTGTGGCGCATTAGAATTGAACCATTTGAGTCACTGATAGTTACCATTGTGTGCAGTCTCCTTTTCGCTGCAAAACTACCTTCATTCTTCTAGGCATAGTTTCTACTATTTTTCTGCAGAATTCTGGTGTGAAATTAGCTCAAATCTCGTGTAACTTTAATTTTAAATCCCCAACTGTTACAACTGGAGAAGTTCGTAGTTTTTTTTCATATGGTGCCAGAAAGTCTTTTTGGGAGACAAATCTGGACTGCTAGAAGGCCATTTTATGATAGGAATATTATTGTTCTCAAACCACGTATTTATAGTCTTTGTGGTGTGGTAAGGCTCACCGTCCTGCTGAAAACAATATTCTCCTCCCGGTAACTTTAAGTATTTTATGGATGGCAATAACTCCTCCTCAAGAATGATTTTTGTATGTCTGAGCATTAACAGTGTCATCAATAATACGTAGGCGAACTTCCCCTCAGAGGACACACATCCCCAAACCATGACAGACCCAGGAAATTTCAGTTTGCGCTTCAGGCAACCTGAATGATATTCTTCTCCTGACAGTCGAAGAATTTTACTTCTGGTATACACTGTACTCCGTGGGCTTTTTAAATTTTTGACAATTTCACGTCTGGAAATACCATCTGGCCAGAAATTATATATAATTTCGCAGATCTTCGGACGTTGGCTTTCCATGCACCATTTTCGTCAAATCTTTATTGGCACTACGCACTTGACAGCTAGAGATTAACTAATTGTTTGGTGCATTAACTGACTGATTCAAGAATTAAGGCAGTTTTGCAGCGAAAAGGTATGTGACTTAGAATAGGACCATTTGAGTCACTGATAGTTACCATTGTGTGCAATCACCTTTTCGCCGCAAAACTGCCTTCATTCTTCTGGGCATAGTTTCTACTAGGTTTCTGCAGAATTCTGGTGTCAAATTAGCTCAAATCTCTTGTAACTTTAATTTTAAATCCCCAACTGTTACAACTGGAGAAGTTCGTAGGTTTTTTTCATATGGTGCCAGAGAGTCTTTTTGGGAGACAAATCTGGATTGCTAGAAGGCCATTTTATGATAGGAATATTATTGTTCTCAAACCACGTATTTATAGTATTTGTGGTGTGGTAAGGCTCACCGTCCTGCTGAAAACAATATTCTCCTCCCGGTAACTTTAAGTATCTTATGGATGGTAATAACGCCTCCTCAAGAATTGTTTTGTATGTCTGAGCATTAACAGTGCCATTAATAATACGTAGGCGACCTACTCCTTTAGAGGACATACATCCCCAAACCATTACAGACCCAGGAAATTTCAGTTTCAGAAGAATTTTACTTCTGGTATTTCCAACGAAGACTTCAAATTTAGATCCGACACTCCAGATAATAGAATCCCACTTGCATTGTGCCCAGTTCTGTCGCTCTTATGCCCACAACAATCGGTTTCTTTTCTGTTGTTGAGTTAACAGAGGTTTTTGCCTAAAGTGCATGTAATGAATAAAAGATGATCGGTATTATGCTCGTAAAACTTACCTTGTAGCAACCGTATCCCATTTTTTCACATGCTGTAAGCATGTATCCTCCGAAATCCGTCTTTCGATTGTATCTCCCCACATGATAGCAAGTTCCCTTGAAGAAATACAACGGTCTTGTTTAATAAGTCTTCAGAGTATACGGTGATCTGTCTTCATTATATTTGAAATTCTACCAGATTTGACTTTAATTTATTTGATTTTAACATTCCCTTCTTTTTCAAATAACGAAATTATGTTTCGCACTGTACCCCGTGGGATTTTAAAATTTTTGACAATTTACCGTCCGAAAATACCATCTACATGGTCAGAAATTATACAGAATTTCGCAGATCTTCGGACATTGGCTTCCACGCACCATTTTCGTCAAATCTTTTTTTATGTGCTTCCGTTTTCTAAGTGTAACACGCATGTCTATTAATATAATAGTTAAATGTAGTATGTTCATACAATTAGTTGCAACTTTTGCTCATAATGTTTTTATGTGAAATCTGCATATATGCAAAACATATTTTATATTTAGGACACTGTACAGCCTTCATGATCTATTTATTACTACCAACAATTATTGCGGATCTATGGGAAGGATTGGGGGGGGGGACACCCCCAACTTTTACGAGTTTAGGTATAAAACATCGAAATAATATGATTCATGTAAATATATTTTTTGAACAATATTCATCAGTAGTATGGCAAAATGTGAGTTAATTTTTTCAATTTGGAAATAAATGACAAAAGGGGCATTTTCTCACAAATCCTTTATTTCTTACTTGCTACCGGTTTCGGTCAGTAAATGACCATCTTCAGGCAACAAAAGTTATTAATTGATTTAATTTTAATTAAGTTAATTTTTTCCCAAATATCAGATAGATTACATGCACTAATTTCATATATGACTTTGTAGCCTATTGTAACTTTTGTTGCCTGAAGATGGTCATTTAGTGACCGAAACCGGTAGCAAGTAAGAAATAAAGGATTTGTGAGAAAAAGGCCCCTTTTGTCATTTATTTCCAAATTGAAAAAATATTCATCAGGTTTAACTTGTTATTTTAAGTCCTTGTAAGCCGATTTAGTAATTAATAGATAGGAAGTATGTGAAAATATTACTTCATATTTGAGCCCCACCAATTTTTAAGTAGCCAGATCCGGCTAGATCCACCACTACCATGTGCACAAAAAATCTTTCATAATATATTGCTGCCTATTCAAATGAACATAAAAATGGCGAACGGAATGTAAATAAAGATAAAAAAAACTTACTAACAGGTGATCAATCAGTCTAACAAAGTGTCTGACTCATTCGCAGACCGGGGCCGGTAATGAAACTTTATAAAAATGTACTTTTCTAAGGTGTCTGTAGTAAAACTGCGACGCCTATCACTCAACAGCAATTTATGCCCGCAAAATATAATTTTAACATCAACTGTTATCAAAGGACAATAAGCAAAGTTGTCTATGTATGTATGTGTTATATTTTAGTAGAGTAGGAGGTACCTCTTGATGGGTATCAGCTATAAATGAACCTATGTATCTGTATGTATGTATGTATATATTGTATATACACGGTGGAGACTTTAACTGGAATATATTCGCTAGCGGGGTGGTGAATAATTTTTCAAAAAATTCCCGAGACACGTCAACTTTTAAATGTATTTACCTACATTTTGCAAGTAATATGAAAAATATAGCCCTTCAGGGGTGGCTGAAACCACCCTCGACATGATTTTTTCAAATGCAACCCTATGGCTTGTGACCCCTCATTGTAAAGCTGGTGGAAAGAGGAATCCAACGCACTGATCAAATTTTAATTTTTAGTATGTTTGTAAGGTTGCATACAATTAAAACAATTTAAAAATTAAATTTATTTTCAACGTAACAATTGTTCAAAATGTGCACCATTCACTTGTTGGCAGCATCCCAGTCTGTGGTAGGTTTCGTCCCTTACATTATGCAACATTTGCGGTGTTATTTTTCCGATTTCCTCTCTTATCCTTTCCTGCAGATCCGCTATGTTGTTGGGTTTCTGAATGTAAACCCTACTTTTAAGATGTCCCCACAAAAAGAAATCCAGTGGTGTAAGATCTGGAGATCTTGTTGGCCACTCAATATTACCTCGCCTCCCAATCCACCTACCGGGAAAAATTCTGTCCAGATACTGACGAACAATGGCAGCATAGTGTGGTAGGGTCCCTTCTTGCTGAAACCATAACCTCTCGTCGGTCAAGTTAGGGTTTAAGGGGTTTGGAAATAAATGACATAGCACTGGCATTAGTTCGTTCTGGAGTAAACGCAAGTATCTTGCTCCATTAAGAGTGTCATCAAAGAAAAATGGTCCTACAATTCTATCTTGTATTATTCCGGCCCACACATTAGTTTTCTGTGGGCACTGAGTATGAAGTTCCCTCATCCGATGGGGGTTCTCTTCAGCCCAGTAACGACAATTTTTGCGATTTACGTGGCGTTAATGTAAGGGATGAAACCTACCACAGACTGAGATGCTGCCAACAAGTGAATGGTGCACATTTTGAACAATTGTTACGTTGAAAATAAATTTAATTTTTAAATTGTTTTAATTGTATCCAACCCTACAAACATACTAAAAATTAAAATTTGATCAGTGCGTTGGATTCCTCTTTCCACCAGCTTTACAATGAGGGATCACAAGCCATAGGGTTGCATTTGAAAAAAATCATGTCGAGGGTGGTTTCAGCCACCCCTGAAGGGCTATATTTTTCATATTACTTGCAAAATGTAGGTAAATACTTAATTTTTTTGTTGTTTAATTTAATTTGTTTTGTTTAATATGTTGTAGCCGGGATTTTTCTTCTTATATGAATGAAAAAACATCTTGTATGTTTTCTTTTGAATATCAGTGCTGACGGTATATACATATATTGTGGTGACTAATGTGGTACCGCCGTCCATAAACAAAAGATCCTATCTGTAGAATTTTACAATTTGAGATTGTTGCGTATCTATGGAATGATGTAGCTTTTACATTTTTTTCTATCAAGTAAAAATACCCCTTAGTTGCAAATACACCAAAAAACATCAAAATAATTAATATATGTGTTTCATTGGATAATAAAAGTTGAGAAGAAACAATAATATTGTTTAATTAAATAATAACAATAAAAGTATTTATATATGTAACTATCGCGAACTGGAGAAAATTCGTAAAAACTTTGTAGCATCAGATAAGTTTCTATAGTCTATCTACATATGTACTCCTAGTACATATGTAGTATATAATACTGTCTCCTAGAGTCTTGTTCACTGTGCTGAAAATGTATGCTTATGTATATTTTGAGAACAACCGTTCGACATCTACCGATGTAATACAGTCACAATTAAAATACTTTTTGCACTTAATTAACGGATATGTAGAAGCACCATCACAAATATGTCTTAATTTGATAAACCGGTGTCCATAAATACTTTCGAACTTATTTTTAAGGGGTTACACGGGTTTCAGAGGCCAAAAAAAGCTGATTTTCTCGATTTTTTTTACTCTTACTACAGAAGAGTGTTTTATTCAGTTTTTTTTTTGCATATTATTAGATAACTTTTGAACACTTTTAAAAAATTTTGATGGTAAAATATGATAAATTGAATTGATGGCAGTCGATTTTCGGAGGTGCCTCGACAAAAAGGTAGTTGGCGGTAGTCAAAATTACTTGCGACTGCTTCATCTGAAAAATAAAAAATATATATTTTCTTTTAGTATTAGAGTAAAACTAGTCCCTGAACGAAGGATTTAAAAAAAAATGAAAATTGAATTTTTGGCAGTGGTTTGAACGAAAGTGTCACTTTTTTCGGTAAAATTTTCGGTATTCATTACGTTGTTAAATTTTTTGTAGTCGAAGGAACAAAAATACTTCATTCAGGGACTACGAAACGATATTTGAAAGAAGTGTTTAAAATTTGGGCGAGATCAACCGATTAGTTTCCGAGAAATTTTGACTGCCGACTTCGAAAAGTGTGTTTCGAGAAAAACGCGTTTAAAGTTTTGTGTAGCTAAAGAGTGAACAATTTTTTTTCAAACACATAGAATCGTCGATTCCAGCTCCATAAAGCAAAGGTCCTGCTGCACTCATAATGTCCAGAGCGTCCTCCAAAAAGTAAAAGGAGCCAAGAGAGAGAGAGGTACACAAACAAAGCTAAGCAGGAGCTGCGTCAATATACCTGCGGCGCTCTCGGTAGTACAGTAAAAGGAGAGAACGTTCAAATTGACATTTTGGGAAAATATTCTTAAAGAGTTGTACTATCGAATGAAAAAAAAATTAAAAAAAATCGACTTTTTGAAAATTTGAAACCCATGTAACCCCCTTAACTGGCTCATTTATTGCGTCACCTACATAGATTAGCTTGTAGCAGCGAATTTACTTCGTCCACTATTTGTAGCGACTCCGGTAAAGACAACACACTGTTCTGTAATTTTTGTACGACGTCATACAAATCTTTATAACAATTACTATGAATAGTGTTTAAAGCTATTTCAACAGACACATCTCTAAATTTGGTCTGGCTCTCCTTAATAGCTTCAGCTTCGCCAGTATTGAGTTGTAAAATAGCATCTTTTATTTGCTGGATATGTCTCGTCAATACATAACCACAGCCGGGTATTTTTTAATCCACTTTACTAAGTCACTGTATATAGTTGGTAAATAGTTACGTAACGTTGTGCAACCTTGTAACAGCATCTCTGGAACGTTCCAGAACTCACGAGATGGTTGTTTATCGAGTATATTCAGAAGTATATCAACACGCTCATAACATTAAAAGTAAGTCGAATATAAACTCAGTTCTCATGGGCATAGCCGCTTTTTTATTTTTATGTTTCACACTATATATACGACTACAATCGCGTTTGTCTCTACAAAACAATTTTTCATTTACGGGGCGGGTTCTGTGCGTAAAAAAAAAAAAAAAATTTTTGGGGAAACCCTGGGAAATATGGAAAAGGGGGGGGGGGGGGGGGGGGGGGGGGGGGGGGGGGGGGGGGGTGTTTTGTGGGGTGGGGGGGGGCGGGAGACACCCACCCCCCCCCCCCCCCCCGGGGGGGGGGGGGGGGGGGGGGGGGGGGGGGGGGGGGGGGGGGGGGGGGGGGCCCCCCCGCGGGGGGGGGGGGGGGGGGGGGGGGGGGGCCCCCCCCCCCCTTTATAATATTTTTCCCCCCCATTTGGGGGATGGGGGTAACCCCCCTTTTAAAAAACCACCCCCCTTTTGGGGCCCCTGGGGGAAAGGGGGAAACCCCCCCCCGCGAAAGGGGGGTTTCGGGTTTGGGGGGGGACCCCGAAAAGGGGGGGGTTAAAAAAAATTTTTTTCATTTTTTTGGCGGAGGGAAGGAAAAAGGATTTTTTTTAACCCCTAAGGTAATTAAAATTTGTGGCGATAGTCCTTTTTTTCAAGTTTAGCACAAAAATGACTTGAATGAATTTTTTTATCACTAAACATTTTCAAATTTAATCCACTTTACTAAGGCATTTTGAGGAATACCGAACATCCCTGTGAAATTATGTTTTCGATATAATTTCGTAAAAAATTGTCCGAAAAAATTATAGCATGTCAAGCATTGACAATTAAAGCCCGCAGGTTAATGCTAGATTCCAAACCGGTTTTAACGCGAGTGAAATATTGTAAAAATAAAAAATATAAAAAGCCATCCAAAAAAAAAACGTAATCAAATCTGGCTATGAACGAGAGAAATACAAATAGCGGTTATGATGAAGCTCGAAACGAAACAATGTTGTTGTCAAACTTTTGCCAAATGACTGTCACAATTGTAAAATAAATAATGGCTGTCACACAATGTAACAACCTTGACAATCAAATAAGATTATACATTTAAGATCGAGAATAGAAATATTATATATAAGTATACGTATTTTTTTAACGTCGTTTGTAACAATGTCGGGACAGCCTCCGTCACATGTTACGGTGGAGCGTTAAATAAACAATTTTTGTGGAACTGACCTTTAATGGCAGTGAACTACGATGTACCGTGTGTGACAGTATACTAACGTGACACGTAAAAACAGATATTTTTCAGCATGTTGCTACAGACAAACATAAAGTTCGTGGAAGTGGTTGTGTGAGTGCGCGAGACAGACAAAGACAATTTAACTTGGATTTAGTTAAAATGACGGTAGCGTGCAATATTCCATTCGCCAAATTAGGTCATCCCAAGTTCAGTTCAAGTTGCCTAGAACGCTGTGAGTGGAAAGTAAATGAAGTTAGTTTACCTGCAGAAACAACTGTTAGACGATTTTACATAGCATCACTGTGTGAGGCCAAAAAAAATATCGTCTCGTAATTGTTGGATAAAACTATATGGCTTAGCGTTGACCAAACAACGGATGTTAAAGGATAGAAGATAGATAGCGTAGTGGTTGAGGGACTGAATGAGGCAAAAGCCATGAATTTGCATTTGAAAACTTTAAGAGCATATACCTACTAATTTAATCTACGTCACATGTTTGGCACACGGGTTTCACCGAATTTCCGAAACTGTTACTCCAATGTTGACAGCCTTGAATGGGATACAAGTGAATGTGACACAAGTGAATGGATACAGATATTTGTGAAAGCAACATGCAGAAGAAAACGTTTTCGGACGTTCTATCAAGGATATCACTACCAGCGTAACCTATTGTGACTCGTTGGGGCACATGGGTACAGACAGCCATTCGTAGTGACAGGCGCCAGAGCTTAACTCCTGAACATATGGAACAGTTATTGAGAATTTATGGAAACTCAACTCTACGGATGCGTTATAGTATCGGTTACCATGTGTATGCAAGTTCTGTGTTTTGTGACTATGGTCCTTTTCCCGATTAGTTGGGCTACAACAATCGCCATCATATGTATAAGGTAAAACCTGTTTAACATTTCGGAAGGCACTAATAGTGGAATCCTGCAGCCGCTCCTGATGAAACACGGAACTATTATTAACCTCCGAGCTCTATTGATATCTTTACGAAAGTTATAGGTAGGGTTCGGAAAATTTTCTGTCACGCGTGTTAAACTGCGTTAGACCATCCTGCTCTCCCGCGCCGGGATGGCGTACTACTGCGCATACGCGGGTTCTGGAGCGTTATCTGGAAGGGTCAATGCAGTAAGTAGCGCAGGCATGAGCTTTACAAGTCGTTTAAAAAATACGTTTTATACTTTCATTATCATAGAGTTTTATAGAGCCGAGTCCTGCGTTGTAGCACACATTTCCGGACCCTAGTTATGGGCTACAATGTGCGCCCCCTCGTAGAGCAATCAGAAAAAATATTGAGATATCATTTGTTTTTTCATTACCAAGTTATTGGCTTGTACACCTATAAATCGGAACATACTATAGAACAAACTGAGAGACGTATTTTTTTAATTACCCTCTTCTCTGAGAATGATTAATTGAAGGGTATTAACAAAACAACTTGATTCATTAATTGCGGCGATCCAAATAAAACAAAACACAAATCACCCTAAAGTTGTCTCCTCTATCGCGCTAATGATGGGCTATATAAACCACTATATTTACACACGATACTAGTTTTAATTTAGAAACTTGCATCCACGTAGCCCCATAATAAATTTCGCTCCATCGGTAAACATATACGCCTGACGTACAAAATCCCCACGTTTTAGAAAACAACTGTTCAACTTAACAAATGATATACTCCAGCGTTCTGTGAAAATACGCCGCATGTCTTATATCTCTTGCATGTGATACATCTTTGAGTTCATTCTCTAGAAATTGCGGAGAAAAATACAGTTTCCGCTCCCGATTCTAAAACAGTCTCCCGACGTTTTCATCGCACTCGTTCGGCAATCAAAATATATCGGTCATCGATAGACATTTTAAGAAAATATTGTTTTATCCGCCCTGTACAAAATTAAAATAAGAATAGTTTATTTTTATAGTTATAATAATTCCGGACCTATCCTAACTTTTTTCGCGTTGAGCCCGGAAGATTTGTGATATATTTGTTTTTATATTTACCTGAAATTAAATAGTTATTTTATAAATCTGTTTTTTTAGTGGTTGCTTTAATTAACATCTTTTTTCTACAAAAAATAAATTAGATTCCACACATACGTACGCATTCTGTTATTAGTTACATAACATTTTGTTTAACGCTTTAGTAAACAGTGGGAGCTTTAGAAAAACTTACAACGGTATTTCATTACACCCACTGTCAATAATTCCATTCACGTTATGCTCGATGCGAAATAATGTGAACTAATCTACCAACAATTCATTTATGTAATTTTGATTTGATGCATAAGAGCAATTACATTACAATTATCCCTTAAATACGTACATTAATCAGTGTAAAATAGAGTTATGAAGCGGAATATTTCCTTAAAAAAATCCCTCTTGATTTTGTTGAAAACAACACTTTAATCTCACAGTGACTTGAGGCACAGAAGACGGATTCAACCGACGAGGGACACTTAAGAAAATCATATTTTTAACGAAGATTTTCAAATTCTTCACAATGAAAAAAAGGACTAAATCAAAATTTATTACAATCTTCTAGCAAATCTAACTTTTTACTAAATGATCAAACAGAAACCAACTATTCCCTTTTATTAAATTTGTTTTAACTCTTTGCTTCCTAGTGGCTGCACGGATAAGCCATATTTATGTTAAATCATTTATTGTGACTTTCTTACATATGTACCTCTCTCTGTAGCCACACTGTCTAAATGATTGTCTACTTTATTATTATTATTATTAGACAAGTATAGGCGGCAAAGCCGTTCAAACTTAGTAGTAATCCTGTGTGTAATACTTAAGTATTACTTTAGTTGTTTAGGATCTGATATTATTGTGATGTGATCGTCTGCTAAGGGAACACCTCAGTTATTTGTGCTGTTGAAATTAGTGACTAATGTTGACATATAAAAAGTTTGTATGTAAGTATTTTCTATCAGAACTCTTAGAAATTAAGTTTTGGAATATATTTTGAGTCCAAGTTAACTCAATTACGTTTATATTGGTACGAAAAACTATGAAAAAATCTAATCACAAGCTACTACAAGGAACCAAGGCTCTGTTTTTATTTTTCTGGTGTACAGTATATTCGTTCAGGGAGTTAGACAAATTAATTCGAATGATGTTTACTATGATTGAAGATATTCCTTCTGATAACACAGGACCACAAAAGTTTTTCCAATGCGCCGAAATACAGACCCAGCCTACTTTATGTCTTTGAGGTCGCTGAACACGAATCAGTAATATAACCTCAAAAAACACATTTTACACGGTACCTTGATTACACAGGCACGCAAACACAAAGCCTTTCCTTTTCTACATGTTTCAACGCCCTGAATGAAATCCTGAGCTCAGGATCATATATCGAATACTCCTATATTGCTAGAAGGGTCTGGAGATTGGCGAAAACACTACGGTGCAGACATATATACGTCTGTCTCTCTCTCGTAACTACTTCGAGTCTTATGCGCATGCCCGAGAATTGAACATCCAGTCACACACAGCCAATTGCTCCACCAGACTCGTGACGCTTGCGCACAACAGGTCAAGTAGTCATTTGCTGTCTCACTTACCCCGTGACACCTCCACCTACGGGCACCAGCAATATAGGAGTATTAATAGGAACAAAACATAGGAACAAAAATCCCTATGAAAAACACTAAATCAGGAACCAAGTCATATATGGTACATGACGAGCTTGTGACTGTAATATTATGTGGATGATCTAACAACATCCCGAAGCCTCAGCAACTTCCAACCGGACGACACACATAGGTACTCAAAATTCCATAACCTCAAAAACCTTAACATAAAAAAGAACCTATATCTGTGTTCTGCAACTGATAGAGCGCAGCAAATGATGATAAAGCTCGAACATGATTCAATCATGACCTTTAATTCCAGAAAATAATTAAGCCATATAACCCAGAGCTGGCTGACTTCCATACCCCTGTGATCCAGGATGGGCAGACTTCCATAGTCATGTAACCGATTGCGTGCAGACTGTTGTGGACACATAAGCTCAAAATAATGGGAGCGATGCTTTATAAGGTTTTGAAATGTCACAGCTGTGGTATTTCGAAGCTAATCAGACAAGGTGTCTGATTTATTGTTTTTCGTAGTGATTTTTGATCCTAGGGGAAACACTGATAGTCGTAAATGCATCCTGACCTCAGATTTTGATCCAGCGCGTTGAAAAATGTAGAAGGGGGATGGTGTTTTCTGGCTTTGTGTTTGTGTGCTTGTGTAATAGTGATATAACGAATGTTCGATTTCTCACATTCGCGAATACGAATGCGAATGCGAATATTCATATCCAATATTCGCGAATGCGAATGCGAATGCTAATGTTGACTTTCAAATAAAGTGCGCACAAAATGTCATACAGGTTTAATATTTCGTGTCAGCCATGTTTAAACCGAACATAGCCGAGCTGTTACAGGTTGAATGAACGAAGCTAGTCACATTAAAGGCGTTTTTTCTTGTTAACCATATTCAACGTACGTTTCAAACCGTATTTAAAGGTTGACGTCAGCAATTGTGATTTCAAGAAAACGAATATTCTTAAACCGTCGAGTTAACCTCAAACGGTCAAACGTCAAGGAAACAAGGTTTTGATTCCAATGGATCGTTTATCAAGTTTACAGTTCTATGTGCTTAGCCAAAACGAGTATTCCGGTCTTTTATTAACATATCTTTTATTAACAGATCCTCTATTTATATTTCTACAATATCGGCATAATCGGGGTCCATTTTCAATGCTTATGGTAAAAATTACCATAAATTAACAAAACATTTGACAAAAACTGGAAACTGATGAATTATATACATAACCTTACAATCTGTGGCATTTTTACATTCTTCCCTGTCTAACAAAAATCTTGCAAGAAAAAGACAACAATATAAGAATAACAAACGGTTTAAACACAAGTCCCGGATGTTTTTAAATGTGGTTCAACACGCTGGAAAAATAACGTCACTGGTTAACAAGAAAATGCAATGTTTTGGAACGTGTTTGAACTGTATTAACAAGAAAAATTTTTTGTTCAAGAGCGTTCCATAATCATTTTTTTATTCAAATATTATAAGTAAATAAAAAATTATAAATCATATCATTTGTATTATCATTCCATATCCATCCAATCCATATATAATTTCCTTTTTGTTTGTCAAATACATTCGCCAAATATTCGCATCATTTCTTGCGAATACGAATGCGAATGCGAATGGCAAAAAATATGCGAATATTCGCGAATGTGAAAGCGAATGCGAACATTCGTTACATCACTATTGTGTAATCAAGCTACCGTGTAAAATGTTGTTGTGAGTATTTCTTGAGGTTAGAAAAAGAACTAGCGGTAAACGAGAAAAAATGAGGTCTATTTCATGTTTAACGACCCCAAACACATGATGTAAGTCGAGTCTGTACTTCCGCGCATTGGAAAATGTTTTGTGGTAATGTGTAATTTTGCGGAAGCCAGTGATCTTAGTGATATGGATGAAAGTATTCGCCAATATGAAGATTTTTTTATATTCAATTTAAAATAATTAATTAATATAATATAAGTTAACATTAGTTTTTAAATTAGTTTTCAATTAGCTTTCAAATGAATACAATGAATGATGTTTTGAGGCCATTTGAAGTTGGTCTTTTCGTGTGTTTTGTAGTAACGCGTAGCTACTGTACGTCTGTATATGTATGTCTATATTTGTCTGTATAAATCTCTATATGCATCCATGTACAATATGTATGTATACACGGTGGAGACTTTAACTGGAATATATTCGCTAGCGGGGTGGTGAATGATTTTTCAAAAAATTCCCGAGACACGTCAACTTTTAAATGTATTTACCTACATTTTGCAAGTAATGCGAAAAATATAACCCTTCAGGGGTGGCTGAAACCACCCTCGACATGATTTTTTTCAAATGCAACCCTATGGCTTGTGACCCCTCATTGTAAAGCTGGTGGAAAGAGGAATCCAACGCACTGATCAATTTTAATTTTTAGTATGTTTGTAGGGTTGCATACAATTAAAACGTAATTTTATAGTTTAATTTATTTTTAACGCAACAATTTCGTACTCAAAATGTGTGTTGTTTAGTTTTGGAATGTAAACCTTACTTTTCATATGTCCCCACAAAAAATTTCAAGCAATTTTTTGCCACAACTGATATTTGTTATTTTTTGCTAGTGTTTTTACACGGCCGCAAAGAGTAATTTCCATCCTGACTTGCCACCACTAAATCAAGGTACCATTAATAAAATTGAGGCACAATATCGAGAGATGGGTCATGTCAGGAAAGTACCGAGTAAGAGGCAGGCTGTTGTTGATGACGACACGAAGTTGAATTTGTTGTTTGCTCTAGAAGAAAATCCAATCACTCCAGCCCGTCAACTGGCCCGTGATAGTAATCTTAATCACAAAACAGTTTTAAAAATACTTAAATATGAGAAAAAACGCCCATATAAAATGCAAGCTGTTCAAGAGCTACTTGAAGATGATCCAGATCGACGAGTGGAATTTTGCGATTTATTGATGACTTGTATTGATCAAAACCAGTTATCTTTAGAGTGGATAGTTTTCTCTGACGAGGCTACTTTTATATTAAATGGGCACGTAAATCGCCAAAATTGTCGTTACTGGGCTGAAGAGAACCCCCATTGGATGAGGGAACTTCATACTGAGCGCCCACAGAAAACTAATGTGTGGTCCGGAATAATACAAGATAGAATTGTAGGACCATTTTTCTTTGATGACACTCTTAATGGAGCAAGATACTTGCGTTTACTCCAGCACGAACTAATGCCAGTGCTATGTCATTTATTTCCAAAACCCTTAAACCCTAACTTGACCGACGAGAGGTTATGGTTTCAGCAAAGATGGGGCCCCACCACACTATGCTGCCATTGTTCGTCAGCATCTGAACAGAATTTTTCCCGGTAGGTGGATTGGGAGGCGAGGTAATATTGAGTGGCCAGCAAGTGAATGGTGCACATTTTGAACAATTGTTACGTTGAAAATAAATTTAATTTTTAAATTGTTTTAATTGTATGCAACCCTACAAACATACTAAAAATTAAAATTTGATCAGTGCGTTGGATTCCTCTTTCCACCAGCTTTACAATGAGGAGTCACAAGCCATAGGGTTGCATTTGAAAAAATCATGTCGAGGGTGGTTTCAACCATCCCTGAAGGGTTATATTTTTCACATTACTTGCAAAATGTAGGTAAATACATTTAATAGTTGACGTGTCTCGGGAATTTTTTTGAAAAATCATTCACCACCCCGCTAGCGAATATATTCCAGTTAAAGTCTCCACCGTGTATATGCATGTACGCATATTAGGAGGAATGTTAGGGTTAGAGAGCCATTTCCCATAAAGATCCTTCAGGGTCTTTTATTCGGCATCTAAAATTAAACCGACATCCACTCTGGGGTAACCTTGTATGTAACACATATTATTTCTTTATTGTATGTCTAGTGGTACAAATAATAATTGCCATTATTATGACTTTTAGATATATCTAGATATGTAAAGCTATATTATTTTTTAAAATGTCGCATCACTTCGATTTTAACGAAATTTGGTACGTTTGTAGCTGACATGAAAACATAACGCTTTATATATTTTTTTTTAGAATAGAAAACCAATGAAACCGATCTTGAATTTGTACATTATTAACATTTATTTTGTATTATACGCTTAAAAAATATTTTGAAATAAACTCTATATGTGTTAACATTTTGATTTGGCTCCCCGTTTTCCTCCTTTTAGTTGTTTAATAGATATTGGTGACTTCAAAAATACTCAAGAACGATTTATTATTGTTTTCTATCGATTTATTATTGTTTCAAAAACAAAATTGATTTATGCCAAGGTAAGATTATTATAGGTAAAGTCTAGTCGTTTCCAGAAAGCGATGTATATTCAAGTCACGCTTAGATAAGCCCATTAATATTCTACGACTAATGTTTTATGGAGGGATTACTTTAACCACCAACGTTGTATTGCCTAAATCGCCTTCCGAAAATGACTGAACTACATTATCGTTTACTAGTACCTTGAAATTCATTCACCGTGGTGTTATGCTCTGTTATCGGTTGCTGTAAGGAGCCTTATGGCTTATGGAAGCAGAAAAAAAACTGAACGTTTTCCATGAAAGATTAAAACCAAAATAAAACAGTTTTAATCTTCTCCTGAAGATGCCAACTTTGTTGGTGAAAAGCGCATAGAGAAAAGTATAGTAGTTCGGTGTTTCGTGGAAAACGTCCAGTTTTTTGTTTCTACGCCGAAGGTTCCAGTACCCACTCTCAGGATGAAAGTAAAGAGTTGTAAAATAAAAGGGCCCACAAAGCGGGCTTTTTTAAAGAGAGATTATCATTCCCTTAGAACTATGGGAAACGGGAATTCTGGGAAATATTGTTTTACAATATGCAAATGTTCAGCCAAAAAGTTAAAACAGACAAACCTTATTCGAAAATCGAAAACAACTGTATTTTGAAATTGAAATTTTAATTTCGGAAAAGAAAATTAAAATTTGATTTTCCGAAGAATTAACTGCAGCACCTATGCAGAAGCTATCGTCATACCATTTTGACTACTATGAACAACTAGAAGGAATATATGTAGATCAACTAAATTTTTAGATATAAAACATAATTGTTTAAAAAAATATATGCTTTTATATATAAACAATCATTAAATGTTTGTATTAATAATGTTTTCAATAAATAATGAAAATTAATGATAGTTTATGAACAAAAAAAAGCCGCCCGAGCAGGGACTTGAACCCTGGACCCTTGGATTAAAAGTCCAATGCTCTACCGACTGAGCTACCCGGGCGTTCTCTAATTGGATAGAATTTGGCGTTACTTCAACAGAACAATCAATTGAATACAATACTTAAGAATAGTGTTTGTTTTAAAAACTTTGTTATAATACTTAATAACAATAATAATGACAGTAAAATAAAATTAAGTAAATTTTTAGAACATCGACATCGTATTTTGACGGAAATTTTTTTTGTGACGTGTAGTATACACTATTAGAAGTATAGTTTGCGACTTGTTAAACTTTGTGCAAATGCCTAACTCGTGTTTTACAGGGTGCATCCTAACCTCTGTGATAAAATGAAAGAGGTGAATCCTCACAGAAGGGCAAGGGAAATGTTTCGTAAATACTACAAATATTACATACAAACGCGTGAAGTATAATTTAAAAAAAAAAGATTTACATCACGTTATTGAGTTCGAGAAGGACAAGGGAAATTTTTCGTGAATATTGTCTTGCTTACTGCTCCTTGTCTAGGGGCAGTTCTTAGTATGTATACCAGTGAAGCAGATGATTTAAACGTGCGCAATTGAATTTCTTAAACTTTCGCAATTTTTTAGTGACACTCAGGAACGTTTGCACAGTATTTAATGTAGGTATATCATCTTGTTTGTGACATAACGTACCTATTATATGTGAATATTTTTGGTTTACCGCTAGGTAGTAAGTCTATGTTCTAAAAAATGACTTAAAATTATAAAGAGTAAAAAGTAAAAAGATAAATTATGTTTTGAATAAAAAATAAAAAAGTATTCGATTAATTGCTGTACCTATATTGATAGTATTCATACCTTTAAGATCTACCCAGGGGCTGTTCACTCTTATGAGCCTACCTGAAATGTGATATTTAGTATGAGACCAATTCCATAGATGGCGCAACCAGCTTGGTTAGTTATGTATAGTTGGTACTGTTAAAAAAAGAGATTGGTAGTCCTGAAGAACTAGTTCAGTCCATGCGCCCAAATGTTTAATATTTATAATTTGCGTTATGTTTTTACGTCAATATTTATCTGGGCGTATCGATTGAATTGGTTCTAAGTAAAACCAAAACAAACCTAAGTTTTGTAGTTTTGTGTTTAATTTGTTTCCATGTGTTAATTTATTTTGTGTTTTATTTGTTTATTGGGTATTATATATTCTTATTTGAGACAGAAATTAGTTGAGTTAATATTACATTAAAAGAAGGAGAACTAGAACTGGTACCAGATGTGTGTTATAAATGAAACTTCATGTAAATAGTTATGCCTTTACTTTTTTTTAGTTTATATAAATGGCTAGTTGGAAATAATTTATACTTAAATGTGATTGTGTCTTGTGTATAAATGTGATTGTGAATGCGTATAAATGTGGTTGTGAATAAAGGAATCTTACATCTAAAACAATTGATTTTGGTATTTAATGGTTTCAATATCTCAAATATCCTCCTTTTTCATCACAGCATGTCTTTAAAATTTATTTTTTAGACATTATTTCTTGAGGAACGGTTTCAAATACAGTTTGTGGACTTTTTTTAAGTGTTCCCTTATGGACGAAACGTATATATATATATTATATGACAAGAATAGCAAAATCATATTTAGTTTATTTAGATAAGGATAAAAAACTTTATGTAACCAAATATGATAATGCTATTCTTATATACATACGTTTTGTCCATAATGGAACTCTTAAGAGTCCGCAAACTGTATTTTATTTTTGAATATTTTTTTGATTATAGCGCCATCCGCCATATTAGTCAAAATTAGTTTGAGACCAATTCAAGAGATGGCGCTTCACGGTTTCATTTAATTCTATGAGAGAGTTCCATCTATCTCTTCTTTTATCTATGGATCCACCTACCTAATATTCATACCTGAACATGTTTCCACTTAACACCAAAACACTATATTTATGCTCAATATTCTTGTTTCGCCTACAATGATGACATTCTTATGAGTATGAGAGTTATGAGAAAAAGTAACGTTAAATTTAATTATCTATCTATGTACATTAGGGTGGACCTTAATATATTTTTTTTTTCGTTTTTTCTCAGCGGGCCGGGTGAAAATCAGTTCTGGGTACCTAAAAACTTGTGCGGAAACCAAAACTGCCGCGATCGGAACCTTTTTCCCGTGCCGCAAGGCGCCGGAAGTTTCTTATGGATTTTACATGTTAAAAATCACTGAAAACGTTCGATACGCTCAAAAACTATGAAAATCATTAAATCTGATAGTCGCAAGGATATAGTTCCATGTATTTTTTTCCTCCTGAATAAGATAATCGTCAGATTTCGTTTATTCGTTGAGTGAAAAAAATTATGAGGGAAAAATTGCGAAAAAACACCAAATTAAACTAAAAAAATTTGAAAAAAAGACGTAATAATTTATTATGGTGATTGTACCTGACTCTGAGGACTATTAAGCATATCATGCTTCAAAAGTAGAGGTAAAAACCTACAATTTAACGTCCGGTTGAAGTCTGTAGGTGCCTCTGAACCGGAGTTATGATCATTTCAAGTTGTACGCAAAATTCAGGAGCGTATATGGCGGAAGGCGATTTTTCTGTTTTTTCAATCCTTTCAAACGATCGATTCTCCTGCATCGACTTGCGTAATTTAACGGTAGTATGAAATGCTCCATATCATACGAATAATTCATCATCTTAATATAATATTAGCTTAACTTGAAGTCATTTTACATTGATTATAAGAGAATTTCGGATTGGAACATACTGTAGTGTCCGACGTTCGTACACGTACTTATAACGTTAGCATCATACTTTGGAGAGTATAAGTATTTGAAGAGTTGGGAGCTGCGTCGTAGTATAATCGGGTAGTAATACAAATCTCTATGTTATGTGCTTGTTTCTCAACAATCGAGTAGTTTAAGGGTTATTCAAGCTTGAGCAAACGAAAGAACGGAAGAATGAATTATCGAAAAAAATACAGTTTTTCTCTTAAAGTTGGTATCTTCATTCGCTCTGACATTAGCCGCGGATATTTCTTCGTAATACTACCAACTTCAAGAGA
Organism: Aromia moschata; assembly: GCA_029963805.1. NCBI lineage: Eukaryota > Metazoa > Arthropoda > Insecta > Coleoptera > Cerambycidae > Aromia > Aromia moschata. The sequence continues at coordinate 1,710,953 of JAPWTK010000034.1, read as the reverse complement.
AGTCGAGAGAAGTTTCGAAGAGAAGAATTGAAATTGGCGACGGTCGTAAAGTGGTCGTTTGAATAGAAGATTCGTTCGAGAATACGCCTCGGAGCGATCCGAGCAATCTGAGCAGTTCACCCGAACACGCGTTTTTGATTCGAGCACTCTGAGGTCACCGAAGCGCTCCGAGCGCACGCCAAATACAAATAACCTGAAACTAATTTATTACGTTCTCATTAGTGCAGTTTAACAAGTACATGTTAGAACAAGTACATCGATTAAGACATTTCCATCTTATTCAGGAGGAAAAAATACATGGAAATATATCCTTGCGACTATCAGATTTGATGATTTTCATAGTTTTTGAGGGTATCGAACGTTTTCAGTGATTTTTAACATGTAAATCCCATAAGAAACTTCCGGCGCTTTGCGGCACGGGAAAAAAAGGTTCCGATCGCGGCAGTTTTGGTTTCCGCACAAGTTTTTAGGTACCCAGAACTGATTTTCACCCGGCCCGCTGAGAAAAAAACGAAAAAAAAATATATTAAGGTCCACCCTAATGTACATATGTGGTGTTTCCTTGGAATGTTTGCAGTGAATTCGGTGTTGTGTTTCAACCCACCTATTCACACAGCTTCGCACCAAGGATATTAGTATGCCGAAAATAGATTGTGGTCTTGTGAATTTGTTTTTAGTCAGACCCTTTCTTTGTTAGAACTTCACATCTAGTGTACAATATATCATTTTGCGATTTGCCAATGTATAATCAGTAGGCTTCAAAATGTTTGTGTGCTCGCGTGTAAAACTCCATAAGAGTCTCCCGCGTTCCCGCGCCGACAAGAATAGGGATAGCGTACTACTGCGCATACGCGGGCTATGAAGAGTGTTAGGGAACGGGTCAATGCCGTATGTAGCACGGGAACGAAATACAAGCGTATACTTATAATGTACAAGGCGCTTAAAAAATAAGGTTTATACTTTCATTATCATAGAGTTGTATAATATGTTTTTATATTACTCTCAACGCCCGTGTCATATTACATAACAATAACAAAGTCTTATCGGTTCGGTTGGAGTCTACAACACAGGGTGATCATGTCCGTCCGCACAAGTGTCTACACAAACTCCGTAAAGCTTGTGAGTCCAGCAAGTCTGAGGTCACTTCCCCGTGGTGCAGCCTGGAAACCACGGAGCTGAAAGTTGGATAGCAGATATCGCAACATCATGCCACCCGACCTTGTCTCTTGATTTAGTAATGTTTGATGTAGACAACTTTGGCCCTACTGCTAAAAAGAATGACCGTAAAGTAGCATAGTGAAATACAATTCTCATATGTGCAAGAGAGATAACAATCGTGAACAATATTAATGTTAGTTAATTTTGTGTTATAGGTATGTATGGCAGGTTGGGTCTGTGTTTATTAATTTTCATCATTTCTGTAATGTGAGGGAGAATGGCAAATTACTTTTAAAATTATCTAAATAAAGATCCTGTAGGATATTTCCATGTTTAATATCGTATGGGATAATCCATTCAGTTTCTTAAAAATAATGTTTAAGGTTGTATTCATTACATAAGTAATACTTTTTGTTCATCTAAAATTGTAATAGCCGGCCGGCATTTACACATTTCAATCCTGTAGTATTTATTACTTTATTAGATAAATATTAACTAAATCTACTTTTGTAGTGAGAACGTACTTTAACATTGTCAAAATACTATCTACATGTAAACAGCAGGTACGTTTTTTTGCATGAAATTAAATATATTTTACATTTGTACTAAGCCTGCAAAATTGATAAATCCCCTAGCGACGTAGAGACATGTAATGTTTGGAAAAATATAGATCGAGAACATTGTAATTCTTTCCGTATTTGTCACGCGATCACTGTAGCTACTGATTTCTTAGACTCTGACCATAAAATTTTAAAACCAAAATCTTTTCCGAAACCTCCCTCTAGTAAAAAATTCTGTCTACCATCACATCCAGTTCTTTAGAAGAAACTATAGTTATTGATGGAAGTAACATTATGAAAAGTTCTAAAGTTCATAGCAGAGCTAAAACTAATGTCAATAACCAACAATGTTCTTCAACAATGCTCTTCAACAATGCTTAATGATAAATATTCATTTTTAGTTGACAAATCAAATGGTATTTTGACACAAGCTGGTGTTTCTGAAAAAGACTTCCAGGAGTCAATAATGTATAAAGTCCATCGTAATGGTACTGCCAATTTACCGTGGCGATAGCTCAGTAGGTAAAGCGCCAGGTGAGAAGATGGCGATTACTCCGAGAGCTATTATCTGCGCGGGTTCGAATCCCGCCTGTAGCAATTGGCACCTGTCACAGGGTTTGGTTGTGTGTTCTACGTCTTTTCCATGTGTATTCTCCCTCTGCACAGTCGTAATGACTATTAGAGGGAGAATGTCAATTTCTGTGGTGTGATTTAAGAAACAAAAAAAAATATTTTAGAATAATTTTTCATTGCAGTTGTTTATACCTGGTATTACGTAATTTACAGAACTTGTTTTTAAATCAGGATAATACTCGCAATTTATGTCTTTTATATCATTTTTTATTGTGAAATAGTTCATAATTTATAGTTTCGGTTAAAGTTTTGTGCATTACGTGTTACCATAAGTGTAACAGCCCAAATTTTTCCACCTCGCGGTATCATCATCTTGAAGAAACCTAAATTTTAGATGGATGAGGTGGCTTGCGTGTTCCAATGATCCTACGAGCTAAGCCAGCGGTAGTATGCAATGCTACTGGTAGGGTTAGGGTTTCCATAAAGAGTTTTCGAAATTCAGGACAAGTGAGCCATGAAATCCGGACAAAATCAGGATTTTGCCCAAAAATACGCCATAAATGTATTTATGTACTTTAAAGGGTAAATAAAATTATAAACAGTTAAGAATTTATTTGTTTTATTATAAAATACGTTTTAACGCAAAAAAATACATAAATCTATGCTTATTATTAAGGTAAATGGTATATCAATATCATAAAACACAAATCTCTCTTCTCTGGTAAAAAAATAAAATCTATATTCTTGGGTAAAGAAAACGCAGTTGACAAGTTGTTGTATAAAAATAACTAATCTACATGATATTTCTCTGATTTCTGAACTTCTTGGGGGGGAAAAATTTTCCTGTGACATTAGTCATAAAACTCAGAACAGGCATTATACTTGAGATGTGGCGTCGTAGCGATTAAAATATTCAACAAAGTTGTTTTCCGCGGTCCTCTTCAAGCTAACAATGATGGTGTCTGCCCGATTTGCCGTCTGCTCTTCGGAATTCTGCTCTTCGGAATGCCGTCTGCTCTTCGGAAGACGTATGCTGGTATGCGTCAACACTGCCGGAGGGCCCACCCGGGTGAGTACAACAGGAGAGGGGTTAAGTGGAAAGAGCGCCAAAATGCAAATCTCACCCCGTACAATCCAAAGACGAAAAAAAAGTAAGAAAAACACTTCTGTCTCCCAAATTCGCATCGGCCGACATAGTCTATTTGTAGTGTATGTAACGTTTTTTTTTCTGGGAAATTGGATGAAAATACGAAAATTTTGCATTGCAAAAAAGTTATTTACTACGCACTCTATTTCTATTTATATAGCGGCGCAAACGGATGGACAGTCCCACTTAAGAGGAGATCGGCGAAACGCCTGTTGGCAGTCTACCTACAGGCTTCTAATGGTTCCGGTCCTATTATGATTTTTTTCCGACGATTTGACGGTTCGTCCGACTTCTACCTTCTAAAAATTTCGAAGGTATTCTGAAAATACAGCGATGGAATTTTAAGTTGAACTTCCCGGCTTCAGAAATGTCACTTTGAGGGTAAACAATTTATGTATGAATCCTGTATAAATCGAGTGACGGCCAAGGATTGCGGTTTATTGAAATGCGACAAACCATATTTTAATTACTTCTTGAATCGTTTTCTTTGCAATGGTGCTTTGTTTGATAAAACTTTAATTACAATTTTGGGATACTTGCCGCAGGAATTAATGAGGCACCCCTGGCTTTTTTATCAAATCATGTGGTCGGATCTCATACTGTATCATTCCATTTTCGACAGTGGATCATTCGTATGGATTATTTGCTTGATATCCTTCTTCTCTATAAAAAAAATTGTGTTGACACTGTTTTAGCCAGAGTCTATTGCGGTAACCCATATTTAAATTTCTTAATCGTTTTCTTCACAATGGTTCTTTAATTGATAAATGTTTTATTAATTTATTTGGATACTTGCGGCCAGAATAAATGAGGAACCCCTGGCTTTTTGATTAAATCATGCGGTCGGATCTCGTACTATCTCGTAGTCCCAGTTTCAACAGTGGATCATTGGTATGGTTTATTTCCTTGATATACTTCTCCCCATAACTCCGCGCTCATATTTGATGTTGGCAAGTACACAAATAGCATTTATGAGAGTTAACTCTGTTAAAATTTGGAGTGGACTCAAAATTGGTTTTAGCGAGAGTCTACTGCGGTAACCCATCTTTTAATTATTTCTTGAATCGTTTTCTTCGCAGTGGTCCGTTATTTGATAAATGTTTTATATTTTTTTTGGGATACTTGATGTCAGAATAAATGAGGCACCCCTGGCTTTTTGATCAAATCATGCAGTCGGATCTCGTGTTATATCGTCCCAGCTTCGACAGTTCGTAAATGTATTTCTTTGATATTCTTTTCCCCCATGACAGCGCCCATATTTGACATTGGAAAGTAAACAAATAGCCATTTATGAGAGTTAACTCTGTTAAAATTTTGAGTTGATTATGTTTTAGCGAGAGTCTATTGCGCTAACCCATCTTTTAATTATTTCTTGAATCGTTTTCTTCACAATGGTTCCTTATTTGATAAATGTTTTATTCATTTTTTGGGATACTTGCGGCCAGAATAAATGAGGCACCCCTGGCTTTTTGATCAAATCATGCGGTCGAATATCATATTATATCGTCCCAGTTTCGACAGTGGATCATTCGTATGGATTATTTCCTTGATGTCCTTCTCCCCCATGACTCAGCGCCAATATTTGATGTAAATAAACCAATAGCGATTTATGAGAGTTAACTCTTAAAATTTTGAGTTGACCCTGTTTTAGCCAGAGTCTACTGCGGTAACCCATCTTTTAATTATTTCTTGAATCGTTTTTCTCGCAATGGTTCCTTATTGATAAATGTTTTATTCATTTTTTGGGATACTTGCGGCCAGAATAAATGAGGCACCCCTGGCTTTTTGATCGAATCATGCGGTCGGATATCATATTATATCGTCCCAGTTTCGACAGTGACATTCGTATGGATTATTTCCTTGATGTCCTTCTCCCCCATGACTCAGCGCCCATATTTGATTGTAAATAAACCAATAGCGATTTATGAGAGTTAACTCTTAAAATTTTGAGTTGACCCTGTTTTAGCCAGAGTCTACCGCGGTAACCCATCTTTTAATTATTTCTTGAATCGTTTTTCTCGCAATGGTTCCTTATTGATAAATGTTTTATTCATTTTTTGGGATACTTGCAGCCAGAATAAATGAGGCACCCCTAGCTTTTTGATCAAATCATGCGGTCGAATATCATATTATATCGTCCCAGTTTCGACAGTGTTTCGTTGTTATTTCCTTGAGTCCTTCTCCCCATGACTAGCGCCAATATTTGATTAAATAAAAAGCATTTATTCCCAAATTTGTCTCCTTTTTTTGGCCGTCCCACCATTTTATTTGGTTTAGTTTTTGGGCCAAAATGAGGCACCCTGGCTTTTTGATCGAATCATGCGGTCGAATATCATATTATATCGTCCCAGTTTCGACAGTGGATATTCGTATGGATTAGTTTCCTTGATGTCCTTCTCCCCCATGACTCAGCGCCAATATTTGATGTAAATAAACCAAAAGCGATTTATGAGAGTTAACTCTTTTAAAATTTTGAGTTGACCCTGTTTTAGCCAGAGTCTACCGCGGTAACCCATCTTTTTAATTATTTCTTGAATCGTTTTTCTCGCAATGGTTCCTTATTGATAAATGTTTTATTCATTTTTTGGGATACTTGCGGCCAGAATAAATGAGGCACCCCTGGCTTTTTGATCAAATCATGCGGTCGAATATCATATTATATCGTCCCAGTTTCGACAGTGGATCATTCGTATGGATTATTTCCTTGATATCCTTCTCCCCCATGACTCAGCGCCAATATTTGACATTGTAAATAAACCAAAAGCGATTTATGAGAGTTAACTCTTTAAAATTTTGAGTTGACCCTGTTTTAGCCAGAGTCTACTGCGGTAACCCATCTCTTAATTATTTCTTGAATCGTTTTTCTCGTAATGGTTCCTTATTGATAAATGTTTTATTAATTTTTTGGGATACGTGCAGCCAAAGTAAATGAGGCAACCCTGGCTTTTTGATCGAATCATGCGGTCGGATCTCGTGTTATATGGTCCCAATTTTGACAGTTCGTAAATTTATTTCTTTGATATCCTTCTCCCCCATGACTTAGCGCCAATATTTGATGTAAGTAAACCAATAGCGATTTATGAGAGTTAACTTTTAATTTTGAGTTGACTCTGGTTTAGCCAGAGTCTACTGCGGTAACCCATCTTTTAATTATTTCTTGAATCGTTTTTCTCGCAATGGTTCCTTATTTGATACATATTTTATAATTTTTTTTGGGATACTTGCGGCCAGAATAAATGAGGCACCCCTGTGTTTTTGATCGAATCATGCGGTCGAATCTCGTATTATACACGTGTGGTACTTTAATTTGGAAGCATATAAAATGCTAAGATAATACCTAAAATAATACCTTCCACAAAATATTGCTAAAGCCTCACCTATCAGAAAGAACACGGCTGTATTCCCCTATCGTATAGCTCCGCCTTCCGCGTCTCGAGTCGACAAGGTTCGGCAACGTTTCGCGTTTCGTCGGCGACCATGGCATTTCCAGCCGTCTAGGTGTAAGTAACTGGTGTCTCGTTTAATACTTAAAAACGTCCGCTTATACCGTCGAGGAAAAATAGTCGACGCAACAAACAATATTCCAGTCGAAATGTTAGAAAATACCCGTCAAGAGTTCTACAACAGGCTTTGATATTGTTTGGCACATGCTGGTGGTCTATTCGAGACCCTTATTAAATAGTTTTTAAGGAGATTTATTTTATTAGAATTTCATTACTTTATTTGTTTTATATTTTTTATTCATTTTACTAATGGAATTTTGTTATTTTTATTTTATTTACGATATAATACCAGTTTTACGATATAATACCAGGCAAAAGAGAGGGATCAAATCCATGGACTTAAGGTCCGTATTTATAAACAATTCTCAATAAATCCCTCTTTTATTAAGCCGGTTTTACATCATTTTTTTATTTGTTGTAATAAATAAAAAATGACATAAAGTTAATTTGAGTCTGAGGTAGAGATCCGTTTATAAATACGGACTTAAGAACATGCACTTATGATTACGCAATTCGACTGTTGTGCCATGTGCCAAACCGAGTACATCCACCATTTACGAACGATCTGCAACTGAACTAATCTAATACTTCAGCACCGAACACCGACCATAAACAAAGGTCCACTCTAAGCTCCACCAACTAATAGATACACTCTCCTTGCCCCATCTCGTATCTCAGCGATTGTCGGCGGCCGGCATTGTAGGGGAATACATTACGTATGACGTCTGCTCCGCCTATCTTGCCCTACCAATATTCCATGCATTTGAAATGCATGTAATAGAATCTCCCATGCTTCCAAATTAAAGTTCCACACGTGTATATGTAGTCTCAGTTTTGACAGTAGATCATTCATATGGATTATTTTCTTGATATCCTTCTCCCCAAGATCCCGTTCCCATATTTGTTGTTGGCAAATAAACAACTATCGATCTATGAGAGTTAACTCTGTTAAAATTTTGGGTTGACTGTTTTAGCCAGTCTACTGTGGTTAAAAGTTACCCAAATTACCGATATTTAGGCGATCGAGGGTACGGCACCCCCGATAACTTTAAAAGCCCTTAAATCTCCACGGAAAAGTACAGGCAACCGCCCGCCTCCCACCCTACTTAACACAATAATTTCAGTGCGCGAGGAAAGGATTGTGAAAATGAACGGGAGCATCGAGCGGCGGCGTTTGTTATGACAGCGTCTAAAGCTCGAGATGGAGCTCTTAATTAATGGGTTTCTTTGTTTGGTTTGAAAATAGCAAACGTATTGGCGGCCCGCGGCGAAGCGTTCGACCGAACAAGCGCATCGCGCCCGATATCGCGCCGACCCGAACGCCGCATCCGCGCGCCCCCGGGGCTACCAAGCATATACGTATATATGTACATATGCACATACATATACGAATATTATGTGTACACATTAGAGTGGACCTTAATATTTTTTTTTCGTTTTTTCTCAACGGGCCGGGTGAAAATCTGTTATGGGTACCTAAAAACTTGTGCGGAAACCAAAACTGCCGCGATCGGAACCTTTTTTCCCGTGCCGCAAAGCGCCGGAAGTTTCTTATGGGATTTACATGTTAAAAATCACTGAAAACGTTCGATACGCTAAAAAATTATGAAAATCATCAAATCTGATAGTCGCAAGGATATATTTCCATGTATTTTTTCCTCCTGAATCAGATGGAATCATCAGATTTCGTTTATTCGTTGAGTGAAAAAAAATTATGAGCGAAAAATTGCGAAAAAACACCAAATTAAACTAAAAAAAATTGAAAAGAGACGAAATAATTTATTATGGTGATTGTACCTAACTCTGAGGAGTATTAAGCATATCATGATTCAAAAGTAGAGGTGACAACCTATAATTTGACGTCTGGTTGAAGTCTGTAGATGCGTCTGAACCGGAGTTACGATCATTTCAAGTTGTACGCAAAATTCAGGAGCGTATATGGCGGAAGGCGATTTTTCTTTTTTTCAATCCTGATTCTCAAACGATATATTCTCCTGCATCGACTTGCATAATTTAATGGTAGTATGAAATGCTCCATATCATACGAATAATTCATCATCTTAATACCTTTTACTTATTACCTTTAACTTGAAGTCATTTTATATTGATTATAAGAGAATTTCAGATTGGAACATACTAAGGTGTTCGACGTTCGTACACGTACTTGTACGAACTGCGTACCTTATTCTTCCCAGGCAATGATAAATGGTGTAGACTTTGAGATTCTGTCCCAGAAAATTAATTTTTTAAGATTCCATAATAAGTTACATCTTATTTTGGTTATTGTTAATAAGTGGTTTATGATTCAATTCATGAATAAGTTATCATCTCATTTTTATACGTATAAATTCAATGTAAATAATCTTTTTTATAAATTTTATTCGTTCTGAAATGAAGTGAATATTAGAAGTGTGTATGTGATTAGTAAGAAACATTAATTTCATTGAAAACGAGTTCTCAAAATAATTTTGTATTATAGTTTCATAAATCATTTATGTTTGCTCATGAGAGAGGCTTTATCGCAAGTCGGGAATAAATTACGATAATTTTTCATCACTGGCATTAGATACTGTCGTTGTTGCTCATCTTTTGTCACTATATTTTTAAAATCAGACATTAATTTTACTCCTCTTTCCGCAATATCGTTGACTACTTTCAAATTTTCAACAATTTTCAAACCCTTAATATAATTTCTTTCCTTACTCCATTTTGACGGATCTTTTGATAAAAATGATTATCGATGTTAAATTGTTTAAAAAATTGTAGTGAATCTTTGCACAAAAAATGTTCGATTGAACTAAATCTTTCACAGAGTTCTCATTCACGAGTATACGTTTTTTATATACGTATTTACTACTGTTTGCATTTAGAGCGACTAAAACGATTTTTCGTTTTTCTTCGATCGTAATTTTTTCGAAAATTCATTCTTCCGTTCTTTCGTTTGCTCAAGCTTGAATAACCCTTAAACTACTCGATTGTTGAGAAACAAGCACATAACATAGAGATTTGCATTACTACCCGATTACACCACGAGAGAACTCCGGTTCAGAGGCACCTACAGACTTCAACCGGACGTCAAATTGTAGGTTTTTACCTCTACTTTTGAATCATGATATCATTAATACTCCTCAGAGTCAGGTACAATCACCATAATAAATTATTTCGTCTTTTTTAATTTTTTTTTAGTTAAATTTGGTGTTTTTTCGCAATTTTTCGCTCATAATTTTTTTCACTCAACGAATAAACGAAATCTGACGATTCCATCTGATTCAGGAGGAACAAATACATGGAAATATATCCTTGCGACTATCAGATTTGATGATTTTTATAGTTTTTGAGCGTATCGAACGTTTTCAGTGATTTTTAACATGTAAATCCCATAAGAAACTTCCGGCTCTTTGCGACACGGGAAAAAAGATTTCGATCGCGGCAGTTTTGGTTTCCGCACAAGTTTTTAGGTACCCAGAACTGATTTTCACCCGGCCCGCTGAAAAAAAACGAAAAAAAAATATTAAGGTCCACCCTAGTACACATACAGGGTGCTTCACGGTGAGTGGCTTATTAAACGTTTTGGGAGAACTACAAATGATATGAAGCTGAAAATTTGTATTTGGGGGTTTTCGGGGATGCTCTACACATCTAAAATAATGGCGATGTTCTGACACTTCCGTTTATACCGGAAGGAAACACTAACTTCGTTATTTTAAATGATATGGTATATTTTTTACGCCATATTTGATTTATACTTATTCATTTAAAGTTACTAAGGGGGCCGCCTACATTAGAGGGTAAAAAAAATCGATTTGTTTTTTTTTTGCTTAAATTGAAAGTACATCATCTGTAGTTGATTAAATTGAAAATATATCAACAGTCGAAATATAATATATAGTGCGCGTGCTCCGAAGCGTCAGTAGAACGAAGCCGAATCAAGCCGAATCAAGCCGAATCAAGCCGAAACAAATACAAAGGAATGAACTGTTTCAAGAAGAGGAGGGGACTTTCTTATGGAGCAGGGATAGCAGATTGACCAAAAAGTTAAGGTAAATAAACGAAAAAAAAATTATCATTAATGTAATCCATAGTTTTTATAATCGATTGGCTTACTGTCAAGACGATAACGGAGCACAGTTTGATCACTTATTGTAATAATTAAGACTGTTTGGACGAGTCTTGCCTTAACTGGCTGGAAAGTAAAGAGTCTTGCCTTCGATGACTAGATAGGTCTTTATCTTGGTCAACTTTTTCCACGATGCGTATTTATCAAGATTAAATGCCTCAATTGTATTTGAGCTTGGAGCCTTGAAGGTAATATCCCAGGAATTGGTCGAGATCATAATTAATTGTAAAATTTTCCACTCTTTTCATTTCCGGTGTCAAAAATAGGGGGTCCTATTTGATAAAACGGACTTGACCCTGACATAACCTTCAAGGTCATGCTCATGGTTAAATCCAGGTTCACCATTGGATTGCCAGGGAAAAATCCTACAACTTTTTATGAAGGTCATTTTTCTCTAGGAGGCGTATTTCTCGAGTTATTCAGCCGTCCCGGAACTTTTGACACGCACTGTATCAATTTTAAGGAAAAAAAATTAAATCACTAAAAAGAAGTAGGGGTAGGTACCCCTAAATCAAAATTAATATCTTTCACTGGGGTTAAATTTAACGGTCCATTGTTTACCTCATAATTACCAAAGATAGATCTTACTTTTAATTATACTGCATAAATGCCAAAATGTACAGAGTCCTCAAAACAGAGGGACAAACTTGCAAAACTTTGATCTTTATTGAGTCGCTTATTTTAAATGGAATATACTGTATTTTGTTATTTGGTTCGCTTCCTTGTTTTATCCTCTTTCGATACATATCAGTATTTCTTATCCCTAAAATATACGGTTTTCGAGTTATATCACGTTAATTGTCAACATGGTTAAAATATAAGTAAAAGTAATATTACATTGGGTGTAGTATGCCATGGACAACAAATGTACCATAAAAATATTTTATATGTCAAATTAATGTAACTACCTGCTGTTTATCGTAGCACTAAAGCTTGGGTAAAATATTTGTACACATGTAGGTACATGAAAAATCATTATTCTAATGCAGATGTACTCAATTTATTTTACATATATTCTTGGAGAATGCCACTTAATTTATCATTTCTTTTCGTTCATAGGTGGCAAGTTAGGATGTAATTTATTGAATCTTCTGCACGTTTTACTAACAATTCTGACATTCTGCATGGATATAAAATAAATTGGGTAAATCTTTATTAGAATAATTACTAGCCATCTCTATTTAACATAAACTTTAGTGTTACAATATTTAACGACAGGCAGTTATATCAATTTGACACATAAAATAATTTTGTTATGATACATTTTTTACACCCGATCTAGCATTACATTGATTCATCTTTTAGGAGTGTTAATAAATAACGTGATATACCTCGAAAACCTACATTTTAGGGATAGGGAATGCCAATATGTATCAAAAGAGGATAAAAAACGGAACGAACAAAGTAATAAAATACAGTACGTTCCATTAAAATAAGCGACTTAATGAAGAACAAAGTTTTTCCCTCTATTTTGATGACTGTGCATGTTGGTATTTATCCCCGAAAACCCCCCAAATCCAAATTTTCAGCTTCATATCATTTTTAGTTCATCCAAAACGTTTAATGGGCCACTCACCGTGAAGCGCTCTGTATATAGGATGATCTGTTTATCAAGGGAATTGAGTTTTTCTCAGAAACGGCTAATATATTTTTTTTTTGTGAAAGTTAAATTACTTCACTGAAAATTAAGGCAAGAATAAATATATATATATATATCTCGCTCGCGACGCCAAAAACATTTTTTTAGCAACGTACAGTCATGTTTAGATAAATTTAAGACAAGTTTATTTTCTGGTTATAAATTGGGTTATCTCTTGGACGAAATTACCATGGATTTATATAAAAAAAATTATTCAAACGTTAAAATTAAAAAAAACTTTATTTTACTTGTCAAATTTCAGAAAAATCAAATGTTCCGAACTAACAGCAAATATACCTAGACAACTAACAGCGTTTGATGAACTATTTCCAAAATAGAAGATTGATTGTTGATCAATAATAATTGTGTCGCAATATTTACATTAGAACAAAAATACGGGGTTTGCGGTCAAACAAATGTGGCAAAACGACAGATCTTTACAAAGGAAAAGTCCCAACATTCCAAAGCAGTCGATATACACATATGTATATCTTATTAGATTTGCAGTTGGGGATTTTATTGTCTACAACAGTCCTGTTTGTAGGTAAGTTTGTAAGGTTTTGTAAGCTGTACAAAATTCGTATTAGTATTCGTTACTGACAGTAGATTTTCCTAATCTCATTTCTACAAACTGTGAGAGTAAACTTTTCCCTAGCCTTTTCTGTGACGACTTCCTGTAGCCATCGTTTTTCAGCAAATGTATACCTATGTGCCAGATTATTTTCCGTTATTTGTATTTACCATCCTAAAAGTCCAAATCATTCGCTCTATCTGAAAACAGCTCACGCAGATAATGAGCATTTCCATTATTAGTTGTCCGCATAGAATGGTGAAGGCATCAAATGGGAATAATTCGAGTATTAACTTAAAATCGTCTCAAAATTTACCTTAACCTTATCTTAACCACGATATATCCATTCATCACGACCACTTTACATGACATGATATATGACACTGCTGCCTGTATCTTCAGCTCTATCTAAACCTCGTTGTGCATAAATACAAGTATATATTCGCGTCTATTTCGCATACACAGATATGTATGTGTTTTCATTACTGATTGTGGCGGTTTCACTATCCCCCTTATGTTGCCCGTCTCTGTGTATTGCTGACATATCCTTCCTGTTCAACACATTTTTCGGATTTCTCATCCCTAACCGTTATTTAATGATCTAGAGATAATGTGAGATACTTTTACCTAAATCCTTCTATATTACTAGGTTACTTGTTTACCCACATCTCATGTGCCTCCTACGTTCAGTCATTCTACACTGGATGCTTCGTCCTGTTTGCCCAGTGTAGCCCATAGTGATAACTAGAGCTCGGAGGTTAATAATAGATGCCTACTTTACCAGGGGCGGCTACAGGATATTGATCAGTAACGTTACGAAATATTAAATAGGTCATACCTTATTAATGTGGGGGTGATTGTTGTAACCCAACAAATCGGCAAAGGAACTATAGTCACAAGACACGGAACTTACATACAAATGGTACACGACGCTATAACACAGACGTGTCCGTATTGCCACTCGAGTTTCCATAAATTATTAATAACTATTCCTTATGTTCAAGAGTTAAGCTCTTACGCAGTCACCTTAAATACACATATAAGATGAAAAAGAGCGTTCAGCGTCTACAGATGTAACTGGGGAATATTTAAAATAAGTAAAGTTTTGTAAGGGCACATTTATATCTTGTTTAGAGATTTAGTGACATCCAATTATTTACCTGTAAATAAATCCACAATATGATACAACGTGGGAAAGTCAAGGTTAGTAACATCGGTTGTTTCATCAATACTAAGCCATATAAACCACGATAAACCTATCGTGCAGTTCCGATTTTTTGTATGTCTTCACACAGTGGTGCTATGTATAATGGTTTGAGCTGTTTCTGCAGGCAGACTAACTTCGCCGTACTTTCCACTCGCAGCTTTCTGAACAAATCGTCTGAATGTAATGGTGATCTAATCTACCATCATTTTGACTAAATCCAAGTTAAATTCCCTCTGCCTGGCTCGTACACTCACACCATCACTTACACGAGCTTTATGTTTTTTTGTAGCAACATGCTGGAAAACAGCTGTTATTACGTTACTACACTGTCATAAATGGTACAACGAAGTTCACTGCCATTAGAGATCAGCGCCTGAAAATTGCTGTCCCGACGCTGTCCCGACATTTTTACAAAATTCGACGTTTCGTGCACACGAATGATGATGCATCGATCACCGCAGAGTATATAATACTAAATAAACGAGTATAAATTACGTTCGATTTCGCGACTCGACCTTGGTTGAAGTGGGGTGCAGAATACGGCAGACGGGTTGTATTCTGGAATACATACGAGTTTAATGACGTTATTTGATTGAACTACTATTGTACTAATTGTAAGTAGACGAGAGTCTGCAACAGTGGCCATGCAGGAACAGTGGTCACTTTCGTGCTATATTTTTATATTATTATATAATGAGTAGTGGCTGCCACCCACTACAGAGGGGTCCAAGTAACATCCTAAGAATACTAAAAGGTAGTATACTTGAACTTCAAAATGTCTTCTATTTGTATGAACTTAACTTTAAATTGACCGCATGAAATAAAATACAACGAGCGGTGAAAATTATGCGTAGCGAATAAATACCTACATATCGAAGTGAATTAATAGTGTCGATTTATACCTAATACACGTAAGCGTTTATTGATATCAGTGTCGGCTTTAGCGTGTCAGCGCCCCCCGGGCGAGATATGATGGCGCCCCATGTAAGGAGACCGAAATCCAAAAAATTTGTATAGGTATAGAAGGGATTAAAATTTTCGACCTTATATGGTCCAAGATCCAAAATCAGTGTGCCACGTAGTTCTTAAAATGTGACACCTACGTTCTCTCACCACGTTCACCTTTATATCCCAGGGCAGGTTCTCGAGTACCGTTTGGAAACTCGGCCTTTGTTTTAATGAAGAGATCCTAAATTAAAGAAAACACATTAACTAAATGTTAGGAAAATGCAATATCACCTTTATTATTTTTCTTTTCTCTTATCTCTTTACCAGTTAAAATTATGTTAAAAAAAAACAACACTATCACAGTATTGATCTTGTCTACGACTAATGATATACAAAAATCAATATATATACATATATATGTCTATACCTTACCAAATGCAATTGCAGTTAGTGCACAGTTCCCATATAACTTAACTATAATTTAATAAAATATATTCAGAAATTAATCCACTAGTTGCAAAACACTTAAACGAGTGTCTAATTACATTTTAATAATGTGGGGAGAAAACAAGTACATATAAATCTAGAGATAAAAAAAAATATGATGATCCTGATAATTATTATACAAAAAGGTTAATTTTTATAACCAATTACTTATCTTCAGGTGCTTGGTGTAGTAGAACGTAGTCCTTCACTTTCGATATGCAGCTAGGTGTAATAAAACTTAGTACTTTACTCCCGACATCCAACTAGTCCAAAACTCGGCTCCTGGTTGGAGAGGAAGGAATCCCAGAATCCTTAACGCAGCGTATCACAAACTAAAGATCTCCAGAATACCAGTACAGAAGACACGTCCGGTAGGAAAACGCTTGATATTAAGAATTCTTCGCAAAACGCACGGTCTCAAAAATGTTTAGTGCCAAGAAGTAAAAAGCCTAAGAAGAAAGGTCTAAGAAGAAGCCTAAAACAGTTATTACACAATGCAAATAAATATCTACCTAAAATTTGGCTTTAAGAAACTCTTACACTTCACGGGCTTCAACACGTGATTACCGTAGTCTGTGGTTATAATCCAGCATCCGCTGATTAAAAATACACGCAAGGTATTTACAATTACGCACTGAAGAACTAATCTTCCATCCTCATAAACCTCGATGGATTAAAATATCCCACGTAACTTAGGATAATTAAATGTTCCTCAATACTCCAACAGCACAGTAATTTATAGGCTAATTGTTAGATGTTGCGATGCGTACCCTTCGAAAGCTTGACAGAAAAAGGAAAGACCTCGTGAACTTCCCACTCCTAGAAACCTCGCAAGCCATAGGTTGTGTACGACTGCGCGCACCATATACTTCATGGATGTTAATTAGTCAGAAGTATATATCCCTTCGATGGATAATGAAGTGATTTCGATTCAGTGGCTTGGACTAGACAGGTGGACACGCTGAGATTCTCAAGATGTTGATTGAAGAATGTTATTACTGTAAAAATATGGACTTAAAACGCTTGACGGACAGTGCGTCCTCAACTGCCGTACTTGCGAAGCTCTTAATAGGTTATATACCTAAAAAAACATATGGGCTTAAAACGCATGACAAACAGCGCACCCTCAACTGTTGTACTGGCGAACCTCTCATTGGGTTATATCGAAAAAAAATAAGAGACTTTGAAACGCATGAGGTTACCCGTCCCAAGGTTAACCTCTTAGCGACCTACTACTAACCTTAATGTTTCGTTAAACCAAATCGATATTAGCGTATATTGAATTAACAATAACTCATTTTTGTTTACTCTGAATTAACCAACCGTAACAAGTGTTAAAAACTTTTGAAAAATGTTTTTAAAGTGCCCTTCGGCTCCCCCACTTCCGTTGCGCCCTGGGGACGCCGCTCGCGTCGCCCTACCCTAAAGCCGGCACTGATATTGATACTGATAACAATATTTTGATCATATTAAATAGCTTTTGTAATTACCAATTGTTTCAAAAAATATGTAGTTGACGGTACAGTGGTCAGATTAAAAGTAGGTACAGTGGCCACTACTTTACATATTAATAAGGGATGACTGATGTACCACCATTAGAAAGAGGACTATTTAGAATGGCTTTATCGGGTAAATTAAATTATACTCTTCTTTTCTACCCTAGTTTGTCCATGTATAGTATTTGTTAACAATTAGCAGTTACATTACTTTACTGTATACATTTCAGCCGTTTTTTAAATAAATTTAATCTGCATTATTACTAATACTATTTTTGTGACATATTTTTAATATAATATATCTTCATTCTAACAAATATCACCCGTTTGCATTGTTTTCTCTTTTTCAAACGGTAATGACCACTGTACCATATCCTAATGGCTAGTGTACCATCAGGGTAGGTACAGTGGCCACTTTATTTTAAATTATTGTACCTCCGAAATTTTAGTTAAATTATATTATTATTTTCAGTCTTCGAATGAAAATCTGTAGAGAATAATGTAGAATTTGTCACCTAGTGCTACCAGGGTGAAGAAAAAAATGTTAATTCTGGCTTTTATTACAACATTTTTAAAACGTGGCCACTGTTCCAGACTCCCCCTGCATGTATACAGTAAGCGGCACCCTAATTCGTACATAGCCGAAGGAAGGGCAATTGATAATTTAACTTCTTTGTTCAGTAGATGTAAATATGAGGTGAGAACCAATCGCAATTCAATCGCTAGCGCAGGCGTATGAAAGGCATCCGGTTTGTCGGTAGGGCTGTTTGAGTTAAAATTTGAAATACCATTTTATATTTTATTCTGGTCTAGTGCCTGATTAGAAAAGTGCGTATCATCAATCAATATTGTCATTAGCCAATGATTTTGGGTATGTGTGTAAGCTAAAACACATACGCCAGCACATCTTCTTCGAACAATTATTCGCATACTAATATAAAATATAAATTAACGAAACGACAAGTACGACAACAAACGACTAGCGTCTAGCCGGTACCAGGTCACGGGTGATCATGGCCAATGAGAAATACCTGTGTAACGCGGTGAAGGCGTCAAACTTGAAGTCAGTAAGTCACAAAACTTTGATATGAAAGGTTTAAAACAGTCACCTTACTAACTTAGCTTGATTCTTGTTTAATATTAAAATTTAGTTTTTAAGGAAATACAGACAAAAATTGTCTTATTATTTAATGAAAATCGATTACGGGATTTAGTTTTATTTTATTTCTCAGCAGTAAAATTGTCAAGAAGCATGCGCGTTTTTCTTTTTCGGTTTGATTGGTTGGATCGCCCGTGACCTGGTGCTCGCTAGACGCTAGTAGTAAATTCGCCTAACTATGACATAAAAATGTATCATTTAATATGTATTTAATATCCACCTATGTACGCATTAGGCTGCCGCTTACTGTATAGGAGTTGACGATGTACTTTATTAATGTGGCAAATATGACAATATTCCAGTCGCGTGAAGCCCGGTCCTGGAATCAATTATTAACCTACGAGCTGTAGTGATAACTTTACCGGCAAATACCTTAGATTAGAAGTCTGGGGATGGAATCTTTCTCGACTACTCAGCTGATTCATATACTCATATGTATGTATGTGTATCTTGACATAAATATATCTTATAGTTTTATTTCGGTTAAACCTGTTATGATGATATATTTACAATTACTGAACAAGTTTTCAAAGAGAAAAAAAACTATCAAGATACAAATAGGGTGTAGTTATTAATTTGTATAATATACACTTTTGTTTATATTATGATTTTAAATTTTATTAGCACTTCGGGAACCTCGCTCGATTGTAACTTTTAAGATAAGTGCAGGAAAAGCAAACATTTTTTGTAACTAGATCTTTTTAGAGGTGCGATACATTATTACTCTCATTAATTTTGTATTCTCATGCCGTTATAATTGAAATTTCGGCACTTCAAAGAATATAACATCAACAAATTACTACTATTAAAGATATATTTTCGTATGGCTGTATACATAAACAAATACTTTTAAGCATCGAGTACGAAATTGTTTCAAAGGCAAAGGTTAGGTGTAGCGTAAACAAATCCGGCATAGAAAATGGAAAGTTTATAAAATCAGCAGCTTATCATCTGGTACTAATCAAGTTCTCTCAAAAGATCTATACGGCTCAGAGTAAACAAAACAACGTTTGTGATGTGATACCATTAAACATGTACGTTCTCAGAGTGATATAAGTATGTCATTAAGTTCATAATAATTTGAAATAGTCGGTAGCTTCAAAGGAACCAATATGAAATTTTACTGGGAAATGTGATCATCACAGCGTCCCTGGCCAATGTCAAGCGTCGGCTGCACTTTCATATCCCCGCCATCTTTACAGCTCTTTGATTGCAATACATAAAAGATTTTCGGTCTATTTGGGAGCCTTGTAAACATTATGAAAACGAGTTCGAGAAAATTTTACGCCCGAAGAACAAAATTATTTTCGATTTTATGATGCGGTTAACAGTTAACATACATTAAAGGGGATTTTACTCTAATTTGAAATGAGCGAGTTATGCGATATTTCATATGTACATATATAACATTATTTATAGCGTTTTAAAAGGACAGTTAAGAGCGTTATTTTCAAAACAAATCTGACATGCCCAATTACCAAAATGGGTTCAATGTATCTATTATCTATATTTATTTCTATAGGATTAATAATAAACTAATAAGATAACTAATAAGATAACTAATAAACTAATCTATAATATGATTATAGATTAGTTTTGACATACAGTAGAAGTTACGGTACCACATAGATAGGTGGATATTAATGCTGTGTTTTTATGTCAAACTTAGCTGAAATGAAATTTTATCCAATTGTAAAAGTAGAAAACAAAATTTAATCTTCACGTTCATCACAAAAGTGACTGCCAGTACTTAAGTAAGATGTGCAGTCTCATGAGTCCACCCCTTGCGTCTATTACACTGGATCCATCTTCAGTTAAAAGGCTCAGTATAATCTTCGCCACACATAAGGCATGATAATTCCTTAAGTTTTCCCTGTTTTGATCATTAGGGATCGGAACGTGTACTGTAACGCAGGGTCGAACTCGCAATCCGTCTTTTTTTTAACGGAAGGTGACGTATGAGAGAGCAATAAGACAGGAGTAAAAAAAGTTAATAACACAGCCCACAAAAAAAATTTTTGACTATGGATAAGAACATAGTTTTTCTCTGTATTTTTTGACTCTGAATCCAACTCTGGTGTCCGTTTAACTGTAGCACGTCAGGATCAAAGTCATTTCAAGGTCAAATCGCGAAATAAATAAAAAAATTAAAAGAGGATAAACTCATATATCTTTAAGTTTCTGGGGTCGCTGAATCCAAATCCGGTGTCCGTTTAGTGGCAGTGGTCACCATCTCCAGCATCCTCTTGGGCAGCAGACATTCTATATGCACGCACATGCACACAGTCACGCACACATGCACTTACATACGCACAAAAGTATACACTCACGCATACACGCTTTTATACACACACGCAAAAGTGTGTGTCTGGTTGAAGGAGTCTAATGTACATTTATTCAATGATTCACTCACTGATTTTCAGTAAGATGATTACTATGTAGTTAGACGATATTCAATAAGGTGGCTACGAGAATTGGTATCAACTCATCTATTGTACAGGATACACGGACTTAAATATCTTTTACCTTAACAAATAATAGCAATACATTCATGAAACCGAAAATCCTTAACCACATTTCCCTAATACAGCCTAACGTACATGATGAAAATGAGACCATTTACGGTCTTCTATCATGGGTTTCAGATTTGGATTCAGCAACTTTAAAAACATAAAGACGCAAGCTTTTGCCTCATTAATATGTTTTTTAGTGATTCAACCTTGGAGTGTCCTTCGATGTCACGTGATATGATAAGAATAACATCAGATTCTAATTCAGCGATCCCAGAAACATAAAGATATATGGGTTTATTCTCTTTTAAGCCTTTGTTTCGCGATTTGACCTTGAAATGACCTTGACCCTGACGTGCTGCGGTTAAACGGACACCGGATTTGGATTCAGCGTCAAAAAACACCATGGCTGATGTTTTGGGATGAACTGGGTATGTTCTTATCCATAACAAAAAAAATTGTGGGCCTGTGTAATGTATGTGCCTACCTATTGCTTGTATCATTCAGAAACACCGACTGTCCTCATTGCTTGAGCATACGTTGCTCGACCAGTAGTCTTTCTGCATTTATTCTCGTTAAACGTAAGCGATTTGGTCTGTACATTTGGTTGTAGAAGAAAAATGATCGTTCCACATCTACTGAAGTTAAAGATACACATTCAAAATAGTTCACATAGACAGAGGACATGACCCAACTCTCACATTTTTTCACGAATTTCGCGCAGTTGTTTGTATTACTAACAGTTTTTTGTTGTCACTAACATCAGTGCATTTATTTTTTACATCTACAGAGGACAATGCATCTGTTACTACTATTTCTCTATACTTTTAGCCGTTGTTTACAAAATCCGTTTACTAGCTATCAATATCAGGGGAGAAATATCTGAAACACCTAAAATTCGTATCAGAACATTAACGACCTTATTACCGCAAGGATCTGTTGTTTCTTCCACTGTCAGCCACATTTTATTGCGTATGTCTTCTTTAATATTTCCCACCACACGTTGGTATGTCTTCTGTAAATATGTTTTACGCAACGTATTACTACTAGGCAATGGAAAATCGGATACATATTTGGCAAAAAAACGTCTAAAGTGAATATTGTCGACCACGTTCCACGAAAGACTACATGCGCAAAACATTATGGACACAT
Source organism: Aromia moschata (assembly GCA_029963805.1). Lineage (NCBI taxonomy): Eukaryota > Metazoa > Arthropoda > Insecta > Coleoptera > Cerambycidae > Aromia > Aromia moschata. The sequence goes on along the minus strand of JAPWTK010000034.1, from coordinate 1,688,727 downwards.
CAAACCAAACTTACTCTTTTGTACCAGTGCCAGGTATATTTTTTTATGGATAATCGAACATAAATGTCTTACATTCTCAGTGATCACGAAATATATATCGACGATTGCAAATATGTGATCCGATTTTAAAATAATCTGTTTCAGTCTATTAACAAATGGTAACGACTGTGCCATTATTGCAGAAATCCGCACAAAATCAGGTAATACGTAAATACAGTACACGAACTCACGAGTTAGTTACTCGCGACAAAAATTGTTTTCAATGCGGCGGTCGACCAGTCTACACCTACGGCAGGTAGAAATGTAGAGAACTAAATGGACTCCTGTCACCATCGGAATAGCTCGCTTGTCTTACGGAGAAATTGTATTACGGCGTCCTGGGTATCCGCACGGGACCTCGTTCGGGACGGCATTCTACGCACATATAGGTACCACGACGGCATTCTGCGCACGTGGGTATACAGGGGCAAGAAATATGCGCTTGAAAAATACGCTTTATACTTTAATTATCATAGAGTTGTATAGTGTCGGCTCTGCGTGACAGCATAGTTTTCCGGACCTTAGTGATCATCTTTCGTTTCTTCTCTCCTTTATTCTTTCTTAATTCTAATAAATTCTCCTATTTTTTTTTGGGACCTTGAGAAAATTTATTTTTTGTTCATTTTTTACCTTATCCACTTTGCCCGGAAATGGTTTTCAATTGATACCGCCACAAATGATCCAAGAGACAAAATATGTCAGTTACTTTTAACCTACTGTCGAGAAGTTAAATTAAAGGTCACGCTGGCAAATAACACAATTTATAACTAACGGACAACTATTACAATTAAATCATAATACTTAGCTCGCTAAATATTTTAACAAACCTTCGTAAAATTGAAATTTTCTTTCTGTGGATATGTTTACACTGTCAACAGATGACAGAAACTGTCATGGCATCAGGAACGAAACATCAATGTGCTATATTTGAGCTACGTGGCCCTATCTACGAGGAATTATGGAAAACAGCCGTTACTCGCTTTGCCCGGCTTCCCCTACACATAACCAATGTTTCCAAAAGGGATCCTGGGTACCTACGTACAACCTAGGACATGGATTGTACATAGATATACATATATGTAAATTCACCTAATTTTGACAGAAAAATGCAGCATTAAACCTATGTACGTAGTACAGTAACTTCTAACCGTATGCATGTTTTTCTTTGTCCATTATGAGTATTACCAGACACCATATTAACCAAAACACTGTTACACTTTATTATTAGCTCTACAAAAGCGAACTTATATTAAACAGGGTGGCTCAGAGTAAAATTCAGTTTTTAATCAATCATAACAAAATTATTTAAACTATTCAAACATTATTTCTAAATTAAGATGTTACAAACATAAGGATTTTACTTTTTAAACACTGCGTTATCCTAAATGTCTACCATCTTGCTTACAGCACTCCTCCAATCTTTAGTCCTTAAATATTTGAAAACTCGCTGATCTTCACGTAAACATTTATTTCACTTCACACACAGTTTTGTTTAGTCCTTTTAGTAATCAATAAATTGTTTTGTCTATTAATAAAAGTTTTGTTTACACAATGCACACACTGATCTTATTGCGCTGGTAACCTGGACCTGGTGAATAATTGTCACATAACTGGTCCGTAGTGGCCGAAGGATTGATGTAGACGATACTTTTTAGGCGTTAGGTCCGGAGATCTTCGGGGAAGGGGATATCAGCAAAATTGGAAATATTGACTAACATGCGGGTCCTTTAGGCCTTGCGGGGCCCCTGCATCGAGTTATTCCACAACGTAGTAGTAATAAATATAAATATATGAACGTATATTTATTTCTTAAGAATAAGGAATCAATCTGTGATATCCTCTCCAAAAATCCTGTATTAGATATTATGTACCTACCATGCGTTTTGAAATCCATTTTATTTTGATAATTTGTTTGCTTACGAGTATATTATTAGCTTGTTTACTCAAAAAACGTTACTACATCTAGGGCAATTACAATTGGGTTGTCATTTATGCCGCGCACACTTGAGTATTCAAGCGTATTGGTGAATTTATATAAAATACTGATATACACAAGCAAGATAGTCAAATTATGCATGGTTTTCATAGTGGTTTTAATAATTATAGAAACTTCGAGTTACGCTATCGAGTTACGCTGTGGTCTTCGATTTTTCCTTAACACTTCGTTGACCATGCTGATGGCCGTCTGAACCGTCTGAAGATGCTGAAACCATGAGCCGGGAAGCGTTAAGGACAAAGCGATGACCAAGGCATAAAATGGAAGAAGTTACAAGATAATGTAAAGTACATGATAATTAAAAATCTGCTTGCCATTTGCTCCTCCGGCCAGAATTTGAACAAGTCACACCTATAAATTGCTGATTAGCTTTACCAACTTAGTTGTCTAGATGTAATCAAGAAGATAACTGAAGAAGATAACAGTTCGGTCATTTCAAACATAGAATCCTCAAAATACCGCTAACTTCATGATCAGTATGTGAGGTTGTTGTTAGGAGTGTATAGTACCAATTCGTCCTAAGGGTGTAACTTTAACGTATGAATATCTTATGTACATCTACATACATATTTCATGTTACGGAGCCTCTTGTTTACCCTTGATGAGACGTATGGTAGGGATAGCTCATTCAAACCATCATATTTGTGGGACGTCCCACGTCACTTTTTGGGTAAAAGTGACGTGGGACGTCTACACTCTATCGACGACGACGACGGGACATCGACGCTCTATTTTTACTGAGGGTGGGCCTCAGTAAAAATAGAGCGTCGATCGAAACGTTCCTTGGCTCAAAATTTTCCTTCAATCATACACTTTTAAGTGCGTAGTGGAATTTTCTGGCGGAAGGAAAGTGAAATATCACTGAATTTTCGAAAAATAGAAACTGTCAAAAACAATCGGGTAGGTACTCCACAATTATTGAGTAACACGGAATGTAGAAACCTAAGAACCTGAACCTAATAACCTAAAACCTAGGTACATAACCTCAATAAACGCTTGGTTATCTCTTTTGGTAACTACGGGTATAGAGAAAATAGAAACCATGAAATCTGAACACCTCGATAAACTAACAGATTGTTTGAATATGTGTTGTATGGAACTAAGAAGCAATATTACATCCGTTACAATAGAAAACAGTTAATGACGTTCTAGTACTTCGAAATCATTGAGAATTTTTCACAATTTTCTTAGTCTTAGGTTCAGTTTAGGTTTAAGTTAGGTTAACCTATTACAAGTACGCACTTTGTTATTTTTTTTTTTTAATATTGGCCCATAGAGTCCAAAACCATACACATATGTAGAAATGTATATATTTTTTAAATCGATTCAATCATTCCCAACAGATTTTTTTATTTTTCTTTTGAACCTCATGACTTCTTTAAAATAAAATTTTAGACAATTTAATCTCACATTTTTAGAACTTATTGCATAAATAGGTATTGAATTGATTCGTGCGAGAGCAGTACCAGAAGTACACACATATCCTGCAATTCCGTTTGTGAGAAAAATTCTGTTTATTCTATCATCTATCTATTATTATCAAATCTGGCTACGAATGAGAGAGATGGAAATAGCGGTTATGTCGAAGTTCGAAGAGAAACTTTGTTGTCAAACTTTTGACAAATGGCTATCACAATTATAAAATAAATAATGGCTGTCACATGTCAATGTGACAGCCTTGACAATTCAATAAAGTTATAACTTAATAATAAGAATAGAAATACGTCTTTTTTTGCTCAGCCAACTTTGATTTTTTTGGATGGTTATATGAGTATAATCATATGCATACATACATAGATATCTTACACCTAGTCGTATGTTATTTCTTCTTGATATTCAATGTCAATACATCTGACTGAATCAGCATTATCAGCAGTTTTTAAAAGACAAGTGTAACTACAACGACATGTACATGATGTTCACTTGTCCATAAGACATTGGTAATTTGAGAAAAGTTTCAAATTTTGTTTTTCAAATATTCAGAGACTTTAGTTTCAAAAAATCCTGCAAAAAACTGAAAAAATTTATTTTACACATAATTCTATAACGATGGAATCTAGACAAGAAATTTTTACATAAAGGTTGAATATCATTCTGTTTTTCTTTTTGTATTATTTTATCACCTCTATTTTTTATTTTAAAATATCGTTGCACTTCAGTTATACAGAACTGCAAACATTTAGTACCTATTCACAATTTCGACAACCAACTTTTGTGTTTTCTTATTGACACTTGTATCAGAAATCAATTTAACGGTGTCTCATTTATATAGAACTGCAGACATTGAGTTTTTATCATTTAGACGCTAAACGTCGCGACGGTTCTTGGCTCGATATAAAAGTTCGGTGTTGCGACGCCTAGCGTTGAAATTATGATTACTGAATTTTTGGCAATTCTGAATAAATAGAACACATATGAATTATAATACAAATTATTTTGATGTTTAGCATTTGCCAGTTATTTGCAAAATTTGAAACTGCCGTTTTTAATTTTTTTAGGATCTTACCAAAACCGAAAGGAGAGGTGAAATTTTATCCCAACTCACTGAAACTTATACATATCTGGGCATATAAACTCTATGAACCAGCATACATACAACTTTTCTCTAATTAATCAACTTTGTATACAATTTAGAAGTTAGATACTAACCCAATCCCATCAGAAAAGTTGAGACCTGTATATTCATATAGATATGATGACATGAAACCCTTAGCAGGCATAAATATACAATATTTTGATGAAACCAAAAACATGTAGTGAGGCTACTTATAGACAACATTTTAGCAGAATGGTTTATAGTCCTATTAATGAACGGTCAAAAGGGAGGTCGTAAGAAAAATGCCGAAATATAATAATAATAATAAATATAGAATGCTACCTCGAAAACTATAACAGATTGCAAAATAAAAATTGAATGGAAACATACTTGTAGGAATTTTTGTAAGGTTTACCACATCAGTTTTTGGCTAGGGCTAATCGTTTTCGAGATGTAACTGGAACATCAAAAACTAGTAATTTCCAGTATGTAAAAATTGTAATATCGACATTTCTCTTCCCATCGTTAAAAAAGTTATTATAAAAAAATAGATATTATGAAATTAAAATACAGAATTATTTTTTGATTTTCTTTTTTGATTGAAAAAAATGATGAAAAGAAAAACAAAAGAAATATGTGAATCACAATGAAAGTATCCCAAATGTTTCAAGTATGTTCACATTTCAAACAATTACATGTCGCCTCTTCCTATCAATGAATGTTTCATAATATTTATAAAATCTTATGTATTCTATATCTTATCTATTATATCTATTCATATTTTCGATGTCCAGTACTTCCTATAGTTTTAACGATTTTCATGACATTTTGAATTCGTATTTAGTTAAGTAGCGGGTTGTTTTTAGTGATTTTCACTAGGTTAGTGGGTTTAACTGTTTTACCGCTAACATTTTTAGTTCCAGTGGTTGGTGGAGCGTTTACTGTATTTTATTGTATCCCACACTTAAGTCAAAACTACACACTCAAGGCGAAAGGAAGAAAGTTAAACTAGAGTTCCTGTAGGACTTGAAAATTGTGGACGGTAATCTGATACATGTACATATGTACGACTTTTAATCTCTAGACTGCACACTGTGTAATTTGATAATTCGCATATCTACTGAAATTTTAAAATATCTTTAAACTAATCAGCACACTGCGTAAATGGATTTTACTTAGCACGTTGTCTAGCTTAATAATTATAAGAGTACATCTTTCATCGCTACTGCAACATTTTTAATATAAGGTGAGATGAGAATCATCACTTTGAAGTGAAATGAACTACTTTGAAAAAGCATATGTTTACGTTAAAATTAAATATAAAATGTATAGATAAAGTTAAAATACGTAATTCTGTAATTTTAATTTAACTTTAAAAAACCAAGAAGCTGATGCTTTAACTAAAAAAAGGAATTGTTTTCATTAACAACATCCAATCAATATTGGTCAATATAAAATCCTGAATGATAACCCATTCAGGTAACCCATTCATAATAATTGTCATCTACACGTCCTGATGGCTGTGAGAGTCTAGTTAAACGCCAATTTTGTAAATAGATAATCCCTTAACTAGTCGCCAAGGTTGCCAGACTTAACTCTATGGATTTTTTCTTTTGGGGTACCCTCAAGTAAATAAAATCAGAACTTGACATGATGAAATTTGTATTATATACATATGATATAAATCTGCATTTCACTAACCGTGGGTTTAATGGGAATAGTTCTAAACTTCTGAATTTTTAATGACACGTCCTTTTATTTTGTCTTATTTTAATAAGTCATTTATTAATTTATTTTATTTGCTTACATATTTTGATCTCCAGTCTTAGAGTTTATTAAAATACTTCAATTTAATGGAAACGTAAAAAAATTGTTTTTGCTTTTTTAAAAGTAAGACGAAAATAGTCATATATTCATAGACTCAAATATTTGAACAGTTAAAAAGGAAAATTTTCGACAATAAGAAGGACAATATTTTTTTACGTCAACTTGATTCAAATTGAAATGTTTGAATACACCATAAGCAGTCTAGATCACTCATTTGTTAGATACAAAATAAATAACTTCATGCGTTAAAAAGTGACGGTGGTAACTAAAGTGAAGGGGGAAAACTAAAGGGTGTTCAAATTTAACCTTCCGATTTAAATTTACCGCCATGTATCAACGAGAAATACTGGAGAAGAGACAGTATTCACAGCTACACTTTGGTGCTTGCTTATGGACAGGAGACATGATAGATCGGATCGATCCATAATTTTTGCAGAATGAAGTATAAGGTATGGTAACTGTGCATGGACCTCGATACACGACAATATAATAATTTTTTATGGAATGAAAGTTAAGGTATGGATCTCCAGAATATGTGGTTTCCACATCATTCTTTCGAGGGAATAATTTGATCATCGCATAATTTTTCGTAGAGCTACCATTAACTTGCCGCCTAGATCGTGCGACTCTCACATCACTCGATTATTTCCTAAGATTTTTTTGAAGGAAAGGGTTTACTAATGATCCTCATACTACTACAGAGCTTCCAAATAACATTGTAAATTGGGCAGAATGTATCACAAAATGTAATCGAAATGTTGGGACAAGATCTTAGCATGCCGAAGGAATAGTAGGATATAATTTTTTTACTAACCGCAGCACTTACATATACGTAAAAATGAAATTAAAATATACACGGTGGAGACTTTAACTGGAATATATTCGCTAGCGGGGTGGTAGAATGATTTTTCAAAAAATTCCCGAGACACGTCAAATTTTAAATGTATTTACCTACATTTTGCAAGTAATGTGAAAAATAGCTCTTCAGGGGTGACTGAAACCACCCTCGACATGGTTTTTTTCGACAAAATGCAGCCCTATGGCTTGTGGCCCCCTCATTGTAAAGCTGGTGGAAAGAGGAATCCAACGCACTGATCAAATTTTAATTTTTAGTATGTTTGTAGGGTTGCATACAATTAAAACAATTTAAAAATTAAATTTATTTTCAACGTAACAATTGTTCAAAATGTGCACCATTAACTTGTTGGCAGCATCCCAATCTGTGTAGGTTTCGTCCCTTACATTATGCAACATTTGCGGTGTTATTTTTCCGATTTCCTCTCTTATCCTTTCCTGCAGATCTGCTATGTTGTTGGGGTTCTGAATGTAAACCCTACTTTTAAGATGTCCCCACAAAATGAAATTCAGTGGTGTAAGATTCATGTAAGTGTAAGACTTTTTAATTAAAATCCAGTTTTAATCTTCTCCTGAAGATGCCAACTTGGTTGGCGAAACGCTGCGTCGAGAAAAGTGTAGTAGTTCGGTGTTTCGTGGAAAACGTCCAGTTTTTTGTTTCATAATGCCGAAGGTTCCAGTACCCACTCCAATAATTTGGAAGTTAGAGTTATTTTCTTTAAACCGGAAGAGATTAAAAGATGAAAACTATACCAATAGATGCATAATTATGTCTCATTTTTTAATTCTAAAATTTAAATGTCAAAAAAGTTATGGGGGTAGGTAATTTTCGCCTCACGAATCATTAATATTTCCGAGGACAAAATTACAAATAAGCAGAAAAATCTGTTATCAATCATGTACAATTTTAATTAGTTTCTATTGATGCCAAGTGATTCATACTGTTAGACGTAACCACCATTCCATTTCTCATTTTCGATAGATAAGTGAATGGGCTAGGGAAAATGGAAACCGCTACTCCAAAATAAACCAATATCATTTAGAGGCGCGGCCACGGGGGTAGGTTAATACGAAAGGCATATTTGCGGAGCACTTTCGTTAGACCCAGTGTCAACACAATAAAATCCACCACGCCTTCGGCCTCCCCAACAAATTACCACGGCAACTGCCGCTTTAATATCCGTGAGGTGACAACGAAAACCAATTTAATTATAATTTGTGATGACAGCACTCTGTTTAGCTTTAGAGCTTACCATTAAATTATTTATACAGGCCGAGACAAAGGAATTATATTGATTCCGCCAAGGAACATCAAATTCGATCAATATTACCACGTCGTTTAACAGAAATGCGTTAAAGGTACATTATGAAGGGTCGGATTTTGGTATATTGCAGAAATTCTGATAACTCTAGAAAATTAATTTAATCGAATATTAATATGAGTCACTTGTTTGAAAAGTATCAGCGAGTACTCGTATTTGAAATATCCTATTTCCTGTTGTTTAAGGAGTAGTTATTTAAATTTAAATGAATATTAAAATACCAGTAAGTCATGATGATCGTAATTATTACTTATACAATTTGTTTATTGCTTGAAAAAATATTTTTATGCCTAAACACGAAAGTTAGGATTTCTTAAAACTAAACAAACTATTTCGTCCACTGTAATGCCCATTTAGTATTCACTAAATCTTGCTGATCACACTGTAATCAGTTGCTGTACGGAAATACTCAAAACAGCACACAACAGTTTATTGTATTTGTTATGAATATATGCCATTTTTCTTGTACATGCCCTTAAATAGCACCCTCTAGCATATTTTAGGCAGTGGTTGCCTTTGGCCAGTGACCCTAATTTCCTTGTCTAACTTCAGACGGTGCATGATGATTCGCTTTTCATTTCCATTCCATTCCATTTTTTTTCAAAATGGTTGAAGGACTATCATCCCGATGTTTCTCTTTTATTTTGCATTATTTATTCCCATATGTATTCATTTCAAATATCTAAATATACTGGGGGAGAATTGAAACCGTCGTAGAAACAAATCAACACTTGAACCCTTTTCAACTTAACAACCAAACACCTTTTTTCGCCAACCATGTTGGCATGATCAGGAGATAATTAAAACCAAAGTTAAATCTAATTATTCATCTAACAAATAATTCTACCCAAGTGGTAATCGCCGTTTTCCTACAACTTTCCAAAAACTTTCATTACATATGTAGAAGTCACTTTAAACCATTTTCAGCCGCCCGTTTTGACTTTTGTTCATAACCTTGTAACTCAAAGACTTGGGGTATTTAACCATGTACAACCAAAAAAATTATCGTTTTTCGGATCTGTAAGATTTTGAGCAGGGATTTAAGAAAGAGACCATCACATCTTTACGTTTTTGGGGTCGCTGAACCTGAATTCCGTTTGACCCAATCAGGTATCGTTCAAGGTCATTTCAAGGTTAAATGTGTGAAAAACAGTTCCCAACATAGTAAACCACCACATCTATCCAATTTCGCGATCACTGATCACGAATCCGAGGTCAGATTCACGTAATTAAAGATAATGGATCCAATATAGCCGACATTGGCAAGTAAATCTTCGAAGATATTGATGAGATTTTTAAAATTTAATTTCTAGGAAAACCCTCAGTGGCGGTGCGTGATATTTCAGTTAGCCATATCTTGAAAACGACGCATGGGACCCACTTCACTTTTTAGGTGATGACTATACACCTCTTACAGAAAGGATTTATAGTGAAAAAATCGTCAGCAAAGTTTGCGAAAAAATTTTCAAAAACACTGGAGCACTCCCTGGGTTCTCAGTAACGCTCTGTGGGATATTTGAGTATATTTTTTTTCATAATCTAGAAACAAATATAAGGAGACGTCTTTCGATTTGTTGCAAAAATTTTTTTTTTCAAAAGTTATGGCCATTTTAATTTTAATTTTATAGGAACATTTTGTTTCCCAAAATTAAAATGGCCATTAAACTTTTTGAAACAAAAATATTTTGAGGCCACTGAAAACCCTGATGGCCAATATGGCTCGTTCCGTTGCGAAACGTTGGTAGGTATACGCGCACTGACCAGTAGTCCGTGAAAATCTGCCTTACTTACCAATATGCCGACAATCGAGTGATTTGCTGGTCTTCCTTATGCTGTGCTACTTCCTTATGCTGTGCTAGTCCCTTACATATCTTATTAGTTTTAAGCTCCTAACGTATATTCTATGATTATTGTCAAAGTAATATTTTTTTATGATGCCCATATAATTGGCGAAACTGGCATTGAGTGAAAAAAGTGTTTCGATGTTTTATGAAAAAGTGTTCTAAAGTTAATTTTTTAATTACCATATAAAAAATAGTTTGTATTAGGTTTACCTACTACGATATTGGCCATCGAAATACTTTGCATAAGATACATATTGAATAATGATTTTGCTAAAGACATCGTGGGAATAGAACTGGTAAAAAATATGTACACTCGACATCCGCATATCCGAACTCCACATATCCGAACTCACCATATTTCCGAACTTTTTCTCACCATATTTCCGAACTTGTACTTCCACACAACCGAACTTGTCACACTTGTGGAATGTCAAATGTCGCTGTCGAATGACGAATGAGCCAGAAAAACCCTTTGCGCAAGCGCCAGCAGTTCGGTTATCCGGAGGTGAAGAGAGTTCGGAAATGTGGAATTTTGCGGAACGGAAAAGTTCGGATATGCGGATGTCGAGTGTACATATGTATGAATATGTATCATGTATTACGAAGAAATGCAATTACCAGTACATTTAACATAGTGGTACGAGGATTATAACTTCAAATACGCCGACCAATATGGTGACTTAATTTTCGACGAGTGATATGTTTAGTACCACCGCAGAATAGAATTATTGTTTATTTCTTTTTAGGACTCTCTTTCACATAGTTTACTTCCATATTTGACGTCCCAAATATTTTTTAATAAGATCAGAATATTAAAAAAGGAAGATGATGTAATACATTTCATACAAAATTTATATTAGTATGGTTTTAAAATTACATTAGTCCATTGGACCATCATTAGAAAGAACTGTGTTCCAAACTGGGCCATATGGTGTATATGATTTTTGTATACCTATGTAAGTGTGCAACGTTTTTGGTGTGCAATAAGAAGATACAGATTTAAAATTTCGACTTTACATGCGATAGAAAAGACAGGAGGTCAAAGTAGGACCCTTAATAATAATAATTTTTTATTATCTGCCAAATAATATACATGACAATAACTTCTTGAGAGGGTATAACACAATAAAATTAATACAATAAAAAGTAATATACATAAAATAAAATACATAATAAATGTATAAAGTGAAAGAATTATTACATAGACAAATTGAAAAGACAGAATGCAGAATGTAAAACAGTAAGTATACATGTATGACAAGAGTAGAATAAAAGTAGAAATGAGAGAATTGAGGGTTAGCATTCCCATTTTTTTTTAATTAACCGCTCTTAATTCAACCATTTTATGAATTTCTAATCTAGGTGTTAACAGAATATGTTTCATGATATGCTTTTAAAAGACGGAATACTTGTCTTATTTTGTATATATATAGGTACGTAGTTATATAGTTTAGGTCCTAGATGAGTATAAAATTTTTGGCCTACTGTTTTTACCATCTTAGGCGGTATATAGTTCTTCTTACGTGTATCATAGTTATGTTCGTTCCTTTTTAAGACTGTTTTGTATTTATGTTGCCCAATGTTAGAATGCAAGAAATATAGTTGCCGAGCATCTAGAAGGCCAATTTCTATATATAAAGCATCAGAGGGGTACATAATATCTCTTTTATATATTATTTTTAGGATTTTTTTTGACGATGTTTAATTTATTTAAATGTGTTTTACTGACACCACCCCATGCCACTATACCATGGATAATATGAGACTGCACTAATGTGTTATATACTATTTTTAATTGGTTATGATCTAGTAAGTCTCTAAGAATTTTTAATTTACGAATTAGCGAATTAAGTTTTTTAAAAATATGATTAATATGTTTGTCCCATTTCAGATTACTGTTTAAAACGACTCCAAGATATTTCATTTCTTTAGTTGATGATATAATGACATTATTATTAACGGAAAGTGTTTAGAAATGAGGTTTCATATTATTGTACGTATAGATTGGAAGGAAATATGTTTTATTTGAATTTATGGTAAGTAGCCTGCTATCAAACCATTCCTTGATAAATTTTAACTCCTTTTCAACGTTCTTTTTTAATGTTTCACAGTCGTCTGCAGTGTAAAATATAGCAGTATCGTCAGCATATGTAATTATTTCGCCACTACTCTGTACAGCAAGTAAATCATTTATGTAGATGTTAAATAAGATAGGACCTAAAACAGTGCCTTGGGGTACTCCACACTCTACTTCACAATAGTCACTTAAAATATTATTTATTTTTACACATTGTGGTCTCTTTAAAAGATAAGATTTAAATAGCTTCAAAGATTTCCCTCTAATGCCCACGTTTTGTAAGACATCTAGAAGTAATACATGGCTAACTGTATCAAAGGCCTTTGAAAGGTCTATAAAAAGACACATAGAAGGCTTACCTTGGTCCAGAGCAGTGTACATTTTTTTCATCTAGTTTTAGTATCTTGGCATCTTGAGTTGAAATTCCTTCTCGAAAGCCATGTTGTTTGTCTGATAAAAGTTTGTATTTATCTAGGTAATTACATAATATTGCTTTAAGAACTTTTTCAAAGATTTTTGCAAAGCTGGTTATGACAGATATCGGTCTATAATTGATAATTTGCTGACGATCGCCACTTTTATATATTGGAAAAATAACAGACTTTTTGAAAGCGAATGAAAAATAACCTTCAATATTTTTGTTAATAATATACACTAACGGTTTTACAATTAGGTCTGAGATATGTTTCAAAGTATCTGATGTCAGGCCATCTATACCGGGAGCTTTTTTTATTTTTTAAGGATCTAATTATTAATTAATCATAGGTAACTGTGGACTTCATCACAGATATCGAACTGTATGAAAATGTTTTCTTTGCCAAAAGAGGGTATCTTAATGGGTTCGTCATGATGTATATCGTATCCTAAATACCATATAATTGTGGCAATATGCCCACAATAGCTTAGTTCGTAATATCAAAATATTCCTTCCTTCCCGTTTTTCCTGCCAATGATACGCAATAGGTCTACCAAAAAAGTGTGTAAACAATCGACAGTGTGTATACCTAACGAATATTATTTAGTTCACTAGCATGTTCTAGGACCCAAATGGCGTCAATTTGGGTCTTACTTCGATAAAAAATGTCGACATAAAAAGTTACAGGGCGTTATATATATTTTTTTAATTTCTTATTTTCTTAATTACCTAATACGTACAAAATTTGGTATGGCTTAGTTTACATTGATGTAAAATATACTGTTTATGGTCGGTTACATCATATATCATAAAAATCTGCAACCCTTTGTAAGAATTCTTCTGTAACTTTTTTGTACGCGTAAATTATATGAAACAATAAGCAATTGATAACAAACAAATGTTTTACATAAAAAAGATGGACGATCTGTCAAAAGCTGAAATTATGCACGGTTCGAAGATATTGCCGAAAAATGAAACAAGGAAACAATAAAAATATATTTATATATATTTACATTTACAAAATTCAATTGTAAAATAAACTACATTTAGAGAAACAACTTTTTTTGTACTCAACAAGTGTTTTGCCAACTATATTGGCATCATCTGAAGATTATTAATTACTAACGTTAAATCTAATTATCTTATTTATACTAACGTTATTGTTGCCCTTGTTAAATTGACTAGAACAGTGGACTGTTAGCTATCGGCCCATTATCTTTATTCACGGGACTATTGCAATCAACAATTTCTTTACTTTCGAACGCATCTAACTGTCTATTACGCGTTGAATGAAAAAAAGTGTTTCGATGTTAACTTTTGAAAAGTGTTCACTTGTGAACTTGAAAAATATTGATTGGATATTGAAAAATCTATCATTGACTTTTTAAATGGATAATGTGTATCACCCAAAAAATAATGATATGAAAAATAATTCAATTTTGATATTAAGTGTGATTTTAACAAACGTTCTGAAACACTGATCAGGAATCAATGATATTGCCTAAATACTGTACAGGATCTTTACCAATTATACCATTAAATCGTGATTTACGAATATTCGGAAAAATTCGGAAGTTCGGAAAAAGGGCCTAGCGAGCAGTGGCGACTCACTAATATTTTCCACTCACTCCTGTGCCCTTATGTCTTTCAGAAGAGATGTCTCCTAATCTAATGCTAACAGTCTGATGGAATGTGGAGAACGATCTCGATCTCATTACCACGCAGTCTGTAGCTGAGATCACTTTTTAACTGGCTCATGTCCCTCTAATTACCCTGTAACTATTCCTAGCTGGTTCCTACTAAGTTTTAGGAGGGTTTCGGCTCTTTTAGTGCATGCATCCTTTATAAGGGAGTTGTTTTGTGCTAGTTTTGACGTATTACTCCAATGTTCCTCATGTTGTATTTGTACTTATTTTTTTATTTGTTTTCGGACCGTGATTTTTCCCGATGATGGTTCTGGGCCAACAAATGGAGCTGCGCAACTTTTGTTTGCAAGTTCGTCAGCATGTACATTTCCCCTTTTACTCCCAGTAGACCCATTATTTTCCCATGGTTAATACATTGCTCTTGTATGAGCGTCGCATCATTATTTTGTAATAACTGTCGAAGCAGCCTTACTGTGTTAGATGTTGGCCTGTAATATCCTTATTCCACAACACTCTCCCTCTTCTTCTCCTCCTCCTCTTAACACTCGAAAGACCACTCTTCCGAGATCGTAGTAAGCTTTGTGGATTGTTGTCTCCAAAGCCTTCAAAGAGGCCTCGTCGATCGAGAAGGTGAATGTTCGTGTCCCTTCAACGATCTTGCTTTGTTTAACCAACAAGTCCTCCCCCCGTCTTCAGGGCCAGCATTCTACTTCCCCTAAGCGGGTCTTAATGGTGGCTTCGTCCACCTCCGACTCCCGAATGTGTAAAGGTTTTCTCTGTAGGTTCGCCGATTCAAGTGCTGTTAAATCAGCTCCTTCTCAAAGTCCGCCCATCCCCTGTACTGTATTCTTGAGTCTTTTCTTTTGTGTACTGATTTCTATAGGGCACCCGAGAGAAAGGAAACACGCTAAAATTGGAGATGATTGGGCTCCGACAGAGGATGCCAAACACAGTCTCCTCCAAATGTCCCCGAACCAGATCTGCCTGTTCCAAGTTCACGATTTCGTCTGGGTGATGTAAGAGACAGTCTGAACTGCCGTGTTCCTGCTCTTTTTAGAGACATGCGTGCTTGGCGGAGGGTTCCCTTACCGTTCTCCCTACTCCATTTCCCTTGCAGGTTTCAGAATTCGGTTTCACCGGAGCTTTTCCCGGTGTATTTTCCTTTTTCCTGATTTTTTTCCCGACATTGTGGGACCTACTTGTTTGGTTTGACCGAACTTTTGTGGATTTTCTGTCATTGAATAGCTGTCATTATTCAGCACGTTCTTCAACATGTTATGTAAAAGTTTTACAGAGAAAAGAATGTTTTGAAGAGAATTGAGGTCATTTGCGACGCACTACATGCCAAGCACAAGGAACTTCTAGTTTTCTAGTTTAAGAATACAGGGTGTGCACTATTTAGATGGGATTGCATTGATAATGTCTAAACCGTAAGAAATTCGAGATCGGTTAAATTAGCGAAAAGTTGCGCATTCAAGGCTCATAAAGGTGGCGTGTTCAGATTTCTAATATTTCCAGCAGTTTCACGAAAATCCAGAAAAAAAACTGAAATGCACTCTTCCCAAATTTTGCAAATAACTCGTAAACGGTAGAATACAGACACAATCTTTAAACTAATGTTTATTTGCATCCGGCTTTAAATTTAAATTTATCATTTCATCGATATGGTCCTCAGATTTTCCAGGACCAGAGTATTTCCTTCAGGGCTGTTTAAAACAGAGAGTTTGTGAATAAACCCAGAAATCTAATAGAACTGAAATCGAACTTTTTGAATATGTTAAGTAACAATTTGCCAGACAAAATAATGGCATTTAAGAAAGTGAAGGCCATTTTATGTCTCATGAAGGTGTCGTGTTCAGATTTACAACATTTTCAGCAGTTTCATTCATTTACTATATATTGTTAGGTGTCGTGACGCCCAACTATTTTTTTTTTGTTTATAGACATGTATTTTGTCAGATAAATCGATTTATCAGTATTTTGTTTATGCAGGTCTGCAAAAACTGAGTCGTTATAAGTTTGATGCTAGGCGTCGCGACGGTTCTTTGGATAGTAAAAAAGGTGGGCGTTGCGTCATCTAGTGCTGAAATTATGAATACCAATGTATCGCAGTTATATATACATAAATGAGCAGCACCTGAGTCGATTTCTCAAATAAAAAATGCAGGTGACAAACAAATGTTATGCGTCGCGGCGCCCAGCGTCGAAATGATACAAGTGTGAATTTACAAATTTTAAATAGACAACTGGATGTCGTTTAACTTTCATTGGAATCTGTTTTCTATAGACGACTTATTTACAAAATCTGAAAATGACTTTACAGTTTTCTCAGGACAATCTGAAACTGATAAAAATATTGGAAATCTTGGAACGTCATCGTCATGTTATGAGTATAATCCACGTATGTAATAGACAATTTTTTCTCTAGTTTAACGGACCTTGTAGCTCTTACGAATTAGAAATTACCAAGGCAACTTCCACGAAACAGTGGACACTCTTTATATGTACCTTTATTTTGTTGTTCAATTCAATAATGTTTTATAAGTCGTTTAAGAGTCGTTCAAGTTGCCAGTCGATATAAGTCGTTCATTTTGCCAGATCCTGTATTTCGTTCCCCGTAGTTTGGCAAATATCGCTTTAGCGGACGTTTTATATTACGGAAACTCTATCTGAAACTGTCCAAGTCTAAACGTGTACTTATTTCTTCTACCTATCCGAGTTCTGTTTCGAAGACCTCCCATTGACATTTCACTTAACGAGAAAGAATATACAATATAAACTAAATAGACAAATGTAAATAAATAATCAGGTTTAATAACCCCACACCTAACACGTACCGGGTGGTCTCTGTAATAAATTGGAAGCGCACAAAACCAGGAATTGCTCTAAATATATAAAATGCGTATAGGATATACATATGTACATAAGTTTGAACGCCTTTCTTAAAGTTGAAGTTCTCGGAATGTTTTTTCTACAGGAAAGATACTCAGTTTCAAACATTAAAACGTGCAATCATTTTGGGAAATACAGATGACACAAAAGGAGCTTTAGAAGCAAATACACACGATCATAGAATGGAGTTGTTTTTTTTTTTGTAGCATTCAGACTAACACCTAATAAACATTAAATATTGAGGTTGAGCAAAAAGTGTAAAAATATTAAATAAGAAACATTGTTTTTGCCATAATCAGGGTATTTGTAGAAACATACCTGCTTATTTAAAAGGTTAATCATATTTTGTGGTCAACTACTTACCCATTTGGGAATGGGTAATTCATTAAGTAATTCACGCTGGGAGACCCCAGTCTCTACTTATTTTACTTACTACCCATACTTATTTTCAATGGAACACCCTGCATATTATTATATTTTTATTTTATAGAGAGTTCTAAAGACAGTAGTTGTCTTTATCTTTTATTACGTTTTCCACGAAACACCGAACTACTACACTTTTCTCGACGCGCGTTTCGCCAACCAAGTTGGCATCTTCAGGAGAAGATTAAAACTAAAGAAGATTAGAAATTAGAAAACTAATCTTCTTTAGTTTTAATCTTCTCCTGAAGATGCCAACTTGGTTGGCGAAACGCGCGTCGAGAAAAGTGTAGTAGTTCGGTGTTTCGTGGAAAACGTCCAGTTTTTTGTTTCTACGCCGAAGGTTCCAGTACCCAGGATTTATCTTTTGTGTCGTATAGGTAGGTACTTACCTAGATAATATATGTAGGTATATCTAAAAGTTTTTTATAGGTAAATATTTAGAATTTTCGATAAAAAATTACAGTTGGAAACCCTAAAAAATTGTAGATGTATAGTTGTAGGTAAAAAAATCGGTTCATAAACATTTGAGAAAAATTTAAAAAAACGTCAAAATTCGCGTTTTCGTATTTTTGCTGTATAAATTCCAATTTTGTTTGAACAGACTTCTTGTTAACTAGAATTACAGCCCAAGACAAGAGGAAACTGACCCTTTTTTCAAAAAATTCAAAAAAGTTTTATTTTTTCGATTTCGAAAAAAAAGACGTTTTCAAAAAATCAGCTTTTACAGAGGCAAAAATGATCGTACAGAAACGATCATGGGCTCATTTTATTCGCGAAGACTTGTACTGTCATACCATTAAAAAACCAAATCGCTTTTATTTAATTTTTGCATAAAAAAATGCGTTGTAAAATTGTATCATTTTTTCGAACCGGTTTTTTTTCGAATAACTTTTTTAATTTTGGTTTTACATTTTTTGCCGTTGCATATTTGAAAATTGACATTCAAAACACTCATTCAAAAAAAAATGAAGGTCCTACGACCTCAGGGAGCCGAGATATATATATATATATATTTTAATTCCTGACAGCGCTGTATACGTCCGATTGACCTCATTTTTACACGAAATAGATCTCAAAGACTTTTACTTTCTTAAAAAAATATTTTAAATCATTTCTCATAAATTAAGCTGACATAATTGTTTGCGAAAGTACAGCGTTGGGTGCGGCATGCGCTAGCCAACACAAGCGACAGAGTGGACAGACACTGCGCTTGGGCGCATCGAAAACTAAGCACGATTTCAAATCGATAGCGCTCGCAAAATTATATTTTCCTCCGCTTAAAAAAATTATCTCGGCTCCCTGAGGTCGTAGGACCTTAAAATGCATGTTTTGAATGCCAGTTTTCAAATATGCAATGGCCAAAAATGTAAAACCAAAATTAAAAAAAAGGTATTCGAAAAAAACCGGTTCGAAAAAATTATACAATTTTACAACGCATTTTTTATGCAAAAATTAAATAGAAGCGATTTAGTTTTTTAATAGCATGAAAGTACAAGTCTTCGCGAATAAAATGAGCCCATGATCGTTTCTGTACGATCATTTTTGCCTCTGTAAAAGCTGATTTTTGAAAACGTCTTTTTTTTTTTTTAAAATCGTTATAACTCGAAAAAATAAGACTTTTTGAATTTTTGAAAAAAGGATCATTTTCCGCTTGTCTTGGGCTATATTTGTAGTTAACAAGAAGTCTGCTCACACAAAATTGGAATTTATACAGCAAAAATACGAAAACGCGATTTTTGACGTTTTTTTTTTTTTTAAATTTTCTCAAATGTTTATGAACCGATTTTTTACGTTCACGCGCATTTTTAAGACCTACAACTTTCTAATTTAACTTTCTTGTGTAGGACTTGAAGCTTTTTTTTAATTGCAAAAAACCGTTTTTTTGACTTTTGCGAATTTTTTTGGTTATGTTCGCCATTAAAACTCGAGTCGCAAAAAACACTATCTTTCTTAGAATTTTTGTTTTCTATACGATCATATTTTTTGTTTGCTGATAACAATTAGTGACCGGTTTTCTCCCCGTTGATTGGGCTACTAAGCATTTACGTAGGGTTTTGCGTGGTTTGACCTCTGTTGGCTGAATCCATTGATCTTAATGTTGCTCAATAAATTGGTGTGGGGTGCCTCAACTCGCCTTCACCCTTTGACAACCCAAGCACCCCCTCCAAGCCACACCTACTCCGACCCCCACCCACCCCCTCTGGTTCCGCCCCTGTAGAAGACTGTGTGGGATGTCTATTTGTCTCGAATTTATGTCATGGCGTTACTTGAAGGCTCTTGAAGTTGACGGGATCCACTGTGAACGGCCGATTGAGCGCCAAATGTGATATTCAATTTCCAGTCCACCCCCCCGAAAATTTGCCGCTATGAGTTCACTGTGACTTGAGCTTATAAAGCCTCAACTGGGTTAGCGCCTGCCACGTAGGCCACCCAAACATGCTCTCGCTCGTAAAATTAGTGGAAAAAGGTGCTATTTAGGTGGTCTGCCTCATAGGAGCTATCCCAGTCAAGGGTTCGTGAGCCTAAGTCACAGTAAACACTTGTCGCGCGTACTAAGCATCTCTCGCGAATTTGACAATTGTCGATTAACACAAGTGCAAAGGAAGATTCCGCCCACCCAACGAGTCATCTTTCAGGAATTTTCATCTACTCAATAAATTTTTGGAGGTGGTCAAAGAAAGAGGATGTTGGGACGCAAAAGAGGATTTGAAGGAGACGGACGACTCGGGGTGTGCCAAAAAGAGTTCATGCACCCTCAGGAAAGCTTTCTAAGTCACTCCACGCATCAAGACCTGCTTACAACCCCTTAGGGAGGCATATTTTCAGAGGGTAGGTTAGAGTTGGAATATCATTTTTAGCGCTCAATCGGCCGTCCGCAGTGTGTTGCCAACTTCGAGAGCCTTCAAGTAATTCCATGACGTGAATTCGAGACAAAACGTCATCCCAGGCTGCCTTCTACGGGAGCGGAACGAGATGGGGTGAGTGGGGGCCGGTGTAGATGTGGCCTGGAAAGATGATTGAGTTATCCAATGGTGAAAGTGAGTTGTGGCACCTCACACCAATTTATTAGGCAGCATTAGGATCAATGTATTCGCCCAACAGAAGTCAAACCATGGAACACCCTGTGTAAATGCAAAGGGATGGCTTAGGGGGTCTGGAAATGGGTTGAAGAAATAGAACAACGACCATATACCCAGAACTTATTGAGGAGTCTTAATGTGTGCCGGGATGGAGTTTTTACGCGACGACGTCCTTCTTAGTCCATCCTATATGTGTCTGATATTGTCGTCAAAATCTTGCGAACTCAAATTTCGATATGGGGTTGCAATTTGAGGTGCGGACAGCGAACCGTTTAAATCACAGCATAGCTCCTTTTGGGCATTCAAACCAACTCTATGGGCTACCGAAAATTAAAAACCACAAGCCTCTAACAGGCATGGCTGACTAGATCGAATTATTTAGTGATACCTATGTCTCAAAAATGGCTGATCCAAACATAGACGATTATATTTTATATTTTTGGAATGTGAAAATTGAGTTGATTCCAAAAAAGTTAACGATATATAGGGTGCTCCATTTAAAAATAACGTAAGTTAACTTTTTTTTAATTGTGAGATCGTCTTTTGTTTTTTGGTTTGGTTAAAATCCTGCAATTTTTGTCTTTATCTTTTTTCTCTATGTCAAGAAATAAACTTTTTAAAGGGGTGGCAAATTATAAGGAAAGACCTTGTACATTCAAAGTTGAAAAAGATAGTAGAGTAAAAAATTAAAATTTTTTAAATCATTTTTAATACATTTTTTGCAAACATTTCTTTCAAATTCGCTCCCCGACATGATAACTGCATCATTTCATTATAAGTAAATTAAAAAATTAAATTCATATTTCTTCTCAATCTCAACTTTCAGGAAAATAATTGACGGGCGTCATGTTGGATGTTGTCATGGCGAAGCAACAATAAGCATCTTATTTTTCATGAAAAGTAATAAAAAAACTGAAAAACTCAGTCGAAGGACCAATAAATATAACCCGCATAATGAATTTAAATTTTATTTTTATGTCTGGCCAAAACAAAGTCACAAACAAAAAATTACTCCTTTTTAGCGACCGAGAAGGTATGTCCATAAAGAGTTGCAATATGTAGAATTTTAAGGATAATTTATTCTCATATGATTTCTTTTACAAATTTCACATATTTTTTTATTTTGCCACGGCTTGCGGCAACCCAGTTTGGGACCTGCTGATCTAAGTTGTAATTGTGAATACAAAAAAAATTGTTTTTTTCGATTATTGGTGCAACATGTATGAATTGTTTTTGAAACCCGTTGCGGTTATCTTTATAATGCATTTTTCAATACAATTTAATATCATCAAAATAAAACAAAAATGCAACATGAATCTGTGTAGTCCACCTGTTGTTTATTTAAATAAGTATGCTAGATTTGTAACCACGTAATCCAATAACGTTGTAAAAAATGATCGTACTGGCCGCACTCCAAAAGAAAATATGTAAGCATAAGGGGAACTGTAAAATTTGCACTATGATGTTCCATAATTCAGGTCATCATAGGCCTTAGAAAAGTCAGTGCAAATTTATTTGTTCTTGATACAAATAAGGGAAAAAACTAAATAAAAAACCTGGAGTACCCACTCCAGGTTTTTTACTGGAAGCTTCCAGTAAAAACGATTTTACAGACGATTTTCCACGAAACACTGAACTACTATACTTTTCTCGACGCGTGTTTCGCCTAAACTAAGTTGGCATCTTCAGGAGAAGATTAAAACGTTTTAAGAGTTTTAATCTTCTCCTGAAGGTTCGTGGAAAAACGTCCAGTTATTTTTTTTAATAAAAAACAGTATAGTTCATAACTCCGAGATAATAAATAAAAAAAGCAAAGATCGCCGGGAATGAACGAACTACTTCAGGAAATTACTCGAATTAAATGGTTTAGACGATAAAATTATTAAGGAATACATTCGGCTTACTAGTATTTGTATGAATCAAAATTGTTTTCAGTATAATGATAATGTTTTATGATAATAATATTTTCAACAACATGAGGGAACAGCAATGGGTACTTCCTTGTCACATTTCATTGCAAATCGTTTTATGAGTAAATTTGAGACAGAAGTAAAAGATAAATTCGAGTATTTGCCTAGAGTCTGGTTCATGTATGTGGACGATATCTTCGCGGTATTTGATACAAAAGCAATTAGTTTAGATAATTTTGTTGCCAAATTAAATAACCGTTTCCCTACCATAAAATTTACATATGAAGTGGAACACAATGAACAGCTGCCATTTTTATATGTATTAGTTATTAGAAATAGTGAAAATAAGTTAGAGTTTGATGTATATAGGAAAGAAACCGCGACTCTTAGATATATTCCCAACGATTCACACCACCCTTTTCAACATAAAATGGCAAGTTTTAATTTTCTAATTCACCGTTTGTTAAATTTCCCCCTCAGTAAAGAGAGGTTTGAACATGAGAAACAATTAATTAAGAATATAGCTAAGACTAACGGTTACTCAGTCCATTTAATAGATAAGTTAATAAAGAAGCATAAATTTAAGAGAACCCTGTACAATTCCACGACTTTTCATAGAGATACTGACATTTCGAAATTTATTTCGTTACCATATGAACCTTGAAGTTCACCCTCGAACTAGATAAAATTTATAAAAATATTAATATCAATTTGGTTTATAATTCTGAAAATAAACTACAGACGCTTTTGGGTAACCCCAAAGACAAAATCGACAATAACGAAAAGTCAGGAACATACGAAATAAGTTGTAAAGACTGTGATCAAAAGTATATTGGGTAAACAAAAAGATCTATTTTGACTAGATTTAGAACACACGGCTCATTTGAAATATGACAGAACGGAAAAATCTTGTGTTGCCCAATACGCTTTTGACAACAACCATAGTTACAAATGTTAACAAACAGTAGACAGTTGGATGCTTTTAAAAGTTTAGAAATCATTAAGTGTAACAGTAGTATAAACAAGGAGAATGGTCCGATACCCACCAGTCCACTGTTTGCTCTGATAAACAAAGACAGATGTTACGGTTCAGTGAACCGTGGCAACAAATGAGTATAAATAGTGCAAGTGTGTAGGTTAGAATTTAGTTTTAATCTTCTCCTGAAGATGCCAACTTAGTTGGCGAAACGCGCGTCGAGAAAAGTATGGTAGTTCGGTGTTTCGTGGAAAACGTCCAGTTTTTTGTTTCTACGCCGAAGGTTCCAGTACCCACTCCAGTACATAATAAGAAAATGAAATCCTGAAACCATATTACCGCATGACTTTTCAGCTTAACACGTTGGAAAACTGATAAAATCCCTACCACCGCCGATATTATACGACGAAGACAGTTATATTTTATTTTAATTTTGTTTATAATTAATTTTATGTCTTTACCGCGAATGAAACTCGATTCTCGCAACATAAAACATGACAAAGCAACGGCATAAA
Source organism: Aromia moschata (assembly GCA_029963805.1). Taxonomy (NCBI): domain Eukaryota; kingdom Metazoa; phylum Arthropoda; class Insecta; order Coleoptera; family Cerambycidae; genus Aromia; species Aromia moschata. The sequence goes on along the minus strand of JAPWTK010000034.1, from coordinate 1,664,374 downwards.
AACTTTGGACCCGAACACAAATCTATAAATCTAAAAAAATCGAACTATCTAAAAGTTCTGTTATTTGAACTGTTTAAATAAAATAAAAGTTTAGATGCAATTAAACCATTTCGTTAATTAAATAATAAATGTTGTTTTCTACAGGGCGTACCGGTAATAAAACGACGAATTTAATGCGGAGATTAGTTTAGATTCAAACACTATTAAAAGACGGTGTGTCTAGATTGTTTATATAATTTTATGATTTGTTTTAGAAAGAGTAAGTGTGTGAAACCTCACACGACGCAGCGTGTACGCGAGTAAAAGTAAATATGTGAACCAATATTTACACCATGGCCACAATAAAATTACACCAGCTCGTCGGATTTATTATCCACTATCAAACCACAGAGCTCTGCTGCTAGTCATTAATAATTAGAATTAGTGTATCATAACTTCCCTTCTTGGATCCGTATAGAAGGAGAATTGAAAGTTACAGAACCAAAACGCGTTGCAACGCAATGAGAGCATAATAATACATTTTAATTCTCGACGTTAAAAATAACATATGTATACTGAAGAACAAGAAAATGCAACGCTATGTAAATAGTGTTTTCTTGGATTTATTGTATAACTTTTTGTATATCTCGACGGTAATTATAAATTAAAAAAAAATCTATCCGAATTACAATTGATCCGAATTTCAAATCAAATTTTGCAAAAATTTTTGCAATTTCTTTTTTATTATATATTAAATTTTGCAACAAAATGGCGGAAAAAACTGGATTTTTCGGAAAAAATGACGCCAAAATTGCAAAAATTTTTATTTTTTTTTCCTTTAATTCAGTTCATAACTGAAGGTATAATTTTTTTTTTGATTTGCTTGTTTTAGATTAAAATTGCGACCTAGAGAACGCCCGCCAAAAAAAAAACAGGGTCTGCGTGGACGACGTCTCACAGCCGTCATTTTGTTTAAATTTTTTTTTTTTTCGTGTACTTCAAGGACCCATCTATAATCCTACAAAGTTTCAATTAATTTGAATAAAAACTTCTACTTGAAAAAAAAATTTAGATTAATCATTGAAGCAAATAAACTACTTTTGGCTCCATTCGAGTCTAGCCTACACCATTATAATCAACGAGCCTTGTTGTTGGTTGTAAGAAGAAGCACAGCTTGATTAACAGCTGTCCTTGAAACCGATCTGCAGCAAAGGTATCACTCCCTTGTCGGATATTTTCATGTCGGTTTCGTACAACGAAGAGATCCATCCAAGATACCGTTCGTCGCGTCCCTGGAGTCTCTTAGGGCGACGAAAACCTAGCTGTCTTGCATAACTCCGATACCCAAACCATCTTCTCCATGTTCTCATAACCATCGAAACTGGTTTTCCTAATCTTCTCGCTATGTCATGAAAATTTAAACCCGTTTTCCGCATAACAATAATTCGCTGCTTTTCAAAATTGGATAATTGTATAAACCAACTGGTGCATACTAAGCAAAAAATATATTTTTAGCTTTATATCAGATGCTTTATATATTTAGCTGCGTCAAATTGCAACAACAAATTATAAATTGCATAGTGGAATTATTTCCTTAATTTGGTTCAACGTCTAATAATACGACTAGAGTCGTATGATCTATTACGTTAAGGAAAAAGGACAAATATCCACCACATTCATGTTGGAAATTTTAGTATGCATTACATAAAAACCCCGTCATTTTATATACTGTATACAATATTTTCTCTAAAATCATTTCATATTATAAAAATTTAAAAAAATATAAAAATTCATTGGCTTGTGAAACTGGAGTAGGTACTATCGACGAGTTGGAAAATGTTGTCATGTTGGGTTAGATCGAAAATTGTAAATAAACCTTTGAATAACCATAAATAACCAGTTTCACTTTTTCTACATAGTGGAAAAGTATTCAAATGTAAATTTGTTTCTACGCCCCGAAGGTTCCAATTTTCCTCCAGTATTAAATTCTTATATTGATATCAAAAACCAATTACATCGATACTTTTTCTATATTTTATTTGTGTAATATAACTGCATAGAATCTAATAACCTGGAAAAAGGCACCCTGTATATCGAAAACTATGTATATCGAAAACTAAATATTATAATTAGACATGTTTAAATGACCTTTTTGATTTAAACTTGGTCAGGAATCACACCTAAAAATAAGTATGTACATAACATTAAGTAATATATCTTTTGAAGACGTTGTCCATATTCTCAGACAAGAAAGAGCCCATCAGCTAGATTCATACTATTGTACAGTGAGTTGTAAGCCAAGCCCTAAGCCCAAGAGTGAAATATCCTCTTACCCAAAGGTCATATTGTATGAAGGAACCAAGCGATGAGCATGAAACTTGATGTACAAATACAGTAATAGAAATTATGAATATATATTGGCCCTCTAGGCACAATAATATTAATATCTGGTAGTACCATCTTTTGCATAAAGCACAGAGGCAACACGATGATTATCCCAGACATATTCGATTATCGACAGATCTGGTGAATGAGACGACCAAGAGACTAATCGAAAATGCTGCCGATGGAAGAAAATTCGAGCGTCATGATTCATATGAGGTGGGGCGTTATGTGTTCAAAGTATACAACTCGAATCTGTCGAGCACTCATCATATCACCAATGAATCAGGATTCTGGAATCTCGCTCCCAAATGGTAAATCGTATACTTCGTCGGAGAACACAAGTATCACCATTCACTAACTCAGATCAGAGAACACGGCACTATAATTAGCGTTCACGACGATGTGGTAAGTGGAAGTCGTTTCAGTGTACGCTTTGCTCTCAATCTTTTACCAAGCGACGTTCTATCAAATGGGAAGGTATTTCTCTAAGCCTTTCTGTCGGCTAGTCCATTATCCTTCGTATGCTCGTCTTAATGCTCGATTTTCTAGAGAAAGGATATTGCAAATAACAAAAAACATATTTTTTCAGCTGAATTTATTGAAATACCTACATAATACTTTGGATATAGTAAGTAAATCATTTTTTAACTTTCCTGGAAAATATTTTTTTTTTTGAGTTATGTAATTATTGTCATTTTAGTAACAAACTGTTGTGTCACTTTAGTAGCAAGGGTGCGATTTGTAAAACGTACGTGTTTCCAGCGTGGCGACAAATATTTACATTTAAGCCTAAGGAATAAGAATTTTTATTTAATCCTGGAATACCTAAGTCTTCTGAAACCAGTTTGTTTCAGCTTGTCCTGTCCTGTCTGACAAAGATCGGATAAAGAATGGGACTGCTATTACACTTTATTCTTATACAAAAGCGATACTTTCTAACGCTGCGGAGGAAAACTGGCTGAATAAATAGTTGCACTTGGAATGCAACTTGCTGGATGCTTATTAGTAATATAACGTATGTCCTAAAAGTTCTGGCACAAAATATTTATAGCAGTTTTTTTTTAATGAACAGATTTATTGAAATATCAATTATTTATCATAAACTACATCTTAATGCTTAACTAAACTATACTATCAAATTACGTGAAGCGGCCCATACTCCTCTACCAGACGCAACTTTCTTCGGATGTCTCTCATGAGGCCCTGGACGGAATTCAAGTCAATTTCTCTCAATTTTTCAAAAATTCGACGTCTTAGTTGCTGTTCGTTTTGGGCTTCCCAGCCTCTGTCATAAACTTTCCGCGACAATAAATTCCAAAAATCCTCTATTGGGCGAGCCTGAGACAAGTTAGGAGGATTAGCGTTTTTAGGAACAAAAGGTATGCGGTGTTGACGAAGCCAGTTTGGGGTATCTCTAGAGTAATGACACGATTCTAAGCCTGGCCAAAACATGATATCATCCTCAGCATGATGTTCTTGGACAAACTGGAGCAATTTGGAAAGACAGTTCTCAATATACCCCTGACTGTTCAAAGCTTCGCCTCTCACTCTTCCCACAAAAGGTCGGGATATGCCCCTGTTAGAAATTGCGCACCAGACAAGGATTTTATCGGCAAATGCTTTAGTCTTAAACTTTACATTGTCAGGGCATTCCTCTAGGTTATTTGTATAAAACCCATCATTTCCTTTCATTTCGGAGTTAGCCAAAGTGAAATACTTTTCGTCGTCTAAACCGTCTCGACCCGTCTCAGTTGACGGCATCATCTTGGTATACGTAGAAGCTGCCCTTGAGTGTATTTGGGGCACTTACGTCTTTTTGGATATTTCAGACCATTCCTCTTCAATGTCAACGATACCGTACTCTTAGAAGTGTCATATTGACGAGCCAGTCTCCTTGATGACATCCCAACTTGGTTTCTTGCTCTTCTTGCCAACCGCTCTTCCCTCTGTGCAGTAAATACTCGTGGTCTTCCACTTTTTGGAAGTTTCAATCAAGGTATTCCCTGCTCGCACTCCGCTATTGTTCGATAAATGGTTCTGCGAGAAATATTTTCATTCTCGAATATTCGAAATATTTCAGCTTTGGGTACCCGCCCAACTAAGTTATAGATACTTTTTCTTATTTCTAATTTATACGACATTTGAAAGCATAAACTTCAAAATAAATAACCCTCGACTGACAGTCAACAAAGTAAACAATATTTTGTTACCAAAGGCGACTTGATATTATTTCATTATTGTTAAGATTTAAGTTCATGAATTTTGTGCCAAAATTTTTGGGACATACGTTATTTCCCGACAGAAAACATTCGCTAATGCGCAGGCGTGCATTAAACCTAGGGTGACTCCAGCGTGCAATCTTCGACACAACAACATCATATATGTTGTAACCTAAGCGGGTGGAATGGGGCAGTCAGTGGTGTTGTTAGTAACAGTGCATGCATGTACAAGTACGGGTCAGGAAAATTAATATGTACATGTCACAAACGAATAACTTATATTACGAGTGAAATTTAAAAATAAAATGGCGTTTTTTTTTACCATTTTTTTTGGAGGTTGCGCAACCTGCAAACCTTATTAATAAAGTTGGCATACGGCAGCGAAACATACAGGCCTCTCGCGTAGCATGTCATGGGGGTCGCCTCAATTCATATTTATTTCAGTAGTCCCGTGATATCCGGTGCTGTTGTACAACCTCAACTATACGTAATATGTTGAATAGTGTGATATAATTTGTAGCGCGTCTCATTTTCGCCAAGCTTACTTATCACTTATCACCAATTGCCACTGTCTTCCATACTTTTAGCCAAGAGCGCATATACTTTAGGTATCGTCAGGTTAGAAGTCAATTTCATTAGGTAAGGTGCGGTTAACTTACATAATATGAAGTCTATAACATACAGCTATAAGGGTTTATTAACATTTTTTCTAAGTAAAATTGTTACATGTGCTACTAATGCTTAAGCGATTGTATTTGTAACAAGTAAAATATGTATATGTTAGACGATTTGACCATTTATTTTTTGGCGTTAGCATAACTTTATTTTGATAACCCTAAACGGTTGTGTCCTAATATTGCACAGCATCTGCATTCTAGTATCGTATATAATATATACAGGAGATTGTGCTGAACGATATGAACGTTAGCGATGACGGGGATGCAGTTTGCATATTTTCTATTGCATAAGTTTATTTTAAGAATATCACAATTGAAAACACTGCATTAAAGCTGTAAATATTTTAAGTGGTGCTATGAAGGTTATGGTGCATTAGCCAAGAAAGGGGGTGTGTAACCCCTTTCCTCATGGCTTCTACTTATATTAAAAGGTTTTTTGGTCGTACATTAAGTATATTTTTTTATATATTTCGTATATTTATATTAGTGGGTATTCTCTAGAGTGTGTCCGTTGATGTTAATACATAGTAAAATTAGTAGGTGTGGGATGGTACCTTATTGCATGGTAACGCGATGTAATGTACGACCCCGCCCACTCTCCAACAAGATTATTATTAACCATAACCTACTTGCTATTATATCGCTATCTCTCGCCTTGTCACTATTTCACTATCTGCTAATATCAATGGGCGCATAATGATTAGAATTAAGAAATATTGATGTTTCATTTCTACATTCTACAAAGAACTATAGTAGGGGAGAGTCTGCAACAATGGCCACGCAGGAACAGTGGTCACTTCCGTGCTATATTTTTATTTATAAAAAGTAGTGGTTGCCACCCACTGTAGAGGGGTTCAAGTAACATCCTAAGAATATTAACGGAGCTTCAAAGTTTCTTCTTTTTGTATGAACTTAACTAAATTGACCACATGTAGTAAAATACAACGAGCGGTGAAAATTATGCGTAGCGCATAAATACCTACATATGTATATATCGAAGTGAACTAATAGTGACGATTTATACCTAATACATGTAAGCGTTTATTGATATAACAGTATTTTGATTATATTAAATAGCTTTCGTAATTATCCATTGTTTCAAAAAAATGTAGATGATGGTACACTCGTCAGGTTAAAAGTAGGTATAGTCCTATCCTGAATTGAAAATGATAAATACGCCTGGGGAAAAGCGGTGCAACTTTATGATTCCATGGGCATGCTCGAATAATAACTTTTAGGGATATGTAATAATAAGTGATTAACGTCGCTTTTATATCATGACTTTTTTTATTTACATACACACATATATGTATATAAATAAAAAAAGTCAGGATAATACATGTATGTATTATTTATATTTATTTGTATATTATACTAATGTTCATTTGGTCAGTAATATGTTTTAATTTTTTTGTACTAGCAAACAAGTAATGTTAAAAATATTTAAAAATGCGTCAGAACTAAACAAAAAGCCATCTTTTAATTAAAATATATTAACAACAGGATAAATTGTGGATCTTGAAAATTTAGTTAATTTATTAATTAGATTAATAATATCAGTATCAGTCATTTTCTCATTTTCACGTTTTAGGCATTCATATATGTTTAAAATAATACGCCGACTTTGACAATGTAAGTCTTTATTTTTTTTTAATTCATCATACTCGAGCGTTTCGACATTTTCGGTGGTTATATCTGAAGCTACGTTATTTTCACCCGTTTCGAAAGGCCTCCAGAAAGCCATGTTTATGAAAGAGGTATTGATTAAAAATAATATAAATTTATATATTATAATACATAAATTTATATATAGTATAATTTAAACCTTTTAAAACCCCACTTCGTCATTATTGTACGCGCACAGAATATAAGGCATCAAAACAACGTTTTTTTTGTATAGAGTCGGTCAAAGATAGCGTGGTTATAACCCGTGTTTTACCGCCAACGTAAATCAACTGGGTCGGCTTTATGTGGTATCTCGTGATGTGTTTCCCGTACCTGTGGCGACAATGACCAATGAACTGTAGATTCCGCCCACTTCTGGAGTGACAGGAGCTCGTCAAACAAACGTTGAGTCCGATACGGTCTATAAGGGTAAGGATCAGTATAGAAACGCGTATTTAGTTCCATACAAAGTGTTAGTAAACTGATATATCCTTATCCTACCTCATATAAGTACCTATTTTCAATTTAGAATGGAAATTCTATACAGTGGCCACTACTTTATCATATTAATAAAGGATGACTGCTGTACCACCATTAGAAAGAGGACTATTTAGAATAGCTTTAGCAGGTAAATTATACTCTTGTTTTCTACTCTAGTTTGTCCATGTATAGTATTTGTTAACGATTAACAGTTAAACTACTTCGCTGTATACATTTCTGTTGTTTTTTAAATAAATTTAATCTGCATTATTACTATTATTATTTTTCTGACATATTTTTAACATACTATATATCTTTATTCTAACAAATATGACCCATTTGCATTGTTTTCTATTTTTTAAACGGCAATGGCCACTGTACCATATCCTAATGGCCAGTGTACCATCAGGGTAGGTACAGGGGCCACTTTATTTTAAATTTTTGTAACTCCATAATTTTAGTTAAAATATTATTTTTTTCAGTCTTAGAGAAATATGTAGAGAAGAATGTATAATTTGTGTGTAGAATTTGTGAAACCCTAGTGCTATCAGAATGGAGAAAAAAGGGTTAATCCTGGCTTTTATCACAACTTTTTTAAAAACGTAGCCACTCTTCCAGGCTGTCCCCTACTTATGGTGCAATGGAAAATCGTATGATATTAGCAGAGATCAGACGAGATGACATCTCAGAGAGAGAACCTAATTTCTCGAGAGAGATAAAAGATAACTGCTTTTTAAAGGGTTTAAAGGGCCCTTCGGTCATTGTCGTGAAACCTACAAGTATAACCTCAAAAAATATTAGTTGCTATAAAGGTGTCTTAAACAGTTTATTAATAATATATTTTATTCGGTTTATATTTATATAGCTTATAACAATCGTTTTTCAACAAGAAAGGTTGTGACCTATACAAACTTCCTTCAAACTTCCAGCATGCCTACTTTATACCAATAAGGCTAGCCTCCTCAAAATTGTTGAATTGTAACAATGCTCATTCCGCGGCGACAGCCCAACAAATTATACTATAGATGACTGTCAGGACTACACTAGTTATAGGACTTAGTTGTGTGTCCTAAATAATAAATCCGGGCGTATCTTCAAATATATTTAAAATGTGTTTTAGTTTGAATGCATAGACTAACTCTTCATGTGGTTAATGCGTTTTTCAGTTGTTGGAGGTTTATGTAGTTAGTAAAAACATCTCTCATAGCCTCACAAAGATCTTCGATAGTACGACCTGTGCTTCTGTGTTTTTGATGTGTGGAAGAATAAAATTGTCCTTAATTGTCAGATCTAAAGACATGCAGGAAAATTCACCAATCGGATGTCAGAAAATTCATCCAAATAACCATTCTGCAATACATACCACCAAGGTATATCGTGATATGTACTGCAGAATTATTGTACCGAAAATACCCTTCCGTTTATCGTCACTGATAAAGGGGTGTCGTTCTAATAAATCATTGCTATATCTTTCAGCAGTTAGGGTTTAGTTAAAAATATTGCCCGTTGATTCGCCTTCTTGAAATTACTAGAAAAACAGCAATTTTTGTGGATCTAAAGGACATTCCACAAATTCATGGGGATTTTCTGCGGAATATGTCCTCATGTTCTGTTTATTTAAATATTCTAAAGGCTTCGTCAGAGAAGAAACAGTTATTGAAAATGTCATCGTTGTTAAAATCTTACAAAAACCACTAGCAATACGCTGTTCTTCATACAAAATCTAGAGGCCTGAGTTTGTGGAGCTTGTATTTTATATTTTGATATAACTGTAGATATTTCTCTACTATAGTATGGCATGTTTCTATGGGTAACTGAACTTCTTGTAACAATTTCGCCACTGATTTCTTCGGTTCTTTTTACAGGTCCTCCCCTTTCTGGTTTACGGCTTACTCGTCTAGTTTCACGTGTGTCGTGATTAGGTATATATGATATGTATTTATTATTTATTTGCTTGATTTACAAGCTATTTGTAACTGGTTATAAGAACAAGAAATTGTTCACGGACCTTCTGATGTACTCAGTCGATCAATACTGTACAATAATATTTGTCGAATATTATTGTAAACAATATATTCGTCGTATATTGTCTGTAAGCGATCGTGGTGTAATGCACCAGCTGAGCGAGCTCAAACACAATCCAAAGCTGATCTGCACCAGAGGAAAGCTCTGAATATAATAGGATTAAAAGGGAGTAGTATTTTTCGAGCTCCTACTGCGGAAACAGACGATCGATTCCTATTTGTATTGTCGCCAACTGGATGATTTGAATACATCTCTTGCGGAGAGGCGGCCATAACTCATCAATCGCAAAGGCGTAGTGTTCTACCATGACCCTATACAAGTTTGGTGACTCGCCAAAACTTCCTGCAGCTTGGATGGGAAGTCTTGCCTCATCGTCCTTACTCATCGGAACTTGCCCCATCAGATTACCATTTGTTTCGTTCTTTGCAGAACGACTTGAATGGTAGATCGTTCGATTCTAATGAGACCATCAAATAGCATCTCACCCAGTTCTTCGCTGGAAAAGAGCGGTCCTTCTACGAGCGTGGAATCATGCAGCTCCCAGAAAGATGGCAAAAGATACAAATGGGCAATACATCATTGATTGAACTTTGTTCTATTATTAATGAGCCTTGAAAATCATCCAAAAAATGCGTCATAACTTTTCCTACAACCTAATAATTAAATGAAACATGTGTATTGGTCGAAGAGGAGTTGTAGAGTGTAAAGTGTAGTGTCCCACACGGTCTCCGGACCACACAGCTCTTGACTTTTGTAAACTTTGGAGGTATTCAAAATACAACATATTTACGACAAGGGCAATAATCTTGCGGACCTCTATCACTATCAATAATGAAGCACGTTCTTAGGAATTTCAAACATGACTGATTTCTTGTTCAGAAGCAGAAAAGCTGCAATTTGGAAGACTAAAATCGAATATAATAATTTGTTTTTGTTAGTACACGAATGCTCGAAACTGTTTAAGATATTTATTTTGTCTAATTTTAAACAAGTGTTAAGTTATGTATGTATGTTTAAAACTTGAAACTGTTACGTGTTGATATTATTTATAGAATCTGTTAATTTGTAAATGTTAACTATAATATCTATTAATTTACAATTGCTTTGTAAATAAATAGTTCCTGATTTGTAAGTTTTCTCAAGAAAATGTAGCTCTGCTATAGTCTTTCGCAACGCCATGCACCAGATTGAGTTGCATTCAAATCTCCTTTAAAGGTATAACTGAGTAACAACAAAAAAATACTTGATTAAGAAACGCGTACAATAATGGCGCTAAACGATATATTTAAAAAAAATATGCGGATAAATTATTTTTGAAACATTATACCTACATACACCCACACAGAACCAACTGTATATTATTAGTGAACTCATAAAGAACAAATCCCTCTGCACCCTCTGCATACAATTAACTATAACAACGATTTAAAGTAAATAAATAAATACGCGTGTCTAAAAATAAATAGTTAAATAATTTTATAGCAAATATTTCTGTCCAAACAAAATACATTAAATTAGGTATTTATTTTTTATCGCTCCACATATAATAATCAAACTACCAGCAATAAAACAAATTAAATGATTATTTTGTCTTTTGTTAATTATTTGGGTTTTACTAGAAAATACAATTCGAGTTTAATTCTATTGGTTTAGAAATATCTAATTTAAATCTAAAAAAATATAAATTCAATAAAAATGTATAAAGCCGTTGATTCATCCTTAATAATAAATAGTAAATCACTGGGTTACGTTGTTATATAGGTATTCTAATGGAAATATTATTTAAAGCTCATCTTTCAATAAGCGACCTCCAAAAATTCGAGAGTATCTACCGCCTGCCTTAAGGCTCAGTTGTAAATGTAAGGGACCGGCCAACAAAATGTTGGAAACTTGTTGATATTGGTGTTGGCAACATGTGTCCAGTCGACTATCATCAAGTTGATGGATACTTGGCAATATCGGGCGGTATGACATCAAAGAAATTTGTTGCCTGTTCCTTGTATCCGTGTTTTCCGCTTCAAAAGGAAAACATCGTTCAGTATGTACGGTGGCCGGTATTGTCAACAAGTGGTGCAGAACCTAGTAGTGGAACCTAGAACTAACTTCTCAATAAATCTTCTTTGTATATTACACACTAGTTCTATTGAAAATAAATTAATAGCAAATAGTTAATGTGTTTATTATTTATTTACTTGACAGTATCCTTTAAGAACTACAATGAGTTGCTCTATCCAATAAATTTGTTGTCAACTCCGCCAACAAGTTCCCAACATTTTGTTGGCCGGTCTGTACTTATCTTAATAGAATTAGTACCAAAAACCGATAAGAAATAAATTAATGACTACGAGAAATATGTAGAAGGCACTGTATGCAGTTTAATCCCCCCTTTAAGGCTTTAATGTTTTTGCTAAAGACTCTAACACTCTACCAAAGACAAACCAGTTATTATTTTCCTTGACATGCTCCACTGACAATTTTCGATATAACCACGTTTTATGGCCCATGAGTTACGAACGATGGTTTTCAAAATATCTATTTCTTCTTGAATATTGCTTTTGATGTCCATATTATCGACAGAGAAATCTAAAATAAAAATGAGAATTAAAAAAAAATCTAACAAAAAAACAACTATTTTGATGCCTTCTTACTCAGAACGACTTACAAATTACAAGCCATTTTTAAGAGTGAACATCTAAAATCTGTTCCATTCAAAAGTTATGGAGTGTACCTTTGCAGACACCGTTATATTGCATACATTCATAATGGTAAAATTTTAAACCGAGCACATAAAACAAGCCGCCTGTGTTGTCCTTTCCAATTTAAAAGTCATTGTGAACAAATAAAAAATGGTCAAAATCATATTTTTTGAGTGATACTGCAAAAAATAATAAACTGTAAACAAGTACAAAAGGAAATTTGTTCAGAAATATCAAAGGACCCCACACAAACCTTATGGAAATTGGATCCCTATAGAATTGGTTGAAAATTTAGTATAACGTACTTCTTGACTTCCTGATCAAAAGTTGTCATAGGCTTGAGCCTCTGCTATGAACAGTTTTCGAGATAGGAATGGATAAAGAGCAAGATATTGCCTATGTGGCGCTTTTCCACATTTCTCCCTTCAAACTCGATCTATTGATACTGCAAAAAGCTGGAATGCATTCACCCCTAGAATTGTAAAATACTTACTAGAACTCCAGAATCCTAAAGTCAAAGTCTGGCTTTGAGGTTAGGATTCTAGTGTTCTAGTGTGCAGTCTTTTATGATTCTGTGAATGAACGCAGAAGGCTCCAAAACCAAACTGTTAGTGTTTAGGAACAGATGTCACGAGTAATTAAGTTTTTAGGGGTTAGGTATTTGAGGTCAGACTTTGAGGTTATTGTTCTGGGGTTCTAGTAAGTAGTCTTTTACAATTCTAGGGGTGAATGCATTCCAGCTTTTTGAGTGTGCAGTTGGATTGAGCTGAGCTGAGCAATAAATGTTAACAGAAACACTATTAAAACTGTGTTTACTACTCTAACGTCAATAGAGGCCTGAATACGGTGCCTCACGTTTCCTGCTCGTGTATCAATGGCATTGAGATCCGTTGTATTCCAATATTCTACTGCTGCCACTCGTAATTCTTGTAGTGTTCTTGAAGCATCCTGCCGAACCTGAATGTCTTGTTTGATACTTGCTCAATAAGATTTAGGTCTGAAGAATCAGTGAGTCAGCGAATTCTAGTAATATGTTTGGCTTACAAAAAGTATTATACTTACTTGCATTACTTATTTACATTATTCATTTCTGGCAAGGAATTTTGTAACAGAAAGCTTTGGAAATGGACTTGGCAATTGATGGATAGGAAGAGCTGGCCAATCGAGTGGCCCGCACACTCACCGAAATTAACTACCATGAGGTATATTAAGAATATATGCTACAATCCTATTCCGCAAACCCCTGAAAAGTTGCGCCGAATCATTGTCAGAAATTTTCAAGGGATTACTCAGAAATTAAAAAAGATGTGAATGGTAGACTTGAAACAGGTAAAATAACATTTAAGTTGTTTTCTTTTAGTTTATTCGTATATTTTTAGTTTTTGATTAAACAAAACTAATCTTTCTTAAATTCACCTTGTTAGTTAGTAAAAATTTCAATTGTAGATCCTTTTCAATTAAAATGAAATAAATGATATTTTACATATTTTTAAAAGTACAAAAATAATATATTTAAATAACTACAAAAATACGTGTTAAGCATAATACGGTTGTTCCAGCCAACTGTACTTTTATGTTTGAATTAATCATATTCAAAATCTCCCTGTATGGTTGTAGCAAATATTTAACAACACGTAAAAACTTTTTGAAAAAGTTAATCAACTGGTAAAAACCACATCCTTGTAAGTTCGTTCTGTAAGAGATATTTACAATCAAGGGTCAGAATCTTCTGGGCCGTTCAAACACAATGTTTTTAAAAACTAAATTACTACCCATTTTGAAAGTAAAGTGTAATAAACTTAAATTTTTGGAAAACGAAAGATTGCAGTTTTTGTTTGGTGTAAACAGATATAGGGTATTTCATTTAAAATAGTAGCGAATTTTAACGTTGAAGTTGACCATATTTCAAAAACACCGTGCAGTACAAGTAACAAGTTTTTAACATAGCACGAAAAAAAACATTTTGAAATACTTAAACGACTGGCGAAAACTGCATCCTTCAATGTTCGCTCTGTCAAAAGATATTTACGATCAAAATTGGTCAGAATTCTCTGGCCCACCCGGTATATTAGTTATGGTATGCCCTTGTCTACTGAACAAAATTATGTATTTATTAAAAATACACTATTTATTAAAAAAAATGTCCTTTAAAAAAATATAGAAACAGTTTCTGAAAAATAGTTCTACAGTGGGTTCTTCTTTAATTTTGTACCCTTCTTTAAAATGTGTATTTTAATAAATCAATTACTTTTGACACACGTATTACTAAAATTTTAATTTTTATTTTCTCTAATAATAATGCAATTATTATAGTGTTTGATGTTCAAACAAAATTGCGATAATGAAGTTCGTAAAATCATTATAATACTATTTCTAAATAAGTGTGTAGCGCATTAGTTGCATCTGGAAACTGCTGCTGTCGAAAACAGCTCAACCAAATGTGCATCTATTAATTTCATTCTCACATTATGCTATTTAAGAAACATTTATTGCTAAATTGTTTATTTTCTAATCATGGCCTTGCGCATTAAATTAAACTAATAACTTCGCACGTTCCGTGGCATTTTATAAAGGCCGTTAAAAATTGCCACATTTTTATAATTAGAACTTGTGAATGCTATACTCGTAATCTGGGTCCGCCGTTACAATCTTCTGCGATATTTGGAGAGCCTCAGCGGTAACGATTATCACTAATTGATTTATCTGGGTGGATTTTATTTGTTATGAAAATAAGCTAATTTTAGAGCGGTGCACACACGTTTTTCCTCTGAATAATTTTCAGTAAACTGGGTGCGAAGAGATGTGACCGCGTTTAGCGTAAACAGATCGGCGTCTGCTTAGTTTCGTCGTCGATCTCGAACATTCCTCATCGCTGCGCAAATGCACAAAAAATGCAGTTGCAAAAACTGCACGCAAATGCAAAATGCGCCGCAACACGGCCAGCTAACGAGCATGTGTAAACTGGATCGGTCTTCCGGACGCGAGAACCTATTTTAAAATGTAACTATACCGTTACGAGGAGACCACATAATTTGCAAGTTGTTTTCAGCAGTCGGTTTTTAGGCGCCACCATTAAAAAATTTAACGAGATATACGTTCAGAGTGAGTGTAAAAGTCGGGAATAGAATCTATAATTCCGTTTGTTTGGCGTCTGAAAAAGAGAGTCGCAGGACTGGCCGTTTTTTTTATTGTCGTCTGTTTGGAGTGAAAAAAATATTTTTCGTTTACTATCAAAAGAACTATCTGGTCATTTTTGTTGGCAGCCCACATGGTTTTGACGTTTTTAAAAATTTTCCTGGAAATATAAAAAACTGGTCTACTTATAAGAATTACATGCGTTTTTCATCTAGTTAAAGAAATGACAAGGAATACCACATAATATTGTAAAAATGACTCCATCAGTCCATTTTAGCCTTTTGTATCTGTTACAAAAATTCGTGTGGAAGTAATACGTTGATTTTCCTTTTTATCCAGTATTTTCCCCTGGACAAAAAAACAATTACAATTTTTTATGGTTTTACAGATACGGAAAGATATCAAAACATATCAAAACATATCAGTTAAAAACTATTAAAACATAATCTCACTGTCTGTTGATGATAGAAAAGTTTTTGTTTTGAACAACTTTCTGATCGCATCTTAGCTACATTTAATATTACCCTCATTACATCATTATTTCATTCATGTTATCATTGGTTACACCGCCACATACAAAAAAAAAAAAACAGAAATTACACTAGACCAAACCGCTATATACAGTCAGCAATGAAAGTATTCATACACTATTTTTTGAAGGTTGCTTAAATTCTAATAATTTTTGTACTACAGAATTATTTTTTTTATCTCTGATAGGATTACACTTCTGCGTCTAATAAACTGAAGTTGAAGATGGTATATCGATTGTGTGAAAATATAACGCTCAAAATGTAAAATTGCAATGTGTTCAAAAAACCGTGAATAACTCAGAATATCCAGGTCGCCGATGACGGGTATACCTAGGGATCATCTTTTGAAGTTTATCTCGAGAAGTTTAGCCTAATTTTATGAGGATGGCTTTTGCGGTAGTTTTCAAGGCCTAGGATCACCGGGGTCGAGAAATTCGACCGGATTCCTCGGAGTGACCCCAGGTATGCCCGTCATCGGCGACTTTGTTATCCAGCTTCTGGGAGATGATCTCAGGGTTGACCATCATCGGCGAGCATCCGTGTCCTGAATATATGTAATTCTGAACCGCAAAAACGAATGCTAAAGCCATCTCTAAGAAATTCGACCTAATTTCTCGAAGATGACCCAGAAGTATACCACATCCAGGTCTAAAATTAACCGTAGATTATTATATTGTCACTAGTCATAAGTAGAGCTCGTGCGCGCGCGGAGTGTAACAGGACCGTAGTCAGTTAACGAATGAAAATATTAATATGTTTACATAAATTATGTGGCAACATAGTACTATTTTTACCAAATAGTACGGTTAAGTCAAGGATAAAATACCCTATATAAATTAAGATAACACGTAACAATGGCAACACTTACCCGATAAACGTCAGTGTTGAGACAAGTTTCCCATGGCAGGTTGGCGGTGGTTAAAACATATTATTATGTGCTTTTCTAAGTGTTCTGGAGTGAAACGACGACGTTTATCACTTAATATTAACTTGTGTATGGAAAAGGACCGTTCAACGTCTACTGCTGACAATGGACCATGTATGGACCAACTAAAACTTTACATATGTTTTCCAAAATGAAATATCCTGGATTTTTTTTAACACGCTTTGCAATTTTTTTTATAGTATTACTGACTGGGCGTATATTGGCGTCGTATATATTTTTTTGTACATCACTCATTATTTCAAATTGTTCCTGTAGGGAGAGTCCATGTGACTCTAATATCCTTATTGCACGGACTAGGAAACCATATTGTCTATTAATATAATGTATATCATTGCGAATATTTTGGTCCTTCAGTAAGTCCTGCAATGCATGTATGGCGCTGCTGTCACTATGATTTAATCTATAAATAACTTCTTTTATGCCATCGAAATATGTATCGTAATATGCTACGGCTTCTAACCAAGTACCCCATCTAGTTATAACTGGTTCGGGAGGCAGAGGTGTGTCTGGTAAAACCTCCCTAAAAACGTCCCTTCTTGTAGGCGCCTTAATAAAAACTTTTTTGACAGTTGATATAAAAGTCTTTACTAAAGGTAAACTGTCCCTTACTTTCTCAGCTATATATAGAACGGGCCATATATAATTAAAACAGTCATTAACAAAATTTACGATCGTTTCGTGATTAGTTTTATCCTTAGAACTTAATATTTCTGGTTATTCAGGATTCTCATTGAGGACAACATCGCAATTTTACCTTTTTTACTGATATTTTTGTATACAATCGACCTATCACCTTCAACTTGGGCTTATTATATGTAGAATTCCACAAGCTGTTATCCTATCAAAAGCAAAAAAAAAACAATACTGTAGTATAAAAATTATCAGAATTGAAGAATTATTATTAGAATTGATCAAAAAATGGGTGTATACTTTCGTTGCTGACTGTATACAAATGCGGAAACGTGTGACACCGATTTTGAAAGGTATTTCAAATCTCTCTTCAACGGTATATCTATTCAACTCAAAATAAAGCTAATTTTTTTAGGTCAGCGATGACAGCGCCCTCTGTGTGGTGGATCAAGTGACGTATGTTACTTTTATGTTAGGAAGTAGTAAAAGTAGAACAATTTTAACTGTTTTTGCACAATGTGATGGATTTAAACCGACTGCGAATTCGGATTCAGCGACCCAAAGAACATTTGAGTATGGTGGTGTAGTCTACTGTTATTTCCACACTGAATTAGTGAACATAGTGAATTGTACAATGTGTACTCATAGTATACGCTTGTGTAGTGACTATAGTGGCGCCGCGTAGTGGTGAGAACGTGTCAAAAATTAAGTGGTGAACAAACTTCATCACGCCGATAAACTACGATAAACAAAGATTCAAAAACAATTTGCACAAAACACGTAAAATGCACAAAAGTGGTGTAAAAAATACTGGGCAAGCTTGTTGCGTCCCGGGTTGCACTAATCGTCGAAACACAAACCCGGAATTACACTTTTATTCATTTCCAAATCGCCCATGGGAAGTTGAAAGAAAAAAGAAATGGCTCATTTCTGTTCGACGTAAAGAGTAAGTCAAGTAATATTCACAGGTTTTAAATAGAAAACTTTAATGCAGTTCATCTGTAATTCTGTAAGTTTAGGTTAGGTTTAATGGTTGTCAAAATATGTAGATAATTTGTTTCAAAAATTCTGCGTTCTTCTAAAAACTTTTTTTAATTCATAACGCATAATTTCCTGTAATATTCTACAAACATGCAAAATCATAGCAGCATTACATCTGTTGCTAGGATCTCCAATACATGTCATATTCATTAATTTTAACCTCTTTCATATTTATTATTATAATAAAAACCTAGTATACCTGATTATACCTATTTTCCTACTTTCAAGTGCTATGAGCTCCTGGGGTTTCCCCTTAAAACAGTTCCAATCAATTTTCGACTGTGTACGTCAACCACTTCTTTCACGTCACTTACTACATACGTGAAAACTTTTGTAAAACTTTCAAGCAACTTTTTCCCTTTGCTCAAGCTTTTTTTGCGGAAAATACTTGTATTTACAGGTAAAAAGCCACAAGTAATTTCAATTATCATTTTATTTGGAGAAATAACACTTAATTTTACACAAAATCACTTAAATGATACACATGTGTAACACGTTAAATTGGGAAAATTTTAAATTCACAACTCACTTATTGACGCGGTGAATCCGCGAGATGGCGCGGCGGTCTCTCCGAGAAGCGACTACACAAGCGTATAGTCTCACGGGCTGCTGCATATGGGCACATGACAGTAGATCAGTTCTTGTTCTCGTCAGAAACAATGAGACATCAGCATTACATTCAAGAAATTGTGGATTTTCATATTATACGAGGAGTGCCCAAATAGACTGTAATTTTCCAATATAGTCTCCCTCATTTTCAACGCACAAGTTATATTTCCGATAATTTTAGGAGACATCCAACATATTTTATGATTCATGCAATACAACTTTTTTCAGACAATTCTTCAAGATAATTTTATTCCAAACATACGGAAATCATAGGGGCTGAAGTCCGGACTACATGGAGGGTGTTGAAGAAGAGCCCATTTTTATTGTAAGTTATAACTTAATCCCGTGCATCAGATAATACCAACATTTGCATTTGTTTTTATATTATTATTTGAACATCCCTCGTACCATTTGGAATATGAATCAGTCCATCAGTTCATCAAAATATTTCGCGTCCATATGTTGGCATAGCCATATTGAATCATCGACACAATGCAGTTGATACCTTACCCATCATAATATTTTGCACGGCCCCGGTACGGCTCCACTGCTCCACGCAAACCTTACTAGACTCAATTACAACAAGAACTAACTGAAAGTAAGTAATTTATCCATTGTATTGGTTAACTATTAAGTACCATTTGCTATAAGATTGAATAACCTAACTGATAAACGTATTTGGGAAGTAAATTATTGTGTGTTAAGTGAGCAGTAACACATTCAGTTTTACACATTTTCTTATCTATGTAACAATATACGTTACATACATTTGTAATGTTTGACTTTCCTAGTTCTGTTCTAAGTGCGTTCCACTGGAATTAATCACTTAGACACGATTCTATCAGTTAAATGCACACACTGCAATTTTCAAGGTAAATATGCTTATTTGTGCACATATTTAAACGCACTAATGCTCAAGAAGTAAATTGATTGGAATGATCTTTTCACGCGTGTTGAACAACGCACGTAAATGTACGTTTAGCTTTATAGCTAAAGCATACAACTTATGTATATGAAGAGGATACCATGTCCATACATACATACATATGTTAAGTATAATCTGAACAGTATCAATGTTAAAAATAGTAAAATCCATAACGTGTTCGAACTTTTAACAAAATACATACAGCGTGGCAAAAAAGTCGTGCATAATGCTTATAACATTTTAATAACATTGTATATGAAAAAAATGTCTTGCATAAAAGTTTTTCATCAGTTTATTTGCCATATGTATTTATATCAACATGAAATAATTTTGTCTTTTCAAGTTGGGATGCAATAGAAACCAACTTTATTTTTTTAAATGACAACCCGTAGGCTTTTTCTATGTACACTAAAAAATTGATATGGTTACATAAACAAATTTTATCAAAAAACACATTTAAAATTAACTCTTTGAAACTAATATAAAAAAA
The DNA here is from genome assembly GCA_029963805.1 of Aromia moschata. Taxonomy (NCBI): domain Eukaryota; kingdom Metazoa; phylum Arthropoda; class Insecta; order Coleoptera; family Cerambycidae; genus Aromia; species Aromia moschata. The sequence goes on along the minus strand of JAPWTK010000034.1, from coordinate 1,643,942 downwards.
GATAATCAAACCTACCTGTGAAGTTAAAATGTTCTCGTGCTGTTTAAATCATAACATACGTCATTTTTCATTTTCTGTATTTGCGTTTTTACTTCAACATTAAGCCCGTAAACAAATTTCAAGTAACTGGCAGCGTTAAAGATTCCGCTATATCAAGTAGACCTAGAAATGTAACCGAAGGAGATAAAGTAAGATAAAGGATATCTTGCTTTCAATGTGCGAAAATCCAATCCAATCTTCCAGGGTCTTGGCACCTACTTTTGATGTTTCTCACCAGTCAGTTAAAAGTTTATTTATGCAAGAACATTTACGTCCATACAAACTGCAACTTCACGAATTAAACTAGAATGACTTCGATAGAAGGGATGCGTTTTGTGAAGGCATGGTGGAAAGATGCAATAACAATAATAACTTCGCAAGAAATAACCTTTTTTCAGATGATGCTACATTCAATTTAAATGGTGTTGTTAATTGACATTATAGCCGTTACTGCTCAAGTCAGAACCCTCATTGGTTCCAAGAAGTACTACCCACAATCCCCAAAAGTTAATGTTTGTTCAGGTATTGTTGGAGGATGTATTGTTGGACCTTTCTTCATGTATGGAAGTTTGAAAAATATTTAGATCTACTAAGAAGTCACATTATTCCATCTTGCATACTATTATTTCCGGATGAACATAGGGGCACCACCACAATTTCCAAGACGCTAGAGAGGCAGAAGAAGCCAGCGCGCTCCTCGGATCTAAATTAATTCAAAAGTCAGATCCGGATTACAATCTTATTAGATTTCATCTTGCATGAGGGTGACATATTTGACAGCAATGCCGAAGAACGGCAGTTTTTTATCGTCCTGTAGTGCATTTCCTCCTCTCGCCTGAACCTAATTCCTGGCGAGGATGGCTAACCCATTACAGAGAAGTGTGACTTTACTGTAGGCGAAATACCGTAGTGACCAAAAAAAGTTCTTGAGTATGTTCAGTTGTTAAATGGTCTAGTTTGTATCTCGAAAATGAAGATAATATACACACCTGTACATTATAAAAACAATGCAATAAAACATTATGGGATTCGATATCATCCACTAAGCTAATAAGAGTAATAATCCATGTAATAACTGATTATAACAATAGTTCGGAACACTCTTGACAATAAGGATTACGTATTTGTCAAAATTTTCCTTTCGTGAATATGATGCAGAGTTGTCTTGGAAAATAAGGAAAAATGGGCTTAGAAAAAAATTTAAAACCACTGTCCATAAAACAGTTAGGTACTCAACTAGTAGAAAATTTGACAGGTGCTATTTGTAAACACCACGCATAGCCACAAATGAGTAACGTGACCACCTACTACTTCCAAATAAAGGGTGGGCCATCTATTGGTTTCTTTTTAAACTGAGTGTTGTTTTTACATTGCCGACACTGACGCGCTTGACATTTGACATATATGTGGTGTCTAACCTCTGCTGTAAGAAATCGATCGTTTTACGCTTGAACAATGTTGAAAAAAAAATTTTGGTCGAAATGAAGCTCCGTCAGAGCCTGGTGTAAGAAAGTGCTTAAGGAAAGTTCATGAAACTGGCATGCTTATGGAAAAAAAAAACAACCACCGGCAGCTAAAACAGAAGTCATACACGTGCTCGTCCGGTGCGCACAGCTGAAAGAATTGCTGCTGTTGCCCAAAGTGTGCGTGAAAACCCAAAAACCTCAACTCGTCACAGAGCACAACAACTTATTGTCAGTCGCACTCCTCTGAGGAGAATATTGCATAAAGACCTCGGATTATTTGCTTACAAGTTAAAAGTTAAAACTTACTCAAGAGGTAAAGGAAAATAACCATCCACTTCGTTATCGCTTCTCCGTGTGGGCTTTAAATGAGTTTGAAAATGACCGATTTCAATCGAAAAATCATTTTTACGGACGAAGCTCATTTTCATCTTGGAGGACATGTTAATAAATAGAACTATAGGATTTGGGGTTCCGAGAATACATACATACTGCAAGAGTGACTGTTTGGTGTGGGTTTTTGAGTGGTGGCATCATTGGTCCGTACTTTTTTTCAAAATGAAGATAGTAACAGCGTTACTGTAAATGGAATGCGTTACAGAGACATGTTAACTGATTTTTTGTTGCCGCGATTGGACGATTTGGACTTGGACGAGCTTTAGTTCCAGCAGGATGGAGCAACGTGTTACACAAGCCATGAAACGATCGATCTTTTGCACGCTAAATTCGGTAACTGTGTTATCAGCCGTTTTGGAGACATTAATTGGCCATCGTGCAGCTTCGATTTAACACCGTTGGACTATTTTTATGGGGACATGTTAAGGACCGTTGTTACTCCAAACAATTGACGCACTGAAGGAAAACATCGATCGAGTTATTCGTGCAATAGAGACACAAATAATCGAAAATGTACTGCAAAATTGGGTGAAAAGAATGAACTACTGCCAATCCAACCGCGGCGGCCATTTAACTCAAATTGTTTTTCATAAATAATGGGAAGGCATACTTTCTTGAATAAAGCAACAATCATTTAAAAATATTCAACGACGTAGTTTTAATAGCAATTTTAAAAGAAACCATCTGATGGCCCAACCTATATGTTCTCATTCTTCTTTTCACAGTATCGAGAACATTGATGAGCACTGGGATGGAGTCGTTAATCTTCTGAAATTTATTTGTAATTCTAGCCCATAGGTCTTCTAAATTATCGCAAAGGGTTTTGAAAATCTAGTTTTTAACGTGTGGCCATAAAAACAATTCGCACTATGTGAGATTGCAGGACCGTGATGGCCACCTAAGTGGCATATTACGACTAATGATGCGGTTTCCGAAAAAATCAAAAACTATTACTGGTACTGTTAGAAAAGAGAAATTTTGGTTTGATTTGTGCATAATATTTTGCCCATGTGGCTACATGGGCAAAATATGCCTTTCGTTGAACGTGGTTAGCAATATTCACTTTAGACGTTTTTAATGAGAAGAAATGCACAAAGCTTACTGGTTGTTGCAACGTACGCTCAAGCAATGAAGACAGTCGGTGTTCTGAATGACACGATGTACTTATTAAACTGTTCTCTTCTTGCTCATGTCCTTCCGTCAATGAGATTATGGATTACGAGTCCGACCCTGCCTTGTAACACACTTTCCGGACCCTAGTAATAATTCAAGAAATGCGGGATCGATTGCATGACATATTTTGAGCATGTTTGTTTTTTTATCTTGCGATAAGTTGTATATTAACTTTTTTCATCGAAATGTTCATATTGCTGTTCCAAAAGTTAGGGACATTTCCCCAAAAAAATAAGTATAAAGTAGTTCTGCATTCGAAAAAAGACATCCTGATGATTTTAAATTTTTTAATTTAGCAGGTACTGAATTTAATTTGACTACTAATGTTGCCGGCGAAGTACCTCCGCTACACAAAACATGGCGAGTAATAAATTCGTTAACTTGTAGCCCTAACCTTATAAAAAGCAGGAAAATCGTTTTTAAGTTATTCCCTCTACTCCTCGCCGATAAATTTAAAATTATAATTAGGAAAGTCGGAGGCTCGCATCTCCTCCGGCTGGATGGGCTGAAAATCCGGGCGAACGCTCCCCGGAATAAGACGAGACCGAATCGCTCCGGAGATAAAATAGCTATCTTTGTTAAAGACACCAGCTGTAATGTTCGGATAATACAATGCATATTATACAAAACATAATATTATTGTTCCTTAAAACCTTAAACTCCGTCCTCCATCTGCAGTATTTCGTAATTTTACTTTTTAATGGGATATTCGGAATCGTACATTTCATCTTGAACGTATTAACAGTGGATTTGAGACACAGGAATCGCATTAAATCCGCTAAGGAAATCAAAAGTAAACTCTCTAAAAACTAAACATATAATCCCCTGTTACCTTTATTTAGACCTTTTTTTAATACAATTACTTTTATTATCATTAAAATTATAATTGAAATATAAATAAATATTTTATTATATTATATTAATGTAAATAAATATTTTTTTATTTACTATTCAAAGGAAGAATGAAACCAAAAAATATTTTCATGACATGACAAATGACTAATACTTTGATTTTAACAATATTCGATTAATATCAACCCTATATGTAGCAAAATATACATATTTTCCTGATATTCAAAAGAGAGCTCTGTATATACAATGTGTAAATAACTTGTTAAAGAATAAAATTCAGTAATTCCAAAATTGTAAATATTTCACAAAAACGCTGAAACTGATACGGTAAACTATGTATAATGTTTTAGTGGCTCCAAATTTGATTTATTTTACATACCTGTGATATCACCAGTTTATAGTTATGACCTTATACGCACATTTTTTTTTTTAAATAAGAGGTGTGTAAATTAAGTAATGAGACAACATAGCACCCAATTTTTTGTTTGCACCCAATTTGCACCCAACACTTTTGCAAGACCTCAATACGCCTTCGGAGACAGTGTTTTTTCAAAAGCCCAGGTTTTTTCGGTGATTTAAGGCATTCTCAGAGGGAAGAGAGTCGATTGAAGATGAACCACGCAACGAAAGGCCTTCATCTTCAAGAATCGATGAAAATATCTATAGAATAAGGGATCTGGTACGTTAAGATCATCGGTTGACGACAAGAATGATAGGGTAAGAGTTAAATTTGAATCACACTACTGCTCATCAGATTTTGACTAACGAATTGGGGATGAGAAAAATCTACGCAAAAATGGTTCCAAAAAACCTTTCGTAGGAACTAAAGGATATCAGGAGAGAAAGGTGTCTTGACTTTTTGGAATCGATTGAAAATGGTCCTAATTTTATAGAACGTGACATTACTGGTGATGAGATTTGGGTGTTTGAGTACGACCCGGAAACCAAGCGCCAAAGCATGGAATGGCACACCTCAAGCTCTCCAAGACCCAAAAAAGCAAGAATGAGCAAGTCGAAGATCAAATGCATGCTGATTTGCTTTTTTGATAGCCAGGAAATTGTCCACAAAGAGTTGTCCACATAACCGCTATTTCCATCTCTTTCGTTCATAGCCAGATTTGATGACGTTTTTTTTTTGGATGTCTCTTTATAGCATTGAAAGTATATTTGTGTAAGATTGTATATATTTCTTCAACTGTCATAACATCTTGTAAATAAAAACGGTTAATAAAAACGGTTGTACTTTTGGAGTGAAAATGCAAGTTTTAGTCAGAGGAAAAATAGCGGGAAATTGAAAATTTTCACTGTACTTGTTGTAACTTGCAAGTATATTAGTAAAAAACACTCCCGCATTAAGATCACATATATTCCATTCATCTTAACATTAAGAATAATATGATGAAGAGAAATATAAGTGAAACTCCTTGCCATACGAACCCAAAACTAAATTATTATTTAGCATATTTGTTTTTTTTTTAATATAGTCTTTTTTAATATAGTTTTTTTTTAATAATTTACAGAAGTAAGAGATGTTAAGTTAAAAGGGAGCTTGATATTTACTGCTTTTTTAGGCATTCTTACTGTCACTATAATAGAATTCAAAAGAAATCTGTATTTACGTTTAGTCAATATCTTGTTTGGGCGATTAAATCCTCAAAGTCACAGGACCAACAAAAATATGGGTTGAGTGAGAGGTGAGTATGATTTTCCAAGTCAAATGGACCTTCTAAACAGAAACCGAAGCTTGGTTTATATCCTCTGGTGTTTCCCTAGGTGAGAAAAGTCCTTAGAAAACCCCATAACATGGAGGTATATGTAGCGGATGATAAAGTTCGTGACCAAACAACCTCGAACCTTTTAGGTTGAGGGTCTGCGAAAGGACGTATTCAGACTCTATACTCCCATAAACTCAATTTCATTAAAAACGATGTATGTATCTTGAAAAGATGACCTCAAACTCAAGTAACTACAAAACCGAATAACCCCATAATCTGGTATATGCAAGTATGTATACAGATGTTATCTGGGTTATCAGGGTTATGCTGTTATAGAAGTTTGCTTACCCCTGGGTTACAGGGTTTTAGAGTTACAAGATGGCCGGGTAATATGGTGTTACATAAGACAGCTAACACTGAGTTGTATAATTCTAAACGTCTGATTGAAATTCATGTTTCCTCAGAGTTGTGTCAGTTATACTTACTCGCAGACCGTTGGTTATGGGGTTATGAGGGTTTTATTGTTATGGGATTTTGTAGACATGGGATTTTATGATAATAGGGTTGTTAGGTTATGGGTTATTTGAGTATGAAATTATTATATTTCTAGTTCTAAGTTTCTAAGTTGTACTTTTGTATTTTATATTCACCGTTAGTCACGTTCGAACACATTTACATGGGCATTGTGACAGGGGCAGCATTGGAAGAATTTCAATATTATATAAACAAAGTGGACCACTTGAGACATGACAGGAAATTTTGTACCAACAGAAAGTTTTTCATTTGTCATAGCTTCCGGTCAGCTCATCAACCGTAGCTCGTAGCTCAATTCCACAGTAATTAGATGTTGCTACATTTTTTCAAGCATTTTATTCCTTGAGTTTAAGAATTTTTGGCAGAGTTTTCCCGCCCACCAAAGTTGCCGTTCGGGCTCTCCGCCTTGCCACCATCCTCCCTCTATATCTGGGGCTAGTGTCTACAAAACTGTTAGAGGTGTGAAAAAGATGTTTGTAGTACATATCAATTGATAACATCAGTAACAATCACCAAATACAGTTTAATTTATCTAACAGAGTCTATTCTTTTCGTCTTCCTGAATCTGCAGATATTTATATAATTTTGTTTTTAGAAACTCAAAAGCTTGTTGTTGACTGTTTTAATCGAAAGTAAAATTTGTAACGAAATTTTAATTTCGTCACATTCTCTTGTACCAGGTAAGTATCAAGCATTAAAACAGATAAGCATCTATTTAGATCAGTTATTTCATTACAACTCTTATGTTTTTATTACTAAATCAGTTCAGAACAGAGTACTATATAAATGTACCTTATATCATAGATATTGTTATAAAAAAAAAAAAAAAAAAAACAGGCCAAATGATGGTGGATAATACAGTTATATCAAGGCCGGTAGGTATAGCAGTGCATTTTTTGATAAAGCAATATAATTATTGAGCAGTGTATTTTACTTGTATTTTAAATGACATTTATATTTTCCTCTTTATATTTACCATTTCCTGTTCCAACTGATTTTTACCTTTGATTTTTTTTGTTAATTCCATGCATCTACTTTTCGATTCCTCGAAAAATGACACGGATGTTTTGGATTAAATAAAATATTATTTTAATTAAATTCAATTAAATAAAATATTATTTTATTTAACTTAAATTGGCCGCTTTTCATATTCATCAATTAATTTCAAACATAATTCATTGTTCCATTCCATGTTTGAGTTACACACAGCGAACTATCCTCAACTTATCGTCCAAACTGAGCAAATTTACGCGTAAATATTATTTTACGTTTACTAGAAACCGACAGGTGACGGAGCGCGTTCGTACGTGCTCAAACCTTGCGCGAACAATACTTAGCTCCATACGCATTTGAGCAGATTTGCGCACAAACTATTCGTGCGCGCAAATTTGCTCAAATGAATACCTACCTTTAGACGAGCGCTCGAATTGTAAGGTACGTTTGATTTAACGATATATTTTCCGAGTGATTTTAAAAAAAAATCTCTTTATTTTGGTAATCCTTTTGGATTTTTATATTGCTGTTGAGAAACCTATTGTAGAATTATAAATTCTAGCTGTGATTAATCATTTTTTTTTCTTTGGAAAGGGTATCCCCCATAAGTATGGTGAAATGCCCCCCCTTTTTTTTTCTTCGCATGATTAAAGTGTTTCTTAGGGCTAATTATGAAAGGTAGACCGAATTATAGGTCCAACAAATTTTCCTTTCAGCTAGGTATGGAAAAAACCCTGTTTTTTATGTTTTATTTTTTTTCTCGGTTTTTAACTGTCGAAAAAATCTGAAAAAATTCATGTGATTTAAAAAAAATCTCTTAATTTTGGTAATCCTTTTGGATTTTTATATTGCTGTTGAGAAACCTAAATGCCCTCCTTTTTTTATTTTCTTCGCATGATGAAAGTGTTTCTTAGGGCTAATTATGAAAGGTAGACCGAATTATAGGTCCAAAAAATTTTCCTCTCAGCTAGTCTTAGACTCAGCTAGCGGTTTTTAACTGTCGAAAAAATCTGATAAAATTCATAGAGTACAGACAAAAATATGATTAATTTTATGTAAAACATTTTTCTAGCTCATTGAAGGTCATTATGACCTCTAAATAAATTATTCAATCTTTAAAAATCCCATATCTTTTAACCAAAAAAAGCTTCAGGATCAGATTTTTAATATGTTATATTTTTAACTGTTTTTTTACTACCTCAAATTTTTTCAGATTTTTTTGAGTGGTGGGTCATGCCCAAAAAGTGCGAAAAATCAATTTTTTTGTCCGTGAAACGACTTAAAAACGGCTTAAAATCATCATTTTATAGTGTCTGATTTTTTTTCTTGCACTAAAAGGACTCAAATGACTTCAAACAATTATTTAAAAAATATAAAAACTACTAGTTTCGATAAATGGAATTTTTTTTCTTACTATTTTTAGTGAACATATTTTTTTAATTGTTTGAAGTCATTTGAGTCCTTTTAGTGCAAGAAAAAAAATCAGGACACTATAAAATGACGATTTTAAGCCGTTTTCAGTCGTTTCACGGACAAAAAAATTGATTTTTCGCACTTTTGGGCATGACCAACCACTCAAAAAAATATGAAAAAAATTTGAGGTAGTAAAAAAACAGTTAAAAATATAACATATTAAAAATCTGAGCCTGAAGCTTTTTTTGGTTAAAAGATATGGGATCTTTAAAGTTTGAATAATTTTTTTAGAAGGTCATAATGACCTAGAATGAGCTTGAAAAATTTTTACTTAAAATTAATCATATGACTTTTTTAATTTTTTGTATTATATATGAACGGATATTTTGGGTGGTGAATTTTTTTAGGTACGAACAGTAAAGAAACCCAAATTATCAACCCGTTGAACGCGGGATATAAGCTATAGACAATCGATACAGGACTCGTGGTGTCGAAGCCATTTTGGTTTTCCTGTGTAGAAAAATTTGATGGCATCTACGTAGCTACTGGATTCAGAATCACAGGTAAAGTTAATTTTTTTCTTTCGTTGGTTATATACCATAGATTTAGTCAAATTTGCGAAAGAGAAAAGCCTTACCTAACTAGCAAACGAACTATAAAAACTAGCTACAAACATTTTTTGTAGCTAGTTTTGTTGGCAAAATATTCTCTAAATTTCTATACTTCTCCTTTATATAACCTTTTATTTACCTTTATATAACCTTTTAGTATTTGCTAACAATTCTGACTATTCTAGGTTTATTTTTAATCACGAAGATAGCATATAATTTTATAGTTAAAAATATGATGTGTTCCTTTTATAGTGAAAACATGTGCATAGTTTAGAAAACCATACTGAACAACCACGAGTATATCGTATGTGTACATCAGACATCGGCCAGTTATGAAAAATGACAGACAGAAGTGAGACGACAGATAAGAAGCAACCGCACCAGCATCGAAGGTAGGGAGGGAATAAGACCGGCCCTCTCACCATACTACGCCAGTCGTTAAAACTTAAAACGAGAAGAATTTGTCCTTTTTCATAACCGGCCGATGGCAGCTGTGCATATACTGTAAGGTAATTGCGGTATAGATGCCCCACCGGTATAAAAGGCACGGCAGATCGTGTTGATATCACTTCAGTCGCAAGTTATTTAATAAAAACAAGTAAGTAGTAAAAATGTATTCTTGTAATTCAACATAGTTACGAGTATATTAACAGGCATAATGCTTTTCTTTACATTATGTGAAATATTTTTGAATCGGTGTGGTGGTAAGTGGATGTTATAGGTTATAAAATTGTTGAGCAATTTGCGTTAGTAGTAGTTCGCGGACCGGGGCATCTCTCCCGTACAAAAAGGACAGATGGCCAAAAATAACACGGGATAGATGCACCAGGCTTCTCTGTATATTTTACGAAGATTTGTGGTGTATTAATGAATGAACTTTGTTCTAGCTATGCCTATTCGATAAAAAAAGAAACAGTCCGCCGAAATTAAAAAGGAAGGACAACAACCTAAATGAGTAAATTATGACGATTTTTCCTCTTCCGATGATGAAATGCTTGCCATTTATGCGAAAAAAATAGCTGAAAAATCGCCATATGTGCCCGTAGATGAAAGTTCTTCTGACGGTACCGAATGCTGTCTAGAACGTTGGGAGAATTAGTATGCCAAAATGAATTAGGTTGATTGGTTGAAATATATATGTATATATTTGAGCTGGAACAAGTAGCTCCACGAGACTTGTACAATGTACGAAGATAACCGCAATTCAACAAGTCATAACTTCACTAAGAAACAATTATACCTTTAACCCTAGTAAGGTAGACCCATTTCAGTACGCAGGAAAGGGTAGACCTGGGTAAAAATTATCTACACAGGAGAAATGACAATTTTTGGGATCAGAATGATTTTTTTTTTTATTATTTTAAACGTTCTTATTGATAAATGAGACAGAGTTTTTTACGAAGTCTTCAATCTTTAAGTACAAACAAAAAAATCGCAAAAAAAACACGAAGCCTAGGTGTACTTAACGAGGTTTATAAACTCTCACAATAAAATTGAACTCATAATAAAATTAATGATAAACTTGAACAAAAAAAAACAGCCTACGAAGTTATGGCTGGCTATTCCACAATTTTCTCATGGTACTAAAACAAAAAACAATTAGGTACTGGGAAAATGACATATTGTCCGTCTTGCAGACGAAGATGCACGACAACCTGTCACGACTGGATGACGAAGAAGGACTGTCAGTGATGGCATTCCTAGACCCACGCCCCCCCTCCTCATTCCAACCAGTCAGCTGCGGTCTCCCGCCAACAAAATGCTCGCGTCAAAAATACCTAGGTCTACCTAACCAGGGTTAAAAATATCTTATTTTTTGTTATAAGGAAAAAAAGTTGCTTTCCAACCTAAATGTCGTTATAAAAAAGGGTGATCCGATTAGCGCTTTAGGATTTGAACATGAAATAAAACTTAAAAATTGGTCGGCAAGTAAAATGTTCTTTTTTTAATCGAAAGAGCATCTAATTACAATTATGTTTTGAAAATAATATCGTCCAAGTGTGCACCACGACTTTGTTGACAATAACGCATTCGATCAGTCCAATTTATCATTACGTTTTGACAAGTTCCGATTAGTGTTTTAAGTGAAACGTAGGCCATGCACGACCGTAGCTAGAACCAAATTTTAGGTAGGGCATCACAAATTTGAAAATGTGCATTAATTTTTTTGTATGATTTTTTAGAAAAAATAATATAGCATGTGATTTATAAACACAACACTGTATTCTTTGTATTATTGTAAAAACAAGAAACTAACTATTATGATATTAACAAATAGGTTAAATAACAACTTAAAGATATCGTACTGATCATACAGTAAAAGATGCTAAAATAACAACTATGAAGAAATTGCACATCAGTCTTTAGTAAAATGAACTATAAAACAAATAACCACCAGTCTTTATAAAACAAAACGAGTTAAAAAATTCAATAGAGTTGAAGTCTTCGATTTGCCATATTGTGGAATTTTCTTAAAACTTTGTCGATATCAATATTTTCTGTTCTTTTCCGCACAAATGCAAGAAACACCAACTTGCCATTCTTTCGTGAGTCATTGACATCCTTTGTGGTCTATTGATGGCAGTGAATGTTGAAAAAGTAGATTAACATTGAGCAGTGCTGCATCCAAATGTTGCCACTGTCGCAAACAATTCATACGTGTCTCTGATGACTTATATGTCGAAATAGAACTTCTAGAATGTTCTAGTCTTTATCTTCCTTATTTTTCAAGTACTATTTTTCAAGAGTAAGGTACATTTTATTTGCCATCAGGATATTCAATGTAGCGTCGGTAAAAGTGGCTGCATCTAGGTTTTTAGTCGTAATCACAGTTAGCCATGACTCTTTCACAGTTCCATTTTTAACAAAGCGTACACCTATTGCTATATTTTCTCTGTTGTTTTTGTCCCGAGTTCCATCTTCCATTAGTGTAAACCAAGGAACATCAGATTCTTGAATATCCGCGGCGATAGATTTACGAACAGTTTCCGCCATTGCCTGAATTATTTGATTTTGTATTTCTGGTGATAGATATTTTGCATTTTGAGGAACATGAACGATAGCTTCTTTCAAGAGTGGATACTTCTTTATAGTATATTCAAACAAGCTTTGAAATAAACCTCTTTCCTTTTCTTCATTTAATTCGTAATTTCCTCGAAAAACAAGTTCATTGACTGCTAGAAACTACATCACTTCAATAATGGACTTTACATAATATTTGAATTTTTCCAACACATTGTGGCTGAGCAGAGTACCAATACTGCTAGAAGTATTGCTCTATGGATTTTATCTTCCCAAATAGACATACTAGCTTGAATATATGGTAATGTTTTCTCATGTTTAGGGAAACCACACTTTGAATCTGTAGCATTTTTCCAGTTTCTGAAACCCGTGTCAGTGTATGAATTTTGTTTACTTCCGTGTGTTATTAATTATTGTGTGTAATTTTTAAGACAGGGCACTGGCATTTTAAGGTAGGGCATTGCCAATCCATGCCCTCCCCTAGCTACGGCCCTGAGGCCATGTCAAGTCAATTGTCGAAACTATTGTTGTTTGACAGATCAGTAAGCTTATTAAAGCAACATGGAACATTTAACGCCACAAGAACGTTGTGAAATTATTAAAATTTATTATCAAAGACAAAACTCTGTAAAGGAAACTTGGCGCAGATTACGTCCACGTTATGGTCCACATCATCGACCAAGTGAACAAAAATTTCATAATGTTGTAACGAAATTTGAAAATGAGTTTACGTTGGTGGATAATCCAAGGAAAAATCGTGTCAGAAATGTGAGAAATGCAGCCAGTATTGAAGCTGTAAGACAAAATGTGCTAAATAATCCAAATTTGTCTGTTAGACGTCGTTCCCGGCAATTGGGCCTTACTTATGGATCAACCTGGAAGATTTTTCGGAAGGATTTATGTTTGTATCCATACAAAATTCAACTGGTTCAAGAATGAAAGCCCAATGATCATCGTTGTCGTCGTGATTTTGCTGCTTGGGCGCTTGAACATCTGACTGAAGATCAATTTTTCCATCTTACTGTAATATTTAGCGATGAGGCGCATTTTTGGTTAGACGGCTATGTCAATAAGCAAAACTGCAGAATTTGGAGCGAAGAGCAACCTAATGCATATGTAACAACTCGTTGCATCCAGCAAAAGTTACAGTATGGTGTGCCATTCATGCCCGTAGTATTATTGGACCTTATTTCTTCGAAAATGCGTAAGGACAACGTGTCACCGTAAACGGAGTTCGTTATCGACAAATGTTGAACGATTATTTCTTCGACGATTTCCCTTGTTGTTCAAAGCCAACTGGAGGAATTCTGGTTCCAACAGGATGGCGCTACTTGCCATACCTCCAACGAAACCATCGCGCTATTGCAAGAGCAGTTTGGTGATAAGGTTGTTTCAAGAAATGGTCATGTGTATTATCCAGCAAGATCTTGTGATTTGACTTCGTGTGACTTCTATGGGGCTATGTGAAGTCGAAGGTCTACGCCAACAATCCAAGAACTGTTGAGGATTTAAAAACTAACATCAGAAATGTTATTCGTGAGATACCGGCCCAAATGTGTGAAAACGTAATGATAAATTGGACTGATCAAATGCGTTATTGTCAACAAAGTCGTGGTGCACATTTGAACGATATTATTTTCACAACATAATTGTAATTAGATGCTCTTTCGAATAAAAAAAAGAACATTTTACTTGCCGACAAATTTTTAGGTTCAATTTTTTTTGTGCCTTGATATTTTACGGGGGCGAGGTTCGCCACTCGGCGCTCTTCCACCTAACCCCCGATACACTCACACAGTAACACCCATGTCCTAATAGAGTTGCCAAGTCTATTAGGCGGGACTCGAACCCGCTGACAGAGGTTCAGCAGATGGCTCAGATTGCCACCTCTGGCACCACCTACTAGATGCCTCTGTCCGACAAACTTTCACAGAGCAGATACGGTGACCCATCTGAAACACAACCCGACTGAGCGTTGCTGCACTCGCATTATCGGAGTTTAGCGTTCAGACGAATTACCATATGTTGCTCTCTAAATTTCATGTTCAAATCCTAAAGCGCTAATTGGATCACCCTTTATCTCAATCCTTTCTATCTCAAGTTTTTCTTATATGAAAGAAAAGTATCTATTTCTTGAGTTTTTTCCGATAGGGTGACTCTCGAATGGGGCGGGGGCGTCTATCCCAAAGCAAAGAGGCAACTCTCCCAGACTACCGGGAGAGATAGCCAGAGTTGATTTATGTTTTTATTTGGTAATAAAAAAAGAACACTAGATTTAGGTTTTCCAATCAATGTATGGTATTTTTAAATATGTAAATATGTTTCACGTTGACCATACGTGTTTTACTTTTAAACAATAGCGTGTGCTTTTTACCAAGCACTTTTGTTTTAAAAATTTAATAGATATTACTGTTTTATTCACTCAGCCTCTTATACAATAAACTGGACAAGCCAGTCCATAAAATAAAAATGTTCAAAATTCAATTTCTAGATGAGAATATTCCACATCTGAGACTAGACGTCGAATTCTCCTGATTTAATACCAACAGACATCTATAGAATATAATCGGTGAAACACTTTAACGACTACACCAAGCTCTAGCAACTCTAGCAAACTGGATAAATTAGGAAAGTATGCAAAGCTCCCCTGAAATAATTTGTTCTAGAAATAAAGACTATTTGATTCGATTCAATCCTCTGAGAGCTTGAGAACTGTGGTGAAACAAATGTTTATTAAAACTCCCTGATTTAATGTAATTTGAATAAGTCGAAATCTTTGGAGAGGTTTTTCTGTTCTAGGCAAATGTGAGTACTTAGGTATTGGGAACATTCGACGCTAGCAAATTTCGCCAAGACAAACTTAAATCTCAAATATGTTTCCATTTTGTCCATTCCCTAACCGAATTACACGTACTTACCTATTTGAATTTAGATTTTCAGTTCAGTTTTCCAAAAAATATATCAACGATCAATATCGTGATTTCAAAGGTTTTCAATTATCTAGGTAGAAGTTGCTGAATCCGATGAGCACAATATTCTATTAACTTATCCAATATAAATTTCCAAACTGGTAGATTTTTATGAATCGAAGAATCGAAATGTCTAAATGTGCTTAAATAAAAAATCTGAGTCTGCACAAAAAATTAATTGGTACAAAAATTGAGCTCCAATGCAAAATATTAATTTTTAGGTAAAAAAAATGGACTGCATTACACTTATAGATACCTACGTTATAAACATTCAAATGTAGGTATATACTTATATACATGTTTTACCTCATGTCATATTAAAAATGGGTCTAAAAACATTTTAAGATGTTTTGATACCTAATTTAAATTTTACTTACACTAACGTAAAGTACAGACATTTGGTATTACACTAACACCACAGTAACTAGTAATACTTGTAACTTGGGTTGTGATAACTAGGTGTTTTATTTTATTTCTGGCTATTGAATTACTTCAATACCTACATTATGTATATGTACATCTAAATACCAATGAAGACTAAACGAATGTATCTACATACCTACTACTTATACAAATGGCGTCCCTTAATGTTAACAGATTACAAACCAGTGAGCAGCGATAAGAACACCCGTAAACAATGTCAAAATATGTTACTTTCTTAGTCATTTCGATTAGTGATAATCTCAGTGGCTAGTAATTTATGTTGCATTTTTTCTCTTTTACTAACACATCCGTAGTTACACTGTTTCTCTCATGCTAATTGGTTCAATCATTATTTTACAGTTTGGTAAGATCAAGGCAAGTTATCAATACGAAGCAGATACGAGTGTAATATATTTGTATCTTCAAGCTGAATTTTACCAATTTTTTCTTTCTACCAAGGAGAAGGAAACAGGAATATCCAATGTACAAATAAATGCTAATCAAATTTTAGTTGAATTTAAAGTGAATATTTTTTTACATAACGCCACTTTTTGATATTACATCAAAATATGTCTGTCGAATACTGATTAAAAATGGTCCACAATTACATAAACTGATAGAAAATATGAATAATAATTGTATAATACTTGTATGTGACAGAAAACTGAATGAATATTTTGAATGAAAACTGAATGAATAACAAGTGAATATTTTTTTACATAAAGCCACTTTTTGATATTAGATCAAAATAAGTGTCGAATGCTGATTAAAAATGGCCCACAATTACAAAAACTGATATAAAATATGTATTATAATTGTATAATATGTGAGAGAAAATATATTGACAGAAAATATGTATACCTAATATGTGATGGAATTGTATTCCATTTTTTAGAATAAAAGCCACACCAGCTCTTAAAGCAAATTGAATAACAAGCTTAGGTATATAAAAAACAGTGTTTATTATTTTTTGTTAGTTAATTTTGTATAACGTAAGCAATAAAAATATAATGTACTTGAATAAGTTCACCATCACGAATATTTAATGAAATATTTATAAACGATTAAAATTAATTGTACCTACAGAAAAGTTCATAAATTACTATGTATACCAACAAAATTCGTAAATACAGCTAAATACTGAATTATATATATGTAATGATACGTAGTTATATAGATAATACGAGGTGTGGCTATTAAATAACCGAACTGCTGTCATAACAATTTTTATTCGTTACCAATTACAGCAGCAACTTTTTCGCCTTCAGTAGAGTTCCCTTGTCGATCTCTACACCGCTCCATACGACTTTTCCAGTGTTGAAAGCAGTGCTGGAAGTCCGCTTCTGTCAGCTGGTTCAGAACCTCCGTCGCTTTTGCTTTAACCGTTAACTGTTCAAACTTGTCGCGACACGCTCGCAGCGCGTTGGTAGCAGCATCAGTTCGGTTATTTAATAGTCACACCTCGTATTGTAGATAAGGAGATACCTATTTATATTCAGAAAGAACTCCACTGAGTAGGAACCCCTCCTTACATATTGTTTTACTTGTACAATTTTTGCGGAAAAGTCAAACTGATGCACGAAGAACTTTAAGTGCTCATAGATAATGCATAGGGGAAGCTCAGGCAGTACCGTTATATCGGGCAAATACGATCAGTTAAATATTTAGTGACATGAAAATACATAAATCTGGCAACATGCATCTATGGAAAGCCATTTGAGTCTACGTGATAATTGTGTACAAGCTTTCTTAAAAGTAAGTAAATATTGTTTTTTTTTTAACAAATCTGATATGTAACTGTCTGATTACTAAGTATAGTGTACTTTAAGAACGTACCGAATCAACAGAGACATTAGGGGCCTTCACACGTACGCTCAAGAGTCGACGATTGAGCGGGACACTCTTGATGCAAGGTTTGAGTGCGGTTAAAACTTCACATTCCTAATCTTTGTACTCCCGCTCTTGCGCGCACGCAAAATGTTGGTCAAACGTGTGCCGTTTGAGGGTGTGTCACGCAGGAGTGTGTCTTTTTTGGATACCACACTCTTACCCTCACGCAAACCTCGACGCTGGATTCGTCCGCATAAAAGCGTATGTGTAAAGGCTAAATTTACAGTTTTAACCGCACTTCTGAGTGGCGTGTGGAGTTTCCAAAAATCGGAAAGTTTTCACCTCTCCTCAAGTGACTGCTATAATAAATGGCTGTAATAATTAATAATGAGAATAATTATAAACAAGTCGTTGCTGTGGCTGCTGCTGGTTGTCTAGTCTACGTACGGAAGAAGTTAGAAAAGAAACGTCGTGTGTGGATGAAGAGGTTCAGGGAAGAGTTCAACGATCAACCACTCATTCGAGAACTGAGAGAAAATTACCCGGATGATTTCAGAAATTATCTGAGAATGGATGGTCATACTTTTGATTTACTTATCAGTTTAATAGAGGAACTAATCATGAAAAAGGACACAGTGATGAGACCTAGCATTTCTGCAGAATAACGTCTTATAGCCACCTTGAGATTTTTGGCAACTGGGCGTTCCTATGAAGTTCTCAAGTTCACTACAGGCATTTCAAGTTCCTTACTCTCGGCAATAATTCCAGAAACCTGCAAGGCGTTGTACGATGTTCTACGAATAGAATATTTAAAGGTAAAGTTAAAGGTGGAAAAATATTTAAAGTTAAAGGTGGATCGTCCTCATCGTCGACATTCGAGATGCTCTCATTTGGTTTTTCCTGGTATATAGTGAATAGCAACAAGTCATAGTACCATAGGGTTGGTGAGTAAATTTCTTCAGCTCCTTTCCCTGACCTTATCGAATCTGAAACTTTCTTGAACTCCTTCCTGAATGCTCCTCGAAGACTTTGAATTTTTTTGTACACGAAATCCCGATTCGCAGTGGAAAATATGGGCTTGCAGAATTCCACGAGCTTGTCGTATCCTTCATTTTTTAAATTTTTGTTTAAATATTCTTTAGATTTAACTTTCCATAGACAAGGCATTTCCCTGTATAACTCAATGAAGTTTGTTAAAACTTCCCTACTCCAACATCTGCTGTCTGCCATGCTTAGATAAATAAAAAATTTGGCTTTTTGTAGCCAAAACCACTTGCTGTAAAACACAGAACTGTAGCAAAACACACTCAGAACTGTACCGAACAACTCGGCGTCGACGATTAACCTCACTTTTGATTGCACTCCGCCTCTCACGCAAAACTGTGAATTACACTAACACTCCTGACCTCTCGTTGGAATGCGATCAAAACCGTCGGCGCTGACGACGCGCCAGCCCCGTTCAAACCTCGATATACAACTGTTATTTACACTAACGCTTTTGAACATAGATTTGAGTGTCCCGCTCAATCGTCGACTCTTGAGCGTACGTGTGAAGGCCCCTATTCAGATATGTCAATTTTTTTGCTTTTGTAGTAGGGTGTTTGTTTTCTCTAAAATCTAACCTAAAAATATTTCACGTTCATGCTAGGTTGCCATAATTATGCCTAATTGTACTAGAGTGATACATTTCGGGCAATACCGATCGGGCAAGAACGATCACGATCGGTATTACCCGATTTATAGCTGCTGTTTAAATGAAATTGAATATATGCTAGAATTAATATTTTTCAGGATTTAACATGGTTTTCAATTATAAAAATCTAACAGAGGTAATTTTTGGACAGAACGAGAAATGCAGTTAGCTTAAGCCGATATAAATGAAAATAAATTATCGATGCGCGCTGCATCAAGAAAATATGGTATTCCGTACACCACTTTTTGTCCAAAAAAAGGAAAAAGGCAGGTTGGAGCTATTTCTTCCACAGAGCGTGGGGTATTAATAACCTCACTATTCTGTTGTTCAGCAAGAAAAAAAAGAATCCGAGATATTTAGAAGGAACACCTCCTGGAACATTAATGTTAGTAACCGATAGCGGGTGGATTACATCCGAAACATTTTTGGAATGGATGCAATTTTGTGTGGCAAGTGTTAGACCAACAGAAAAACATAAATGCTTATTAATTGTCGACAACCATGTCTCACATAGGTCAATTCAAGTTTTGGATTATGCCTCAAAAAATAATGTAATAATTCTCTCCGTACCTCCC
This sequence comes from Aromia moschata, assembly GCA_029963805.1. Classification (NCBI taxonomy): domain Eukaryota; kingdom Metazoa; phylum Arthropoda; class Insecta; order Coleoptera; family Cerambycidae; genus Aromia; species Aromia moschata. The sequence continues at coordinate 1,624,242 of JAPWTK010000034.1, read as the reverse complement.
CACACAACACATAAATTACAGCCCCTGGATGTGTCTGTTTATGGTCCTTTCAGCAAATATTTTGAGCAAGAATTAGACAGGTGGCAAAAGACACATCCAGCACAGCGAGTTACACTTTTTGATGTGGGATCAATATTTGGAAGAGCATATTTAAAATTGCAGTGCTTAGTGCACTAATAACGCCATACAGGGATTTGCTAAAACTGGAATTTTAAATTGCGATATGGATGTATTTACCGAACTTGATTTTCTGCCTGCTGATGTAACGGAAATAAATGTTACGGATAATCTAGTACAATTAAAAGATGATGTCCCTACGCAGAAGTCGCATTTGACTGATATTCCTGGACCTTCAAATGTTCGCAGAGAAGACCTCGTCCATAGCACAGAAGGTTTAACAATTGTAACACAACAAACGAATGGTAACAAACTAGACAATAGAAGACACATTTTACAAGACAAAAATATTCCTGCCTGTACTACTTACAAATCGGAGTTACAACCCACTTTCTCCGGACAAGAAAATCAAAAAACCCTTAACCCCTCCCATGAAGAAGAAAATAGTAGTATTGTCAGATATTTCAGTAAAGCCCAAGACATACAGAAGAAATATAGTTAAACGAAAACCACTAAAGTCCGAAATATTAACTTCTACACCAGCCAAAGAAGAGATACGACAAAAAGAATTAAATAAGAAAGTACAAAATGTGAAAAAGAGTTTGATGAAACCCATTACATCTACATCAGTCCAAGCAAGAATCAAGACAGAAAAGAAACCAAGATTAGAAACTAAAGGTTAGAAACGAAATTAAGAAAAAAACGACGACAGAATTTATTTATCCTAGACCTCCCACAATCGTTGAGAATCCAGAAGAGAATGTACCATGCCTCTTTTGTGGAGACTTATACCTAAATTCACGACCACGTGAGCACTGGATACAGTGTAATATCTGTGACAACTGGGCACACAAATTGTGCATCGACTACGAGGGTGGAGTTTTTATTTGCGAATATTGTAGAACAGAAATTTTATCAAAAAGATAAGTTAATGATATTTAGTTGTATTTAAAATTAATAAATTTTTAAATTCCTAAAGTTTATGTCTTACTGCTATAACTATGACGTTAATTTATATACAGCTTAATTTATAGACAGTTTTGATCGCTTTTGCCCAATCCTGCGATCGGTTTTGCCTAGGGGTATCGGGCAATATCGTTTTTTGTTACATCTTTAGTTTTTTTATTATAGATATTTTTTACTTTAAATTATTAATGTGACACTTATATATACTTAACTCTAAAGTGTATATTTGACGAATTTTAAAAAATTATAGAAACACTACAAAAAATGTCCCATCTGTAGTGGTTTAAGCTTAACTGATCGGCGTTGCCCGAGCTTCCCTACATTCATAATCATAAGAGAGACACTCGACGTCGCAAAAATGTATTTAAATTGGTACTTCATAAAACTGTCAACATGTCGGTACGTAATGAATGGATAATGAATATCATTTTTATATTTTCTCATCATAAGCAATCGCTAAAAATTCTCGGAAATTTATACGAAATACCGTTGTAAAATTTCCCAAAATATATTCTCATATGTGGTAGCGTAGCATCAGCTTCTATTTAAAATCTGTTTTTAACTAGTATGTCTTAATTCCAGGAAACGAACAATTTGCACGTCAAAATATGCAAGAGTTATCTTTTCTAAACATACGATGCCTAAAGCCCTGGATAAAACATATACATACATACATATGTATAAATTGGAATTTTCCTCATACATAAACATAAATTCTTGTACGAATAAAATAAATTTAAGTATAATAAATACATACGTATTAATATAATATCAAATAATTGTACATTATTGTAAATTATTTACCTAATACAACTTTAATTCCATATTGCACACACTAAACTTCGACATTTTATGGAAATTAAAACGCCTAATGCACAGAAGAGGCTATTAATATAAAAGTCCCTTTATAAAAGTATTGTATTAAATAAGTTGCTTCTTCTTAAATCATCTGAATTTGACTAGTTAGTCAAGCCAAAAAAAAAAAACGAGCTTTAAGAAAATATCTGGACTTCGTCGTGGTGTTTTAATTGACATACTGTATTTAATTGACATAAGTACATGTACATATGTACGTCTATATCTATGTAGGTATACTTTTAAATGGTTGTCACAAAAACACAAATAGATGTCACAATTTGTATAAATATGTAATGGGACTGTGTACTACTGAACTAAGTTATTCTCAGTTACTTTAACTCTTAAATGTGCCATCAATTTTTTATAATATACATAATGGAGGAAGGAGCAGAGAGAAGTCAAAATCCAATATGTAAATTTCCGAAAACACACAACTTATACTGTTTTGACCGTCCACTAATAATGATGAAGTAGAATCTTTAGACGTTTATTCTTTGATCTTTAATAAATTCATTATACCTACGCTCTCATTATTTTCAGAGTAGTAGTTCTTTCATTAAATATTTTATCCATTGATGGAAGCATGGGACTTAGTTTGAAATGTTTGTAAATACCGATAGTAACAAATATTACATACGATTATAATACATATTGCTCTATTGGTTACAGGTAATCGTGTTATTTTTTGTTTTATTTAAATGCTTATTTGAGATCGTACGTAAACATACAATTCGTTCAACATATTAATTAAAACACATTATCAGAAAAGAAAGGCTAGATGCTTGATGATACAAGAAACTATTCTTTAGTTTCCAAATTGATACCTATTTTTAAGGCTACTCATGTATCAAATTCTCTAACTTTAAATATCTATAAATAAATAATTATTGATAATGTAAAAATACAGTATTTAATTGTATATAATTTATTTTTTTTATTTTTTTTTTTGTATCAAGAAATTTGTAATACCTATATTTTAAGGCTACTCATGTATCAAATTCTCTGAACTCTAAATATGACTAAAAATAAATAATTATTGATAAAATGTAAAAATACGAGTATCTAATTGTATAATAATGATTATTATCTAATGATATATCAGAGTGCAGTACGGAGCTGTGATACTTGATGATAGCTGTTCTTTTACGACACTAATAGAAATGTCTCATGTATAGACCGAGTATCCGCTCACATTTAACTACTTACATGAGAAATGTCCATGAACGCTGTTAAAGTACAGCTATTATCTAGTATTACCAGTATTACAACACCATACTGAACGTACCCTAAGAGTACCTTACGTAGCCTAACCGTATGCCTAATCGTAAGGAAATATTATACTAGATGATAGCAAGGATGATAGTTGTGCTTTTATAGCTCTCATAGAAATGCATCGTGAAATTTAGTGAGAGCGTATGGTCATTTAACTATGACACTCATTTAACTATGACCCATTAGTCAAGTTGTATTTGTTTTAACCAGATGTTACCAACTTTTGCAAATTATTATTAAAAAAATGTTACGAAAGGGACATGTCTTATTATACCCAAGAAAAACTTATACTCCGTATGAAGTAGATATGTAACAGACAATTTGTACCTGCATTCCTATTTGATAGAAAGATGTGTGATATCGACAAATTTTTTACATTGAACAATAGGTACTGCTTCAAACAGATATGTTAAATCTGCCATTTATTGAATTAAGGAGTGTGCTCATATGTAACTGAAACTGAAGTGAAATAAAGCAAACAAATAAAATGTCACAAAGTGTATTTATTCTTTAATATCAATAAATAATATACATACGTGCTATTAACACATACAATTAAACATCTAATATGTACATCGCACAAATAAATATGTACATCGCACACGCTATTTACCCTATAAATATCAGGACAATCATTAAATGCATTTGTTCGATTTACGAAAGTAACACAGGGAATGGGTAAATAAATAGGTATAGGAACATAGGCGTGAAATATAGTACAGCCGCATTCCTGGGAAAATTATAAATTCAATGTAACGTATCTATAAGATCAATAGTAATTTTATTATCACATACAAACAAAATCAGCTGCCACCAGCGATGGGAGAGAACGGTCACGAAAGAAAGACGATTCGTAAATATTTATCAATACACAGGTAATTTAGCTAAGCTATATAATAGTATGGACCGAGTGTCTTTCGGTATCTTCTACGCGGTACAGTCGCGACGCATCCTAACACCAACGGAATTGATAACAGTTCGTGAGTTACACAGAACATTTTCATAGATCAGTCTTTATATTTACACCGTCTAAGTACGCGTACCCTCAGTACTTCTGCCCCACGCAGTCGGGTTGATAGTACGTCGTGGGGGCGGGCCTGTAGCTGGGCGGGCTGGGCGAGACGACCCCGGAATGCCGGAAACCCGCTAACTGACAACTGGGGGCAGCGCTATTGTCGAAGATGATGTCCCGATACCCCGACGCGGTGGTCGCCGACTCGGGGAGGTCTCCGGGCTGTACCAGGGGCTGTAGCGGGGCGCCGCCGCCTCGTCCGCTATGCTGTACTGGTGCTGGGGGGTGGCGCTAGGGCAATACGAGTACATACCGCCGGAGGAGTGCAGCCGCGTCGAGTTGGAGTAGCTGATCGCCTGGTCCCTCGTCGTCATCAGGCTGTCGACGCTGAACGCAGCGGCCGTGTCCATCGCCTGCAGGGACGCCGTGACGTCGCTGATGATGTGGTCCTGGTGGACGATCACCGACTTGGGGTCGCCGTATTTGGCACTCATACAATGGCTCAGTTCGGTGTTGGGTTCGCGTTTCGGTTTGCACTCCAGTTTGCCTTTGGAATCCTCCATGGCCTTCTCGTCGCGTTTGGTCAGCGACGTCGGCGACTCGGGCTGCATCTGCTGTCGCTTGATCTGCTCCTCTTTCTCTCTGAGGGCGTCCTTCTTCTTGAACCGCCTGCGACGGCGTAGGTACGACCCGTTGTCGAACATGTTGTACGAGTCGGGGTCTAAAGTCCAGTAACTGCCCTTGCCGGGTTTCTTGTCGTCACGCGGCACCTTCACGAAGCACTCGTTCAAGCTCAGGTTGTGCCTGATGGAGTTCTGCCAGCCTTGCTTGTTCTCGCGGTAGTACGGAAACCGCTCCATTATGAACTGGTAGATGCCGTTCAGGGTGACTTTCTTGTCGGGGGCGTTCTGGATCGCCATGGCTATCAAGGCTATGTAAGAGTACGGAGGTTTAACCATGTCCTTGGCCGTGCTGAGCGGATGCTGCTGGTGGTGCCAGGCGGCGGCGTAGCCGTACCGAGAGTACTGCTCGTAGGCGTACGGATTGGCGGTGGCGGTGACGGCGGCCGCCGCCGCCGCCGAGGTGTAGCCGCCTCCGTAGCGGTTGTACGCGTTCTGGTGTTCGGTAAAGATGGTATGCATGGCGGCCGACGTCGGTAAACAGACACACGGATACTCCGACGGCTGCACCACTTGTTCTATAAACAAAGCGAGTAAAGATAACAAACAAACGCAAAAGTTTCGGTCGGAGTATAATGGAAGAGAGCGCCGGCTGAAATTTTCTAAAACGAAAACAGCTCTCTGTTATTTCAACAGTACAGTGCGTTTCGTGTTTTCACTCCAATCAATCTTCCAAACACAAGTTTGCGTTCACTTAATATTATGATACACAACATGGGGCAGTTTACACAGAGATTAAGTAAAAACAGAGTATGTTGCTTCTCGCCGTGACACAATGTTACTAGTGAAAACAGACGGCCAGGGCAGGGAGCTGTTTGAATTAGTGAGGGGCCGGGTGTGCGGGACCTGCGCAGCCGACGTGCTCTCGGCACGCCCCGGCCGCGGCGGCCAATCGGCCGCCGTTCGCCGCTGCCGCCCGCCCCCAATCAATCGGGCTACCATTACGGCATGGCTTTGTTCGCGGCGCGATTATCGACGGCGCCCGCCTTCCGCCTGGCCGGATTTTTTTCGCGCTACCCCTCGAGGAAGGCGAAAGAGTGCCCACCGAGCCGAATGCGACGTCGAGGGGCCCCTTTAAAATTGGCGGGCGATCGCGCCTCGGGAGAGGATGGCCTTTCGTTTATTTTTGCGTCGGACGTCCTACACGCAAACATAAAAGTATGCCGGCGATGCGATGCGATGCGATGCCTTGGCGGGCGCGGACGGACGCGCGCCAGAGAAAACAATGTCGACGGCGTCCCGCGCGGACCGCCGCCGACTTAACAGTTTGGTTCGCGATGCGGATGAAGATTACCTTGTGCCTCCGCTCGCGCGCTTCCCGTGAAAGCGGGGCTCTTGGTCGGTTCGTAGGTTGCTTGGTTGCCTCGACGCGATGCTGTTAGGATGAGGTGTCTGGTGGCTACTTCCGCTCACGCTGCTGGCTGGCTGATGATGACAGTTCCATCGCGGCAGATCAGAATCGTTGGCTAGTGGTAATAAGTACTGATAATTGATAGAAGTGATGGATGGAAATATGTCTCGCTTGACTGTGTTGCAAGGTAGGTGTGCTTTAAGATTAATAAGATTATATTATGGAAATATTTCGTGCGCCGATCTATCTAAGATCAAGAATTAAATTCCCTGTGGGAGTCGATGACAGTGATCATTAAAAATTTGTAAATAAATAGGATTCTTGTGTGTTATTGGAGAGAAAAAAAAAACAAGTTTCCAAAGGTTTTTGACATGGTGACTTCTAATTAAATATGTATATACAATCAGTCAAAAAAGTCTCCATACACTAGTCTTTTTTTTTCAATATTCTTCTTAGTTTGTTTTATTATTTAAATTTAATTCGAAATATCTTTGAAGTAGGTACATATCGACAATCTCCTAATAGTCCAGTAAATAAGCCGGAAAATACTGTAAAATCTGGAAAAGTTGATAAGCAGCTCCGATTTCAAAAATGTTTGTTTGTACGTGTTCTTTAGACCCTCAGGAACATTCATCACCACTAACATCTGCCTTGCTATGAAAAATGAAAAAAATTATGGTAGTTTTCCCACCCCTAAAGCTTCCCCAAGAGTAAAAGTGATAAACCATTTTAAAAAGTCAAAATTTCACCTCGGAAATCGTCTCTCGGGGGTTTTCATTGTCGCTGATTACGAATTCGCGGTCAAAAATCGAGGGAGGGTGGTTGCATCCCATTAAAACCACCCCAAATTTTTAAATTCAAAATTTCGCCTCGGAAATCGTCTCGGGGGTCTTTGGGGTCACTGATTACGAATCTGCGGTCAAAAATCGAGTGAGGGTGGTTGCACCCCATTAAAACCACCCCTAGAAGTAACAGAGATAAAAAAAATTAAATTCAAAATTTCACTTCGGGGGTTTTCGGGGTCGCTGGTCAAGAATCTTAAGTTCAATTACAAAAATTTAAACGTCTAATGCAATGGTGCAATATAATTCCACTTTCAAGTTTTCGATAGCTGATTCATATGTAAGCTGTCGGATTTTACTTTTAAGTATGAGGTTTTCGCCGTGAAAATATCAATATTTATGTTTCAAAATTCCCCCTTCATCTGTTTACCATCCTCTACAGTTGATACTTGTGGTTGCAGGAAAAATGGCGTATACTGTTCACAAACGTGTAAATTTTGTTACGGATCTAACTGCACTAATTGCGAGCCACCTGCAACTACTGACATTACAGAGGATGAAGTGGCTGAAATGATAGTATAACAAGATATAAGTGAAGATGAAGAGGGACCCACCAATACTGCATCAGCAATGCTCGAAAACGACTCTGATTTCAACTATATTGGTAGACTGTAAGCTCATTTTGTGTACCCAGTTTTTTTGAAATTAAAGAAAACTTGAAAAACGATTTTATTACACTCGTAATTTATTTTTTCAATAATTTAACTACATTAAAACCAAAATTCGCGCGCATATCATATTGAGAGTTTGAATTGTTGTAGTTAGACCTCAGATTCGTAATCAGCGACCCCGAAAACCCCCGAGAGACGATTTCCGAGGTGAAATTTTGAATTTTTAAAATGTTTTATCACTTTAACTATTGGGGAAGCTTTGTGGGTGGGAAAACTACCATAATATTTTCATTTTTCATAGCAAGGCCGATGTTAGTGGTGATGAATGTTCCTGAGGGTCTAAAGAACACGTACAAACAAAAATTTTTGAAATGGAGCTTTTTCAACTTTTCCAATTTTCGCTTAAATGGACTATAAGGAGTAATAAAAATAAAAATAAAGTTAATAAACTTTTATTTGAACAAGAAAAAATTAAAGGCTTTTTTGACAACCTTTTTTTTCAAAAAAGAATTTTATATTGAAGGAGTGGTGTTTAATTTCAATAAAAAAAAAAAAAGGAAGAAAAGGTAGGTGGGTTGAAATGCTTTGGCATTTTAGTGATAAAGCAACATATCGACTAAAGCAAGATAGGACTCGCGAAAGCGCATATTGGCGCCGCAGGTGAAAATTTTGAAAATTTTCAAGGTCACGCGTTTTCCTGGTACTTCAGAATTTCAATGAAAAATCCCTTTATACAAAAATACCGACTATCACAAGAATACTTTTTGGAATTTCTAAGGGTGCCAACTGATCCGCCAGTGGTTGTATTTACATTTATAGATTTCTGCAGAGGTAGCTGGTGGAATTGGAAGTTATTTGCTTTGAATGGTCGTATTTCCATAACGGAGCGTTTCATATTTTAGGGTGTGGTTACTAGACCTAAGTAGAAGGCCAACGTATTAAAAAAACTTCAAACGAAACATGCAAAACAAAAAACAAAAAAATGGGTGCCCCACCAGAATATCTTAAACACGATTTACAAAATATAAAGTCATCAAGTAAATATAAAGTCTTTTTATACTTTTTTCGAATTTTCATGATCTTTACAAGTTATGGTCATTTGAATTGTTATTTCACCCAAGCATTTTGTTTTTGACATTTTACAATAGCTGTTTTCTTTAAGAAAAATGAAAATTTTGCAAAAAGAACAACTATAGAAAGTTTTTATATTTATTTTATTATTGTGATATTACAATCTATAGGTATTTAGCCAAACATTTTGCAAGCCGTGTTCAAGATGTTCTGGTGGAACACACGTTTTCCGACTATTTTTGTAAATTTCGTTTTTTTTTTTTGCTATTATAGACTATATGTCTAGTAATCAATGTGGGTCCCACGTTACCTGACAGAAATACGAAAATTTTACATTCCACAGTCAGTGGTGCAGCCAGAAAACATTTTTTTTGGGGGGGGGGGGGGCGAGTCTCATAAAACTGGTGAAACCGATGTATATTACACAAGAACCATATTTTCCTCTACGCTCTATATAAATGTCATCTTCAGTAGTTACAAAAAATAATTACGACGTAATAGATTTTCTGGCAATGACGTCATCATTGTTTAAAGGGAGATTTAAAAACATTGTAAGGAAAATAAATACCAATGTGATACAAGTGTCACAGTATAAGGAAGACATAAAATATCTTTTTTTTTTAATTCCTAAGATAACCCTGTTGGCAAATATGCCTCGTTCCGTTGCAAAACGTTAATACACGTGCACTGACCAGTAGTCCGAGGTCATGAAATCTGGCTTACTCACTTCAAAGCGCCGACAATTGAGAGATTTTGCTGGTCGTTCTTATGATGTGCTAGTATGATGAAGATACTAGCAACTCCGATAAGATCCAGACCATCGACTGCAGTTTTGTGAAGAGCTATTGTTACGCTGTAATCATCATCCAAATTGTTTAAGGGACAAACGTTCCTTATTTTTTTTGAAGCAAGCTTTTGTCTAAATTTAGAGCTGCATCGTCACAATTGCAGGTATTTGTCGCAAGAAAGTCCTTATTGAATGCAAGACTAGCACACTCAACGCCAATGCAAATAACGTGTGTGGGTAGGAATGATAGGACGATACCTTTTAGGGCCTTTTTTTATGAAAATCTGATTGCGCCAGCTATTTAGATTTCTTACGGTTTGAATAGTTGCCGCCGGCGTTGGCTGTTATTTTTCCCAATGATGAAGATCGCGACGTTTTCATCAACATATTTGGTTTCGGCAAGATGGGACGCCTCTTCATTTCGGTGTAGAGAGGTCTGTCGATATTGACGACAATGGCAGCGCGGACCATTTGAATGGCCACCGCTTTCTCTGGAATTGATGTCCTTAAATTTTTTTCTGTGGTGTCATTTAAAATGACACCACAGTACCTATTAATTTTAATAGACAATAATTATGCAGCAAATAATTTGTGCTGAAATGGAACAAATACATACACAAGTCCGATTAGTATCTAGATTACACTCGATCAGTGTCGGATTGGTGGAGGCTGCATATTTTGAACAGTTATAAAAATTGCAGAGTGGGTTCTGGAACAAACCAAAAACATTGAGTTTGCTTTAAAAAAAATGAGAATGACGTTATTGTTGGAATATCAATGACCTCATATTTTTTGTTAGCAAAAGATGGCATTTAAAAAAGCAAAATTGATGTGTCAAGCGATTTTCTTAAACTGTTAAAAAACGCGATTATTAATTTTATTCCAAACCTTATCATCACTAATTAAAAGAAATTTACTTTTAAAATGGAAACATCTCAAAACAAATTGAGAATGAGTGAAACAAAAACAAAACCGCAGTGAGTTACAGGAGTCGTGGAAGTCATTTTGCAGAATAGTATATGTACTTCTTAGAATTGGGCAGACCTTCTAAAAGACTCGACTATTTTTGAATCAGCCCACTGAGTTAACTCTTTTCTTCGACTGGGAGCTCACTAAATGGAGTTACTTTGCCTATCTCTAGTAGGACATATTCTGATTTTGACCCGGACTGGTCCACTGAAACTGCGCGCGTAAACCGAATCGGTAAATTTTGTTTTCCTAGGTTGGTACAACCTTCGTTGACATTCGTGTGAACGGGATATGTCAATTAGTGTGTGTTTGGCAGCCATTTGTTTACGACTCGAAAAGTTTGTCTGGCGATTTTTACTATGGAAAAGAGAATTGAACAACCGAGTTTGCTTGAAATTTTGCGTGTCTAACGGAATTCCAAATGCAACATTGTCAATTATTCCATAGCCGTAATTCCATAGGAGACAACATGCATTCTGCCTGGAAGCAGAGAAAACATGAATTCAAGTACTGTCATTGTGAAGGACTAACAAGACTGGTTTCAAATTCTACGAATGGAAAAGCCAAAAGCTAATAACTACACATATAAAAGAGACCATATCGAGGTTGAGGAGTCAGATAAAAAGGACCAAGCTAGATAAGGTGCTCTAAAAAACAGTGGGAGTGCTACAATAGACCTCAAGAGGTCTATTTTTTTAATATTAGAGTTTGAATAGATTTGGAATTTCTTGACCATTGATCAATTAAATTAGAGTTAATTAATAAAAGTTAAAAATTATGTTGTGAAAAAATGCCGTCATAGAATTTTCGATTTTTTGCATTTCCTAAATACGGTAAGAGATCCTTTAGATTTTTTAGTTTGGCTGATGATACTGGCACAACTTGCAAATAACCCGGTGTGAGTTTTATTAAACCAGTTATTGCTATTTTACTTCTGACAATAGAGGATCTCCATGGAACATTATAGGGTATCCCTTTTCTTCACTACAGCAGTCTGTCCAGTAATTTCGAACATGCGAATTTGTTTTAGAAAAATTGCGGTTTAGCTTAGTTTTAGGCGGTTTAGTTTCTTTTAAAAACACCACTAGATAGTACATGGACTTGTGCAGTTTTTAAAAGAAACGAATAAAACATATGTCGGTTTTACAGAAATAGGGATACATATTTTAGTTGCAAATATCTGGAGACATGTTATGTTTTTGGAAGAAACGAATCCTTAGGGGTGATAGAGTTCTGTGTCTGTTACATGATGGCGCCAAAATCATATTTTCGTAAATTTTGGACATATGTTGTTTCTAAAATAAGCGGCCTCAATTGCTTTTTTTGAAACTTGGAAAACAATCCAGACAGTACCTTTTTTTTCGATTAAAAATATTAATAATCTTCGAAACCAACGATAGGCCTACGAATATTATTAACACAGTATGCATTGCAATGGCAGACTTTATACTGCTTTGAAGCATTATAAATGTTTTCAGATCAGTTAGTTACGGGAGTAAATCAAAAACTTCGAAAATATAAAATTTTTTGGATATCAAAATGTTTCGCTCAAAATCGGCATATAGGCGTAAAATTTCATTAGGAACATAATTTCTTGGCGACATTTCCCGAAATATTAATATTTTTTTTAAATTATTAATATTTCGGCCATTTTCTAAAGATTTTTTTTGGAAAATCACAAATTTGACAGTTGCCAGAGTTAGCTGTCAACTTTGAACTGATGCATTTTAAGTTATTTTGCAAGCAGAAGTAATTGTTACCAAAAGTTTTCTCTAGTATTAAAAAAAGAAACATATGATTTCAACTTTATGGCACTGTAGATACATACATACAGTCAGAATCAAAAGTGAGTACACACTTAAAAAAGAATAAAACACTTATTAATAAATATTAAACGAAGGCAGATATACAAAAAACTATACCCATACTATAACAATAGGCAACTATCAAAACGAACACTGGTATTTATAACTTAATATACACGGTGGAGACTTTAACTGGAATATATTCGCTAGCGTTGTGGTGAATGATTTTTCAAAAAAATTCCCCAGACACGTCAACTTTTAAATGTATTTACCTACATTTTGCAAGTAATATGAAAAATATAGCCCTTCAGGGGTGGCTGAAACCACCCTCGACATGATTTTTTCAAATGCAACCCTATAGCTTGTGACCCCTCATTGTAAAGCTGGTGGAAAGAGGAATCCAACGCACTGATCAAATTTTAATTTTTAGTATGTTTGTAGGGTTGCATGCAATTAAAACAATTTAAAAATTAATTTTATTTTCAACGTAACAATTGTTCAAAATGTGCACCATTCACTTGTTGGCAGCATCCCAGTCTGTGGTAGGTTTCGTCCCTTACATTATGCAACATTTGCGGTGTTATTTTTCCGATTTCCTCTCTTATCCTTTCCTGCAGATCTGCTATGTTGTTAGGTTTCTGAATGTAAACCCTACTTTTAAGATGTCCCCACAAAAAGAAATCCAGTGGTGTAAAATCTGGAGATCTTGCTGGCCACTCAATATTACCTCGCCTCCCAATCCACCTACCGGGAAAAATTCTGTCCAGATACTGACGAACAATGGCAGCATAGTGTGGTGGGGCCCCATCTTGCTGAAACCATAACCTCTCGTCGGTCAAGTTAGGGTTTAAGGGGTTTGGAAATAAATGACATAGCACTGGCATTAGTTCGTGCTGGAGTAAACGCAAGTATCTTGCTCCATTAAGAGTGTCATCAAAGAAAAATGGTCCTACAATTCTATCTTTCTATTATTCCGGCCCACACATTAGTTTTCTGTGGGCGCTTAGTATGAAGTTCCCTCATCCAATGGGGGTTCTCTTCAGCCCAGTAACGACAATTTTGGCGATTTACGTGCCCATTTAATGTAAAAGTAGCCTCGTCAGAGAAAACTATCCACTCTAAAGATAACTGGTTTTGATCAATACAAGTCATCAATAAATCGCAAAATTCCACTCGTCGATCTGGATCATCTTCAAGTAGCTCTTGAACAGCTTGCATTTTATATGGGCGTTTTTTCTCATATTTAAGTATTTTTAAAACTGTTTTGTGATTAAGATTACTATCACGGGCCAGTTGACGGGCTGGAGTGATTGGATTTTCTTCTAGAGCAAGCAACAAATTCAACTTCGTGTCGTCATCAACAACAGCCTGCCTCTTACTCGGTACTTTCCTGACATGACCCATTTCTCGATATTGTGCCTCAATTTTACTAATGGTACCTTGATTTAGTGGTGGCAAGTCAGAATGCGTTTCTCGAAACAAGCGAACAACTTCGCATTGAGTTCGCGCCCTATCACCATATCCAATCATCATCAAAATTTCGATTTTTAGTGATTCAGTTAAATAAGACATTTTCACCAATTTGAAATAACACTTCGTTTCAAACTCTGAATACAGCATACAAACTAAATTACTCTTTGCGGCCGTGTAAAAACACTAGCAAAAAATAACAAATATCAGTTGTGGCAAAAAATTGCTTGGATTTTTTTGTGGGGACATATGAAAAGTAATGTTTACATTCCAAAACTAAACAACACACATTTTGAGTACGAAATTGTTGCGTTAAAAATAAATTAAACTATAAAATTACGTTTTAATTGTATGCAACCCTACAAACATACTAAAAATTAAAATTTGATCAGTGCGTTGGATTTCTCTTTCCACCAGCTTTACAATGAGGGGTCACAAGCCATAGGGTTGCATTTGAAAAAATCATGTCGAGGGTGGTTTCAGCCACCCCTGAAGGGCTATATTTTTCACATTACTTGCAAAATGTAGGTAAATACATTTAAAAGTTGACGTGTCTCGGGAATTTTTTGAAAAATCATTGACCACCCCGCTAGCGAATATATTCCAGTTAAAGTCTCCACCGTCTATAAACTGCTTATAATTTGCTGGTAACTGGAATTTTAACCCATTCTTCTGACAATGCATCTTTGAGGGAATTCGCACTTGTAATTACTCTGGAGCGTACTTTAGTGTCTAAAAAAATCCCACAAATGCTCAATCGGATTGGGATCTGGGGATTGAGGTGGATGATTTAATTGTTTCGGTGTATTATATAACAGCCAGTGTCTCACAACTTTAGCTGTATGCTTGGGGTCGTTGTCTTGTTGGAACACCCATAACCCCTGTAATCCCAGTTTAGCGACACTGTCACGTAAATTCGTCTTGAGAATATTCAAATACACGTCTTTGGTCATAGTGCTGTCAATAAAGCTTAACTGTCCCACTCCATAAGCTGCCATGGAACCCCAAACCATAACAGAACTTTCTCCATGTTTCACAATTTACTTACAATATTTTGTGGTTCAAGTTCTGAATGTTTAGTTCGCCACACTTTTATTTTCTTTTTTACTCCAAATATCTCAAACTTGCTCTCGTCTGTAAATAGAACATTGTTCCAAAATTCTGAAGACGATGACAAGTGCTGCTTTGCAAATTCGAGCCTGCGTAATCTGTTTTTTGCACTAATTGCTGGATTTTTTGCGTGGAGTGCGACCGTGATAACCTTGAGAATTAAGTGCCCTTCGAATAGTACTTGCCATTATAGAAGTTTGCTTTTGCTGCGAAATTTCTACCCCTAGTTTAATCGCACTTGTGGTGGGATACTTTTTTAACTTCTCGTACAATCGCACGGATGTCCATTGGTGTTAATTTTCGTGGACGTCCAGAACGAGACTTATTACGCACACTGCCTGTTGCTTCATAATTATTAAGAATTTTCTTAATAGTTCTACAATGTCTTTTAACTAGTTTCCCAATTTCTCTGAATGATTTACCGTCGCTTCGTAGGGTTATTATAAATTGACGTAAATCTTCCGATGTTTCTGTACGTCTGTTACTCATTTTACCTTTTTTATGTATGTTTTTCTCTGTTTAATATTTACGTCTGTATATTAAATAAGATACATAGAAATACATCTATTTTACAGTAACGATCGGCTCCGTTCCTTGCCTAATATGAACTGATGTGTACTCACTTTTGCCTCGTGTAAAGTGCATGGCATTAGGTTATTCCCCGATAGAACCCGTGAAACAGGGTTGACAACTTTACGGTAAGTAACGGATACTCACATATGTATGGGCTTGCTACTAGCCATAGTGTTAACATATTGTTCCGATATACTCGAGAATTCTGAAATGATTTTTAAAATTTTAAGTGTGTACTCATTTTTGACTCTGACTGTACATATGTACGTGTATACATACACACATATTATTATGCATCTCGTATACAGATACCGACTTCTTGATTTCTGATCAGGTCATTGACAGTCTGGAGTAAGATGGTGTTCCGTGATTTAAACATGTTTTGTATTTTTTCAAACCCCTCTGACCCTCGTATTAAAGAGTTAGCAACCTGAAACCCAATCTCTAGTTATCGTGATATTTATGTAGGAAAAAATTTAGGTATGGTTATTTTTATCAGTGATACCCGCGGCTCATTTGACGCTCCTAATCTAAAACAATGAATGTGTCATCCTATAAAAAGCGCTGGCGTATGCAGAGGCGGCAGTCACAAAAACTCTTCTACGTAAACAAATAACCTTTCACTTAAAATTCTTACGCCAAACGTTTATACCCTTAAATTTATCGTTTATTTTATTTTCCTAACATTATTGTAATAAGTCGGCGCGATTCATGAGCTCCTTTTTCGCACCGCAAAAACAAACATCGGCGTCATCGCCAACCCTTTTCTAGGTAGAACGGGAAGAACCGACGGACTTCCCAACTCCACCACGTGTTTTTCGGTTTAAGCGGCTTTAAAGATGTCAGCGAAGACACGCCAAAGCCTAAACATTCCCACGCACTTCACTTGTCTATCCGTCAATATCGTCTGTATGGGCTGCGTGCCCACGAAAAGGCCTGCAGTACTTAGGACAGGACAATGAGGGGGCCGTTTTAAGTCATGTTGTAATCTCGACGACAAATGTAAGTAAAAATTCTTTATTTAAAATTATTTAATTTCAGCTAGACCCTTTGTTGTCTCTTCAAAATGACTGTGTGTCAAGGCCGCATTTGGAGCAGCTCTGACATATTTAAAATCCGTTTAACACCTTGCATTATATGTGCCTTTCATGAAAATAACAAGTAGCTTAAAGAATTAAATACAATATGCAACTTTTGTGCAGAAAGAATTGTGACAGTCGTTTGATTTATGACAGGGATTCTAACTTCCGGTGGTCTTATCCGGAAATACATCGAGCGTTTAAATAAATTTTATCTCAAGTTGGCTGTGGAAAACACACCGTACTCTTACCCACATTTTCTCCAATATGGCTGATATGTAAATAAATTACACTCTGTCTTCAGTTCAGGTCATAACAAACACCAAATGATCATTTAGAAGGACCGTAAAATATGTTTGAGGCTAAGAGAAGGTTTTTTTCTTTTTTTTTGCTCTTTTTGACTAAATAAAGTTATAGGTCACTCTCAAAACCAAATTCGCAAATTTGATGTCGATCTACGAATTAACAGTGATAATTATAATTAAAACCGATCAGACGTCAAAAAAGTGCCACATAATTACGAGGTATTTTAGCAAGACCATTTTTTGCATTTTTTTTTTGCATTATTGTAGAAATATTTTGATTTTCTCAACAACTTCTAGTTTTTGATCAAAGGTGATGCAAACTACGTAGGAACATATTTTAACCTAAAAATACCATTTTGATAGGTGGGCTCTAAAAAAATTTAAAAACATGTGCTAAATTTTTGCTACCAAATAGCTACGTCGCAATTGATATACCTAGTGCTCTTGGTCATCAACTTTGTTTTATATTCTCCGCACTTTTTTCGTATTTATCTTATATGCCTATGATATCCTGATAAAACAAGTACTATTCTGAAGAATTCCAAAACTTCTTTGAACACACCTTTCACTTCTACCTTATTTTGACTTACTTGAGATTACCCAATAAAAATTATTCCTTGCTATTGTTTTGTTAAATTTTTAGCTTGCTAAATTGTTTCCGCATTTCCAACCATGTCAGTAACCGGGGGGGGGGGGAGGGGGAGAGGGGGGGGGGGGGGGCCGGTTTTTTTGGGGGGGGGGGGGGGGCCCCCCAAGAGGGGGGGGGAGGGGGAAAAAGGGAGAAGGAGGGGGGGGGGGAAGGAAAAAAAAAAAAAAAAGGGGGGGGGGGGGGGGGGTTCGCAAGGGGGGGGGGGGGGGTGGGTTGTTTTTTTTTTTTTTTAAAAAAAAAAAAAAGGGGGGGGGGTTTTTTTGTTTTTTTGTAATTTTTTTTTTAAAAAAGGGTTGGGTTTTTTTTTTTTTTTTTTAAAGGGGAGTTTTTTTTTCCAAAAAACGGGGGGGTTGGGGGGGGGGGGGGTGGTTGTTGTTTTTTTAATTATAAACCCTTTGGGGGGGGGGGTTATAGCCAACACCGAAAAAGGGGGGGGGGCCCCGTGTGGTTTTCAGGATATGGCTCACTGAAATATCACGCACCGCCACTGGTAACCGTAATCACACACGGTAAAACGAAATACACTGCCATTAAAGGTCACATCCGCAAAATTGTTGGTAAAACTGTCCCGATATTTTTACAAACTAATCGACGTTTCTTGCACACGAATGATCGACCGCAGTTTAACAATAAGTGTAAATTATGTTCGCGAATCGACCTTTGGCACGTGCCGTAACTTGGTTAAAGTGGCACATATAATAGTATTCCAGTCGCATTAAGACCGGTCCTGGAATCCATTATTAACTTACGGGCGCTATGCATAAATTAATCAAAGTAGCATAAAAATTGCGTGATATCGAATATTTCAGAATTGGATATAATGCATATAAAATGATGTATTTTTTTACCATTAATTGAATTATAAATTGTAATGAACACGGTACAATACTTAACATTATAGTCTGAGAGGTAGCAAGATTTTATTTCTACGGATCGATGGATGGATGGACATCTGATCCAAATGCAGCGTAAAATTTGGTCCGTATCAACGGGAGGTCTCTGGAGGTTGTCCAGCTTTGAACGGCAGACAGTGACGACCAACATCTGGAGACACCCGAGAAGTTTTGCCAGCGGGATATCCGGACATTCGTGTACTACACAAACAGTAAATCATCAACTAAATTAAACGGTTAAACATCGGATCTGTTTGAATCCGGATTTAAATCTTTGTGTGCATATAAATTATGAGTTTAAGATTCCTGAAACTGCAGTTCCTCGCGTTACGGAAAGCAAAAAGTATCACGGTATTTAGGTGCTGAAATTATTTAAGTAGAGCCTTTAATTTACTCTTTTAATACCCGAAGAGACATATTTTATTCGCCTTTGGTGAAAATTCCACATTAGCCAAATTTGTAAATGCAACTTGTATCACAGAGATTAATCTATTTTCATGCACAAAATAACAAAACAATATTATATAATATTTTATATAATTATACAATATAATATAAATACATATTGATTGTTGGTATGATTTTATATTCTTTATTTATCGATTAAAATGTATATTGAAATTTTTGGGAATCAGTACCTCAAGAGAAATGCAATATTTAACCAAGATATATTTAGCTTAATAAACGTATGTACATATTTTGACCGCTATTATTTACTGGCACCATTTATGCTACTTCATTCGGAAACCCTAAATAACATAATTATAATTACACTGACTAATTGTCGAATTCTACAAACATTACGACAAACGCATATTCGTCTATTTTTTTTTTTTATATAAATACACAGTTAGTTTTCAAACTTTATTTTTACATATGCATACTTTATTTAAACATTATTATATATTTGAATTAATATGTAATAACGCCTAATCTAATCGCCATCTTCATTTTGTCACAATTGGCATACATCATTATCCAAATTGTATTACCCCCTCCGGCAAAAAAAAGTAAGCAGTATTGGGATAATTGAGGTTCGGATAATTGAATTTCTACTGTATTAAATTTCTGTTCATTTGGTTGATGGTGTTTTTGTTGTACGCAGGAGGGGAGAGGGCGATTATTTTGATGTGAATTAATAAAGATATTCATATGACATATCGTTATCGGGTCATAAAGGTCATTCGGGTGATCAAAGTCATAAGTGTCATAAAGACCATTGATGCCATATATGTATGTAGGTTATAAAAGTCATACAGATCATAAAGGTCATGGTGGTCATAGAGGTTGTAGTGGTCATAAAGGTGATATAGGGGGAAGTTTATGGAGATCATAAATGCAATACAAGTCACATACCTTGAAGGTCATAGATGTCATGTAGGTAATACAGGTAATCATATCCAATTATCGTTATGCGTGTGTTTATTGAACTTTTAGTTCTAATTTGCATCATAGTCTACTAAATTGCTACTTGTTAAGCTGATAAATACATTCACCAGTTAAGAAAATAAAATTAATTTACCTAGTCTTAAAATAACAGATATTCGATCCGTTAACATGTAATGTACTTTCAGTACAAGTTTCAACTTGCTATGGTCATTTGTTTGTTCTTTGTGGCTGTTTTGTTAAACCGGTTTTTAGTGCGTTTTAAAAATGAGTGACATTAATTTTGAATAACGGTATGAAATCAGGTTTTTCTTCAGACTTGGACCCAGCCCAATGGATACTTTTCCAAAACTTCAACATGCCTACGGAAATCAGGTTTTTCGGTGGTTTAAAGTATTCTTTGAAGGAAGAGAGTCGATTGAAGATGAATCACGAAGGGAAGGCCTTCATCTTCAAGAACCGATGAAAATGTCGATAGAATTGGGGATCTTGTGCGCTCAGATCGTCGATTGACAAGAATGATCGAGGAAGAGTTTTTGAATCACACCACTGTTCATCAGATTTTGGCTAACGAATTGGGGATGAGAAATATCTTCGCAAAAATCGTTCCAAAAAAACCTTTCGCAGGAACAAAAGGACATCCGGTGGATGTCTTGACTTTTTGGAATCGATTGAAAATGATCCCCATTTTATGGAACGTGCCATTACTGGTGATGATACGTGTTTGAGTACGACCCGGAAACTAAGCGCCAAAGCATTCAAGCTCTCCAAGACCCAAAAAAGCACGAATGAGCAAGTCGAAGATCAAATGCATTCTGATTTGCTTTTTCTGAGGTTTTTCTTGAGGTTCTTGAAATATTTCGAATAAGGGTCATGCGTGTGAGATCAAACATCAAGAACAACTGAATGTTGCATCACGACAATGCGCCTTGTCACACAGCCATTTCAGTAAAGGAGTATTTAGCTAGTAAAAATATTCCTGTAGTTTCTCAGCGTCCTTATTTGCCTGACTTGAGTCCTTGTGACTTTTTTCTCTTTCCGAGATTGAAAAATCACTTCAAGGGACGTAATTTTGGGATCATAGAAAACATTCAAACGGCTGTAACCGACCAGCTAAAGACTATTCCAGTATATGAGTTCCAGCATTGCTATGAGGAATGGAATAACCATCTCCAGCGCTGTGTGGCTTCCCAAGGAAGTTATTTTGAAGGAGACAATACTGAATTGTAATTCTATACTACTAAAAATTAGTCTCGTTATTTAATTTATACACCTCGTATATATTGTACACATTTAGGCAATTATTTTCTTCAAAGACTGTATTTCGCTGTCAGTTCCTGGAATAGATAGGCATTTAAACACCCAAAGCATTACGGAAAAATAATAAATTGGACTACGTTCCAAATCACAAGAATGGGATTTATTTTGGATTATGGAAAATATATATGTACATAATCATTATGGAAAAATTTAATATATATATGTACATGTTCACGGGTAAAAAAGCACATATTACAATGTTCTTAAAAAACGAAAACAAAGGGGTTTCTGATAGACTGCTGCAATCTTATTTAAGTCATTAAGAGATGAAAAACAGAAGAAAACTTAAAAGCGGATCTCACTCTACACTCAAGTTATTTTTGAACAAGTTTGTTGTATTATTGAAGTTTTGGCAGTTTACCTGGCATTTTTCGCTTACTTCCTTTCTTTTCTGCTAGTGCAGCACACCGAGGATTACAGTATTACAGGATTACAGGATTGGAGGATTACAGGGAGGATTACAGGATTGGGATTGGAGGTTTGGGGGATTACAAATTTTTCAAAAATTTTCAACGCGATTGTAAAAAGGGACCTACAGTTCATTTATAAATACACCATTTAAAAACAAAAATGTTCACCATTTCAGATTCGCTTCGTAAACATTTTTTTTTTAATTTTACAATGGTAAACGTTCAGTTTAGTGACTTTTGTGAAAATGGCTTTAAAAAAATGTTTCTTTTTGCTAAAATCGTTGCTTTTGTTATAAAAAGCGATTTCATGTCGGGGGAGCAAGGTTTTTGCTGGCGAAAATGCAAAAAAAATGCGAAAATAGTGTGCGATTATTGCATATTTAAACTCCCGATGTTGACCGAAAAACTGGCTGATTTTCACAAAAATCAATAATAAACTAACCCTTTACTTCCGACACAATCCCTTTATGCACTTATAACAGTTATAACACACCAAATTCACTCGCGAATAAATGGAATTAATATACATATAATAAATATGTGGTATTAGACGACTGTCTAAGTTAAGAAAAAATTTTCCTTTGATTTCGGGTTAGCAGTCAAAGTCAAACACAAGTAAAACTCTTTTTACTGTTCAAGCTTTCGAGTCTTTATTGGTTCTTCTTCAGGAACTCTAAAATGTTGTTAACAATTTGCTTAAATAACACAATTGTTGATGTACAAAGACAGGTACTTACGTAATGTGAGGTTGATTTCTTTATATAAAAACTAAACATCTCATGCACAAGACTAAATTATGATTGTGATAGTATTATTTATGTGACATAGTGTGGTTTAATAAATCTGGTATTTAATAGAGCATCCATTCATAATCATAACCAAACACATCACACCAATACTAATCCGATTCTGAACGTTCCCAATGAACTACAAATTCGATATTTTTCATTACCATACATTCATGAGTTAAGTAACAAATTTAAAAAATTTTTAAAAACTACAACCACATAAAAATAGCCTTCAAAAATAAAGTATGTTAAAAAATTGTTTTTCAAAAATTAAAAGAAGAGATGAGATTCAAAACCAATCCAAGTAGTGTATTGCATTGCAATTGAGAGACAAAACAAGAACCAAAACCAGAACAACGAACTGATATTGAAGGACTTAGCATTATATACACATATTTACTCAGTCTACAAATGGCAGCCAAAACAGGTCAATGGACAGATCTCTTAGTGGAATTTAATGTTCAAGGTTCACACAGGTGTCACTAAAGAAGTTGGTAACAATTAAAGTCTCCCACCACATAACAGTTTTTCAATTCAAAAAAGTTATCAAATGGCCATTTCTTTGTCAGACATAGTTTAGATAAAATATTTTAATCCAATTGTTAGTAAAGTAACATGTAACAATTTTTAAGAGTAGATGCAGTTATTAAGGTTTTATAAACCACACTATGTCACATAAATAATACTATCACAATCATAATTTAGTCTTGTGCATGAGATGTTTAGTTTTTATATAAAGAAATCAACCTCACATTACGTAAGTACCTGTCTTTGTACATCAACAATTGTGTTATTTAAGCAAATTGTTAACAACATTTTAGAGTTCCTGAAGAAGAGCCAATAAAGACTCGAAAGCTTGAACAGTAAAAAGAGTTTTACTTGTGTTTGACTTTGACTGCTATCCCGAAATCAAAGGAACATTTTTTCTATAATAAATATGTATATTATAATAAATATACCGATAATATGTAAACCAATGAAGAGATTGTTTTCTTTCAGGGTATTGCAGACTAAAAACGATTAAAAGTTTACAATAGGACGAAAAATGGTGTTACAATTTCTTTAATCTTTCTAGTTTATAAGCCTTTTATTTTTGGAAAGTACTGTAATTTTGTAATTGATATTAATCGAAAGACAAGTCACTTCGAATAAAGTATAAACAACAAGTTGACCGAAAATGGGCTTACTATTATACTTATTCAATTTACCTACATTTTGAGTTTGCCCATGTTGTAAAAAATGCGACGTGTTCATTCTGATTAGTTTTTAAGCAAAAACCATGACCAGTATAACAAACATATTAATATTATTAAAAACTAAGAAATGCACTAACAGAAATTATCTGGTAAAAGAAATGGTTTTGTATAAGAAATATATCCTTATTTATTTATACCCATTTTAAGTGTAAAATTTAATTAGATTCGGTAAATTATCAATTCGGCTAAGGTAAAGAAACTAGGTACGTAAATTGTGATACCTGTTCTGTTTTCTTTGTATGTAGGTCTTATTGATTACAGTGAAGCTTTTAATTTCCACCTTTAGAATATTAAAAGTAACTGTATGTAAACATAGACAAAAACTAAGACGTCGTTGTGGAATCAGTGTTCTCTGGCGTATGGCCGTTTTACCTTGTACTACGTTCGTTATGTCCAATTCGGGGGCAAAGCTATTATTGCTGTACAGTATTTGTTGGTGTATGTATGTATAGATGTCCAAATTTAACGCTACGAGATTTTTGGCCTTCGATCCGGAAATTAATGCAGTATTTTAAAAATAGTTTTCGTGTTATTTCTTGTTTGTCTAACCTATTGAAACATTCAAATTTTAACAACTTATCCTTTCTTAAGTCTATTATTTTAAATAGATTAAATCCTGTATTTTATAATAATATTTATAATAATTTATAATAATATATTATAATACCAGCTTATTTTTTTCGTTTTTTCTACATACTTTTGCAGTACTGTTGAATTTATTTGATAATTGTGTTGATACATTTGTTGTCCATGAGCACACTGTATAGTATTTCTAATGTGAATGTGAGGACATGAAAAAAAACAGGTTGTCAGATATATTTTCTAAAATTGCTAAGCTCACTATACAAATGTTACTTCATACTTCAGTAAACTGTTAGTTCGTGACGTTCTTAGAAAGCTAGTTTGGAAATAATTAAAAAAAAATACATATGTAGATATAAATTTATTTGTTATCATTAAAATAAGGCTTTAAAATTGCTGGAAAATATTATTAATTAAAACAACTTTATGTATATTACTATATTAAGAAAATTTTGAAAAGCCGGAAATGCAGCATTCACGCTACAACACAAGTGCAATTTTGCATTGCATCGAATACGTAGTTAGCTATTATGCGGTCCACTGTTGTTAAAATATTTACGACATTAGTAATTCCCTTTCCGCCAGTGAAGTGTTGTTTGTTTAGTAGGTTTATTAAACTTTTCTGATAACGAGTAGTTTTATAAATATAATTTATTAGTAATTAATTAGTATGGCGTTTTGGAGACCATTTGAAACGACAGTTCGAGATGATCTATCGCGGGAATCTAATAATTTGGTGCCACAGTCAAATGAATTGGCAATAAATGATACTGAAAGGGCCGAATTTAAAAACAAAGATTTACATGTTCGCTAAAAAGAAAATTAAATTAAAAACCACTTGGGCATTTTTTCAGATCAGCATATTTACATTACAAATTTTGGGGTATTTTAATCTCATGATTTGAATGAAAAAAATATTTCACAATTTTCGAATTTATAAAAGATATATGTATGCACGCCATTGGGCGGCGTTAGCCATCAAAGGAATTAACAATCTATCTGATCTATCTCTTCACATTCACTTTAGAAGGACTATACCCGATGTAACTCTCGCTTGAATCATTTTGATAAATAATTTGAGATAGCCCAAAAACTATAGAGTACAGGTATAGGGAATATTAGTATTTCTAGAAAGAGAATGAAAGAGGGAAACGAACGATTTTATGAAATGCAGTAGGTAAGTTCTATTTAAATTGATCGACTTTAGAAAAGGATAAAGTTGTTAAAATTGCATCATCTAATCACTTTTTATTTAATTTAAAATAATTGGAAAACGACAAATTTTAGGTATAGGAAATGATAGTATGTGTCGAAAGAGGATAAAGAAATGTAGCAAAAGGAATACATAGTATGTTCTATTTAAAATAAAGGACAAAGTTGTTCAAGTTTGACCCTACATTTTGAGCTCAGCCTTTCATATTTATTTGGCAAAAAAAATGAACCATAAAAATTTTACCACAGCCAAAATTATATTTTTTTTCTACGGAGTTACAATTTCAGTTTTTTCCTTAAAATTAAAATACCTCGAAAACCAGATACAAATTTTCAGCTTCATATCCCTTATAGTTCTCCCAAAACGTTTAATAGGCCACTCGCCCTGTATATATCTGTTATTATTGTATATTTGTATTTATAATATAACTATGCAAATCTATCTGCAGATTCAGAAAGACGAAAGGAATGAAAAAGTGCAGAATCTATAGGGTGACGGAGTAATAGTCCATCCTTCGATTTTTTTGTAACAAAGTCGAAGGATATATAGACACTTCTAGAATATCACTTGTATACTGTTTAATAATATCTCACACTAAAATTCGACATTCCAGTTTTATATATTTTTTAGGAATATCTTTTTGTAGGGTCTATTGTTATTTAATATTAAAAAGTTTACAACTGTTTATTGGAGACTGGTTTCGGGGAACCTACCTGGTCTGTGGCTGATTGTTGGTTTAGGGATTTTACGTTCAGTTTTGAACAGTCTCGACAGTTCATCTTTACCGTTCACCGGCTCCACACCGGAGTCTATCTTCGCGTTTTACCGGACTTCTCCGGTCTTTCATATCTTGTAAATATGTAAATAAATCATTGTACATATAGCCGACTAAAGTGCTTAACTTACCACACCACCCATCGCCATATTTTTAACAATGCCCTCCACAATAAGTCAAATTCCTTGGAAAATTCTGCATAATTTCAGCGTTTGAGTTTTCTTTCCAGCTCAAAATTGTAATTGAAAAAGCACATGTAACATTATTACTGGAGCCCACAATAATTTGAGTAATTAATTAATGTATGTATGTTTATGTTATTTATTAATGTCAATAAATACAAATATGTAGTTTATGCTTACATATGTGCATATTTATTATTATCTGTGTAAAAAAATGTGACATACTTACCAAAAAAAAGTGAATTTATAACTTGTGTATTTGTACGCTGCGCGCTGCTAATAATTTAAATGGAAAGTATTACTCTGTGCAATTATTTTATAATTTCATTAGTTTTTAGTAAGAGGGCGCACAACCTAGTGTTTTTCAATTAAGGGAAGGTTCTCATCTGGAGGCCCCAAAACAACATCATTTTCTCGAATATTTTTCTAATTGAGGGAAATAAATTAGACACTCAAACTTTTTTGTCATTTGTTTAGTATGTTATAAAGTACAAAAAAAAATTATTAAAAAATATTATGACAATAATTTTTGACACGCCTTGTAACGTGGCCGTCTCAAAAAAAGGTACCTTACTGTTGGCCACTCTAGCACCTCCAAAAATGATCAAAAATCAATAATCGAAAACTTTTTATAAACTATATAATACACTTATATTGAATTATGTTGAAGCCCTTATTAGAATCATCCATGAAAGTCAAGAAAAGAAAAAAGGCGATTCGTCAAGTAGTTTTTGAGAAATCTTGGCCAACAGTTTGAAAAACACGATTTTTCAGGAAACGCGATTAAAGATTTCATCAACGATTTTTCTGTGTTAACATCAAAATAATATACTGTGTGTAGAGGCGTACCTGCGAATTTTTTCGGAGTCATAGCATACATCTGGTGGTACTTTTGGTAACTACTTACCATAGTATGGATATATGGACGCGTTATTCAAATATATATACATATGTAAACTACCGCTCGAATCCAATTTTTGACTAAAAGGTGAGTCTCGTTTTTGTTCCATAAATTTAAAAAAATATTCGAACAAACGGTTTTGGGAATATATTCTATATATAATTTACTACAAAAAAAATGAAAAAGAATCGATTTTTTGGTCGGTCCTGATGAGAACCTCCCATTAAATAATAAACTAACTGAAAGAGTACCAGACAATAAACATCTAATAATGTGTAATACGTCTAAATCAAGTAGGTAGGCTAAAATTCCAATGAATACTAGATAATGTCCTGAAGGCGAAGGCCATATTCTTTAATTTAGTTACGCCAACTTCCAAACCCTCGTCAGGCTAGTTTAAAGGCGTGTTTGTCTTTCGTATTATTATTAAAAATTCTACACGGGTTCGAGTTAATGGCGAGCAAACAATTTAAGGACGTTTCACACCTTGTCGGGTGACCAGCACAGGTGGTCTCTGCGGACACTCGACCAGCGCAGCGGATGAGTTATCTTAGGCTAGTTTGCCGTGATCTGGAGGGTTTACCTTAATCCATGTAAAAAAGCCGCTAAGTAATTAAACCTTAAAACCTCTAACGTTGGACATGAAAAATTATTTTATTCCCAATAATAGATATTATGAAAGATCAACAAGAACAATGACGAATACAGTAGGCCATGCTTGTTTAATTGACGTCAATAGTTTATCATTAGTGGTGTTCCAAAATTCAGTAATATTCAGAAAGAACGTGTAAAAATTTACAACAAAACTCTGGCTGAAGACTAGTTTTTGGAGTTTTTCTAGGTCAAAGGAATATATTTTAAACAGTAAAACAGGGTCTACCAAAAATTTATTAACCCATTTGTTACTTCATATTTAAATTTAAAGTAACTCAATCCGTTTCAAGCAACCCAAAAAGGTCATGTTGAAAAACCATATCAGTCACCAGTAGTTTTTTTTTTAATTGTGCTTGTACAATAAGAAGGATTGGCCGATCGTGCCGCAAAACAGCAGCACGCGGCGGGCGGGTCATTGATTTCGGGTCTTTTACCCCGACCATCTGGCAGACTCTAGCATTATTAGGCCCACCGCAGACGACCGACTATCGGTCAACTACAATTTTGTCTGTATGAATAGAACGTATACGTTTAAATGAGACAGCGCAGAGGACAGACTAAAAAGACGGCCCGACCAAAAAATTGGAACCAATTCCATTTTTGTCACCGACTTGATTGTCTGTGACTAGTCGGTAACAAATGGAACAAATGCACTCTTATGAGGTAACGCACACGAACTACCATTTAGTCGGCGCTGGAGGAAATACAATGCGTGGTCAGTAGCGTACCACATATTCACAATCTGGTGTTGGATACAAGATCATCAAATAGTATATGAATGTTTCATTTTAATAAACTTGGTAAGTAGGTAAATAAAACATCGTAAAGAAATACTATTTCTTCTTTTTCTACGTTTTAGTAATATTCCAACGTACATTAATCAGGATTTCTTTGGGGTACTTTAAGGTTAAAAAGTTGCAGTCAATATCCTTAGTCTCTCCATTATTTTCAAACGTATGCCAAGTTATGCAAATATCCCCAATTATGCGACTTTTTACCTCTTTTTCAATCAACAATTTCGTTTCGAAAAATCTTCTTTGGAAACATTATTACCACTATTTGTGAAGGATACTTTACAGTTTTCAAAACCCTACTTATGATTATTAATTATTGAAGACGATTCATTAAGGAAAACTTTTAAGACGAGCAAAAATTTCGAAAAAAATTTTCAATGTTTTTCTTATAATTACTCAAAAATTGCTGAAGCTAAACAATTTTAAACTTAAAGATCCAGAAATTATAAACTTTCCGTTTTTGTTATAAATTATTAATTTCCTTTTTTTTCTTTTCCCTACGACCATTTTTCCCCAAGTTACAGCTCTTTGAAAAACACCTAAAAGTTTGGGATTTTTTTTTTTTAAATATATCCCTTAATTTCTGTGCCTTGGGTACTAAATTATGTTTCACATTCATTACATATGCCTTAGACTGTATAAGAAAAATCGACTATTTTTTTTTCCAAAAATTACTCTGACAAATATTGTTCAGGATGACGAAAAAATGAGCCTGTGAAAATATCAGCCCTTAATTTTAATATTAAGAGGTGACTCATCGCGATTTTCCATTTCCCATTTAATTAACATGGGAAACATTTTTTTTCAAGCTTTGGAATTTTGTAACTCGTCAACCGATTATCAAACTGATAAGACCAAGACATATTATAGTAGTATGTAGGGAATTTAACGCACTACAAAAAACATCTCTTATAATTTCTTGCTAAATCTAGTCTTTCAAAAGTTATTTAAGGTTAAAGTTGGACTCACCAGAATTTTTGAGGTATTTTCACTTTTTTGGTGAATCTATCAAACTAATTGCAAAATTTTTGCTTTAAATTATCTTTTTCGGAGTCTTTTTGAAATTCTGAGAGTATCCTCAGTCGATTTGATCGGTAGTTTTGTCCAAAAATCCGTGATTAGACGCTTTTCTTTGATATGAACATTTTAAATATTAATTTTTATTAGCAAACTTGATATTTCTTATCTATAATTTTCTTTTCTACATTAATTATATCTAAATGTAAGTTAAAATCATAATTATAAATTGTTTTTTCTTAAAAATATTTTTTTAAACTATTTCATTATTGAAATACAATCTCAACCAAAATTGATAACCCATAATATTCAGTATGGATACAAAAGCGTCTAAATCCAAGGATTTTTGGACAAAACTACCGATCAAATGGACTGAGGATACTCTCAGAATTTCAAAAAGACTCTGAAAAACATAAATTAAGGCAAAAATTTTGCAATTAGTTTGATAGATTCACCAAAAAAGTGAAAATACCTCAAAAATTCTGGTGAGTCCAACTTTAACCTTAAATAACTTTTGAAAGACTAGGTTTATCAAAAAATTATAAGAGACGTTTTATTGTTGACGTTGTAGTGCGTTCAATTCCCTAGAAGAATATGTCTTCGTCTTATCAGTCTGATAATCGGTTGAAGAGTTACAAAATTCCAAAGCTTGAAAAAAAATGTTTCCCATGTTAATTAAATGGGAAATGGATAATCGAAATTCGTCACCTCTTAATATTAAAATTAAGAGCTGATATTTTCACAGGCTCATTTTTTCGACATCCTGAACAATATTTTCAGAGTAATTTTTGAAAAAAAATAGTCGATTTTTTTATGCAGTCTAATATGCATATTATTAGTTGTCATTTAAAGTCTAATCAATAAACCGACCTTTGACCCACAATATCATAAATTTTGAAACGTATTTTGAATACTCAAATAAAACAACATATACAGGCTATTACAGAAAATCTTGAGTGAATCATATGACTCAAAAATGCATAAAAGTTTAATAAACATGAGTCCACAAATGAACGATCTCGGAGATACAGAAAGATACGGATATTTCTATTTCTGATTTTTTTAATGATTATTTTGCTTATCTTTTGTTTTCATTCGTAAAAAAAATCAGTTTCTTACCCGTCGTCAGAGGTTTTGTTCGCTGATAGCCCTGTTTGTAGTTGATATTCAATAGTTAGTACACAATTTTAAAAATTCTCTACAGTTTGTGTAAAGCCGACATCGGCCGGTTGTGGAAAAGGACAAATGCTACATCTCTCGTTCTAACGATAAGCACAGGCGGCGAGAGGGCCGGTCTTATTCCCTCGCTACCTTTGATGCGTGTGCGATTACTTCTTATCTGTCGTCTCACTTCTGTTTGTCCTCTTTCATAACTGGCCGATGTCGGTTTTACACACACGGTACTCTAACATTGAGTTCTCTCACATGTATTTGCACATGTACGGTCGTGCTAATGGGAATGCCAGAGAAGCACAACGTCTTTATGCAGGAACTCGTCTTAATCGCCAGACCCCATCTGAGACTGGACGAACGACTGCGTGATACCGGTTCATTTGGGAAACAGTCCCATAATACCAGGAGACCAAGGTCCCCCATGAGTCTGCGAAAAGGCAATTTTACAGAATCTGGAGACCATAGAATAGGGAGGTAGAAATGAGTGCTCCTCTAACTTGAAAAGCCCTCCACAAGCAGTACCTTTACTCATACTACATGTTCAACGAGTACATGATTGTACAATGATTGTAATAATGACGTAAAATCAACAGGTCTCCTATCTCCGAAACCGTCCATCAGTTAAAGACTCTCCTACATATTTTGGGCCATATTATCCACCTTCAATGTGTGACACTTTTTTAACACGATATGTTGTTGCCTAGTATTTGTATAAAAAATATCCTGTCATCATATCAATCATTCTCAGAGCGTCATGAAACTATATTAATAATGATTAGTGTTTACAAGTATTTGATTTTTCCGTGTATCAATAATATTTATTAGACAGTAATTGTATATTATTTGGTAGTTTTTCTATAGTAACTAATTATTCGGAGTTTTTGTAGTGTCATTTTAGAACCAAGTATTGCATAAAAATGTTGAATAGGTTAGTATTTACCGCTTTCTAAATACATTTATTAATTTGCTAAGGTGTCCATCTGACCCAGACATACCCTGTAAGCACAATGTAATACTGATAAAAAAGTAACTGGAGTGTCAAATTCTAGTAACACTTAATATCCGAGTAATATAAACATAATTAATATGTCAAAGAAATCTAAATTAAGTGGATACTCAAAAGTATCAGCAAAGAGTAAATGGAGTCATGAAGGCCACATTCCTTCATTACGCTAACAGCTACCATGTTGTGTCTATCTACCATAACTTCGTTCTATCTAGTCTAAAGGGATGTGTTTGTCTTTCTTATTTTATTATTATTAAGAATTCTTCACCGATTTGAGTTAACGACGAGCAAACAATTTAAGGACATTTCACGAGCACAGGTGGTCCTCTCCGGACACTCGACCAATGGATATCTTAGGTTGGTTTGCCATTATTAGAAAGTTCTACGAATTAGGGGATAGATTGATCATCGAGAGACCTAGATGTTGCCCGCTAAGTGCATGCAAACTGTACTAGTACAGGGTGAGTCAGCGTTACCTGATGGTTTTTGAAAGTACGGTACACAGTGAAATTTTAAGATGTAGCAACTCTTTTTATTTCAAAATATACACAATGAATAGCAGTTTCAATACAATGAATAGCACTGAATATACACAATGATATTGGGCCCTAAACAACTCCACCAACGCTCTTTGCATTGTGATAGAGTTACAGTGTGGGCTGGATTTGGGAAATTTGGTGTCATAGGGCCTTATTTTTTCGAAGGAGATGACTGAGCCGTCACCGTGAACTCTGAGCGTTATTTGACCATGTTGCGTGAATTTCCCATCCCGGAAGTTCGTTGCTGTCACATAATTCGTCGAAATGTGCGGTTTCAACAAGACGGAGTGACAGCTCACACTTCAAATGTGTGTATGGCAGAAGTAAGGAAATTGTTTCCAGGGTAAGCGATATCCCATAGAGGAGATGTTGGCTGGCCGCCACGATCTCCTGATCTTAATCTATATGACTTTTTCTTGTGGGGCTGCCTCAAAAACAAATTGTACATCAATAAGCCACGTACTGTGGTTGAATTAAAGGATTCCATTGAGTGAGAGATTCGTGCTATACCCCGTGACATGGTGGAGAGAGGGATAAGAAACTTTGCGCAGAGAATCGACGAGTGTGCCAACGAAGAGGGCCAGTACTTACAGGACATTATTTTTCACAAATGATTAATTTCTATATAAAGTAACATAAGAGATGTAAACTGCTATTCATTGTGTATATTTTGAAATAAAAACAGTTGCTATATCCTAAAATTTCACTGTGCACCTTACTTTCAAAAACCATCAGGTAACGCTGACTCACCCTGTATAAAGATTACTGTAAAAGAAACCATATTTTTATAACACTCTACTATAACCGTATAGAGGTAATTAATTAATCCGATGCATTTGCAGTTTTATTGTAGGCAGATATAACGCTTGTACTGACCATTGATGACGAAATGGTGACCATCACTTTGAAAATTATCTCTACGTAGAGAAAATTATTTAGTTGAATATATGAAATATTCTTGTATCAAAAGAATATTTCTTTATTTAAAAATCGGTTTACAATAATCTGTTTACAATAAAGAAAAGTTCCTTTCAGACCAGAATATTTGTTATAGATTCAAAGAAACTCCTCCCAACCTTCATATTGCTTCTATAACAATGATCTTTTTGGTTCAACTTTAGAAATTTTTCGTGTCCAGGAAAAAATTGTCCAAAACACCTTGGTTCGTCAGATAGAAGGTTTTGAGAGCTCTGAAGATTTCGCTTTAATGTGAATCTTTGAAAATGGTTTAAGAACTTGGAAAATGGTTTAATATTTTCGCAGTTTTTTTAAAACATCGCAATTTTACTTTTTAGGCGATATCTTTTCATACAATCGACATATCACTTCAACTTGAGCTTATCAGACGCATCATTTTACAAACTGTAATCCTATCGCAAGCAAAAAACATCAATACTGTAGTATAAAAATTATCAGAATTTAGGCAACCTTCAAAGAGTGGTTGTATGAATACTTTACTTGCTGTCTGTATGTTCATGAAGTGAATATATTGAGCCATCCAAAAAAAATATACGTCATCAAAGTTGGCCGAGTAAAAAAAGACGTATTTGTATTCTGAAATTTATAACCTTATTTAATTGTCACAGCTGTCACATTACATATAACGTGACAGTCACTTATCAAAAGTTTGACATAACCGAAAAGTTTCGACACGACCGTTATATCCATCTCTCTCGTTCATAGCCAGGTTTAATGACTTTTTTTTTGGATGGCTGTATTTCAACGTTATGAACACATATATGGAAGTAAACGCGTTATTTTGTCTATACAGTTTGTGGATATACGTTGTGTCGACAAACTGTACCTATAGACAAAATAACGCGTTTACTTCACAATGTATATTACATTTTTACAGCCTCTATGGCAGAGTTGGGCAGAATATGACTAAATGACTAATGACTAAAGTAAAATGATTAAACTTTAGTCATGACTAAATTAATCATGGGATTTAGTCACGACTACGTTTTAGTCATGATTAGTTGTTAGTCATACCAATGATTGGATGTTTAGTCATGATTGAAGTTTAATCATTAGTCATTACTAACCTCAATCATCATCAATTATTAGTATGACTAACAATTTAATCATGACTAAATACTAAAAACACTTATTGGTTTATTCTTTTCAATAATAAACCTTTGGAATCGACCACGAAAAAAACAATTAACACCCCCTCCCTCCTCAAAATTTGATGTACGTTTCAAGGGACGTAGAATACGATTCTGCAATTTTAAAAAAAATCCGTTCTTCCGCCACGCCGTAGCCATGACTGCCAGTTAACGTTGCCCAAAAATTATGAAATTCGGTACGTGGGTTCCGTTCGGGATCTAGTTGTGCCTCGAAGATCGGCATTACTGTAAGTTATACACAAGGGATGAAAAACGGGGGTTGGAATTTTCAAATCGCCGTAGCTTCGAAAATGTTAATAGAGAGGCATGCTTGTATCTCCGAAAATATGCATCTAATCGACTTGAGGTATACTTGTCGATTTTGTTCCTGAGGAAATTTTCCATTGGGATAGGCTTTTCCGCTGATACGCAAATTTTTTTTTCATTGCAAAATTAGCTTTGAAAAAGAAAATCTTCAATATTAAATAAAACAAACAGATTTCACTTCAAATGGATGAGATTACAGGAAAAGATAGCTGTTGGGGTGCTCAACAAACGCCCGCGATCCGGACGCGCAATTTCAAAATGGCGGCCTATTGCAAAATTATAAATTTGAAAACGCGGGCGTGTATAACTTCCGCAAAACGTAAGATATCAAGATGCGGTAAAAAACCGAAGGGTAATCGCAATTCACGGATTTCAGATTTTTAAATTGCAAAATAAAAAAGTTATTAACAAAAAACCGAAAAAATGCGGTAACTAAGGGCCTTATCTCGACGTTGTTTTATATACAGATTAAAAACCAATTGCATCGAATAGTGCTTGAAAAAACAAGAATTTAAAAAAAAACGTTCCGATCCGACCAATAGGAGTCGAGATAGCTTTTTTTAAAACGGTATTCTGGCCGTTCTAATTAACATGTTTTAATAAACAAGAGCTCGTTGTAAAGCAGAAGGCTTACTTTACACGCTGATTTTTTTTGGATCGATTCAACCAATATTTGACTGAGAAAACATTAGTTGAAGACAGCGCGTTCCGCGCGGCTGAGCGGATGCCGGTAGAGGGGAGCGACGTGACATCACCGGGAACAATGTCCATGCGTGGGGGGTGAATAACGAGATAAGGGGGGGGGTGAATAACGAAAAATGATATTTTCGCTATTGCCAACTGATGTATTGATCTGTACACCATCTAATGGGACGTCCCTATAATGCTTGCATTACTTATCAATATATTTTAGTTAACTCTATTTGTTTTTTAATACTTATTTTTTAATTTTTAATAAACTATTTTGTTTTTTTTATAATCCTGTCGTATTTTTCAATTCGTAGTTTTTTACAACTTCGTTCTTTACACTTTATTTCAATCCATTTTTTTTTGTGATTAGTCATGGCTGCTAACAACTAATGATTGATGATTACTTATGATTAATGGCTACTGATTGACGGTTAGTCGTGACTAATGAATAATAACTAATTTATTCATGAGTGATTTCCGTGACTAATAATTAATTTTCATTAATAATTAATTGTCATTAATCATTGTTGTTATGATTAATGAATAAATTAGTCATTAGTCGCTTTTGTTCATGACCAATGACTAAATTAGTCATTATTTATCAATCGACTAAAATTTGCCCAACTCTGCTCTATGGACTCTTCCTGCGATTTTATGGTATATATATTTTTTTCATGTTTAATCTAAATTTAAAAGAGCCACACCGTATTTTTAGATGGAGAGTTCAACTCACCAACTTACTTGTTGAGTTTCTGGTGAACTCCTGTTGTTAGTTCGAACGCACTACATTGTCTGCGCATTCCATTTTATTGATTTGATTAGAACGCGTTTTCATTCATATAGTCACACACGCTTGCCTACTCAGATATGGTTGTCATCATTTGTAATGATTTGTCGTTATAACCATCTAAAGACGATTGCGATCTAAAATGCGAATCAAACAAAAAATACTATTCAGAGGGAAAAGGGGGATGCCTGCCTATATTATGGATCATTTTTGGTTGAGTGGGGAGTCACCCAAAAATAAGAGAATACTAGTGATTCAGATTTGAGAATCATAACGCTTTTTGATCTGAAAATTGTCGAAAGAAGCAGCTTATGTGCTTAAATAGAAAAAGATAATTACGACGTATGTTGTGCAAAGGCTAGCTTCTGAATAGAAAACAGTATTCATACATAAGATTAATAAACGGATTTAGGTTCGCACCGAAATATTGGCATACTTATCAACAAATGGATCATGAGAGGTAGGAATAACCAATGCCAGTACCATTCTGGCATTGGATACTCCTCAACAAACAACTCATTGAACATCATCTACATGTAAAGGCCGGCATAGACGCTGCATCTTGCGAACAGTCTTACTTGGACAGTCAAGTTGTTACAACTTACATACAAGTCGTTTTGCCAACGCGTACAGCCAATTGACTGGCTTGAACGGAATCGAACACCGTTGGACACGAAATCACACGAAATCAATCTTGTCTTCGCATGTACGTGTTCTAGCGACTTTTTCAGTCTTGTTTCCAACAACATTTCAGTGCACTTTTTTTAAAAATGAATGATGTATACACCGTTTCTTGTGTTGAACACGAGTTTTTTTACTTTATTGCCTTATACATTGTACAACATCCAAGTCTACGGAAAGTGAAGTCAAAATGTGCAAACTCACGAAGCTACGCACGTGAGGCCATGGAACATTATATGTCTTTGGACCCATGACGTCATGTGTCACTACATGATGCTCGATAGAGTTTTTCCCTACCCCAGATTTTGCCCCTTCAGGTTAGGCAAACCATCTTTACCAAGCGTGACGTGACGCAAAACCATGACGCAGATCGCAATATTTTCCAGGGGCAATCCCATAATAAAGACATAGAATGTCAAAAACTATTCCGATAAGCACACGAAAAATGCAGCTTATGATATTTTGGTTAGTAAATTGAAAGATGGTTGATCCAACTGGACAACTTTTGATCCAAAGATGTCGTGGTAAAAAAAATATTTTTAACTACTACAACGAGAGCTTAATTGCTGTATATGTCTTAGTCATTTTATTCCTACTGACTGACAGTAAATTTGAATGTAAAATAATACGTTGGTGGTCACTGCTGGTGTACAGTCTTGCTTGTCAATTTAAAACTGTGCAAGTAAGACTGTTCGCAAAATGTAGCGTTAATGCCGACCTATGTGTAAATCTGTATAGTTCGGTTTTTGTAGATAAATCGCTACGATATACGAGATGTGTAAATTAAGTAATGAGATATATTTTTTTATTTGAATAATATGACAATTCAGTATTGTTTTTTTCCAAATAACTTCCTTAGGAAGCCATACAGCGCTGGAGACGGCCCTTCCATTCCTCATAGCAGTGCTGGAACTCATATACTGGAATAACCTTCAGCTGGTCGGTTACAGTCAGGTGTTTTCTATGGTCCCAAAATGGCGTCCCTTGAGGTGATTTTTCAATCTCGGAAAGAAAAAAAGTCACAAGGACTCAAGGAAGCTGAGGAGCCACAGGAATGTTTTTACTGACTAAAAACTCGTTTACTGAAATGGCGCATTGTTGACGTTTGATCTCACACACATGACTCTTCTTCCAAGTTTTTCAAGAACCTCTCTGTAAAAGTGTTGATTTACTGTTTGGTCTAGAGTCATAAACTCTTTGTCGACAATTCCCTAGCTATCAAAAAAGCAAATCCGCATGCATTGGATATTCGACTTGCTCATTCTTGCTTTTTTGGGTCTTGGGGAGCTTGAAGTGTGCCATTCCATGCTTTGGCGCTTGGTTTCCGGGTCGTACTCAAACACTCAAGTCTCATTACCAGTAATGACACTCCATAAAATGGGGATCATTTTCAATCGATTGCAAAAAGTCAAGACACCTTTCTCTCCTGATGTTCTTTTGTTCTTGCGAAAGGTTCTTTGGAAATATTTTTGCGCAGATTTTTCACATCCCCAATTCGTTAGTCAAAATCTGATGAACAGTGGTGTGAATCAAATTTAACTCTTCCCCGATCATTCTTGTCGTCAATCGAAGATCTGAACGCACAAGATCCCGTATTCGTATTCTATCGACATTTTCATCGGTTCTTGAAGATGAAGGCCTTCCGATTCTTGGTTCATATTCAATTGACTGTCTTCTTTCTGAAAATGCCTTAAACCACCGAAAAACCTGGCCTCTTGAAAAAAACACTGTCTCCGTAGGCTGTTCTGCAAAAGTATCCGTTGCGCTGTGTCCAAGTCTGAAGCAAAACCTGATAACGCACCGTTGCTCAAAATTAATGTCACTCATTTTTAAAACGCACTATAAAAAATACGGTTTACGGAAACAGTCACAAAGAACAAACAAATGACTGTAACAAGTTCAAACTTGTACTGAAGGTGCATTACATGTTAACCTACCGCCAGTCCCGTCTCCGCAGTATTGCTAGATCGGGCGCTACGTTGCCAGTCTTATTACCTAATTTACACACCTCGTATAGTCATCTATTCTATAAAATCGAAAGTTTTTTGCATTGTTTCATTTTTATCTCAACTGACCCTATATTGGACAAACGAATAAATCAAATTTTACTGGATTCAAATAACATACATGTGTGAATACGGTAGAACAGATATCTCGTGCAATACAAATATTGTACCAACATAACAAAAACCATAGGAAGACGTTAGATTCCAGGGGTGTTTGCCTTTCTTATTTTGTTATTATAGTATTAGGAATTCTACGTAGGTTAGAGCTAATGACGAGCAAACAATTTAAGGACATTTCACACCTTGTCGGGTGACCAGCACAGGTGGTCCCCTGCGGACACTCGACCGGCGGATAAGTTATCTTAGGCTAGTTTGTCGTGATCTGGAGGGTTTGCCCGGGTCCACGTGAAACGCGCCGAATGTTGGCCCGGTGCTGCCACGGGGACGGGGACCGTTGACCGACTGCCTCTGTTATCGCCCCGGCATTTCGAAATGTTTACTTTCGGTTTCGAGAGCTTAATTGTCTGCCCACCTTCGCTATTCACGCTGCGGGGACCGTCGAAGAATGGCGGGGCCGGAGCCGCGCTCGAAGTTCGAGGCGGCGACGGCCGGAGTGAATGGCGGATTTAATTATGGCAAGGAAATCGCCTGAAATAATATTTAGACAGTCTTCGAAGGAAGCGTGAAAGGATTCTTGTAATAATAGCCGAGCGGATTCCGTTCGGAGGCGTTTAAATAAAATAATGGAAACGCGGTAATACAGTCCGGAGAGGGTGTGGTAAATTCGCGTATTTAAAGTCAAGGTAACATTAACCTTTAGAGGGCCAGGATTTCAGGGGGCATATCGCCCTCAGAAAACTGGTATAAAAAGTATCTTATATCATTGATTAATCATAGGCAAAGTGTCGATCACGGGGTGAACCAATATATTGGCATTCCGGCCCGGAAGGAAAGGACTGTTAATGACAGTTTTACGTAAAAATAGTTACTTTACTATTATATCAAATTTCGACGTTTTCAAATTAATATGTACAACTGTCAATGTCATCTTAATACATTTTTCGTATATAACTGAGGATCATTTTCTATTTTTTTCCCTCCGCTTCTGCTCACATTCTTTTTTTTTTTTGTTTTCGTTTTTCTGAATATTTTTCTTTAACTCTAGCCATTGAACTGTCGTACCTCGTACCTACGTTAAGTAAAAAAATCTTAAGCAGTAATCCATTAGTGCAAATGACATTCGCAAAGTTTAATTAAACGCTAACTAAAATAATTAGGTAAACCTTATAAATATAATACCTAAAATATAAAATACATTTTTAAAGTTGATGTAGCTGATATTACAATATTTTTGTATACAAAACAACTCCATGGACATATTAATCAACTCACTAGACATAAACAGCCACGGAGGTGATGTCCACGGAGTTGGCGTTTTTACAGTAAAACTAATAATATTTGTATATCAAATTCTACCGAACCTCAAAATAGTTTGCATATACTCAAGTTATGTTTTGTAATGTATTATTACCAAAAGTAGATACTATAGGTATGCTTATTTAATTTGTTATAAACAACATGGAGTTGATTATCAATAAAAATACTCACCTAGATGTTTACTTTTCACCTTGAATTAAGAAAATAGCGTCACTGACACCGCACATTCGACATGTCACATCAACAAATGCTTTGGGAATCTAACTTACCAAATGCTGACACATTGCTTAGGGAGACATATGTCGGCAATTTCGTCAAAATAATAGCTGTCCATGGAGTTGACCCGTGAACGGGTGACACAAAATGTTAACATATTTCTATGTATATTTTTTATAAAATGTTGGTTCCTTTTATTTTATTATTTACTGTCATCCTCCAGACAGTGCATTAAGGAAATATTGTTGTGGCCACGCTTATTTTCAGTGATTTACGAGCAGTATTATATCATAGCTATTAGCTAGTTACAGTCCATGGAGGTGACTTTCAGGTATTTTCGATTAAAAATTGAGTTATTAGTATTGTTTTTTTTTTTTGGTTTACCGTATATTATGCCCGCACATTATAGGCCATTTGGCAGTTATGCATTGTTAAATTATTTTATTACATATTTTTTATCGAACAGTTACATCATATTGTCCCCGTTTTGGAGAATGACCCAACTGCTATGATAATAATGTCCTGTCGCCGTCCAGTACCGATTAAAGTTCGCAAAAACAGATTTTTAATAATAACTTGAACAATTCAAATAGACATATGCCACTTTCATAACTTGGACAACACTTGGATTTTGATGGCAATAGAGAATCTTTCACGGCAGCAGCGATAGATTTAATTTCATCACACGGTTCTTCACTGATCGATTACATTTGGTTCATTTACAATTTTCAAACAAACAATAAACAACATTAGTAACCAAGCAATACTTAAAAAAGCACACTTTACTAGTTTCTCATAGAATAAAAATAATGAGCCGGTCAGATTTTGACGTTTTCTAATAAATATGTACAACAGTCATAAAAATGTCAAAAATGTCATTGAATTAATTTTTTTCGTTAATAAGTCAATTTTAGCAGTCGAACATAAAGCTTTGTATGCAACTCGTCCATAATAAGGCTTTATTGAACTCGCCCTCTTTATGGCCTTACTTGTTACGCTCGCTCGGCCATAAACCGGACTCGTTCAATAAAGCCTTGCATTATAGACTTGTTACATAAATAGCTATTTCGATGTATTTTTCGACGCCAAAAAAAATAATAAACCCAAAAACAACCCCTATAATAGGGTAAAAACTACCCATTTGCCTCGCATGAACGATTTTGAAGCACCCTCCTCTTTTTTAACACGGGATTGTGACCGACTGTGGCAGAGTTACGTTTCTTTTTTTTGTTTTTTTTTGTTTTTTTTTTTGTTTATGATTTGTTTAGTCTGTGTTTTTTATTTATTGTTTATAAAAATTTTATAAACTACGGTAACGATTTTTTAGTGTGATAAATTTCAAAGCAGGGTTCAATACAAGACAGAAAATAGAGAAAAATGCTGTATTTACAGTATTAAATTTCTCAAATCCGAAAGCTTCGAAATGTTGAAATCAAATATACAGGCACTAAATTTACGTTTGGATGTTCATTTATTTACATTTGAAATATTGAAAATTTTACAGTATCTAATACGAAAAAAATGATCGAAATCACCGCCATGAAAATAAATTTATTTATCCATAATTACAGCCACATGCAAATAAAGCAATGTATTTTTGTCAAAAACCTAATAGAAAAGCATAAGGGGTATGAGTGGGGTGAAATTTACATTGAATTATATTAAATAGTAATATCAAGAACCTTCTGTAAAATACATTTGTTTGTAATTATAGTCTCATGCAAACAAAACAATGTACCGCTTTTATAAGGTAGAAATTACAAATTTAAGCGATATAGGATAGGTAAAAATGGGTGGGGAGGGGAAAATTTACGTTTAATTGTATTAAAAAAAGTAATAATATTGGAAAATGAATATTTTAATCTAGAAAAAGAATTGAAGAAAATTTTCTGGTGCGCCAAAATATTGGTTTTCCGGACCTCTAGAGGTGAAGGAACAGTGTTGTGGTTTTTACCTTTTTTTTAACGCACATTCAGAGACAGGGCGGACACCGGTGTCTGATGGGCTATGGCCAGATTATGACATGAAGGTCTAAATCTCTAGAATAGCGAATATATTCTAGATTCTTAGTAAACTAAATGCATATATGATATTATAATTTAGAAGTATAAAACTAATCAAGAACATGTCAATACGTGTTCAAGATATAATAATACAATTTATAAAATTATAGAGGATATCTCATTTATTAATGGGACAGCCACACAATATTTTTTTTTACATTATATTTTTTGTTTTGGCCTGGGTATCTCAATAGTTCCATGTATTTTTGGGCGCTGATTACAAATCCGCAGTCAGTCCACACACGTTTTCAAAATTGACAGATTGGTTCGCTATTCGTTCTAACCTTAAAAAAAATGCCTTGTTTTTGAATTTTTGACTATTTTTTTATTGGTGCGCAAGTTAAGTTCCGCGTTTTGTTGAGCTTTATCTTGTTCTGATAAATAATTTTTTTTGTTTAATGAATTTTATTTTATTATTTTCGCCGTATTTTTTATATAACACTTTAATTTTAGCTTTAAAAATGTTAACTTTTGTGTCGAAAAGACGCCATTTGCGAGAAGCTCTTCTTTTCATTTTCCACAAAACAAAAAAGCCACCGAGGCACACCAAATTCTCTCAAAAACTGGACGTTTTCCACGAAACTAGGGCGCAGCTAGTGCAGTTGCGCAATCAACTCGCAGTAAAGAGACCAGAATGGGCGGATCGACACGATAAAGTTAATAACAACGCAAGGCCTCATACCCGCATCATAAGACTCATAAGTCTTACCGCACCCGCAATACTCTCCAGATATCACCCCGTCGGATTATCACCTTTTCCGGTCAATGGCTCACGGTCTGGCAGAGCAGCCCTTCCAGAATCGCCAAGAAGTCCAAGAATGGCTTGATGAATGGATAGCCTCAAAACCGACCGATTTATTTTACGATGGAATCCATAAGTTGTTTAATCTCTGGGAAAATGTTGTAATTAACGATGGAAATTATTTTAATTAATTTAATTTAAACGTTTTAATAAACGTTTCATAAAAAAAATATAGTCCTAAGCAGTTGTAAACACGAAAAAAAACGCGGAAATTAACTTGCGCTCCTTAATTTATGTGGAATTAATGAACCAATCTGTCAATTCTGACTGTAGATTCGTATTCAGCGCTCAAATATACATCGGCATCCTACTATTGAGCTACCCAGGCCAAAAAAATTCAATAAGAAATAAGAGGTCAAATTACAAAGAAATAAACTGCTCACTAAAATTGGCGTAACACTTTTTAGATTAGCACCATTTGCATTCTATTCAAGCTAGAGACTTGCACTTTTTAATTTTCAGTAGCCTATCAGATGGGTTTTAATGTCTCTAAGTCGTTCCCCTGTGACTTAAACGGTTCGCCATCCGCACCCCAA
Organism: Aromia moschata; assembly: GCA_029963805.1. Classification (NCBI taxonomy): domain Eukaryota; kingdom Metazoa; phylum Arthropoda; class Insecta; order Coleoptera; family Cerambycidae; genus Aromia; species Aromia moschata. Next base: position 1,580,173 of record JAPWTK010000034.1, on the reverse strand, counting down.
AAACCAACCCCATGTAGAAATTTTTGAGGCAATTCAGACACTTGCGGGATGGACTAAGAAGGGCGCTGTCGGGTAAAAATTCCATCACGACATACATTAAGACCTCCTCAATAAGTTCTGTGCATTTGATCGCTGTCCTATCTCTTCTGGATGCCCGAGTTGTTAAAGGGTGAAAGCCAAAGCAAGTTGCGGCAACTCACGCCAATTTATTTGTCAGCATTAGGATCAATGGGTTCACACCACAGAGGTCAAACATGCAAAACCCAGCGTAAATGTAAAGGGGTGGCTTAGGGAGTCTGGAAATGGATTGAAGAGGGATGATGAAGGGATAACGACCGAATGCACAGAACTATTGAGGAGGTCGTAATGTGTGCAGTGATGGAGTTTTCACTATTAAGCTAGAAACCTCCACTATTACTGATACACCCGATACACGCGGTGTTTCCAATTATTCTGTTCTGTTTTAAATTTATTGCAAAACGGTGTGAACTTTTACTAACTTCAGAATAAATATGATATGATATGTTAGTTTCCCATAGTTTCTAGTTTTTCGTAGAAAAGATGTAGAGAGAATAGAAAAAAGCTAAAGAATATAATAAACTTTCAGCTACCGAGAACAAATTATTTACATTGCGATTTTTTTGCTTGAATGATGTCATAACTGTTGAAAAAACTTTTGGGTGTGAATATAACGTTTTACTATAGACATTTTATTATGAAAATAAAAAGCGGTTTATACGATAAAATCCAATTTTCATTTATAAAAATGATGTATATGAAACTTTCAAGGCCTTTTTAAATATCTGTTTATATCTAAGGTTAACAGAAGCGGAACGTGTCACAGAGGCGCACGCATCATAAATATAATCACAAAAATAACTACTATTCTTTCGAATATTTACCACATTTTATTATACAATTATATCACACTACTCGACATATTACGTATAACTGAAGTTGTACAACAGCTCCAGGTATCACAAGACTCCTGCAATCAAATCAAAATGAGGCAACCCCCTTCACATGCTACACGAGCTGTCTATGTGTTACCCAAAAGCGTCTGTATTATAGAATTATAAATCAAATTGAAATTATTATTTTTTAAAATGTTATCTAGTCCGCGGGTCAATTTAGGTTCATATGGTAACGAAACAAATTTCGAATTGTCAGTATCTCTACGAGAAGTCGTGGAATTGTACAGGGTTCTTTTAAATGTATGCTTCCTTATTAACTCATCTGAAATATTAAATGGACTGGATAACCGTTATTCTTAGTTATATTCTTAATTAATTGTTTCTCATGTTCAACCCTCTCTTTGAGGGGGTTTAACAAACGGTGTATTAGAAAATTAAAACTTGCCATTTTATGTTGAAAAGGGTGGTGTGAATCGTTGGGAATATATCTAAGAGTCGCGGTTTCTTTCCTATATACATCAACCTCTAACTTATTTTCGATAAATCTAATAACTAATACATCTAAAAATGGTAGCCGTTCATTTTGTTCCATTTCATATGTACATTTTATGATAGGGAAACGATTATTTAATTTAGCAACAAAATCTAGAACCAGACTCTAGGGAAATACTCGAATTTATCTTTTACTTCTGTATCAAATTTACTCATAAAAAAGATTTGCAATGAAAGGTGACAAGGAGTTGCCCATTGCCGTTCCCTCATGCTGTTGAAAATATTTACCATTATACTGAAAACAATTTTGATTCGTACAAATACTAGTAAGTTAATAATTGTATCGTCTAAACCATTTAATTCGATTAATTCCTTGAGGTAGTCCAAAGTTTGCGGGATTGGGACTCTTGGAAAGAGTCGACAATTTATTTTGCCAAAAATGACAATGGAAGTTAAAAAAAATCTTTAAAAGAATGTAACAACCTTATTACTCCTTCACTGAGACAAAAATTACAATTGTCAAATCCAGTAATACCTAAATTATATTGTTTACCAAAAATACATAAACCAGGAAAATCTGTAAGACCAATTATTGTCTCAGCGATAGGATCCCCAACTTATAATTTGTCAAAATGGTTAACGAACGAGTTCGAAAATTTGCCTATTGCACAAAAAAGTTTTTCAGTTAAAAAATTCTAGTGAGTTCATTAACAACATCAAAAATATCCAACTGCAAGAAGGTGAAATTTTGGTCTCGTTTGATGTATGCTCATTGTTTCCAAGTGTCCCAATCCCGCAAACTTTGGACTACCTCAGAGAATTATTATTACTAGAATTAAATGGTTTAGACGATAAAATTATTAAGGAATACTTTCGGCTTACTAGTATTTGTATGAATAAAAATTGTTTACAGTATAATGGTGAATATTTTCAACAACATGAGGGAACGGCAATGGGTAACTCCTTGTCACCTTTCATTGCAAATCTTTTTTATGAGTTAATTTGAGACAGAAGTAAAAGATAAATTCGAGTATTTCCCTAGAGTCTGGTTCAGGCATGTGGACGATATCTTCGCGGTATTTGATACAAAAGCAATTAGTTTAGATAATTTTGTTGCTAAATTAAATAACCGTTTCCCTACCATAAAATTTACATATTAAATGGAACACAATGAACATTTTTAGATGTATTAGTTATTATAAATAGCGAAAATAAGTTAGAGTTTGATGGGAAAGAAAAAGCGACCAATATATTCCCAACGATTTACACCACCCTTTTCAACATAAAATGGCAAGTTTTAATCTTCTAATTCACTGTTTGTTAAATTTCTCCTTCAGTAAAGAGATGTTTGAACATGAGTTAAGGGTTACTCAGTCCATTCAACCAATAAGGGTTACTCAGTCCATTTAATATTTTAGATAAGTTAATAAGGAAGCATAAATTTAAGAGAACCTTGTACAATTCCACGACTTTTCGTAGATATACTGACAATTCGACATTTCTTTCATTCCCATATGAACCTAAATTCACCCGCGGACTAAATAAAATTAATAAAATTCTTGAAAATATTAATATAAATTTGGTTTATAATTCTAAAAATAAACTACAGACCGTTTTGGGTAACCCTAAAGACAAAATCAACAATAACGAAAAGTCTGGAATATACGAAATAAGTTGTAATGACTGTGATCAAAAGTATATTGGGCAAACAAAAAGATCTATTTTGACTAGATTTAAAGAACACATGGCTCGTTTAAAATATGGCAGAACGGAAAAATCTTGTGTTGCCCAACACGGTTTTGACAACCATAGGATAGACATAAATAATTTAAAATAATTAGAAATGTTTACTGTCTAACAGTAGACAGTTGGATGATTATGAAAGTTTAGAAATCATTAAGTGTAACAATAGTATGAATAATGGCAATGGTCCGATACCCACCAGTCCACTGTTTGCTCTGATAAACAAAGACACATGTTACGGTTCAGTGAACCATGGCAACAAATATAGTATAAATAGTGCAAATGTGTAGGCTAGAATTTAGTTTTAATCTTGTCCTGAAGATGCCAACTTAGTTGGCGAAACGCGCGTCGAGAAAAGTATAGTAGTTCGGTGTTTCGTGGAAAACGTCCAGTTTTTTGGTTCTACGCCGAAGGTTCCTGTACCTACTCCAGGAACAATATTGTACGAGATAAAAAAACCGAAGTAGTTTTCAAACATTTTTCTCCACTCGGATTTAGACGCAACCTCGCTCGAGCCGAGCGAAACTCCCGCATTCGTATTTTGTTTTGTTTGGGTTAAAGCAACTCCCGCGCGAGCGGGATAGATTTACCGTTTGATACTCAGAGAGAGAAAAACGTAATCTCTCTCGGAGGTTATGGGCTGCGGTGAGCTTTATTATCATATGTTACGGTATGCGAGCGGCGCATATTCGTTTTTGTCGGCAGGCCGCCTTAGGAAGGTTTGGATTAACTTTTCCCTTCTTGTGCTCTCCCGTAGGCATTCGGTATTCCTACTGTTGTTATTACAGTTTGCGGAAGCCACACATCTCGCATATTTATCCCCGTATCAATCACAGTATACATAACGTCGTCTAGTTTCTCATGAAATATTTCTCTTTGCCGTCGTTCGTATTTTTTCCTGTACGGGCAAAAAAATGTGTGTGAAGAAAATAATAAAACCTACTAGCTTTCGCTCAATTTTTTCAGTGTTTCTTCACAAGGATTCATTGACATAATGACATAGATAATGACACTAGGTAAAATAGATTGATAAAATAACAATTTTTTAGATGATTTTCAAAGAGCTGCAACTTGGAGAAAATGGTCATAGGGAAAAGATAAAATTATATTAAAGCTCCAAGTTTCTAGTTTTTGCATCTTGAGATTAAAATTTTTAGCGTCAGCAGTTTTTGAGTAATCATAAGAAAACCATCGAAAACCTTTTTCGAAATTTTTGCTTGTGTTTTAAAAGGTCAACGGACCTCAATATTGCTTTTTCGATATGTTCATCATAAAAGTCTTTTAGATAATTTAATTCTCTTTGATTTGACCTGTTATTGAGACCTGTACGAAAATGTTTCGCTGAGTTATCGCCGCTAAAAGTAAAAATGTCATTGTTGACTTTGATAATCAATTATTCGGGAAATAACGAACGGACAGAAAATTCAAGGAGTGTTTTGAAAACTGCCAAGTATCCTTTACACGTAGCATGATTGTTTTTTTTTTCTAAAAAGAAAATCAAAACGAAATTGTTGATTGAAATAGAGGGGAAAAATGCAAGTGCAATTGGGAATATTTGCATACCTTGGCATAACATTGCAAATAATGGATAGACTAAGGATATTGACAGAAATTTTTCAACCTTAAAGTACCCCAATGAAACCTTGACAGTTTCAAAGCGCTGCGGTTTTTCTTTCATAGTGCTCGAAATGATTGAAATTATCGTTTGTGCTAAAAATCAAAGATTTTTGTTTGTTGTCGAGGATCAATTTTTCACTTTTGTTAATTTTTTTTAGCTAAAAAGGTTTTTTAGTAATAATCTATATTTACATTGTCAAAAACCGTTAATTATTGTAAAAAAAAAAAATTAAAAAAAAATGTTTTACCAAAGAAATTAAAAAAAAATGTTTTAAGTTTTTTAATTTTTTTTAACATAATATCGATAAGATTATTGATTCATTTAAAAAAAAACTATTTTTTAATGAAAGCTTGTGTAAACGATTTGAACTCAGAACTCAGTAAAAATTCTCAACGCAACTCAATAAAAAAAGATTTGTGGAATGAAATACAGCCATTTGGGGGGTATATAATTAAGGCAGTTGTTTTGATTAATTTTTAGATTGACGTTTAAAATTAAGGCAGTTGCAGTGGTCAAAAATATCAAACGATTTTTCTGACGTTTGTGAAGCAAGATTGTGAAGCAAAAAATGAATAAAAACTAAAAAAAAACGGACGTTTTCCACGAAACACCGAACTACTATACTTTTCTCGACGCGCGTTTCGCCAACTAGGTAAGTTGGCATCTTCAGGAGAAGATTAAATCTCTTAACGCAGTTTTAATCTTCTCCTGAAGACGCCGACTTAGTTGGCGAAACGCGCGTCGAGAAAAGTATAGTAGTTCGATGTTTCGTGGAAAACGTCCAGTTTTTTGTTTCTACGCCGAAGGTTCCAGTACCCACTCCAGGAAAAAACATTTTTATTTCGTTTTTTTTTACAAGAATTAACGTTTGATAATGCAAATATGGATTATTGCTAAAAAACGCTATTTAACTTAAAAAACGTGAAAAACGTGAAAGAACAAAAAGTGAAAAACTGATCCTTACATTGATTTTTAACACAAACAACAATTTCAATCATTCTTTGGAGTACTTTAAGGTTGAAAAGTTGTAATCAATATCCTTAGTCTATTAATTATTTACAAATTTATGCCAAGTTATGTAAATATCCTTAATTATGCAATTTTTTACCTCTTTTTCAATTAACAATTTCGTTTCGAAACATTTTTTTTTTTAGAAAAAAAAACAAACACTACTACTTGTAAAGGATTTAAATCTCAAAAACCTTCATTACTATAGTAATTTTTAAAGTGTATTGTCCTGTTAATAGTGTTTTGTTTATCTTTATACATTTACTATATATGTATATAGACAGTACCGCCAATGTTTGTAACGTACCACCTTACATGACAACAATAACAACATTGATGTAAGTAAAAGTTACAATTGCTTTTCTGTAGTAATATGCAATTTTTCAAAATCTATATCTTATATCTACTTCTGTATAAAATTGTAGTGAGCCCTGATGAAGGAGAAATAAAGCTCCGAAACGTTGGCAAAAATCGAATAGTTGTTATTTATTCCTGGACCTAATCCAACCAAACAAAAAAACTAAGCTATGATTTAAAATATAGTACAGTTTTGTACAGCATCAAAATAAATCTGAAACTACTCGATAGTTGACAGAAAATACATCATAATACAATAATGAAAACTTAAATAAACGCATTAGGGGGTTAACTATTATATAACTTAATAGAACTTTTGGGCCTAAACTAAAAAATGTTGGTCCTAGAACGCAAAGAAACTTGATTCACAAATTATAAGCTTACAATTACTTAATTAAACTTTTCCCAATTGTACAATTGGGCCCTAGAGCATCCGTATTCTTTGCACTATACTCTACTATATTCAGGGCACTATACGAGAAAACTTAACTGATGATGTTACAGTTGCACAAAGCAAATATGGGTTCCGTAGGGCATACAGACATACTCATTTCACTAAAAACCTAGTAAATCGTCAGTTTACCTGTAAAACTCGTTAATTAATATCAATTCTTAAAACACTGTGATTTTCTAAAACCAAGAAACGAAAAAGTTGTTTCAAGAAGTTCCAAAGATAAAAGTAACATTACATTTTATATTAAAAAGCAATATTGCTAATTTTTAATACAAAAAGTAATATTTATTATAATATTTATTACTTGTATCTTCGGAACTCCTTGAAATAACATTTTCGTCTCTTGTTTTTAGAAAATCGCAGGTATTTTAAGAAATGACATAGTTTTACCTTTAAACCGACGATTTACTAAGTAACGACGACTATGTCTGTGGGTACTAGGAAATCCTAATTTGCTTTGTGCAACTGTAACGACATCACCACTAAATTTTTCTAGTATAGAGCCCTGGGATTGTTCTGCGACTGCGATAATTCCTTTAACATAGTCCCATGGAATTGACAAGATGTCGCGGTCTTTCTATGGCCCAGTTTTACAACTGGGAATTAAAGGTTTTATTAAGTAAATGTGACCATATAAGTTGTGAATCAAGTTTCTTCGCGTTATAGGCCCAACTATGAGTTTTTCTATGGGCAAGTTCTTTAAAGTGTTATTTTTCATAACACTGATGTTGTCTCACCTAAGTCCGACTCAGCCACGTAATGTTTGTACCTCCTACTATATTTATTCGAATATTCATCATCGTATTGTAACGTTTTGTAACAGTATTTTGCGTCAACTATCGCGTAGCAATAATAGGTAACCTGAGACCGACTCTGTTGCAACTCGTCGGGATCCTATCTCTACTCATGAGGGACAAGTAAAACGAAAATGGTCGGCATTCAATAACTTTATGAGCAGCTTTAAAAGTATACTCACAGCAAGGAAAATTAAATTACGTCAAGCTAGTAATATACGAGATTAACACAATGTTGTCTGTATTTTATTAAATTTCTCTATCTCTAAAATTAAGTGGACTACAAATAAAAGCAATGATAGTACGAATATCAGCAACTAAATCATTTTTCATAGCTAAATCATTCATCCAGTTAACATTCTACAAGAAATAAAAAAAGCTTCGGAATTATTTTTATTTTATTCGGTAACCGATATGAAACCAAAATTTTTCGGTGTTCGTGCTAAGTTTAAGCCGAATTTGGCGTATTTATTCGCGTGTTGTATTTTCCTGTTACACAAAAACATCCCCTTACAGAAAATTTAGCGACGTATATTATGCAGAACTGCAAAAATGTAATATTTACCACTTTGTTATTTTTAATAAGATTCATGATTTACTTGGGATTAAAAGAAAATACATTATACTAAAATTCTAAGACAAATAGATTATTTATGCAGGGTTAGTTCATTAAGTGTCACCCCCTCCTTATCTCGGAAATGAGAAATGGGAGAATTTGAAATTTTCAAGGACAAGACTAGACCCAAAACACCATAAGATTGTAATTTAGTGTTCATGTGACTTCCGTGCTGTCAACTCTCATTTTTTACATGAAAATCGAATTTTTCCAAAGAGCAACAAAAGTTCCCAAATCATTTCTAGAATCTAGAATACGGTATAATATTTATTCTGTCGAAATTTTGACATTAAATTAGGTTCATTAGCGTTATTTATACGACTATCCCAATGTGTAATCAATTAGAAATGTCAATTAAGGATATGAAAGGCCATGAAGATATCAAGGTTGAAACGAAGAGGAAACACAGCGTTTGTGAAAAGATAAATATGTTAAATTACACTGAAATAAATGTATTTGGTCGTATAAGCATTGATTGACAAGTACTCGCAGACTCTAGTAATTATGAATAACTCGAACAATAAATACTAACAATAACAATTATTATTGTCACAATTTTCAGAATTACTTCAACAACAAAATTTAAATTTTAAATTGTTGTAAAGTTCTGTAACAAAATAATTCCTAACTAAATAGTACAATTTGTATTTATTAATCAGATATTTGGACCCATTCGCATTATAAAAACCAGCAGGCATTATTCCCTCAAGAGTAAGTGCATTTATTTCAATGTCTTTATTTAAATATGTGAGTATGTTTTTTCCTTTCCGTATACTCCACACTTCCAGTTTGTCTAAATCTTAAAATAATTGCTTGCTTGAATATTTAAATTGCTTGATACTTTTTTGCTCGGCTGCCGACGCTAATTATATTTTTCTAGATATAATTGTTTTATGTTGAAATGTCCTGCTCAAATTGTTAAATTTATGTCCACCAATTATTTTTTTGTAAACCCATCATAATTTGCCATTATTAAGGAATTTTTAATTAGGTACTATTCACTATTAACTAACTCAGGTATATGAAAACTTCAGTAGCAATTTGAGACATGCCTTTATTTATTGCCTATTGTTGTGAAAGGTAAATCACTTTTACTTACTTTCATTCAAAATTAAGGCAGGAATAAAAAATAAGGACGCTAAGCGTCGCGATGCTTAATAAAATATTTTCAAAAACATACCTCTTTTACTGTACCATTACGAATTTACCAAGATATATTAATTACGAGTTCTTTTTCTATTAAATTGTTTTTGTATCTTGAATATTTAAAAAATTATGGTTGATTTATTATTGAGTGCCCTATCTCTTTTTCTCGCAAACTGCTAAATGAATATTATTTCTGAGAAAAGAATTTCTATATAAGAGCATATCAATTTACTTGTTTTTGCTAAAAAATAAGACGGAAATAAAAAGCATAGCTTAATGACGTTAAGCGTCGCGACGCCTCAAAATTGTTTAGCAATATTCCTACATGTTTTTGTGACAGTTTTTTATAGTATCATTATTTCAAAAGTTATGGCCGATTTCCCGATGAATATAGTAAATAGTGCAACACTTAAAATTACATTTTTCCGACGCATTGCTCACTCAACGTGTACATAATAATTAACCGTGTTTTCATTTACAACAAAAAAACCTAGGTTTGAATAGCTAAAATATCGTATAATTTATAATAAACCGATATCTTTAGATACCTAGATAATAAACAATATACATACAAATGTTCTAACTGAAATATTTACAAATAAATATAACCCAAATAACAACAACAAGTAAAATTAAAAGTTAATTATTTAATAAATGTTTAACATGGGCACTATTGTTATTTAAGCACAACTCGTAACGATTTCTTAGTTCATTAGAAGTTACTTATCTGAAAATAGTTCCACATAATTCAGCACAGACAGCAGTGATTTTTTGCTTAAAATGTGCACAAATCAAAACACAAACACATGTGTATCTATTGTTTTGTGCTCAACCCATTTGTCCTTATTGGAATTCAAAGAATAATAACAATTACTTTAATAAATATATATGTATTTACTTCATTTTTCACCAAACCGTTAAACCAAAAACTGTTCTTCACACATACTCTCATACTTATCCTAAAGTAACAGTCAAAAAAGAGGTAAAAAAAAACAAAATTTGAAATAAAATGAGATATTTTAAAAATGGCAATAAAATTGTATACGATTATAAAATGTTGAACACGCAAGAATTAAATCCTGAGAGTTTTTAAAGTTGAATACGGTTTATTTTATTACTCAGTTCTTATTAATTTGCATTAGAGTGTGTCCTCAATGCTGCAATGGTGTGAAATTTAGAAATAGACTATATAGAAGATTGATAATATTTTTATGTGGATGTTTTAGTAGACCAGATGAGATTTTGTGAATTGGCCATAACTTTTGAAATAATGGCAATACAAAAAAAAATTCAAAAAATATTACGAATGATAAAAAGGAATACGTATTGCTAAACAAATCGAGGCATCGCGATGCTTAGGATCGTTAAGCTATATTTTTTATTTCTGTCTTAAAAGACAGAAGCTTCTGGCTTTAGTAAAGGCAAGTAAATTAACCTAACATCTAGAGTAGTTGTCGATGTCACGGGTGGCTCATATATGAGCCAAAATATATTTAGTCATCAATAAAACCACTCAAAAACGTGAAAAAAACGATCAGTTACACTGAAATATTTAATAAGAAATAATAATATTTATTTCTTCATCCCTATACTTACATATTTTCATACGTATATATTTTCATACGTATATATTACGTATCGCTAAAAAAAATTATTATTTATCCTAAATACAGTAATTCAAGTAAAAAACTAATAATCATTCTATGTAAAAAAAATAATTTGAAATAACCGATAAAAAGTCAATAACCGTTCAATAAAGAATTTTGAAATTATCACCCCCTCATTCATCTCAATCAATTGCGGAAAATTTTAGGGTACATTTTACAGATTTTACAGCGTGCTTCCGAAAAAAAATCGTGTAAACAGTCAAGACCCTCCTAATAACGAATTTTTGAAAATTTCACTCCCTCGCTAGGGGTAGTTTCGGCATCTCAATCAATTGCGGAAAATTTTAGGATATATTTTACAGGCTATTTACTAAAAAAAAATCAGTAAAAAGTTCAATAACGAATACAAGTTCAATAACGAGTTTTTAAATATTTCACCCCCTCGCTAGGGGTAGTTTGGGTACCTCGATCGACTAGAAAGAATTTCAGTTGTATCCTATAGAGATCAGAGAGCCTATTAAATGGGAAAAATCACTATAATATCTGTATTCATCACTAAAACTATTATTTTATTACTGTCCCATATATGAGCCAACCGGCAGTCTAAAGGTTAATATATTCTTTACAAAAAATTATAATCATTTAGTTTACGAGAAAAATTGATAGTGCACTCAACAATAAATCGACCACAACTTTTTAAATATTCAATACACAAAAAAAAATGTTAAATAGAAAAAAATACTCATAATTAATGAGAACTGAGGCTGAAAAAAATTGTTGAGGTGACTCGCCGCTTCCTTTAAGACATATTGTTTATTATTGCCTTCATTTTGAGTGAAGGTGAGTAAAAGTGATTTACCGTTCACAAAAATTAATTTATCTCAGCCGTTCCGAGAAAAAACTCAATTCCTATGATAAATCGATTACCCTGTACATTAATCATTGAGTTATGGTTATCCACATTCACAAATCGTGTAAAAGGAAAATCTAAGTTAATTCTACAACTCAATGAAATTGCACTTTATTTGATATTGATAATTAGAGTGGAAAACATTTCATATGTTACACGATTACCACTTGAATTCAATCCAAGCTGCCAATCGTTCAGTTATCAGTACATTTTCCTGTGTTAACAAAATCAACGGATCATTATTTACTACTGAAGGAAATGCCTATTTAAAAACGTAAAGCACTATTTTATTTCTTATTCTTGGCCAGAAAATACCGCAATTTCAGCAATCATCGTCTCTTATGTAGTCACACGAATTTAAATAATCTGTGTGTGGTTAGTGATAAGTGTTAACACTTATCGCTTTCATGTTTGTTGTAAGTTTAAGTTACTGTTCATGGGTTCCGATGCAAAAAAAATAATTAAAAACTTTATTCTAATGTGTAATATATGTATGTATATCTAGTATATACAAGGGGCGGTTCGTCAATAGGTGCGAAAATTTTCATACTTTCGTAAGGAAGGATGGAACCCACACTAGATTTTAGAAGGCTATTTACCAGACTGAAATATAGATCTAGGATAGCAAAACATTTCAAATAAACGTATTTTTGCCATAAATCTGACACATTTCCAGAAAATCTTGGAAACGAACTACAAAATATGATTTTTTATAATTACCATATTATAAAAACTTTTACATTACACAGTTCTATTACAAAATCTTAAAAACGAAATGCTGGTACGAAATAAAAAATTCAAAGTTCCAGAACTTTAGCAAATCTCAAAATTTCGAAAAAGACGCAAGAATAAAAAGACATTATGCTATAATACATTATATTAGTGAAAATTTTATTAAAACAAATTATATTAATACAAAGCAAATGTATTATTATGCTAATAATACATTTGCTTTACAGAAAACGAAACAAACATCTTTTTTTTTCGCATTTCGCACATTTTAATTTATGCATATTTTTTACATTTCTCTAATTTCAAAAATGAAGCATACATTGACGTTCCTTGCAAAAGTGTGAAATATAATAATAAATTTTGGGTCACCCGGTATTCCATCAATACAGATATTGAGAGCACTAAACTCATATAATTTTTTTCGTAACACCAAGTACAGAAGATTTGCATATTCTAGAGTGGATATAAACTGATCGTGCTTTTATTACAATTAACTGCCTTCTTAGACGGTTTTCATAACATGACGATCAAATACCTACATACATACAGGGTGTTTCACTTAAGACGGTTTCTTCCATAACTCTGTTATTATAAATTTAAAAAAAATGCTTCAAATAAAAGTTACCTAAAATTATGTGGTGCATGTTTGTAAAATATTTCTAATCATAGAGGGTCCTCCATTTCACGTAACTTTTACACAACTATTTTTAATGCAACATCCTGTATATTTGTACCTGTATATTTGGATACTCCCCTAAATTTAGTTCGACTTTATTAACCATACCTAAAATCCATCGTTTTAGAAATATCACTGTTTTTGAAAGATATCACGACGACAGTGCTCTAGCTATTTCTAAATAACGCCTAAATCAAAAATCTTAGAGGTGCGGATTAGACAGTTCGTTTCGTCACAAATTACTCTCATTTTAATTCTAAAATGCTGTACATTATTCAGTGTCACAGATACTGGAACATATAATATACTATATTTCAACAGAAATAGCTTTTTTAAACGAATGATCCACATTAACATACCTATATCGTTGATCCTGGAGTGGGTACTGGAACCTTCGATATAGAAACAAAAAACTGGACGTTTTCCACGAAACATCGAACTACTATACTTTTCTCGACGCGCGTTTCGCCAACTAAGTTGGCATCTTCAGGAGAAGATTAAAACTGATATCGTTGAATGCGAAAAATTAAAGTACCATTTAATTATTATAAGGTTGTCGTTGAAACAGTTGTAACAGTTTTCGTTGAAAAAATCGTTTATTTTCCAAAGTTTGTGAAAAAAAATATATTTCGGAGAAGCAAATAGGCTTCTAATGAAGTAGGCAATATTATTTAAATAATTAAAGAATCTAAAAACATTGCGTAATTAAAGGAAAGTATTATCTATATACTTATAAGGCTGTGTAAATGTATTGGGATATATTCGATGAAATGACAGAAAAATTGATTTGTTAAAATTTATTGGTAGGAAAACAGTTTGTGATCAAAATTGTCAAACACATTTCATTAGGTAAATCAAGATCAACAAGAAAAAACCGCGTTAATTTTTTTTGTGCAAGTATTTAGGTACCTATCATGCAAAATAAATGGACAAAAGGATTTTCAGGATATTTCAAACGGTTTAGGTTTTCATTTAAAAAATAAAGTTGATCTTCAATATGAACGAGTGAAAACAATGTTTTGTATTTAGTTTTTACGAGGCTAAGTAACTTTTATATGCAACATTACATCATAAATATAAATGGTGAGTTGCATCCGGTACTCTCATGAAATTATAACTAAAATATATGATCAGTTGCCGAACGAATTTGAAACAGAAACGCGCATGACGTCAGCACGTGACAAAAATGCATCGCGATACATTGACGAAGTATGGATTATTTGAATGTAATTTTGTTCGGCTTTGATTATTATAATTGTTTTGAGTATTTATTTTTTTTACACAAATGTGAACAAAATACATTTTTTAAAATACAATATATAATACAAATATATGGTCGAGCTCATTGAATTTCACTAAAATGTCGTCGGTAGGCTTTTGTAATCTACTTTCTGTCAAATGGTCAATCCAAGAAAAATAAGCCTCATTACAGTGAGGAATAGAACCAAGGTTCCCATTATTTCTCAGTTTAAATGCAATAAAACAGCCAAATTTTCCAAACCATCCCATCGTAGCTCTTCAAAATTTTTACTGACCATTTTAACTTCATCAAATGTTTTTTCCTCATTCTCATCGTATTTTGGCAAATCTAATGTACTAAATATTTCTCCAGTAACAAGCAAGAAAAAAACTTAATCTCGAAACGCCTTCCCATTTTCTGCAAAAATAGTGTGAAATTAAAACCCGTACACTAGAATCCGCCCTTAAAACTGTTTAGTGCTTCTAAGGCTTCATCATCTACGAGCTCATCTGTAAGCTGTTATTATCCCATATTTTAAGACAATTCCAAATATTTAACCACTCCGCCGATGAAATCATCGGTGACACAAATTGCCCGCAAAAAGAGGCGATATAAATAACCACCAGCCGTTCCATCTTGCACCAATTTTATTTGGCTGGGAGCCGGCGGGCCTAGAATATCTATCTCGTCACACTCGGAGAGCAGCTAGACACGGAGGCTGCAGAAGACGCGGCTGAACAAACACAACGTCGGATGGCTTCGCCGGCGAAGGACAAAACCATCTATTTTGTTTTCCGTCCTTACCTCGCCAATCTTAATCCGGTCGTCTCTCTCCATTATAACGTATAGTCCATAACATTGATACAAGAAATAGAAAATAGTAATTGTATAATGTACTAAGGCCGCCGACGTTTATTACTGGAGCAAAGTGAGTACAAATAGTCTAAATAACTATAATTGTCTACATAATAATATTACAAATTTGAAAACGATTTATTATTAAGGGGGTGTCCTGCTTCCAGAAGGCCTAAAAAAAGCGTTTTTGTGGGAATTTTTTTAGGACAGAAAAAAAATAAGCAAGTCTAACGAACTTTTCAGATTATTTCATTGCATATTTGAACATTAAAAAAAAATCGAGAGAAAAATATTCAAACGCAGCCGATTTTTATGCACATTTGTGCAACACCTTGTAATTGCAGTCTCCGATCGGCGGGAAAGATGGAGCTCGTAATTTTCGTCTGACACAAAAAAAAAACAAAGAAAATTTTAATTTTCATGTATTTTTCTTCTAGATGAACTAAGAAAAACCCAAAAATTGTAAAATTTAAAATCCTTCTCAGGATTGAAGAAAAAGTGCTTTTAAAACAAAAAAAAATAATTTCAACTTGCTTGAAAAATTGTTTAAATCTTTATAGTTTAAATAGAAGACAATGCAAAACTGAAGCTAACAAGCCTTGGTTTGTTTAAATTGAACGTCTAGTTTTCTTGCCATCTCGCCCACCAGTTTAGAGAAATCATAAAAACATAAACTCGAGAAAACGCGCTTTAAAAGTTTACCGTTGAGAGGACCGGTCTTATTCCCTCACTACCTTCGATGCGCCTGCGGTTGCTTCTTATCTGTCGTCTCACTTCTGTTTATCCTTTTCATCATAACACGCCGATGTCGGCTTTACACACACTGTATAGTTCGGAGTTATTCGACCGCGAGAAGGAGCACGCGCTCCAAGCTCCAACTGCCCGAGCGCCCGTATACCGGCTCGACACACCACTGCGTTTAGTGCTGTATCTATAAAAATATTGTAAATTAGCCTCTATAACTTTAGATATACTTGTATATTCTTAGATGCGTTAGGAAGAGAATTAAGCAATAAAAAAAACGATTTATTGAGCCTCCTAAAGCAGGATTCCCCCTTAAGATGCCTGACTATTTCGTTCAATATTAAAGATGTATCAAATAAAACTTGCCGATGCATTTATTTTTATTTGCTCCGATTACACCCAAAATGCATGGAATGTAAGGCCTACCACCATTTATTGCACCCAAAACCAGGGGGTGGTTTTAGAAAACAGGGCGGGACTTTACACATTTATCAATTCGCGGGTTCATGTCCTTTTTATCGTTAGGTTAATAACATAGGGTTTACAAAAAAAAGTTGTCTGAATCTGAGTCAGACCATCCGTTTCTTATGTATTTTTCGACGCTGAATTCGATTTATTTTTAGTTTTGCTCTATCACGTCAGGATTTTGAGATATCCTAACCTAAAAGTGCAAAAAAACACGTTTTTTTTGACATATTTGAGGTTATGTACATAGCTTCGAGAATTTTTTCTCAAAAGTGCAAAAAACACGGTTTTTTTGATATATTTGAGGTTATGTAGCTATGCGAATATTTTTTCTCGAATGTGTGAGATGTTAAAATACAAATCTTCCTCTTTAAAATGCTGTTGAGTTTGCTCAAATATCTTTTTTTTTTCGCCGAGATATCGAATTTTGAAAATTGTCTGTTCATGTATCTTTCCCAATACATTTCATTAGTACGGAAACCTTATGGTCATTACTTAAATTGCAATGTGTAGGCGAAAAAAAAAATGAGCAAACCCAACAGCATTTTAAAGGTGAAGATTTGTACTTAATATCCCATACATGATTTTTTTGAGAAAAAAATTCTCAAAGCTACATAATCTGAAATATGACAAAAAAAAACGTGTTTTTTGCACTTTTAGGTTACCATATCTCAAAATCCTGACGTGATAGAGTAAAACTAAAAATAGATTCGAATTTAGCGTCGAAAAATACATTAGAAACGGATGGTCTGACCCCAGATTCCGACAACTTTTTTTTGTAAACCTGTGTAATTAATACTTACAGTTTTTCATTTCGTCTATAATTACAAAAATATTGTCAGACCGTGAGAAGATCAACATCTTAGTACCAGTGTAAACTATTCTGGAGATGACGATACGACGCTATTTTTTTGTGAAAATGAAAATGAAATGTTTTGACAGCATTTAATGTAGAAAGGCATAATAAATGGTAGGTATTTAATGTGTATAAAAATATTAGTGATGGATTTATTCGGCTGTTACTTGATGAAAATTCATATTAATAAAAAACTAAACTTTTAGTAGATATGTTGCTTGTTTCGCCTCACAGTGGCTTCTTCAGATAATTACGACTAATGCGGAACATTTGGGCTAGCCCTAGCAGGTAAAAATGAAAGAAGTAAATAACATTCTGTACTGGTCCTAACTAAAAACAAATATGTATGTGGAACAAATTTAACAGAAAGAGAAATTCATTTCAGTTTAAGCATTTAACAAAATATAATTTTTTTATTAATCTCTGAAGATTCTATTAAGTCTAATTTTCGTCCTTTTTTTTTTCTCATTATGTAAAATTTTAAACTTGTGATTTTCTTCTAATAGATGGTTTGGGTATGTGGAATACGTTTTCATCTTATTGTAGTTTCCTTTATGTTCAGTCTTATGCAAACATTTATTTGGCAGGCTGTCACAAGGTAATAAGTCAGTTAACCTCAATTCACACAGAAATTTTTCAAAGTCAAGAGAATCATCACAAATTTTCAAAAGTATGTATTTATGTAACATTTTTTAATGCTGGGATACAGTAAAAAATTTGCTTATTCCATTGGTAACAAAATTTAACTAACAAATCTATTTATTAATTAATTAATTATAACTTATGCCCTTATGATTTTTTGAAATATTTGAATACAGTCCGTCAAAACGACTCAAGTAAACTTATGCTGTTTTGTCATACTAAATTATTAGAATTATTGTAAAGTAAAATACAACGTTTAATGTAAAGTCCATCTATTCTAAATTGAAAATGATAAATGCCTGGGGAACAAAAAAGCGGTGCAACTTTATGATTCCATGGGCGTGCATATATCTTTTATTAGGAGATTAAAATTAGCTTGCATACAAAACTCTTAATATTTGTAATATAATTTTCTGTAAATAATGCTCATTTAGCCAGACTATCTCAAAAAAAGTGTCTGTTTTAATAAACCTAGCTGAAATATATGTCACTGGCGATGGCGTCTTAAACAAGTAAGAATTCCTAATGTCGTAAATCATATTAATGACGTCGTAAAAATTTTATGGTACAGTGGACCGAATAAGTATTTAACCAATGTATTCGATGCAAATCACAATACTCTAATGGGTCACTGGAAATCGTTGGCCGGTGTTAGGCCGGTGTTAGCAAATAGCGAAGCGTTGCCGGCTGTTTAAAATTTTCTTAGAGTATAGTAATATACATACATAAAGTTGTTTTAATTTATAATTATTTTTTCTAGCAATTTTAAACGCTTTATTTTTTTAATGCTAACTAATAAATTTATATCTATGTATTTTTTTAAAAATTTCCAAACTAGCTTTCGAAGAACGTCACGAACTAACAGTTTACTGAAGTATGAAGTATAATTGTATAGTGAGCTTAGCAATTTTAGAAAATATATCTG
Organism: Aromia moschata; assembly: GCA_029963805.1. NCBI lineage: Eukaryota > Metazoa > Arthropoda > Insecta > Coleoptera > Cerambycidae > Aromia > Aromia moschata. The sequence goes on along the minus strand of JAPWTK010000034.1, from coordinate 1,561,379 downwards.
ACAACCTTGCTTTTTTTTACCAATTTTCAATTTAGAATGGAAATTCTATATACCAGGTTAAGAAAAATGAAAGTTATTGGATTTTATATGTTTAATTTCAGAAACACACATTTTTGGTTTGAAATGAACTGCTACCTATTTATATTACTTCTTCATCCGAAAATCGCACTATTTTGTTCGACTATTGCTTCACATACACTCTCGACAAAAAGGCATAAGTCAAGTTACACCGTTTTGTCAGCAACTATGTTTGCGATATGTATTAATAAAATCTGTTAAAAAAACATATCTTGATTTATATCTTTTTGCGCGAACAAACTAACTGTTCCTAGCCCTCATAACAATTCAGCAAAACCTCATATTTAAACTTATGCCGTTCTGACTGACCCTGATTGCAGAAACTGTGGACATAAGAACAGTTTCCCTTTCCTTTTCTATTCCCTTTTGTTGTTCCAAAATTTTACTAATATCAATTAAGCTCAGCTAAGTGAACTTTTACTTCCATCTATCGGGGGAAAGCATAACTCTAGACTTATTTCCTTTTATCAGACTGTTATTGAACATTTTTAATATACACTGATGCACTTATCCCATTTTTGCCCAAAATTGACTTATTACCTTTTGACTGCCACCCACAGATTTGTTCCTGTTTGTTTCGTAAAAATTTAAAGCGAAAGTTCAGTTTCGTTTTTTATTAGAAACAAAAAAAAAACTATTAAAGGTGTGTAAAAAGAGTCATAGTACATTTAACTGTCTAACATAAGCATATCTAACAGAAATTCCGAAGATGACAATTTATCAGATAATATAGGAGTGGACCGAAAAAAACGACAAGATGTGACAAAGCAAAGCAGTAGAAAAACTTAATCCGTTGCACGTTAGACTTTTCACAAATACATGCATTTATGACAAGTACAAAAAAAAATAGAATATCGGTATAGAATCTCTGCATAAGGAACTAAAGTCTAGAGATGGCTTTTGAAAATTGGATTTAAATTTAAGGAGTTGGGGGCAGTCAAAGGAGTGAAAAAGTAGGATTTTTTTTAAAGGCTCTATACTTTTTTATATTAAATATTGCACAAGGTAGTCACACTATAATCAAGTCAACTCCATGAAAATTAAAAACAAAACAATAATTCTTGACCCAAGTTATCTGCTGGATTGTTGAAAACTCTTTTACAAATAGTGTCTTACTGTGATCATCTAAGAAATGCTCTTAGTGTTTTATCTAAATTCAGAAAAACAAAAAACAATTGTAAGTTTAATACTTTATCTAGCAGTTTTGCGGTTTTAATCATATCCTGATGATGTCAACTGGTTGGCGAAACGCGCGTTGAGTAAAAAGTGGCGGAATCTGAAAGTGTACTTATAAATTTTAAGGAAAAAAAGTTTGTTTATTGTTTATGAAAAACGCATTGATAAAAAATCCCTCGAATAAGCATTAGTATATATCTCGTTTTGATCTATTACGTAATTTTTAAAATACAGGCAATGGTCACCGTCATTAAAAATGTAGTTTGAGAAAACCGCATTCAAAGTTTCATGCTTAAGTAGTATATGAGATGTGTAAATTAAGTAATGAGACTTAAATGCCCTTTTGTTCCTGCAAAAGGATTTTTGTAACCATTTTGCGCAAACTTTTCTCATCCCCAATTCGTTAGTCAAAATCTGATGAACAGCAGAGTGATTCAAAGTCAACTCTTCCCCGATCATTCTTGTCGTCAACTGACGATCTGAACGCACACTTTATCTTCAATCGACTCTATTCCTTCTGAGAATGCCTTAAACCACCGAAAAAGCTGGGCTTTTGAAAAAACACTGTCTCCGAAGGTATGTTGAAGTTTTGCAAAAGTATCCGTTGCGCTGTGTCCAAGTCTGAAGCAAAACCTGATAACACACCGTTGGTCAAAATTACTGTCACTCATTTTTAAAACGCACTAGAAAAAAATCATTTACGAAAATGTCACAAAGAACAAACAAATGACTCTAACAAATTCAAACTTGTACTGAAGGTGCATCACATGTTAACCTACCGTCCTTCCAAGTCCAGTCTCCGCAGTGTTGCTAGATTGGGCGCTACGTTGCCAGCCTCATTAATTAATTTACACACCTTGCACTTATACAAATACAATTTACTATATTACTTATATAGACATGAATCTATTCCTGGGCCCTATAATACACCTTATCCCAATGTGAAAGCTTGTAAAATGTCAATTTAATTTCGATTTTTTATTCAGTATGTGGCTAAAAACTGGTCATCTGCCGTACAGTGGTAAGAGGAACTTACGGTTATTATAGGATATTTCGAAAAACTATTCATTAGATCAAGTTTGACAGAATATTTTTAAAATATTGTGCTTGAATTACAAATATACGCTGAAACAATAAATTCGATTTTTTGGAAATATCAGACTGCCCCAACCCTGACCCTACATCCCAGTAACTTTACAATTAAAGTTTTTCAGCTCCAATAACCGCAAACCTCCAACTTTTAGACCTCCCTGACCTTATAACATACCCTCCCCCCCTCTTTAAACCTCAAACGTGTGTCGGACCAATTTTCCTTTAAGCTATTGTCCAAAACCTGTAAAATAAAAAAATCACAATGATTGGAGTTTTCTGTGGGGTTATCTTATTTTGAGAAAAATTTTGCCGTTTTCGCCCACTGTGCGGCGTCTATGTCGGCAAGTTATTATTATATTTTTATTTTGTATATCAATGTTATGGACTATACACTAAATTCTGTTCTGTCAAAAAAAACATCTTTGCCACGTGACTTGGTGCACAGTAGTCGGATATACATACGTTAACTGGGCGATTATATTTATTTTCATACATAGCAGTTGTTGAAACACTTTTGTCTTTGATTTAAACATATGAGATTTATCATTAAAACACGATTTTGCTTTTTTATTTTTACCAACATTATTTTAGTTAAGCGATAAATCATATGTAGCTGCAGGATTAATGTTAGTGACAGTTATATTTTGACGTTGATAGTAATATTAAGTCTCGTTTAAATGAACGTTAGCCCAGTCGAGAACATTCCAATAATGGAGGTTCTGTGGAGTAAGTTTTAATAGACCGATTTCTTCTCAGATTGTTTGCTTTCATCGCGAATATAAAGAGGAATCACCGTTGATTCTTGAGCTTCTGAGTAAAAAAAAACTGTTTTTTTTTTCTTTCGGAATACTTTTACGAAAATTTAACTCCACCTAAGGTGATTTCTTCCATCGTGAATTAAAACAAATGTTTCAAATAGAAGTTGCCTTACTACCTTCCGTGTTCATTGCTGTCAGTAAATACTGTAAATAAAATTGTCAAAGCATACGTGCTTTTTTTCAATCTCTTTCGAAGATAGATATGGATAACCGTGTATCAATTGAAAGGTAATTTAATTTCACGTTTAACGATATAAGTCAATGTGGGTCATTAAATCTGAAAAAAAAGTTATTGGTGGAAGATTGAAAGGCTTGATAATTTATATTTATTGCACAGAATAAAGTACATTTTCCGACAATAAAAATGAAAGAGTTGTTTAGAAATATCTAGAGCACAATCATCTCGATATTTTTCAAAAACAGTTGAAAATTTCAAAAAAAGTGGGTTTTAGGTATTATGTAGGTATGGCTAATAAAGTCAACCTAAAACTTAGTGGAGGATCCAAAAATTTACAAATATAATGTTTCACTTAAAACAAGGAAGTTGTGTAGTTACAGAAAATGGAGCACCCTGTATGTTGTGGAAAAAATCGCCGTAGGTGGAACGTCCTGTATAACTCTATCTATGTATAGTCCTTCTAATTTTAATTGAAAAGGATAAATACGCCTGGGGAACAAAAAAAGCGGTGCAACTTTATGATTCCATGGGCGTGCATCTTTTTATAAATTATAAAATTGTGAAATAATTTTTTTCATTCAAATCAATATAGGATATTAAAATTAGCCTGCATACAAAACTCTTAATATTTGTAATATAATTTGCTGTAAATAATGCTCATTTAGCCAGACAATCTCAAAAAATTGTCTGTGTTAATAAACCTAGCTGAAATACACGTCACTGGCACCTTAAACACGTAGAATTTCTAAAGTCGTAAATCATTTTAACGACGTCGTAAAAATTTAATGGCACAGTGGACCGAATAAGTATTTGGATGTATTACATATAAAGCAATCCTATAGTATAATGGTCGGCATTTGCTGGTGCATTCGCGGCATCGCGTTGCCGGCTCTTCAAAATTTTCTTAAGTATAGTAACATACATAAAGTTGTTTTAGTTTAAAATTATTTTTTCCAGCAATTTGAAACGCTTTATTTTAATGCTAACTAATAAATTTATATCTATGTATTTTTTTTTTTAATATTTCCAAACTAGCTTTCTAAGAACGTCGCGAACTAACAGTTTACTGAAGTATGAAGTATATTTGTATAGTGAGCTTAGCAATTTTAGAAAATATATCTGACAACCTTACGTTTTTCTACCTATTTTCAATTTAGAATGGAAATAGAGTATGTACACCTAAAATATTTATCGCAGCTAAATTGGCTATTGCCAATTTTACTATTCAAAGTGGAAAACATTTATTTGAGAATAAAATTAATATAATTGAATTTAGACATAGGAAATCTTACAGGAAGTTGGCTTTATTTTGAGAGGCGAATACAAATCTAGATACAAAACTAGATGATTCATGTTAAAAATATATATATACAGGATAAGACAGATAAGTGTACATATTTATACGACAAAGCGTTTCTGCACCACCTGTACCAAACCACATCTGCGCGCCGCGGTGTTCCCCAATCCGTGCCTAAGCGATCGGCAGCGGACCACAGCCTTCACTTCCACATATTTTTTTTTAGCTGGTAAATTTTTAATACCTATCTAAGTCAACATAAGCCAACCCGGTATATATTTGTACATTCCCTGTGCTGGGATTCTGTTTCTCAATTCGACTCGAGTTGCCATTAAGAAATCAGTGTAGGGCAATCGTGGATCGGAAAACAGAATCCCAGGGATGAAGTAACATTAAATATAATAGTCCATAGCTAGTAAGATCTGGAAACTTTACTACAGGAAAATCTACCAATCGCTGTCAAAAAAGTTTTCCAAATGAGCAATTGTTTTACGAGAGCGATGTACGGAAAATCCACTTACGTAAGGAAAGGTAAATGGTTCTACTAAATCATTCCAACATATTTCAGCAGTTATGTTTCAATTTGGTTCAAAAATATTGTCCTGATAATTCACCTTCTTGTATCCGCTGGATCTATTCGGAAAATAAAACACTTATCAAGAATGTCATCTTTATTCAAATTCGACCACTGACACTAAGAACGCTGTCACAGTTGTACATTGCATTGCACACACAGTGATAAGCTATTTTTCTTTCAAAATCCAAGATCCTAAATTCGTGGACTGTTTGAATTTCATATAGGTACATGGATATACAGTGGCGGTCACATAACTAGAAACGGCATTGTTTTTAGCATAACTTATGCACATTATGTCATTTAGTTTTTAACCCGTCCCAACAATTATATATACAATAAACATGCGTTCTAAAGCGAATCAATTCATAACTTATTTTTATGCTCCATCCGTCTCAGTTCAACTTTTATATTTATAATTGCCATTTACCTACCATTTTTCGAAGGACACATAATTAGAAACGATATAGAAAAATGTTCATTATTCAAGAAACTATGTAACATACATTAATATTTTGTTGGATAGGCATGGTTCTTTATTACATCTGCGTATCTCCTACCAATAGAGCTTATCAAAGTTTGACATAACTCTACAGGTATCGAGTACCAGGCCTCTCTAACAGCTTCATACAATTCATCAAAATTTTTAAACTGACGCTGACAAACTCGCTGTTTTACTTCACCCCATAGATTCTCTATGGGGTTGAGGTCAGAGCTACAAGATGGCCAGTCAATAATAGATACGGAGTTGTTAATTAACCACTGTTTTACAGATTTCGCAGTACGTCTGGGATCATTGTCTTGAACAAGCTTCCACGTAACAGGCTTAAACTCGCCAGCGTATGGTTGCAGAATATTTTCCAATATGTTAATATACACATACTGGTCCATGATTCCCTTTACGCGATGTATGGAGCCTACACTTCTCCAAGAAAAGCAACCCCAGATGACGACATTTCCGCCTCCGTGTTTTAACGTTATGGGTGTATAGTTCGGATTATATTCACATTTCGGCGGGCGTCGGACATACTGTTTTCCATCGGATCCTAGTAAAAAACAGTATGTCCGACGCCCGCCGAAATGTGAATATAATCCGAACTATACAACCATAACGTTAAAACACGGAGGCGGAAATGTCGTCATCTGGGGTTGCTTTTCCTGGAGAGGTGTAGGCTCCATACATCGCGTAAAGGGAATCATGGACCAGTATGTATATATTAACATATTGGAAAATATTCTGCAACCATACGCTGGCGAGTTTATGCCTGTTACGTGGAAGCTTGTTCAAGACAATGATCCCAGACGTACTGCGAAATCTGTAAAATGCGCTATGGGTAGGAGATACGCAGAAGTAATAAAGAACCATGACTATCCAACAAAATATTAATGTATGTTACATAGTTTCTTGAATAATGAACATTTTTCTATATCGTTTCTAATTATGTGTCCTTCGAAAAATGGTAGGTAAATGGCAATTATAAATATAAAAGTTGAACTGAGACGGATGGAGCACAAAATAAGTTACGAATTGATTCGCTTTAGAACGCATGTTTATTGTATATATATAATTGTTGGGACGGGCTAAAAACTAAATGACATAATGTGCATAAGTTATGCTAAAACAATGCCGTTTCTAATTATGTGACCGCCACTGTAAATGCAGGCGGCGTAAAATCAGCAGTCTAAAGATCCTCTTTAGTGGTGCTATAGTGTAGTATGTTCCTAGGGATAACTGAACTGCGATATAACCAGCGGTTCATTTTCTAGGTAATTGTCACTACAAGCTGTTGTGTAAGTGGCTACTAGATTAGGAAATTTATTGTCTTTTTTTATAACATACCACTCCGAAAATAATATTTCGAGTATTTATAATAATATTTCGAATTTTTAAAGACTGTTATACACATACCAATTTCTTTTTCGAAAATTGTCCACTTTTAGATATTTTTACCTAACTGTTTATACTTTGCAATATTTGTTACAATTTATTGAGTAATTTCAACATTGTCAACAGTTTTCGTTAGGGAATTCTTGGTGCAAGCTAGATGCAAATTTCCCTTTTGATGAAGGACTCCAAGAATGCAACTAAAATGAGAAGGTTGGTACATGAAAATAAATGTAAAAAGTTACTAAATATCCCTAAAATTGGTCAAGAAATTAGAGCAATTTATAATTCTGCAATTTATTGTGGACAATAAATTGGGCACAATTTCTGTTTTATACGTATTCAAATAAAGCCAACTTGTACAATTTATTGTGAGAAAAATTGGTGTATGTAAAATAGTCATAAGTTTTGTGTGGTAATTTCACCTTATTATAAATATGTAATTAAAATTATAATTCAAATATAAATATTATACAACTTGACTTTCATAATTTCAATGAACTTGACAACTGGCACTAGTACCTATGTCTATCAACCATTAATAGGGTCAGATCAAATAAATCACAGATTACCCTAACTGAGAATTTATTTGAATGTACGGTATTTTGAACACATTAACATTCACAATGTCAATGGTGACAAGTTAGTGAATGAAAAATAATAATCACTCATATAACCCCATATTTATACGTAAGGGTTATTTTTTCTATGTATATGCACAATGAAATATTGATGATGATTAGATGACATTAGCTCCAGGTTAAGACAGACTGTATATTTGTAGGCACTAAATGGAAACAAACTTATCCGAACGTAAAGTACCAGGGGTATGTCAAAATACCAGATATGGACCAAATGGTGTGAAGAGACCCCACACTTATCTAAATATAAAAATGTGTAGTGTAAATATATCGTCTACCGTTTATATTTATTTTTAAAACATTTACTTAAATACAAATGAAAGCAATACATCGAAAGACATTTTTTGACTATGAGGTGTTTTAATTCTCCGAATTAAGTTCTAGAAAAAATATGTAATTACAATATTTTTGACTAATGCATTAAAATCATTTCTTCATGAAACCGCATATTATGGCGGATTCACAATAAAAATTTGCGTTGCGCAAATATTTGTATTTGGCACAAATTTGCTCGTATGTGGTGAAATTTTTGTTGATGTTTTCTGTTTTCTGAAATTATTTTGTGACGAACAACGCACCCTATCGGTTATAAAGAGTGCCCCATAATTCACGCAAGATTTGAATTTGCTACTACACTTTACCGCTATTTGTACGGTAAAGTGTTGACAATCAAAAAAAGAACTGATTGACAGCTGACAGGGTTAGTAAAAATGGACCACTACACGAAAGAACAACGCGTTTTCATTGTTGAACAGTATTTAAAAAATAATGGAAGTTTGGCTGGTACAGTTCGCAAATTTCGTACAAAATATGGTAGAAATATTGATTAAAAGCGTATGTATATAACATGTTTTTATTTTTAAATATATATATATATATTGTTTTTATAATTAGGTATTTGTCAATTACAATTACAAAAAACGATTGTTACATGAAATGATTGCTATTAAAAAGAGTGATTCAGTGAACAAACGCACTGACATTGACAATTTGAATACGGCATATTTCAATTTAATATAATAAATTCTGCATACTAGACTTAGAAGATACACTTGCATGACAAATACCTAATTATAAAAACAATATATATATATATATATTTTTAAAAATAAAAACATGTTATATACATACGCTTTTAATGTGAAGTTTTATTAATGCTACCCTGTATAAAAGTATTTTAGCAATTTTTACAATTTTTAGTGTCTTTTTTAAAGAAGTTAGACATTTTTATTTATTTCTTATATTGGTATGTGTAGTTTTTAAGCTAATTAGAACTGTACGGGTAGATAGCCGATGCACGTCTGGGTGACAGTACGTTGTATTCTATTATTACTGTTTTATCAATGTTTCATTCATATTTATTTTTAAAAACGACAGCAAAAAGCTTATTCAATTGTAAGTATAAATATGAAACATGTAATCCTGATTCCCTATTTTAATCTGTGTGGTATTACGTTTGTTATTATCTACATTGCGTGTTTGTCATATTTTAGAGTCCTGAGGATGCAAATAAATTTTGCGAAACGTCGACTAACTGAAAATTAGTTTTTTTTTGGAAACATTTGACCTCATCCCACTAATTAACTATATAGTTATATGGAAACAGGTCACTAATCCTACATTACAAAGAAATATTGATTTAACTTCATCAACTGTGAAGAGAGGAAGTGAAAAATTGAGGGATGCTGGATCAATTGGGGACGGTAAACATACTGGCCGTCCAATAACAAGCTATTCAAATGATAATATCGAAGCAGAGCGTGAGAGTGGTATTGAACGTCCAGGAACAATCGATTCGGCGTCGTGGACAAGAATTGCAAATTTCAAAAGCTCTCTACAGCATATACTCACTAAAGATCTGCGTCTCCGTACTTACAAAGTTCAATTGACACAAGAATTGCAGTCTAATGACCATGTACAGCAAATATAGTTCGTTGATTGGATTATTGAAAAACGACAAGTGAATTTTTCGAGCAAAATCATCCTAAGCGATGAAACTCATTTTCACCTTGATGGCTTCGTTAATCGTCAAAATTGCCACATTTGGGGTTCAGAGAACCCATATGTGATTGTCGAAAAACAAATGCATCCGCAACGTGTCACTGTTTGATGCGGATTTTGGGCTGGAGGCGTCATTGGATCATACTTCTTCGAAAATGAGGCTGGTCAAGCAGTTACTGTTACTGGTCCTCGATATCACAACATGATAACCGAGTTATTTCTGTCTAAATTGGATGATATTGATGTGGACGACATGTAGTTTCAACAAGACGGTGCGACATGCCATACAGTCCGTGGAACAATCCAATTACTGCACGAGACATTTCCTGGTCGTGTACTTTCTCGTTTTGGTGATCAGAATTGGCCTCCTAGATCATGTGATTTAACACCATTGGATTTCTTTCTATGGGTTTATTCAAAATCCAAGGCGCATATGTCACCCAGCCCAAATCCACCCGTGCATTGAAGAAGGAAATTCAATGCACGGCGCACGGTGTTTCCAAATCCCGATTATGTGGCAAAAAAGTACTTTTTTTTATCAGAATTTGATGACAATTTGAATACCACGGTTTTTCGGGTCGCTGAATTCGAAAATGCATTTTTTTTTTTAATTCACAACGGTGGACCCAGAATGGCCGCCATATTTGTTTAAAAAAATTAAAACGGTTCAGTGTACTGAATTTGTTTGTAAACCATGATTTTAAATATGAAATATGCATTTTGAATTTCAAAATGGCGGACAAATAAAAAAATACCAAAAAAATCCTTCTACGGGTATGAAAGTACATTTTTAAGCAATAATACATTTTTATTGTTTAATGAAATGATATACATGGATAAATTACACAGCCACACACAAAAAAAAGTTTCTGACCTGGGGGTCTCACTATGTGTACCATACGTTTTTGGGGTCGAATCCGAATCCGTGGTCAGTTTCATCCCAGCACGTCTGGGTTCGGCCATAACCTCAAAAAACACCCTCTTTGCTATATCCGTTAAAACCACAAACCCTATGGCTCCAAAACCTCATAATCCTATAATACAATAACCAAATGACCCCACAACCTAATAACTCCATAACCTCATAGCCACATAACCATATAACCCCATCATCACATAACCCCATAACCCTAAAACCCGGTAAAAAAAAAGTTTCTGACGTGGTGGTCTGACTATGTGTAGTATATGTTTTTGGGGTCGCTGAATCTGCATCCGGGGTCAGATTTATCCCAGCACGTTAGAGTTCAGCCATAACCTCAAAAAACACTCTGAAATTCACCATATCCGTAAAACCACAAACCCTATGGCTCTTAATCCTCATGATACTATAATACAATAACCCAATAACCCCACAGCCACATAACTACATAACCCTATAACTCGATGATGTAATCATGTAACGCAATCTCTCACAATGAAACTGATTTGACAGTTCTCAAGCAAATATACACCATGAAGAAATCTATAAATAAATAAATCTGTAAATAAATTAATGAATCTCTGAATAAATAAATAACTCCGACTGCTATGTACATGCCGTAATCCAACGTAATGTACAACCATTGGGTTATTGTATTATAGGATTATGAGGTTTCGGAGCCATAGTGTTTGTGGTTTTAACGGATATAGCAAATTTAAGGGTGGTTTTTGAGGTTATGGCCAAACCCAGACGTGCTTGGATGAAACTGACCCCGGATTATGATTCAGCGACCCCAAAAACATGTAGTACACATAGTCAGACCCCCACGTCAGAAACTTTTTTTTACCGGGTTTTAGGGTTATGGGGTTATGTGGTTATGTGGCTATGGGGTTATGGAGTTATTAGGTTGGGGGGTCAGTTGGTTATTGTATTATAGGATTATGAGATTTCGGAGCCATATGGTTTGTGGTTTTAACGGATATAGCAAAGAGGGTGCTTTTGAAGTTATGGCCGAACCCAGGCGTGCTGGGATGAAACTAACCCCGGATTCGGATTCAGCGACCCCAAAAACATATGGTACACATAGTGAGACCCCCAGGTCAGAAACTTTTTTTTGTGTCGCTGTGTTATTAATTACATTACTTAATATCACAACTTAGCTATTGTGGCTCGTCGAGGGCAAACTCGCATTTTTTTGGCTGGTGTAGGTGAACTTTCGGAGGCTTCCTTAACAATTGCAGCAGCAACTACAGATCCCGATCTCCGAAGGCTTACCTGCGTTGCATGGAAAAGTTGAGTGGTAGAGGGGTTGTCTGCAAGATGCTGCCTTCCGCCGCTTAGTCCTCTCGCTCCCCTTGTGAAATTGCATTTCAGGACGCAAGCATTTTTTTTTTCAATATTTCCAAAAGTTGACGGATCGGCTGCAGGCTCAGGAAGTGTAAGCGTCCGTTCAGGAGAAACTTTCTGGCTTGACAAATATCTCTGAATGTTTAAAATAACAAATGTTATGAAATGAAACGTACATTTTTGATGATAAATTTATAATCACTCTATACTCACTATCTTATATTCATAACTTTATACTCAGTGTAAAATAAATGTAAAACTAAAACACTTGTAAAAATATAAAACACTTTCTCCAACAGCCACGCCTCATTTTTTTCGTAAATCGTCCTCAAATCTCTATACGATTTGACCCATCTATCCTTTATTTTGTATAAAAGTAGTTTAATACAATGCATGTAGACCTCAGAGAGTTTAAATGAGGCATTTGTTTTCAAATACAAAGCTTCTTCGATAGCTTGTATTTTATCTGAGAATTTTGCAGTTGAAATTTCCTCACAACAAATATGTCTCTCCTTGTGAGAACAATTTCATTCCTAACCGACATCTTTTGCCTGAAAACAGTTCAAAAATAATCAGATTATACCTTTCTTTTGAAATATTAAAATACAGCATGTAGTAAATTATTTGACTTAAATACTAATTTTTAATAATGAAAGGAACAATAACACGGCTTTCGCTCGTGTAAGAGCAACTAAGAGCAGCCAAATTTGTAATCAATCGAAAGCCTAGTCCTTCCACTTTATGATAAATATAAAATTACGGCGGAAATCGACGGAAATCAAAACTAAAACTCTACACGGAAATGGCTAAGACTCGAAAAAAGGCGACTTTACAGGTTCACATTTCAAATGCCGTTCTTAACATAAAATTGACATACATTTACATATAATGTACATACCTTTATTAACGATGTGCAAAAAACTTTTTAGTCAAAAACTTGCTGGATGCTGAAATTGAAATATACACTGAACAATATTGCTCTGTCGGCGGAGTAACGAGCGCACTAAACATGCAGCTGCTACGACATCACTTTTCTAACTGTTCCCTTACCTCAGAAAATATACCTAGAAACGTTTCCTTCAGGATTATGTCCCAAAGCATCCCATAAAAAAGAGAACGGAATGCTGACCTTCGATTTTGGGACTTTTGGCCGCAAAATCGGGATTTGGAAACACTGTGCGGCGTAAAAACATCACAAAGTACCTGTTATTATGTAATTATTTTTATTTTATATGAGACCATAAAGTTTCAGCTCGAAAAATCTCATTTATTTAGGTAAAGGAATTTTAAAAACATTATTTTTTCCGGGGTATTCCTATTCGTTCAACTATTTGAAGAAACCTTGAAATTAACCATTGCTTCTAATTTTACGGTTTTAATTTACATGAACACGAATGAACATTTTATGATAAAATTATAACGCGTTGTTGTTTTTTACTAGGTATATCTATAACACTCTAGAAAAATAAAAACTGAAATTTTTATATTGTATCTAATAAAAATTTATTATTTTGATGCTTACTTGGTAAAACTGGCTGGCAAATTATAATAGCCAAACTAAATGTATACCAGCCAAAATAAATATTTCCATTTCTTTATTTTATTTATATCCATATACTTACTTTTCTAATCCGATTGTAGTAAACAACTTATTTTCTCAGCGTAAAGCGTTTGTTCCCCGCTGTGGAATAAATTTACGGAGTTGTATATTTATCTGTCAATATAATTAATTATCTCAATTTAAGTCACTTAAATTTATACTGTTTCGTTTCCTTTGTGTGCCTGATTTATAAATTTTGGCGGGAGTTGGCTAAAAATACACCGATTACTGGTAAAAAGTTCAAACGGATGTATGTTTCACATCAATCCTCCTGCATAAAACATTGCTGACCGTAAAGTACTAGTGATCTCTTTGCAGTAAATTTCAAAGAAGCTTTATAGTCCATGCTATGGCAAGCACTTATAATGCCCATAAAAGATACGAAATTTCTTATTCTTACGATTGAAAAGCCCGAGGATATTTGTGTTTTGAGCAGTAGAAAAACCGAATGGAAAGTAACACATAAGGAAAACAGTGGGGTCGAAATGGTATAAGACTAATTTAATAAGTCATTTACAAAATAGATACATCATTATATGAAGTGTTACTTTTTAAACTGGTTATTTACTTTAAAGTTGGCTGTTTTATTTCTAGGTTCCGTCAGAAACAACATAATTTGTAAAAGGGTGTATTGTCATCTTAAACTGCCATCTAATTTGGAGGTACATATATGTAAGTAATAAACACAGATACTAAAATATGCATCTGCACCAAAATGTAGAAACCCTAACCCACCCTCCACTTTTCCGATATATTTGAGATATACCATTTTTTACGGTCATTTGCCTGGGTTGTTAATGTTAGTTCAGAATATGTGTTATGTTATGATATGGTAGTAAAGTTTATCAACCTTATCAATAAAAACAAACTCTCATCAAAATGCGCATATCACGTTTCTGTTAAAGTGATATTCTGTTAAAGTCAGTGAATTAAGCGTGTGAGAAACAATTTCAAGAGGTGTTATCATCTATTCCAACGTGATCTGGAAGTACTGCTAAAAGTTATTATCTGCCAATCACAATTATTAGCAATTTGTCTAATCATATCAATTTATTTACACATTCCGAGCAAGTGAAGCAATATTTTCCTTATCATATCGATGGAATTTTTTTGTCGACATTTTAAATGATTCTGATACTTTATTTTTCATGCTTACTAAGATAACAAGAAACATTTTGTTTGAGAAAGTTTATTAAGCATTTGTAGAGAAATATGTACATACATATATATGTGCATACATATATATAACATTTATAGAGAAATATTTAACTTTTAAATATTTAAAGTTTCGTAAACGTGGTACAATATATTAAGGTGTCTAAAATCCATATCTATTGATGTATTTTGTATACCATTATTTTTATTAAACGTAAAAAAGTAATGAGAATGTGTATTTGAGATTTGAGTATCTATGTAAATAAAAATGTTGTGAAAATTGTATTGATGATACATTTAATGCCCAAATGTAACCCCTAGTTGAAAATAAAAACATTTTCCAAATAATTCCAGTACTTTTTAAGGGGTCACTGTAAAATAAAAATATTTTTCAAATTTTTTCAGCCTTGCCTTGGAATACTAAAAATCACCAAAATCTGAAAAATAGAGTAGTACATTATCAACCAAGATTTATTTTGTAACAGTCTTTAACGAGATGAAAATCTTCCAAATTCATAGGTAATTGATTAATGACTTCCAAATTAATTAGAACAAAAAAATCTTTTGGATATCTGGAATTTGGATCTTATTACCAGAAAAATATTCTAAAATATACATGTTGTACAATGTGAATTGATAATCTTAACTTCACTGAACCAACAGTGAATGAAAAAGTTCAAGAATGAAAAATTTCATTAAAACAACGAATTCCATTATCAATTTGAACCCTCGAACAGATTCATTCAATATGTATAACAATAAGTTGTTCATTTAACGAATGGATGGAAATAGTCTTCATAATATTAATGGTCACAGTTTCTTGATAAGAATTCATTGATACGATATGCAATTATTTGACAGGATTAATGTATTTTTCCATTGTTATAATGAATTGCACGAATTCGATAAGAATAACTCATTACGTCAACAAATTCATTCGTTGTTTTAAGGAACGGATTTCATTGTTTCTGTGTATAAAATCATACTATTAATGGGACCCAGTCATTCATTAATGCTCTTTCTTTCATTGATATAATTCCTATATATCATATTAATTCTCCTTGGTACCACAATGATTATTAACACTATCATTTTCATAATAAATTAGTTGTAGAAATATATATTGGGAAAAATATAGGTACTTCTAATAAAATACACGTATTTTCAATGGTGTTTTTATTGTATTAAATTCTGAGCTGCAAATTTATTTGCATGTCTTTGTTGTGTTAATCATTCATTAAGAAATAAACTTTTTTTCAAATGTTTTATTCTATTCTGTCAGGCCTTGGGTTTGAAGACTACTTCCATGAAGACTAAATCCAAGTCGATCTAAAAAAATAATCAGTTTCATATTACAATAAAGTATTAATAAAACATTTCACCAGTCGACATCTTGACGGATTTTTTGTAGTCCTTTTGTTGGTTACCTCTGCTGTTTCGTTTATATTTTTTTTGAAGTCTTGTCGGAATTGACAAAACTTTTCACGTGTTATCAAATTCATCATATATATCAAGTTGTCGAAATCTTAGTGTCCTAAGGCAGGTGTCTGCATTCTTTGCTGGCTCTAGAAATAATATATTATACATTATGTTCAATTACAAATTAATAAAACTCTTTTCCTTAAAAATATGGCATAGTGTACCACCTAAAGCGCTAGCCAAGGCTCACCTAAATGTGTTTTAAGTATTTTGTCTGTTTTTCTTGCTTCTTCTTCATGCTGTCCAAATACATGTTACGAATGATAACTACAAAATTGTTAATTACATCTGTGACATAAAAAAATAATTATTTGGTGATAGATGTAGGTACCTTGCTCAAAAACACTGAATTGAGTAAACTTAACTTTTAATCACGGAACATGTTCAAAGACCACATGCATGTAATTTTTAGGCGTCAAAATGCATAATATGCGTTAATCTGAAGGACTGCTTTCACTGATTAAATAAATGCCATTCGTTATATTAATGAACGCATACATAAATATAACGTGCACGTGCAGTATATAGTTTGTTTTCTTCTTTATTAATTGCCGTTTTTAATATAATGTACATTTACTGAATAATTAATAAGTTCCCGATATTAATGGACACATATTCTGGATACATTACTGAATATTAATGAATTTTCTTTCCTAAATCAAATTTTCTTCAACCCACTTCACATTAACGAGTCCGTACATAAATATAATGTAACTGTATCTTTAATTAAATGACTGTTCTTTAAAACTTTTAACAATTTTTGGTTTTTGAAAACAATGATATTCATAAGATAATCATTGGCCGTTGTGCCGCGGGACATAGGCGTACGAATCATAATATACATAATACATGTAATAAATATGTTAAATAATACATGTAACTAATAGTAAATATAGTAACAAAAGCAATAAATTCACAATTTATAACCATATATGTATGTACATAAAACTTACCCTCTTAATTAGCACAATGACGTAGCTTGGTAACAATATTATTACAGACTGGAGAAGTCAAATAAAACCAAGAACTGATAGGTGCATTTATACACTAAATATTGAAAATAGACAGTCTAGAATTCAATTCAATCCGTTATTGCGTTCATGTTGTAAAAATAGGTCTTAACTCTTAACAGTCGGTGTTGTTCTAAACATGAAACCGTTATAGTCCAGTTGGCAGGGAGGTAAAATCATCAAAAAGTGTTCTTGAAACGTATAGGGCTAGTTTTGACGGTTTTCTATGTATTTTTTTGCGTAGAACACAATGCGCGGGGTCCGTAGAGCTGAAATCGTCCGCTATTTTTTTAAATTAACAATTTGTGAAAAAAAGTCTTGAAAGTACGCTTTAAGACGCTCATTTTAAAAACAAATGGACGCACGCCAATTATAGTGACAATTTCGAGAATTTCAAAGCGGCAACGCTAAATTAATGTATACGTCGCGTCAAAAAAAGGTAGTTGCGTAGGAAACGTTATAAAACTGGTCCAAATTAATATTTTTCAAAATCTCAAAAAAGCCTCGCAAACTTGAAGAGATTTATGATTTTTCTAGCCCAACCCGGTCAATATCGTACAATAAACAAAGAAATGGCGTCATTGTTAATTAAAGCTTGCAAAAAAAATCGATCGTTAATTACTCGAAAAGTAATTAGCGGATCGAGTTGAAATTTGTTTTGTAACTTCATACTACAAATAGCAGTCCCTCCAATTTCATATCATAGCTGCATTATCATAGTCGCCCTACTTTCGAACTAAAAAAAATAGTGAAAAAGAGCACTTTTTCAACTTCAGCAGTCATTTGCAAGTTAACAATAGCACTTGGAGACTTCGGGTTGGGCTTAAAATTTTGGAAATTCAATAGGCTACAACTTCTTAAATGCATATGCTGTATAAAATATGCCAAGGAATGGAGATAAGCGAAAATGTGAAAAAAATACGTTTCTTTTTTTCACAAATTGTTAATTTAAAAAATTAGCAGACTTTGATTATTGATTAGCGGAAATTGAGTTGTACGCAAAAAATACATAGGGAACCGTCAAAACTAGCCCTATATATTTCAAGAGCACATAAAAGCCTCTGCCTATATGACGGGCAGTGCAATAGAAGAGCTTACTTAATCCTTTTTAGTGCATATAAAAGATATTTAAAAAAAAATGTGTTTTTAAAACTTCTTTTCATATAGTAAAATTGCTTTATTAAAAGGGATATACCCAGGCATCTCCGTAATCGGTTATCCGGAAGGTACTAAAACGTCCATAATTATATTTCTTGTGTATAGCAATTACCGGGCGGGAACGTGTTCTGCGGTCCTCGAGGCGACGATCCTCCCCAGCTCACCGAAATTAACAAGGAAATAAAATATCCCTTGTTCGCGGCAAGGCCAAAGCGGCGGCAGAGGAAAGGGGGCCGAACTCAGCGGCGGCTATTCCATAGGGACTCAAAGGATAGAGCCTCCCAGAGATAGTAAGGAGGATATAAATGGCGTCCGCAAATTACGTCGACAACGTTTAACTGCTGGTTAAGGGTAACAAATAAATACGATCTACGAAAAAATATCGAAGATCAAATTTTTTAGTTTTTGAGTTATGCGAGGTGTGTAAATTAAGTAATGAGACTGGCAACGTAACATACGATCTAGCAACACTGAGGAGACGAGACTTGGAAGGGCGGTAGGTTAACATGTAATGCATCTTCAGTACAAGTTTGAAATTTTTAGTCATTTGTTTGTTCTTTGTGACTGTTTTCGTAAACAGGTTTTTGTAGTGCGTTTTAAATGAGTGACGTTAATTTTGAGCAACGGTGTACTATCAGGTTTTGCTTCAGACTTGGAAACAGCTCAACGGATACAAAATTTCAACACGCCTATGGAGACATCCTTTTTGAAGAGTCCAGATTTTTTTTTTGGTTTAAGGCATTCTCAGAAAGAAGAGAGTCGATTAAAGATGAACCACGCAGCGGAAGGCCTTCATCTTCAAGAACCGATAAAAATGTCGATAGAATACGGGATCTTGTACGTTCAGATCGTCGGTTGACTACAAGAATGATCGGAGAAGAGTTAAATTTGAATCATACTACTGTTCATCACATTTTGACTAACAAATTGGGAATGAGAAAAATCTGCGCAAAAATGGTTCCAAAAAACTTTTCGCGTGAATAAAATGACATTAGGAGAGAAAGGTATCTTGATTTTTTGAAATCGATTGAAAATGATCCCCATTTTATGGAACGTGTCATTACTGGTGATGAGACTTGGGTGTTTGAGTACGACCTGTAAACCAAGCGCTAAAGAATGGAATGGCACACTTCAAGCTCTCCAAAACCCAAAAAAGCAAGAGTGAACAAGTTGAAGAACACATGCATGCTGATTTGCTTTTTTCATAGCCAGGGAATTGTCCACAAAGAGTTTGTGCCTCCAGGCCAAACAGTAAATCAACACTTTTACAGGAAGCTTCTTGAAAAACTTCGAAAAAGAGTTATGCGTGTGAGACAAAACATCAAGAACAACTGGATGTTGCATCACGACAATGCGCCTTGTCACACAGTCATTTCAGTAAACGAGTTTTTAGCCAATAAAAACATTAATGTGGCTCTTCAGCCTCCTTATTGGCCTGACTTGAGTCCTTGTGACTTTTTTCTCTTCCTGAGATTGAAAAATCACCCCAAGGGACGTAATTTTGGGACCATAGAAAACATTCAAACGGTTGTAACCGACCAGCTGAAGGCTATTCCAGTCAGTATATGAGTTCCAGCACTGCTATGAGGAATGGAAGAACCGTCTCCAGCGTTGTTTGGCTTCCCAAGGAAGTTATTTTGAAGCAGACAATACTGACAATACTGAGACGGAAAGACATGAGCAGAAGTGGAAACTTTTAAGAAATAAAAAGAAATGTTACCTACACAGGTACCTACACAGGTACCTATACAGGTACCTACCTACCTACAGGTACCTACCTACCTACAGGTACCTACCTACCTACAGGTATTCAGGTTCAGAAAATATGTTAAAAATAATACTTATATGTATCTTGAAATACAGGTATATACATATCTATCTATATATATATATATATATATATCCACGCCAACTAAGTGAGGTCAAAAAAATTCTGTTTGAAACATATCACAATCGATAGTACTTGCTAAAAAACTAACTTCCCTAAAACTTTGGATTTTTTGAGCCACCAGGAGAGGGATGGTGAGGGTGAGAAAATACAAATTTTCGTTTCGACTCTAAAATTTCAATCCTTCTCCGTAAGAAAATGAAAAAAATTAAAAAGAAGGTTGCAATGGTTTTCGATGTGTTTTTTTTTTGCGTAGAATACGATAAAAATATTTTCAAAATTATTGCGTGTAAATCAAATACGTGGTCAAATTCATTGACGTATATTTTTCCATTATTTTTATCGTTTTTCTATTAGTTTAAGTTAAGTTGACATTTTATATCCACCATTTAGAATTGTAGAAGGCTGATTTACAATTATGAACCCCAACTCCCGCCTCTATATAGTTACTATTTTCTTAGTGTTTCGTTGAGCAACTGCTAACTTGCATCCGCCATTTTGAATTTAAAAAAATCTAATAACAAGATCGTGAAGAGCAATGTTAAAACTTACTAGGACTTTTTCTATTTTTTCAATCATTTATAAGTCAGATAATTGAATTTTTTCAAAGTGGAATATTATAACATTAGCGTTACCCTTCCGGACAGGAAATCCAGTATACTGGTCCGATCCATGATCAACACTTTACCCATGATCAATCTGTGATATACGAGACTTTTATGCATTTTCTTAGAGGGATCATAAGCCCCAAACGCCCGTCCTCTAAAGGTTAATAATAAAAATCTCAGAACTTGTAAGAGTAATAATACAAGAAATGCGGGCACGATTTCACGGCACAAGTTGAGGATGTTTTTTGTTTTTATCTTACGATATATTGCTTCTGCATTATCACGCAAGAAACTCATTTTTTATTACCTCCCAGAAAAGTCATCACGAGCCGTCACTGCGCCGCACAAGTTGGGCGGCTAAAGCGGTGGCGGCGGCAAAGAGAATAGAACCGAAGTAAAATAGAATTAAGAGGTTTTATCTGCGAGTCGAATGAGGAGAGATCGCGCGGTTGGATGGTTAATTCCGGGGGCTCTAAATAAACAGCCGGGCTCGTACAGACAGAGAGAGAGAGAGAGAGGAGGCAGCGGCAGCAGCACCTCACGGGAGCGGCGGCAACTCCCCCTGCGGGTCCCCCTTGTACAAACACGCGGCGCTAATGCCACTCTCTATTTGCAATGCAATTTGCCCCCGCAGAAATTACAATTAACAACCGAAAAGCCGAGCACGCTTCGATCCGCTCCACTACTCTCGACGTCTATATCTCGACGAGAGATGGCAAGAAAAAATGATACAGCGGGTCCCGTATGTATATATGTAATTTGTGCACAAACTACTATAATTGCAAACACAAATACAGCATTTTTCTTGTAAAAAACTTTGCAATTTAACCAAGTTTATTTTAGTCCAGTTTTTAGTTTAGAAAAGTTAAAGTAACCAAAATAAAACGTCAGTTATAATTGTATTTTCCTTGTTCGTGAATAACTTTTTTATAAAAAAAAAAAACAACATTTGCGATTGAGAGTTTTCTGGGACGAGTAATTTTAATTTTGTAATAATAATTTATATACAGTTTGTGTAAAGCCGACATCGGCCAGTTATGAAAAAGGACGAATGCTACACTTCTCGTTCTAACAACAAGGATAGGCGGTAAGAGGGCCGATCTTATTCCCTCACTCCATTCGATGCGTATGCGGTTGCTTCTTATCTGTCGTCTGACTTCTGTTTGTCCTTTTTCACAACTGGCCGATGTCGCCATACATTACACACACGGTATTATACAGTAATCGGCACCCTAATGCGTACATAGGTGGATATTAAATACATATTAAATTATACAGTTTTATGTCATAGTTAGGCGAATTTACTTGGGCCGGGGGGGGCTTGGTTGTACAGAAAGCTAAGAGGGGGTCTTACCGGAAATCTAAAGAGCAACGTTGCCAGAACTAACTGTAACTCTTAACTCTGCATAATAAGTCTTTATAAAAACCCTATATTTACAAAATGCATTGATGTACGATCAATTAGTATAAGCCAATTTAATTTTCAGACTGCATTGCGTATCGTATAATAAAGTTTACTGTTATCTTTTTTCAACCCAACTAATGTGAAATCATTTTGAACAGTTAATATTACTTTAAACAGTTGTGAAACAATTTTAAAATATCTAATAGGAATATTATCTTGATATGACAACAGCGAACGCACGCAGCGAACGAAGGCAGAACGAACGATCCAATTGTTCACTCTAAGCTCCACCCACTAATGCACTCTCCTTGCCCCGTCACGGATCTCCGCGGTTGTCGGTGGCCACGCTCATACCGTCTGTCATTTAATTATTTGAACTTTTTCGTCAATGTGATAAATATCCATTTTTATTTTTATGAATGTATATAGTGCTTCTACAATACGCTCGTAATAACGCACTTTTCTAATCAGGCACTAGACCAGTATAAAATATAAAATGGTATTTCAAATTTTAACTCAAACAGCCCTACCGACAAACCGGATGCCTTTCATAAGCCTGCGCTAGCGATTGGATCGCGATTGGTTCTCACCTCATGTTTACTCGACTTACAAAGAAGTTAAATTATCAATTGCCCTTCATTCGGCTATGTACGGATTAGGCTGCCGCTTACTATATATAAGTAAATATTAATTTTAAAAGAAATTGTAGATGGCGCTCTTAGCGACGTAATTTTAAGCCGGTGTAACTTCTTGCGCCTTAGAAGAGATATGGACTACACATAAAACTAGGGCGTATAAAAAATTGTTGAAGCCTTAAATACAGAAATTCGCTCATGTAAGTGAGGCAAAACTTAAAGAATGAATGTTCGTTGAGCTGCAAATACGAGAACTCTTTAAATACGAAAATTTTGAAACTATACTTTCGAGAAAAGAAGATAGGGGTGGACTGCCTTCTAAAATGTATGTAGCAACGTCCTAGGTAACAAGAAATCGAAGAACTACAAATATCTAGCTAAAGAACTTATCCAATCTTACAAGATGTTAGGTTGCAAGTCGCTTAAGCTGCATTTTCTATACTCCCATTTGGAATTCCTCCCTGACAGTTTAGATGCCACCAAGAAAAAGATGTCACCAGCAAATTGCTCAAATTGTGGAAAATGGACACCAAATATGTTAACGGACTACCTACTGTTGGACCCCGAAAGTGAAACTGATCCCGGCGAATACAAGCGAAAAAGACAAGTATTTTGTAAAAAAGTGATTTTTTTTTAATCTTCGAAAATTCACTAGATTGCTCATGGTTTGGGTATATTCTTCTTCTCTTCTCTAAAAAGTTATGGGTGATAGGTAAAAACCGAGCTCATATTTGAAATCAGCACATTACAGTAGACAGAAGAATAAAAAAAATATCAGGGAGTGACAGAAATCTCAAAATGCAAACCAGTGTTATTAGACCTAAGTAGAGGGCTGAGATAACAAAAAAAATGTCACTAGATTATTGGTGGTACACTTGGAAATTTTTTGCATAATCAATAAGCAAATATCACTTAAAACTCACATAAAAAACAACTTGTTTTTTATGTGACACTATTACACTTTTACACTTGTCATTGTTTCAAAACTTCGAGATCTGTTAAACTTCATCACAGCATTATTTCGTATTTGAAATTTTAAAACAGCTGTATCTCTAGCAAAAATGAAAATTTTGTAAGAAGTTTTTATATTCACTCGGCAATTCTGAGGAAAAAATATTTTGCAAATATTTTCCACGCCGTTTTCGAGATCTAGTAAGGCAGACATTTTTTGATTTTTTTTTTCGCAAGTTTCATTCGAAATTTTTTTTACTGTTATATGCTTCTACTTAGGTTTAGTAATCGTCCTCTAATATATGATGTGAGTCCCATGCTTCCATACGAAAATACGAGAATCTCAAATTCCACCAACCGCCACTGGTTCTAACTTTTGTTTAACAGGAAAATAAGTCTTAATTCATAATAACTAAAATAAATAAAGATGTAATGTAGGAGGTGCTCCATTGTACCAATTTACCCCCTCTCCGGGGTTACTTGTTATACTGATTGGGGGTAAGTTGTTGCAGCGTTTTTACTTTCTAACGACTAGCATAGGTGGTAAGAGGGTCGGTCTTATTCCCTCACTACCTTCGATACGTATGCGGTTGCTTCTTATCTGTCGTCTCACTCGTCTCACTTCTACTTATCCTTTTTCACAACTGGCCAATGTCTGATGTACACGTACGATACTTATTATAAGCACTTAGTCCAGGTTGACACTAATATTTTAATTTATCTCCATGTACACAGACTTAAACTTAAACGTTCTGGGTATTTATGTATTTTTAACAAAATACTTATATTGCGTTATCTTGGTACATACCTGCCAAAACTACGTATGTTATTGCAATAACATACGATATATATATAATATGATATTTACATGCTAAACAATATACTCGTACATGTTCAACACATACCAGGTGTCTAAATTAAGTAATGAGACTGGCACAACGTAGCGACCGATCTAGCAACACTGCGGAGATGGGACTTGGAAGGGCGGTAGGTTAACACATGATGCACCCTCAGTACAAGATTGAACTTGTTAGAGTAATTTGTTTGTGTGTGAAACTGTGTGAAACTGTGACTTTGAACTTCAACACGCCTACTGAGACAGTGTTTTTTTCAAGAGCCCCGTTTTTTCGGTGGTTTAAGGCATCCTCAGAAGGAAGAGAGAAGATGAACCACGCAGACAAAGGCCTTCATCTTCAATAACCGATGAAAATGTCGATACAATACGGGATTTTGTGCGTTCGGATAGTTGGTTGACGACAATAATAATCGAGGAAGAGTTAAATTTGAATCACACAATGGTTAATCAGATTTTGACTAACGAATTGGGGATGAGAAAAATCTACGCAAAAATGGTTCCAAAAAAACCTGTCGCAGGAACAACAGGTCATCAGGAGAGAAAGGTGTCTTGACTTTTTGGAATCGATTGAAAATAATCCCCATTTTAAGGAACGTGTCATTACTGGTGATGAGACTTGGGGGTTTGAGTACGAACCGGAAACCAAGCGCCAAAGCATGGAATGGCACACTTCAAGCTCTCCAAAACCCAAAAAAGCAAGAATGAGCAAGTCAAAGATCAAATACATACTGATTTGCTTTTTTGATAGCCAGAGAATTGTCTACAAAGAATTTGTGCCTCCAGGCCAAACAGTAAATCAACACTTTTACAGAGAGGCTCTTGTAAAATTTCGAAAAATGATCATGCGTGTGAGACCAAACATCAAGAACAACTGGATGTTGCATCACGACAATACGCCTTGTCACACAGCCATTTCAGTAAACGAGTTTTTAGCCACTAAAAACATTCCTGTGGCTCCTCAGCCTCCTTATTGGCCTGAAATGAGTCCTTGTTACTTTTTTTCTTCCCGAGATTGAAAAATCACCTCAAGGGACGTCATTTTGGGACCATAGAAAACATATAAACGGCTGTAACCGACCAGCTGAAGGCTATTCCAGTATATGAGTTCCAGCACTGCTATGAGGAATGGAAGAACCGTCTCCAGCGCTATGTGGCTTCCCAAGGAATGTATTTTGAAGAGACAATACTGAATTATAATCCTATTCGAATAAAAAAATTAAAAAAAAAAACAGTTTCATTACTTAATTTACACACCTCGTATTATTTTCTTATTATAGCAAATTTTCAGTTTATGACTTGTTCACACATGACCTCGCAAAAACGTTTATAATTACCCAAACTGACTTTATACTAAAAAAAGCCAAGCTAACGATTCTGTACTATAAAAATATATATGTAGTTGTATATACAAAAACCTTGTAAGTTATGTATCCCATAAGTCATATCTACGCATTTAATGGAAAAGGCATTAAAGTGATAGGATTAATTTGGGTAAACAATTGGGCACACGTTTTCGAAATGGCACGCTGTGGCTGCTGTTGCGATGTTAGTATGCAGGATTTATTTAATCCTTTGAATGCCTCTCAAACGATACAAAAGCTGTCCGGAAACCGAGCGAGTGAATTGCGGGAATTTATACGGGTGTTTCATATTCGATATTGAATAACAATAGCGTAAGCCCTTTACTGCTCGCCTCGATAAGAAGCATCCGTTTCGGAAACCAATTTAGCGTCGAGCGAGATTCTGCTTTATGCATACTTTCTGCGATTTCCGATTTATTGATTACGGGGGAAATTGTGCCTATTTGCATATCTGAGCGTTTCTGTATATTCACAGAGACAAAAACGAGCCTTTAAATGAATTTGACCACAAATTGACAATTTTTTTCCTATATAGTTGACATATAAACCATTTTTTTACAGCTTGCACTATGCCCAGTTTGGTGTAATGGTTAAGTTTTTGCCTTTGATACTGTTAGCCTACATTGAAATCCTAGCAACTTTCTCTTTTTTTGGCGTTACTATGGGTGTATGGAAGACGATAAATAGAAAATGAATACATATGAGGTGTTTAAATTAAGTAATGAGACTGGCAACGTAGCGCCCGATCTAGCAACACTACGGAGACGGGACTTGGAATACACAAATGTACTATTTTATTCGAATAAACAAGATTCCGTAAGTTATACGAGGACGTGTTACTTGTTTCAGGTTAATGAAAATGGTACGTACTTATCACAAAGAGCATTCATTGACGAAGGAGCTATAAAGACTGCAATAACCGATGTTATTAAAAATCACAAATCAATTAGAGTTTCAGCTGCTGATCATGGGTAGAATAACATATAAGGGAGAGGGAGGCACAATGATACAATTTTTGTCGTGATTATGATTTTGTCCAAGACAAAATACTTGTCGCCATCTTCTTATTTTAGGCTTACAGGCTATGTATTTGTCTTTCATATGATACTCTATTTAAAGGAAACATAAAAACAAGTTTGGAGTTTTTGCAACTTTTTTAATGTCTACATTTGCATCAAACTACCTGTCTGGTGGGGTAAATTGATACAGTGCTGTGGAACATTGATACACATACAATACACTAGAGAAAAAAGTAATATTGTAGTACAATATTTACTGAATTATAAGATTAGGAACTGTTGGAAAATAAAAAAGAGCTATTTTGGCGAAGTGTACCACCAGCAGCAATGGATTTGGGCAGTTTGAATACGACATCTCCTCGAAGCACTAAATTGATGTCCTGAACGTTAGGAAAAACAAAAGTCTTATGCCAGTTTTTCTTTTCCGTAAAAAATTGACCTCTATTTCATGGTCATTATAAATCGTGATAATTTGTCCAACAAAGTGTAAGGCTGTTTTCCTTGTTAAAAACTTGACGACAACAAAATTGCCTACATTTAATTCATCATCACACAACAATAGTAGTTCTTCATCACTGACATCGTTAATTGAATCACATTTCCACTTCACTGTCACTTTCGGATGAACTTGTAACATTTCGGACCGTTTCTTTAATATTATCTAAATTTCACCTTCTTGGTTACTTGCTTAATTTTTTTCATATTTCTTTTCTTAGCGGTGTCCTCTAATCGTGCTTTTTCTGGTGTTGTGGTGTAAATACGAGACTTTCTCGCCTCTGCCTAGTTGTTTGTATAACTTGTATATTTAGAGTGATATATTGATTTGATTTCCGCCTGCAGTTTCTTCTTCGTGCCCAGATTCATCTGAAACCTCTGGATTCTCATTTTTATGATTTTTTCTATACTTTTCGATTCTATGTTGAAGTGTAGGGGGTTTTAAACCATGATCAGCAGCTGAAACTCTAATTGATTTGTGATTTTTAATAACATCGGTTATTGCAGTCTTTATAGCTCCTTCGTCAATGAATGCTCTTTGTGATAAGTACATACCATTTTCATTAACCTGAAACAAGTAACATGTCCTCGTATAACTTACTGAATCTTGTTTATACGAATAAAATAGTACATTTGTAAATTGCAGAAGTACATTGATACACTGTAGAGGCACATTGATATTCTGCATCAATGTACCTCTCATACATATGTATCAATGTACCCTAAATGCACTCTGACAGAAATAGTCACTAGTGACATATTTAACCTTACAGTGCATAGACTTGGTTGCAAACAATGCTTAAATAATACTTACGTTTAGGAATGGTGACACAAGCAGCACTCTATTGCTACCACGTTGGTAAAAACACACATGTAAAAAGGCATTAAAAATTACTTTCTCGTGCCAAAATAAACTAAACACATGTAACTTTACTCTCACTCGTTTTTGCGTTACTGAATTTTTATGACAAGTAGCCCACACTAGTGCCATCTTTGAGGTAATAGGTTGAAACAAATGAACTTCTTCTGCCGCGAAATTTTAAATGCGTATCAATGCGCCTCGTGTATCAATGTACCTCTCTCTCCCCTAATACATTTTCAGTATTTGAACTTGTCAGAGTCATTTGTTTGTTCTTTGTGACTGTTTTCGTACACCGGTTTTTCCTAGTGCGTTTTAAAAATGAGTGGCATTAATTTTGAGCAACGGTGTCAGGTTTGCTTCACACTTGGACACAGGGCAACGGATACTTTTGCAATACTTCACTGACACCTACGGAGACTTGTTTTTCCAAGAGTCCAGTTTTTTCGGTGATTTAAGGCATTCTCAGAAGGAAGAGAGTCGATTGAAGATGAACCACGCAACGGAAGGCCTTCATATTTAAGAATCGATGAAAATGTCGATAGAATACGGAACCTTGTGCGTTCAGGTCGTCGGTTCAAGACAAGAATGGTCGGGGAAGAGTTAAATTTGAATCACACCATTGTTCATCAGATTTTGACTAAGGAATTGGGGATGAGAAAAATCTGCGCAAAAATTGTTCCAAAAACCTTTCGCAGGAACAAAAGGACATCAGGAGAAAAAGGTTTCTTGGCTTTTTGGAATCGATTGAAAATTATTCCCATTTTATGGAACGTGTCATTACGGGTGATGAGACTTGGGTGTTTGAGTACGACCCGGAAACCAAGCACCAAAGCATGGATTGGCACATTTCAAGCTCTCCAAACTCCAAAAAAGCAAGAATGAGCAAGTCAAAGATCAAATGCATGCTGATTTGCTTTTTTGATAGCCCGGGAATCAAAGGTTCACAAAGAGTTTGTGCAGTGAATGAACACTTTTATAGAGAGGTTCTTGAAAAACTTCGAAAAAGGGTCATGCGTATGAGACCAAACACCTAGAACTACTGGATGTTGTATCACGACAATGAGTCTTATCACACGGCCATTTTAGTAAAAACATTCCTGTGGCTCCTCAGCCTTCTTATTCGCCTGACTTGAGTCTTTGTGACTTTTTTCTCTTCCAGAAATTTTTGTTTTTCGAGATTGAAAAATCACCACAAAGGACGTCATTTTGGGACCATATGAAACATTCACACACAGCTGTAATCGACCAGCGGAGGCTATTTCAGCATATGAGTTCCAGCACTTCTATGAGGAATGGAAGAACCGTCTCCAGTTGGTGAATCATTTCAATTCATGAAAGCCACACAGAACCGCTGTGTAGCTTTCCCAAGGAAGTTATTTTGAAGGAGACAATACTGAATTATAATCCTATTCGAATAAAAAAATTTTAAAAATCAGTCTCATTACTTAATTTACTCACCCCGTAAATCACAAGCCATAAATTATTGAAAGTTACCTCATGTTATTCTAAATACTTCTGTCACTTTTTTTGAATAGAACCAAAAACTTTTTCTATGAGAGGACGAGTAGTGTTAACCTCATTTTTTCCCAAAATTCTGCCTTCAAGATCAAGATTATTTAGTATAGTAACTTGGTGTTGTCACAGGATTTTGAAGGAAGTTGATTGTTCAGAAATCAGGCTCAGCAAGCAATGATGTAAAATGAGCATTACATAGCAGTTGTTCAATGTAGCAACCAGCATTATTTACACGCAAGGTAATTCTAAAAGTTTCATTATATATTTTCCAAGATATTGCTTGTATTTATATTATCAATTATTTCATGATTTTCTATCAGTCCACACATTAACAAAAACAAACAAACCTTTCTTTATAAACCCCATTTTTCACATAGCCCTATAAAAAAAATCAAGTAGCATGAAGTCAAGTTCGTAAGAAATTCCACCCCCTTTTTCTCAGTTATTTTTAAAGCTACGAAAATTTTTTTCACAATGCTTATTTTTTCTGAAATTTCAGAATATGCTGTCAGACAACACAATTGAAAGAAAAATGGAGCAGTTATTTAATTCAGTAACTTTAACACTCAATATTTTTTGCACTTGTTGAATTCCGCTTATTTTTCCGATTACAACGATATAACACATGTAGGTACTTTATTCCACAGGTTTTTGAAACATTATGCATTGAATATATAAAATAATATATGTATTCAACAATATGTTGTTATTTAGTGAGCAGTGGATAGTTACTCTTTGTTGTCAAAAATAAACACAAAAATTGCTGTATTGGTTCCTTTGTTACTTATGTCAGTCATACGTTTCAAGGACTATTAATGGAAAAATTCGTTTTGTTTTCAGTTTGCGCCAAATATACGGGGTGTGTAGGTCCTGGATCAGTGTTTTCCGGTTTCTGCAGTATTAATACTTCCAATCTAATGTGGGGACGTGATTATCTAAGTATTATGATTATGAGGCCAACGAATCTTCCCAAAGCAATTCATCACACGCTAAAACTGAATAACGGCGGTTTTACATAATTTTTGAGATTAACAAAATATTAGTACATGGAACTCAATTTATAACATCGGATATCGATTCAGCAGCTCAAAAGTATTATCGTATTCGCCACACAAACAATTTTTTTTTTATTTTATGTGCCTGTGGTATTTAAGGTAACTACGAAAGAAAACATTTAAATAAATTGTCCCTTTTGGGTGCATCTTTTAATTTGTCATTTTACAATATTAGATATCTATTATGGGAAAATAAGTATTTCGCAAAATTGACAGGTATTATTATTCATTAGGTACCAATAAATAAAATATACATAGATATTTCATTAGAAAGATAATTAATTTGTACATATGTAAGTCCATTTTTATCCATCTTTCACCTTGTTAGGTATTTACACGATAACTTATTGTTTTCAATACCCTTTGTGATTGTTTAACCAATGTATATAATATTTACTGAGAAGAGATTATTAAATAATTTACGCATCTCAGTGACCTCTGATCTCACACATCGTTTTTTTTAAATAAGACAGGCCCACAAAAAAAGTCTTGTAGTTAAAAGTTGAAGTACCATACGGTATGTTTTTGGTGTGCTAAAAACGAATCCGAGGTCAGAATTCACCCATCACCCTTAGATTTTGACATAACCTCAAAATCACACTTTACAAATAGGTACTTTAAAGAGAAAGGCCCACAAAAAAAAGAATCAAAAGCCAGGGGGTACACCTTACTTATATTCCGTATTTAGGTGTACTAAAATAATATCTTACAATAAAAATGAGTTTTAGTTGTCCACTTTTCCTCCAGCACCTCCATTTACCCCCCCAGATGGTTGAAAATTCATTTCTTATAAAAAATCAAAATTAATACATATTCCTAGGTACTTCGGTGCACTAAAACTGTTAATAACGATAAAAAATTATTTCAACCGCCTAATCGCTCACAAACCCACTCCAGTACCTTATTACACCTCCTAAAGGGTCAAAAATTAATTTCTTATAAATATTCAAAATTAATACATATCCTCAGGTATTTTAATGCACTAAAACTCATAATGTCGATAAAAATGGATTTCAATCTGGGTGCTTTTTTGGATGAGTCTCCTCGCCACTCACAATCGGAGCGCTTTTTTCTGTGAGTCCCCTCGCCTCTCACAAAAAATATTCTAGAAATATTTGCCTCTGTTCTTTACGGACCTTTTTATGCTCATATGATCTTCGATATGCTTTTCGTTTGTGTTTGTAGAGTCTATTGTTGTTTAATAGGTAGGGTCTAATTTTAGTTGAATTATGTACGTGGTAGGTACGTACTAGGGCTAGAACCAAATGGTACATGCCAGGGTCGAACTTGAGCATGCATGCTGCAGTGAATAAATAGTGACTTACTAAGTAATATTGTTTTCTCTTACTTTTCCCGTATCTATTGTCACACTCTTACACCTCGTCGTCCTCATATAGGAATTCACTTCTTGGGATTCCATTTCTTTTATTTTCTCGGTGTTTTAGCGACTTTACGTGCTTTTCACATTGTCCTTTTCTGTAAACATGTAAGTAACACTTGCATATTTCACAGTACAGAGTGGTAGCTTTAACACTTAAATCTGGAAAACCCTGCACAATTTTTTTTAATTGATAAACAAATGGGGCTGGCGTTTTAACCATCGTTATAATATCAATTAAGTATAACAATCAGTAATGCACAATTACAGGCGCGCGTCCTTCAAAGGACTAAATAAATACGGAACCTGTTTCGCGTCGCAGTCGCCCCGCCCCCCGCTGCGCTGGCCGGGCCGCGGCCACCTGGAATACGGGATACCGATACGCGGCCGCCTGGAAGACGGTCGGTATCCGAGAATTTTGTTCTAGCCCTAGCACGTACCTACTTATTTATGTATATTGCTGTAAAACCCTAATTTTCACGTTTCGGCGTGTACCATTTGTGTATTTCTGTAAATACGTGACAAAGTGCTGGTACATCCTCTTTCGGGTTTGGTTTTCCCAAACAGACTTGCGGTTGGGTTTTCCCCCTAATTCAGTTTACAGCTGTTTATTGGAGACTGGTTTCGGGGAACCTATCTACCTAACTAGGTCTGTGTATAATTATTGGTTTAGGGGAATTTACTTTCCGTTTGGACGGTCACTCTCCAGCATTCCCTCTTTAGAGTTCATCTTTACCGTTCACCGGCTCCACACCGGAGTCTATCTCCGCGTTTTACCGGACTTCCCCGGTCTCTCATATCTTGTAAATAAACAAAAGTCTGCTAACATATTCTTATTCCACCTTCCTTGGTATCTAACTTCTACAGTCTTTATATCCTGATGGAACCTCTCCCCTTGTTCTTCACTAAAATCTCCTAAATTGTATGGAAATGCATCTAGGTGGGAATTAAGAAAATGTAACTTCACGTTTTTATAAAAAACGATCTTTTAACCCTCTAGGAGACGTGTTGGGCTACACGGTAATTGGAGGGTTTTAATCAGTTTTTATCGACATTATGAGTTTTACTGCACCAAAATACCTGGAGATATGCATTGAGTTTGAATGTTTATAAGAAATGATGTTTGACCCTTTGGGGAGGTTTTATGGGGTACTGA
This sequence comes from Aromia moschata, assembly GCA_029963805.1. Lineage (NCBI taxonomy): Eukaryota > Metazoa > Arthropoda > Insecta > Coleoptera > Cerambycidae > Aromia > Aromia moschata. The sequence continues at coordinate 1,527,787 of JAPWTK010000034.1, read as the reverse complement.
GGTAAGTTAGGAGGCGATTGAGAGGTTAAAATCAGTTTTTATCGATACTAACAGTTTTAGTGCACCAAAATACTTAGTAAGGTCTACCTTCTAGATTTTGATTCTTTTTTTTTGTGGGCCTTTCTTTTTAACGTATTTGTAAAATGTTATTTTGAAGTTATGTCAAAATCTAGTGGTGATGGGTGAATTCTGATCTCGGATTCATTTTTAGCACACCAAAACACATACCGTATGGTACCTCAACTTTCAACTACAAGATTTTTTTGTGGGCCTGTATAATCATTTCATCGTCTTTATTATGATTTTTTATTTTTGATACATTCCCTCATAATACATACTTAGTATACCACACTCAAATATTTAACATGTGTTTTTAGAACTGTACGTCCTCATATTTAAATACCTCCATTATTAATTGTTCCGATGGACCAGTCCGACAAGCGACAAGTGTATAATTTGGTAAGTAATTATTTCCCAATGAATTTTCTGCCAGCATTAATACGCCGGTCCATTTATCACGGCCCCGAACAAATTAAGCCGTACCGAAAGTAGTACACGAGCTTTTTTTGTCAGTTAATACTGGAAATTTGTCTGAAGTCCCCGGGATGATCATCCATCATGTCGGACGAGGCGAACGTAGTCGAGCCGACGGTATTTACGGCGACACGTGTACTCATTTAGAGGCAACAAATCAAGCGGGAGCGCCCGCCGACGTCTTCTAATCTCTGTTTACATTGCTTATTAACCGCAAATTATAACTTGGGCCTTCCCGCGCCGCGTACGTCTTTTGCTCCCGCGACACTGATATTGTTTTCTTAGTTACGGGCCGGCTGTGATTCACGATTTGAGCTCGTCGGAGGAGTTTGAAATTTGCCGTGGTTGTATTTATTAAATGTCAAGGTGCCTACTTAAAATATACCGGAGAAAACAAAAATGCAACACTCAGTATTAGTGGCGGCTAATATAAAATATAAAAAGGCTTAAAATATAAAAAGGAACGCGTCACAGAGGCGTCCGCATCATAAGTATAATATACGTGAAAGATAATTTAATTAATGAAAAAGTAAACTCCGATGAGGAGAAAACAAATTTAATTAAAATACGAAAATGTATACTATGTAGCTTGATATAATCTACATATTTATAAAATACAAACAAGTGATTCCGTCTCACCTAAGGAACGGAAGTAGATACTCTGCACAGGTAACACCCTGTAAAGAAAAACAAAGAGTCTGAGCATCCAAGCCGGTCAGGAAAACATATTAGTAAATAATATGAATAATTCGGATATATAACTAATATTGGTATCTTAAAAGCCGAACATCATTTTAACAATAATTTGAGTAATAGTTCTGATCCACTGCGAGGTAATCCACGACAGGGTGTCTATTCCACTACGGGCTAATCCACAACAGTGCTCTCCTTTACATATCCGTTCCAAGCTCATTATATAACTAATATTTAAATGCACGTAATCTAATACTCAAAATAACAAAAAAAATAAGCAGACTAAACCGAGAAGGAATACTCAGTGAGGAAAACTCACCCTTTTCTAGATAATCAGCCACTGCACGACACAACTCACTACACAGAGCTTACCAAATAAAAATGAACATCAACTGGTAATGTTAAAATTAAATCAATGTATATAATGCCTTCTCAGTTGTCGGCGACGTATTATTATTGTTTTGACTCGGTTCAGTTTCTCGAATCTCGCCGCTGTGCTGCGTGAATCGTGAATCCAGTGGCGGTTGGTGATATTTCAGTTTTCCATATCTTGAAAACGACCCATGGGACCCACTTCACTTTTTAGGTGATGACTATACACCTCTTACAGAAAGTATTTATAGTGAAAAAACCGTCAGCAAAGTTTGCGAAAAATTTTCAAAAAAACAGCAGCACACCCTGGGATCTCAGTAACGCTCTGTAGAATATTTGCAGTAAGTATATATTTTTTTCATAATCTAGAAACAAATAAAAAGGAGAGGTTTTTCGATTTGTTACAAAATTTTTTTTTTTAAATTATGGCCATTTTAATTTTAACTTTATAAGAACATTCTGTTTCCCAAAATTAAAATGGCAATAACTGAAAAAAATATATTTTTTTAACAAATCGAAAAACCTCTCCTTATATTTGTTTCTAGATTATGAAAAAAAAATATACTGCAAATATTCCACAGAGCGTTATTGAGATCCCAGTGTGCTGCAGTTTTTTTGAAAATTTTTTCGCAAACTTTGCTTACGGTTTTTTCACTATAAATCCTTTCTGTAAGAGGTGTATAGTCATCACCAAAAAGTGAAGTGGGTAACTGAAATATCACCCGCCACTGCGTGAATCACGTTCGCTATTAAATAGTTTTCTCAAAAGCGATAAATAAAGTAAAGTAAATCAAGAGTCTTACATACGGAAATAATTTGTATCCTTTCGCACGTTTTTAAATTATGAAATTATATCATACTACAACGTATTGCGTATAACGGAGGTTGTACAACAGCTCCAGCTGTCACAGAACTCCTGCAGTCAAATCAAATTGAGGCAACCCCCACTACATGCTGCACGAATTGCCTATTTGTTGCGTTGCCGTATGTCAACTTTACTTAAGAGAAAAATATGGCGCGACTGACATTATTTCATTTTTCAAGGTCGAATAAGTTAGAAAGAAGGCTCTCAAAATACCTGTTTATTCGGGGTTTGTATAAAAAGTAATGAGACTAACTTTGTAAAAAATAATTTATTGTGAATATCACTACAAATCATTAATATTCTTCAAAGTAAGTCCCTTGGCCATCCAGACACTTCTGCGAGCGATGTTTCCACTTTGACGGCGTCCAGGGTCCCGCGGCAGTGTCCTTTGAGGGCGGTTTTTAGTTCTGGAAAAAGAAAAAAGTCTGGAATCGTTGAAATGCCGTTCTTGGCGAGGTAGCTGCTCACCACGAAGCAGGTGCGACTTGAAACATTGTCGTAGTGAAGCTTCCAATCGGCGGCGATGTTTAGCCTCAGTCGGTGGACTCTTTGTTTCAATCTTATGAGCACTTCCACGTAAAGATCACGCTGCTCAATTGATTTCTGCGTTTCGGAGCTTCGACTGAGTTTTATCACAGAGTACGCTAAAAAGACGATGCTGCCCAAAAAGTGGTTGCAGACGACTGCCCAACCCGCCCGCCGCAAAGTGAGACCGATTCCCGAAAATCTGGCCAAAAGTCGAAAAATGAAGTTTTAATTTATGGGATTTGAAGTACCTACATAGATGTATAGAGTAATGTTCAAAGAATATGTAACAGCCCTTTATAAGGGCTAATTAAGTATACATGGCAGGTATAAGCCAGTACAAAAAGGACCTTCGCACGAGTAACATCTCGAGCGTCCGAGCTCATGTCATATTCAAAAATTCGTAGAAAATCGAAAAGTTGATCTTTTTTTAATTATACTAAACGGATGTTTTAAATGGAAAAATGTAGTGTATGATCGAATTTGTCAAAAATTATAACAAATAAATATAAATTAACAGTAACGCAATGTTTGAAGTGTAAAATAATAAAAATTTGTGTGCAATCGTTTCAGAAAAATAGAGAAAAGTTAAAAGTCCCACGGATTCCCGCAGTGAAACAAATTTTAAATTAAAGTTTATATTATTATGTAACACAATTTGTAAAAATCAGCTGCCACTAGCTGCTACTAGCTGCTTACATTCGGCTTTGTATTGTACTCCTTAATTTATTTGTCACAAGTTTTTTCATAAAATAAATAAGAATTATGGATTTTAGAAATTTTGTATTCGTCATTTTACATCTGCCATTTATTTTGTTTCCAGATTCGTTATTTGCGACCCGAAAACCTATAAATTTCACGTTTCACATAAATTAAATAAACATAACGGTTTATAGATATGCTTTTTAGTATTTCGTAGCCGCCATTTTGTTTTTTTTTTGACCAGATTGCTAACCAGCGACTGAAAAGTATGTGTACAAAATTAAACATAAAATCAGTAAACATTACGGTTTATAGATATGCTTTTTAGTATTGTATAGCCGCCATTTTTTTTTTAATTCTGACTTGAAATTCGTTATCAGCGACCCCAAAAACCCAAAAAATACCAAGTTTCAAGTAAATATCCTCATTTTTCGACTTTTAGCCAGCTTTTCGGGAATCGGTCCCACTGTGCGCCATTTCGAAACTTGGACCCCCACCACCAAACCCTCCAGATGCAAGCGTGCCGGGAAGTACAGTCGCGTGAGGAAAAAAATGAGTCTCATTACATTTTATACAAACCCTGTATATGCCCTGTTTAAATTTTCGTGTTATTATATTATTCACAATAATGTTATATTGTCTAGCTGAGCTGCAATGTTTACTTTTTAAAAAAAGTGTAAATGAAAAAAAAATCATGTGGTGCCTACTCTACATGCCTTTTAATTCGTTCGCCTCAAATCAGTTAATCACATCTCTGTTCATAATTGTTCACCATCAAATAACAGGCTGGGGAAACAAAAAAATGCGTATTTTTTATATTATCACCGCAAAGCTATGCGCTTTATTTCATAAACGACTCCACTGAATTTTCTATTAAGACATTGTATTTAACGAAACAATATTTATCATATTGTTTATATGCTAACATATAAACAATATCCTATATCAAGTCTGGAATAGGTCTCCAAGCTTTTTCGTTTCAGCTCCGTCTGACTGAAAAATCGGCTACAGAATGGCTCTACTATTAAACTTTGTTGGCACTGAATTAATTTTTATTTACTATGAAAATCCACATACAATACTCTTTAACACCGTGGACGAACAAAAACTGGCTAATACAATAAATAGATTGCACGTGGCATGCAATCTGATTGACGCTTATTAATGATACATTTTCCATTCTAAAATATTATTTGTAGTATATGTATGTATGTAAAACGTAGGTTGCTTCCCTTAAACACTCTACATCCCATAAAAATTAAGAAAAACCTCCCCAATTACGATAGGTACCTATAAATAAGGTAATTTTTCTAATAATCCTAGCGCATTCGCCACTTCTTCAAATTCAATGAGAAAAATATGTGGTCATTTTTAGTAGCATTTTGGATTGTCTTATTAAAAGCTTTTCAAACGTGAAAAAATCCAATAAAAATACACACACGAAATCCACCTCATTACTAAAGCTGGTCATGGCTGGACTGATTTTTATATATAAAGTAAGCTCACATGTACATAAACTGAATTGTATTATTGTGATCATATAAACCGAAACAAATTAATCAAAATTTAATACAAGTTACATATAGGCACCAGACATATAAATTCAATGCTTCTATTAAATTTTAGTTAATTTGTTTCGATGTGTATGATCGCAATAACACAATTTCAATTTCATACATAAAAATCAGTCAAATGCCCAGCTTTACTCATTACCTATGTACGTTTGGTATTAGGTTGGTACTAGACATGTGCGAGATTTCGAACTTTCGAGACAAGACGAGAAGTCATTTTTCGAGAGGAGACGAGACGTGATTCTCAGACAGTCGAGATTTCTTGAAATCCCGAGATTTCTCGAGATCCCGAGATTTCTCGAAATCGCGAGATTTCTCGAAATACCGAGATTTTTTTGATATATTGAAATTTCTCGAAAAAGAGGTGAAATTAATGTATTAATACTTACAATTGTTTAAATTTAAAAGTTCAGCTAGCAAAACACATTAAATAACAAAAAACTTTACACTTTGGTTTAATATTTTGGTTTAACTCATATTTTGAATATTCTCCGGGAAATTTCAAATAGTAAATGAATTTTGGGATTTGAGTAATCTCGATATTTTTAAAAATCTTAAGATTTCAAGCAATGTGAATCTAAAAAATCTAAAAAGAAAGAAACTAAAAAAATATTAAGATCTCAAGAAATCTCGAAATATCGAGATTTCTCAAGATCTCGAAATCTCAACTGACCGAGTCTCGTCTCGTCTCGACTTTTTTTTCTCGTCTCGAGGATGGAGATCTCGAGATTTTCGAGATCTCGCACATGCCTAGTTGGTACACAAATATGACTTAAATGAAACAAATCTCTATGAATAAGAAAATATTATTTTCACAAATTAAGTGGCGGTGCGTGATATTTCAGTTAGCCATATCTTGAAAACGACGCATGGGACCCACTTCACTTTTTAGGTGATGACTATACACCTCTTACAGAAAGGATTTATAGTGAAAAAACCGTCAGCAAAGTTTGCGAAAAAAAATTTCAAATCACTGGAGCACTCCCTGGGTTCTCAGTAACGCTCTGTGGAATATTTGCAGTATATTTTTTTTCATAATCTAGAAACAAATATAAGCAGACGTTTTTCGATTTGTTACAAAATATTTTTGTTTCAAAAAGTTATGGCCATTTTAATTTTGGGAAACAAAATGTTCTTATAAAATTAAAACTAAAATGGCCATAACTTTTTGAAAAAAAAATATTTTGCAACAAATCGAAAAACGTCTCCTTATATTTGTTTCTAGATTATGAAAAAAAATATACTGCAAATATCCCACAGAGCGTTACTGAGAACCCAGGGAGTGCTCCAGTGTTTTTGAAATTTTTTTCGCAAACTTTGCTGACAGTTTTTTCACTATAAATCCTTTCTGTAAGAGGTGTATAGTCATCACCTAAAAAGTGAAGAGGGTCCCATGCGTCGTTTTCAAGATATGGCTAACTGAAATCTCACGCACCGCCACATTTAAAATTACATATACGAAACATGATGACATGTGACGAGGATTACTCACCTACACATGTACATATTTTATAATATTTTATATAAAGAAATCTGAAGACTTTTAGATATAGAATTTTGAAGTGTCTGTCATTGGAAAATTTAAAAGTACTTGTCTTCTGTTCAGATATTATCATTTTGAAATTATGTATATGCACTCCTGTGGTCTACCTGCACTACGTTCAAATATTTTAATGTTTTACAGAATGCAAATGACAATTTCTGCCTCTCTCAATAATATTCTTGTATTTCCAGTACTGAGATGCTAAAGTAAGTATTTTGGCACTAAATGACAATATTTTTCAATTCAAATATCTCTTCAAAACTCATTTAATGATTACTGTTGACGTTGAAAATTGTAGATACTAAAATGAATAAAAGCGAAAATTTAAAAAAAAATGTGCTATCAACATTTTAAAATTAAACGTAAGTAGCAATTTATATGCTAAAACAAAATGTTGTGTACAACACAACACAGTCTGCAAATGTAAGGGTTTTTAGTTCAGTATTGTGGGGGGTTGAAGGGGTTAAGGGGGAGGGGATAACTATTCAAATTAGGTTAAACGAAACAGTGGATGGAAGCTCTAAACAAAATCCTACTCAAAATCAAAACCCGTACCCCCTGGGTAGGGATGAACGAGGTTAACTAAGGCAAAATGTTAGAAAATTATTAAAAATTTGTAAAAACATGCATATATGTATGTATGGCCAAGCTAAATCATACATTTAATTTGATTTGGCTGAACCCCTATCGTGGGACAACAAGTAACAGTTGTCCCACGATAGGGGTGGGGTCAAGGGGGTTGTATTTTAATTTTAATTAAGAAAGATGTTCATATGACATGTCGTTTCATAGGTTTTTGCGGTAGAGAAATTCAAATATCACATTAATAAGCCTCTACTTCCATTTTTACTTGTATACTTGCGCTATGCTTATTTCCAATACAATAATTATGATCATTGGTTATGACATAGGTTATAAGTCATTATGGGTCATACAGCTCATAAAATACATAAAGGTCATATTGATCATAAAAGTCGTATTGGCCATAAAGGCCATATTGGTTATAAGAACCAAATTGGTCATAAAGATGGTACTGGTCATAAAGGTCATATTGGCCATAAAGTTTATGCCGGTGATAAACGTCAAATTGGTCATAAAAGTCATATTGATTATAAAATTCTGAATGATCATATGGGTTATAAGGGTCATAAAAATCATAAAGGTCATGTGGGTCATAAATATCATATTGACCATAAAAATCATATAGATCATTAAGACCATAAAGGTCACGAAGTTCAGAAAGGTAAAATCACATTAGTCATAAACGCCATAAAGGTCAAAGAGGTCTATTAGGTTATGAAGGTCGTATATTCCATAGACTGTAAATTACATACAGGTTATAGTTTTTAGAGATTTAGTCTGATTAATTATGGAAAAATTAGATGTACAAGTAGTGATTCCTTGGGCAGAAGTTTTTTCCTACTGTTAGCTGTATAGTTAACACAAAGTGACGAATACATAGAGAGGTTTTAAGTTTGTGTATAATATTTATAGTTTTTGATATACGAGATGTGTAAATTAAGTAATGATGCTGATTTTTTTTTATTGAAATGGAATTACAATTCAGTATTGTCTCCATTAAAATAACTTCTTTGGGAAACCACACGGTGCCAGAGACGGTTCTTCCAGCATAGTTCCAGCATATGAGTTCCAGTACCATAGCAGCACTGGAACTCATATACTGGAATAGCCTTCAGCTGGTCCGTTACAGCCGTTTGAATGTTTTGTATGGTCCCAAAACGACGTCCCTTGAGGTGATTTTTCAATCTCGGGAAGAGAAAAAGTCACACAGACTCAAGTCAGGCGAATAAGGAGGCTGAGGGGTCACAGGAATGTTTTTACTGGCTAAAAACTTGTTTACTGAAAATTTTTCAAGAACCTCTCTGTAAAAGTGATGATTTACTGTTCAGCCTGGAGGCACAAACTCTTTGTGGACAATTCCGTGGCTATCAAAAATGCAAATCAGCATGCATTTGATCTTTGACTTGCTCATTTTTATTTTTTTGTGACTTTAAGAGTGTCATTCCATGCTTTGACGCTTGGTTTGCGGGTCGTACTCAAACACCTTTCAAACAACATCATACTCTCATGATCAGTAATGACAGGTTCCATAAAAAAGAAATCGTTTTCAATCGATTCCAAAAGTCAAGACACCTGTCCCTCCTGATGTCCTTTTGTTCCTGCGAAAGGTTTTTTGGAACCCTTTTTACGCAGATTTTTCTCATCCTCAATTTGTTAGTCAAAATCTGATGAACAATGGTGTGATTCAAATCTAACTCTTCCCTGATCATTTTTGTAGTCAACCGACGATCTGAACGCACAAGATCCCGTATTCTATCGACATTTTCATCGGTTCTTGAAGATGAAGGCCTTCCGCTGCGTGGTTCATCTTCAATCGACTACCGCCCTTCCAAGTCCCGTATCCGCAGTGTTACTAGATCTGGCGGTACGTTGCCAGTCTCATTATATAATTTACACACCTCGTATAATAGTGATTTTTGCCACTAACACAAAACATTCCTATTTTACTCACATTTGAGATATGGCAAATCGTGCAGACTTAAGTGAATGGTACCGATCAGATTAGAAAAAAAAACTTAAATTTTATTGAATATGCCCAACTAAAATTTCACCATTTTAGGTGTTTGAAAACTGTTTACCATTTTTATAATGAAGAACCGTACTAATTTAAAGTACATGAATAAGAATGTATATTTATATGCTAAAACAAAATGTTGTGTACAACACAACACAGTCTGCAAATGTAAGGGTTTTTAGTTCAGTATTGTGGGGGGTTGAAGGGGTTAAGGGGGAGGGGATAACTATTCAAATTAGGTTAAACGAAACAGTGGATGGAAGCTCTAAACAAAATCCTACTCAAAATCAAAACCCGTACCCCCTGGGTAGGGATGAACGAGGTTAACTAAGGCAAAATGTTAGAAAATTATTAAAAATTTGTAAAAACATGCATATATGTATGTATGGCCAAGCTAAATCATACATTTAATTTGATTTGGCTGAACCCCTATCGTGGGACAACAAGTAACAGTTGTTTACTGTTTACCATTTTTATAATGAAGAACCGTACTAATTTAAAGTACATGAATAAGAATGTATATGCTAACATTATGTAAATTGTCTAACAATCACTATTTAAGACAAACATATATTGTAACAATACAGAAATGTATATTTTCGTACGGTCAAAACTACTTTACTTGCGTAGTAATTCGCGTTAAAGTATTTAGATTTGTCTTCATACCAAAACACTTACGAAAACGAAAATATGTCCAACTGGCTGTTAAATATTTTTTTCCAAAATTATCAGACATAATTCATCTAGAATGACAGTCATTAAAAAATAGACTTATCCGTTCCTAACAATACGTTAAGAAGAGAGTAGATCTATTTCGACGACGTGAAAGGTTAAATATAACCCGCCCTCTGTCATGTCATCCATCTCTCGCTCGAGTGACACACACTAATTTAATTTTAGACGAGAAAGCATTTGCGTTGAGGCATCGCAACTGTTGTTTTAAGGATTTCCCGCACACACAACGAACAAAACCAAATGAATGTCGAAATTAAGTCGAATATTGCCGTGCAGATCTTTTCCGTTTTAAAACGGTCTTACGAAGTGACATAAAGGTACGGCGCGTAAAAAATTACTTATAGTTGAAATGATTTTCAAATATATCGCTGTAGGAAGCCCTGTGAAGTTGGCACCCCTGAATTGCAAAATAAAGACTTTCGTTATCTATATCGTTTGCCCAAAAAAAAAATGTCTACTGGGCAAACATGGGCATACGATGGGCAAACGATATAGATAACGAAAGTCTTCATTTTCCAATTCAGGGGTGCCAACTTCACAGGGCTGCTGTAGGGTAAGTGTAGGACAGAGACCTAACTACGTAATCGTGCGAGTATATGTAGGTATAAATACTCATTTGAGGATACAACGACGCTTATTTGGAATTGCATAATCGTGTACGAACATACGAGGTGTATAAATTAAGTAATGAGACGATGAGAGAGAATTAATGTTTTTTTTTTTTTTTTTTTTATTCAAATAGAATTGCAGGACAGTATTGTCTCCTTCAAAATAACTTGCTTGGGAAGCCACACAGCGCTGGAGACGGTTCTTCCATTCCTCATAGCAGTGCTGAAACTCGTATACTTGAATAGCCTTCAGCTAGTCGGTTACAGCCGTTTGAATGTTTTTTTATGGTCCCAAAATGATATCCCTCGAGGTGATTTTTCAATCTCGGAAAGAGAAAAAAAGCCACAAGGACTCAAGAGAGGCGAATAAGAAGGCTGAGGAGCCACTAGAATATTTTTACTGGCTAAAAACTCGTTTACTGAAATGGCTGTGTGACAAGGCGCATTGTCGTGATTCTACATACAGTTGTTCTTGATGTTTGGTCTCGCACGCATGACCCTTTTTCGAAGTTTTTCAAGAACCTGCCTGTAAAAGTGTTGATTTACTGTTTGGCCTGGAGGCACACTCTCCACAATTCCCTGGCTATCAAACGCAAGTAAATCAACACGCATTTGATCTTCGACTTGCTCATTCTTGTTTTTTTGGGTCTTAGAGAGCTTGAAGTGTACCAGTGTGCTTTGGCACTTAGTTTCCAGGTCGTACTCAAACATCCAAGTCTCATTACCAGTAATGATACGTTCCATAAAATGGGGATCATTTTCAATCGATTCCAAAAAGTTAAGACACCTTTGTCTCCTGATGTCTTTTTGTTTTTTTGGAACCATTTTTGCGCAGATTTTTCTCATCCCCAATTCGTTGTTCAAACTCTAATGAACAATGGTGTGGTTCAAATGACAATGTTAAAAATAAGTGTTTTTCTGCCCCACCTGGGAACGACCGAAACCCACCGAAAACTATCATTTGTAATTAGAAGAAGTCAAATATACTCATTGGCAACCCGGAATGTGCAGGGAAAACTAGTACGTCATCCCTAGAGTATATGTATTACCTTACTTCATGTAATAAGGTTTTTAATTAATCAGCACAGTAACGATGATAGTTCAAAAACGAATAATCAATAATTCTACGATAATTAATAATAACTAAAGTCAATGAGTACAGAAAGTATCCGGCATACAGGAACTACCCCAATTACAGGGGTTGAATGTACGTGAAATACATATTTCACCTGAACCTTCCCGCACCTCTCTACTATTCTCAACGGGTAGATTTCACTTCACGTGTAGATTTCGGGAACACATAATGTAGCTCGTTAGAAATAATTATAAAAATGTCCTAATAGGCCTGTGAGATCTTTACGTTGAGAATAGTAGAGAGGTGCGGAAAGGTTCAGGTGAAGTATGTATTTCACGTACATTCAACCCCTGTAATTGGGGTAGTTCTTGTATGCTGGATACTTTCTGTACTCATTGACTTTAGTTATTATTAATTATCCTAGAATTATTGATTATTCGTTTTTGAACTATCATCGTTACTGTGCTGATTAATTAAAAACCTTATTACCTGAAGTAAGGTAATACATATACTCTAGGGATGACGTATTAGTTTTCCCCGCACATTCCGGGTTGCCAATGAGTATATTTGACTTCTTCTAATTACAAATGATAGTTTTCGGTGGGTTTCGGTCGTTCCCAGGTGGGACAGAAAAACGCCTATTTTTAACATTGTCCTTTACCTCTTCCCCGATAATTCTTGTCATCAACCGACGACCTGAACGCACAAGATCCCGTATTCTATCGACATTTTCATCGGTTCTTGAAGACGAATACCTTCCACTGTATGGTTCATCTTCAATCGACTCTTTTGCTTCTGAGAATGCCTTAAACCAACGAAAAACCTGGGCTCTTGAAAAAACACTATCTCCGTAGGCGTGTTGAAGTTTTGCAAAAGTATCCGTTGCGCTGTGTCCAAGTCTGAAGCAAAACCTGATACCGTTGGTCATACCGTTGGGCATACCGTTGGTCAAAATTAATGTAACCTTTTTTGAAAATGCACTAGAAAAAAAAACGGTTTATGAAGACAGTCACAAATAACAAACAAATGACTCTAACAAGTTCAAATTTGTACTGAAGGTGCATTACATCTTAACCTACCGCCCTTCCAAGTCCCGTCTCCGCAGTGTTGCTAGATCGGGCGCTACGTTCCCAGTCTCATTACTTAATTTACACACCTCGTATATAAAGAGTATTACCGGAATCGTGGCATAGTTACGATTAATAATCGGTAACTTTATTATTTAGGAAATAAATATAAATAAACCAGCATCAGTATGTTAACCAAAAGTATTTTCTAATTTATTAAGGAAGTGTAAAGGAAGTGCCACAACGCAGGGTCGACACTATATAACTCTATGGTAATTAAAGTATAAACCGTATTTTGTTATGCTATGTTAATTACCTATTATACTTGAATGCACTTAAGCCACGCCGAGTGTGCCGATTACGTAGTATTTTACGTTCGCTCAATACGAGCGGATGGACCGTAGAACGCCAAGTTCAAACTAATTTTATGTGTGACTCGTGAATTCGTGTAGTATATTTACATATTATCTGATTTTGTGTGGATTTTTGCAATAGTGGCATATTAGTTATATGTATATGACGTAGCATAGTCATTTGTGAATAGTCTGAAACTGTTGATTGAAAATTACGACGATTTTACAACAGACGTATCACATATTTTAAGTATTCCTTGCAATTGTTGATATATATTTCGTAGACGCTTTCGTGGAACGTGGTCGACAAAATTTAGTTTAAATGTTTTTTTGCCAAATATGTATCCGATTTTTCATTGCCTAGTAGCCATACATTGCGTAAAACATATTTACAGAAAATATCACATAGAAAAGACTTACGCAATAAATTTCTGTGACTAACAGTGGACAACACAACATATTTTTGTGGTAGTAAGGTAGTTAATGTTCCGATACGAATTTTAGGTGTTTCAGATATTTAGCCCCCGATATATTGATAGCTAGTAAACGGGTTTTACAGACAACGGCTAAAAGTATAGAAATATTTACTATAAAAGTATAATAACACGTGTATTGTCCTCTGTAGATGTAAAAAATAATAATGTACTGATGTTAGTGAGAACAAGCAACCGTTAGTGATATAAACAATTGTGCATAATTCGTGAAAATAATGTGCATGGTGTGTCGTCCTGTGTCCATGTGAACTATTTTGGATTTGCATCATTAACTTCAGTAGATGTGGAACGATAATATTCCTTCTACAACCATATGTACAGGCCAGATCGTTCAAGTTTAACGAGAGGTAATGCAGAAAGATTACTGGTTGTTGCAACGTACGCTCAAGCAATTAAGACAGTAGGTGTTTCTGAATGACACAAGCGATAAGTATGTACAAGGCCGGATGCACGGCGGGGCAACCGGGACGAGAGCCCCGGGGCCCCCACACATTGAGGGCCTCCACAAACCTTGGCTTCAAAAATTTAATAACGATGAAAAATTTTAATTTTTAAGAAAGTAATGAGTAATGAACTATATCCAAGCAAGGGATATTTTCATCCTATGTCAAATCTATTCAGTGGTGAAACTGCAAAATTTAGACCTCTTGCAAAATTCAATAGACGCAAAGTTTATTTATTGGATACGGGGTAAATTGTACACCGGTTAAGGGGCAAAATGACAGCTAAGTACGAGATGAAATGCAAGCTTTCAAAGGGCAAAATGCAAAAGGTTCCAAGCGAAAATTATTATTTTATTTAAAAGGGGCAAAATGCAAGAGAGTCCAAGCGGTATTTTTTTTATTTCCAAAGGGGCAAAATGTGAGAAATGTCCAAACGAAAATTATTTTAAATTTCCAAAGTTCAACTAACAATTTGTGGTGTAGCTTACATTTTACCCCACGTCACGCTCGCATTTTGTCTCATGTCCAGAAATCAGTCTTGGGAATGAGTTAGTTCAGTTTGTAGCCTTGATAGATGCCTTCAAGAAGGATTACAAAGTCGACAGTGAACCAAAAGAGATGTTTTTCTACAGAATATTGGTTGACAACAACTTCGGCGCTTCATTCCCTAATATTGATATTACGTTGAGAATGTATTTAGTGTTAATGGTGGTTAATTGCAGCGGAGAACATTTCATTTCATTCATTTTCTAAAATGAAAATTATTAAAAATAGGCTGCGTACGACGATTACGCAAAAACGTCTAGCATATCTGTCAGTGCTCAGTATAGAGAGTGATTTGCTTCGGGAAATGGACTTCGAAGAAATCATTAATGATTTTTACATTGACTAAAAAATCACGTAAAGTGTCCTTCACTTAAATATAGTAAGCCTATCAACTATTCCCCGCTCATTACTCGTCAGAGAGTAATAACGATTTTTAAGGAATTACAAAAAATAGTATGTATCTTAATAGTGGAAATTTGTTTTTTAAATGTAAAAATAAAGTTATTGATGGATATTTATTGATTGAAAGGGCCCCCACTTTCTTCATTGCCCCGGGCCCCCACAACCCTGCATTCGGCCCTGGATATGTACATTAATTATCACATTTTTATCCCTGCCTTTTTGGTCTCTCATATGTCCTTCGGTGAATTACATAACGGATTACAAGTCCAACCCTGCGTTGTGGCACACTTGCTGGACTCTACTAATGAGTAATATCGTTAGGATGCCTACGATACCGCGATGCCCGCGTTGCTGTCTTAACGATTACATACTCGCATTGCTGCCTTCGGTGATTTTAGTACAGTGGATCATCGATTATCCCAACCTCAGTTATCCGAACGACCGGTTAACCGAACCGTTTAATATTGGACTTATTTTCATGTAGATGTATTAACGATATGTATGTATGTTTATTTACTGCAAATATGTACATATGTACATAATGTTCTTGAATTTTTTTTTCTTTTACAAATTGTTCTCTTTTCTTTTTTGGTACACATTGAAGTGTAACATAAATTTGTGTGTTGTATTAATGCTTGTTTTTTTGTTTATTTAATTATCTATGCACACACATATTACGTACCTACACCCCAAATAGTTTTTTTTAAATTATCGGTTATCCGAAATATCAGTTATCCGAACCACCCTGGTTCCCATTTAGTTCGGATAATCGATGCTCCACTGTATTCGATTACATTTATACTTATTCTTTTTTTCACATTTATACTATTACTTGGAATTAATTGGAATGGACAAAGCAATATGTACTTATTATAAGTTAGAAAATATTACTTTCAACTCTTTCGCTCATTTGCTGCAAATAAATGACGCCATTTAATTACCGAACGATGTGCTTGATGTGAAAACTATCAATTTTAAATAAACACATTTTATGTGTCCTGGCAAAAATCCAGGTAGATACATTTTGTACTGTAATACTGCAAAGAAAACAATTGGCATGACAATAAAATCTCTACAATGTTTTATCTCTGAATCGTGCAAGTCTAAACGACATTGTAACACGTACCTAATACAAATGTAAAATATTGTTTTTTTTTCCATCGATTTATCCGTTTTCCAAATATACGCCATTTTAACATCCCACTCTATTAAATTACAATTTTTTAAATTTATATGTATATGTATGTCGTAGTTCACATTTGTCATAGGCTCGATTTTACACTATTTGCCTAGTCTTTTCTTTTTTTTAATAACGCATTATTTCCATCGCTAGTTATTAAATTCGTATACTTTTAAATAATAAATTAGTATTTATAAACAACACAGCTCCACAAAAAAAAATATGGAGTGCAATTTAAAAAATAAGATTGCCAGAACTATAAAAAGAAACAAATGAAAACTTTTAGTTATCTGAAAATTTTTCCTGTAAAATAAATGGTTGAAAAGACATTAGGGATTATTCCAGACATTTGCCGCACCCTGGTTTGCAAATGGTTATATGTTTAGCTTAATTGACTGTGGGGTTGGGGTGTTTATAAATTGGGCGGGGATTAATATTTTGAACAAAATGTTTAATTCCTAATGTGCACGACGAGCAAAGCTTCGAATATTGTTTACAATCTTCTCTTAAGGGGGGATTCATAAAAAAAAACACACAAAATATGCATGTCGATTTGAAAGTAAAACTCATTAAGTAACACAAAACCAATCGTATGAGAACAGCAGTCGTCTAACAAGGAACGAAAAAAGTTGCAATAAGTTGATATGGTCATAGGCCATAGGCCTACACCTACCTACCTAGGTAGGTATTACATCTTTGAAACTCGAAATAATTCGTCTATTGTGTTTATAAAATTGCAGTTTTTTTTAAGAATTAGTTTATGTTTGTTAATAATTTTTACCTTTAAACCAATGATATGTAGAGTAAACTTGCCTAATATCGGATATTTTTCTGCCAGAGCTAATATTAGCTATATGCTAATAGTAAACTCATAATCTTTTAGAATAAAACAAAGAGCAGAATATACAGACATTATATTAAAACAAAATTTGCTAATCCCAAAGTTAAAAAGTAAAAATTTGAATTCTAAGAAAACATGGAATTTCTGAGCGAAGACAAAATTTGTCCCAATATCGGATAGGGTATCCGATATTACGACAATAATATTAATTGGCCATCGAAGCAGACATTACAAATGTAATTGTCTTTCTTGCCTACATTGGCACAATCAAAGTGAATCCACATGAAACATTTTGGACATTGAATCTATTCTTCGCCTGCTCTGTCTTCAGAAAAAAGTCTGAAACAAATCGTACATTCTGCGTCCTCCTCTCCAATGGCGCAATCCATGTCAGAATCATCATCTAAAACGAGTTCTTGATCTTCTTCAGATGAATCGCTGGATTCTTGTTTTTTAACTCTCTTTTTACCAAGTTTGCATGTCATTTCTTTCTTGGAAACGCTTTTTCCTTTTTTTTTTTTTTTATCTTGAGGAGGCACCGATTTCTTCTCGAGTTTCAATTTCGGGTCTTTTTTTAAAACATATTTCTTTCTATTCTGTTTCGCAAGACTCGCTTCTAGGGCATCTTTAGGCATATGGGGCGCGGTAATAAGAGATGCCGATCCTCGTCTAGATTTTTTTTTTAATTATAGTTTCGACTATAAAACGAGAAGCAAGGTAGTGGACTAATGTCCTGGGATTTTACTCTAATATTAGGTAGGCGACTACAAATTGACTAAAAATACTGAGCTAAAAAATATATTTTACAAATAATGTGCCAAATATCGGATACCTATCCAATATTAGATTGAGAATCATATGCCGTATTAGGCAGTTGCATATGTAGGTATTTTAGGTTATAGAATAGAAAACAGAAATTGGTAATTATTAGCAGATATTAATACGTTATGCTGAACTAGACATGCTGTGGAAACTTTTAAGCGTTAGGCACAAACTGAGTATTTTACGTGGGACGTTTAAAAATCACTTCACAAATGGTATTTGTAAAAACTTGGACCATAACAAATTTCATATTCGACTGTGCCTCCATCTATACTATGATAGTAGCCAGTGGCGGCTCGTCAGGGGAGGCAGAGGAGGCAGTGCCTCACCTGTGAAAATTCCAAAGAAGTTTTTTTTTATAAACCTACCTATACCTGCGTATCTACAATACTTACCTTTCATTTTTACATTCATATCGGGTAAAAAATGATTTCTAAAAATAAAAATATTAATAAACATGCCTACATATGTCAAAGGAGTTCCTGCACTATTATTTGTAACATATTAGCCCTCATAAAAAGACCCAGCGCCTAGTCTATCGCAGTGGTGGCATGTCTCCGCACTCAAATGTTTTCCTATGTATTTATGTATACGGAATAACGGGTTATCGCGTCACAATCTGCGTCTGTTTAAAATGTAACCCTTAACTTCAGTGGCATTAAAGGTCATTTAAAAAATTGCATAGCGGAGGCAAACATGCCCCCCTTCCACGTCTCACACGTGACAGCGCGGAAAGCGGTTGTTTTATTTCATGAACCTAACCTAGAAAATTTATGTTATTATGTTTATTGTCCGGTGTTTCGGAAATAATTTCTTTGGAAAGTGCCGTTATTCTTGCCGGGTTTTTTCAGTCCTTTGAGTGGTATAGGAGAGTAATAGTAATTATTGAAAGTGAACCATATTATTTACGTAAGTCATTATTTGAACGTTTAATTCAATTAATTATACAACATTATAATGGAGGTAACTGGCGAGTGTAGCAGTTTGTTTAATAATAATAATAATAATACCAGTTGGAATGACACTCAAATAAATATTCGAACCTTCAATGATATTGTTCAGTATCTTATAAAATACAGATTTAGTCGTCTATCTTATGAGGATAAATTATTTGTTAAAGATTTAAGACAAATGGCTAAGTGGTTCTTTAAGTTTAAATAAATTATTTTGCTGGCCGTGTCTATTATTTTCAAATTGTGGAGAAGATGCTTGGACAAAGTCTGGATTTGATAATCTTAAAAATTTATCTCGTTCAATTGACAGACATTCAAAAAGTCAGGAACAAAAAATTCGATTTAGAAAACTATTAGGTACATTATATTAAACAAATTTACTTAACATATTTTATTGACCAAGTAGAGGTCCTTCTGCTAGCTATACGGTATATTACTAACAATGTTTACCATTACAAAAATTTAGGTAACAAATATTTTTATAAAATTTGTTGCCTCCCACAAAAAAAGTCACGAGCCGCCACTGATAGTAGCATGAAAGTGTTATTCTGTGTCAAATATTTAGTTTAGATATTTGGCCATTTTACTCTACTATTCTATGGATATTTATCAAAAATCCGTTGGTTTTGTGGGTATAGAGTTTTCATAGTCAGTTTTTTTATTCCTTATCTATCTTTATATCGTGTTCACCTCTATATCAGTTGTTAGCAAAAAATGTATATAGGACATTGATATACCAGTCATCACGTGCTACATACATTATTCTATCACATGCCTCATTTCCCTTCCCCGGTCTTGCCATTTGCGCAAGCTTTATAGCGTTAGAATACAGAGTACCTACTGTTCCTTTTAACTAACGACTATATATCGCACCAACGTTCGATTAAATCGAGCCTATTGTTACAGAGACAGTCCGCGAGGAGAAAGAGACTCCAACAAAGGATCCATCAACATGGCGGGCCCGACCAATGGTAGCACGGAGGCGACAACGGCCGGGGGCCGAACCCGACAAGACCCCGTTCCATCCACTTCACACGCCGCGTCAATATTATTCCAGTGCCCCTCGCCTACTCTAACGTGGACACCATTGTCCAGTTATCACCGCTTAAAATAACAGACGGGGAAGGCCGCGCCGCCCCCTCCGTCTCTCTCTGGCCGCCGACGAGCGACAAGGACAGGCGGTACGCGGCGAGCCCGCCACCGCCGAACGCTATCCACGGATGACCCCTTTTCGTCGGCCTTGCGGGCTCCCGAAGCTGTCAATTTAGTAAGCGAGTGTTTTCGTTGCCGACGACCTGTGAACTACCGGGTTTTACGGTTTCGAATATGACATTCATGAAGTGTCGCCGGTTACCTCGGAAAGGATGGCTCTCTGATAGAATATTCCTATGTTGTGTTTTCCCAAGACGCTTAATGTAAATTAAAGTAAACAGTTTTGTAAAAAGTAGTTGTGGTCTTTTTTTAGATGCTTTCAGGTTCCAATTTTCCTTTTGAATATCTTAGTCTACTTGTAAATAAATATCTCTAAGGCCTAATGTTTATGTGAATGTAATTAGACACTGGTTTACATCGTTTTTTATGAACTGTGAATTTATTTTCAGTCACACCATGGTTTTAGTTACTAAATTTCAAATGAAAGTGGTCGATACCGTTGATATACCTTTGGGATTTTTTATACACGGTGTTTCCTAAGTAGTCTGAAAAATTGAAAGAGATGATTTCATGAAGAAACTCATCATCATTTTTCTAAGTGACTTAGTTCTTGAGAGAGCGTTAAAGTTTTTTTTGAAAATCTCTAGAACAGACTAAAGTTTTCTTTTCAAATTGCTGTCACTTAGACACCATGATATTGCCAATATTTTAAAGCTTTTTTTCTGCTGTACTATCAGGAGCGTGTAGGGCGATCACTAAACAATATAAACATTGAATAAGTAATAAACAAATATGTACTTATTGAATATACTGTTATTAGCTACTTGACAAAACTTATTTTGGTGACAAAGTGTGACAAGTATTTCTGATAAAACATGCTCATTACAGATGCCACTACAATTTTATTAAAATTTCATATAAATTATTGATCTTGCTTCTGCGCTTATAAAATGACGTTTTGTACCTAAACCACATTATAAGTAAAAAAAAAGTGAAGATACGTTTTTGTTAGACTACGTGACGATCAAAAAGATCAGTGACGTACTTTTGTCCATAATAATATTATAGCCCCATATACACGCTTCTGATAGTACTAGAAACACATTAACAGCCGAAACATGCCTTCTATCAAAGTAAATGACAGCAATTAAAAAAAATGTTTAACACATATTTTTCGAAAAAAAAAAACTAAAAATAATAAAACTTGAACTTAACACGTGAAAGGTGACGAAAACTAAATATGTGTTTTTGATATTGAAAGAGTTTATAGTGATAGCAGACTTCTTCGCAATTCACTTACTACATTATAAAATTTTATTATAATGTGAAATATACAATTTTTGTGTCCCTTTTGGTATTTACTGCTGATTTATATTTACAAATAAGTAACATTGGCGCATTCGCCATTTTTTCAAATGATTTTACAATGGGTGACATCCTATAACCGTTGTTACATTTTCATTGTCCGATTTTTTTATCCATAACGCGTTTACTTAATAGACGAAGAAATGTAATATTTCGCTTAGTAGGCACTTGAAAATACGCTCACAACACGTTATGAGTATTCCGGTTTTACCCACAACGCCATCTGAAGCTTTTGTCTGTATGTGCAAAAACACATGGTGTCGTATACTTAATTTCCAGTTATATTAGTCGTCAGAGACAAGTTACAACTTTCATATGATTTACTTTGGTATTCTCTGTTCTGTTTTGTAATATTTATCTCAAATAATAGTGTAATAAAAATAATTGTTTTTCTGTTAAACTTTTCTAATAAAATTAATACGTCTAAAATTTTGGTAGAAAACGAAGTATTAATAGATCTATATAATTTAATAATGCAGTCTTGATTCAAGTTACTGTAACTTCGAGCTTATTTACTTCTGTGAAGAAATAATGCAGTATTTTGATACAAAGTACATTCAAAGAAAATCAAGTGAAGTAGTAACAATATGTTATCGCTCAGATTTTATGGCATTTTTTCATAATAAATAGGATGGGATAAATAGGGTGGAGTTGGAATATCATTTTTGGCGCTCAAGCGGCCGTCCGCAGTGTGAAGAAGTCCGCCAACTTCGAGAGCCTTCAAGTAATGTCATGACATGTATTCGAGAAAAACGACATCCCACGCAGGGGCGGAACCAGAGGAGGTGGGTGGGGAGTTGATGTGGGTGTGGCCTGGAGGGGTGCTTAAGTTGACAAAGGGTGAAAGTGAGTTGTGGCATCCCCCACCAATTTATTAGGCAACATTAGGATCAATGGATTCCCCCAACCAGTGGTGGTCGGTCGAATTTGACATGCTCGTATTTCCGTAAGGAGGCATGGGACCCACACCATATTTTAGGAGGTGGTTACTAGTCCTAAGTAGAAGGCTGTAATGGCAAAAATATCTTCAGGAAAAACTTGAGAATTTTTTTTTTTCCAAAAATTGCTGCCTTAGGGCAGATCTTGGAAACTGCTTGCAAAATATTGGCAAAATATTTTTTTTCATAATCACCGAGTAAATACAATTTTTCTATACTTGTGATTTTTTGCAATATTCTTATTTTCCTTAAAGATACAACCATTGTAAAATCTCATAGACGAAATGTGATGAAATAAAAATTCAAATTTCTATCTTTTACAAATATCAAAATTTCGAAAAAATCACAAGTATAAAAAAAATTGTATTCACTCGGCGATTATGAAAAAAAAAAACATTTCGCAAATATTTTGCAAGCCGTTTCCAAGATCTGCTCGGAAGCAGCCATTTTTTTGGAAAAATAATTTCGCAAGTTTTCCCTGAAGATTTTTTTGCCATTATAGCCTTCTACTTAAGTCTAGTAACCACCCCTAAATTATGGTGTGGGTTCCATGCCTCCTTACGAAAATACGAGCATGTCAAATTCCACCGACCGCCACTGCCCCCAACCACGCAAAACCCTGCGTAAGTGCAAAGGGGTGACTTAGAGGGTTCTGGAAATGGGTAGAAGAGATGGGACAGCGATAAAATACACAGAACTTATTGAGGAGGCCTTAATGTGTGCCGGGGTGGAGTTTTTACCCGACAGCGTCCTTCTTAGTCCATCCTGTAGGTCTCTGAAATTTCCGTCAAATTCTTGCGAATTCACATTTCGACATGGGGTTGCTTTTTGGGGTGTGGACGGCGAATCGTTCAAGTCATAGCGTATCGACTTCGGGGAATTAAAACCAACATACAGGCTACCAAAAATTAAAAACCGCAAGTCTCTAACTCGGATATAACGCAAATGGCGCTAATCTAAAACGCTAATTTTGACGAGCAGTTTAGTTTAAAGTATTTATAAAATTACCACACGTAAACTTGCAGGTACATATTTTATTATAATCTGCTCGTTAAAATTAGCGTAGCACTTTTAATAAACGCCATTTGCGTTCTATTCGGGATAGAGACCTGCCGTTCTTAAATTGCGGTAACCTTTAGGGTTGGTTTTAATACCCCGAACTCGCTACGCTTTGAGTTTAAGAGTTCGCTAACGCCCCAAAGACCAACCCCATGTCCAAATATGAATTAACAAAATTCTGGCGGAAATTCAAAGACCTACGAATGGGCGGAGAATGAGGCTGGGAGGTAAAAACCCTACCCTGACACACATTAAGACCTCCCAAAAAGTCCTGAGCGTTTGGTCGCTATCCCATCCTTTCAACCCTTTTTCAGCCTCCGTGAGCCCACGCCTTTATAATTACGCTGGGTTTTTGCATGATAAGACCTCTGTTGGGCGATTATATTGATCCTGTTGATTTCATCCTTTGACAACTCAAGCACCCTTCCAGGCCAGCCCTACACCAACCGCCCACTCACCTCCTCTAGTTCAGCCTCAGTATGGGGTGTCGTTTGGTCTCAAATTAATGTCCTGGCATCACTTAAAGGCTCTCGAAGTGGACTGGATTCACTGCGGAGAGTCGGTTGAGCGCCAAAAGTGAAATACCACCACTAACCCACCCCTGCATATCATCCAAGCACGCTGGAGGGGTGCTTGAATTGTCAAAGAGTGAAAGCGAGCTATAGGACCCCACACCAATTTATGAGGCAGCTTTAGGATCAATGGAATCGCTTCCAACAGAGATCCGATCATGCAAAATACAGCGTAACACATAGGCGGATCCAGAAGACTTCTCAGGGGGAGGCCATTTTAGTGATAAATCAACATATGACCCGCGAGAGCCTATATTGGCGCTGCAGGCGAAAATTTTGAAAATTTTCAAGGTCACGCGTTTTCCTGGCACTTCAGAATTTCAATGAAAAATCCATTTATAGAAAAATACCGACTATCACAAGAATACTTTTTGGAATTTGGAATTTCTAAGGGTGTCAAGGGCCCCCATGCCCCCCACCCCTGGATCCGCCAGTGACGTAACACAACGGTGGCAGAAATAGAGCGGTGGCTCATGGGAGCAGAAAAATGGTTGCAAGGATGGGACAGCGACTAAACACTCAGGACTTGTTGGGGAAGTCCTAATGTGTTCCAGGATAGGGTTTTTTACGGACCAGCGTCCTTCTCAACCCACCTTGTAGATCATTGAATTACCGCCAGAATCTTGAATTTAAATTCTGATATGGGGTTGGTTTTTGAGGTGTGGACGACGAACCCTTTAGGCCACAGCATAGCGACTTCAGGAATTTGAAACCAATCCTATAGGTTACCCAAATTTACAAACGGAAGGTCTCTATTCCAAATAGAACGTAAATAGCGTTTATCTAAAAAGTGTTACGCTAATTTTGACGAGCAGTTTATTTTATATTTTTTTATTGTAGAATTGCATAGTTCTGTGTTGATGTTAAAATTACCTCCAGTAATTTTCTATAAGAAATAACAATATATAATGTTATTATATATAATATTTTATAATACAATAATAACAATCGTATAATATAACTAGCTGACCCAGCAAACGTTGTTCTGACATATTGAAAATTTGGATTTATAGGAATTTTTTGATGCCAAATCAAATAATTCAAAAAAATTATCAAAAAAATAGAAAAATTGTTTCTAGATAGGGACAGCCTAATCACGTGGCGGTATGAAATATACTTTACGACCTATTCTCATACCTACCAAATATAGGTACATACAAAATTTCATAAAAATTGGTCGAGCCGTTTCGGAGGAGTGCGACCACAAACGCCGTGACACGAGATTTTTATATATAAGATGTATTTTTTTCCTTGTAATAAACTAACTAGTCTGCAATGATTTTTTGTGTGTACACATTATTGGATGGGTGTACACGTGTTGTGGATATGCGTAAAATACTCAGCTCGCATTGTCAGTAAAGTGGAACTGTTTCATGTGCCCACAAAACGAAATCTCATCTCTTTGGCTATTGAGTAAACTTCAATACCCAATACGCGTTGTGGCTAAAACATTCGGGCAATGAGCAAACTGGGCTATTAACAGTAACCACATTAACTTACTATAAGATCCATGCACGATGCGGCGTTGCGAAGATTTTTTTAAATGTGTTTTGATATTAAGAGAATATAAAAAAGAGTGTTTTTCAGTTTTTTGAATTACTGAAAATTCATGCAAAGTACGCAATTTTCCTCTAATCTGTTTCTCAGAATCCTATCGAAAAAATGGACGAACGTATTGAATATTAGAATTTATTATATCGTTATATTTAAAATATACCCAAAGCAGTGGTAAAGTATAAGCAAATCATTTGTCATAAGTTTCAAATCGTCACATATTACTTAATTAATTGTTAATTGTGGAATATATAGCAAGTATCTTGTAACTTATGCTTTGATTGATTGTATCTCCAAAAACTGTAAAGAGATAAACCCATTTATATCATAATGTTGGATTTGGGATGAAGTGGGGTTTCTGTTTTTTTGCAAACGGATTAGGTCATTCTTTCTTGTTGAGACCGATGGGCGATTCCAAATGTGTAAATTAATGTCGGGGTCATACTCGTAAATTATGAAGGTACGGTGATCCAGTATTAATAAGAATAGTAAATTTTGCCGAAACAAGACACTTTTCTGAAGCACAACGGAAGAGGGCAAATAAGCTTATAAAGAACTATCTTTATACTTATCCCCACTCCTTATGCTTCAAAAACACCAAAGGAAAAGGTATGTCGATTTGGAACTTTCGTCATATTCACTGCTGAATTTAGAAATTCGTTTGATGTATCTAAAGAGTTTTCAAGTAAATCTATGTTTCTCTAATTAGTAATGAGGAAGACATAAGAATCAGCTTTGCAGAACCCAGACTCAATTTCCGTGTTGACCGGTGTTATCAATAACATGGATGAAATAAATAAATTAAAATTAAAACTATATGAATAGGAAAGCCAATTAGTAAATACTAAATATATGAATAATGAGGGATTGTTCTTTGTTTTCTTCATTTTGCTGACTATTTTTATCGATGTAAATTTTTCTATTTTAAGGTTAATTTAATGAAAACATATTATAATTCTTATGAGTAAAAATTTGTGAAACAAACATTCTTCGAGGCAGGTTCAATAACTTAGAAAATTAACTTTCAAAAATGAGAAACATTTTTCAAGACTCTGCACCCCAGTATCCACAAAAACATTTATTTGCAACTCCCTTTCTGAATTTAAAAAGAAAATTGAAGATGGAGAACAATTCTCAATTTTTTATTATAAACCATTTTTCCACTTCGAAACCTATAACTTCTAAAAATTTTTTCTTAATTACTTATCGAATTTTAGTTACTACAACTCAATAAACTTATCTGTTTCAGCCAAAGATAAAAAAAGCGGCAGATATTGGAAAAAACTGCAGTGCTTTCAAAAAAATTACCTTTGCAAAAGAATTTGATGGAAGAAATGGTCATCCAGAAACCTACTACTGAAGAAAAAAATCGCAATGAAAGATGGACGATACTCCGTTTGACGTTTGAGATTCTACTTCAAAATATGATTAGTATATTAAACAATTTTGTAAAAAAAAATACACAGCTATACCTTATAAACCTATCCATCGTAAAAACGTACCTTATTTCTAACAAAACTAAAAATCAAAAAAAAAGCAATAGGTAATTTATAAACAATAAACCTTGAATTACATATATTGTTACTAAAGTTCGGAAATCTGTGCTACAGTGCAGGGCTCGACACTATAGAACACTATGATAATAAAAGTATAAACCGTATTTTTAAGCGCCTTGTAAATTATATACGCGTGTACTTCTACCCCTACATACCCACGCCACTGACCGCTCCTTCCCGATATCCCGGGACTCACGTCTGCGCGGTAGTGCGCCGATCTCAAGCGGGAACACTGGATAGGTAAATGCAGTTTTACATGCGGTAAACTGGGATTTCCGAACTCTAAATCACTAATGGTGTCTTAAAAAAGGTAAAAAACAATAAAATGCTACAAAAAAAAATCATAAAACAAAGCACAATTTGAACATAAACACATTAAAGATGACGTAATACCAGAGAAGTAATGGCACAGTAATTAATTTCAAAAATTTCCGCAGTGGCGCTGTTTTTTTTTTTAAATTCAGACACCTATAGTGTGATATTAACGACTGTTTTGAACATAAAATATATTTTTAGTTAGTTAATATTTAAGAACATGTCAATACGCCAGAAAAATTTAAATTTGGAAAATAATTAGATCTCAGAAGAATAAAAATGAGGTTTATATGTTCGGTTAATGTAGTTATATGTTCGGTAACTTAATGTAGAGTTCCTATTTTATTTTTATTTGTTGATATTCAAATGAAACAATGTAGAAGATCCTACAGATCACCTTTTGCCCCCTCTTGTAGCATAAGGGAATTGCATATTATTTTCTATGTAGAAGAGTTAATAATAAGTGATAAGACTTTCCAACTAATATCCTGGCGCTATCTGACTAACAATAGCTAAAGCATCGCCAAATTTTTGAAGGTCACTTAATTTAGGCATCAGATCAGAATATAGGTACATTGTAGGTATACGATTGTTTCTTTTCGCTGGAGTAGAATAAAAATGAGGTTAGTGCAGAGAATTTCAGTAATTTAGTGTCGAATTCTCATTTTATTTCTATTTGTTGATATTCAAATTAAACAATTTAAACTACGTAGGAGTAGTACTATCATCGAAAAGTCTCATGATTTATTTTTCTTAGTTTGTCAGAAGTTATGTTATACATACAATTACCTAATGATCATATTCCTTGTTAATTACAGAATGATCATGTTCCTTAGATATTGCATAGATTATT
This sequence comes from Aromia moschata, assembly GCA_029963805.1. Taxonomy (NCBI): domain Eukaryota; kingdom Metazoa; phylum Arthropoda; class Insecta; order Coleoptera; family Cerambycidae; genus Aromia; species Aromia moschata. The sequence continues at coordinate 1,499,503 of JAPWTK010000034.1, read as the reverse complement.
AGTCTGGGATTACGTCATACAAAGACCGTCACATCTTCTTAATCTCAGGGGACTGTTCTATGGTAATTATTTGGCGACGTTATTATAGTTACATATACTACATATCTACTATTTGAATTCTACGTATCTACGTATTTACAGTCTACAGTCTACGTACAAACGTAGATATCTTACTAGACAATTCTACTTCTGCTACTAAACTAAACTAATATGAAATATCTACTACTAAACACTTCTCTTGTATACATATGGCTTCAAAACATACACAGAATGTCAAGTCAAAACCTCGTTCTGTGCGTTCCTGTGCTATAACGATGTGTTCTCTCCATACACTGGAGTCTCCAAAATTTGGCCCTCCAAAATTCGTTTACCTCCTCAATTTGGCGAAAAATCCCTCCGCAATTCGGCGTTTTTCTATCCCCTATTACCACGAGCTCTTTGCTCCTGTGCGGCGCGCTATTTGAAATCCTTGCAACATTAGTTTATTGAATAGGAAGCAGAATTATATTTAAAAACGCGATATTCCTTTATATTATGGGATCCTTTTTGGCTCCATTACTAAAAATTTACTAAAAATTTGGTCCGCGCACTCCTACGTACAGCCTTACTCGACAGTAAGCACCAATGCCGTGACTTTTCAGTGGCTGTGGTGGGGTACCCCTCTGCCACTGCCACAGCCAAATTCTGGAGACATTCTGTTCCCGAGCTACGCCGAATTTTGGAGACTCCAGTGTATATCTAATACTCCTATATTGCTGGTTCCCATAGGTAGAGGTGTCACGGGGTAAGTGAGACAGCACATGACTACTTGACCTGTTGTGCGCAAGCGTCACTAGTAATTGGCTGTGTGTGACTGGGCGCAATTCACGGGACGCGTCAGCCGCGTGACCGCATATGTGTTAGTAGTTCCATTCCAGCCCTTTCTAGAAATAGGACATTAGATGTCTTCCAAGCGGCTTCGGAACACTCCTACGTTCTAATTCGTGGGCATATAGTGATGATAGACGGTATTAGTACTCGCAAAGAGGATTCACTCGAGTAAACGTAATATGTTCTATGGCATAGATGCGGGGCACGGCGCACTGGGCCACAGCCGACTTTCATGAACTCATGGATTCATTAACTTCCCGTGCCAGGGTGTTCTGTGCATTTTCAAAGATCACTTAAAGAAGTCAAATAATAGTTTCTTTTATCATAACTTTTGTTTACACTACAGCACTAAGCAATATAAAAAATTTCTATTCTATTCAACGTTTTTTAAAATTTATTAAAATTCAAGTTTGCTCACAATAGGTAAAACGTGGTCCAGTCAGAGTTTAGAATGGTAGACTTTTGTCCAGTCACATCTCTAGCAATAATATTTTCAGGTTTAGTAAATTGGTCAGCCGTTTTATGAATGATCAAACAGTTTATAGTGTCAGGCTTACGTCCATTCAGGGGAAGTTTAAATTATTTAAAAATTAAAAATAAAATTAATATCAGTAGGAGTTTGTCGTCGCGTTGAACCTGTAGATTGCGCCACTGGGATGTTCAAATCGTTTCGGCATGCGAGTTCTATTTAGATTGTATCCGAGTACCGAGTACTGGGTGAAGACGATCATTGCTGCGTCTGTCTAGCATCGAATTGTGAACACGAATCTGACGAGACCCTTCTCGAATCTGTATCGAGTAGTATTAGTATTACTCGAGTTCACTCCAGTACTTTTAAGCGATTATCGGAACGCATCTACGTTCGTTATTTCTAATATTGGAACGTACTAAAAGATTAAATTTAAGAAGAAGAAGCGACTAACCTAAAAATAATTGATCAAAATGAAATAAAAAAAATGTATAGTTATAGATATTTACAGTTCCTACATTCTCCTTTGCGATCGACGTTAGGCAATATTTTAACCAATAAAATAAATACATCTCAAAATTTTTCATCTTCTTTTCCTTCCCACGACTTTGCCAAACTAAAGTTGAAACTTTTTGACCTAAAGGTATGTACAATGATTAGTATATAATAAAAACATAATTAGTATATAATAAAAACAACTGTAGTGCGTCAAGAAGATAAACAATGAGTATGCAGCTGTGTGTGCTGTACTCCATCGATCAAGTTTACAGGATATAAATCAACTTCCGTTATATTTAAATACAAGGAATTTTCATACCACCCCTAAGAACCTGCAAGATGCCCCCTAAACAAAGAGGACCAGATGAACCAAAACCAAACAAAATAACAACAACAACAATAATGATGACGATAAAGATAAAATTTCATCGCTCTTAGCGAAAGCATTTCTATGGATGTTGACAGCTTACATGGTCATCGCGATTATATCTTTAATGTTTCCAAGCAGTAGTCAACCTGAAGTATAACTTGTAGTAAAAACTTGGAATATTAAAAAAAGGAATATTTTCTAGGTAGTGAGATATGTGGCTTGGAATGAATTTTTGTATCAAATGTTAGCAAAAGGTGAGGTTGAAGAAATTATTGTTCGACCTGACATAGAAATTGTGACAATCGTTCTTTATGATGGTGCAATAATTAAGGGAAAAAAGGTATTTTTACACAATATTTCATAATACATAATGTACCTACATAATTTATTACCACAGTTAAAAATCTTGGTATTTTTTCCTACACATATAAATCAACTGATTGTAATATGTTGGAAAAAATAATTTAACTTAGATACGCTTATATATTACATCTAGTGCAGGTAATGATAGTACAAAATATATAAAAAAATTGTAAATTTTACTATATCGACCATATATTTTAGATAGACAATAGGACTTATCACATGAATGTAGTTGATATCAACAAATTTGAAGATAAATTACGAGAAGCTGAAAGGAGACTGGGTGTACAAGATGGTGTTCCGGTTATATATGAACGTAGCACTGATACAGCAGGGAAATTACTTATATCCCTCTTGGTGGTTGCTTTACTTATCTCTTTGTTGGCAAGAAGTAAAAGTATTAGGCCTCCAATCAGTATAGATACATTTGTAAGTACTTATGTAGACAGTTCACTAATAATTTGTTTAAAAGATTTATTTGATACTCTTATTGATTCTTTTGTAGTCTCATTGGTTTAAAATATTGGTTAATAGATTTTCCTAAAGAAATTCCAAAATGTCTCTAGAATATTTTTTGTACTTGAACAATGATTGAGTAGTTAATTTGTTTATTGAGTAGAATAAATATGATCAAATACTAATAAAATTAGGTTCATAAATTTGTATAAAATTATACCTTCACCCCTCAAAAATGATAATTTATTATTTTTTAATAAATGTGTAAACATTTTTCAGACTCAGTTAGGACGAGCAAAATTCACATTAGTAGATCCTCTTACGGGACCTGGCAAGGGTGTACATTTTTCTGATGTAGCTGGGTTAAAAGAGGCGAAGATAGAGGTAATGGAATTTGTGGATTATTTGAAGAGACCAGAACATTATAAAAGTCTAGGAGCAAAAGTACCCAAGGGTGCTCTCTTGTTAGGGCCTCCCGGGTGTGGTAAAACGTTACTTGCTAAGGCTGTTGCTACCGAAGCCAATGTTCCTTTTCTGTCGATGAATGGATCAGAATTTATAGAAATGATCGGCGGCTTAGGAGCTGCAAGAGTGAGGTATATGTTGTACATAAGCTTTGTTTTATTACGGTACTTATGGTGATCTTTAAAAATAAGCTGTTGATGCACATAAACATATTACAAAAAATACAATAATATCTTAATAAATAATTGATGTCAAGTTGTCTGTGTAAACTATAATCGATTTGTATTTTATATATTTTTATTACATTACTCTTCATGTAATATGATAATTGTAAATGTTTACAAACTATAAGAAAGTGCTTATTTTAGATTTAAAAAATATGTACCATATGAGTTCCTTAAACTTAGCAAACAGTAAGTAGGTCAATATGGTGGCGATATTATAGATAGCAATAACTTATTGGTTAATGGTGTCTGTGACGTAATGTCTCTACATCTGCATTGGCAACACATATGCTCGGCAGCCCACTTTCCACAACAATTGGTAATCGTTTCACATTTGCTATGATACAGGCAGCTAGTGGTATACAGAAAACATCTTATTACATGAAAAAAAAAATGGTAACAATTATATAGAATTTAGCAATGTTTAGATGGAATAGAAAATAGAAATAATACTTAACTGCAAAATACCTAAATTCTGCAGGTCAGCACATTTTTAAAATGGAATCTATCGTTTTAAAATAAAATCCTGTACTGCGTTTTAAATTAAAATGTTAAATGTGGTGACTTGGTTGCCACAAATTGAAGAGGTTGTGCCAGTTTCTTTTGTAACCATGAACAATTTTTAGTTTTAAGTTTATTTAACGAATCATTTTGGAGCCTTTTAGATGCAAACACAAAAATACAGTTCTACAGAGACAAGTGGAAATCATTATGACTACCTACTCATAGCAAAACTATCTGCACACTAAACTCTATTGTATGTGTACAGTAGATATTGGCCAGTTGTGAAAAAAGACAAATGCTACACTTGTTCTAATGACTACCGCAGGTGGTAAGAGGGTCGGACTTATTCCCTTACTACCTTTGATGCGTATGCCATTGCTTCTTATGTGTCGTCTTACTTCTATTTGTCTCTTTTCCTAACCGGCCGATGTCTGCTGTACACACAGGGTATAACTTAAAAGATTTTAGACGAAGGTTCCAGTACCTGCACACCTTTTCTAGATAAGCTGGACATTACATTATAGTCAGACTTAGGGCAACCATGATTTTAACCTTGAATGGCTGTCAAGTAAACATGAATATCTGTTCATCGGATGTAACCCTAATGTTTTATTGGTGACAATTTTTTAGTATATTTGGGTATACATGGTTAAAATAACTCTTTTATGTTCATTGACCTTAATATATTTGAATACAGTGTAATTTTCCTTTAAATAATAATTATCTAACAAAAAAAGGCAAACTGTACTTTGCCAATAATATTTGGTCTTTGTCTATCATACCAGTGCAAATATCTCATGAACAGGAACTGTTCGAGTCTCAGGACCAATGGCGCACGTTTCTTGGAAATTATGAATGAAGCAATCCATTCATAAGAGCCGTTCAAAATTAAAACCACGTTTATCCGAAGTCTGATTATAATATTACAATATGTATTTTATTACAGAGATCTATTTAAAGAAGCTAGAAAACGTGCACCATGTATTATTTATATTGACGAAATAGATGCAGTAGGTCGTAAAAGAAGTGGAAGTTTGGGTGCTGAAGGAGCTAGTGGAGAAAGTGAACAGACATTAAATCAGCTGTTAGTTGAAATGGATGGAATGACCAGTAAGGAAAGTGTAATTATGCTTGCCTCAACAAATCGAGCAGATATATTGGACAAGGTATTTTTTTCCAGTACTTATAGACTATTAGGTATATTTCAGTGAGATAATCTTAGGTTTGGAAATGCATAACGTCATTTAATATCCGGCATCACCCAACTCAGTTTTCACAACTTTACAGTAGAGAAAAAAAATTTGCTGTATGATGTGCTGAAATATGAAATATATTATTTTTTTAGACATTTGTAATAGCGATAATCTTATTGGCTAGTGGCTTCTGTCTTCCAGAACCTACGCTTCCAGCGATGTAATTCATACGTTCAGCCATGCCCAATTTCAAAAATTCCCATTCCTTTAATGTTTTTTATATTATACTAAAAATTTCGTACTTCATTTATCCCATGTTATTTGGATCAGTCACTGTTTTACATTTTGCTAAGATCAAGGCATGCTATCAGTATATACAGGATGGGTTCGTCAATTTTACTAATCTAGACTAAAACAGTTCGCATCTTCAGGAGAAGATTAAAACAGTTTTAATCTTCTCCTAGATTCCCAATCAAGATTAAAACAGTTTTAATCTTCTCATGAAGATGCCAACTTAGTTGGCGAAACGCGCGTCGAGAAAAGTATAGTAGTTTGTTGTTTCGTGGAAAACATCATTTTTTTTTTACCTAATTCAAATTAAAATATCAATTTACAATGAGTATATTAGATTAAAACATCAAATGGTTATAAAAAAAGTAGTGGGACATTATTCAACATTTCAACTTTTGGTTGAGAGTTTCCCATATATAGGTGGTTGAATGTACCTCGTAGTGACACGTTAACAAAGCTACCTGTTATTCATTGATTTTACATTTTTAGGTGATAGTGTTTTTAGTATTTAACCCTCTAAATATGCGTTAAAAACAATATGTCTGTTTTTAGCACATATTTAGTATGTGCTAAATCTAAAAATTCAATGAACAAAAAACCTATGAATTTGACAAAATTAAAGTTTACTTTATTTTTCTCACATCAGCACAGGGTAACAACGAAACTGGATTGGGAATGAATTCAGCACTAAATTTAAATAATCATGGTAATAACGTTGGCTTGTTGAAAGTGTACTAACATTGAATGTACCCTTACCCCTACATACATTATTTGTTTATTAAATTAAAGTAATTGCATTTTTCCTATTTATAAAGGCATTACTACGTCCAGGAAGATTTGACCGACACATTCTTATTGATTATCCAGATTTAGAAGAAAGAAAACAGATTTTTGAACAACATATGAAAAGCATCGCTTTGGAACATCCTCCAGAAACGTATTCGAAGAGATTGGCTTACTTGACACCAGGCTTTAGTGGAGCTGATATCGCAAATGTTTGTAATGAAGCTGCTTTGCATGCAGCCCGCTTTAAGAAGAAAAAAATCACGAAAGATGATTTAGAATATGCAGTAGAAAGACTTGTAGGTAAGAAAAAAAGGTATATGTGTATACATAGTGAATAACCAGTGTAATTTCCAGTGCAATGAATTTGTTATGAATTTAACTTTTGAGATACTAGCACAGCTGTGCTACTACCTCAAAAGTAAAATTAATAACTCATCATTGGCTAATTGCGAGATTTGCAGAATACTAAATTTATTTATTGTGATATTGCTCAAAATGTCTTCTTCCAAGAATTAATGGTTCAAAATTAATTTTTAGGAGGAACCGAAAAACGATCTCATGCAATGTCCTTACCAGAAAAACGTGTTGTTGCTTACCATGAATCAGGTCATGCTCTCATTGGTTGGATGCTGGAACATACAGATGCTCTTCTAAAAGTGACCATTGTACCGAGGACAACCCTTGCATTAGGCTTTGCCCAGTACATACCAAGAGACCAAAAATTGTATACCAAAGAGGAGGTAATGTGACATACGCATTAGTAATCGTTGATGAAATACTTTAGTCCACAGATTAATGGATTGTATAAATAATTACCTTTTTTCAATTCCCTAATAAATATGGAAGTGATGAACTAAAATTCTCTAAAATATAACCCAAAAAAATATTTTTATATATATGGTATATTTGAATATATTTTATATACGATTTAACACGAAACGCTTTTCTCCAGATTGAAAGATTGTGAATTATACACAAGAAAAATTCTTAATCGATGTCTGTCTGACATAAAAAATGATATACTTGAATCCTGAATATTTTGAGATCAACCTATTTGCATATACAGATTTTTGATGAACATAATCAGATTGGTTACTTTTAATTCTGTATTGAAGATTGGGTTGCTTTGTCAAATATGGAGGGATGAAGAAGTTTGAAAAAGTTACATTGATATCACAACTGCATCATTATAATCTATCTAATTGTAATAATCCCCAACTTAATATCTAGATCAATATACAAAATATCAGAGATCGATTGATACCGATACCGATACCAATAATCGGCATTATGTCCGATATACTCAGAGTACAGTGATGACTCGTCAAAGGAGGCAGAGGAGGCAGTGCCTCCCCTGTGAAAATTACAAATAAGTTTTTTTTTTATAAACCTACCTACCTATAATACTTTAATTACCTTTCATTTTTAAATTCATATATCCGGTAAAAAATTAAAATAATTTCTAAAAATAAAAATATTAATAAACATATCAAAGGAGTTCCTGCACTATTATTTGCAACATATTAGCCCACATAAATGACCCAGCGCCTAGTCTATCGCCGTGGTGGCAAGCCTCCGATGCCAATGTTTTCACATATGTATTTATACGGAATAGGGGGCTTCACAACAACCTGCATTGCTAACAAATTTAACCCTTAACTCCAATGGCATTAAATGTCATTTAAAAAATTGCATAACAGAGGCAACCACGCCCACCTCCCATCTCTCACACGTGACAGCGCAGAAAGCGAGTTATTTGATTTCATGAACCTAACAACCTAACCTACAAAATTTAATATTTTTTATTGTTCTGTGTTCTCCAAATTTTCGTTGGAAAGTGCCGTTATTCTTGCCGGGCTTTTTTAAGTGTTTTGAGCAGTATAGGAGGGTAATAATTATTGAAAGTGTACCATATTATTTAAGTCATTATTTGAACGTTTTATTTAATTGACTATATAAAATTATCATGGAGGTAACTGGCGAGTGTAGCAGTCTGTTTCATAAAAATAACAATACGAGTTGTCATGATACTCAAATAAATATTTGAATCTGCAATGATACTGTTGAGTATCATATAAAGTACAAATTTAGGCGCCTGTCTTATGAGGATAAATTATTTATTAAATATTTAGGAGTACCACTGCTAGATCTAAGCAAAACTTTATTAAAATTAATCAGTGTAAGCCAGCTCGTAGTTTTGTTAATACGTGGTATGATAAAAGCAAATGGCTAAGTGGTTCTTTAACTTTAAATAAGTTATTGTGTTGGCCGTGTGTATTATTTTCAAATTGTGGGGAAGATGCTTAGACAAAGTCTGGACTTGATAAAATCTTAAAACTTTATCTCGTTCAGTTGACACTTTCAAGTAGTCATGAACATGTTAGTTGAGTTTGTAAATTACATCTTTTAGGCAAACAAAATATTATGGATGTGATCAATTCAGCCCGTCAAATATAAATTAAATCCGTATTTTGTTTCACTGCATCTTTTAATTGTAAAATAATTTGACGGAAACTCTACACCTTCCCGATGGTTTTGCTGAACCAAATAAATATATTAGGCACATTATGTTAGACTAATGTACTTAATATATTTTATTGACCAAGTAGAGGTACTTCTCCTAACTCTGCGGCATATTACTAACAATGTTTACCATCACAAAAATTTAGGAAACAAATATTTTTACAAAATATGTTTATATATATATATAAAAATTATATTACTTTTCCCTCCTTCCTTTTTCAAAAAATATAGTTTGCCCCCAAAAAAAAGTCAGGAGCCGCCACTGGCAGAGTATATTAGTTCTTTTGCCGATATATTTTTACTTAGAAAAAAGGTTATACATCCGTCTTATACATATCTTGACAAAAAACCTTATTGAGAATTTTTAATACCAATACAAATCCTATGTGGAATAAATTCTTTAATTAATATGGAAAAAAATTAAACAGTGACAAAAAATTTAACGATTCAGCTGTATCTGACTTCAGTCTATTCCTCTTTGCTGAGTTTCCAATGGCCAAGCCAACACCGCTTGCATGCCAGGAATTTACAAATGCCGTTATTAGCTATGCTAATATTGTCACAATTAAATAATATATTTAATTTCATCATATGGGTCGATTGACCTGTAGATCTGTAGATAGATCAGCATCGGCCAAGAACTTATCAGTATCGGCTAAATAAAACATTATTGGTCGAACTCTGCAAAATCAGTTATTTTACAGTGTTAAATTCTGTTGATTAACAAAATCTATTTTCCGTATTTATTCACTAGTCTCAGTCTCTAGGTATGAATTGAAAAACCCATGTTTGAACCAACAATAAAAAAATATTAATTTTTAGCTTTTGGATAGAATGTGTATGACCTTGGGTGGCAGGGTAGCAGAGTCACTGATATTCAACAAAGTGACGACTGGTGCTCAAAATGATTTAGAGAAAGTTACAAAAATGGCGTATGCTCAAGTTAGAGAGTACGGTATGAACAACTCCGTTGGTTTAATCAGTTTTCCTGAAGAGGAAGTCAAAGAACTTGGTAAAAGACCATACAGTAAGATGCTCTCAAGTCTGATCGATATTGAAGTAAGAAATTTAGTTGCTGCAGCTTATAAACGAACCGAAGAAGTACTGCTGAAACATAAGGGTGATTTAATAAAGGTAATAATTAGGCATGTGCGAGATCTCGAGAAATCTCGAGATTTCTAAATTTCTCGAGATTCCAAGACTTCTTGAGATCTCGAGGTTTCTCGAGATGCCGACATTTCTCAAGATTTCGAGATTTCTTGAGATCCTAATATTTATTTAGATTCCGACATTTCTTGAAATCTCAGTATTTTTAAAAATATCGAGATTACTCAAATCCCAAAATTCATTTACTATTTGAAATTTCCCAGAGAATATTCAAAATATGAAACTTAAGGAAAATATCGGAGACAATTTTTCAATTAGGAACTGTTACGTCTCGTAACATAACTTTTACATACGCGTTGAGCTTTACACCAACGCTCGATTGATACAAATTAAAATCAAACAGTATTTTGAAATCGATGACCGTTTTCCTAAATGCTGAGTTAAACCAGTGTAATAAGTTATCTTTCATTTAATATGTTTTGCTATCTGAACTTTTAAATTTAAACAACTGTAAGGATTAATACATTAATTTCACCTTATTTTCGAGAAATTTCGATATATCAAGAAATCTCGGTATCTCGATAAATCTCACGATCTCGAGAAATCTCGGTATATCGAGAAATCTCGCGATCTCGAGAAATCTTGCGACCTCGAGAAATTTCGACTGACTGAGAATCTCGTCTCGAAAATGACTTCTCGCCTAGTCTCGAAAATTCGAAATCTCGCACATGCCTAGTAATAATGTATATAAGTATTTTGTTCAAGTAAATTTGTTAGACATTGCATTCAATTTTAAAACTAAGCAGATACAAATAACAATGCTTTAGCAATCCTAGGAGTATATGGTCAAGATTAGTTTCTCATACCTTAAAACAAAATTGATATGGTAACAAAAAAAAAAAAAAAAGCCGTACATTAGGTTAGTGCAGGCTTAATTATTATTTGAATAATTTGAAATAAAATTATTTTAACATGTTCAGTGCTATGTGTTTATTACAGATATCGCTTACAGCTTACCTATTTTTAAACAATGACTCTTTCAATGCTCTTGTCTTGTATAGGTGTGTAGTGTCTTGTATACGTATAGAATGTGAAAATAAAACAAACATTAGTAATTTTTTTCTGACGATCCAGTGTGTCGTCAATATTAATAGTTTAATTAAGACTAACCCCCGGTACCTGACACACCCATGCGTCATGCGCCCAGCTGTAAGAAACGACTTAACGTATTAGTGCGTCATCTGCACCAAGCGAGTTAATGATAATTCTGGGATCCACTGTCCACAATTATATCCATGATTTATATTTACATCACGACATTTAAAAATATCACCCTTTTCAGCTTGCTGAAACTTTGTTTAAAAAGGAAACTCTGAATTATGATGATGTGGAAAGCATACTTGGCCCTCCTCCATACGGGAATAAAAAACTGATTGATCCAGCAGAATTTGAGGAAAATGTACGGAAAGATGCTGGAGACTATAAACAGAAAGAAACAGCTAGTAGTTAACAAAACTCTAACAGTAGTAACAAATATTAAACATTGTAAAAGGTTATTCAAATAAATTAAATTATTAAAGTTATTTTAGTTCCCTTTCCCTTTTAACCTTCCCCAAATATTTGGGACTGAAATTCAAATAAAATCACTAAATATGAGATGCGGTTACGAAGAAGTAATATTTGCATAATAATTTTTCTTATGAGTTATTATTTTCATTAAAAAGTGTTGTTATAATTTTACATTACAATCGATTACAACAGTTTCTTGTAATCATACAAATGGCTAGCAGACCCTTCCTAATAACAATATACGACTCTACTTCCTCTGAGTCTTCCAAATCAAAGTCATATCATTAGAATAACTTTTTATGGTGATCATGAGAATAATTCCCATTCACTGTTATTCATCATCAGAAATCATGGATCCCAATTTTGACTTTATTAGGTCTCATCTCGTATCACAAATGTAAATACATTTTGGCTATTCTTTAATACTTGTACCGATAAGTCACTGTACAATGTAACTTACAAACAATATAACATAAAAACTTTTTTGACACTACGTCTATAATCATAAAAAAACAAATTATTTGTATACATATATGTCTAGTCTAATATACACACATATGTACTTATGTAAATTTTTCTCCCTGTGTATGGTGGTCCCTCACTAGGAGAGGCGCTCGCTGAGGCCTCTGGGCCCATTGTGAGCAACCCCACGTTTACAGGTCAGGGGCCCTCGTACAGGTTCGCTCCCCTGACAAAGGACAGAATGGTGTTTAAAGAGACCCTCTAAATTTCCCTAGGTTTCAGATATCAGGAGTTTAGAGTTCAAAGAATGTGGAGAGGTATTTCTTCCTCTTCTCCACACATCCTATTCAGATATCTATTCACAGGGCAGTGTCCAGTGAACAGTCCTACGAGAATTCTAAGATCCTTATGACAAAGTCTTGGCAGTTCGGGGCTCCGTTTTGAATCAGAGCTCTTAATTAAGTCGTGACTGACGGAGCCCCTATGCATTCGCCACACTCAGTGGTGGCACTATGTTGTCCACTCTTTGAGAGTAATTTTATAGCAGCTCTTGAGAATCGGAAGAGCCTGCTCTGGCCCAAGAAAGACCGTATTTGAGCCCTCCTTTGTCAATGCACCAGCTCTCCCATTGCCTGAGTTGCCGCTATGGCCCAGCTAAGTACATCTGGTTAGTTCCTGCATGACATCAGAGCCAGTAGTGAAGCTCGACTGTCAGTATATATGCAGATTCTTCTGCCACTGACATGGATTTAGACTTCGGTTTGGAATAAATAAATAAATAAATAAATAAAAAATTTATTGTGTACAAAGAAAAGAATACACAAACGGTAGGAGTTCGGCGTTACTGTGGCATCTTTGGCCAATGGTGTTGACACACCAATGTTGAGCCTACTTATCCAGATTCTAGATCCTGACCCTTCCTGCGAATGATCCGTCTGCAAAGCAAACAAGCCAGCTGCCACTGGTTTGATCTCTTGTATTTTCCTGCCACGCATTGCGTACCAGTATCATTATTGGGCTTCGGAATGTTTGTCTGCCCGCTTGTAAAACTGCGTAAGAGTATCCCGCGTTCCCGGGCGGGATGGCGTAGAAGGGTCAATGCCGTATGTAGCACGGGCCAGAAATACATGCGTATATACTGTGTAAGGCGCTTAAAAAATATGGTTTATATTTTAATTACCATAGAGTTGTATAGTGCCGAGCGTTGCATTGAAGTCATTTGCTTATAAATGCTATTATCTTTAAAAATACTAATTTTTAGGTAGGTATAGGGTATCAGTATATCGGTTATACTTAACAAATTTTGAGAGGAGTAATAAAATAAAAATGCAATAAGCAAATAAAATACTGGGTGTTCCGTTAGGGTTAGATGAGAAAATGTGGTTTGGAAATGGCTAAATTTATATTTCTGTAGAAAAAAACACCTTGTATTGTACACTAAAATTTCTTGTATGCGACACTTATGTAGGACTAAGTTTGGACAATCCACGAAAAAATTTTGTTTTCCTAAAGTCAGTATCAAGGCTATCGCGATTGATTTAGTTATGATTATGTTTTATTAAAAAATACAGTATTTTCAGTAACAAATTGGAATGCGTTTTTTTATTTCATTTAAAAGACGGTATGCTACTTTGTCGCACTAATGGACTTACCCTGTATGTACAGGGTTATTCATTATACATTACCCACTCTTTATTACCGTTATTATTGCAGATACGAAAATGTTTAGTATAAAAGTTGTAGGGCTACAACTAAATGTTTTTAATATACCATCAAAACACAGTGGCGTGCAAAAATCACGGGGCACAAAAAAACATATTTTTTTTAATGGGACACCCTATATAGTATTTAATTTTTGAGATAATTTTTTTTTCGGATTTCAAAAATATACAAGATAGCATTATCTTTACCCATTCTCGAGTCATTGAACGTTGATTGTCGTAGTTAAGCTAAATTAATTATGAAAAGCTAAAATTATTAAAGTAGTCTATGAAAATGACGGCTATAACCAATTTTTACTATTTGATTAAAGAAATGTCATTTAACCAGTATAATTATTTTCATTTTTTATAGTCTTCTTTAATATTGTTAGCTTTTTCATAATTAAATTAACTAGCTTAACTACGATATTTAACGTGATAGAGACATCCAAAAAAAGTCATCAAAGTTGGCCGAGAAAAAAAAGACGTATTTCTATTCTTAATCGAATTTATAACCTTATTTACTTGTCAAGACTGTCACATCATATGACAGCCATTGTTTATTTTACAAATTGTGAAAATCACTTGTCAAAAGTTTGACATGGCCGAAAAGCTTAGACATGACCGCAATTTCCATCTCTCTCGTTCATAGCCAGAGTTGATGACGTTTTTTTTTTGGATGTCTCTATATAATAACTGGAAAGTGGGTGAAGATAAAGTTATCTTCAGTTATCTGGTATATTTTTTGAAACCGGAAAAAAGATCTCAAAAATTAAATAACATATAGAGTGCCCCGTTAAAAAATTGATATAATGTGTTTGTACCACGTGGTTTTCGCACGCCACTGAATTTTTGATGGTATATTAAACAAACAATTAGTTGTAGTCTTACAACTTTTATACTAGACATTTTTTTTGGTATCTACAGTAATAACGGTAATAAAAGGTGGGTAATTAGAGTTGCCACCTCCATGAAAATGACCCGGAGACTCCGGGTTTCCACAAAGTATCTCCAGGCTCCGGGTTTCTTACGTTATTCTCCGGGTCAGCTCTGAAATTGAAATTTGTATTTATAAATTTCTATAATTGTGAATCATATACAATAGTTCTTCAGAAACCAGAATTCAAACAATATTTGTTTGAATTCTGGCGGGTTTCTGTCTCGAGAGGGCAATATCGGTACATACTCTCGACTCCCTCTTAAGTCACCTTCGCTTAATTCACATTTCCTCGTATGTCACCACGTTTCTCCCTTTTATGTCACGAAACTCTCCCTCTTAAGTCGCCGCCTGTAAAAGTTTTAGAACTACGTTTGGAAATTGGATTCTCGCATGAATACAATTTTTATTGAAAAAAATGATTGTGTAATACATTAGATATAGACACCTAACCTTTAAAATAGGTTAGGTGTCTTTTAAAAATATTTAACCTTTAAAATATTCACTCAAGTGGAAAATTGAACTTTGTCACGCATGACTGGGTATACTTGCGTTGATTTTTTCGTTCAGCTGGCTCATTTTTCATTATAACAAGTGCTGTGGTGCATCTCTAAATATTTCTTTTTGCAACTAAAAACGGGAAAAAGTTGAGGTTATGATTGCTTTTAAACGTGACTTAGGAGAGAATAAATTTCGTGACTTAAGCGAGAAGATAATGCACGGATTTGGTGACTTAAGAGGAAGTCGAGTGTAGTGCAATCTAGAGATTTTTAATTTACCTAATCTTCTAAAATCGCCTTCTTCAAATATTGTGAGCTACTTAATCCCTCCCCCACCCTTTCCCGCGGACACCAATCTCCGGGCCAGCGCTCTCTCTGAGGTGGCAACTCTATGGGTAATTTGTAATGAATAACCCTGTAGTAATTAATGTAATAATTTGTAATGAATAACATAACTTCGTGAATGTGGAATAGCCGAATAGATGGAACAAAATAATCGTGGATATGAGATTTTTATCTCTCGATAGTCTGTCGCTTGAATTCTCTAACACCCTATCGAAGTACCTACTATTGCAATTTATGACAAGGATGATCTTAAATATTTAAGGATCCCATTCATTCATGAGGTTACGGTTATACGATTTCCGGTGTTTATCACAACTTTATATTGATGCACTTCAGTAACAGAATTGTGCGGTGACTGGTGGCATTCTACAAACGATGTAGGTGGTCGCCTTTAGGTCTAAACCAGGCACATTCCAGACATTTCAGTGACCGTTGATGTGTACGACTTCCAACGAACACTATTGTTAATGGGGTACCTGTTTTACCTGGGCGTTTCGGGATGTGCCTAATTATATATCTTTTTTAACTCAACAACTTTATCAACGAAGCTGTTTTTCCCTACGAGTCATTAAATAAATATGTATAGTCCTAAAAGTTCGTAGGATTTATTATCTGGTATCTATGCATGGAGCTATAAAATCAGTGATTACTGATCAGTAGAAATCGGAACTTTTGACACCTAGCCACACTGGTATATACTGGCTTGCTAAAACAAGAGTCCCATCTACGTAGGATAGGCAGACAGGACTTTTTGTTTTAGTATTGCAGAATAGATTAACGAAGAATGTATAATGTTGTCCAGCTGAATTGATCTATGGTGAGGTTATTACAATGACCTAAATTTTCATTATGCAGTAAGTACCTTATAAATATACAGAGAGCCACAAAAGTACATATTCAATAAAACCGAAACAGGTTCAGGCATAATATTAATTATAAAAAACACGCATTTTAACTGTCATATCACCTTTATACCGATAACTTTGTTCTAGAGATGACGACATTCTCAATTTTTTCAAATAAACTGCTCGTCAAAATTAATGTAACACTTTTTAGACTAGCGCCATTTGCGTTCTATTCGAGTTAGAGATTTGCGATTTTTAATTTTCGATAGCCTATAGGGTCGGTTTTAGGTCCCCGAAGTCGCTACGCTGTGACAACCGGTTCGCCGTCCACACCCCAAAAACCAACCCCATGTAGATATTTGAATTCACAAAATTTTGACGGCACTTTCAAAGACGTACAGGATCGACTAAGAAGAACGCTATCGGGTAAACACGCCATCCCGGCACACATTAAGACTTAATGTATAAGACCTCCTCAATAAGTTTTGTTTATTTAGTCGCTGTCCCATCTTTTCAACCCATTTCTAGACCCAGTAAGCCACCCCTTTGCATTTACGTTGGAATTCACGTGGTTGACCTCTGTTGGGCGAATCCATTGATCCTAATGCCGCCAAATAAATTAGTCATGTCATGGCATTACTTGAGGGCTCTTGAGTTGACGGCCGATTGAGCGCCAATAGTGAAATTCCACCTCCAACACACTCCCCTGAAAATTTGCCGCGCTGAGGGGTTATAAGCAGGTCTTGATGCGTGGGGCGACTGTGAAAGCTTTTCTAAGGATGCAATCACAAAACATCTAAATAGAAGAAAGGCAATCTCCATAGATAAGGAGGGAAACACGCATCGGGGCCACCATATGTACCGGTGGCCAGTTTTTCATAATGCGCATGCGCGACGGTAAATCGAAATGCGTAGCCGTGCATTGACATCGCCAACTTCATTTTACAAATCAATTTTTCATACAGCAAACTCGTTGTTGCTGCATAAAAAATTGATTTGTGAATTGATTGAACCATACCCCACTTTATGACTTTATCATTCAAGGTGGAATAAATAAAAACAATTTGCTTGAAATTATTTATTTCTACAATTATAAACATTTAAAACAATACATTATCACAGCATATCGACATAGTAAACAAAAATTATTTGAAAACAAAAAAAGTCAAAGGAGATTAAAATAAGAAAATTTCACATCGAGATTAGATTGTATTTAACTTGGACATACCTGCTGGACGTCGTGAACATACTTCCTACTGATGAAGTAGAACGCTTGTTGTTGTATGGCTCTATACAGTGAAGAACGCTCTAAAAACACATAATATTTCATTACCATTTTAAAGTTCAAACGCTGAGAAACTTCTATTTTTTAAAATGTACACAAGTTCATTTACAAGACTATTTCATATTAACAGTAAACTAGAAAGAACTTTGCTAAACCTAACAATTAATTAAATTACACGAATCTTTTTATTCTTTTCATGCACATCTTATTATGTTCTTGTAATATACTAATCATTTATAGGTTAAATAAGTAATTTAAGTATAGTATATACTTACCAATAAGTAGAATAATTTATATTATATCCTTAAATGCCAATCAGAAAAGAAATAATAGTTTTATCACAAAATAATGCACAAATTAATTTGATGCGAATCAAAATTTTTCATTAGTGACGCTTCCTAAAACAACAACAATCAAGGTTCAAATTAAAATGCCGCGTTTCTATTGGATATGGATCGCCTAGGCAAATAAACCTATGGGATTGCCGCCACCGATACCACGCGGCCATTTCGTTATTTATAATTTTTCTCCAGATTTGGGGAATTATAAAAAAATATGCCAACTTCAAAGTCAATTATTTAATCTCTGAAAATTATTATTATTTGTAATTATTACTATTCAAAATGTCTAGTTTGACTTACTTTACTTTATTTAATGCATGTAAGGGGATATATCTAACATAGCGAAATATCGCGTCAGAGTGTTGCTGAAATGATTACGACTTAAGGGGCCTCTGGCAACATCGCACTGATAGTGTGTTGCGATGTCGCGAATGCTAGTTTCACCCCCGTGGATGCAATCTTTCTTTATATAATGTATTTTATAACTAGGAAAAAGATTGGATCTCTAGAACAAACACTCTGCTCTGCGTGAGTTATGCTTATAACAAAAATTGACTTAATGAAAAAGATTCACTAAGCAGCTAACTTTTAAACGAATGGGCGTATAATCGTTGGCAGCTTATAATTTGTAGAATAACACTATTATATTTTCACATATAACACTAACTTTGTATTTTCTATGACGACAGAAATTCATATATTTTTTTCAGTATTTATTAGTGATCTCTGGTGGCTACCTACCTCAAAAATACATTTTGATTTACTAAAATAACATGCCAAATAGTGATTTCATAAATAGTTATTGATACAATAATCCGTAAAGGTCGTAAGTCCACATTTGGTCAATTATTTGATTTTGTTGGCCATACTTGTTTTAAAACTGTTTTTGTGCTCTCCTGTAAAATGTTCTGTTTTGTACTTATCTAACTATCGAATGTAGTTTTGCGATTTAAAGTAACTTTTTTAATTCATCTAAGGACGCCCCTTTTTTAAGAAATATTATATTTTAGTAACCTGGGATGCAATCTCCAGTAATTATATCCAATTTTGTCCTGTACAAGACTGTAGTTACATATGTATGGAATGGTTTTTGTGTAACAGAAAATGTATCTGAAATTCGGCTGAACTTTAGCACGCCAGTACTAGGTGTGATAATTATAAATTAAGAAACCTTGCAATTTTTGTTCCACGTCGATTCTCAACAACGGGTTTGAATTTCGATTTTGGTTCGAATACTCTACACAAATTGTGTGAATTCTCGAAAATCCAATTACTCATTTGGACAAATGATTTATCTGAAATACTTGTATCTTCTCAATATCTAGATACAAATTTCTTAAATTTTGAATCCGTTCATTTTACCGATTTTGGGTTAATCGAAACTTTATGAAACACTCAATTTTTTATTGTCGAATCTTTTACTTTTTTTTGCAAGTAGGGGAGTCTGGAACAGTGGCCACGTGTATAATGTTGGGAATAATCGAATTATTTTCACTATCGAATTAGTAGTAATAATTCATATTTAAAAATCGAATTAATAATTCGAATTATTATTAGTAGAATTATAAATTTAAATGGCGATGGCTGCAGATAAAAGAAGAGAGCTAAAAAAAAAGGTCACCACAGGCAACGGCAACCGCAGTCCCCCAAGTATTTCCGTTTTTACTTGACCCTTTTAGGGGGGGGGGCATCGGCTGCAGATTAAACAAAAAAGCTAAAAAAAAAAAAGGTCACCACATCCATCGTACATATTCGATAGGTATAGGCGTATACAGGTTGAATAATTCGTAATTCCGTTTCCCGTCGGAGTACTCCTACTAAATAATAAATACTACTAATTTTTATCTCGATATATCGAATTAGTTAGTTTTAATTAACTATCGAATTAGTCGAATTATCGCAACACTAGCCACGTAGCAAGTGGCCACATTAAATTACTTGTCTATCTTGTTTTCTACTCTAGCTTATCCATGTATATATTTGTTAACGTTTAGCCGTTAAACTACTTTGCTGTATACATTTCAGTTGTTTTTTAATTAAATTTAATGTGCATTATTACAAATATTATTTTTGTGATATATTTTTAACATAATATATCTTAATATATTAACATATCTTTACTCTGACAAATATCACCCATTTGCATTGTTCCCCATTTTTGAAAGAGTAATGGCCAATGTACCATATCTTAATGGCTAGTGTACTATCAAGTTAGGTACAGTGGCTACTTCCTTTTAAATTTTTGCAACTCAAAAATTTTATTTAAAATATAATTTCTTCAGTCTTAGAATAAAAATCTATAGAGAAGCATGTCAAATTTGTCATCTAATAGTATCAGGGTTGAGAAAAAGGTTCATTCTAGCTTTTATTACAGTTTTTATAACGTGACCACTGTTCCAGACTCTCCCCTAATTTAGATTTAGATCTAGATTGTATCGCCCCCTGTGTTGGGCATTTACCGGAATTACCTAGCTACCATATTTCGCATGGTATGATAAAAGATCTTTTAATAAATTTTAATAAAAGATTTTTTTCTTGAGCAGACCTCGTATTTTAACTCGTATGTAGATTGATTTCATCAAAATACAATCGGGATAAAAAAATTTTTAATGATGACTGCCATAGTAGGGGATCGAAGTAAAATAAAGATTGGGTGAAAAAAAAAAAAAGAAAAGAAAAAAACCAGGCACATTTTCCACACACCCATCTTTCTTTGGCGTGAGAATGCGTAAGTGTTTGTTTCTATGCCTCTGAGAAAAGTGATAACATATACTTGAAACTCGAAAAGTAATAACATATACTTGCTTTGTATAATAAATACATCAGATCCTATTCCTTCAAGGCTATCCCTAGAATAGTCCCGTGACGCAATCACAGACCAGTGACTTACACAGAAACTTACGTTAATACAGCATTAACGTAAGTTTCAGCACGTATTAGCGGAGCCCATCTGGAAATATAGGGACCAAAACTATTTCACAATTACAACCGAAAGCAAACATGATTATGAATGTCTTCATGATTTAGATTCACGTCAATATGTGCAGAGGCGTCACCTATAACATTTTCAAACATTCCTTAAGAGTGGTCAAAAATTATTCTTTCTACAGGGTGAAAAAAAGTAATTCTAAAATTATAACTGCAGCTCCTTTATGTTCGATTACATTAATGATGTGAATCAGCAGGAGCGTACATAAAACCATGTGGAAAGCTCTAACGTTTTTAGTTCCACAAAACGATCAATTTTCTAAAAAAAAATAATAATAAAAAAACCCTAAACATTTTTACTAAGGACACACCATTGAGCAAAAACATGCAGCATCGATAATAGTGATAGAGAAGAAACTCTCCAAACTTACTTTCCTGTTTATTATAAACGTTCACGCAAATTACTTAATGCTATTTATAAAAAAATTTACAGGTACAGGGTAGTTCGAATTTAAATACAGAAAATTGAATAGCTCATTCCATACAAAAAAAAATTATACAAAAATATCGTATACACTATGAGTCAGAAACGCACCCTAATGGAGCTACGCCCCCTTAAAGGTGGAGCTCAAAAATACGTTTTTATGTAATTAATAACTTAAAAAACGGGAAAAAATCATCAAAATCAAAATGTACACACTTTATAACATTTTACTGTCAAATCTCGATGAAATATGAGTTTTAGGATTTAACAGTCAGGGCCGTCCTAACAGGGGCGGTGGGTCATACGGTGTTTTGTAACTATTTTTCTATTTACTAGGAGATAAAAGCATTATTAAAAATAATTAGGTTGGCCCTGGCTGAGCTAAAACAATTTTCATAACAACCTGATTTGATGTTTTTAATTAAAATTACTGTTATATCGTATCAGTTTATCAGTAATAGAGACATAAAAAAAGTCTATGGTATAAATCTGGCTATGAACGAGAGAGATACAAATAGCGGTCATGTCGAAGCTTTTCGGTTATGTCCAACTTTTGACAAGTGACTGTCACAATTGAAAAATAAATAGTGGCTGTGCCAGTTTTGACAATTAGATAAGGTTATAAATTTAAGATGGAATAGAAATACGTCTTTTTTTACTAGGCCAACTTTGATGGCGTTTTTTTGTTTGTATGGCTCGATATCTAGCAGGGTGCATTTTAGACACATAGTCTGTACGATCCTTTTACATTATTTTTTGTATTTATGTACATAAGTATGTACTTAGAAGGGCGTATTAAATTTTCTGAATTTAAATTCGAACCACCCTGTATATCGTGAAGGTGCCAGAGATACCCAGATATAATATAGAAATACGTAGGTACCTAGATCCTAGATACATACATTCACAAAACATCTAAATAGAGGTAGGTATGTACATTACTAACAATATGTAAGTCAAACATATCTTTGGCATTCCTTAAACCACCAAGGTCACTTTTCTTGCGTAAAATTGTGTCATTATTTCTTCGAAAACGTTGTCAGGTACGACGCAAAATGTACCGGCATAAAGTGTAGGGCCCTTCCGCTTTCAAAAACTAAAATTGCAGGTATCCACGGCGGGCACAGCACTCCACGCTGATGGTGATGATGAATCTCGAGTTTCGTCTCTTTAAACTTGCCGCGGCATTCATCGGGAATCGGTGGGGCCGCTTTATTCCTCTCTCAGTAGCAAAACGAGTTTCTCCACAGAAAGACGACGGTGTAGCAGTTCCTCAGGTATCCTCTTGGTGGCTTGTGTAGTCGAACTTTTTTTCCGTTACTGTGGCAAACGCAAGGATTTTATCTCGACAAACAAGAATTACGGCAGCAGAGTCAACTGATAAGACTGGTGAGTCGTCTTTCTCTTCTATTCACGCTAGACGATGTTTTAAACGTTTAATTGTAAACATAAAACCATTTAAATGCCTCGGGGCTACATTGATAATTGCGCGGATTGAATTTATATTTATAGATGTGATACGTATTAGATTATTATGCTGTATTACGAAAATTCAGCGTTGATATTAAATAATTACATTCCAGATGTAAGAACGTCAACTATTCCCACATTAGAGCTCATTATTACCCATGTGCCAGACAGTAAACTAATTCATTAATATTCCACACATTGTTTACAATCGCTACCGTATACATAACTTTGTTTGTTTTAGAGTTATTTATTTTTCTTGAACGTTGACTAGAAATTGTGTTACAACTTTTATAAAAAAATGAGAAAACTTTTAATGAACTCTTTCACGCACTGTTCCAAAATTGTATTAGTTAGGAATTATACAAATGTTCCCAGATGAAAATAATTTAACAACACGAAAAAAGAGCAGAAATATGTATGTATGTAAATGTTTAATTCATACACTATCGATCAAGAGTTTTATAGAAAAATAAAGAATTACTGTACTTTTTTCTCGACGCGCGTTTCGCCAACTAAGTTGGCATCTTCAAGAAGAAGATTAAAACTGACAAAACAGACATTGCTGGTCTCATACGAAGATTCTTTAATCTCGATCTTCTGAGAGTAGATACATTTATGTTACAGACAAGGTCTTCTAAATGATATACCTTCATTACCATGGTTTTTTCCACTCCGGTGCATTATTTTGAAATTAACTATATTGTTGTGGTCTCTCCATCCATCTAGCAACTTGTTCTTCTAGGTTCTTAAAATTCGTAGTCCATTACAGGGCATTATGGTCGGTCCTAATTAGAAAGTGTCTTCCATAGAGATGACTGTGAAAATGCTCCAATGATTTGATGATGGCCAGCAATTCTCTCCTCGTAACACAGTAATTTCTTTCAGCCTTGCTTAGTGTCTTGCTGAAATAGGCGATCATTTTTTCTTTTTCGTCTTAAACCTGATATAAGACATCCAATTCCATTTGACACGCATAACAATCCAAAATCAACATTCCGTTTTGTTTGCGATATGCCAGAATTGGTGCTGTAGTTAGGCGCTTTCAATTCTGTGAAAGCTTGCTGGCCAGTCAAAAGTAACATAATTTTCAGTGAGCGGATGTAGTAGCTTAGCAATTTTTCCAAAATATTTTCCGAATTTCTTGTAGTAGGTACAAAAAAAAATGAGTTCAAGCAAACTGCTTAATTGACGCTTATCTCTTGGTCGGGGCCACTCTTTGATTGCAAAAATCTTCCTGGGGTTGGTTTGAATTTTCGGCGAATATTATGTGTCCTAGGAATTCTACTTGCTTTTGAAACAGGGAAATTTCGATTCAACTAGAAGTTAGCATTTCTGAATCTACTAAAGATGCTCTCCACATTTGTAAGATGTTCTTCGAATGACTCTCATTTCTATGATATCATCAAGGTATACTAGGTATGTTTTTCCACGTCAATCCTCTGAGTAGTAACTTCATCATTCTCTAAAGTATCTAATGCATTGCAAAGGCCAAATGGCTAACTTTAACAGTTTAGTTATTCTCTAACGCCATCGCTGTTACTAAAATGAAGTTTCACTGTCACGTTAGTATTCTTGAACAATTCAGTTAGTTAGTAGACTTTTCTACTTCAAACACTTTTATTCGCACATTTACAACTCCTCGATTACAACTCTATAACATTTGAATCACAACTGACTAACTTAACAAGGCAACAACACGGCTATTTATATACATCCAAAAAAAAAACGTCATCAACTCTGGCTATGAACGAGAGAGATGGAAATAGCGGTCATGTGTAAGCTTTTCGGTTATGTCAAACTTTTGACAAGTGACTGTCACAATTTGTAAAATAAATAGTGGCTGTCACATAATGTGCCAGTCTTGACAAATATACTTTATACTTTGCACATGATCTAGAAGTCATTATATACATTTCATTACTAAGTAGTACGTAAACTAAATACACTTAATACACAAACTACAAAACTATTAAGTTTTGTAGTTACTGTCATTATCTAACAGTAATTTAAGTGTAAGAACAGTATTTTCGGTTGAACTCTAAATAAAGACAATTTTAGATAATACAGTCAAATAAACAATTAAACATTTAGAGTTTTGTGAAAACCGTGTTGATGGCATTACATCAGTAAATGTTAACAATAACAATAAAACGTACAACTTTTATTATTATTTTACTTACATACATATGTATGTACCGGGTGGGCAAATTTCGATGTTTTTATAGGGTATCTCGGTAACTGTAAGGGCTATGGAAAAATGAACCCACCTTTCCCGACCTCTTTTTTCGAGATAAATTCATTGGTGAAAACCAGAATTTGCTATATCTTTTCGTTTTCGAGTTGTAAACGAAAATTGATTTTTTTTGAGTTTTCGATTGGTGTCGATAACTCGGTTGTTTGTAAAATTAGAAGAAATCTGTTTGCACGTTCTACAGGCACTTTTTTAAGTAGAATAGGATTTCCTTAACAGATTTTTTATATCTTGTGTAGTTTTCGAGTTATGGCATAAACTTCTATTTTTTTAAATGGAAACCATAGTTGGCTATGATTTAGCTAAAAAAGAGGATTTTTTCTCTTTACAACGATATATAGTTTGTGGGGTCTATGATGAGTGTTTATGCGGAAACAGTTAAAAATTTTAATTTTTTGTATAGGTATACTTACTTTGTTTTTTTCTTTGCAGGAAGAGTAAGTTTCTATAGTAACACATTGTTACAACAATGTTTTAATAATAATAACTGTTGCTATGGAAATTTACTCCTGCGAAAAGTAACATAAATACATAGTAACAGTCGTATATAATGAATGGTATATTAAACTTAAATAACTAATTATGACATATTAGTGACTAATTAATAATTAATTATAACATATTCATAACAAGAAAGTTTAACACACTTAACAATCAAATTTGTAACAAATAATGTATGTAAAAAATACGATACAATATATTTTACAAAAACAAAACTAGACAGATTAAAAAAAAAATACGAGCATGATTATTTACCTAAAGTTTTCAAATTGTCGTCCGTTGTTTGCGATGCACAGTTCACATCGCTTTGAAACACTTTTTGTTGCATTATAGATGTGAATATTTGAAACGGAATTCAGACAGTCTATAAGATTTTCTCTCAGTTGAACCAGTGTATTATTTGTCTTTTTGTATAAATTGTCTTTAATGGTTCCCCAAAAAAAGAAATCTAACGGTGAGAGATCTGGCGACCGAGGAGGCCACTTTACTGGCCCATTGTTCCCTATCCATTTCTCCCCTATTTAATAATTCCGAGATTAAATTAGTAATATGGGGTGGTGCCCCGTCTTGTTGAAAAAATACATGTCGTCTTTCGTTAAGTGGCAAGTTGTCTAAAAATTCTTCTACTATGTGGTAGTTTATCATATTGTAATACCGTTGACCATTTAAATTGTCATCATAAAGTTGGTAAGCTAAAATGCGGTTATTATATAGGGCACACCATACACTAAAACCGAAACGTCCTTGATTTTGAACATCAACAGTCTGATGAGGATTATCTTCAGACCAATAATGTTTGTTGTGTCGGTTGAAAATTCCGGCACTACTTACGTAACTTTCATCTGTCCAAATGATATTTTTAAAAAATAATTGGTCTTGCTCAATTTGTTGTAGGTACCAATTGCAGAAATCCAGTCGGCGTTCAGGATCAGTTGGAAGAAGCTGTTGTTGTTTCCTTATTGTATAAGGTCTAAATTTGTGTTTTTTTAAAACTGAAAGTGCTCTTCGTCGCGATATACCAGACTCTGCTTCAATTTGCCTACTTGAAATTGAAGGATTTACGACTACCATACCAACAACATTTATGGCAACATCCTCAGCATCTTGAATACGATAATTTTTTGGTCTTGGTTTATTAAATCCTCCGTATTCAACGAGGTTTTCTTTTAGTCTACCAAAGATGGACATATTAGGTTGTCTCCTTTCAGGGTAGCGATTAAAATATGCTTCCGATGCAGCTTCAGAATTATATCCATTTTGAATAAAACACTCTAGCATATTAAACTTTTCGTAATTTTGATACGCCATCGCGCCTTGTCAGTTTCTTTAATCGAAACTTTAAAACTATAATGCAAGCAAAAACCAAACATAAACAATTAATCAAACAGTAATGTGTAACTGTGTATTTACATCCCAATATCCAACTGTTCTGTTTTCAAAATGACAGGCGCCTACTGTGCAAAATCATTGAAATTACTATACTGTCCTTTATTAGAAAACATATGTTTTTAACTGTTTCCGCATAAACACTCATCATAGACCCCACAAACTATATATCGTTGTAAAGAGAAAAAAATCCTCTTTTTAGCTAAATCATAGCCAACTATGGTTTCCATTTAAAAAAATAGAAGTTTATGCCATAACTCGAAAACTACACAAGATATAAAAAATCTGTTAAGGAAATCCTATTCTACTTAAAAAAGTGCCTGTAGAACGTGCAAACAGATTTCTTCTAATTTTACAAACAACCGAGTTATCGACACCAATCGAAAACTCAAAAAAAATCAATTTTCGTTTACAACTCGAAAACGAAAAGATATAGCAAATTCTGGTTTTCACCAATGAATTTATCTCGAAAAAAGAGGTCGGGAAAGGTGGGTTTATTTTTCCATAGCCCTTACAGTTACCGAGATAACTATAAACCCGATGTTTTTATAACCCTATAAAAACATCGAAATTTGCCCACCCGGTACATATGTGACGATGGAGGAAATACGTTTTAGAGTCTTATCAAAAAAGTTCACAGAGGGGCACTTCCCATAACATTTGTGCGTGGTCCTAATAATCCTATACTAAATTAATTTGATTTTCCACTTAGCCAATAATTGGGGTTTATTTACTTTTTTGACCTTCCCTATTTTATTTCATTCGTTTGTAGATAACGCGTTTGCCAGGATACGAGTTAGCTTCGGGCATAAGCCGAGTGGAGGATACGTCTACCGTTTACAAAAATTACAAAATATGTGGCGGGGGCAGTGCGCGCGCCTGTGCTAAAATTTGCGTAGTTTTAAATACGACATTGTCTTGTCTCACGCATCGAATACCTCTCTGAGACGCTACTCTGCTAACACCACTTGCGTTCAGTTTCAATATTGCACTGGCTATTAGGCGACGCGTTATACAAATGGAGCTTATCATTTTAAAAATGTAAAAAGACACGTAATGGGCGACTTTAGTAATAATCCCCCTAATATTTGCAATCCAGAATAAAGAGACTGACATGGAAAATAAGTATTGGTATTGGTATTGGAGTTCTAAATAATATAGAAAAATTCACCATCTATCCGAGTCCCGCTAGTAAGTCAAAAGGTCATGTAAACGGTTTTTATTTCTAGAAAACGATTAACTCTTAGACAAAGTTGTTATTAATGTAATTAGTATAACTAATTTGTATCATTAACAATTCTCTTCAAATTTTCCATAAGACTACTCACGAGATATAGCGCTTCAAACAAACATTGTAACAAGTGTTACTATGTACACTCTCTTCCGCACAACCTATGAGATCCAGCACTAATACGGAGCATCATTTACTAGTACGTAATAAAAAAATCCGATTTTTTCTACTACGTATATCCCAAGTTAATCCCCAGATAAAATAGGCCTAATCCACTATGTTAAATTGGACGATGTTAAACTATGAATAATATTGATAGTGTTTTAGTAAACAAAAAATTAATTTAAACAATTGAATGTCGGGTGAATTAGTGTCCTCATCTTTTGAATCACAATCTTCTGTCTCCATAGTCTGCATCTGGAAATATGATTTGTATCAATGCTGTTCTCTTTGTCATCAATGTCGGATGTAACGGAATTTAAATACAATTGGGTGTTCCTAAAAGGTATATCATTTTACCAGCGTGTTCCTGGATCAAAATTATGTCGAGATAACACAATAATTTACCTATACAGTATGTGTAAAGCCGATATCGGCCAGTTGTGAAAAAGGACAAATTCAACATTTCTCATTCTAACGACTAGCGTGGCGTGGTGAGAAGGACGGTCTTATTACCCCACTACCTTCGATTTGTATGCGGCTGCTTCTTATCTGTCGTCTCACTTCTGTTCGTCCTTTTTCATAACTGGCCGATGTTGGTTTAACACAAATGGTATATGTACAAATATGCATCCATGCGGAGCTACTTATTTTGAAAGCCAACTAGTTTTCTTTTTTTAACTGCTAATAACTTTTTCTGTAAAAGTGATATCTGCCGTCCATAAATTAATCGGAGATTAGCCTTTGCTTTTCATAGCCACGTCTTATTAAAATAATGCCAGACATATTTTAACGAAATTTTCACGAAAACAGTTAACTTTTCGAATTTTGAACAAGAACGAGATTCTTTTTATTTTCCAATTATCTTCAATATGGTGTAACCAGATTTAAGACATTTTGTTTGACCTAAGGATTATGGTCCAAAAACAAATCAAGTTTCAGGTTAAGTATAGTTTAATTTTAAGTGAGGAATATACACCGTGTCCCATTTTAATCTTTCCAGCTCAATATTTCGTCGGGGAAGCCCCAAGTCGAAAAATGATCTTTACAAAAGTTATAGGGTTTGAAGGGTGCCATCGTTTGGTGACCTCAAATTTGACCTTGACGATGTCCTTCAAGGTTATTTGAAGGTCAAATAGATTAGGATTCCCTATTTTTGACAAGGGATTCAGAAAGAGCACAAAATTTTACGTAGGAAAATGCTCGTGGTATTTTTTATGACCTTTAGAGGTCATTTCAAAGTCAACATCGAAATAACCCGAAATTTAAAGGTAAAAACTCATAGAAATCGTTGGTTTCATAAGAAAACATTAAATGATGACTTTTAGTTTGAATTGACTTTGACCTTGAAAGTCAATGTCAAACCAAATTGAAACCAGGCAGGCTGAAGGTCTGTGTTTCCAACTCTCATCTCCAAAACTGCAAACTTTTAAATAAAAAAGAAAAAGAGAGAAAGACCGACTGCCGCGTTTCTCTCCTTTTTTAGTTTTATTAGTTATTATAAAAAAGAAAAAAGAGAGACAGACTGACTGCTGTTTACAGACATCAATAGCAACGGTAAGTCAAAATTGTTGTGTTTTTTTTGACCGAACGATGTTTTGCATGTACTTCCCAAGCAGCACGTCAATATTGATCCAATATTGGTCCAATATAGAAGATATATAGGGCCAAACTAGTTTCCACATATTGGGCCAATAAAAAATGTGGACTTTTTGGAATATAGGCCCAATATATTTTTCTAATATTGGGCTTATGAAGTTATATAGGCTACATATTATATTGTCCAAAAATATTGGACCAACAAGTTATAAATATATTGCCCCAACTAAAAATACAACGTTAGGCCAACATTGACACTCTTTATTATACCAGTATTTGAAATTCAAATATCTTCTGGTTACACTAATATCCAAGATATCACTGGGTTAAAACTATAAGGTTCTGCGTTATAATATGTAGCATAGAACCCAATAAATTTAACCCAGCAATATCTTAACAAAATAATTGAAAAGAAAGATGCCACCTGCTTTTTAATATTAAGAAAAGTAAAAATTTAAGAACAGATTTTTCTTTTTTTGAAAAAATGTGTTACTTACTTTAGTTAATAGTGGATCTATTAACTTTCATCATAATTTTGATATTACTGTAGAATAAAAAATAAAACAAAATATATAAGGTTCACCAAACTATATTAAAACTTTCTAACTAATTTTACAAAATACTATGCATACATTTCGCATTATGGTTACATTATGCATAGATGCATACATTATTCATCTTGGTTTGGGTTTTCAGCTAAAAATAAATAAATAAATGAGTATTATGTCGGTGACACACATATGTAATTACATGACCATATACATATACAGACATATAACCAAGAAAGGATTGTTTGCATTTGTCATACATTCATACATTCATTAAAAAAATGCTATTGGCAACAGCGCTTTAATTATTTAGAAACGAATAAAAAATTGTATACAAAATTTGTATTGCATTATTTTTTCCAACACCCCTTGAGGTTTTGCCACTCCGGTTGTAAAATAGTTCTTCGCTGTAAAAATTTGTTTAATATGTATTGTAGTATGCCAGAAACGTCAAATTAAACTAAAACTACTTGGCAGTTTTTAAAAAGCTATGAACTAGATCTCTTCCAGTTGTGTAGTAGATTTGTAAAACAATGCTTGACCGCGTTTATAGGAATTTTATGAGTGAAATGTTTTGCGTCCCCTTGGTTATATGTCTATGCCTATAACATTTCGATAGTTACAAACCAACCTCTAAGTTGTCTTCCACCGTCCCGGTCTCCAGCTGTTGCCAAAGAAACACCAATACAACGTGTAATCTCCAAGTCGGTGGCATCTAAAAAGTTCACTTTAACAGCTTCTAAAAACAGACAGGGAATTTATTAATATGGCAGTCCAATAGGAAATTAATAATATCAGTTTTGACTAAATTACTAACAACATGTACTATAAGCTAACATACCTAAGACCGCTTTATATACCGATAGCTTGGAAAAATCTTTTTTTTGCTTTTTTCCTTTTGCTGAGTATTGTAAGCTCAGATCCTTGTTCATTAGTTTTTTCATTATAAAATGTACATTCTTTTTTTACGGTATCTCCACCTACGTGTGAAAGGATGTTTACCTACAATGAGAAAATATGTAAAAACTAAGAGACGGCGAACAACAAAGTAATATACCAAATCTTCTAGGTCAGTAGCATTTTCAATTTTGTTTTCTAATTCTAGCAATTGCTGTGGAGTTGTCAGCGGCAATTTAAAATCAGAGGTTGACTTGAACGACTTAGATTTGTTTTCTAACATATCAAGCTTTATTTTGATATCACTTATATTATTTTTCATATCTGTAATATCATATTTGATGCCTGCTAATGCTTTAGTAATCTTTTTTTATATCTCTACTTATATTATGATCAGCAAGACCTGAAATGGTTACACCAAGATATAAATGACTAACCATGTACAATTTACGAAGCATTGAAAATATTACCTTCATTAGTACTGTCTGAAGTTGTTGTCTTCGTAGAGCCATTTATTAAAGATTTACTACTTTTCGGTGTCTTGGTAAAACTGTAAATTATGTTTCTTTGCGAAGATGAATACCCTAAAAAACAAAAGTATATATATAACTTCTTTTGAATTATAATACGATCTTGATTTATTTACCTTTAAATCCTGATGGAGTATTGACTCGGTTTGTGGAATAGTTATAATTCCTTCCTGTTTTGCTCTTTAATTTATGTCCTACTGACTCAACATTATCATCAGATACTTCATCTTCCTCATCGTCCACAGTATTATTATTGTCTTCGTCCTCTATTGCCAGTCCCTCAACATCAGTCTCATCTGCTGATAAATTGGATGTGTATTCCGCCTTCTCTGCCAAATTTTGAGCATGTTTCAGGGTAAATACAGTAGCCTTGCAAATACCATCCCATTCTTCATATTCAATATTTAGACTTGGTTCTGAACAATTGTCCCTTAACTTTTTGATTTGAGTTTCAGACAATTTCTTGGGCCATAAGTAAACATCTTTTTTCGTATCAACTGCCCAAGAAGTAGGTACATATTCAGAAGTATTGTCTCTTAAGAAAAAAACTATATCCCAGCTTGTCATAATGTCTGAAAGATACAATTGTAGACTATATGTAAATTACACACTGTAACTAAAACACATACATTTTAATTTAAAATTTTAATATACTAATTATTATTCATATTACAAATGACAATATAATTCCATACATTTATTTAATAGTTTACATGTAACAATCCCACGGCACCCATAATGTTAGAGTCGGCAAGAGGAAAAACCATGCACTTTGTAATGATGTCGTTAAGTGTAGCAGAGAATTGAAAATTGCTCAAATTCTTAACCTGGTACATATATATATCTGAGGATATCATCGTGGAATGAGTAAAAATTTTTTCAGTGTACTGAAATACTGAGCCGTAAAGTAGAATGTTGTTTTTGTCTTCTTTGGCAATTTTGTTTACTGACATAATTCTTTTGCTGGAGAGTAAAATATATGATTCTTTCTTAGGCTTAGTTGCAATATACATGTTTTTATAGTTGACTGCTTTAATAATATTACCACCTTTTTCATAAACAATGGAGAATTCTCTACTGTTATAACTTTTAAACAATTTTGTACTGTTATGTTTTTCTGCAAGTCGTTTGCACACTTGTGCAAGTGGTTTGTTAGGTCTACGGATCATTTTTTTTAAATGGCCTAAGTAATTTTCAAACATAAAACAATTTACATCCTCTGGATTCTCATTTCGTTTAATAGCATCCTGAACTAAGTGACTAATACTGTGGGTATTAAATATAGGTTCCATATCTTGGTCATATACACTACAAATTTCTTTGCAGAATGTGTTAATTGAAGTTACCGCTAGATCACTTAAGGTAGTAGAAAAATCTCTGGAACATACAATTCTCATTGCACATACAAAATTGAGAAAGTGTTTGTATTTTCTCGGTGACAAAATTCCTTTCAATACATATACTCCTATATATAATAAAACAAAGCGGAATTCTGTTGCCTTCCAACGATCTAGATCTGAAAATGGTCTCGGACGTCTACCAAATTCTCTAGGTGTATGTGATGCAATATGTATCATTTGGACAGAAGCTTCTCGTCGAAAAGCTGGTGAAATTCTGAACTGTGAATCCGATTTAAACCAAAAATTTAACAGACGTCGCATTACACCTAAACATGCCATATGCATGTAATCTAGCGGGAAGCCAAACACCATATCAAAATTTTTTAACGTGGTTAAAGGAGTTGTGCCTACATGGTGACCAGCATGTGTTTTGTTCATAAATGTTAGATGTGATCTCTTTTCATCATTCTCTGAAATTTTGTAAATGAAGCGACCGTTAATTTTTACCCCTTTGGCATTACACCTTTCGCAAGCATAATAACCATTATGACTTTTAATGCCTTTCAAAAAGGCCCTTGCTGGTGCGTCACATACGAAATATTTAAGTGCAAATGTGTATATTTGAAAACTGGGACCTGTAATGCCAGTTACTGAAAGATGTTCAATTTCTGCTATAAAGTCGTTAAGAAAGCTTTCTAAGGATTTCGGTTTACTATCGCCCATATAAATTGCAACCACAAAAGGTGGCGAGTTTAAATTTGGTGCATGCACAGCAGCAAGAATGGGCCAAAAATCTATGTTGGTACTTTTATGTATTTTCAACCCATCAATGTTACATTTTATCTCAATTGAAGTAATATTTCGTTCCTCAAGTATAGTGTTCAAATTTCCAGCAAATAATTGTTGTTCTAAATTTTGCTGTATACCAAAATAAATATATTCCCCATTGGTACCATTTTGTGATTGCATAGGAGCGATACTTAATGAACGTTCAGTTCCCAAAAGTGTTCGGCTATCTAAAGGTAAATCAGGATGGTGCGGTTTCAAAATTCTAAGCAAACTGTTTAATTGGTTATGATTTACATTTCCAGTGACTGCCCAGCATTTTAGAGCATTTTTTATTGAAAGCGAAACAGATTCTACAGCAGTAGACCCATTTTCTTCCACACAATTGTGATTTAGATTATGTAACATATGCGATTTACAATTATAATCTTGTTCTAAAGTTTCAATACTGCTTGTTTCAGAATTTTCAGAATTAAAACTAAGGGCACTATCACTAAATCCACCATCAATATGTAGTAGATTAATGTCGGTGTCAACACCAGTGTGATTTGATAAATGTAAACTGCAATCAACACTCTGACTATCTGATTCTTCATCTTGATTCTCAAGAAATCTTTTAACATACATATACTTTCTGGACTTTTTTGACATATTTCCTAAAATTGAAAAATCCGGTTTATTTAAATGACTACATACAGCCATGCACCACTAAGCGAAGGTCCGTGAAGTTGGCGCCGAAAAATAAGGTGCAGGGAGGGAAAGTGGCTAGTTCATTTGACCATCGTTAGACCACCTTTTGTTTTCTAGTTTCGGGGCTAACTTCATGCAGCGAAACGATTTTCTAGAAAATACTTCATCCAGGATGTTTGTATCTTTAAAATTAAAGAGTTTTAAGCGGTTGTTGACATTCCGAGTCGTTAGACCAACCCTAAAAACTTTTTTCCACTCCTTAGTTTCCAATATCAACCGCGCAATTATATATATATATATATGTTCAAAAATCACATTTTCACTGTGGCTAAATGAATTTTAACGATTATGGAATTTTTTATTCCCTTGATTTTGTTAGACCACCCTTAAAAAAAGAGTTACTGCAAAAAAAACATTTTTTTTAAAAAAAATCAATCGGGGCTAACATCACACTTTGCTGAAATTTAAGGCTTAATAAAGGGTTGGTCTAACGATTTGGAATGTCAACAACCATTTAAAACTCACTTTTTTCATTTAAAATCTAAGAAGCGTAAACATCCTGGATGAAATATTTTCTATAAAAATGTTCTAGTCCTAACTTAGTCTTACCTTAAATGTGTTTTCAAAACTTTAAATATATATGTAAACTCGTATAACGGTCCAAGAAAACCTTTCAACTTCCCTATTCCCCTAGGAACTGCCTATAGAACCATCCTAGAAAAGGTATTAAGACAAAGAAATTAAGGAAATAGGACTAATGCTGGGTTCATGAAGCCAACAAAACTAAGAATTAAAAATTAACAATTAAAATTAAAATTACACTAAAATTTATGTACCTAGTTCATGGAAATAAAATTAACAATTAAGAATTATGCGTAAAATGATATGCTGTGTGCCAGTTTATTTTTAAATAATGTGTTTTTATTGTAAAAATATGGACTTCCGCACTTCTTCCACAAAAAAAATATAATTTTATAGTAATATTTTTACTTTACACATATGTAATAAAATAACAGCGAAAAAATATAACCTCAAAATTTATACCAAACGCCTGCGCAGACCACATGGCAAAAATTAAGAATTAACAACTAAACTAAAAAGATAAAAGTTGGGCAACTTTGTAATTGCTTAATTTTTAATTTTAATTTAGTGTAGATTCCATGAACGCTTACATGGGTTTGTGGATAGTCATGTTTATATGTAATTATTAATTGTTAGTTCTTAATTTAGTTTAGTTGGCTCCATGAACCCAGCATAAGACTAATACTAAAGACTAAGAGGACTAATAGGACATTTTTTATGAAACAAGCATTACTAGGTACTTTTACTTTAATAACCAATCGAGTACCATTATTTGTTAAAATTATAAATAAAAAGAAAAATTAAGGTTAAATGATGCTGCATAAACCAACCACCTTGTTATGACCCTCTAATCTTGACAACATTCATTTAAGTATATACTTAAGGGTTGATTTATGAAGACATGATTTACCATAATAAAATCTATTGAACTACAAACGATAAATGTGCATTAAATCAACCCTAATCAACAAAACGTCGACTATAAGATTAAAATTATACTTATTACATAAATACTCACTCAACAACTTTATTTTTCACTTCACACTTCACTTTTTATGCACCAGTACCACTTATAACGGCCGGCGTCACCTACTTTAATAACCAAATGTCCAAATACCAAATGTTGCTTTTCAAGTTTTCACGTTATAGGTTATAGGGATGCCGGCTAGCCGGCTCGTTGCTCACAATGCTCACGTGATCCAGCTGCTGACGCCGCGTTGCCAGATTGCAATTTCAGATTTTAAAAATTTCAAGTCATTATTTGACTATTTTATTTGATTTTGACAAAAAGTGATATTCATTAGGGTTTTAGTGATCGTAAAAATATTAACGCGTTCATTTAAAATAGTCTACAACAATAAAATTTGGTGCTTCTCAAAACTTAAACTGCTTAAACCAACGTATAACTAAAATGTTTTACGTATGAGTTGGCAACAACTACAGACAACAATCAGCGATTCCACAGAACACGTGATTAACGCCATGTTAAATCGAATGAAAGGAAGAAGTGGTCTTAGGACTTCTCATATTCTCGTCTCTTTTTAATTCTGTGGTTCACCGAACTGCCGGAGATAGGCGCCACTAATCATTGTAGCGCCTTTATTTGAATATTTTCAGAAGTAATTGCATCAAAATTGCCGACAATTTTGTACGACAGTCTAGGAATTATTGACAATTTCTAGGAATAAAAAAAGTACTACTTTGCTGACATGTTACAATATTTTTTCCACAACTGTCAAAAAAGCCAAAAGCTTTTTTTTAAGCAAAAGTGTTTTAAGAGTTGGAAAAAATAACCTTTTTTTACACTTTGCGTAAAAACGATAACAGTATATTTTGTAAAGAATAATATACTCATTCTGACACACATTATACACAAAAAGTCATTTTTTCACGTTTTTTTGACATTTGTAGAAAAAGAATAGGTGTACATTACTTACATAGATAATTTTATAAATATTATTCTAACTGTATTATTGTAATAGAGATGCATTCTCAGATTGGCCCGATATTTGTTAGAAATATTGGCCCTATAGTGAATAAACAGTATTGGAGATATATGCAAATGCCAATATTAACATGCAAAATAAATACTGTATGGGGCCAATGTTGTAATAAAATATTGTAAATACCAATAATGGGCCAACATTGATAATTACAATAATGGCTAAACAAAGGTCAACCAATATTGGCGTAATATATGTCACCAACATTACATTTATAGAACAAAAAACAATGTTGCACCAATATTGGTACAATATTGATTTATCAACTGCAATGAATCGATATTGAGCCAATATAGAAACAATGATCAGCCAATATATTGTGCTACTTGGGTTGGAGGTCGAGCTGGTTCATGGAATCTGTTTGCAACTATTGTAAACAAAGTATGCGCAAACAAACGCAAGAGCATATTCTTACGTAAAATTGTGTGCTCTTTCGGAATCCGTTGTCAAAAATAGGGGTTCCCATTTAAAAAATCGATTTGACCTTCAAATAACCTTGAATGACATCGTCAAGGTCAAATTTGAGGTCATCAAACGATGGCCTCCTTCAAACCCTACAACTTTTGTAAAGGTCATTTTTCGATTTGGGGCTTCCCCGACGAAATATTGAGCTGGAAAGATTAAGAGTGATTATGCCAAAGAAACGTTTTTCTCTATCCATGACGGAAATATCTTATTAAAATAAATTAAAAATGTAAACTTTGAAGGGCTGTAATTCCGCAGGGATGCGTATTTTTATATAGATAAATTGTGTTAGATGTGATGCGGTTGTGAAAAGGTACCAGATGTCGGAAAAGTGAAGTTTGCGCTACAGCCCAAAACGCAGTTTCAAGTCGAAAAATGTATCGCCCATACTAGCGATACAATAGATATATATCGATATAAATATATCGCACACTGCAGGATCTGTAGGTACATATTCGCAGGACATCATACCAAAATTTCAGCCGGATTGGAGCAATAGAAGACGAGATATCAATTTTTTTCTCAAAATTACGATTTTACATATTGTAACTTTACCTGCTCCAGTTCGAGCTATATTAACGCTAGAGGCTTCATTTGTTTTTAAATGAAGCGAAATTTATGCTCTATCGAAATCTGACCCCCACCCGTAAACAGTTTTTCCGACATCTGGTACCTTTTCACACACCGCATCACAAATATACATTATTCTGATTCACGAACATGCTGTTAAATAAATGAACACCATTTAGGAACACCCTATTGAACTGCAGCCTTTACTGCATTGACAAAAACGGGACTCAGCAGTATCCCAGATGCAGTTTGCACCAAAATTGTTATTGGCTCCAAAAAAATTTTTTTAATATCCAACCCCAGTCTTCAGGATGTCGAATATGTCCAAGCCATATATGTATACATTTGGTAATATGTACATTTTGTAATTGTACATTTTTTGGCGCTCTATAGTCTTCCAGAAGACATCATAGATATTGTGAGCTACGTTGTCAGCAATCACACAGAACGTTGTTAGCTGTTGACTTCAGCGCAGTGTTAAAAAAATCTATAGGCACCTTGTTTGTAGAGAACAGTCTAAGCTGCGAATTAGTACCTACTGAATGTTTTTTTTTTCAAAAAAGTTAATCGCTTTCGAGATATTCACGAAAAACCGTTTTCGTGACCTTTTAACCTCGTTTAACTGACATTGCGGCACTGGGAACGATGGGGAACTCTCTCATATTATTTAGAACCCCAATACCGCAATATTAATCAGGGTACCACAAATTTAGTGCGTAACATTTTTTTTCAAATTTTGAGTTTTGGCCTTTATTTTCTGGATGATGATATGGGTGCAATGTTCCGTTATGAAGATACGATAATTTCAAACGTCACCAGGCGGTCAATGTTTTTTTTTTCAGTCGTTTTTCAACGTTCATTTTTTTTCTAGAACTGCCGACGATGTTGAAGTGGTTAATACCGACAGTGGTACTGATAGGCGCCCTTCTCATAATCGACCAGGCGGAGACGTGCAATGAGGCAGTGTGCGGGAGTGTCGTGAGCAAGTGCCTTTTAACGAAATCGTGCAATTGTGATTTGAAAAATTGCACCTGCTGCAAGGATTGCTTCAACTGCCTAAGTTACTTATACAGCGAGTGTTGCTCGTGTGTGGGTGAGTTACTAATTTCGTTTAATCAACGTACATCCTGTTTCACGCGTGCTAAAAGTATGTCGAAGATCTTGTATTAATTATTGTAAGCATTACACTTGTGCATGCATGTGTGTCGTAATTACCACTCAACAAGTTCGCTTTGTGGTGACACGTCAAGTCAATATATTTTTAAAACATTAGTTTGTATTGGGATATGAAAATTAACTGCTTTTACTTAGTAAGTAAGTGCAAGTATTATTGAAAGCAACTAAGTGCAAGTATTATTGAAAGTAGGAGTTTTAGCATTATATTGGAGGGTCTGTAAAATTTGACTTTATCCACCTGATTTTAAATCTGAGTAAATTTTAACACAAATGCTGATTTATTCAAATCTTAAATGGTAAAAGCAATATTGTTTCTTTAACTTTTATTAATATTAATTGTTCAACTTGAAGAATTGTAAATATTTACACATTCTTTTTTTTTATAAATTTCTGCATTCGAATTTGTCGCCTGCGCTGTTAAAAGAATCGTGTGAGATTTTACTTTTTTTGGAGTTTTCTATCTTTCTGCGACCGTTGACGACTTCCATATTTTATAATAGTCGAAAAGTTTGCTCCAAAATCTGCAAATAAAATAGCTGAAAAGCTACAAAAATCGTGACCAGTAAACAATTTGAAAAAATTCTTACATCTCTGTGACAATACATACCCATCATTGTGACCCATACCATAAGGTACATCCTTGACTTATTCGGGTACATACTCGTATTTCTCATCTCTTGTTTATTGAAAAAAAAACGTTCAGTTTAGTGTCACAACCTTGAATAAATTTAGTTCTAAATTCACTTTCTTGCTCTAAAATTGCCAAAAGCTTGTAATGTTTGCTTATACACACTTTCGAAAAGTAACGAAAAAATTTATTATGTCTGAAATTGAGTTTTTCGAAAAAATCCTCTGACACGTCGATTTGTTTTAAAAAAAGACACTTTTTACATATGACCCATATTTGTGACGTCATCGTTGTTCGAAATATGACGTCATCGACAATTTTTTTAAACGGCAACTCCCAATTTCGACCACGCCATTTGAAAGAGATTTTGTAGAAGGAATGTAAAAGATTCTACTTACACATCGTCAAAAATTATGGTTGCCTGACAGTAGCCTAATCGACCGAGATTTTTTTTTATTGCTGTCAGATAAAAACTTGAAATCGTACTTTGGTAAATAGTTTTTTTGAGTTATTTTTTTAGTTCTTATCTTTTGTTTGGTAAAAGCAGTGTGTTTGAAGTGTTTATTGAGTAGTGACTTTTGTCATTTTATAAAAAAATGGTTAAATTAACTGAACGAGAACGAATTAAAATTATTTGCATGATCGGATTTGGAGACAGGATGCGCACCCTAAAAGAAGTAGTTGAATTGTTCAATGAAACTCATCGGCATCCCATTAGCCAAAGCATGGTAAGCAATATTGAGTCTAAATGCCGTAACTTTGGGCATGTTCGTGATCTTCCTAAATCTGGTCGACCTTCAAAATCAGAAGATCAACTTAATGTTTTGTTGGCAATACAGGAAAATCACCACTCAACACTTAACCAATTGGCTTCTGATTTCAATATGGCAGCGTCCACAGTTCACAAAATTATGAAAAACCCAAAGTATCATCCTTATAAGGTATGCCTTGTTCATGAGCTATCTGAAGACGACTTTGATCGGCGAAATCAATTCTGCGAGCAAATGCAAGAGCTATGCACTAATGATAATAATTTCGTAAAAAACGTAATTTTTTTCTGACGAGGCTACGTTTATTTTGAACGGTCATGTCAATAGGCAAAACTGCCGTTATTGGGCTA
The DNA here is from genome assembly GCA_029963805.1 of Aromia moschata. Classification (NCBI taxonomy): domain Eukaryota; kingdom Metazoa; phylum Arthropoda; class Insecta; order Coleoptera; family Cerambycidae; genus Aromia; species Aromia moschata. Next base: position 1,458,056 of record JAPWTK010000034.1, on the reverse strand, counting down.
CCGATAATCCCCGATAGATAGATGGAGTATCACACTCAACGTCCTAAGAAAGTGAATGTGTGGTGCGGCATAGGCGACGGAAGAATTCTGGGTCCCTATCTGTTTGACGTGAACCTTACTGGTGCAAGCTATTTGGATTTTCTTCGAGACGACCTTATTCCTGAACTAATAACTTTATATATTACGTTCCTCTATATTTTATATAGAGGAACGTAATCGTCCGAGAAATGACATTTTCTTTCAACAAGATGGTGCATCTCCCCATTGTAATGTCTCCCCATAAGCACCTGTCCGTGCTTATTTAGATGAGGTGTTCCCGAATCGTTGGATAGGGAGAAAGGGGCCGATTGAGTAGCCAGCCAGATCGCCAGATTTGACACCCCTAGATGACTTCTTGTGGGGATACTTAAACAGCAAAGTATACGTTACTAGAACGGAGAATTTAAAAGATTTAAAAGCAAGAATTCGTCATGAAATACATCGTATACTTTCTGAAGTTATTGACAATGTTCAAAAAGAATTTATAAATCGTCTTGGCTACTGTCAGGTAGCCAACAGTGCACAATTTGAACATTTAACTTAGTTGATTTTTCACATAATCATTATCATTAAATTTAGTATTTTGAAATATGTATAAAATCGTTTTTCTTCAATTTTTTTAAACTATTTACTTTGGTATTACTATGGTATTTAATCATACCATAATTTTTGACGGTGTGCAAGTAGAATGACACGCTCTTTCAAATGGCGTGGTCGTTGGGGGGTTGCCATTTAAAAAAATTGTCGATGACGTCATGTCGAACAACGATGACGTCACAAATATGGGTCTATGTCAAAAAGTGTCTTTGTTTAAAACAAAATCGACGTGTCAAAAACTCAATTTCAGAAATAATGAATTTATCCGTTACTTTTCGAAAGCACTATATATAAGTTATCACTGAGACTATATTACCAAAAGAATTTCCATAATTCTGTTCGCAGACACAGTTTGTGATAGTTTCTAATAACCAGAAGTTTTCGTCTACTTCAGTTCTGCAGCAAATAAAACGAGTTATAGTCAAATGCAACTGGTACAATATTTCTGACGATTGGAAACTGTCAGAAATGTGTTTGCGAACAGAGTTCACCTTCCATCGATATATGTATATCTATTCTTCATAAATACATCTATTCTTTTGTTTGCGTCCATATTCTTTTTATCAAATATTCCATGTTACTATTCCCTTGATTTTTAGGTAGCAAATCAAATGTCCTTTTTTTCCCCGTTTTCAAATATCCTTTCAACTTTAGAATAAACCCAATATATTTTTATATAAAGTAGTTACAAAACAATACACTACTATACACAAAAAATGCCCCTCTTTCCGAATCTGTTGAAAAAAATTTCATGTCACATTATTGTATTGCCATTTAAGAAAATATTCGATGATGTCGATCGAAAACAAAATGTGATTTGTGGGATATTTATTGAAAAAAAAACGACGTTTTCCACGAAACACCGAACTACTAGACTTTTCTCGACGCGCGTTTCGCCAACTAGGTTGGCATCTTCAGGAGAAGATTAAAACTAAACTGTTTTAGTTTAATGTTAGTATGTTTCAGTTTAATTTTAATCTTCTCCTGAAGATGCCAACCTAGTTGGCGAAACACGCGTCGAGAAAAGTATAGTAGTTCGGTGTTTCGTGGAAAACGTCCAGTTTTTTGTTTCTACGCCGAAGGTTCCAGTACCCACTCCAGGACATTTATTGAAATAATTATCTTTCTGAAGAACAAAATTAACATGTCCGAGCATTTTCCTTCTTCCTCCCGAACATTACTACCTCACTGTGTTTAAAGTATAATATTTTGTTTTATTTTCTAGATATGTGCCCAAAACCCAATGACACTGGTAGCGTCCTGAGCAAAAAAGTCTCATGTAGAAGTGTTTTCGGAAGGGGTTCCCGGCCTATTTAACATATTGACGCAATATCCTGATTCAGACAATAGATGGAACAGCATCATATTCCCAGTTGACATCGATATCAGCCAGTTTGAACCGAAAAAGGACTATATTAAATTACAAATGCGTAAGTTCTCAATAATTTTATTATTATAGTTTTATTATTATTATTATACACAGTACGCCAAACTTTCTTATGTCTTACGAGCAGTATATTAATGGACGTCTTAAGGTAAATTAAGTTAAATTAATTCATTCACCAACAAACATATCGCATCAGAAAGAAAGAATTTTACATCAACATCGTAAAGAAATTTGTTGTTGAAAAATCTGGATTTAACTCATTATTGTTACAATTAAACTAAAAATAAAACAACGAACTCACTCACTTAGTTTTACAATGTGAATACCTTAACCGTCCATACTAAACAGAGAAATTTATCATCTGCTGGGAATATTGGCAAAACTTATCGTGTAACAGAGCAGACAACACTAATGTTTCACAAGTTGCTCACAGCCTCAACACAAGCATTTTGCAAACAGACTTCATGGTGCTCGCGAACAGCATGCAAACTGGTAGATACGCACCATTAGGCACCACATATCTAGTTTAGTTTTTAGAATGCAGTACATATTTGGCGGGCAAATTAAAGGGATTACATAATTACATGATTATATATGAAGAAGTTGGTAAAATACCAGTAAATATCATTTATTATTTAAAGTATATTATTTATTTTCAACTTTTAAGAATGCAGTGTGCATTCTTTATGATGAAATATTTAAAGTATGCTTATAAAATTATACATGCATAAAGAAGTATGTGTGTATTTAAAATAAAGATGACTACAATACATAAACATAATGTCATGACTGGAATAAACTGAAAGAAATTGTTTTAATTTTTGGACGTAAGCATGCAAGCATCATAAAATCAAATATGTAGACAGTTTCCAGAAATTGATCTATTTTAAGACTTATGTTGTTATGTTTTTACTTACGATTAAGTAAAACAAAAAGCGCCTAAAGCAGCTTTGTTCAATCAAAGTTAAAACATACGCGTTTCAGTCAACATTATTGGACCGTTTAGGCAATAAAACTTTTAAATTTAAAATTTAATAAAAAAAATTATCGGCTTATATACTTATAGTGCCAATAGTGATGTGGATGTAAAATAAGACGAATAAAGCCGTTATAATACAATCAAATAATTTTTTTACCTTCATTTATTTTTCATTTTGTGCCCATTGCGCGCTAATCTTTGAGCCATCGAACCGTATGTGTATTCCTCAAGACTTACTTTGTTTTCGAAAATCTACAAAATATTTACATATGAACAATATGAATAGAGGCTTAGGATATACTTCCGTTTACGACTTTTCTCCAAATCGCTTGAAACTTGGTATATGGGGGTTTTTCGGTGTGCTGAGCACGAATCTGCGTATGAAAATACCCGCAAGTGCCCGAAAGTGTCCGTAAGTGCCTCGAAATGCCCACAAGTAAGGTTGAAATGCGCACGATTACCATTTCTGTGCCGCAAAATAATTCGATAGTAAGTATATTCGTGTAGAACAGGCCAAAATAAACACTTTTTATACTTGTAAAGAAGTCGATATCTCGCTTGGTTTTCAAGATATCGAGGGTGGAAGTTTTAAATTGTAATATTGATGTATACCAGTTATGTGGCATTTGAAATAGTTTATTTGAAAACTATTTTTTTTCAATGAACTATTAAGTTCTTTTGTTGTTATGGGGGAAGGCGTAAACTAATGTAATAATTGTTGTTTTGAATTTATTTTGAGATTCAATAACTCAAAAACTAAGCGAGATATCAAACACTTTCATTTAGCGTCACTTACGGACACTTGCGGGCACTTGCAGATATTTCTATAGATTCGTACTCAGCACACCAAAAAAACCCCATATACCAAGTTTCAAGCGATTTGGAGATGATAAGTTGTAAACAGAAGTTCAGCCGAGGCTTATAAGTTTGAGATAAACCCTACTCACCTCACTTAATTAAAATATAAAATTTAAAAAAAAAATCGCAATAAATATTGACATAAATAAAATGTGTTAAGTAAAACGTAAATTGTATAGTACAATATGTCATCAAACAAGACATTAATAATAATAATAATAATAATAATAATACTCACCCTATAATTACTCCGAAGAGTAACCCCAGAGGTCCTCTCAGGGATCTGTGCGGGGGAAGGGGTGGCTATTATTATTATTATTTGCCATGGCGCACTGGGAGCGACTTAAGATTATTTCTTGACCTTTAAACCTCTTGCAGCTCCTCCAGACCCACATCTTATTTAAATATTCTCCAAACCCATATCTTCTGCACATCTTGTTGGCAAATGGGTCAATAAATGCACCAACATTTTTAGTTTAGATAGAATAGTTAATACTACATTAGCCGTCTCAAGAAGAAATTAAGCAAAACACATTGGTGCAACGTATAATTTTGGAAATTAATTTTAATTTAGAGATTGGGCAGAATATTCCTACATATTTCTATCATTCGAATCCCAAGAATTGCAACAATATGCACTTCACAAGGTGTCTTCTAGTATCCTTGTATCAAACTATCCTCATTGATATTATGGCAGTTAAAAAATAAGTCATTTAGCTGTTATTTTCCCTTTCTTAGTGTATAAGCTTGTAAAAAGAAAATGCTAATGTTAATTGTTGTTGGTAACGCTTAGCTTCTATGAACCAGTTATATGTTTTATAAACCTATTTCTGAGACTTCAGTCTTCAAAAAACTCCCGATTTCTGGAACAGAAATGCCAAAAAAGCATTATTAGCATACTCCAAGATTCTGCTAGTCCCACGATTTCGCTGGTTACAACTCTTAGCGTAATAAGGTTGCTTTGTGCAACTCAACATTACCAGATAATTTCCCTAATATAGTAACTCAGGATTGGAAGGTTGTCGTGCTCTTCCTGTGATATCATTGCAGACTTGTGACCTATTGTATGAATGCTGATGCCAAGTGTAACAAAGTTGACTCTTTAGCACGTATTTACTGAGCCCATTTGGCAAAATGGGACCAAAAATCATTTCACAGTTGCACAAATTAGCTAGCACTTTCTGTGGTTAATGTTCCTTAATATGTTTTTAGAGGGTGCTGAACAAGAAGTGGTCCCCAAACCAAACGTTATAACAATCAATTGCACTGTAGCCTTCTGGTCACAGTGTATGAGCTGGTCAAAATGCAAAACTAGCTGCCTGTCTATGGGCTCCTCAAGTTACCGATGGTTCCATGATGGATGTTGTGAGTGCATTGGACAAAACTGCATTAACTTTGGTATCGATGAGAGCAGGTAATTTTTGTTTTGCTTAATTATAAAGAGCCATCCAAAAAAAAGTCATCACTGAAAGATAAACTTGTGAGGATAATGACATTTCAGAAAATGAACAATTAACTTACCAGACTATTAAATTTATATTGTTTTTATGCTAATAAAAAATAATTAAAAGAGCTGAAGGCTGCGTAGAGTTCTTACAACACTGCAATATTCCAAATCTATATAAGGGATATCAACCAAACCACAACTTCGTATTATTTCAACTTTTAAACTGACTGTTTATCCTAGATGTAGCGAGTGTCCTCTCAAAGATGAAGTACTGGAAGAGTTAACTGAAGATGACTTTGATTATGGAGAAGACGAAGACTACAGTGACAATGAAATGGATCCAAAAATGGATTAAAAATAAAACACAACTATGGTTATGATCTCCAGTTCCTTTAATTAAGGAATTTGGATTTGATCATGTCATTTAATCAATTAAATGATAAAAATCGATTCTTATTTTTTTTCTCACTAAAAAATAAGATATTTCATTTTTATTTTAATTCTACATTGTAGTAAATGACATCACAGCATTTTATATACCTATGAGTGTTGGTATTTTTAAGATGTACAAATTATTTTTGTATTTATTTTACGTAATGACATTAATTAATAAGTCCTTAACAACTGTACAGTATTAGATGGTAAATTATTGTATATTTGTATTATATTTAAAGGTGTAAAATTGTGATACTCTAAATAAAACACTTATACCAGGATATACCGGTTTTATTCGAGATATGCTTACATAGTATAAAACATTTAACCCTTTGTACCAGACAAACAGGGCATTATTACTCAAGGTGATCTACACAGCTGGAGTACAGACACGATACATTTAGTTATACACTACTGCGAGCTTTTCTTATATTTGAGTATACAAGTGGCAGTGTGGATTAACAGTTGAAAATTCTATTACTTCTGGTAGTATTGTACTATACCTGTGATTACATTTTCATAAACCCAATGATGTAAGTATTTATAAACGTTTCTTTTTTACCATCAAAATTAAAGACAACGAATCAATCGTCAAGCATTCTGTATTCCTGTACCAAATAAAAAATACAAAGTAACAGAACACATATTATACATAGTTATATTTAGTAATGGAGGTAAGAATAGACTGCTCATGTGATGAGTGGGGAAAAATAATAATTAGAACAAGACGGGCTGCTTAAACCAGAAGCCTATTAGTCCAGTAAAAAAGGCCGAAGACTTTTAAGAGGAAGTATGCTTTTTGATAACTGAAGGTAGGTGAATGGGTACTGAAAGATACCCCACTGAAATTTTTGTCCCCAACCCCCGAGAACCCTGAGAATATGGGGTTGAAAGTTTTTAAATCGCAATATCTGGAAAACCGTAAACCAGACTGAAAAATGTTTCAAACAAAAGTTGTTCGGAATGAAAAAATACACACGTATTTTTGAGCTCCACCTTTAAGGGGCGTAGCTCCATTAGGGTGCGTTTCTGACTCATAGTGTATACAATATTTTTGCATAATTTTTTTGTGCGGAATGAGCTATTCAATTTTCTGTATTTAAATTCGAACTACCCTGTACCTGTAGAATTTTTTATATATAGCATTAAGTAATTTGCGTGAACATTTATAATAAACAGGAAAGTAAATTTGGAGTTTCTTCTCTATCACTATTATCGATGCTGCATGTTTTTGCTCAACAGTGTGTACTTAGTAAAAATGTTTAGGTTTTTTTTATTTATTTTTTTAGAAAATTGATCGTTTTGTGGAACTAAAAACGTTAGAGCTTTCCACATGGTTTTATGTACGCTCCTGCTGATTCACATCATTCATGTAATCGAACATAAAGGAGCTGCAGTTATAATTTTAGAATTACTTTTTTTTCACCCTGTAGAAAGAATAATTTTTAACCACTCTTAAGGAATGTTTGAAAATGTTATAGGTGACCCCTCTGCACATATTGACGTGAATCTAAATCATGAAGACATTCATAATCATGCATGCATGGCGCTTATGAGCACGTTGAATAAAAAACGTCCCAGCAGTACACCGTTTAGTGAAAATTTGCCTGCGTATTTTATGAACTGATGTTGAATGTAAAATAAACATTTGATATTTACTGATCGTTGTAATAGGAGGAGCAGATCTGTTATTTTATTAATTTACACTGACATATACAGGGTGATTCATTAAGAATAAGTAATCTCTAAACTGGAAGATTTAGTTTTCTTTAGTTTAGGATATGTATGTACATCAAATGAAAGGTTTTGGTATCACACCCTGTATAAATATAATGGACTATGAAATGTATAAAGCGCGTAACAAAAATAGTTTTAGGCTGACGCAACCTGCATTTGAGAAATTATGGAGGAAATAATGTTGCCATTAAAGAATCGAAAATGCAATGTTTTAGAAAATGAAAAGGAGGCTATTCATCTTACGTTAATTGTTTACATTGGAAATAATTTTGAAATAATCTGGCTCACATTCGAATTCAAGGTTGCTGAGTGGATGGATTCTTAGAATCCAACCTAATTATTATTATTAATAATACTTTGTCGAATTTTGACAAAGTCCATTAAAGTCTTCTTAAAGTAGTTGGATTATTGTTTACAATATGGTATATACACAATTCTGCAGTTTCTAACAATTTAAATTAAATATTGACTTGTTTTCGGATTTTACATGAAAACATGGCTGAAAATTAATTTATGCGTTAGGGTAAACGAGGGATAGTTGCCCCACTTTTTCAAATGGGCGATTTACATACGGAAGATGAGCATTTAATAATCTGAAACTTTTGTGAAGATTGGTGTAATTATTAATGAAGACAATAATTAATATAATTTAATACTTTTTGTTTTATTTATTTATTTATAAACGAAATAAAAACACCTTATAAATGAGGATAGATGCCTACTGTGTGGGTTTTGATGCCTCAGTGATATTTTGACCTGTGGGATAGTTGCCCTGAGGAATTAATGAAAAAATACTTTGATTTTCTTAACTTAAATCAACGTTAGCTTCAGCTTGACAAACGCTAAGTTCTGGATGACGTACCATAAAAGACTTCCAATGACGTCCTGCTTTGCGAGTTTCTTTGTCAAAGTTATGTTCAATACCAAGTTTTTCAGTGAATTCAAACGCTGATCTTCGTATCATATCTCGTGAAATCCTGCTGCCTCTAATTTTTGAATGTGTGCGACGAGCCGTTTTTCATTATTGACGTCCAAAACCGGGCGTTTAATGCAGGAATTAATAATAGGTAAAAGTATCAGCTTAACAAGGCATTGAATATCTGATTTCTCGAGAACTAGACTGGCTGGTAGAGGCGGCTTCTCTTACGAATGCCCCATTGAACGAAGTTCAGGATTGACAATGCTGTGAGGAGTCTATTGCGAACAGTCCTCTTCTTTGCCTAGGGACGTTTTGGCATCTACAGTTCACCAAAATTTGTATTTGTATAAACTGCCGATTAGGACTATCAGACACCGACACTTGTGAAATCTCACATCCTGGTGGGCAATGTTACTTAAACGCCGATCTCACATCTACAAGATATTCATAATCTTCTCGGTATATGTTATCCACACGCCGGTATTCTGCTATCCATTGGTGTAGATTTCTGCCTGTTTGCGTAACTACATATGTATGTATGTATGTATGTATGTATGTATGTAAGTAATAGTCTCTTAGAGCATATCCCTGCCCCAAATGGTTTTCAAGAATACGACGGGCCAAATTCATCGCAACTGCATCTACATACATTCTCGGTACACTGCAGGTAGTCAAAGAAATCGCAAAGAAATCGCAAACCTGACTGAATATCACATGCAAGATAACCCGTTTAAAACGACAAGACCTTCAGGGTCAACCCACCAAAAATCATAACAACAAAACTGTGTTTTATTTTTATTATAATTTACTTTAGAAATTTCTACCAGCTGTGTCTAGTATTCTCAATACGCCTGCGATAATTGCGTAAGATGCAAGATCTGTGATTTTTTTTTCACCCAATCTTTATTTTACTTCGATCCTCTACTATGGCAGTCATCATTAAAAATTGTTTTATCCCGACTGTACTTTGATGAAATCAATCTACATATGATTTAATATACGAGGTCTGCTCAAGAAATTTTTTTTTATTAAAATGTATTAAAAGATCTTTTATCATACCATGCGAAATATAGTAGCTAGGTAATTCCGGTAAATGCCCAACACAGGACGATAAAATCTAGATCTAAATCTAAATTAGGGGAGAGTCTGGAACAGTGGCCACGTTTTTATAAAAACTGTAATAAAAGCTAGAATTAACCTTTTTCTCGACCCTGATACCATTAGACGACAAATTTGACATGCTTCTCTATAGATTTTTATTCTAAGACTGAAGAAATTATATTTTAAATAAAATTTTTGAGTTGCAAAAATTTAAAAGGAAGTAGCCACTGTACCTAACTTGATAGTACACTAACCATTAAGATATGGTACATTGGCCATTACTCTTTCAAAAATGGGGAACAATGCAAATGTGTGATATTTGTCAGAGTATATATTAAGATATATTATGTTAAAAATATATCACAAAAATCATATTAGTAATAATGCACATTAAATTTAATTAAAAAACAACTGAAATGTATACCGCAAAGTAGTTTAACGGCTAAACGTTAACAAACATATACATGGATAAGCTAGAGTAGAAAACAAGAGTATAATTTAATGTGGCCACTGTTGCTACGTGGCCACTGTTCCAGACTCCCCTACTTACAAAAAAAAAAGTTATAGGACGTCCAACCCTTTATCTCTGCAAATAAATTTTCCAGTCTGGTTTACGGTTTTCCAGGTATTGCGATTTAAAAACTTTCAACACCGTTTTCTCGGGGTTCTCGGGGGTTGGGGACAAAAATTTCAGTGGGGTATCTTTCAGTACCCATTCAGCTACCTTCAGTTAAAAAAGCACACTTCCTCTCAAAAGTCTTCTATTTCAGCCTATTTTACTGGACTATATTCTTCGTCTGACTTTGCTGTAGTCGGGTTGACAAGCAATGGAAAGGACATGTGGCCGAGTGGCTGAAATAACACCATCATTTTCCCATTACAGCACAATCAGACAAAGAGAAGACTACTAGTCTAAACTGAAACTACCGGTCTTTTCTACTTATTTTTCACTACCATCTTGCTTTGTGCTTTGTGTAATTTAATGATAATCGTTAGACAAATCCCCTAGAATATTACTCTGGGATGCTCAGGTATGTTGTGTTCTTTCCATGAGGTAATCATAGATCTATAACCTATGGCGAGAATACAGACGCTGTATGTGACATAATTGACATTTCAGTACACATTTACTGATATCATCTGACAAAATAGGGATTAAAATCGTTTCGTGGTCGCACAAAGCACCAATTGGTTCACACCCTAATACATACGCCTACAACAACAAATGTACAGGAGATGCCAAATACTCTTCTATTTGTAGTATGACGTGGGCTACGCATTTCTAAATAATATCAATGAATATTATCTTTCATAAGTAAAAATCATTGCAGAAACTATCTAAATTCCACTTGTGGCCCTGAAACTTAATATATCAAAAGTGACTTTTGATCTATCGTGATTTCATTATCAGGATATCTTGGAAGACAAAATTAAAATTACTCTCACAAAAAATTAGGTTAGTGTACAGTCCTTTATCTGCCAACCGCAACTAGTTTTGTTTACAGGAACGCTAAATTTGTATCGGATAGTATATATAGGCATAGTTAATAATGTATTGTAGGTATAATATGTTTAGTGATTTTCTGGTTTATAGTAGGGAAAATATTTCATAATCAACCAAAAAATTTTTCGGTGCCTATTTCAAGATAAAATGTGTTGTATATACAAGATGTCCAGGAATTGCATGTACAACGTAATACCAAAGTAATGACTCAAAATAAAAGTCCAACTTGATTACAGCCAAAGCTGCTTCGCTTAGCTGCTACAGGGCGTCAAAATCACGGAAAAAATTTAGTTTTTGAGATATTGTTTGAGCATAATTTTCTTCTCATTTTTATAAGAAGGAAAAATAAATTTCAAATGATTGAGGGCTTACACTGCATTCGAACTGATATTCGAACACCAAAATTTACAAATTTACGAAAAAAAAAAAATTTATGTTTTAGAAATGTTTGGCATCATGAAAACAGTGTAAGTATGTAGACATCTGAATTTTTTTCTTAGCTAAACCACTCATTCAATCAACATTTTGCAAGAGGTGAAAAGGCCTTGAAACAAAGTAAATCTAAGTAAAAAGTTCATTGAAAGTCAAATCGGTAGCCATTATTCACTAGATAATAAAATATAAGTAAAAATTACGCTCGACATTCATTATCAGGTATTTCTATATTTTTTACAACACCCTATATAGCATTAAAAAACGTCTATTGTGGGCACAATGCCATATCCCAAAAATGGTCAAAACTGGTAATTGCGTTTTAGTTATTAAAGAAAAACTAAAATTTTTCCGGAAGCAATGTTGGTTATCTGCAAGTTGGCCTAAATTGTTTTCTTTTGGGTCGAGGAATCTCTGGTATTACGTTGTATACTCAGTTCACGGGAACCCTGTATTTATATATTTTCATAGACTCCAGAGATACAAAAAAAATTGGACAGACTTTGGCGATTCCTGCCTGATTGGAGTTGAGGGTTCTATCTCTAGGTGAGTGTAGTTGTACCCCTCCTACATTAGTAACCAAACAGACTTCATCATAGAAGTTTGAATAAGCTTGTATTAACACGTCTTGTAAATGTTGTCATGCCCTTCTCCGAAATTGAGGTTTGTAATCGCACCAACCAGCAGTCTGTTCAAGATGCTTCAAGTGATCTTTCAGGAGGAAACACTGTGTCGTACCTAAGTTTTTAAATTGTTTGTGTATTTCAAAAAAGGATAAACATCATCTGCAATGTGATGCTGACGTTATTCCATCTATTGAGAACAGTGACATATACTAAGAAAATACATATCCGCAATATAAGTTTACTTTCTTTTTCATGTGAATAAGTGATTATAGGGTCAAGTATTATCATTTCTATTGAATTGTCATTCATATTATTGGTGCAGAAATCATTGTATTATTTTCCTGTCAATAATGCATGGGTGTGCTTTGCGTTTTTTTTTTATAGTTGCCTTGTACTACTCTGACCGCACTACATTTTTTATAGGTGATAAATAGCTCTACAATCATTGCCTAACTTTTATTTCTTTTTTGTAGGTGTGACTGCAGAGGATGGTAAAATACCATAATATCGAAAAATATAAATTATAATTTCCCGCATACACTGTAGACCCACCCTCCCGAAAAAATTATATAATATCTAACTTTCAGCTGCCTACAACCTTACATTAGACCTGCATATTTGATAGTTTCACAGAATGACCTGTTCGAAATTGCAACGTCACACCCCAATATATTCACTAAAGTGAGGACTTGAGGCCAAAATTCTATCTATTTGCACGCTACACGTCAGGAGCAACATATGTACAAATGGAAACCCTGGGGAGTTTTTGGGCCCAGTACTACTATACTACCCGGGGAGACCTAGGTCTACAATGTCTACCTAGATACTAACACAGGAAGAATACTACACCCACCTAGAGATGGAACCCTCACTTCCCAATCAGGGAGGGTCACCAAGCTCTGTCAGGTTATTGCGTCCCCCCCCCTCGTAGGTATATTTAATTAACAAAAATAGAAAATTTGGTGGGAAAATTTTACGGAACATTACTAAATAAATGTTTAAACAAAATTAATATTGTTTCACTGAACTATGGGTTCTTTCAATACTTTTCAATTACTATAAATTTATAGCAAGTACAGTTTAATCTAGTACCCACGATGCAACATAATTTGAAATTAGTGGAATCTGGTGGTAGTAACGTTCACAAATATAAGCTATCTCATTCTTGGCTTTTACTAAATATGTTGCTAATTTTTTGTTATTATATCTTGAGCAAATCCATACTTTTGAGAAATGTGATGTTATAAAAAAAGGAAATAAATCAGGTACACTAATTACATTTTACTACAAAACATTACATATATTTAAAAAAAAATACAAACGGCAGTGGCATGGCATATACCTACACATGTCAACGTTTAATAACAAAAACCTCATTCGTAAAAACGTCTGTGTTAGTTAACCCTTACTTGATAGTTGCGTTTTTTAGCAGTTATTTATTTTTCCACTTGGAAAAGCCAATCTTATAAATCCATTCCAAAGCCATTTTTTCATTTTCACCTAAGTTTATCTAACCAAAAATTTCCCTGGATTGTACCCAAATCAGCTAGTAACATTAATTTGATAATTATCATGAAGCTTTATCAATGAATAAAATTATACCTAAAGGTGAAAATATCAACTAAAAAATGAGATATGTATATTTTGTTTACATCAACTAGTAGTTACAGGTACTGACATAAAGAAATTGGCTATATTACAAAAATAATAATTTTGTATTATAACTTTTTTATCCATATAAACACTATCCATCAGAATAATATTTTCTAGCAAAATGGCTCAACATTTTTATTATTTTACGTGCCATGATGGACTTCACTTGGACCGAACGAACCGGACCAATAGAAATATGTTTTATGTTATATATTGTTAAATATGTTTTATATATTTTTTTGGTTCTGAAATATATAGCAGTAGAAATCTTACTTATACGATTGTTACAAACATAATAATTAAGTTACAGTAGAAAATTGTGTAAAAAATCAATGTTATTTTGACTTTTGACCATTAATTCCTAGTGATGCATCTGAAGTAATCTATAATTTGATTTGTTACCACTGTGTGTAGTCGCTCTTACATTTAATAACAGCATTACTGCGCCTTCCCATGGTCTCTATCAATTTTGTACAATAACATAAAATGATTCCATATTTTTAGTATTCATGCTCTTAAGGAGGAAGAGTTACAGACAACAACACTTTTTTAAATCCACACCATAAAGTTGGAAAACATTTTGAATTTCATATTTGTTAAACACTAATATAGAAAACTGGAGTTAAACAGTTTCTTATATTGCGTCGCTTTTGTATTCTTGTTGATATAGACTTAAAAATGAGCATATTGGCAGTTTTTTTTTTTATTTAGTCCAATTGAAGTCCACAGGGCCCATACTTTGGCTTCTCTTCTATGTCTATTCGAGATTTAAAATTATATTTCACTATACACCACAATACATGCCTTTTTTCCATGATCTCCAAAATATAAGGACTTTTATTTTTTATCTAATCTCATAGTCATAATAATTAATTAATTAATGACAATGTAGCTGTAACGAAAGCATTTTAAATTATTTTACATGAGAAAATAAATCTCAAATCAGTTTCAGTCAGTTCACCCGAAATTTTTTCACCATATTATTTGTAAATGAAAAAAATTGATTACATTATATCCTACATCCTAGTTATATTATGTGTATTTCCAAACAAAAATATGGTACAAGGATATTAATAAATATAAATTATGACATAGACAATTTTTCAGTTTGTAAGTGAATTTTATGACTGTTCATGTACTGTATTTGTTAATATCGGCAGTTTCCTAAAGTAATGTATGTGTATTTTGTCTTTAACAGTGATAAGACCGATCTAGTTCTGAGATCTAAACACATTTTTTTAACTCGTAATAATAATTAAAACAAATCTTATAAGTGAACAATTACACAGCACTATCATTTTCCCCTTATTTAAAAATGTAATGAATTCCTATAACTATTAAAAATAATATGATATGGGTTATGCTTTCTAAACAACTAGCTATTTCATTCTAAAATGACACATTTACACATCAATTAACCAATATCAATTAATTATTGAAATACAACATTCTAATGTGCTATATTTTCAAAGTACAGTCAAACATAATAGTAGTTTTCTTTCATACAGAACAGATTAATTGAAACTATTTTCTCTATGGTTTCATCCACCATTTCATCATTTCATATGGTTTCATCATTTTCATTCTACCAATGATATTACAAAAGTCATTGGTACCAAAACTTGCTCTGCCGCCTCTGAGATTTAGAATAGACTAGAGATAATGTACTGTATGAAAAATTATATAAACAAAATAATACCAATATGGCGGCTTCACCAGAAACATACTTATGATTGAACCTGAAAGTGAAAATTGAAGTTTTTGAGTGTTTTTGTTTTCAATCATTGTATAATCAATTCTGTTTTCAATCATCACACCTAATAATTAACAATTTTGTATAACAATTATAAACTAAATAAGAGACTAAAGTTGAAATATCAAATGAGGATGGATGGGTTTATTCTTTAAAAAAACTGATAACTATTAAAATCTTAACCCAAAACTAAATAAATTTTAACACACAAAACTATATATAAAAAATAAATTTCTTTCATAATATGGCGGGACTGACATTAGGTGTATCAGTGTGAGAGTTTACACATTCCTTCTAGTCTATTCTAAATCTCGGTGTCCCCAGTTAAGAAACAAAAAAAAAAAATTATAAATATACGCAGTTTGTTCAAAATAATATAAAATTGTTCTGTTTTAGAATTCGCGTATCTATATTTTTATTACAAATACTTAACATTTGTTTAATTACTGTACTTTCCCTCTCTTAAATGAAATAGTGTTTGCAGCATATATGTTCATTATGAAAGAGAACAACTAATTTAATTTTTTGGTCCAAATATCACAATACTCCTAATGGCCTTTTCTGGGTTCCTCCAAGTGTTCATAACTTTAGATTCACTACCGTCGGAAAGTTTGGAAGCAGTATGGTATTTTACAAAATAAGGATATTCTAAGTTTTCAGAAACATGTTTATTGAAGTTATATTAACAGTTTTACAGAATAAACATTATGCAACATGGTTTTATAAATAGTTACAGATTGATTACTAAAAAGGCTACAATTTATTTTCATCTATATGGCCACCTTTAGCTTTTATCACTGCTCTGGAAATTTTCGGCATTCGCTTAAGTAATTTCTCCAAATATTCGGCATCAATTTGGTGCTATGCCTCTTGCAAATTCTCCCACAGTTGAGTTAAATTCTGGGGCTGTCGCTGTTTTGCTTTAGTATCTAATTCATCCCGCAAATGCTCTATGGGAGAAAGATCAGGGCTCTGCGGCGGTCATATCATTATTTCGAAATCTCCAGCTGTTTGTTTGTCTTCCAAAAACTGTTTACATATCCTAGCAGCATGTTTCGGATCGTTGTCTTGTTGAAACGTGAAGAGACGACTTACAATGCGCATTCCACATGGCACTGCGTGCTGTTCTAAAATTTCTAAATATTGTTCTTTCCTCATTATGCCAGTGATTTTTACCAAATCGCCAGGTGTTAAGCCTGCAAAACAACACCAGAACATTACATTTCCTCCACTGTGTTTAACGATAGGTACCACGTTTGATTCAGACACTCGTTCGCTTGTCTCGTCGGTCCATTAAACTTTTTTCCAGTCTTCAAGTGACCAGTGCTCATGTTCTCTTGCCCAAGCAAGCAAGTCTTGGGTCGTCCACTTCGTTTTCTGTCCAACAATTCTCCAGTCTCTTGTTTTCTAACACGAGTGTAGTGTACACCTTTCGGGGAAATCCCAAGTCTGGTCACAATATCGCTCTCCAAATAACCTTCATCTCTCAAAGTGCAAATAGACGCACGTTGGTCAAGTGTGAGTTGCCTCCGTTTAGGCATTTTTATCACTCTTAGCACTTTCTCTCACACACGAATAATACAATCACACAATTCAAGCAATCTCTGTTTCCTACTGTAAACTATGACTATATTTTACGTAAACACGACTTTACACTTCAAAAACGACTGGATAACTAAACTGGTTGAATAGCAACCCTCTTTTTATAGACCTTTTACTCTCACTTTACCAGGTACTCTCACAGGTAGAGAAACGGATTACACTGGATGGCACTAAATTACAAGAACTAAGTGAACATGCCACCAAATATAATTACCTACTAAGTCCTAAAATGCGGATTAACCGTTTTTCGGAGCGACATAATTTAACAGGTAATTTCAAAAAATCAGCATCTGCTTCCAAACTTTCCGACGGTAGTGTATATGCATTTCATGTATTATTCATTTATTCCTATGTGAATGGTTTGTGAATGTGACACATCACATTGTTTGTAACTTTGAGATGAAATTTTTTTAAGATAATATCTGTAACTTCTTTAGCTTAACTTTACGAAATATGTTATTTAAATAGGGAATCTTTGCTGTAGGACTCATTACTAAATTACCTTGTACTAATGTACTAAATATTTACTAGTTATGAGTAGAAAAGGCTCATTGATAAAAATTATGTGTTGTGTAATCACAGTAATTAAATGTTGACTGTACTTGATAGGTCTGGAATTAAAAAACGTACTTATCTAATACGCCAGTCAATAGAGCTCAAAAAGGGGTTTATGACACGATTGATACCCGAAATCCGACTACGGGATACTTTTAAGTTCAGTTCTTAGATGAAAACGTATATGAATTGGACTAGGAAATAGTTGCACTTTTTTTTTTTTAATAACGAATTAGTGAAAAAAAATGGAGTTTTTTCAGTTTTTTGCTTATAGAAGAAAAGCTATTGAAGCAATTACATCGCATCCAATAGGAAAGTTGTAGAGAATTCAAAAACCTTAGAAATGAAAAAAAAATCAAGTCAATCAGTACATTTTTCGCTGAGAAAACTCGGAAAAAACGCAAAAAATTACCTTTTAATAAATTCGTAATTCGAGTATTTTTGCATTAGAAGTCAATCTTGTGGGAAAATGTAGGTAATATCACGAAGAATGAGTGTAGTCTGTAGTTTCCGAATCCGTGGAGAAAATGTTATTTAATCTATCGCTCGACGTGTAATGGAATATTCAAAATACGATGTAAAAAACTTTATTCGACTATTGTGCAAAAACTATTCATCGGACATAATCCAGTTTTTGCACACTCATTTTTTGTGATATCACCTACATTTTCCCACAAGATTGACTCTTCTAATGCAAAAATACTCGAACTACGAATTTATTAAGAAAAGGTAATTTCTTGCGTTTTTTCCGAGTTTTCTCAGCGAAAAAATGTACCGATTGACTTGATTTTTTTTTTAATTCTAAACGTTTTTTAATTCTCTACAACTTTCCTAATTGGATGTGATGTGATTGCTTCAATAGCTTTTCTTCTATAAGCAAAAAACTGAAAAAAAACATTTTTTTTCACTAATTTGTTATTAAAAAAAAAAGTGCAACTATTTCCTAGTCCAATTCATATACGTTTTCATCTAAGGACTGAACTTAAAAGTATCCCGTAGTCGGATTTCAGGTATCAATCGTGTCATGTCAAAAAGCTCTATTGACTGGCCTATAAGTATATACTTACTACCTGTATAAAAACTTCAAAAAATAGAAACACTTTCAGCATTTTTTTTAAGTGACTAAATCAATATAAGTTTCGATTTTAAAACAACTTAAATATGCCAAATAAAGCAATTAAAGAATATTTTCAAACGATGTCAAACTGTCAGATACACAATGTCAGATACAAAAACACAAGTAATTATAAAGATCTACTTCATCACACTTCAAACATTCCATTATTTAGAAGACTGGACATCAAGATGATTATATATTAATGGTATATTTGGCCTTATTTTGATTATCTAAGATTTTAATGTAACGCCAGCATTACACTAATTAACAGTATTTTAAATTATTTCCTAACCACTATGTTACCCAAAAGTTGAATAAAATCTATAAAATATGTGTTTTATGAAAATTAAATATATTATATAATGAATTGTATATTTTAGATTCTATGATAATAATTTAATAACATTTATATTAAAAAAATTATCTATACTTTTATATTTTGTCTATTAAGATAATATCTATTCAACCGATTCTTGTAAATGCTACTTATTATACTACTAACTTATTTTTTTTATAAAATTGGGAAACCATTTGGAACTGGACATCCAAAGAAAAACGTCATCAAATCTGGTTACAAACAAGAGAGATACAAACAGCGGTCATGTCAAAGCTTTTCGGTTATGTCAAACTTTTGACAAATGACTGTGACAATTGTAAAATAAATAATGGCTGTCATATTATGTGACAGCTTTGACTCTGAATTAAATAAGGTTATATATTTAAGATACGTTTATATATATAGATAATAGAATAGAAATACGTTTATTTTTTTACTCGGCCAACTTTGATGACGTTTTTTTTTGGATGGCTCGATAGAATCTCCATTCCATTTTGCTTATAAATTTAGAACTGGTCAACATAACAATAACATGAATATGCATTCCAGTACATACATATACTGAGTGCCAATGGTATCCCTTTAGAGCCCTAAAGGGATACCATTGGCACCCGCCATTAAATTAAAAAAATTACAGCCATAATTTTTTTTAATTTTAAAGATGTTTTTATGAAATTTTGTGTATGTCATATTTGGTGTAAATGATCAACAACATGAATGGTGAAGCATTCCTCCCACGCGGTATACGTATGCTACCAGAAAGATGGGAAAAAGTAGTGGCAAGCGATGGACAATACTTCGAATAAAACATTAGGTACCATCCTTTCACAATAAATTCCTAATTTTTTATTAAAAACGGAGAAAACTTATTTGTACACCTTTTATTATTTTTTTTCAAATTGATTAAAAGAGCAACTATTGCCCAAACATGATTCTTCTGATCTAGAGTGAGCTGAAACAATGTTCTGTCACTGTCCAGGTTCGATTAAAATTTGTAAAAACAGTTTTTTTATAATAATTTGACCAACTCAAATGGACATATGCCACTTTCATAACTGCATAAAATTAAGATGAATCTAACGACGGTATTAAATGTTGAATTTCAATAACAAATTATCATAAAAAGTTATAAAATACAAATAGTTAATATACTCCACCTTTTTTGAAAAGAGAAATAGATATTTTTTAATGCCTATGCCATGACTAGGCTAAAATAAATGTACCTAGTTACATTTCTGGTAGGTAGTATTAACCTCCAATATGATTTTCAAAATATCGACCTTGAGCTTAAGATTGCTGAACGCGAAATAACGTCTGTCTGGTTACATTTTCTAACATTTCCTGTGTTACAGACAAAAGCTTGCCTAATTCTTTCTTCCAATTCTTGCAGCATATTTGATCTTGCACGATACACAATTTTTGACGTTTCCCCATACGAAAAAGTCTTTTGAAGAGAACATTTGTTTCTTGGCGCATTTTCTTTATTAAATAAATAATGTACTGCCTGGACGGATAACTGCGTCTGTCTGGATATTCTGGTCGATAGGCATTCCGTAGCCAAAGCACTTCGTCCACATTGGCCAGAAATGATCAGAATATCAACTTGCTCCCTTCTACTTAACATCTTGAAAACACACACCCGCTAAATACCTATTTTTCAACATCTTTTAATTCCAACAATACAATTAGAAATTAAGGACAATACAGAGTTGTCAAAGTTTAAAACAAGCATTTTTCCCGATGACAGTTCAACACCGCCATAGCATACAATTACAAAAAATTGTTTTTCTTACTTAGAACAGTGGCGTTTTCGCGTCACAATTAATGAATGAATTATTTGTATTTTATAATTTTTTATCGAAAATTCAACATTTAATAAGTTGTTGGATTCGTCGTGAAAAGCTTAATTTTATGCAGTTGTGAAAGTGGTATATGTAGATTTGAGTTGTTCAAGATATTACAAAAAACCGTTTTTGCGAACTTTATTCGATAGTGGACGATGACAGGACTGTAAGCCATGCATTGTCTTGAAAGTAAGTTATGTCTGCCTATAGGTGTCGCATGTTTGATGTCGATGCAGCTGTGTTTACAAAGGAAATACCGCGCTCGTGTTTTTTATATAATTTTAAACTGAGATTGAAATTACTATACAAATAGATGTACTGTATCCGTAAAGACCAATTTTTTTTTAATCCAATGATTTCACTGTGATTTCCATATATTCCAGGTGTACAATCTATAAGATCAAGATTGTGTATGTACGTTTGAGTTGAGCAACATTCTGCTAAACACCATATAAAAGACAATAATACGAAATAAAAGCTCATTCGTTATAATTAACGTTTATATTTTAGATACAAATAGAAAAAATCCTCATTTGTATAATAATTTTCCATAATAAAAATAAGATCATATAAAGTTTGTACTCATTAAAACACATATTTTATACCAAAAATGAATTCAAATGTTTCAATTAGTTTAATTACTACCTAGTATTTGAAATTTTGACTATTTCATACTATGTAGTCTGATAATTGTATTCTAATAGTACCAATAAATATCAGTCGAAATAACATCAAAAAATAAAGTTGGTGTTATATCTCGTTGCTGTAGAATATCCCAGGTGTTAAAAACATCATGGGCTGTTATGTTTGTAGATTCTGTAAATGAAATATTACCAGATATATCAGATTTTTATCAATCTAACAAAAACGCACTATAAAAATGTGTCACTTTTATAGTAATTCAAAACATTACAGAGGATATATTTGCCCTCTGGATTAGTAAATAAAAATGACCTACCCTGCTTAGGTTGGTTTTGGAAAATGAACACCAGTACTTTTTTCAGTAGGTGGATCATCATTATCGCTATCATCTTGTGGTTCCTGGGACTCTGGTAAGCGAATAAATGGAAGATGTTCGCTCCCACTCCACATCGAGTACAAGTTCGTGTGAAGACGAATCGCTTCCTATAAAAATGAGTTCTCATGAAATCTATATTTAAAAACCACACAAATGTGAATAAATATACAATCATCCAAAAAAAAAACCTCATCAAATCTGGCTATGAACGAGAGAAATGGAAATAACGGTCATGTCGAAGCTTTTCGGTTATGTCAAACTTTTGACAAGTGACTGTCACAATTGTAAAATAATAATGTCTGTCATATAGTGTGACTGCTTTGACAATAAGGTTATAAATTTATGATAGAATAGAAATACGTCTTTTTTTTACTCGGCCAACTTTGATGACGCTTTTTTTAGTGGCTCAAACAGTGAAAGGAACATAAGTAAAACAACAAAGATCTAATAGGTTACTTAGGTACCTTTATGTCTAGATTTTAAAGTTCGTAGTTTAATTTATATTCATGTTTTATTATTTTATACTTCATACCTACAGAACCCTTCCTGTGTAGAATTGTATTTTTCTTTAAAAAGAATAAAGATTGTTGTTATTGTTATTATTACAGAAATAAGACAAGATGAAATTGGAATGTGGTAAAATATTGGTGGTAAGGACACTTCGACGTTGTGTTCAATGTTTCTACTTTGATTTTTGAGTTATTTTACGAATTTGTTTTAATTGTTGTATTTTGTTGTGTTGTGTTTACCGATTCGCAATATTTTTATTTTGATTTTTAGGTTATAAAAGTGTCAAATCACAACGGAACGCGAACGCCAACGCAAGTTTATAAATTGAAGATATTTCTTACTACGAACGCCAACGGTAACGCCAACGCGAACGCCAACGCCAACACGAACGCAGAGTTTATAAATCCAGCGTAATCGTTGAACAAGACACTATCAATTTTATTTTTTATTCGGCAATTGTAACTTATTATTTTCTTGATCCGTACATGTAGGATCTAATTTTAGCAGTTAAAATGTATATGTGAAATGCATACATGTGACAAGTTCAACCCAAATTATTTTTTCAAAATTAGAAATACAAATAATTAAGGACAAATAGATTTGAGGTTTGAGTACACTTTATAACCTAAAATAAATTCTAAAAAAGCATACCTTATATAATGTCACATGCTTTATTACTTGGTTTCATGGAACGAGCGAGGAAGAACAAATATATATTTAAACAATAATTAATTGAATCTCCATTATACAAAAAGGGCCTGAAAAGTGCATACACTAAAATATCAATATATGACAGCTAGCCTCAACCAATCATGTAAAGGCACTAATTTTTATTCATATATTTTACAATATTAATTTAAAATAGTAGTCCAATAAAACCTTCTCGGTTCATCTTGTGCATACAACCCGACAGAAAAAAAGATCATAATTCTATTTTTTCATATTATCATATTTTGTATGACTTATATTTCTTAATAATAATATGTATTTTAGGTCCATACTTTTGATATGTGACTAAAATAAAAATGGAATCAGCACCATAAATTTAGCAGAAGTGACATATGAATAGACTATCACACTGTGGTAGTCTATTAGACAACTTTCTCCCACAAGACATTTTTTTTCAATGCAGTTAAAATGTTTCCAGAAATGGGTTTTTACTTAGCGGGTAAAACTAAAATGGCCGTTTTTCCCTTATTTTTCAATTTGCCGTTAATTCGAATATGATTAAATTATTAACTAAAATAAAAAAATTACAAAAACACACATCCATTAATTTACCATTTCCTTCATCTGGATTGATATTTTACGTTTTATTGTTAAAATAAATAAATTATATAAGGCGCAAAGTTTATTATACAATATGTCAAGAATGAATAACTGTGGATTTATAAACTCGTCGTTCACGCTGGCATTCGCGTCCAAAGTTAAAACAGTGGTTTTAGGTAGAGTCGTTTATAAACGGCGCTGGCGTTCGAGAAAAGTTAATTTTATGTTTCGGCGTTGGGCGTTCGTAGCGAACTCGTAGCACGCACACCGCGACCAATCACAACGCATGAATGTAGTCACGTTATTATGACGTTTTATTAAATCACATTAAGCATATGATTTTAGACAGTTTCCACGTTTTAACATAATTGTTGAGCAAGATTGTATACAGGGTGTCCCGGAAAGTATGTCACAAACTTCAGGAGGTGATAGTACATATAAAAGTAATATTAAAAGTCTTTATAAACATACCCCCGCAAATGCTTCCCTTTGGAGTTATGACCCTCTTTAGGTATCCCCCAGGTGAAACATATTCATTTCTAAATATTTTTTGGACCCAGGTAGGAAGATTAAATTTTGAGAATAAAGTTGGGCAAACAATTCCCTTATTTGGTGAGAATATGAATAAAATCCAGAAAACGTAAAGGGTATTTTTCGAACACCCCGTACATATTTTTGGCGAGAAAAAAATTCTGGTCATTATACCATTTGTGGCTCAATTATTTTTATAAAGACAATTCGATTTTGAATCTTTTTCCTCTCTAGATATTTTTTCGAGAAACGTGTCGTTTTCCCGTAAAAAAAGTTAAAAAGAGGTCACCTCATTATTCACCCCGAGACAAACTCTTCAAAAGTTTACATAATAGTCGTCCGTCACTTCAGTGACATTTATGCTGTGGCTTATTTGACAGCGGCCTTATCCCCGTGCGGTGACATTATCAGAGAATAAAAAAGAATAATTTTCATTTCACTCACAGTGAATATGCAGATATGCATTTTATTTATGGTTTTTGTAGCGGTAACGCAAGAGCAGCTCGACGAATGTACGTTGAAAGATATCCCGAAAGACGCAGACCGTCGGTTCGAACGTTTATACAAGTTCACGTACGACTTTGTGAAACTGGAAGTGTTGTGCCTTGTTATGTTGGCAGTGGCAGAACTTCAGCACGAAATCTTGAACTTGATGGTCAAATATTGAGAGCTGTTGAACAGAATCCCAGAGCAAGTGTCCGAAGAATTGGTAACCAGTTGGAAGTTAGTAGAATGTTGGTGTGGCGAATACTTAAAGAAAATTTTCTGCACTCCTACCATTTTCAAAAGGTGCAAAGTCTACAACCCCAGGATTATCGACTTAGAATGGATCGTTGTCAGTTAATGCTAGACTTTCATCATTGAAACATAGATTTTGTACGTACATTTGTAAACATACATTTTGTTCACCGATGAAGCAACTTTTACACGAGATGGTATACTTAACTTGCACAACATGCATCAATGGTCAGATGAAAATCCACATCCCATAATTGAAAGTCACCATCAACAGACCTTCTCAGTTAACATATGGGGTGGGATTGTAGGTGACCATCTGTTGGGACCTTTTTTTCTACCAAGAAGACTTGGTGCCAGAGAATACCTAAATTTTTTGCAAACCCATCTTTTTGAGTTAATGCAAGATGGTCCAATTGCATTACGGCAGCGTTTATGGTACCTTCATGACGGGGCACCTGCCCATTTTAGCCATCAAGTACGACGACATTTAAACAGAGTCTTTCGCGGTCGATGGATTGGACGAGGGAATGATGCACCAATAAACTGGCCATCTCGCTCACCAGATTTAAAAGCGGCTGATTTTTATTTATGGGGACATACTAACTCTCTCGTTTATAGCAGTTCTGTTAATTCAGAAGAAGAACTTCGTCTGTGAATAGTAGAAGCGTTTAATGTTATTAGAAATATTCCTGATGTATTTACTAGAATCAGATTTAATTTTATTAGAAGGCTGCGAGCATGTGTTGAAGTCTATGGAGGGCAGTTTGAACATCTACTGTAATTACCTATAAAATTGATTTACTTGTTTCGTTCGATAATGATATTAAAGAATTGTTTTTTTCTACCATAGTTCCTATATTAATTGTTGTATTATTTCTATCTATTTTATGGTGTGTATCTTTGAGCATGTGTATTAAATGTGATGTCATTTAACATTAAATTAAATTATTAGGTACCTACACTTTTTCTAATATTCGTTATAATGTCATCTCATTCAACGTTTCCTACCGTAAGTATGCATATTTGCATAGTCACAATAAGTGAAATGAAAATTAATTATTCTTGTTCATTTGCAGAATGCAAGGCCGCTGTCAAATAAGCCACAGCATAAAGGTGACCGCAAGTGACAGACGACTACTATGTAAACTTTTAAAGTGTTTGTCTCGGGGTGAATAATGAAGTGACCTCTTAACTTTTTTTACGGAAAAACGACAGGTTTCTCGAAAAAATATCTAGAGAAAAAAAGTTTCAAAATCGAATTTTCTTTATTAAAATAATTGAGCCACAAATGGTATAATAACCAGAAATTTTTCCTGCCAAAAATATGTACGGGGTGTTCGAAAAATACCCTTTACGAATTGTTTGCCCAAATTTATGCTCAAAATTCAATTCTTACCTGGGCCCATAAAAAAATTAGAAACAAATATGTTTCGCCTGATGGATACCATAGAGGGTCATAACTCCAAAGGGAAGCATTTGCGGGGGTATGTTTATAAAGACTTTTAGTATTATTTTTATATGTACTATCACCTCCTGAAGTTTGTGACATACTTTCCGGGACACCCTGTATATAAACATAATGTAACAGACAACTATCCCATCAATTTGGTATCATTGTTTGTCAAATCCATGTTTACAAAATGAAAAACACAAACAAAATAGATTAGGTTAACTTAACCTTAATTTACGAAACAAAAAGAAAACGCGAGCGCCAACGACAGTTTATAAATGGCATGTCTGATGGTGGCACTTCACTTGGCGTAGCGTATTTGTGTTTGAGTATCGTTGTATTTGTCCAAACATGCCAAATATGTTTGAATATTCAGAACCAGTGAATACAGTGACGGACGTGTTGACAGCGACAGCAGCTTATTACCTGAATGCTTCTTATTACCAATACATGTTAAATCTACATAAGTACAAAGTTACTAAAAGACCATGACGAACACGGCGCTGGTGGAACCAAGTGTGGAAGGTTACCGTAAATATTCGCCTTATTTGACTTCTTTAATGCGTGATTGAAAACCGACAAGTGGACGGAAACGCGTATTTGCTGTTAGCGCTATTCGCGTTATTTGTACAAATAAAGCAAATATAGCGAATAGCTTCTCTATACATCGCCGTTTTTGAGCAAATACAACAAATATACGAATACGCTACGCCAAGTGAAGTGCCGCCATAAGATGCTACAGCGACAACGCCAAGGTCGCTACGCCACCGACGCCAACGCCAGTGTCGGCGAAGAGTTTATAAATCCAGCGTTAATTTTATGCTGGATTTATAAACTCTTCGTCGGGCGCTGGCGTTGGCGTCGGCGTAGCGACCTTGGCGTTGTCGCTTTTTACCACGTTTCCACGTTTTAACATAATAATGGAGCAAGATTTTATATATAACCATAATGTAACAGACAACAATCCCATCAATTTGGTATTATTGTTTGTCAAATCCATGTTTACAAAATGAAAAACACAAACAAAATAGATTAGGTTAACATAACCTTAATTTGTGAAACAAAAGAAAACGCGAGCGCCGAAGAGTATAAATCCAGCGTCAGTCTATCATTTGCGAGTGTTTTTATGAAATGAACAAACAAGGTAAAACTGCAGAGATATGCCAAATTAATTTTCTTCCACAAATAATATTTTGGAAATGGAGATAAATAAAATTCAGTTTTTCCGAAAAAAAAAAAATAAAAAAAATAAAACCGCAATTTTATCCAACACTAATTTGATATGAACAGATCTATCTAAATAATGTAGACAGCTACTTTATTGGTGCATTAATCACATCTACTCATTGAATTAAACCCATATTTATCTTTATATTGTAAATTGTAATACTATATGTTTCATTGTAAAGCTAATGTTAACCAGATCCACTATAATAACGCTGGATTTATAAACTCTTCGTCGGCGTAGCAACCTTGGCGTTGTCGTTGTAGCATCTCAAACATGCCATTTATAAACTGTCGTTGGCGTTCGCGTTTTCTTTTGTTTCATAAATTAAGGTTATGTTAACCTAATCTATTTTGTTTGTGTTTTTCATTTTGTATACATCGTTTTGACAAACAATAATACCAAATTGATGGGATTGTTGTCTGTTGTTGTTTGTATATAAAATTTTGCTCGAGAATTACTTACTTGTATGTTAAAACGTGGACTGTCTAAAATCATATGCTTTATGTCATTTAATTAAACGTCATAATAACGTGACTCTGCGGCAGCTCCAGCGCGAACGACGAGTTTATAAATTCACAGTTAGTCATATAATTAGTTTTCGTTCAACTTACCGGACCACTTGCTTCACTGCCCGATCCCCGTTCAGAACTAGCTGTTGATCTACTATGTATTGATAAGCAGGAAGAAGAATCAGTCGAAGAGCTACTTTTCCTTGAGGTTAATGGAAGCACAGGAGGAAATATATCGTAATGTTCTGTCACGGACATGCCACTTGCATGAGGGACATCAATTGACTGCCAGTTACCCCTATTATAATTTTTAACATGTAAACGTTAAATAACAACAAAATAAGTATAAATGTATTATTTGTGCATAAAAAACTTTTAAACAGTTATCATAACAAAATATTAGTTATTAAAAAATATGTATATACAAGATTACTGTTTTATTAATTTCCAGGGGCAATTGAATTGGTCTTCAAATATTTTTTGAAGAATAGAAGAAGAATTTCTGATGAAGCACGGCTTCATCTCAGTGGCTATGTAATTTGCAGAATATGAGGTCGGGTTACAAAAAACCAGACAATTTGTTTTGTCGAAACTCCTCTTGCACAGAAAGTTGGTGTTTGGTATGCTACTAGTCAAAATAAGGTAATTGGCACTATTTTCTTTAACTGAACTCTACCTGCCGAATGATATAGGTAAAAAATTATTACACCTTTTGTAAATCAAGTAGGCAATGACGAAATTGTTACAATTTGCTCCCAGCAAAATGGTGCTGGAGCTTACACTGCGGGTGAAACAATGGTAATGTTACAGAATATTTTCCATAATCACTTGGTGAGCCTGAATTACGAACATGAATTTCCTCCAAGATCCTGTGGCATAATTATGGCCATAAAAGTGGCCATACTAAGAACACTATTTTCCAAGTCCGTATTACTTATCTTGGTTCAAAAAAGAATTTGGGAAAAAGTAATTTAGATTAGACTACTATTCATATCGTTGAAAATGTTTTTAATTCTATTTGAAAAGGGTGTCAGAAATGTTTAGTACAATGTGGGGTCAGTTTCAACAATTTTTGTAATAAAATTATTATTATTTTTTTCAATTAATATGCCTATTTTTATCCCATTTTGTCTCGATGAACACATATTAAAAGCAAAAAATAAAATTAAATTGAACCCAGGCTATCAGATTCAAAAGCAAAAACTTTACACTAAAGTGCTTATATCTGAAGCTGTCAAAATAAATATGTAAATCGTGAGCAACGGAGGCCAAGAATATGATTCTCCTACTAGGTCCACATACTATTTTTTTCTGCGATCTAAAATTAATAACAATGAATACGACTATGATATACATACATATGTATACTGAGTGGACCATTTTAACCTTTAATAGGAAATAACTCGGCCGGTAAACGAAAAAATAAAAAAAGGTGTATACAAAAGTTGTTGGGCAAGGAGGGGGACGTACGACCGTAACCTTAAATTTGACATCGACGTTGACCTTGAGGGTTATTTGAAGGTAAAAAAAAATTTTCAAATGAAAACAACTATTTTTGACCCCGGCCTTTGAAATAACCTTAAAAACCGAAAAATTTTACTGTTTCCAATCTTTATCCCGATCTAGCCCTCGTTATTTAACCATTTTCGAAAAGTTGACCTTAATTCGACCTTGCCATGACCTTGTTGACAAGTACCGTTTTGGACGTAAAATTCCCCGCTCTTTTCAAATTCGGGGTCAAAAATAGTTGTTTCCATTTGAAAAATTTGTCTTGACCTTCAATTAACCCTCAAGGTCAAGGTATGTCCCCTCCTTGCCCAACAACTTTTGTATTCCACTTTTTTTTTTTTTTTGCTTACCGGCCCAGTTATTTCCTATTAAAGGTGAAAATGGTCCACCCTGTATATTTTTTTCATCAAGAAAAATTTTACATATCAGACATATTGGAAAAAAAATTCAGTATGTAATTAAATTCATTTGAACTTGGTATTTACATACCTCTGAGAAGCAGGCCCAGGGTACATCATTCGCCTATGCATCCTCTCCTCGTGAGTTTCGCCCCAGTGAGGCATATAAATATGTCCCGATGTCTGAGGGATAGATGACCGAGCAGGCCTACAAGATAACAGTTGTATAGCTTCAGCAAGTCCATCTCCACCTAATATTGTCCCTGCGGCGGCTGACTGAGTTGGTGGAGGTGGCGGTGCCGGTACCGCCTCTGCGACGGATTAAGTTCAGACATTTATTTTTAAATTTTCTGGATAAACCATGTTTTACAAAAGACAAATAATGCAAAAAATATTTTAACTTTTGACATTAATCGAATAGCATGTATACAGAGGCTAGAAAAATTACATTTTTTAATATACAGTGCGTGTCAAAAGTTCCGGGACGGCTGGATAACTCGAGAAATACGCCTCCTACAGAAAAATGACCTTCATAAAAGTTGTAGGATTTTTCTCTGGCAATTCAATTGTGACATTGAATTTAACCTTGACCATGGCCTTGAAGGTTATGTCAAGGTTAAGTCCGTTTTATCAAATAGAACCCCCTATTTTTGACATCGGAAATGAAAAGAGCGGAAAATTTTAAAATCGACTATGACCTTGACCAACTCTTGGGATTTGACCTTCAAGGCTATTTTAAGGTCAAATACAATTGATACATTGAAGCTTGATAAATACGCATCATGGAAAAAGTTGACCGAGGTAAAGACCTATCTATCTATCTAAGGCAAGACTCTTTACTTTCCAGCCAGTTAAGGGGACCGCCTACATTAGAGGGTCAAAAAAATTGATTTGTTTTTTTTTTGCTTAAATTGAAAGTATATCATCTGTAGAATATGCTCCCAAAGTTTCAAGACCGAATTCGAACTGTAAACAGTCGAAATATAATATATAGTGCGCGTGCTTCGAAGCGTCGCGTCGGTAGAACAAAGCCGAATCAAGACATTTTTTTTTAAAAAAACAATTTTTCTTATTGTAATAAATCCATGATTTTTTTTTAGTTCAAATAGAAGCTATACTCATAAACTACAAAAAAAAAATTATTTTTATCTTCAGATGAATCTATGGGACGCTATCCTGCACGCCGTGGAGAAGGAATTTTCAAAGGCATCGGCATTCAATTATTAATAACTTTTATTTAAACATATGAAATTTAATAAAAAAATGTTTTTTGTATACCTTTTGATGTACATAATAAACAGTAAAAATTTCAAAACAATCCATTGTGTAGTTTCTTTGTAAAAAATTCACGAAAGAGTGCTTGATTTTGACCTCCTAATGTAGGCGGTCCCCTTAAGGCAAGACTCTTTCCTGTCCTGCCGGCTAAGGCAAGACTCGTCCAAACAGTCTTAATTATTACAATTGTGATCAAACAAAAGTGATCAGGCTGTGCTCCGTTAACCTCTTGACAGTAAGTCAATTGCTTATAAAAACTGTTGATTGCACTCATGAAATACTCAGCTGGGATGGCATCGCATTCATCAAATCCCAGGAGTTGGTCAAGGTCATAATCGATTGTAAAATTTTCCGCTCTTTTCATTTCCGATGTCAAAAATAGGGGGTCCTATTTGATAAAATGGACTTGATATTGATATAAGTTTCATGGTCGTAGTCAAGGTCAAATTCAATGTCACGATTGAATTGCCAGGGAAAAATCCTACAACTTTTATAAAGGTCATGTTTCTCTAGAAGGCGTATTTCTCGAGTTATCCAACCGTCCCTGAAATTTTGACACGCACTGTATATGTACATAGTACAATCGTAGTTCAGTTAAATTTTATTTATACGTGCCGTTATATTCCGGAATATAACCTGTCTGCCGTGTCGTGCACCCTACTCTAACTTAGGACACGTGCTAAGGTCGAGTCGCGAACGCGAACAAGAACATAATTTACACTTATTAGTATTAGTTAAACTGCGCTAATCAATGCATTATTTCTGTGCATGAAACGTCGAATAAGATTGTATAAATGTAGGGACTGCGTCTGCCACATGTTACGGTGGAACGTTGGATAAACAAATTTGTGGAACTGATATTTAATGGTAGTGAACTTCGTTCTACCCTGTATAATAGTGTATTGACGTGCCACGCAAAACATCTGTTTTACGTGGCACGTAACTTCTTGATCAACTTTTTCCATGATGCGTATTTATCAAGCTTCAATGCCCCAATTGTATTTGACCATAGAATAGCCTTAAAGGTCAAATCCCAAGAATTGGTCAAGGTCATAGTCGATTGTAAAATTTTCTGCTCTTTTCATTTCCAATGTCAAAAATAAGGGGTCCGATTTATATTATTATTAATATTAAATAAAACGGACTTGACCTTGACATAACCATCAAGGTCATGGTCAAGGTCAAATTCAATGTCACAATTGAATAGCCAGCGAAAAATCCTACAACTTTTATGAAGGTCATTTTTCTCTAGGAGGCGTATTTCTCGAGTTATCCAGCCGTCCCGGAATTTTTGACACGCACTGTATAGTTTATCCACAATGAAACTTTACACAGGGTGTCCTATCATTATGTTAAAACTTTTACAGGTGATTTTAAAGGGGTGTGTCATATAAACTTTTTCGATTAGAGCCCTCTGTGCATAATTATTTGCACATAATGAGCGAGCAAAAAATACTCTTAAATTTTTATCTCGATAACGGAATAACGTAAGAATTTGAGATTTTGTTATGTTTTTTAGTAACAGAAGGACATCTTGGGGTAATAAACGAGCAACCCCTATTCATTTTTTTTGTCATAACTTTTTTTGTGGGTTAATTTTTAACTAAAATTAAAAGAAACATTAGTGACACATGCCTAATATGCGTTTTTACTAATTTATATTCAGTTTTCAAATCTGTTGATATGAATGACAGCAAATAACGCACGCGGAGTGGGGATAAGAAGAGGCGAGCTATCGAAGACAACTGTTTGGAGCTGTCCGTGTATGGAAAGCAGGCAGCTCTCTGCAGTCAGTAGCACTGCGGAACTCGAACACAAAGCGACTGCAGTTTCCGGTTGTCAGTGCAAGCCGACTACGTAAAACGCCCGTGTAATGAAACTGTAAATTGCCCAACTGCGGCAGCTTGGAGCTGTCAGCCGCCACTGCTCCAAGCTGTCTGTTTATTGCCAGCCTAATATCCTGCACATAGGAAGTTCCAAATAGTTTTTATTGTTGATAGAGCAATAGATTCATTTTTGAGCCATGTTAACCCAGAAAAATATATTCAGGCATGTGCTACAAATGACTAAAAAGTAACCAGAATTGACTCTATTTGTTAATATACAATTAGGTGATTTATCTCATTTGAGAAAACTGACAAGCTTTATCGATGGCGTTATTAAAAAATATTAAAATGAAATTATGCATAAAA
The DNA here is from genome assembly GCA_029963805.1 of Aromia moschata. Classification (NCBI taxonomy): domain Eukaryota; kingdom Metazoa; phylum Arthropoda; class Insecta; order Coleoptera; family Cerambycidae; genus Aromia; species Aromia moschata. The sequence goes on along the minus strand of JAPWTK010000034.1, from coordinate 1,424,507 downwards.
AAAAAATTTAAGTACCTGGAGTTGTACTTCTGCTTCTTTCTTGAGAAGTTCCTGGAGGAACAATCAATTTGGACGGTAAATAGCGTTGTTGCCAGGGACCACTATCAGTCCAAGGGGTGTCCCAAGGCATAGACCATCTCCGCATCGGGCCTTCTCCAGTATCCCCAGTACTCTCGACAGCTGCTGCTTCAGACCATCGTCTCTGGCAATTCAAAGGAAACAAAGGAAAATGTAAAGGAGATCTAGATCCACGACCAGGAAATGGACTTTTCATAGTGTATAATTGACCAGGAGTAGGGAAAGGCCCTAAAACAATAAATTGATAAAAATAGATGTACAATTTAAGTAGTTTCTGCAAAAAAATCATAGTATTTTTTTACACTATTCAGAGTATTTGTTTATTATAAATAATTAGCCGTTATAGCATAGCCGTCTGGCTATGAACGAGAGAGATAGAAATAGCAGTTATGTCGAAGCTTGAAGCGAAAGTCTGTTGTTGTGAAACTTTTGAAGTGACTGTCCCAATTGCAAAATAAATAACGGCTGTCACATAATGCGACAGCCATTCACATTATGTGAGAGACAATTTAATAAGGTTATAAACTTAAGATTACGAATAGCAAAACGTCTTTTTTGCCCGGCCTAAAAAGACGTTTGTTTGTGATGCCTTTTTTTAATGGGTCATGATTTGTTTCATATTTACATAGAAATTAGATGAATAAATGAATATCAATGAAAACTATTTTAAAATCTAGTAAAACTGAAAAATTTATATTTGTTGAATATTTGAAAGAAAATTTATCAAAGGTAAATACTAGGAATATTACTTTAATTACAGAAAAAAAAGAATGCTGAATTCTGTATCTTAGAAGAGCTTAGTTAATATTAATCACTCTCAAGAAGAGTGAACAAGTTATATTAAATTGACATCATAATATATGGAAAATAAAATATTGCATTTATTTGACAAAGTTTGTTAGATTTGTAAATATGGATGAAGTTGAGTTTTGTACTTTGATTACATTTAATGATGGGTTGTTAGATTCTTTCATCAGTTGTTTGTTTAATTACTTTTATATGTAATTGTTCGTATGTATTTATTAATTTGTAATTAACATATGTTAATCATGTAAATTTAAGATTTTTGTTGAGCTGATTATACTTTTTGGCAATAAACTAAGCACATCTTTCTGGGTACAAACCTCTTAATGTTTCAAGGGGGGCCTGGAGCTCTTATAGCCTCCACAAAACCGTGAATCGGACTTTGACCTCGATGAACTGCCTCTGAGTAAGGTGAATGACCTCGGGCCTCCACAAGTGGACTCTGCTGTCGCAAAACCTCACTTTTGGGTGTATCTTGACTCTTGGGACTGTCAGTGCGTTCTGTGGGAAAATGAGGGCTCGATCTCTGTGACGATACATCGTGAGGGTACGATTTGGTAAAATATTGCTGCAAAGCTACCAGACTACAGTCCGAATTATGAACACCACCGGGAGCAGTATGACAAGATGGGCACATGGCCATGGAACCGAAATTTTCACAGCCCGCTATTGAGAATTGGTACTGGAGGTTTATAAAGGTTAACAGATTTTCAGTTATGATCTGCTGATTATGTTCTTGTTGTCGTTGAGCGTCTCCTTCGGTGAACGTGTCACCAATGCTCATGTCTTGCATGGCGGCGGCGATGTGAGTTTTTACAGAGTTGCTAGCGAAGACAGTTGATTTTGTTAGCTCTTCCCAACTAGATTGGCACTGCAGTGCTAGTGGAATGTTTTGCATTTGAGATAGGTTTGTTATAGATTGTGAGAGGCGCAGTCCAGCTGCGCACATGCTGTTTAACATCTGAAATTATTGGACAGAATATTTCATTCATAGATACAGGGTGCGTCAAAGTGAGTGGTCTATTAAACATTTTGGGAAAACTACATATAACATGGAGCTAAAAATTTATATCTGGAAGTTGTCAGGGAAGATCTACACATCTAAAAAATGGCAACAGTCTGGAACTTCCGGATATACTGGTAGTGAATACTAACGTTATTTTAAATGGCATCCTATATTTTTTTATATAATTGGTTCACTATTGTCTATCTCTAAAATGAATGGTTTTCGAAATATATCAATTTTAAGACAAAAATTTTAATCGTATAGTAAAAATCTCCACAGAAAAATAAATAGCTTTTGCTGTGGTAAAATTCTCCAGTTAATTTTTGTATCACGTGAACATGAAAGATTGTGCTTACTGCCAAGTATATTAATATACTTGGCAGTATGTGTTACTCAATACACGCAAAATATACAGGGTGTTCAAAATAGTGGGTCAAACTTGAACAACTTTGTCCCTATTAAGTCACTTATTTATGTTTATGATTCTAAAAATAAAGTATAGACACGTATGGGCGACCCCAAAGATAAAATTGACAATAGCGAAAAGTCAGGAATATTAGAAATAAGTTGTAAAGATTGTGATCAAAAGTATATTGGGGAAACAAAAAAGATCTCTTTTGACTAGATTTAAAGAACACATGGCTCATTTAAAATATGGCAGAACGAAACAATCTTGTGTTGCCCAACATGCTTTTGAAAACAATCAGGATAGACATAAATAAATTAAAATTAATTAAAAATGTAACAAACAGTAGATAGTTGGATGCTTTTGAAAGTATAGAAATCATTAAATGTGACAGTAGTATGAATAAGGCTAATGGTACAATTCCCAACAGTCCACTGTTTGCCCTGATAAACAAAGACAGATGTTACGGTTCAGTGAACCGTGACGGCAGATTAAGTATAGATAGAGCATGTGTGTAGGTTAGAATTTAGTTTTAATCTTCTTCTGAAGATGCCAACTGAGTTGGTGAATGCGCATTCAGTTTTCTGCTTCGATGCCGAAGGTTCCAGTACCCACTCCAGTATCTTGAGATAATTTGGCAACCGTACATTTTAGGTGTAAATATGTTTAGAAAAAGGATGAAAAAACTAAATAATAACAACATATAGTACATTCTTTTTAAAATAAGCAACTTAATAAAGAACAAAATCCATCAACGTTGATCCCCTGTTTTAAAGACACTATACATTTTGGTATATATCTAGAATTTTTGGCAGTAAGCTCAAACGTTCATACTCACATAGCAAAAAAACGATGAGAGCTCTAAAACATATTTGTCTATTATAAAAGCTATATATATTTATTACTTGTAAGTAATAAATCCAACTATTTAAACAGTCAGCAGCAGCAACTTTCAGTGCATTAGGGCTCAGTTGTTGCTGAGTTTCCTCTGTAACTTTACTCCCTCTTGATTCTATATCAGTTGACTCCGACATGCTACTGGAACCAGCCTGTTGCATGTCCCTTAAAAAATTAATACATGATAGTTTCCTTTTTTTATATATCTTAATGAAAATTACCTGTCCATTATTACTCAATAATTTTTTTTTGGATTGGATTTGGATTTGGATTTCTTCGATCAACTTCCCATTGATAAAATAAAAATTAAATAAACTAATTAAAAATCTACCACATAGTGATTCACAAACACTGTACGATTTGACGTTCTAATTATAATAATAAAATAATATCATTGGAGTATTAAACAACCACAACATGACGAACATTTAAAAACAACACAGTTTACAACCAGGCACTAAATACATGCAATTTTGAATAAAAACAAACGTCCTCAATGTCAAACAAACCATTTTTTATTAATCTCTATTAAAATGTCAAATGTCAACAGAAATAGTTGTGGATGTCAATAACGTAGGTATCTGCAATATTAGTTAAGTACCTCGTTAAGAGATGGCCAATCTGCTATGTATTTTCTGTTATTCTCCCTTATTTCAACCAAATCACTTGAATACTGGGGTACAAAAAATAAAATGCTGGTTTGGTTATAGACTTTAATTGAATCCGAAGAATTATGAAAAAATAAATGTGTGTTTATTAGTTTTCAGAATACTATTATTACACATTTTAAAAATAGCAAAAATTTGAAAAGCTAGCTGATATAATCATTTTTATCGTCGCTGAATAGTTAACGTTCTTTAAAAGTACTGCCTTCATACATGCTTGCAAAATTTTATAAACTGTGCAAATTTATAAGATTTTATTTTTTTCGTACTAGTGCGTAAAGTAAAGGGCAATATAACTTACATAAGGATTGAGCACTTATTACAAAAATACACACATCTAAAGTATATTTGATACTTAATTTCTTTTGGTTTCATCATGTATTGGTACCGATTTGTTTGTGTATCCAGTTTGTTTTAGTGAATATATCATAAAAGAAAATAATAACTCCGTGAGATATACAGTGAGGTCCATAAGTAACGGATAAATTCATTATCTACGTAATTTACAATTACAAAATCGTGAAACACGTCAATTTTTAATTCTAGAATGACATTTTTTGAGCATAATTTTATACCTCCCCCCAACCCTCTTGGAGTGACAGCTACCCCTTTAAAATTTTTAAATGGAACTAGGGTGCGTGTGCTAGTTCATTTGAAAGGGTTTTTAATTCTCCATCCAGCAACATAAGATTTTTTAATTTCTATAATTTTTTTTATTGAAAAATATTACATTTTTAATGTTACTAACAATAAGTAAAGAAAAGAACATGAAACAGAACAGAAGAACAGTTTAAATCAAATGTTCAAACTGGGCGCCCGTTGCTTCTTGACAATAATGGAGGCGTTGCTGAAATTCTTCTAAAACATTTTGTATTGTTTCTGGGTGATTTGATTAATTTCTTGCCTTATTCTGTCTTTTAATTCTTCTTATTTGGTCTGTTCAAGTAGACTTTCGATTTTAAGTAACCCCATAAAAAATAGTCAAGCGGGGTCAAATCGGGAGAACGAGCAGGCCACTCAATTTCACCGCATCTACCGATCCATCTATTGGGAAAAACTTGATTCAGATACGCTCTTACTTCCAATGAAAAATGTGGTGTAGCTCCGTCCTGCTGAAACCAAATATTTCTATCAATTTCATTGGGATTGTCATCATCTGAGAAAAGGATTCTTAACTTTGGAACTAAGAAATTTTGCAAGAAATCCAAGTAACGCGCGCCAGGCGTTACCAGATCCTAAAAAAAATCTATACGGACCAGGGAGAGAACCAAATGTTAACCAACGAATTTGTGTAACTGTGAACTGATTTTTGTCCCTATTTTGTCAAATGGGCTCAGTAAATACGAGTTGAAAAGTTATTAAGTAGCATAGAGAGTGCGCATTCGTATCTTATATCATAGGTCTGTGATTACGTCATGGAGAGAACGCAATATCCTTCAAATCCCATGGGAATACTCTAGGGGAACTATTTGGTGATATTGTTAAGTTGCACAAATCAACATTATTTGGTTCTTCTGTCTCTAATAGCGACAGTCAGTTAACTGAGCTAGCTAATATTTCGCCGTCTTCATTCAATATTATATAGTTGTATTATGTAAGCCGTTGCATTATTAGACACACATAATATATACCTATATTATGTGAGTAACGCTTTCCTCTTTCCTATATACATATGTACATACTTTACATTTACATGATGCAAGTGGCAACCGTGACTATTACCTACTTACAAAGTTCATCTAATTCATAAAATACAATTTTATGCTGATTGAATATGTAGGTACATGCTATTTTATTGCCCAATTATCTTAATGGACAGGCATATAGTGTGTTCTGAAATAATAAGGATTTGATTTAGAATTCGGTAACCGTTAACTTAAATACCCAGGCAAAATGTTAAAGAAAATCAGTAAGTATAAGTAATTCATAATTATTATTTATTATATCTAACACTAATTATTATTTGTTATATTATACATAGATAACGTGATACGATGGATCCACACAGTAAACCAAAATATAAAAACTGATTGCGTCACTTGAGTCAAATTGAGTCAAATGTTTTCATACCCATAAAATTTTTTTTTTGTGATTTTGCTCCTTTTCCTTAGTAAAACTGCGCAAATGAAAGCTTCTTAAATAGACGAATAGAAGCAGAAAACAATGGAAGATTAATTATGAAAGGATGCTTATTGTGCCCCAGCATACTGTTCATTCCATTAGTCCTGTTTCGTTGAGGAATTTAAGGACAGTTTCCAGTGGAACGTCTGTTACCTCTTTTGATTCTATTGTTCCAGCCCCAAAGATCAAATCCCTAACATGTAGCTATCAAAGCTGGAAATTCCCATAATATGTGGAAGGAAGTTACTTGTTTCTCTCCACACCTAATAGAGTCGGTGTGGATCTTTCACCCCAATTGTGGTGAGATATAGTATGCGTGGTGTCCTGTGAATAGTTCCATTGTCAATCTCAGCTGATTTCTATCGTTTATTTAAGATTTATTGTTCTACTCGTTAATGAACCTGGTTCCTCAAACCAAATACCTCTAGCCAGTGAGAGTATATCTTTTTTGTATTAATAAGTTCTTTATAGCCATCCTGGTTGCCCGGTAGGCCAAACCACAGGTGGGTTTCGGCTCTATCAAAATTCTGCGCCTCTGCGAGAAAATCAGTCTTTCGTTCAGCCCCTCATGACTATGGCGCCCTTTGACCCATTTTAAATTGATGCTACATACGATGCAATAATTAATATCCCGCTAGTTGTACTAACGAATTCATACAGTCTTTAACTACCTGGAAGTGTATTTGTACAGTTTCAAGGGCTTTCAGTGCTAGTTGACGATCTGGATTCTCTTATTTCTTAATATAAGACCTCCTGACCATGATACAAGCGGAGATTGCAGATACTTTTGCCTGAAATACGCTTGCTGACCCATATTTATGTGTATCAGATGATTCCTTTCTGCTGGGTTGACATGTCTGTTGTCTTAATCTTGCTTACTCGGTATAGTCACCCGATAACGTTAGCGGAAGACTGACTCTATTGATTCTGTCCAATGGCGTGTTTAATATGCGGTTTTATTTTAATTAACTTAGTATGGAGTCCCCTCCTTGTGGTGGTCACCCCATGTCCGGAAATTTCAGGTCTGTATGCTGCTGTCAAAGCCTTCTCCTCTGACACAGGGTGTAGTGGTGCAAAAATACAGCATTGCTTCTATAGCTGCTGTAAACGTCGTTTGCAAGCCCGCTGTTATTTCTAATCAGGCAAGTTTTTGCAGCTTACCTAATTTTTTTTATGGCTCCCTTTTTTCTGCCACCAGATCAGGAAACCATATGTTACCATGGTAATTATTTCTTTGGTGTATTCTAAAGTTTATCAAATATTAGTTTTATCAAATATACGTTTGAAACAATGGCCGGGCAGTATTGTCGGTAGTCCTTTTCAATTGAGCTTCAAACTTATCTAAGACTATTCCTAAGAAGCTTCATAATTTGGGTAAAGCACAGCCGGTATAGGGTAGATCATCTCATCAAAATTCAAAGCATTTAGTAACACGAATACGAACTGTCGGGCTGGATGTAAAATTTATTGTATTTTGTCAATCTAGACTTAATACCTGTTTTATGTTAAATAATAATACAACACACCCATACAGAACATATTCCGTACGAATGTGTTGAAATGACATGCATTCTAATATACACTGATCCACAAAATTATAAAGCCACCCCCAATTTTTGCTGTTTTACTATACCGCGCTTCTCGATGTTTTTATGACTAGGTTACTTGATTTTGTAGAAAGCAAGTAGTTTCTATGCGAAATTATGTGTGTAAATGACATGACAAAAGTCATTTACGCGCTTATTAGCGCGGTATTAGTCGGTATCAAGTACCTTGGCTATGTCTGACAAATGTTAAAATAAGATAAGATTGACGAGAGAGATAAGATGAGATTTATTCTTGGTTTTGCATTTGACTTTTATGATTTTTTTTGTATGATTTCCTTAAATCTTGTTAGAGAACGTACAGTCTGCAACACGCTTGGAATGGACTGGAAACCGACTACAAACTTTTCTCTTGTACGGAATATGGGTCATTCTATAACTTGTGGAATATATCATTAACTATTTAAAATACGACAAAAGAAAAAATAAAACTCCATCTGAAGGAATTTTTTAGTAATAGAAATTGTTTAGGTAATCGTCACTTCCGGCGAAACCGGACGTCGAATGTGCCAACACTTTTTTAACACTTCTTATACATAAGCACTCTTATAATATCTTGTAAACTCCTATAATAGGTATACTCTTGATATTAACAATCACTAAAATGCGATTGTATTAATTTTTTCAAAAATCAGTTTTTTGCGAATATCTTTTTAACAACGCCCTTTATAAAAATCCCGAGGCCAATTTTAGAGTACTTACTTGGAAAATTCTGCATAACTTGCAGAGTACTTGGAAAATTCTGCAGAGTTCAGCGAAAATTCAGCGTTTTAATTTTTTCAAGGTCGAAAAAATCCCAAAAAGACGTTCAATAGAGACACCCTGTACGTAGTTATATTTTGTGTTATGAACTAGGATAGGTACAAAGGTCATCGGTTGAAAGCTATTGATATCAAAAGTTACATTAACGTGAAAGCCTGCGTCTCCACGATAAAACCTGATGGGCTCTAAATGGAACCCTGTGGTATGCTTTTGGAACTTTTTCTTTTCTTATATTAATTATGATATCAATAAAAAGTTAAGCATAAAAACGAACTATACGGCTGGGAATGTGAAAGTGTGCATTTGAAATCAAAAATCTAGGCATATATTACTGGTCGACTGTTTTTATAATCTGCTGAAAGAGCAGTGTTTTTTTAGGTAAACGACAACGGATATGCCTACTGCAAACTAAAAAACCGTTAACCGTGTACTTAATTTGGCATCATCAACAAGACTGCTCGTTCCGCGTGACGTCAGGTTCTCCCCACATCACCTGTCTAACTCACCTTAAGAATTACAAAGAGAGGCAACGTGTCTGGCCCGCTGATACGCTAGCTGTGCGACTTTCATTCTTGTGCAGTTCGCGGGTCAAATCGCGCGCAGTTGTCGCATATCGCGCGTTCTTTCATATCGCGGGTTGCTATGGAATAAAACAAGTGAATTTCGAAAGTGACTCTGATACTGTTTTTTAAATGTGTTGTGACAAAAGTAGCCATGCGGCCAATGAAATGCTCGTTCCAGATGCCCGGTGGTAGTGCTTTAGTGATTGTTTTTTCTTGGATTTTTTAATCAGATCATCTCCGAAGGTACGTCAGTTCTACGATATTCTGAATGATCGGATGACCCACATGGGGACGCACATGTTTTGACAGGAGCATTAGTCATGCATGTATAACTAGCACCATTTCGTGTGACTTTTAATTTAGAAAGGTTCATTAATATGCCCACATTTAAATTTAAACTTTATTTTTTTTGGTTACTTTTGTTTATACTGGAAGTAAAGTGTTTGGGGAAGTCCGAGCTTTTAAAAATAATGGAGATCATAAAGATGTTATGTATTATTATTAAGTTTTTAGGTATTTATTTTTGGTTTTGTGTATAAGATCTTTGTGTTTGTTGATTACTTATTGGTAGAGCCCGGCGCAATGGTCGGCAAAGAGCCACCGTTCTCGAGTTATCTGAAAAATATCTTCACCTTTGATTATTTTAATTGAAAAAGAATGTACTCGTACTTACTTCTGACTGGATTAGTCTATGTGATGAATTTTTCAAATAACTCGAGAATAACTCGGGAATGGTGGCTCGTTCGTCCGGGCTCTACTTATTGGTACTTGCGTCATTTGGACAGTACTGTGAAACTGTTCAAAACTACTTATGAAAATTGAAGTTTAGATTAGGAGGGGTTACTATTAAATAACTGTACTGCTGTCATAACACTTTTTATTCGTTACCAATTACAGTATCAATTTTTTCGCCTTAATGTACTCCTCTTGGCGATCTCTACATCGCTCCATACGACTTTTCCATTGTTGAAAGCAGTGCTGGAATTCAGTTTCTGTCAGTTGGTTCAGAACCTCCGTCGCTTTTGCTTTAACCGCTTCCACACTTTCGAATCTTGTCATCACAAGTAATCACCGTGTCTAACAAACCTGGATCAGTGTCAACGTTGTTTAGAATGTTAGCACTCTTCTTTCTTCTTAATTCTTGATTCCTTTTGCTCGGGAGTGAGGAGTTTTGGCACCATTTTTGCGCAAACTTTGCGCATGTTGAACGATTCATGCAAAATCTGGCGAACACATTCTTTGTCGATTCCTGTTATTTCAGCAAGCCCTCGAATGCTTAAAGGACGATCTTCGCGGATTGATTTACCAATTTTTTTCAACATTTTCGTCCATTTTTGAGGTTGAAGGACGTCCGGGGCGCGGATCGTTTGACGTCCCTTTTTAAACCGTTTAACCATTCAAAAACTTCTTTTAACATTAACCCGTTGTTCCATCTGAACACTTAACATTTTTTCGACGTGTCCCTGGTGCGTAGACTAATTCAAACGACTGCTACAGTCAAACTGAGCGACCCACTGGCTTGTCCAGCGAGCTCAGGGTGGGGAAAGTATCACCAGACACAGTTCTGTTCAAACTAGTCGCGACTCGCTCGCAGCGCGCTAGTAGCAGCATCAGTTCGGTTATTAATAGCCACACCTCGTATATATAAAATAGAAAACATTAATTTACCAGAAATTTACTTTCTCTATATTATTACAATTAATATTATTATACAAGATATATATCTCAAAAACCATTGGATTCTGCATAATGGATATCAGTGACTAGTAATAAGTAAATTAAATATCTGTTGTGATGAAATGTAACGCAAGTAAGTAGTTTTCTTGGTGTATGTTAAAAATAGCCCTAAATGCGTTAACATAAGTAATAGCTTGTCTTATTGATGTAAGAATTATTTCGGTAAATGGATCGTAATAATTACCTAGTAGTCATACTTTAGTAGTTATTACTTTTTGGATTTCTTAACCAGATCGCCTCTGAAACTACGTCAATTCTGCGATATCCTGATTGATATCGCCTAGCTTTGACAGGAGCATTAGTCGTGCTTGCAGAACTAATTCCACTTTTTGTGTCTTCTAATTTAGAAAGACGCATTAGTTAGCTAGGTTTTAAACTTAAAGGTTGTTTTTGGGCTATTTCTGTTTAAGAACCTGGAAATAGTGAAAATAACGTTTAAGAAAATTCGAGTTAAAATTAAAAATAATAATAAAGACAATAAGGTGTGTACCAGTGATCTAATATGTTTACTGACACCAATAAATTAAAAAGTTATTTATAGTTTTGTTTATAAGTACTCCTAGTGACCTTTTTTGGAAATTCTAAAAATTATTAAGGTTCCATAGTTTATAGTCTCTCTGTTGTCGCCAAAAAAGGTAACCAAGAGACCGAGAGTTTCCAATGAACTTTATACTTTACTGGGCGTTAATAAAAGTGACGTAGAACGTTCCATAGGTGTAATCTATAAGAATACAGATAAACTCGAAACTCCAAATGAAAATATGAAAGTACAATAATAATTGTTGTCAGATGTCTAGAATCAGACACGGCACCTGAGGAATTTAAAAATAAGGAACTATTACTATAGATGTAATTAACAACCATATTTCTAATTTGAGAAAGTCTATTAGCGCCCATTTCAGTCTTTTAACATATTTTGTATGTTACAGATATAACGTACACCGATAGAATCATATTTTCTTTGTATTATAGGTTTACTCGATTTTGCTGTTCGACAATTTGTAATTCGCAACTTTTTTAAAATTAGGCGCTAATAATAAATATTTGTAAATTATATATTTCAACGAAAATTGGTATACCTACACTTGTAGTCTTGAAAGATGCCAAAGCCAAGCGTTGTTTTTACACTAAAAAGATCCCTAAAAGCGTTTTATAAATTTTCGTAAGATATATGAGTTCGTTTAAATTAGAGAAAAGTTGCACAATTTATGGCTCATTTGAAGATGAAGAAGGCTCAATGAAGATAACGTGTTCAGATTTTCAAAAAGACCAGCAGTTTGGGAAAAGTTCTGATGAAACTGAAAAACACACGTATAAACGATAGGATCTAGACAAAAAATATGCAAAGAAAAGTTGGATGGTACTCCGTTTCCTAATTAAGGTCAGGTTTGAATAAGTATCTAGACTTCTATAATTTCGACACTAGGTGCTACGATGCTCGACTATTGATTTTTTTTACGGCCACGTATATTTTTTCATTTTAGAAATCGACTCAGCTGCGTCTCATTACAATACGGAACTATAAAAATTTAGTAAGTATTTACAATTTCGACACTAGGCGATGTAACGCCCAGTGTAACGTTTTAGATATCGCATCAATCGTCGCGACGCTTGGCGTCGAAGTGATAAATATACTAATGTTTTTAGTTTTATACAAACAAGATGCCGTTAAGTCGATTTCTGTAACAAAATATATATGTGATCGAACTGGTAAATATTGTATTATGATAGTACTTACTGTATAAATATGATTCAGTTAAATTTCTAAAAACACAAAAAGCGGCTGGCCATAAAAATATAAAAATAAACGTCTAGCGTCAAAATGAGAAAAGTCTAAATATACAATCTTGTGTAAAAGTAGAAAACAGAGGGTAATTCAACTTTTACTTCAAGATTTTTTTTATCTACTTTAGAATATGGGTAGGGGGGTATAAAGATGGCTCATTCGGCCAACAATGTCTTCCTGCGCTAGGTACACAGTCGTGCCTATGGGTATAAATGCATAAGTTGTATACCTAGGAGGGGTAGGCAACTCTCTAACTGGGTGAGGCATATATTTACTAACCCTATTAGTATCTATATTCTTAAAACAAAAGATCGTTCCTTTTAATTTGAAATAAAATGTCTGCTCAACATATACACTTGGCATTGTCAGACTTTCGGTCTGAAATTTGAATGAAGTTTATTAAGTATACTTGGACTAACATTACACTCTTCACGTTGTTAGGTACGGCTATCGCGAAGAGTGTCCTGTTATTGGTCTGTAGCTCTCCTCTTCAACCAATAATAATAATAATAATAATAGATTTTTATTGCCCAACAGAATAATCCAATAACAGAGAAATTGACATTATAAAAAGTTAAACAGTAGGTACTTAAACTAAAAAAAAAAAACTGTTTGAAGATAAGTTTAAATCTAGATACAATTGATACTTATTTTTGAAATACAAATAATTTATACTAAAACCACTCCAAATTGTAATCACAAGTCTTGACTCATTGCTAATTTAAGAATTATTAGAACATATACTTTTAATTAGCTTACTGTAACTAGTTAATGATGAATTAAATATATCACATTGATTACTTACTCTATTAAATCTGTACATCATAAAATATATAGGGGATTTTAAATGAATGTTTGCTCTGCCAGTAGGACAGTAAAACACATCAACCAATGAATTACTTACATTAACTTCCCGATCGAAGGTCTGATTTTGCCAATAAGTAGTGTACACTGAAATGCTGTTGCAGCATACAGTTAACTTGCAAGAGCATTTTTATGTTTTACAGTCCAGTTGCCAGTGATTAAAAAGAGTCCAAAATTTGTATTTTTTGGCGGAACCTTAATTATTATTGAATCCTATGTATTTTTTTTCCCGTAGAATACAATGGCAGGGTCCGTACAGTCAAAAGTGTGATCTTCATTAGTTATTTAACAATTTATGCAAAAAAAAACGTGTTTTTATCACGTTTTACCTTATACTTCAGTTCCCTGGCACTTTTTGTATAGCACATACAAAACATTTACAAAGCTGTTCTATATTAAATTACCTAAATTTTAAGCCTAACCGGAAGTCGCTAGATTTTTTTTTAATGTTTGCAATTAGCGTTGAAAGTTGTAAAACTCCTTTTATTTTGACATGTTTTTTCTTAACGAATAAAATTCTTAGAATTTAGGTAATTTAATATAGAACAACTTTCTAAGTGTATATGCTATACAAAAAAACACGTTTTTTTTTTGCATAAATTGTTAAATAACTAATGAAACTCACACTTTGTATTCTACGGGAAAAAATACATAGGATTCGATAAAATATATTTATGAGAAAAATCTCTGGCAACTGGACTATTATGGAAATAGAAATCTGGCGGTTTGACAAAACTGCTATTCATGTATAGTGTGTGCTATACAATATATTTCTGTGTTCAAAATATAGTCTTTCAAAGAGACTATCAAAAATATTACAAATCAGAGTCAGTCCGGCTTGCTGCATGATATTTTTTATATTAATTTTATTACTAAATCTCTGGGAACTCATGGACTGTATTCTTACAAGCAATTAATAAAGAGTATTTTAATGTAAATGTAATGTAGCAGATAAATACCTACTCTTATGCTGTTGGTTCATGCCCGACCCTTCTTTATAAAAATAATAATTTTATTTCACTAAATATTTCCCCTTAAATAATTAAAATAAAATAGGTATTTAATTATACTCCCATTAAATTTGATAACAAATTTATACAAATTAGTTATTAGTTTATTAGATATATTGTCGGTTTAAAGTTAACCTTAATTCCGTAGCTTATTAACTAACATCAAGCCGATTATTAAAAAACATACGATTTTCTAAAAACAGGATACAAAAAATATTACTTCAAGATGTTCCAGAGATGTAATACAGTAATACTGCCACGTGTTGAGGAGATACTCCCCTCCAATCTCCAACAGATAGGTATAAACCTGACTAAAATTGATTTGTAACATACATATATAATAGGCTTTTGTTAACAATTACTGTACATATGGGTCAAGCAGCCATATTAGATATTCATTACAACTAATAAAACAGTCATAACAATAATATAGGTACCTATATATTTTTTCATTTATAACATGAAATTTCCATTTATCCATTTATAACAAAAAATTATTGGTGCTAGGCCATAACCATTTCTTTCAGTGTCTACGTAATTAACAATTTTTTTTTATGTTTTTTACACGATGATATCAAGAGGAATTAAGTACTAAATATATTTTAGTTGTGTATTCTGTAAAAGATTAATTCTTCGTAAGTGTTGTTGTCCTTTTCTTTACGCACTAGTGCGTACATTTTTTTACGCACTAATGTGAAAAAAACACAATTTTAGAAACTGTGAAGCATGCGTGAAGGTAATACTTTAAGCACGGTCGTTAAACATATTTTATGTTGTTTATTTTGCCTTCGATACGTTGAACCTCGCCTACGCGCCCATTCAAATCTCCAAGAGGCAGCAACGTCCGCCGTTGCGAACGTTGAATTATTTGCCCAGATAAAATTCTTAACTTAAACATATCGCGTATTGAAATTACATCGGGTTAGATAAGATATAAAAAGTAAATATGTATATATTTAATTAAGACCGGATTTAAAGGTTACTGCAACAAAGGTAATATAATTAATTAAAACACAATCTAAGAGAAAATAATTTTAATCGATCAGTTAATAGAACGTTGTTATTTTAACAATTTCAGATGTAAGTAAAAAGACTATTTAAAAGTTTTATAGGATTATAGCGTAACTACTTACATAAAGTTTGAATTACATAAATATTTTAAAAAACTGGGTTTGAGTAAGATAAATTAAACATTTTCAAGATTATAACACTTATGTTCGGGTACCTTGAAATTGGATCATTTAACAGTTTTTACTTTATTGTAGCTATTACTTTGATTTTGTGTTAAAATTATCAGTATATTTTATACTATAACTACCTACCTAAAGGTTTATTAGGACATTCTCAATGTATCTGTCTATAAACTGAATTACTTATTTCAGAAACATCGTTAAGTGCATTTTTACTTAACTAAAATTAATTACTAAAATAATTAATTCAGAATTATTATATTTAGTTTGGAGATTTTTTAAACTATAAGTAAGTACCTAAGGTACTAACGCCAGTGTTCGTCACCTTAAGGTTTAACGTTATAGAAATGCCACCGTATAAAATAAATGTTATAAGTTAACCTAAAGCCTTACCATGCGTTACACTTTAAATATAGGGGCGCTTTAGAGTTGCGTTGCTTTTTTTACTAAATTGGGCTAAAATTTTCAGTATTTGTATTTTATTCAAATATAATCCCGTGTCCCAGTGTTCGTCATATCGAAAATACTGTGACACCAGTGATCGTCAGCACATATCTCCAGAATTCGTAACATTAATACTATAGGGAAAAACGAAAATAATAAATATAACGAACTAAAACTTTATTGAGTGAAAATCTTGTGGGTAATAAGTAAAAGTACCGAAAGTATGTAATAAACAATCAGTACAAACATAACTTTAGTATATAAATATTAAAATCCTTATTTGTTGGTTTGGTCTTTACATGAAGAGCAATAGAACTTTTTCGTCTTATTCGAAACTTTTGCGCATTTGCTGTGCACCCATTGCTTGCACTTAATGCAACTTATCATATCTGCTACTGTTGCTTCCTCGCAAATGGCACAATACCAGTTGCTTTCATCGTCTAATGCTTCTTTCTCCCTAGACTCCTTTTTTTCTTGACTGATTTCTCGGCTTTTTTGTTCTATTCGCTTTCGTTTTCTTTCTTCCAGCTCAATTTGTTTCTGCGTCTTTTTGTCTTCTTTTTTCTTGTAATATTCCTTCCATCTTTCAGATGTAGCCACAGAAGGTATCTTCTCAACTTTCTTTTTTATTTGTTGGTGTTATTTGTGGCCAGAATAACAAGTTTTTAAAGGGGGATTCAATACCTTCTGGAATATTTTTCTTTGGTGTCGTTGGTTTAGGCGACGATGGAGGTGTCATGTGTGCTTTTTCTTTGCCCAAGTCATCAGTGTGTTGTCTTTCTAGCGTGCTGTCAATTTCTTTCTCTATGCGGTTATCATCTGACTTTCCTTCAGGTGCATTCTCTGAGTTATATACCGTGGTTTCGCTTTCCTCGTTTTGATTTTCGTTCTCATCTAAACTTCTTATCTCTTTGTTATTTTTATTTTGTCTGGGCATTTCGTCAAGTGCATTCTCCCAGATGTATGATCCACTTAACTAAGTTTTCCTCTTCCTCTTTTTGAAGTACTGTTGAGGGACCCATCTTTCTAATTATTGGTGTTTTCTCCTTGCATTTGTCCGATAAAGTCATACGCGGCACTTTAAATTGTATGGAAGCACCTCTAACGGTAATTTTATGTTTTTAACAGCTTGTATTGCTTTTTGCATTGCATCTTCAGGGTACTGATTTCGAGGCATCTTAAAAAAAATTGAAATCTCAGTTATCGTCAGGCCTGAGGACCATTAGTCGTCATAGTTATTTAATGCATTCTGAAGCTTATAATGAAACAAAATTGTATGACGATTACTAGTCCTATAATTTTATAGGATAAAAAGAGTAACTTAAACACATTTGAGCTTTATACTCGTAATACGATTCTATTAGGTCGAAAATTGAATAAACTAACATAGGTGTCAAGCACCAGTTTTCGTCAGCCATGACGAAAACTGGGCTCGGTACTATTTACGATGCCGGAGTACTCGTCACCCGGTAAATTAAGATGAGGTTAGGTTATAAAAGTTATTTTATGGGATTAATTAATGATTTAATATAGTGTAAAGCTACTATACAGTTTTTGATATGGTACATTTAATGCTCACTGCTTTTACTCAATTAACAAAATTGTACTTACCTTAACTGAAACACTAAGAATTCGAAGAAATTCACAGTACCCACCACAACACTGACTTCAACTGTTATTTACTCATATGAGATTTGGCGGGAGTGTACATTTTACCAACCCCCTAATAATGAAAAACACCACTAGAAATATTTTAAAATAAAAGTTACTAAGTTTGTTAACCCCAAACCTTAATATTTGCTTTTCAATCAGAATCATGACTAACACTGGACCGGTGACGGTAACTGGGTGTTTTACCTTACCTAAATTTTGTCCATACACTGCTTTTGTGAGGGCTTTTGATATCAGAGATATTTCATATTAGAGATCATATAGAAATGAGAAATTATTTTTTAAAGATTGTTTAAACCAGTAAATGTGCTGGATTTATTAAAAATGGCTCAGCGTTTTTAACACATTTGGTTCAGATACGTGGGTGTAACTACTTAATATTTACTGGTACCTACCCACGTATTATACAAATTTATGTAAAAAAATGTTCTGACCTCTCTGTCACGAACTACCTAAGTATAATATTTCAGATTTTTAGTTGCTGCGCTTGGATTATTTTTTTAAATATCTTAGGTATGACCATTTTTATTAATCGGTACATTTTCCTACATTCTACTGTATACCATAATCTTGATTAATTTCATTAACTCGAATTTTCGTAATGGTAAAAGTAAACCCCAGGAAAATTCGCTTGTCAATAATGTAAAATAACCTGAACCTGATGACGCCACCCGATTTTTTAATGAAAATATCGTTAATAGGTACATACGATTTAGGTAAATATAGGGACAAAAAGGATAACCGTAGACGGCTTGCATTGAGAATGTGTAGTTTTCCGCGACCAATACAACAACAAAATTGGACTTTTACTAATACAATTTTTTCATTAACTTGTTTCCATCTTAATTGGGACACACTGTACACTGGAAATTTTAGTTGGATAGTTATTGCGTTTTACAAAGACCTTTATGCTACTTTCCTCGGGAAGTTAATATATTTAAAGGGATTCTAGCGTAGAGGTTTAATTTTTAGACTATTTTTGCAATTTTTTTATCAGAAAAAAGTACCTACAGGATGATACAGAAAAGAATAAAACATTAGAATATATATAAACGTGGCTATCGTTTACACTACACTGTAAATAAATTTCAGATAAAAATAAAATATTAAAATTAAAAAAAATAACGTCGGTTTTGATAATCTATGAATTATCTTTATTCTAGTTCAGATGATAACCACGAATGTACTGTATATCATAGTCACCAGTTCAAAAATGTTAAAAACATCAAAATTGCTTAAAAAAGGGTTAAGAAAAGATAATGTCATAATATAGGTACATTTTCTAAGGCAATAAAGCGTATCTTTATCTTCCTCATAGAGATCTTCCATCTTGCACTCTGACAAAATAGTCAAAGTTCGTGTCAACGTTGGAACTTTTCCGTCTTATATCGGTTTCTCGACAACACATTAAAAGAGTTGGCCCCATATTCGTGCTGCCGACCACATATTGGCGCCAGTGATAAGTGTGTAAAATCGTTCACAGGGTGAAGACATTCGAAATATTTAAAATAAAATCATCCTAGACACTATGGGATAATGGTAGATGGGTAATGGGGTTATTATGGTAGAGTCGAAACCGCAGCAACGTTGTTAATGTTGTTGTTAATGTTAACGTTGGCTGTGACCGCAATGGATTGAGTTTGCCTTCAGTGTGTGGATCCTGGACCTTAATTATCACATGATAATTAGTTTTAATTATCACATGATAATTAAGGTCCAGAAAAGTATGCTGTCACGTAGAGTACCGTATTTTTAAGTGCATATTTCTTGTCCTTTATACCCACGCCACTGTCCGTGCATAGAATATTATCCTGCGAATGAGGTATTCGCGGGAACCCGGGACATAGTAGTACACTTTCTCCGTAAGACGGAGAGCTATTCCGATAGCGACCTGCCTGATGCGGGGTAAACGGGTCGACGGCAGCATTGAAAACAATTTTTGTCGCGAATCACTAACTCGTTCGTGTACTGTATTTACATATTACTTGATTTTGTGTGGATTTCTGCAATAATGGCATACTCGTTACCGTTTGTGGATAGACTTAAAAAGATTATTGCGAATTACAAAGATTTTACACTAGACAGATCACATATTTTATGTATTGCTTACAATCGTCGATATATATTTCGTGATCACCGAGAGTGTAAAAGACATTTAGATTCGAATATCCATAAAAAAATATACCTGGTACGGTTATAAAAGCGGAATGTTTTACGCATGTAGCCTTGCGTGAAATGTTGTCGACAATATTCACTTTAGACGTTTTTTTGCCAAATACGTATAGATTTTCTATTCCCTAGTAGCCATACATTGCGTAAAACATATTTGCAGAAGACATATCCACGTGTCATGGGAAATATTAAATAAGACATACGTAATAAATTTCTGTGGCTGACAGTGGACGAAACAACAGATTTTGCGGTAATAAGGTCGTTAATGCCCCCGATATTCATAACTAATAAACGGGTTTTGTAAACAGCGGCTAAAAGTATAGAAATAGTAGGTCCACGTGTAGATATTGTCCTCTGTATATGTAAAAAATAATAATGATGTTAGTGACAACACAAAACTGTTGTGTATAGTAATATGAACAACTGTGCGAAATTCGTGAAAATAATGTGTGTGTTGTGTCATCCTCTGTCCACGTGAACTATTTTAAATTTGCACCTTGAAGAATTAACTTCAGTAGATGTGGAACGATCATTTTCCCTCTACAACCATAGATATAGGTCAAGTCGCTCACGTTTAACGAGAATAAATGCAGAAATACTATTGGTCGTGGCAACGTTCGCTCAAGCAATGAGGACAGTCGATGTTTCTGAATGACACAAGCAATGGGAATGTACATATGTACATTATTAATACATTTTTACTCCTGTCTTTTTGATATCTCATATGTCATCTTCCGTCAATAACATGACGGATTATAAGCCCGGCCCTGCGTTACAGCACACATTCGGAACCCTAATGATTATCACTCAACGCTGCCGCCAACGTTGGGCCCAATGTGTGGAACAGACATAAGAATAACGTACGCACATGCACACGCACACGCACATGCACACGAACACGCACTCAAGCGTTTGGAGCATGCAGTCAACTACCTGCTTTCAGGTAGGTACATGTGAATTAATACTATATTTACTTAACCCTTCCAGGGGCATATTTTTCCTTAACACTTATTATAAAAATAAGAGTGACTACTAGGGTTTTTGGGGTCGCTGATCCGAAGTTAAATTTTCAAAATTCAAAATGGCGGATCCAATATGGCGGACAAAATTTAAAAAAAATAATGGATCAGGACCAAACTTGGTTTACATCGGTTTTTGGGGTCGCTGATTACGAATCCGAAGTCAGATTTTCAAAATTCAAAATGGTTGTTTCAATATGCACATGCTTTAGGCTAATTTTACATTTTTGTTTAAGTATATAATAAAAAGTATGTTTGAAAGTTTATAAAGTCGCTAAGTACGATTTGAACACGACAATAACAAAAACAAAAAAAATCATTCCTTATGTTCCTCCCTCTCGGCGTGACCCAGAACTAACGACGTGGACGTGGGGAAGAAATAGTTCTTTTTTTGTTTTTTTTTTATTTAATTTTTTTTTGTTTTCTTGTTTTTAATTTTTTTGGTTTTTTTATATTTTTTTTTGTATTTTTTGGATTTTTAAATTTTGATAATTTTGCAGTTTTGAGATTTTTTTTGAAAAAATTGGAGCAACGAAAAATTTTGAAAAAAAATATGTTATAAACCTATATATGGAGAATACGTAAAACATTTTCAGAGCGCTAGCCATATGCGTTACCAAGAAACTGATTTTTCAGTGAAAAAACAGCATTTTTTCATGTTAATTGTTTATAACAAGTATTGAAATAAATTAATTATTGCAATTTTACGACAAAATTTATTAAACTAGGTACCCAAGAGTCTAAAAAATACTTTTGTACATATAGATAGGGCAAAAGGTATCAGAAATATGAAAAAAAACGAGTAAAAAATAGGCATATATGTCCCACTGCCCCTGAAAGGGTTAAATACTAAGAATTGGGAAAAATTCTTTCGCGTACTTGTTTTACGAGAGAATTACTTAATTATTATTATTAATCTGCCAAAAAAATGGTATTTTTGTACATTTTACGCTAAAATCCTCCCTGCATCTATTTTTTTTTATGTTGCATCTGCTTGAAAACAGTGTAGGTGCACACGTCACACTTGATGCCAATAAGAAAATTAATACTCCTATAATTTACACAGATATACTGGTATGTTGAAAAATTGAAACGCCTTAATTCCTCATTATTTTATATTATTGATTTAATAAATATTGAATTACTTACTGCCAATTACTGCTAATGGTGAATGTAGTCAGCGTGGGTTCACGATTCACATAAAAACTGACAATAAAAGCGGCAACTATATTTTTACGTACCCTTCAAGGTTCGCAAATGATATGCGGGTATTTACATGCCTAACACTAGTTCCTGGCGGCATTGGCATTTCACAAACACAGTGACACAGCGTAACAAGTGTTTTGTTAAGAGTATACACTATTTACAGTATATCAGACATCGGCCGGATGTGAAAAAAGGACAAATTCCATCGACATCGACAGAAAAGTTTTGTAATTTGTAATTTACATGTGACAATTATAAGTCAGATGTACTTATAATACCCTCTGACAATTATATGTACAGTGTGGAACAGACAAATGGAATAAATGCAGTAGCTCCATTATTATGTACTTTTTTTAGAAAATCCTGAGACAAGTCAATTTCTAATTCTAAAATGACATATAAATAATAGCAATAAATTTTAAATAATAAAATTTAAAACCATAGCAGTTTTGAATTGATAATGAAAAAGACCTTTCAAATGAAGTATCACAAGGCCCCTACTTCCAATTTGACAATTTAGGGGTTGTAGCTGTCACCTGAAGGGGTTGAATTTAGGGGCATTTTTACGTCGCAAGAAGTCATTTTAGAATTAGAAATTGATGTCTCAGAATTTTCTAAAAAAAAATTTTCTTTTTCTTTTTATTCCATTTGGCTGTTCCTCACTGTATATCCAACCGCTTGAATTCTGTATAAATAAATAGCATGGATGTCTCGGGAATTAAAGGCCGTTTATATATAGTGCGACTCAAAAGTGTCACCCGTCCTCTAACTTTTAAACGGAACAAGATATTGCGTCGAGCAAAAACGAGTTGAAATAAACTGCTCCTCAAAATTAGCGAAACACTTTTTAGATTAGCGCCATTTGCGTTCTATTCGAATTAGAGACTTGCGGTTTTTAATTTTCGGTAGCCTATAGGGTTGGTTTGAATACCCCGAAGGCGCTAAGTTGTGACTTAGACGGTTCACCTTCCAGACACCAAAAAGCAACCCCATGTCGAAATTTGAATTTGCAAGATTTTGACGGCAATTTCAGAGACCTACAAGGTGGACTAAGAAAAAAGGATGCTGTCGGGTAAAAACTCCATCCCGACATACATTAAGATCTCCTCTATAAGTTCTGTGTATTTGGTCGCTGTCCCATTTCCTCAACCCATTTCCAGACCCCCTAAGCCACCCCTTTGCATTTACGCAGGGTTTTGATTAGTTTGACCTTTGTTTGGCGAATCCGTTGATATTAATGCTGCCTAATAAATTGGTATGGGATGCCACAACTCGCTTTCACCCTTTGACAACCCAAGCACCCTCCAAGTCACACCAACATCGATCCACCACCCACCCCCTGGTTCCGCCTCTGTAGAAGGCTGATGATGAGATGTCTATTTGTCTCGAATTCATGTTATGGCATTACTTGAAGGCTCTTGAAGTTGCCGGGACCCACTGTGAACGGCCGATTGAACGCCAAATGTGATATTCCATCTCCAACCCTCCTCCTGAAAATTTGCCGGGGTAGAAGCGTAGAGTGGCTCTGAAAGCTTCCTGAGGATGCTTGAACCCTTTTCGACCCACCTCGAATCGTTTGTTTCCTTCAAATCCTCTTTTGTGTCCCATCACAATTGCCGTTAAAATCTTGCGAATTCAAATTTCGACATGGGGTTGCTTTTTGTGATATAGACGGTGAACCGTTTAAGTCACAGCGTATCAACCAAAATTAAAAACCGCAAGTCTCTAACTCGAATAGAATGCAAATGGAGCTAATCTAAAAAATGTTACGCTAATTTTGACGAGCAGTTTAGTTCCACTTTTACTACTTTCTGACATAAAAGTAACATACGTTACTCGATCCGCCACACAGAGGGCGCTGCCAATTTCATTTGGAAAGGGAGTCTTATGATACCTCGTTGGAAATATATTTATAAATAGAATCTGATCAGCATTCACGTATTTATGAACTAATTAACTAACTTAATTGATAGCACTTGGATAAACTTAATTAACCTAAAGGATGGCACTTGGATCTCTGATTAAATATATACAAGCCCTTTAAATCCCCACACATCCTATTCTTTTTCTTCATGAAGACAATAATCCTGCGATTGGATCTTGAGTTATTTCGAAAATTTTAAATTAATACTTGTACTGCATGACTATATTACATTTGACGTTACGATTTTTGATAATAAGAATTTATGCGAGTAGGTACATTTACCTTGAAATTTAACAAACAATTATTATTTTTCGAAGGGGACTAGGTAAATGTATTCTCATTTTTTAATAAAGCGAATATAGTTACTATTAAGTACCTAATCTACTAAAATTAAGTGATTGTTACTATCTGACTATCAAAAATAAAATTAAACATGGTCTCTGTACAAAGAGTTGACAAATTACACCAATAACGTTTAACTGCAGATTAAACAAATAAATACTCTAGTTTTTAGTTTTTCAATTACTTACATATACCTCTAAAGTTCACTTAAAATAATCGTTCTTTAATATCATATATATGATAGCTTTCACGATTTTGATCAATTTTGGCCCATTTGATTAGCCTGGTTAGATTTATCAGTTCACAAAATCTCGGCTAAATTAATTTACTGGGTAATAAATTAATGGCCTGCATTTTTTTTTATGAAAGTGATATCAATACAAAGAAATAAAAGTTAAAATGAATAGAAGTCCATGTTTGACGTTTATGAAAAAAAGTATGTCTCTACGTCGAGTATTACAACAAGTACTGTTTGTTCGATGCAGTACGAACAGTATTCTCACTGTACCCAAAATTTCGGATGAACTGTTCGGATCGACTAATATCCGTGCAATATTTTTGAGCTCATTTCAGTGATATTTGTACTTATGAATAATCAGTTAGTAGTTTCGGTGGTGTAATACCCACTGGATATCATTGAGAAATATCGCTAACGACATGGGTTGTCTGCTTCGTTTTACTATTTATATTTTATATACATAGTAGTCTCTTGTTAGATACTAGCCAAGAAATGAAAGTGTGAAACGTGTGTACAATACTGATATTTAGAATAATATAAAGCGAGTGAACTACATATACTGGGGAGATATTGACACAATACTGACATAGCTCTAAAGACCACCTGAAGATAAATTAAGGTTTCACTTAATATGAACTAGTAGATAAATATATTTATTAAATCTATTATGGGTATAAAGTACATATCTTAGGCCATAGGTATAATTAAATAGATATCATCAACCACGTATACATGAATGATCTCATTAAGATTAATTTTTATTGATTGAGTAAATGGTTTTATTAATTTTTAACGTCACTGACAATAAGAAACTGTGTCATTAAAATGTATACATATGTAGAAATAACGGATTTATATCATTAAGCAAGATATATCTAATTTATTTATGACTCTAGCTGATTATGATTCATTATTTATGTTTTTTCATTGTGAAATTTTAAGTTCGTCAGCGTAACAAAAATAACATTCTTAATTCGATGCTGTACAACCCTATATTTATAAAAATGCATTGATGTGCGATCAATTAATATAAGCCAATTTAATTTTCAGACTGTGTTGCGTATAATAAAGTTTACTGTTATCTTTTTTAACTTAAGTACTGTGAAACAATTTTAAGCAGCTAATATTACTTTAAACATCTGTGAACAAATTAAAAGAGCTAATAGGAATATTAAGTTGATGTGACAACAGCGAAACAAGACAGAATGGTTCGCTGATACTGGGTACAGTCAAGTTCGGGCGAGTCGAAACAGAGTTGGACTCAGGTTACTATTATTCCAATACATCATAATAATAATCAAGAAAATACATCATAATACAATAGTGAATATTCGAATAAACGTACTAGGGTGCTATTAACTAACTATTACATGACGGAATGGTATTTAAGTGTGGTAGTGTCAGTGGTCACGAAAAATGAAACTATAAAGGATTTACCTACAAAAACTCATAAAATGTTTAATACAAAAAGTAGGTAATATTACTTTTTAACTAACGTATGATCTTTTGCAGAGCATACTTTTTTCAACTTTTTCGGTCTCTTGTTAAACAGTTGTAATTATGTTACAGCTATATTTGTGTTATATAATGAATTTTACCTTTGATCGGATGAAATATTAGAGTCTCACTTGTCTCAAAACAGGTATTTTAGAAACATGTATATGAAACAGGTATACTCTTAAAACAGGAACACATCATACCTTATCGTAAAAGTCTAGATGCCGAAGCTATATCGAGGTATCCAGAATTTTATGATAACAGGTATGATGTGTTCATATTCCAAGGGTATACTTGTTCCAAATACATGTTTTCAAAATACCTGTTTGGCAGCTATAAAAATTTGGCCAGTGTGACTCGAATATTTCGTCGGTTTAAATGTAAAATTCAATAAAGTAATACCAAATCAGTTGTAAGAAAACTGCAATAGCTGCTTGTACAACTTAGGAAAGGAAATTATAAACTATTTTTTTAAGTATACTGCTGTCACAGACTTCTGATCTATGGCAACAATACGGAGACTGTATGGAATGGCCAACTTTTATAACTGGTAATTAAAAATGTAATTAGGTCATGTAACTTTATAACTTGTGAATAAAGTTTCTTTGCGTTTTAGGCCCAAATTTTATGAGCTTGTGGATAAGTCCTTTTAAGTGTCATGTTTCGTGACCACTAACGTTACCACACCTAAATATGGCTCTATTATGTAATAGTGAATCCCTTAGTACGTTTATTTGGGCATTCATTATTGTATTATGATGTATTTTCTGTGAACTATTGTTTTGTAACAATAGTGACCTGAGTCCGACTCTGGTGGGACTCACCGGAAGTCAACATATGCAAGCACCACGTCCACATTAGTAACATCTGCGCATGTCAAAAACGAGAATAAAAAATCACTGCGCCGGCGCTTGGGGCTAGACGTTTCTCGTCGTTTGATTGTTTAGGTTTAGTTTTAGTAATATGCGGATAGTTGTTTGGAGGAAGATGTACTAGCATATGTATTTTAGCTTATATGCATACGTAAAATCATTGACAAATGACAATATTCACCGGAACTGCATTTTTTTCTATGGAATCTAGGTGAAACGCAACCATGTTTTTCGAAATTTTTAACGAGTCCATTAATCGTTGATATTGAAGAAATTGTTCTTTAAAAATGGCTTTAATATCTCTTACAGACCGATCATCAAAATACCAATTAATTATTTGAACTTTTTCGGCAATCTGACAAATCTCCATTTTTATTTGTAAGAATTTATGCTTCTAAATGCCCTCGTAATAACATACTTTTCTAATCGATAACTAGAGCAGAATAAAATATAAAATGTTATTTCAACCTGTCGGGCTTTACCGTAGTCGTAGATAGCTCGGACACACCGGATGACTGCCGCACGCATGCGCTTGCGATTGGTTCGCGATTAGTTCCCACCTCATGTTTAGGTGGTGGGGCATCTATTCAAGATATAAGTTAACTTATCAATTCCTATTCATTCAGGGTGATTCGTACTGTACATTTTTGAAAGTGTGACATTTGGACGTAATAATGGCCTTTATGCCTTTTGTCATCTTTATGCCCTATGTGAACTTTATGATCAGGGTGACCTTTGTGACCTGATTAACCTCTATGACATATATGGCCTTTATGACTAATGTAACCTTTATGTACCTGTACATTATCCTATATAACCCATACCACCCATAGGTCTTAAAGTCATTCTTTTTAGACCTATATAACCAATAAAAATATTTTTAAAAAATGCAGCCAAACTGTACTTCCACTCCACTACGTTGATGTAGAAATAATATCTCTAATTTGTGTTAGACTTCGGTGTTAGCTACTTGTAACACTGTTAAAGAGGGAAATATTTAGATCCCTAAAAATATGTGAGCAAAAAGAAACGAAAAATCACAAATCTCTCGAAAATATGTTATTAATTAAGTTATTGTGTAGAAATTAAACATAATGAAGAAGATAATGGAGTAACGCAGTAATTAATTAACTTGATCATTTGTCCAATTACTTATTAGACGAAACATTATCTTGTTAATAAACTGTCCAAGGAGTCTAAATATTATTGTTACGTGACGTTGGACGTATTACAGAAGTAGAAAAAACAAAAAAAATACATAAGTACGAAACACAAGTTTCCATCATTATATCTCTATCAATTTCTGTCGATTAGGTATGCCGCTTTCAATTTGATTGGAATGTTTTTATACGAGTATATACTCGTATATTTTTATGTGTGAATAGTTGGTTAATTAAGGCCAGTTAATTAATTGTTAATTTCCCTATCAAATACTTACTGCTAACGTTAAAGCTTTCTAGTTTCCCAGCTTTCTTTGTGTGCAGAACAAACTGACTAATTGAACCAAATAATTCATATCGAAGATACATATTCGTAACTTCTTAAATCTTTAAATATCCGCAATTTATAAAGTTCTTCAGTAAATACCGTGTCTATAAAGTAAAGTACAAATTCATGTCGCAATAATAAGGCTTTTAAAAAATCTCAGACACGTCAACTTTGTTTTATTAAGAATGCATTTTTTTAATGTGATTTGATGTCATAAGCATTCTTCTTTAAAATAACAATCTATTTTTTGAGGGGTTTATGTAGAATGCGCTTTTCTACAGCACTATGAAAAACGTTATTAAAGTATCCATTATGAATTTATGGATTCGAAATGCATGAAACTCAATAGTTTCTACATATATAGTACCAGTCGAGTAAAACAAAACAATGATGTAAATGAAAATAGTGATTACAATAAATCTTTAGATTGGAAACTTGTTCAGTTCGATAATGTCCCAAACTAAAAAAAAAACAAAATCATTTCGAACCATAGGTACCTACTTCTTACTTCTGACGTAATTTTGTAAATATTCGATCAACAATCATGTATTTTAAAGCTTGCATATCATTTGGGTTTTATACACAATATTTTTTAAGTGGCTCTTTAAAAAACAATCTAATAGGGTAAGATCTGGAGATCTTAGAGAGGTTATTCTGTACAGGTCCGGCGTAATGTGGAGGTGTCCCATATTGTTGGAAAAACAAAATGTTTCCAGGCAAATTAGGATAATTTCTATTTGGGTTTTTTTTTTATGAAAAAAGGGAAATTCAGATCCTTTATCCTAATCTGAAAAAATCGGCCAAATGTCTCGAATAAGTATATGTCAGATAAACGCTTCGTCGAGTGACATATTACGGATTCAGAGGTTAGTTAATCAAGCCAACGATGGTGGATGAAAGAAATTACATTCGGTAACGTCGTAAAATAGATTTACTTTTCTAATAGATTCTACATTTTGTATGTAGAAGAAGAAGATTGATGTAAAACATTTATGTTGTGTTTGTTTTATATGTGTGTATGTATATTGTTATTATTAAAGAATCTTAAGTTGAAAATTTCTTTGCAGGTACTTGTATTAAGTTGAAATGTAAAAAAAAGACAACATGAGCCAAAATTTTACCCAGCAGATGTTTAAATTTTCGAAATTCTTGTTTGAAATATACCGACATAGTTTTAAAATATAAACATGAATGCGCAAAGTTAATAAAATATAATCACTCCACGACTTAAATTCTGAAAAACATCTATAGCCGCATTTCGGTATTGATAGATACCTATTTGGTGTAACTTTTTTTCTCAGTTTCATATACAAAGTTCGTATTCAAAATCAGTAAAATCAGTCGCTTAATAGTAATTAAGCGACTTTATTCACAAGGCATTACAAAATCAGTCGAGTATTTCCAGGATATGGCCAAGAAATAAATAAACCTTAATGAATAAAGTAGTGGTAAATAATGACGAGCATCTACTCATTATAGTTCATTCTTAAACTTAATTGACAATATCTTTAATTCGTAGAGGCTATAAAATCTACAAAAGTACACAAATTGAATGTTTGTTTATACCTACATATATTACAGTATATATCAATAATCAGTAATAACATCTCTGTCTGTATTTTTTTTTAAATAATTCATTCTGTTTTTTTTTTAACTTGGTCATTAGTTATACACCATTTATAGTGTACTTGTAATGGTTTATTTAATTTTTTATTGAACAGTAATCCGTTATACTTTATTTTTAAAGAATTCCACCATTAAACATTTTCTTATAATAAGGTTAGGATTCATCTGAAGTTCAATGTTTATTTCCTGCTTGAAGTTATTAAAGCAGATAAAGTTATTGTTTGGATAACTGATGGATTCACAATATCTGTTAGTGAAGAAAACGAAAAATGATTACATCGATAGGTTAACTAACAGGCTACTTACTACTACTATCGGCTACTACAGATGAAGGAATCGACCATATATCCTAATCCGAAAAAATCGGCTATAAATGAAATATCTCGTAAAATTTCATCTTCAATATGAAACTTTTTCCATAGTATTTAATGCAGAAAAGTACTTAAATCCCTAAAAAATATAGGTTGTCATTTAAAAAAATGTTCATGGTCATATGTCAAAAACCAGAAATAATAAAAAAAAAACGCATTTGTAAAAGAATGACTTTTTATAAAACACAGTGGATGTGAGTTGAGGTTTTTTAAAAAATCTTATTGCATGATAATAAAGTGCATTACTTTGTACACACCGTGTATATACCAAAAACACGCCACTTAATAATTGAATGATTAATTTCCATTCTGTTTCTAAACGTGACTGAATTTTAACGGCTTAAGTAATAATTAGTAAAAGCTGAAGTTAATTACGGATTGGTTAATTTATTTGAGTCTCACTTTCAAGGCAAGGTATTTAGATTAGAATCTCTAATTAGTGTGTTTTACAGGAAATTTAAGGCGTTACTTAAATGCGAGATTATTAACATAATCCATGGCGTTTTCATTCTACGTACATTCATGTATTGTATTTTTAATAAAGGATCCCATAATGAAACATTAATCCCACATCCTATGTAGCGTAAATAATCTGTCGGCTACCAGAGAATGAAGACGTTTTTTGATTCCCACGTTTTAATTCTATAAGGAAGCAAAACTATGTCTATATTATATTTAATGATCACTAATTTGGATGCTTTGGAAAAGTGGAATACTATGACTAGGTTAACTGCAGTGGCGGTTGGTGGTGGTAATTTAATACTCTCATATAAATAAATAAATAATGTCTACCTTGTCTCACCAGTAAATTTTAAACAGTAAAATTTTGCATCGATTGATTGATCTGACATATACTTGCAGCTACAACATTTAGCCATATATTGTAGCAACAACAACTTGTAGCTACAATATATGGCAGGATTTAAACAGCAACATTTGTATATAACGTTTTGTTTAACAATTTTTCCCTAAACTTTTAAATTTTGTATGGCGTATACTAAGCACCCTGTATATAACGATTTTATTAACAATAACTGTCATACTGAAGAGACATCTTCCAGTAGTGTTTGTTTGTTTGGGCATATATGTTTTAGTTTTCGAGATACACTAGTTTACATCATGAGGACATACATTTCAACTAGTCTTCGGCCTCGTCTTGAGACTGCAAAGAACAATTTTAACTGGGAAGATGAGCAATATGCATAGGCAAATAAAACGAGATTTACTTTTTTTAAAACACTAATTGTGTATGAGTATGGAAAAGGAGTGGAGAGTGAGATATTACGAAGACAATTTCCAAAATAACTTATCGAGGTGATTTCGTCACAGTTTGGGTGGAATATGTTGATATAATCGAACATTATTCTCATATACCTATTAGATCCAACAGTAGTACCATATCTTAATTTAATTGGTAATCAGGTAATAGGTGTTACAACGCATGGTAAACTGCGTTTAAGTATCCAGAGCTCCCGCACGGGAGCGGCGTACTAGTCATACTAGGAAGCCCTGCGCTCATTAATAGGCACGGTCAATGGCGTACATATGCACCGGCAAGAAATAGAAGAACGGCTATAGAAAAATGTTTTATTGCCACCATAAAGTTTTAATTAGATACCCAATTAAGTAATTTTTGGAGGCGAGTTATAGAAATAAAAATATATGAAATTGGGCAAGATCCTGATGTTAATCTTAGATACCTGTGTTACAAATGATATCGCTAAAAATGTATTACAAATCACATCGTCTATTACTTGGTGTTAAGTAGTGCACGAATACTGTTAAAGAATGTACATATAAATAAAAATATTGTGTGTGTTTCATTTGCATTAAGTGCTAAATTATTAGTATACATAACGGTATAACTGTGTGTTAGTTGTACGCTGTGTCAAGCAAAGTTTTTTTAAACAAACGTAAGTGTTAAACATTCTACAACATCTTTACAATTAAGGTTAGTCAAAAATAAACATCCAGTAATCACGCATTTAGTAGGTGTGTATGTAGTTTTTAAATTAGGGTATTCAACAAAATATACATTTTTTTTGAGGTTCATGAATATAGCGGGGGGTTTAAACTAAAACGGTATCTTCCATAACCCTGTTATTATATTATATTAATAACAAAATGTTAATATGAGTTGAAAAGTGTACCATTTCATATGACCGTTATACAACTTTGTTATTTTAAACGAAACAGTCAGGTTATTTACACTGGGTATATTTCTGGACACCCCACTAAATTTTGGCTCGACTGTATTAACCTTTAGACTGCCGGCATTTTTCCCTTATGAATGGATATTTTTGAGGTGCAAAGTTTATATATATATAAACATCATATATGAGCCAGGCCGGCTGGCTACGGTCGGGCCAATATTAAAAATTTCCAGATTGTGTAAATTACTATATATTTATTTTTAACCGAATGTGCTTGATATTATAATGTAATAAGCTACCAAAAAACACTCTAAAA
This sequence comes from Aromia moschata, assembly GCA_029963805.1. Lineage (NCBI taxonomy): Eukaryota > Metazoa > Arthropoda > Insecta > Coleoptera > Cerambycidae > Aromia > Aromia moschata. The sequence continues at coordinate 1,391,675 of JAPWTK010000034.1, read as the reverse complement.
TATATTTAGTCACCAATAAAAATACTCAAAAACGTGCAAAAAGCGATCAGTTACACTGAAATAATATTTATTTCTTCATCCCTAGACTTACATATTTTCATACGTATATATTTTTATACTTATATATTTATATAGTTATAGCTAGAAATTCAATGTTTTACATTCGAATTCAATCGAACACATTATAATCAAGTATCGCAAAAAAATATTATTTATCCTAAATACAGTAATTCAAGTAAAAAACTAATTATTATTCTATGTAAAAAAAAATTAATTTGAAATAACCGATAAAAAGTTAATAACCGTTCAATAAAGAATTTTGAAAATATCACCCCTTTCGCTAGGGGTGGTTTCGGCATCTCAATCAATTGCGGAAAATTTTAGGGTACAGTTTACAGATTTTACAGCGTGCTTCCGAAAAAAATCGTGTAAAAGGTTAATACCCACCTAATAACGAATTTTTGAAAATTTCACCCCCTCGCTAGGGGTAGTTTCGTCATCTCAATCAATTGCGGAAAATTTTAGGATACATTTTACAGATTTTACAGGCTATTTACTAAAAAAATTCAGTAAAAAGTTCAATAACGAATACAAGTTCAATAACGAGTTTTTAAATATTTCACCCCTCGCTAGGGGTAGTTTGGGTACCTCGATCGACTAGAAAGAATTTGAGTTGTATCCTTTAGAGATCAGAGAGCCTATTAAATGGGAAAAATTCACTATAATATCTGTATTCATCACTAAAACTAATTATTTTATTACTGTCCCATATATGAGCCAGCCGGCAGTCTAAAGGTTAATAATACATGGTATCTAAAATCCCCCATTCTGAAAATATTCAACTGTTTTTCAAAAATATCATCGCGTTCTAAATATACATATCTAAATAGCATCTAAACCACAAAAGTTATGTACAATTAGAAATATGTATAATTAGAAATATTTGACTTATATGCACCGCATAGTTTTGGACAACTTTTATTTGAAACAATTTGTTTCGTAAATTTACAATAATTTACACCCGACGCAAAATTAAAAAAAGAGGACGATGCAATCCAAATACATATTAGACTGTGTCAAAAAAACTCTTTTATTTCTTTCGATTAAATGTCTCTCTAAAGTTAGTTCGATATAAAAAAAAATCTCCCAAAAATTGAGCTCAATATCATAAAAATTGAGCTGGCGCATAGGGGACCCTCTTTCCTATTTAAAATACATAGGAATTTTTTTGTCTTATTTTTGAAATAACTACATGAAAACTTTTTTTTCAAATTTTGGTTCTTACCATCCCATAGGAAATTTAATTCTTAATTAACAAACAAAATTGCTCTTGTTTTTTTTTTTCTAACTCAACAGAAACGCAGTTACAGAGCGCAGAATAGGAGAAAAAAAAATCAATTATTATAGAAAAATATTTTTGATTTTAATTTATCAAATAATTAACTCACTATATTTATTCATTAATTAACAATTCTCAAAATTAATATTATTTTAAAACAACAACAAAACAAACCGTAACAATAAAACAGAAATTAATGTAAAACAGAAATTACTGTGACTCAAAGATAAACAAATAAATTCATAAATCCAATAATTGTCAATTAATTTCTGTTTTATTGTTTTAAAATAATATTAATTTTGAGAATTGTTAATTAATGAATAAAAATAGTTAATTATTTGATAAATAAAAATCAAAAATATTTTTCTGTAATAAATTAATTGATTTTTTTCTTCTATTCTGCGGCCTGTAACGTTTCTCTTGAGTTTAGAAAAAAAAACATAAGAGCAATTTTGTAGATAATTAAATTTCCTATAAGACGGTAAGAACCAGCATTTGAAAAAAAAAAATGTTTTTCATGTAGTTATTTCAAAAATAAAAAAAAAACAAAAATCCCCATGTTTTTTAAATGGGAAAAGTGACCCCCAAATGACAAAAGTGACAAAAAGTTTTTTTTGACACAGTAATACATATGTGTACCTACGAATTTACACCCCCAATAATTATGATTTAAAATAATATCCTGACAAGAAAATATATTAATGGCTGCTAAATATTAATGACATTAAATTGAATGTATAATATATATATATATATATATATATATATATATATATATATATATATATATATATATATATATATATATATATATATATATATATAACTGCCGTTAGGAACGTTGAAGTTATTTTGTGTCAATAATAAAATGGAGATTAAACTACTAATAGTTGGTTTCATACTTTTATTTGCTACTCTGAATTCTTGTTATCTTTAGACGGTTTTGAATGTTTACACAACCATTTTTTTGTCTCGTAATAAAGCTCATTTGCCACTGAAAACGTTTAATTCAATATTATTGGAGATCCAATAAAGGAGATTGGACATTTTTGTGAAGATTGTAGCTAATAGGCGACATACTGTAGCTAATAGGCGATATTACTGTAAATAAATTGCAAAAAGAACCAGGAAACTATCCCGAATCTTTAGGCACAATCCTCACTATCGAGCCGCACACGGTTAGCTCTCGGTCTGGCAAAATATTCTCAAATGACAATACATGTATAGTATTTCTAATGTGAATGTGAAGACATGAAAAAAAAGGAAGGTTGTCAGATATATTTTGTAAAACTGCTAAGCTCACTATACAAATGTTATATTCATACTTCAGTAAACTGTTAGTTCGTGAAAGCCTGTTTGGAATATTTAAAAAAAAATACATAGAAAAAAATTTATTAGTTAGCATTAAAATAAGGCGTTTAAAATTGCTCTAAAAATAATTAATTAAAACATCTTTATGAATATTACTGTACGTAAGAAAATTTTGAAGAGCCGGCAATATGCAGCATTCACGCTGTGAGCTACAGTTACCCAATTAGAGTATTTATCATTGCATCGAACACGTTGGTTAGCTATTCATGTGGTCCACTGTGTCATTAAAATGATTTACGACATTAGTAGTTCCCTCTTATTTCCGCCAGTGAAGTGTTAGAAGTTGATTTCAGCTAGGTTTATTAAAACTTCAGATTGTCTGGCTAAATGAGCATTATTTACAGGCTAACAGGTTTTGTATGCAGGCTAATTTTAATCTCCTATATTGATTTGAATGAAAAAAAATATTTCACAGTTTTCGAATTTATAAAAGATATGCACGCCATTGGGCAGCGCTAGCCATCAAAGGAATTAAAAATATATCTCTTCACATTCACCAGAAGCACGATACATGTTCATACTGTGCCTAACGCTTACGCTCCCGTTCCGATCGGTAAAAAAAGAATATTTAACTGGACCGTGATCGGACTTGTCCCGACCTACCCTGGATTGAAAATTTATTCAAATTACACAATAGGTACATTTTACTGAGACTTATAAGAGCAATTAATATGTAGAAAAATAAGAGCTATAATAGCTATGTATGTAGTTGCTTTATGGAAAAATTTAGTTTTTTGACACATTTACAACTGTTTACATATTAGGCAGACAGCGGTAAAAATACTGCACAGTTTTCGCAAAAAAAAACAGGTCAAATGTTGACTACAAAACTGCATATTTCGACTCCCTTATCACCTTTCGATCATCACCTGTTTTCGAAAGATGACGTCATCATTTTTTTTAATAGCAATCCCTTATTATTGGTGTTGGTTTTAGTAAATCTAGTATTAAATAAAACGACTGCGTAAAAAATTTAGCATCTTAGATTTAAAAATTTTAGAGATAATTCGAAATAAAAATTGAAAGCTATTGTTGAGTTACAAATTTTAATCACTAAAAATTACTAACCATTGACTTCTTGACAATATGCTATAAGTCTATCTAAATAAATCTATCTACAAATTCATATTGCAAATAGATAGTAGAGGAAGATAGATGAGTATATTGTTACGAATTTATCTTTAAATGATTTACTTCTTCACTTCTAAACACTTTACAACTCGTGGGTCTTAACCATGTAACATTCAAAACATAACTAACTAACTCCTAGCAACCACACCAGTATTTATAATATTTACATCTTCTAGAAAATTCGTTTGACATCTAGAATATTTAACATGACATTCCATACAATTCTTTACTAACAGCTAGTGAATAAATTAAATTGACTTAATATATAAACTATAAAACTTAATAAATGTCAGCTGTCACAAATGTCACTTTTACAAATGTCACACTGCTCCCCTCTTCAAAGTTATTCGTCCCGAATAACACTGTCTTCAGTTCTAGGCTGTGGATCTTCGACGACAAACCAATCGGGTGGATTATGTCCTGTGTACTTTGCGAGCCTTTCCAGATGGACCACCTTGGGCTTGCTTCTTGGAGACAGCTGGATGCGGTAGACCAGGTCGTTGATTTTCTTTATTATGGTGTACGGGCCTTCCCAGTTGCTCTGAAGCTTTGGACTTTTTCCTTTTGTCCTTTTTGGGGCGTACAACCATACTGCGTCACCAGGCTTAAAGGCAGTCTCTGTTGATGTAGTGTCGAGACGCTGCTTCATTTTGTCGCTGTGAATTTTCAGCTTCTCCCTGGCAAATCGGTGGATCCGGTCCATTCTCTCTCGCAAGTCCTCCACAAATTCTGGCAGAGATCGCTCTTCGGTTTCTTCTAGTGGACGGCCAAGCATGAGGTCAGTAGGCAGCTTCATCTCTCTTCCAGAGGTCAGCATAGATGGAGTGTAGGTGGTTGATTCATGCTGGGAACTTCGATATGACAGCAAGAATAGAGGCACCAATTTGTCCCAGTCCCTTTGATTTTCACACACGAATTTAGACAGGTAGTGGCATATGGTCCTGTTATGGCGTTCAACCATGCCATTCGACTGGGGATGAAGCGCAGTAGTTCGGGTTTTCTTGATGCCCATTATTTTCATTACTTCTTGCCACAGCTCTGATTCGAAGTTTCTTCCTTGATCAGAATGCAGTTCGAGGGGTACTCCGTGTCTAGCTATGACATTCTCGATGAACGCTTCGGCTACAGTTTCTGCTTCTTGATTGGGGAGGGGTACTGCTTCGGGCCATTTCGAGAAATAGTCCATTACCACCATCAAATATTTGTTGCCACGGTCGGTTACAGGTAATGGTCCAAGAATGTCCACTGCTACCCTCTCGAATGGTGCTCCGGATAAGTACTGCACCATTTTACCACGGCTTCTTGTTTTTGGTCCCTTTTTGGCAGAGCACAGATCACATCTCTTGCACCATTCTTCGACGTCTCGGCGACAATTTATCCAATAAAATCGGTCCCTTACTCGAGCCAAAGTCCTGGTTACTCCAAAATGTCCTCCGGTTGGGCTGTTGTGCAGTTCTTCCAACACTTGGTGGATTCTTGCTTTAGGCAAGACCAACTGGTAGACTGCGGATACTCCATCGGGGCTCTCCCACTTTCGATGCAGTAGGCCATCGCGAAGACAAAGGGAATTCCATTGAGCCCAGTATCCCTTGATAGTCGTACCATATCTGGAAACTTCCTGCCAAGTTGGTCGAACTCCATTCTTTAGCCAGTTCCGGATTAATTTCAGGTCACTGTCTTTCTTCTGACTCTTCTTTAATTCCTCCGAGAACCATTCATCTTCAACCTCTATCGTTGTTGCCATTAACAATTCATTGCAGGTCTCGTATGAAGATTCTTTAGTCTCAATCTTCTGGCAGTAGCGGCATTTCTGTTCTAAACAAGGTCTTCTTGATAACGTGTCTGCATTACCATGGGTTTTTCCACTCCGGTGCATTATTTTGAAATCATACTGTTGTAGTCTCTCCATCCATCTAGCAACTTGTCCTTCTGGGTTCTTAAAATTCATAATCCACTGCAGGGCGTTATGATCTGTCCTAATTAAAAAGTGTCTTCCATAAAGGTAACTATGAAAATGCTCCAACGATTTGATGATGGCCAGTTGTAAGTGTCGTGGAATGATACGAGTCTTCTTTCGATTTCTTCCCTATTCTCCTGAAACTCCTTCTCAATTCTATTGACTTTTTGGCCTACCTGGTCAATCTGCTGTTCCACGCCATCAATCCTCCCAGAAAATGCATTCAACCTGGTGTTTATTATTTGTTGAGACTCGCAAATTTCTTGATGACGCCTCTCCGCCTCGTCTCGGTCCTCTTGTCGTCGTCGTTCGTCCTCCTGTCGCCGCCGTTCGTCCTCTTGCCGTCGCTGTTCCTCTCGCCTTTCTGCCTCCTCACGGTCCTCCTGTCGCCGCCGTTCGTCCTCTTGCCGTCGCTTTTCCTCTCGCCTTTCTGCCTCCTCACGATCCTCCTGTCGCCCTTGTTGCAAGAATTTTAATATTTCACTCACATCCATTGCCGTTGTTTCTTCGTCGTATTTTGTCGATCTCGTGTTCACCATATACAATTTTCCTCTTCAAATTCTTCGTTAATCCCACCGCTGTCACCAAAATGTTACGAATTTCTCTTTAAATGATTTACTTCTTCACTTCTAAACACTTTACAACTCGTGGGTCTTAACCATGTAACATTCAAAACATAACTAACTAACTCCTAGCAACCACACCAGTATTTATAATATTTACATCTTCTAGAAAATTCGTTTGACATCTAGAATATTTAACATGACATTCCATACAATTCTTTACTAACAGCTAGTGTATAAACTAAATTGACTTAATATATAAACTATAAAACTTAATAAATGTCAGCTGTCACAAATGTCACTTTTACAAATGTCACAATATTGTGAATGATTTCTTTCGTAATTCCTCCAATTTTGCACCGTGTTCTGTTCCCTGAATTTTATCCCGTTTCCTTTAAATTTTGTGAGATGGTGGTATCGACTTTTGCGTGTAAATGAATAGGTTGAGTTTCAGCGGTCTTGCTGTATTAACAATTAACAATTAATTCGGACTGAAAAAAAAAACTCTTAATAGCTTTCTTCTGTAAGGGTTTCTTGAAAAAAAGAAAGTGCCTAATACTCTTAATAATATTTGTATCTCTAAATTCATATTGTAATACTCGCAAAAGTATTGCAATATCTTGTAATATTATTGTTAAAATTTGTCCTGTTTTGGTTATTTTGCAAAAATGATTGTTTCCGTTTTATCAAATTTGTGCTGTACTTTTGCCAGCTCTCTGTGTGCTGTGTGTATCCAACTTGGTACACAATATCCTCTGAACTGAAACGTACTCGAAACCTGCATAACTGCGTGAATACGATGGGATTTTACTGAATCGAGAGCGGACCGAGAGTAAATCGTGAGCTGCTCGATAGTGAGGATCGGGCCTTAGGGGAAGGTAGGGGAATATCGCGCACCTAACGTAGATATAAGTTTTTTCATGATTTTATTGCCGTTAGACTCTACAAACATGACAAATGATTTATCAAACAGTATACTGTAAAAGCACTAGACAAATATTATATAATATATCCTTAATTATGTACAAGATGACATTATAGAAATAGTTGTAATATGCGCCATTTTACCCAACCTGTGGGGGAATTCTGCGCAGGGGATAGGGTCAAACTGTGCACCATTAGAAATATTTGTTTAAAAAAGAAAACTGAACAATACCTTTAGTAAATGAAAATTAAACATAACTGAAATTATACACATGTGGAAAATGGTTACAAAATTATTATTGATAATACTATTAAAAAAAAACTGGACGTTTTCGAGGAGAAGATTAAAACTAAAACTAAAAAACATTTTTTTTAGTTTTAATCTTCTCCCTGAAGATGCTAACTTAGTTGGCGAAACGCGCGTCGAGAAAAGTAGTAGTTCGGTGTTTCGTGGAAAGTGTCCAGTTTTTTGTTTCTACGCCGAAGGTTCCAGTAACCACTCCAATAATATTATTATTTTCGTTAAATAACGTTCGTTAAATGGTAACTTCTCTTTTTTACATACACATCACAATGATAATTATCTGCACTGTCCCATCCACTACACTCTGACTGTAATGTCCGAATTACATGTTCACATTCAATGCATACATCATCGGTACTACCGACTATATCAAGTTCGTCGTCATCACAGATATTGTCGTACTCAATATCTGATTCCTCAGTTTCTATTCTTTTTGCTTTTCGACTAATTTTATTTTTGTTATGTTTTTCCTTTTCTTCTAGAGTAATTTTTAATGGCGTTTTTGTTAATACTTGAGAATGCTGCCGCTTATTCCCGGTTCTATTCGTACCTTTGGGTACACGACGTTTTGAAATAGGTGCTAGTTCAGAAATCGACACATAAAAGGGAGTTGTAACTGCATTAACTACTACCTTGTTTTGTAAACCTGGAACAGCTTGAGAATTGCCAACTTCTGGCGTTACAGGAATCACAATCCACTTCGACGTCAGCTTCAACAAATAGTGCTCGAAATTCGTCTCCTGGTGCGAAATCTTGGGCAACAGATTTCATTGGGTTTAGAAGAGGTATATATAATATGTAAATTTAATGAGGTACCTAATATCGCGCAGTAATTGTCTTGCGTGACTTTACCCCATCTCTAACGCGGGAAATAACCCCACTGCTACATCACAATACAAAATATGTTATAACCTGGAAAAGTAAAGCAAGAAAGCAAATCGTATTTATACATGCTCTAAAGAAACCAATTCACAACTTACTGCCACTGGGGATAACTGTTTAATATAATATCAATAAATGTAGCTTCATTTCTTAGCACTAAACAAATTAATAAGACTTTAACAAAACCTACATCGACATGACAACACGACCACAGAAAGAATGGGTTTATAAATGTATTTTCCGCAGTTTGAGCTTAGTCCGCTAGACGACAACACTGCTTAATGTGGTTAATATTTACAAGTTCTTTGCAACACCGATGCGCGATTTTACCCTCTGCGCGATATTCCCCCCACCTTCCCCTAATAGAAGTAAATACTGAACCTACACATGTATCTACAAGAATATATAGGTACCAGGGAATGTATCTATGCAATCATGTTTATTAATTGTCATTTTTCCCAGTAATACATACCTAGGTACGTTAGCTCTCCTATAACCATGAAATAAGTAAAACTACTGTTAAAAATATCTTTATTGTTCAAAGCATTCTTATACATATTTGTATAAATGTCTATTTCGCACCAACTAATTCGACACTTCATTTTTCGTAGACGCCCAATACGGACATATAAAATATTGCAAAATACGTGTGCACAATACCAGGTGACATTATTTTTCATTGTTTTATTGCATTAGACGTTGGTTTTGTAGAAAATATGCTAGCCAACATGAAGGTCACTAGGTGTGGTTTCAACTTTTTCACCTCGTTACTAGTAGGCTTAGATCAAGGTCACTGCGGGAATAATTTAATTCCATAGTAGATCTGAAATGTGTCCGGAAAACGGTTCATTTCTTCTAGTTGTAATTGTGAAAAGTTTAATGGCAATTAATAAGATGAAAGTAGATTAACATGTAAATATGTAGTCATATTTCTCATTTAGAAATCTGGGTTTTATAAAAAAAAATCTAAACAAATATACTTTCTTTTGACCATATTATATTTCTTTGTACTGAGCACAAGCACTACAAAATAATAATATAATGATTACTAACTTTACGAAGACATGTCATTTGACGTGAAGACAATTAACTTACTTTACAACATTATTTGAATTTTTGTAAATATGTTTGTATAAAAATATATTATCTCATATTATACATTATTGCAATTTTGCAATAAAAGATTATTATCATTCCATCTTTTCTGTATTCGCCAACACTAAATTTGGTTTTGCAATGAAAAATTAGTGTTATAATGGTCTCATACTTAAGGACAACAAAATTAAATCATTAAAGTTATTATACATTTGCTCTCTTGGTGTTGAACAATGTGGATTTTAATTTTAACTGATGAATCTTTTTCTTTGTTTTTATTTATTAACTTATAATATTTTAATTATGCAGGGTGTCCGGAAACTGAGTGTACAACGTAATAAGAAATATTTCTTGCCACAAATGAAAACGATTTTGGCCAACCTGCATATAGCCAAAGTTGCTTTTTTTAGCCGCTAGAGGGTCTCAGAATTCCGAAAAAAATTTAATTTCTCTTTAATAACTCTAAAACGAGACTATTTTGACCATTTTTGCGTTGACCTATTTTAGTGCTATACGGGGTACTTTCGGAAACAGAGAAACACCTGATAATTAATGAAGAGTGTAGTTTTTTACTCATATTTAATTACTGCGTGAGTAATGGCCGCCGATTTGTTTTCTATTGAATAGCTTAGTTTTTTTCCGAAGTTTTTTTACCTCTTGCAAAATAGTGATTGGGTGAGCGATTTAGTTAAGAAACAATAATTTTATTTGTAAAATAATTTAATTTTTATATTAAGTTATATTTTTTTTAATTCAATTTGCTTACAAATTTTGTTTTATGCCAGCCAACAATAAAAAATATGGAAATATTGATGTGCAATTTTTCTCTTATATGACATATGTATGTTCTCTTAACTAAATGTGACTAAAGCATTACTATACGAGGGGAGTTTGTTATGTAATCTACCTAGCCATGAACACAATGACATCTCGCAATGATTTGTAAATGTCAAAAAATGCGAAATTTTATTGAGTGGTGTAAGTATTCTGGTGGGCCAGGTTGAGTTGAAATCGAAATATTTTTGTAATATTGTTTCTTCTATTTTTTTTAGTCGATTTCATTAACACTATTTTCCCTTTCTTTTTTTGTAATAAATGATTAATATAAAGGAAAGTTACGTACAAGCAGTGACGAATAATAGATCTAAGCAAAAAAAAACAAATCCTGTAAGCTTTCGGTATTCCGTTCTTGACCCGCAGTAGTTATCTCTGCCAGAATGACTCAACCTCAAGGTCACTGAAGCAGGGGTACCGATGAGGACGTATAGGTAACAATCACGGTTATTGTATACTGTGACGTAATCAAACAGGTGAATCGGATGTGTAAGGGTTTAGGTGAAGGGGATCTCCCTCCCCATACAGGTAACGTCTCCGATACACCATCTTGATTACGTGGATCCTCGTGATCTCAACCCCTTTATCCCTCCATCGTGATCTCGACTTTTAAACATCAGATCTACTGTCTTGATTACATCATAGTATACTATAACCGTGATCGTAACCCTAACATCCCCATCGGGATCTTGAAGTGGAGTCATTTTGACACAATAAGTATAACTATTTACGCTATATCTTTGAACGGTAATTTTTGCAATAAGTCGTTAGAAGCAAATGAAAATAATTTATGGGTAACGGTAAGTAAATGAGGAGCAAACAATCAACGTCGAAAAATATGGAAATGTCAAAAATAGGGGTTAGTGGGTTTTTTAACCTCCTTTCTGCATCGCAAATAAACAATTACGAGCAAACGAAAACAATAACCGAGCAATCACGTGCAAACGTGGGGCTAGCAAATCAAAAACGAAGGGGCTAGCTTCATGGTGGTTAAACTAATTCTTTAGCTTAAAAGTCGGTTTACAGTGAAACTGTTAGTGCAATCATTTTGTTATAAAAAAGTTAGTATCGAGGCATATACCATACAGTCTACAAAACTAGTTATGTAACTATTTCATTTTTATTTTTAATGGATTTTTTTGTTATTGAAGATTAGGTACAATAGGTAGTATTAACAAGTTCCTGCTATTTTGCCACAGATAAATTGGTTTTTTATTTAAATTTTGTGATACGAATACATTGTATTTAATGTATGTGCCTATTTGTAGAATAATGAAATAAGGCCTCCAGAAGTAGATGTTTAGAATATTACATTCGCATGAAGTTATGTAAGTGGACGTGATTGATTACGTAAGGCAAAATATTACACGCATTGTGGCTTCGAGCAACTGAGAAAAACGTATGCAAGTAACATTACTGTATAAGCAGAAATCGAGGAAATCTAAGAGAACAATACAGTGTGGAACAGCCAAATGGAATAAGTTCAGTAGCTCCATTATGCATTTTTTTAGGAAAATTCTGAGACACGTCAATTTCTAATTCAAAAATGACATCTTGCGACGTAAAAATGTCATCCCTAAATTCAACCCCCCTCAGGTGACAGCTCTAAACAACCCCTAACTGACAACCCCCTAAATTTTCAAATTGGAAGTAGGGGCTTGTGATACTTCATTTGAAAGGTCTTTTCATTCTCTATTGCTATGCATCAAAACTGCTATGGTTTTAAATTTTATTGCAGAAATTAACAAGAAAAAAAGATAAGTTTCTCAAGCGTATGAAATTCGTTACAATAAAACTTTTATAAACAACACGATTTGTCAATTTTAGGTTCTGAAATGTTAATAATAACAAAAAAATAAATGTCTGTAATTGCCGCCATTCCCTACGAGTCGTCAAACAGCTTCAGCATTAAATATTAGCCATTCCTCGATTCTCCGCGTATTGACAGAAAATCAGATGCACCCATATAAACTGGTACCAACTAATGAGCTCACGAAAGACGATTTTGATAGACGAATTCTCTTTTGTGAACAAATGATGCAAATGATGACAATACTTTACAAAAAGAAAATGTTTTATTTTCGGATGAATCTACATTTACACTTCACGGCCATGTTAATCGCCAAAACAGTCGTTACTGGTCGAGAGAAAATCCTCACTGGATGAGGGAACTACACACACAAAACCCTGAGAAAGTTAATATTTGGGCAGGAATAATTGGAGAAGATATCATTGGTCCCTTCTTCATTGAGGGCAATTTGAATGGAGAAACTTATTTAACGCTGCTCCAAAATAATGTTGTACCGACGATGGCAAACTTGTATCCAGCTGAAGGAAACCCACAACTTCCAGGTAATGCAATATCGTTCCAGCAGGATGGTGCACCAGCACATTAAGAAGTCAATGTCCGGCAATATGTACACAAAATCTTTCCAAATCGCTGGATAGGGAGACGTGGTTCTGTAGAATGGCCTGCACGATCACCTGATCTCACGCCGTTAGACTTCTTCCTATGGGGATATGTAAAAAGTATGGTCTACAAAACCACACCCGACGATTTAGCTGACTTAAGAAGAGGAATAACACTTGCGATTAGGTCGATTACCCGCAGATGTTAACTAACGTTATAAGACATTTCTATTTACGTCTAGGATGCTGCCAAGATGCTGGAGGCATGCATTTTGAACATCTGCTGCATTTCGAATTTCCTACGCTGGATAAACTTATCTTTTTTTGTTGTCAATTTATGCAATAAAATTTAAAACCATAGCAGTTTTGAAAAAAGAATGAAAATACCTTTCAAATGAATCACAAGCCCCTACTTCCAATTTGAAAATTTAGGGGTTGTAGCTGTCACCTGAATGCGATTGAATTTAGGGACGACATTTTTACGTCACAAGATGTCATTTTAGAATTAGAAATTGACGTATCTCAGAATTTTCAAAAAAAAATGCATAATACTGGAGCTACTGAATTTATTCCATTTGGATGTTCCACACTGTATGTTTTCCTAAATGATTATAAAAATATTTCCTTGACAACTGTTTAAAAAAATCACCCTATATTAAAATGACTGAGACTGAAAACATAGGTTGAGGCAAACCTGACAAACGATTTTAAGTTAGATTGTACAGCGATTAGTTGCAATATTCACTAAAGAAATTATGGATAGTTAACCATTTCTGGTAGGTCTGGTTTTTCTAATTATTTAAGTAAATTAAGATTAGTATGTGTTATAAAAATATGCAATTTTATGTAAAACTGTTTAAGATGCTGTTTTTCAGATGTGCAAGCTTGTATTTATATCTATGTTTAGTACTATAATTACACAGGCATACAAAATAAAAAAATGCCACTATCACAGAGGTATCAGCAGTATATCCCCAAGTATAATACAGTGTGTTTCAAAATTCACTACAAAGATTTTGAGACCAAAATAAGACTTTTTTCCTATAACCAGGTGTCCTAAAATGCACCCCCTTAAAATTTACCCAAAATAATTTTCAATATACCTTATTGTATTCGATACCACATAAAACATTATTACACAAAAAATACACAAACAAAAAGGTTATTATCAGTTAACACTAGTTCACATTATAAACTATTTATTCCATAGTATTCTTAAGCACTCTTGATTTAAATTAGTTAATAGTATTTTAGTAGTGGACAGAGTGAATAGCCACTCTCTGCAAGTGCTCACTGAAGCGTATTTAAAGTTGCATCCACTCTTCATCTGTTCATTTTATTGGCCTGTCGTGTTTTGTAAGAGCACACAAATTAATTCACTTTAGTTATGTTCAGTAGTAAGGTGGTAGATTAGTAGAAGGATTACCTAGTTGAGCAGGTCAATTTATTCATTGGGTTTTCACCATTTTCGGGTAAAGTAATTGAAATAAAATGTTGTTATCAATACAGAATATACACGTAATATAAAAAAATATTTGTCATTAGTAGAGGGAGGATACTTTGCGAAAATATCCCGTATAAGAACTTTATTGAATTTTGCTTACTGTAAAATTTTCTTGAAACTTTGGTTTCCGATACCTTATCAGAATTATTAATTAAATGGCGACAACCCTTTAAAATCCTTCCTTTTAAAGCTGCAATCTTCTAATTGGCTGAAAATATATATTGCCGTATAACACATGTAGGTACGTTAATTTTTGCTTTCGGCGAAGTATTTCTGATATTTTGATTTTTACTTTTCGTCTCGATCAAATTATTGTGATACCGATTAAAAGTCTTAATGGTAACAACTCTCTATCCAACAACAAATCCTTTTGTTTTAGAACTACAGCTTTAAATGTTTAAAAACGAGCGGTTTTGAATAGAATACTATAAAATACTATGGAATACTATAAAACACTGAAATGCAACAAAAACTATAAAATGCTGTTTCTTTTACAAATCCAAAAACATTTTTATATGTATACGAAAATACTGGCGTTTCAACCTTTTAGACAAAAATTTCAGAGGATTGACGTTTTTATAACTGGTTGGTCAGCAATTATCTAAACCAAAAGTCTCAAAAACATTTGACGGAAGGGCTGTAGCTTTAACACATATGGTTTTAATATCGCCATTTAAACTTTTGATCGGCATGATAGATTACCTAAATTCAAAGTTTCAATCAAAACCAACCGAAAGCAACAATCAGTGTATTTCGTGCGGGGTGCGAATATACTCGTAAAAGGAGACATCTCATTAAAAATTTGATTCGATTTTCGAAAATCGAGGCCACGGAAGATATCCCGACATTGAATTTTGAATTTGACAGTTGAAACAAAAATGGATATAACCCCAAAACTAACCATGTCCAAAATAGTTTACAAACCAACCTGTAAACTAATGATTAGTGAAACATATTTCTTTCACATAATAAGTAGATTTTTAAATTTTGTATTTCACTAGGTACTTCATATAAACCGTTAGTTTGGATTTGTCATAGATTACGTTCTGGCATGATCGCATCGCATTCAACTGACCTTTGACATATAGACTGTAAACTTATCTCACTATAGTTCAAACTTATTGGGTTTGTTTACCTTACTTTACACCTTACTTTATCTATCTTTAATGTAGTTATAGAATAGTTGATATGTTTCACATTCCGATCTATTTCTAAATTATTTAAATATTCCTGCTTAATTCTGCTGTTTTTATATAGAGTATGTCTCACTTAAGGTCTATCCACCCTCCTAAAATCTTCATTTGTAGTCCGATATTCATGAACTTTTTTTTAGATAGGGTCTCATAAAGCATTGAATGCAGGCTCCACGTATCCGGTGTAATAAAGTTCTAGTCAAACAGGAGTCTTGTTTTCATGCGAAAAATCAAGAAGAGCAATTATTTTTTTTAGTAAATAATTTTGCTCAGGACTGTCGTCAACTAGAGTGTATCAATTTTCATTGAATTTGAAGATAGGATGTTAAAGAAAATTAAAATTATGATTACTCATTAAACCATGCCATTTTAGTGCCATTTTAAATTGTAAATTTCATTAAAAATGGCAAACCTGTTTTGTAAATAATGGCGGGACTATTTGAAATTATTATCAGCAACTTAATATTTTTCACGGTTCTCTGGTTTATTTGACGATTTATATTCAATAAAAAAAGGAAAGTGGTATCGACTAAAAATGGTATTTCATTTCTGTTGATATAGTTGTCGACAAGAAATGCTTCCATATATTAAAAAAAGCATCAATAAAACAGTTAATTAATTTGTTAATGAATTAATTCTTATTGTTACCAGTAAACCTTCTTATCCTTATTATAAATCTTCTTAAATTTAATAACTAGTATATTATCTCATTCGTTTTCGATAACTGTACCACAAATTAAATATCATTTTTTGTCGTTACCACTGTCATTTTTTCTTAATAATAAATCGTCAAATAAACCGAAGAATTGTGAAAAATGTTAAGTTTCTGGAGAATTTCCAAATAGTACCGCCATATAGAATATTGCGCAGTTTCACTGGACACCTGTATTATACTTACATTATATTTATTTATTTTCTTTTTTTTTATTATTTACGTATATACAGTGCGTCCATAAAGTGACGCATAAATTCATTATTAGCTAAATGAACAATATTATTGAAAATTCCCGAGACAGGTCAATTTTTTGATTGCGATTTACTATTTTGTCACATACTAATTTAATATACAGGTGTCCCACCTTCGAGTAATGACGCCACCACCGATTTTTTAAATGGAACACTACATTTTTTTTCAATTTTTCGGATGACCCTGGCCGAGCTGAGTCCAAAAATGTATCACAAGTTGCTTCTATCTATTACAGGGTGGACAACAGTACAAAAATTACAAATTATGTATTGCTGATTAAACGCACTAAAAAAAATTAAATTAACGTTATTGTGATACAAAAATACAACTACTTTAATAAACACCAGTTTGGACAAGACGCGCGAATGACGCGAGGCGCGATACGTGGTTCGTTATTTTTTTGTCATTTGTTTTTTGATTGTCATTGTCATTTTTTGCCATATTAAAAACGGCTATTTAGAGTTCACTTTTGTATTGTTAACGCTTCAAAGTAGGTACTTTAAGTGAAACCTAAATCTAATTTATTTAAAACGTTTTGTTGAAAATGCCTTTAAATGAAAGGGATAGGATTGAAATTCTAATGATGATTGGTGTTGGCGACAGAATGCGGACTCAACAAGAGGTGTGTAGATTATTCCATGAAATGCACCCAGATCGTGAACCTGTTTCACAATCTACAGTAAGCAGAAAAGAGCGAAAATACAGAGAATTAGGACACGTGAGGGATGCACCAAGGCAAGGTAGACCTAAAATTAATGAAAATGTTCAACAAGACGTAATTTTGTCGGCACTAGAAAATCCACATTGTACAGTACGGCAAGTATCTAGGGATTTGAATATTGGAAAGTCTTCAGTATCGAATATTTTTAAAAAAGGTAAAATACCATCCCTATAGAGTACGCCTCATCCATGAATTGGCTGAAGACGACTTTGACCGAAGAACTGAATTCTGCGAGTACATGATGGACCACAATAATCAAAATAACGGTTTCATTGCTAATATTTTATTTTCTGACGAGGCAACGTTTTTTTTGAACGGGCATGTTAATCGGCAAAACACCCGCTACTGGTCTCAGGAAAATCCACACTGGATGCAAGAATACCATACGCAACATCCACAAAAGGTCAATGTGTGGGCTGGATTGTGAGAAATAGAATTGTTGGTCCATACTTTTTGATGAAAATTTGACAGGAGCATTGTATCTGAATTTTTACAATATACATTAATTCCTGACTTGACCCGGCTATTTCCTGATATTGAAATAGCCAATACTTTAGACGGCAGAATTTGGTTTCAACAGGATGGTGCACCACCACATTTTGCTATAGCTGTGCGCGAGTTTTTACACAGAACCTTTTCCAGATCGGTGGATAGGAAGAAGAGGATCAGTGGAATGGCCCCCTAGATCACCTGATCTTACTCCACTAGATTTTCTTTTTATGGGGTTATTTGAAATCTAAAGTTTATACTAATAGACCCGAGAACATCCGTGAGCTCAAAGATCGAATCAGGCAAGAAACGTTAAACATAACACCTGCTATGTTACAAAATGTCAGAAGCGAATGTATTGCCCGATTCGGTCATTGTTTAGCAGTCAACGGAGAACAATTTGAGCATTTATTGTGACTTTCTAAAAATACAGAAACGTATAACTTTCTAATGAAATTTTTCATAAACACTTGTATTGTTGTCCACCCTGTAATAGATAGAAGCAACTTGTGATACATTTTTGGACTCAGCTCGGCCAGGGTCATCCGAAACTTGAAAAAAAAAGTAGTATTCCATTTAAAAAAATCGGTGGTGGCGTCATTACTCGAAGGTGGGACACCCTGTATATTAAATTATTATGTGACAAAATAGTAAATCGCAATCAAAAATTGACCTGTCTCGGAATTTTCAATAATATTGTTCATTTAGCTAATAATGAATTTATGCGTCACTTTATGGACGCACTGTATACTTCCTCATGTAGAAGATGACCTTGCTCCACAAATCGTCTGTATTTTAAAGAACTCTACAGTATAGGAATCTGCATATACATATACACATTGCCCGAGGATGTAACCTTGATCTTGATAATACGGTGAAATCCTGTAGAGGTACAGAGTTATACCTGCGTCATCTTTTATAAGTAGTTATAAGATGCATTTTGAATCTATAATTACTATTCCGTGTGTTGCTTTGTTAAGTAATGTAGCGGTCACGAAGGATAAAAATGAAAGTTGTATTCGAGTACCTCGCGGTTTTGTACGATAAGATATCGCCGGTACCAATTATTTTCGTTTCGACGGATGCATTTGTGGCATATTTTATTTATAAAATGGAATTTTGTAAGAAAATACACTTGTTTGCAGGTATAGAAAGTAATTCGCAAGAGAGCGTGACCCTCAATTCAAGTTACATAGGGAATAATCAGTTCTGTTTTGGTATATCCAACCAGATCACCTTGTCGAACAGTGGTCGGCATTCTCCTTACTAAAATTTGAATGTCATAAAGTGATAACCGAATGTTTGTACCGGCTCTGCTGCTTCCAGAGTCTTTCCTTTTTTGTCTAAGGCAATGAGCTGATTTGCATCTGTTCCACAATGTTGTTTACGTAGTGTCCTGAATTTAAATTATAAGATTATAGATTTTATATATACGAGGTGTGTAAATTAAGTAATGAGACTGATTTTTTATTTATTTTTTATTCAAATAGAATTACAATTCAGTATTGTGTCTCTTTCAAAATAACTTCATTGAGAAGCCACACAACGTTGGAGACGAGACGGTTCTTCCATTCCTTACCATATAGTGCAGAACTCATATACTGGATAGCCTTCAGCTGGTCGATTACAGTAATTTGAATGTTTTCTGTGATCCCAAAATGACGTTCATTGAGGTGATTTTTCAAGTCAGGCGAATAGGGAGGAACCTTGAGGAGCCACAGGTACGTTTTTACTGGCTAAAATGACTGTGTCGAGTGTGGCAAGGCGCATTGTCTTGATGCAACATCCAGTTGTTCTTGATGTTTGGTCTCACACGCATGACCCTTTTTTCGAAATTTTTCAAGAACCTCTCTGTAAAAGTGTCGATTCACTCTCTTGAAAATTTTTGAAAACTCTTTGTGGACAATTCTCTGGCTATCAAAAAAGCAAATCAGCATGCATTTGATCTTTGACTTGCTCATTTTTCGTTTTTTGGGTCTTGGAAGTGAGCCATTCCATGCTTTGGCGCTTGGTTTTGGGTCGTACTCAAACACCCAACTCTTATCACCAATAATGACACGTTCCATATGGAGATCATTTTCAATCAATTCCAAAAAGTCATGATACCTTTCTCTCCTGATGCCCTTTTGTTCCTGCGTAAGGGTTTTTGGAACCATTTTTGCGTAGATTTATCTCATCCCCAATTCGTTAGTCAAAATCTGACGAACAGTGGTGTGATTCTTCTTGAAGAAATATAATTCTTCTTCTATCATTCTTGTCGTTAACCGACGATCTGAATGCACAAGATCACGTATTCTATCAACATTTTCGTCGATTCTTAAAGATTTCAGCCTCCCGCTGCGTGGTTCATCTTCAATCGACTCTTTTCCTTCTGAGAAGGTCTTAACCACCGAAAAATCTGGGTTTTTGAAAAAAAACACTGTCTCCGTAGACGTGTTGAAGTGTTGCAAAAGTATCCATTGCGCTTTGTTCAAGTTTGAAGCAAAACCTGATGGCACACCGTTGCTCAAAATTAATGTCTCTTATTTTTAAAACGCTACAGAAAAAAAAACGGTTTACGAAAACAGTCACAAAGAACAAACAAATAACTTTAACAAGTTCAAGCTGTAAATGTACTGAAGGTGCATTACATGTTAACTTACCGCCCTTCCAAGTTCCGTCTCCGCAGTGTTGCTAGATCGGGCGCTAAATTGCCAGTCTCATTACTTAATTTACACACCTCGTATTTCATTTGAAAACGAAAGTAATACATGCCTTGACAAAGCAAACCTCTTAAATTTACTGTTTGGCATTTTTTTTTATTTTTAATGGCTGTTGGTTGGCTAGTGGACACCGAAATATACAATCTCTTTAAAAAGTGAGTAACTATTTAGGGGAAATATTCAGATTCATATGTATACAAAACGTAGATACAGGACAAACAGCTTCGCCTTGAGAAATGTGCTAGTTTTACTTCCACATTCACGTAGTGAGTTGAAATGTTTAAAAAAAGATTCATGTCTGTTAAAAACATGCCTATTTTTCCATCTTAATGCGTTTTTAGGGTTCCTATTTTTCTTAACTACAGGAAAGTGCAAAATGTAGCGGTTAATTTTTTTCATTGCTTTGAGTAAAAAAAAATACCGTTGCGTTTCATTTTTCCACTCATTTATAGATGTTGTCTGAATAACTACTATACGTTTCAAATGCATTGATTGAATTGAATATGATTTTTTCCCGTAAAATGAGAAGGTGTCCTCTGTTTCAGATGAGAATGGCAGAGAATGCGAAAGAATAAAGAAAATATCGGAAAATTCACAATATCTAGTATATGATATTTACAAGTTAAACTTATAAGTAAAATCAAGTGTATGAGTTTTAGATAACGGTGGTTTCTAGTAGCATTTTTCCCCTATAATGTAATCGTTTACTTTGTTTTGCAGGAAAATTACGGAAAAATCAGTGAGATGACAAAAACTTACATGGTCTATTAATTAATATATTTCTATATAATGCATCTTTTACTTCTCCTTTAGATTCTTCTGCAGATTTTGTATTGAAATATTTATCCACAAACTGACCATGTACCACAATATGACCAACTGCAGCATGTATACCTTGTTTTGATTTATTTTCAAGTAAGTAAACAAAATACCTCACTAATGCCAATTTTCCAATACGCGTCGGTTTTTGGACAGCTGGTTCAATACAGAATCTGAAGGAACAGAAACAGATGAATGCTGTTGTAGAAATAGATTAAGAAATAGAACATGTGCAGTTTAGGATATTTTAAAGATTTGTCTGCATTTTCCCGCCATGTTCATACGAGACAGAGTACACCATCGCATTCTACGGGAAAAAGAAAGAGCTAGCAGAAATTGTCTTGATCTCTCATTGTCTCACATCCTTATTTTACCATAGCTTCATTATGATTAGATTTTTAAATATTATGGCACTATGAAGAACAATAAAGCTAATATTTCAACACTAATTCTTGATTGATGCAACATCACCATTTCCTGTCATATTTTTCTGCCAGATATCCAAAATTGGAGAACCGTATAGTTGTAACCGACAGTTTTGGTTTGTGATAGTTGGTCAAAAAAGTTCACTTATAACTCATTGATCACCCTGTATTATCATAAATATGGGTCAAAAAACTATCTTTTAATGGTTACTCAATTCTTCCCTAGGTTGTCCCATTCATATTATACGAGAGATTTACGTTGTAACGAGAAAATATCTCTGTGGAAGCAATGGTTGTGTGTTTTTGGGGTTTACATCAAGTGGTCAAACGTAAAGAAAGGTTGATTAAGCATTGGAACTCGTATTCTTACCCTACTATAGTATACAGATTTAGTTGTGAATCACCTTACCACGCCGCCACTGATTTCTGTAGCCGGAACTATTATTTTGACAGTATTTATTTGATAGAAACTTCTGTTACTTAAGATGTGTTTATTTTTGTTCACACAAAAGTTAACAATAGCATTTAGAATATCAGGTAAAACGCTTGAATATTTTCCGCGATTACTATGCAATTCGCTATTTTTTTAATATATTATTGTTTGTTCTCAACAGCCGTTACGTGTAATAAATTCATATAATCACCTGAGAAAAGTTGGGTGTGAACAAAATATAAATAAAAGTAAATGGATTATTCTTGGTCCTTTAGGTAGTATACCAAGGTGTTTTTCTGATACAGGGTCACATCATAAATGTCAAGGTTCTACGCAACATTGCATGTGTAGTGAAAATAGCTCTGTGTTTAATTACTTTACTTACTAATTGCCGGTATTGGCATAAAAATAGGCAGATTGTTCAGTTTTTATTTCAGTTGGATATGTCCTAAGGACTAACCACATAAGAACTACCACTCTGTATAATTACCATTTTCCATACATAGGTACGTAATGGTTGCAGTGAGTGAGGCGATATTTCAATATAACGGAAGAATAGAGATAACAAGGACAGCATATTAAAAAAAATGGTTTCTTTATAGAAATGCTTCGGTGCTTTGTAATTTTTTACGCATGTAAAATGTTGTTAAACGTTAAAGTGTAACCAATAATAATTTAGTATTTAGTAAGCCAGTAGTTACAAACTGACAACTTCCATGATCAAATTTACTATTTTTAGGTCTTGGTATACTCAAATTAACCGTTTTTTTTATGTGTTTTTACTATTATGTAGAAGATAAATAACAAATTCCGCAACACTGTATAATCTTATAAATGGAAACATTCTATATTATTGATAGAAAATCTTAACAATTTACTAGAAGTATACAGTAATGTAATAGACCGAGGTATAGTCCTTCTAATTTTAATTGAAAATGATAAATACGCCTGGGGAACAAAAAAAAAGCGGTGCAACTTTATGATTCCATGGGTGTGCATATATCTTTTATAAATTCGAAAATTGTGAAATAATTTTTTTCATTCAAATCAATATAGGAGATTAAAATTAGCCTGCATACAAAACTCTTAATATTTGTAATATAATTTGCTGTAAATAATGCTCATTTAGCCAGACAATCTCAAAAAATTGTCTGTGTTAATAAACCTAGCTGAAATACACGTCACTAGCGCCTTAAACACGTAGAATTTCTAAAGTCGTAAATCATTTTAACGACGTCGCAAAAAATTTATGGCACAGTGGACCGAATAAGTATTTGGATGTATTACATATAAAGCAATCCTATAGTATAATGGTCGGCATTTGCTGGTGCATTCGCGGCATCGCGTTGCCGGCTCGTCAACACTTTCTCGTCAACAAGTATAGTAACATACATAAAGTTGTTTTAGTTTATAATTATTTTTTTCCAGCAGTTTTAAACGCTTTATTTTAATGCTAACTAATAAATTTATATCTATGTATTTTTTTTTAAATATTTCCAAACTAGCTTTCTAAGAACGTCACGAACTAACAGTTTGAACTGAAGTATGAAGTATACTTGTATAGTGAGCTTAGCAATTTTAGAAAATATATCTGACAACCTTGCTTTTTTCTACCTATTTTCAATTTAGAATGGAAATAGAGTACATACAGTTTTAAAAACAGCTATTGCCCAGCTTCTTACTGATATGTCCCTTTGATTGATTGTGATTGGTACTGATTTGTTTTTTAAGTTAATTAGTTTATATAGTACTTAACTATTTTTTTAAAAATATTGTAGTTTGTTGTTAAATACAAAATTCTCAAAATACAGTAGGTACACCACAAATTATATACCAGTATAGTATTAATAATACGAAAAGTACATAAAACAATGTTAGTTTCATTACTTATACCTAGATGCCAGTAGATTTTTTGTTACAAAAGTTGTAGAAGACATTTGCATTACAAAATTGTAAAATGCATTAAAACATTTTTAAATTTTTAGTAGAAGATGCATCTATTTTTTTAAATAATGTAATCAGTTCTTATAATTTTATATTTTTTAACAGAGGAATATTCTTATTCAAAAATTTGCTGCCACCCTTTTCCGCTCCAAGATACTGCTACTACTTCCCACAGATTTAGTAAAATATGTTACACTTCCTTTGATACCACTGACACATACGATGATGACTATGAGAAACAGACTCATGCACACTGATATACAGCCAAGTTAACGAATATTTTTCAGCCAGGATAGTTTATTTATTAACGTTTTTATTAGTTACATATTTTTACAATTTTAAGGGGGGAGTCTCGTGTAGACGACTGTTTTTTATGATTTTTTTTTTACAAAAAGATGAGAGCAAGTATTCAATTGCAAATTGTAAAATACATGTTAATATTGACCAAGAAATGTATATGAAAAAAATCTTTTTAGAGTAAAAACAATATTAAATGGCGGCTCTGCAGCTGTTCGATATTTGGCTCTTTGAATTTGCGCCGTGCAACGCCCAGGTCTTTGTAATTGACTAAAATCAAAAAGGAACATTTCTTTAGTAAAAATAGGTGCTTCCGCATTGAATGAACTTAAAAAAATAAAAACCTGGGACCATTTTGAAAAAAAGAAGTACTTTTATAATTAGAAGTATTTTTTTTATAAACAAATGGCAAAAAAACAATATTTATCATTACAATTGTAATGTAATTGTAGGTTCATTCGATGGCCAATACGTTGACGAATATCTGTACAAAATTTTGGCCCAAAAAGTCAATCGGCCCACAACTATTTGAGCTACACTGACAGCGCACAACAATACGCATTTTGAGATAAACGCATTTCAAGTTTTCGGTTTATTCTTTTTGGTTTATTTTTTTAAAACTACCATTACATAGGCCCAATTTTTTCCTTTTCACCGACCGAAGCGCCATTTATTATTGAAAAAGCAAAACAGCAAACTTGTTTGGCCCAAAAATCAGAAGGTAGAGCATACTTTTGCTCTCGGTACTTTTGGCACACATCAATTTGATGACCTTCTAGGGACCTTTAAGGTTTTGTTTTTGGTCCAAAACTTCGAGAACACATTATTCAGATAATAAATAATTTTTTTTAAGCAATAAAAAAATTTAAAAAAATCATTTTGCACGAGGCTCCGCCCTTAAGAAGGTGTGTACATTCGCAGGGTTTCAGTATTGTTATTTCATGTACAGCTGTATGATGCAAGTAGGTAAGTATATGGCAACTGATTTTTTTGCCAACTGCGTATGGCAAGAGTATCTGTAATTTTAAAGGAGGTTTTTATGGATGGTGTAACTTAGTAACTATTTATTGCCTTAACTGGACCCAATCTCTAAATCACATAACTCGATGTTGTGTAATCTGTCTACTGATCCATGGGAAATTAGATACACCTAACACCATCACTTCCAGGTACTTAGAGACAATTCCAGAAAAAAACTAAATACCCTACTCTAAACGCCGGTTACAGAGTAAAAACACTCTAATAAAAACACCACGCCTTTGTTAAGTAACAGTGTAAAGGAATTTTATACTTGCCACATAACGTTATTGTTTTCGCACAGTTAATAATTGAAAGGGAAACATAAAAACGAATTAAGAAATATTGAACGGATGTATGATCTCTTTTGTAGTAGTCTGGTGAATTATGGGAACTATCGTTCAAATCGACCTAGTTCGGTTGTTTTCTAGTCTTGTATTCAATACGAATCAAACATATTCCCAAACAATAAATAATACGTTCGTGGTAATACAAGGTGTTCTGTATAAAATAATTAATAATTAATTGTGCGGTTTTCGTAATCATTTATATTTTACTCAAATAAAGAATCTGTATGCTCTCTGAGGATGCCGTATTTCTAGAAAATGTATTTTTATATGATTTTTGAAAATCTTAAATATATCAAGATATGATTCGATTGACCAATTATAACTCGGGCACACTGCACAGGGTGTTCCATTTCCCATGTTTTTTTAAGGTATTATTATAATAAATAAAAATAAATCATTTTTTTTGCGGACTAGTAGTTGCGAGCGCTTGGCCAGTCCGTCGCTGTCTCAATACCAGCTGATCGAAGCAACCGATGCGATACCCGAGTCAAGATAGTTCAAATTTTGGGTAAACCTAGACAAAAATAATATAAAGCTAATTTTTGGTACATATCATAATTGAGGTCTAAATAGTAATATACAGAAAGTCCTGGAGAATCCTCCTTCCGCAACCCCCTTTTTTTCGCCCCCCAACCCCTCCCCCTTTTAATATTTTGGTGATTTTCTCGAAAACTATCCACTTTAAGGAAAAAATTACAAATGAGCATTTTTTGAAGCTGACAAAATTTCCTTCCAACGACGTATTGCGAGCCCATATAGTACCACGTGGTACACACCAGTGGCGTATCAAAAGAAAGCTGTTCATAGATTAATTGAAATTTCTTGAAGGACACGTCGAATTTACTGATTTTTACCAAAAACTATAAGCTTGACGAAAAATATCGTTACCAAATTTTTTGTAGGTGATATAATTGCAAATCCATTGATGTACAGAACGACCCTAGAACCAAAAATATTGAAACTGCTGTTTAATTTGTTTTTTATTTAGTTTCAAAACAACATTTTAAACATCTTTCTCAAGAGTGGAATCTTCTGTAACAGTTTCCATAATATTATTGCATGTTTCGCCATTGTAAGGGGAACAAAATGTGCTACACTTTTGGCCTGAGTGTCTACAATCTTACAATGTCGAGCATGATTGCTGTGACGGTCCAGCTTTTTCATTTTGTTCTCGAATATGTTTCAAAATTGTCATATCATTTCTCGTGTAGGATTTTTCTAAAAACAGAAACAATCATCAATTAACAAAGTTTACATTCCTAGCCCGTAATGGCGTATGCGTAATGGCGTATGAATATTCAAAATTCGTCACCTGCATTCCTGATGCACTTCGATTGATTTCATGTTCTTAAAAATGTCACGTAAACCATCACAACGCTCTTCACTAGCGGTCAGTAATGTTTTCAGTCCCTTTTCACCAAATTTAGTAATAACACGCTCACTTAGTGGCAATTCACCCAAAACACATTTCGCCATCTTTAATTAAACAATATAAAAAATACAAGCACAGAAATATCGGAAGACTAGATCTATCAAAGAATGTCTCCGCACAAATGAAACATTGCGCAATAGACAAATAATAAATATCGAAACCGGTTTATTTGACCTTGCAATATTAATACAAGCTCAAACATAGTGCTTAACGTCACACATAGGGGCGCTACGCGCATCTGTTATTTGGCAAATTGTTAATCTTGGGGCAGAGAAATTCTATATTATAGGGGTTATTACCCCGGGGTTGAAGTGACTTAATAGTTAATATTTCGCTGAACATACATTGTATACGTAGAAAATCAAATATCAGCCCTAAAAAGGTTTTATATTGGTAGTAAAAATGAATTTGCTCCAGATTTACGTAAAACTGAGAAGTCTCGGATAAACTTTTAATTTTTTTTTGGCTGAAGTAATTGCGATGAACTTCTAAAAGATTCGTAAGTAGACTATCTTTTAATGGTCGTTTTAGAGAAAAATATGTTTCTTCTAAAAAAATTGTACTTAGATAAAAAAAAGAGAATAAATAGCAAAAAGTATGTTTTTTAAAAGTAACCCTTCATTTGATACGCCACTGGTGGATGGCATGTGCTACTGAATATGGATTGCGATCATTGGAAGGGGAATTTCATCAGCTTTAAAAATGCTCGCTTGACATTTTTCCTTAAAGTTGATAGTTTTCGAGAAAATCACCAAAATATCAAAAGGGGGGGGGGGAGTCGGGGGGGCGAAAAAAAGGGGGTTGCGGAAGGAGGATTCTCCAGGACTTTTAGTATGTACAATTTAGCCGATGGCCTAGTACGATGGCCTATGCCGACGTAAACAAGGGCGCCCTGAATCCGAGCCATCCCGAGAATTTCGGTAATAAACTGGGGTTCATCCAGCCTGCCTTTTCTCGCAACTATCCAGGACAAATATAAGTAGCCTCAGTAACGGCGGGAAGAACAGTCTATCTTAGAAATAAATTACGCGCGGTCGCGGTCTTCGTACTTCGTATCTGTATTTGTATCTAGTTAAATAAATAGTGTTAGTTGAAAGTGCTAGTTTGAATTTTTCACACCTAACGAACCCGTAGTGAACAAAACGTTACAATTCGTTCATGGCCTTCATGCTATTAATTTTAAATTGCTATCACCTTATTATTTATGAAAATTTATACTTACATTAAGTAATATATTTTTTAAAGACGTAAAAAATGTTCTTTTCAAGGATGTCCTGTCCAACTATGTTGTCGATTTAAAAAATGTAGGTTTGGTCCATAATTCAAAAATCGGTAATTACAGTGAAAAACTAGTTACGGTACTAAATTCTATATATAAAAAAAGACACACTATTGTAACAATATCAAAAATTATTCAAACAGAGATGGCTAGAAATGGCTGTTTTTCTTTAAAATCCCCTATAACTCAAAAACTACAACTGGTGTCAAATATAAAGTTAGCCCATGAATTTTCCTCAAAAAAGTAGTTAGGTTTCGAGAAAACTGCATTTTTCTATCTCATGTAGTAACCGAGATGCATTAGACGACCGTCGAAAATAGGACACTCTGGTCATATTCATATAAACAGGCAGTCTCCCAAAAAACGCCTCAAGCTATACCTCTTTTATTTATAATCTACACTACAACTATCGTTAACTACTGGGATGAGGTCATATACAAATACTAAAAAAAAATATTTTTCACTCAGTCAACGTTTTGCAAAATTTATTTGTATCCTCAGGTTTTCTGTTTCTTATATTTCTCTATTCAGCTAACTTCAGTGTGATAATAATGGCATTAATGACAATAAGGTTTTAATTATCCGAATATGGTCTCTTACACTCTTTGTTACCACAGCAAAAGCAAAAGCTAGTGCTGTGCTAGTGCAAAGTGCTGTGTTGGAAATTTTTTTAATGAATAAAAAGTATAAAAATAAATCAGTCTGTTAAGGATCGCTGTTTTCTTTTTCCTTTTCGTATTTCAAATGTCGTGCTAAGATCCTATCTACATAATTATAAATTCAAAGTGATTAACTGTTTTATTAGTAAATGTTTCATTATTAATCAAATATTTATTTCAATAGTCGTCTATATTACAGCCATATTAACGATGTATTCAAGATGACATACATACTTAGAATAACAAAATTAGAAAGTTAATGTGGGAGGCGCTACAATAGGCGCCTAGAGAGTTGTTATCTGCAATTTTGTTTATTTTTTAATTATCCGTTCGTAGGTTTTTATTAAGTATAATTGTTTTGTCAACACTATAGTTATATAAACCAGCTACTGTTGCCTCCTTATTATTATTTTTTTTGTAGTGTTTTCCAGTGGTTAACTACATATTATTACTGCATTGTGATGATGTGAGAATTTAAGTTACAGAATAAACGCTTGCGCACTAGTACATAAATTACTAATATTAATCTTTGAATATATCCTTGACTATAGCATTTTAGTTTCAATTATAAAAAGGTGGTAACTATTATGATAAAGGTGATAGAATTTTATTTTATATGTTAATTTTTATTGAAACTGTAAAAAATCCTCTACAGACAAGGGGATTTTGGATGAATTTATATAGTTTGAAACTGATATTTCATGACCCGATCTTGATAGCCTGTCTTCGTAAGATAATATGTAAATAATTTAGATAATTTTGCCAAAAAACTCATCAAAAAATCCATCCGAAAAGGTTATCCAATTTAGTCACACAAAAGCAAAACGATTTGAAGTCATCACATATATGAGTAACCCTTCTGAAATAAGAGGTGATTACTTTTTTAAATAATAATAATAATAATTGTACATGTAAAACAGACAATACATTTGGTAAACATATAAAAATCACACAGTACTATCTAAACAAATTAAAATATCACAAGAAAACTTGTACATGCGGCACTTACATATATATAGTATATTGGACGAACCGAGAGCAATTTCGAAAAGAGGATAAAAGAACACAGAAACAAAAATAATAAAAAGGTATGTTCAGCATATAACAGACTTAAAAAAAGAGACATAAAAAACATCATCAAATCTGAGTATGAACGAGAGAGATAGAAATAGCGGTCATGTCGAAGCTTTTCGGTTATGTGAAGCTTTTGACAAGTGACTGTCACAACTGTAAAATAAATAATGGCTGTCACATAATCTAACAGCTTTGACAATTAAATAAGGTTATACATTTAATATACAATAGAAATACATATGTCTGTTTTTGCTTGGCCAACTTTGATGGCGTTTTTTTTTTGGATGGTTCGATAGAAGAAAATCACACGTTCAGTAAAAAAATCCAAATTTTACGTAACGAAAATAAATGATTAATTTTTTAATAATTATTTAGAATTCCTAGAAATTATTATACTGAAACACACTCCTTCCTTTATTTGCATTGTGAGTTAAAATAAATATAAGATATTGAGTTTTTCTTCTACGTAATATTGAATACACATGCCTAGCATCTGGCAAATGTGAAATAAACAAAGGGAGATGGAAAGCGTGTCATTTTATTAAACGATCAATTATATTCTCTGTTGTTAAATCCATTTTAGTTTAATGCCTGTTCCATTGAAATTCAAATTTAGGAAAATTCCAATCTCATTAACACCCTGACCTTCCCAAATAATAAGACTGCCCTCTATTTTACAATGATTTCGTAAAGTAGCAAGTAGATAACAGTGATAAAATTGTCGTGGATTTTTTTTTCGGAAATATCGCTTGAACGCGTAAAAAAATACAAATTAATTGTTATCTTTTTCATGCAGGTTTTACATTTTTTCGGCTACTTGTTAAAAGACTATGACGTCATCGATATTTATTATTTTACCCATTATTTTCATTTTTGTATTACCTATTTCTTGTGATAAAATTGGAAAAATAAGAGCCAGATAAGAAGACAGCTCTAAAATGAACAAATACACTATTATTTTTCAAATATTTTTATGTTACCGGGACGTATACAGTGTTTACTTTTTATTTCTAACCATAAAAGCACTACACATTACGTATTTTTATAAAATTCGATTTCAATATAAATAACTGTGCTGTGAATAAATAAATATTCTTCTATAAATGTAGTTTCTCCTAGTTTCTCCTCTAATATGTAGTTTTTATTTTAAGTTAATTTCTGTATCAAAGCAAAAAAACGTTCCTACATATTATGTACTTTTACATTTTGAGTTAATCAGCCTGCTATATTTACATATGTATAAGTATGTAAATTGCCGTCCGTTATAATGGCACATTAATGCTTAATAACAGTCACATAAAACTTTATAATTAAAAAAACTTTTCTAATGAAAAGGAAAAGTGCATTGCACATTTAAATACCACGCACGAATTAAGTTAAGCCTAACTGGTAATTTTTAATATTTATTACATAGAACAAATAACAGCGAGCAAGTCATAATACAGAGATTTAATCGCGGTAGTTTTCTCAGATCTTCAGGCGACAGTTTAATACCAGTAATTATAATTAGCAATGTGATTTTTAACATACATTTTCTTCACTATCTCTTATAAAGTTGTTTTCTGTTACTGTGACACCTGTAATTGATTATATAAACTTTTTACGGATGCCAATGATGAAAAAAGTGATGTATGTTAACTATCGTACGAAACTATTCTGAATATATTAGTTATAAACCAGTTCACTTCGAAATATACTTTTTTAGAAGAGAAATATACTTTTGTTTTTAAGAGACATCCCATTTTAAAGAGGATGAAATTACTAAAAAGAACTACGAGTATAACATTCCTCAACTTGCCATTTAGAAAGATGACAGGAGATGAATATACCTTGTCTGTAAAGCTGACATCGGCCAGTTATGCAAAAGGACAAACAGAAGTGAGACAACAGATAAGGAGCAACCTCACACGCATCGAAGGTAATGAGGGAATAAGACCGGCCCTCCTCACTGCTTGTGCTTGTCGTTAGCGAGACGTGTACACGAGAAGTGTAGCATTTGTCCTTTTTCACAACTGGCCAATGTCGGCTTTCCACGAACTGTATATTTTTAATACACAAAACTAATCTGATGACTTTAGCTTAGTTTATTTGGCAAGTGAACAAAATATTAGTTTCTATATCTGGATCATTGATGTCTTTTTCACATTAGATTCGCCATTTTTAATATTAACAAACGACCACCAATATTCAAATATTCTTTATAAGAAATTCTTGTGGCAAAATATTTTTACAGAGGAAGAAGACTGATTGGCAATTGGTCATTGAATCCTTCATTGGAGAAATTTGGAGAAATTATAGAAACTCTCCTCACTCATAATTTAATAAACATATATGATAAACTTCACCACTGAAATATATTCCAAACCTTTTTTATCATTTTTGACAAAGTTTCTTGAGAAATATTCATCATAAATTGAATAACTTGCTCTACTTTCTCTGCGCATTAGAAATTAACGTAGTTTTTCGTTTTCGACAGTTTCCCTTCTGTTACTGTTTCTACGCTATTATTAATTTTTTTGTTTGATTTTTTTAATCTTCAGCCTTGAAAGTATGTCTCACGAAGCAAAACTTTGTTGAATATCTAATGAAGTCTGTTGTTTGTTTGTCTTGGAAATCGACACGCATGGCAAAGTTAACAAATAAAACATGCAATACTGCAATTTCTTATTTTCAGTTTTTCTTACTGTTAATATTCTCAATTATTTTTTTTTCTCTTCATCAGGCAAATTAATTAATTTTCTTTATCAGGCAACAAATAATAGAACCAAATAATATTTAAATGTATTCAATAATTGTGACTTTTATTTTATGACATATTCTTTTTTGAAAACACGAAGTTGTCGAAAAATCAAGCAGGCCATAACAGAAGCAGAATATGTATTGTCTGAGTAGATAAATATGCTTTTATGGGTCAGGTACGGAAAATGTTCTTATGAAAATTTGCTCAGAATTAAAATGTGTGAAAAATTTAGGTTTTCAGTATGATCTTACTTCCTCTTATTTTATAAAAAATTCAATTTATCGCTTTTAAAAAAAATAACGCTTCTAAGGCTTTTCAAGGGAACTACACCCTTATGAAATGGGTGCCTCTGAAGATGAGGCAAATATTTTTTGTTGTTTGTGTTGTATTGTGTTTAATTACAGTCATGTGCTGTTAACATTAATAGACCATACGTGCTATATTGACCATAATAAATATACGAGCACAATTTTAGGTTTTGTCTACTGTCATGGGCAAAACTACTGTTGCTGCACTATACTCGTGTTATATTTTATATTAGTTATGTTAGTTTAACAAAAAGAAAACTATAAAACGATTTTTCTAGAAAACCAAATGTAATATTCAAATTCAACAAGCACATGATTTATTGCCTACAATCGCTAAAATTTTATAACATGTCTTGTCAAAAATAGTAAAAATGACACACGGATAAGTAGGAGTTAATTTCACCTCCACCCCCTACGGTTTCACTCCCCCGGTATGAATCAATTATGTTATCATCAACATTTTTATAAAGAGTAAAATTTTGGTACATATCTTAGTGGTTTTCAAGATATCTATGAAAAACTATCTTCAGGAGCACCAACTTGATGGGGAGTAATTCCCTTATGAAGCATCTAAAAAATAATTATCACATCCCTTGCTCTATGATACATGTCTAATATTGATACCCTGTTTTAGAAACACTTTAAATGACAATATTACTATAAAATAATTACCTTAAATATTATTACTACTACTATATCTATAGATAATTATTTTTCTAGTCTACAAAATACTATAAAATAAAATATTATCACTGACTTCAGCCAAGCCTCTAGGCATATTCTTTAATCTATTAAACAAAATATAAAATGTTGTTGACCTAACTCAAAGAATACGTAATTCTACCTTGAAAACATGCACACATACATTTACATATACTCAGCTTGACATTGGTTTACAGTTATTTATAAAAACTAATTGTTCTCGAATTGTTGGAAACCATGTCAAGTCAAATAACGTTGTTCATTGTCATCACTTAACGGCGCTGTGTTTTTAAGTCGAGAACATAAATTAGAAATGCAGTTTCTTAAATTTTGTGTCGACGAGATAAAGTCAAAAAAAGGGTTTTTTGTAGCAACATCTTTAAGTGAACTTTTTGTGGGGACGTATTCATTAATAGAGTTGTCCGAAATGTGCCGTGGAACATAGGCGTACGCATCATAATATAATACATGTAATACAAGAAAGTAACATATTACCTAAATATAGTAACAAAAGCAATAAATTGTCACTTTATAACCATATATCGCTGCCTGAGTTCAATAGTGGCACTAAGTCCTATCCCCTTGAGTTCAATGGTGACACTATCCCGAATTTTGGATCATAATGAAATGGATGAAAAAAATCTCAAAATGATTGCGGAACACAAATTTTGAAATCCTAGTGGATGATATGGACCATTTGGAATTTATTACGACGAAAAATAACAACATGAACTTAAGCCAAAGTTCATAGAAAACTTTAAACTCTTTTATCTCAAAACAATGTTTTTGGTATAGTGCCACTTTTGAACTCGAGGGGGTAGACCGTAGTGCCACTATTGAACTCAGTCAGCGATATGTATGTAAAACTTACCCTCTTAATTAGCTTAACGACATAGCTTGGCGGATGGGAAGATGACCCGTCACAAATTTGTTTTCATTTGAAATATGTTGTTTTGTAAATTATTACAAGAGTAAGTCTGCATTATCTTTAGTTAAAAGGCGAATAATAAGTACGGAATATTTTTGTATAAGAAAAAATATAAGAATGACACTCAAAAACTCATTAGAGAATTTATGTAAATGAGTGATTCACAGACTGTTTACTAAGCAAACAATGGGCATCAAAACCTTTTCGAATGATATGGAGCGAAAATTTAGAAAAACTTACAGAGCGTTTTCACAGTTTTTGATGTTTATTGGTCGCTAGGATATACCTACTCCTCTTTTCCTCTACCTCTCAGTGTGCCTTACCTCCATAAAAAGAATACTTTTTTTAATGGGATACTTGGAATGGAACGTGGGTATATAACAAAGAAAAACAGATAGACCCTCAAACATTTTACAACTTAATGAAACCACAACATTTCTATTAACGAGTGAGAAGTTAACAGCTAAATAATTTGGTGAATATCAAATAACGTTGTCATGGTTAAACTTAAATATCAAGATGAAGTTGCATGTAAGGTTTGAAATTCAAAACTACTTTTTCCTGAATAAGAAGATACTCTTGAAAAAGTCTGATGATTTAGTAATTCAAATATGTGTTTAGTATTCCATTTCATTTCCATACATCTTCTGTTGTTGCTAATAAAAAAAGTATATTGTTAAGTTTTTAAATATTTATGGAGTTTATTGATTTGTAATAAAAGCATAGTTTTAATACGTCAATTTCTTTCAACTCAACATATTTCCGTTTTTAATAATTATTGAGGGTATGAAAATACATAAATTATACAGGGTATAAATAATCCTGGTTGCCCTGTATCGTGACTATACCGTGAGCCAACTTGCCTCGAGTATGGAGTACGTTGAGCAAATCTAACTTTCTTAATCTTTTCTTGTTAGTTATAATAACTTGTAACATTTGTTTAAAATATAATTACTTTATTTTAAAGAGAAAGTTATTAACTCAAGAATAAACAAACCTTCTTCTGGTATATGATTTATATGCGAATTTGGAATATTGATCTCTGTTTTAAAATTGATCGCTTAAAAAGTGATGAAACTGAATAACCAACCGTGTTCTATCCAACCTTGCTATGAGATGAAACAATATTGTCTACTTTGTGAATATCTCTATTCACGATCATATTTCATTTTTTGTAATCTTAATGGTGAATAAAGAACAACCCCGAATATTGACGCAAAAAGGTAATCTTAAAATAATTATTTACAGGGTTCGTAAAGTTCGTAAAAATTCCCATCCTTCTTTTCTCCAATAATTTTTTAAGTATGAAAATTTGATTTTACAGGGGTAACTTATTTTTTCTGAAATTTCAGAATATGCTGTCAAAAAAACAATTGAAAGAAAAATGTAGCAGCTGTTTAATTTAAAAACACATTTTTTTAAAGGAAATTCTCTTGTTTTTCTGATTAGGTCAACTGTGGTATAATAACATATGTCGTACTTTCTTCCGCACTTCTTTGAAATATTATGCATCAAATATATAAAATAATATAACCTGCAATATAATGTAATTTATAATAAACCATGGACAGTCCATGGTTTGTCCACAACAAAGATTTAATCTTTGTTGTCAAAAATAAACACAACATTTAATGTCTTGGTTAATTTGTTGGTTGGTTGGTTTGTCCTAAAATGCCAGGTTAAAAGATGCGCGTAAAAGTGACACTTTATTTACATGTTTTTTTTCGCAGCTACTTTAAATAATCATTTGAGGTATTTTACCTCATACTTCGTTTCAAAGCGTATTACACACTATTTATTTGATCGGTGAAATGGACTTCTTCCTCACCATCAATGTTATTGGATATGGAAGGTACGTTGAAATGTGGCTCCCAATGTTTTAAACCACTCTCACCAGACCGTTTTAAAACGGAACAATCAGCTGAAACGTTTTGTCAGTGACATCATTTTTTGACCGCTAAAAAAGAAATTTCAAACAAACGAAACGTTTTAAAACGTTTGGTCGCTAAAAAAACACCACAAAACTATCTGTCAACGGTAACAGTAGAATTCACACAAGAGCTGTGACCGTTACTGATCGTTATTTACATCGACGTACGCGTTAACATTGTGTTGCAATCTGGTTCACGGATAGGTGCTAATAAATACGTAACCTAGGTGCTCTAATTCGTTAGTGACACAAATTTCTTTGACAATAAATCCTCAACGCACCTAAATCCCGTTTAGTGACCTGACACGCCCACGATACTGGTACATAAGTGTAATAGGGCAATTAAACTGAAAACCAAAACCACAATAGATGCACCTATCTACACAGGATACAATAAATCGTCAGTTGTTACCGATTCCAGAATGGATATATGTTAAGTGCGTGCAAAGTAAGGGAACAATGAGAAAGCTCTCTACATTATTCATTTTCTTTCACTTTGAAAACTGACCTAGAATTAAGTACGTATAGTACGAGGGGAGTTATATTATATAATCGACCTTTGAAAACATCATATTTTACTAATTTTTAAACTGTTCAACTTTTATAAGATTTCTGATCAGAGTTCAAATTTTAATTTTGGTTAGGTTTAAAGTAAGGAAGGAATTCTTCACACAGAAGCTTATAAAATGTTTAATGAAGAAGAAATGATACTCATGAACAAATGCTTGCAGTATATGATGAGCCTGCTCCATCATAATATCAAGTAAAATTATGGTATAATTTCGTTGGAAATCCATTGAAGGTAACTAAAAATTTGGTAGACATGTTGAGACGTACGTTGCGTTGTACGAACATAAGACATAGTAAAGAGTTGATTTTGAAAGATCGAAGAATGAGAAATTAAAGTTTCGGTTACTGTACGGGAAGTTCAAGTATCAGAAACATCAAGATTTAGGTGGAATAAGGTGGCAGTAAGATGAATTCTGATGGTCTTCACACGAGAACAAAAAGTTGTCAGACGAGAAACTAAAATATGGATACGGTATACCGAAATAGACTTTGTTTCGTAAATCATCACCAGCGATGACACCCAAGTGTATCATTAAGCCTCTCCAATGAAACAAAGGAGTATATCCAATGGACACACAATTAGGGAGATAATTTACATATTAGCACAGGGTCGAGGACCGACCATTGGGGCACTCCATGTTGTATTTTACTGAGATTTGATTTGTTACCATTGTAATAGACTAACTGCTTTCTGTCTGATAAATACGAACGCGTTAATGCTACACTGTTGATAGTAAAATTGTAGTGACTTAGTTTTGTCTAGAAGAATGCTATGTGAGACGCAGTGAAATGAAATGCTTTTATTAAGTAAAAAAATACTGCACAATGTTTTAACCTCAAAGGTTTGCAGAACGGTACATGTTAAATTTTTTATTGCCAATGAAGTCGATTAGGTTTTCTAAAACCGTATAGGCTATGACGGAAAATAGAAAATAGAGCATATGTGGACATATGTTGCATATGTACATATAAAGCATAATGTGGACGTACCATAACATGTTTTTTTAAATAATATCTTTAGAAATAGATATTTTGTAACAATAAAATGTAAAACCTAAGTTTCTGATATTTATAATAATTGCTGTAATTTTAAGGCAATTAATCGTTTACGGAATCTAAAATATATTTTTATTATGTATACATAAGTACATACATATACACTAATCTAGCGAATAATAAATGAAAAGTTACAAGTAAAAATCAGATGATATAAAATAAATAGCATAGTGTTATTTATTTCTATAATAAAAATGATTAATTAGATTTCACTAAAACTACCACTGAATAACAATATATTTCTGTAAAATTTTAGTACCTTTTGAAATTGTCCTTAATAACTGTTATTGGTTAACTATTAACATTCTATGGCACACCTGACTACCTTCAAGTAAAGTATGCTTATGCTTATAGTTCTATATTTCATTTTAGTTCCTGCTTAGGGATCCCTGAGTAGCGTTTATAGTTGACAAAAAAGTATATATGTATGTATATTTGCTGGTAACTTAATGATCAGGTACGTGTAGTACCTGATCATTAAGTAATACCTCACCTACTTTTTTCACCTATGTTTGTGGACCTAGTGAATTTACACTATATGTTGGTCATATTTTGTTTACTTAATTAGGTACTTAAAAATTTAATAGTTTAATTTTTAATTTTTCGTATTTTTGATAAATAGTAAATGTATGTATGAGAAGAAATAAATAAACTTTGCGCACAAAATTTGTTTGTAAATGTAAAAATATATTTGTAGAATTTTTACTCGTACAGAAAAATGTTAAACATATTTCAACAGATAGCTAACATTCCCTACATTGAAGACTCCCTACAGCAACAGATATCTAGGGAGGAACTGTTTCTAAATATTTGTTCACACGGTAATGTAACAATTACCGAGCGAACTACTCGAAATTACTGACGCCAATAACCTTAGGAAACTAATGGTAATCAATAAAGTGATTGATTTCCAATATTGTCTTCATCCTTATTTGCATTAATTACACCTTACAAAACACTAAAACAACATATTCCATAATGAAAAAAGTTATTAACCTGAGATCTCTCACACATATGAAGATGTATGTGTGTGTGTGTGTGTGTGTGTGTGTGTGTCTGGGGACAAATACATTAAGAGTATACACAGTATATTTCCTATTGTGATAAAAATTATATTTATAATTATCCAGAGTGAGTGTTAGTGCATATTTGGTCTATAGAATAGTTGTTTCATAAAAAATGCTAAAATGGAATGTGATAGGTTTTTCGCACCCTTTTTTGCCATTTCTAACATTTGCCTAACTTCTTTTAAATAAAATCTGTAAAAATATATAGATTGTTTCACAAATAAAGAAGTTAGTTAGTAGAAGACGTCCAGAAGTATATGGACACCCTTTAAATTTGGCAATACTTTAAAAAGGTGGTAAAAATGAGAAGGAACATCCTCACATATTTCATTCATTTCTTATGAAACAACGTTTCTATAGACTAAATACGCAATAAAATTCACTTTGTATAATATAATATTTCTAATATTCAAATTAGATAATAATATGTGTGTTTTTATACTAACTAGTTAAAAATAGTACTACTGTTATCCTCATAATCACAGTATTTAATGCATAAAGTATATGATTTTATACCTTTCAGACTACTGTGTCTGACGAATAAATAATCATCAAGATATCCTAGTTGTTTAGTTATTTATAAATTAAGAATTTTGAAGTCAAGTTGATTTTCAGAGAAAACACGTAATAGAAGGGTGCTCGGTTGAAACAAGTGCCTAATTTTCTGTGGCTGTGAGAAAAATATTCTATGTAAATAGTGAATGTGATAAAAATATTCTATGTACCATCAGTTTTGTCCCATAAAGATGCTAATTATGAATAAAAATATGTCAATATCGTCTTCTATAGCTATAAAACAGTACCAAACATGGCGAAAAAACCATATCACATATCCCGTTTCGGTACAAATAAGTTAAGTACCACCGACACACGTCATTGTAGGTTAGGTATAGGTTAATGTCAATATAAGAACATAACGTAAAGAGTATTACTAGAGTAAACTTGATTATAGGATAAGTTTATGATATCATTTTAATATTTTTGCTAGTTTTCACGATTTTGTAAAATATTTTTTTTGTATTCGTTCCTTAGATATTCAATAAAGATATTTTTTTAGTTTGAATTATTTTTTATTCTGTTACTAGCTAGTATAATATTTTTTACTCAACCTATATTTCATTACCTATAACTTTCATTATTTCTTTTTTATTCGAATTTAAATAGAATTACTTCTAGGGACCAAATGAAATTGATGTTTTCTATGTTCTAATAAATTAAAGCTAAATTAGTATATATATATATATATATAACCCTTTGAAAACTATCCGGGAAAAATTTTGTTTTAT
Source organism: Aromia moschata (assembly GCA_029963805.1). NCBI lineage: Eukaryota > Metazoa > Arthropoda > Insecta > Coleoptera > Cerambycidae > Aromia > Aromia moschata. The sequence continues at coordinate 1,350,974 of JAPWTK010000034.1, read as the reverse complement.
GAAGATATCTCGGTTGTGTGATTTTCGAGCTAGCTTGTTTGAATCGGACACCCTTCAATTGTAGTTAGTTCTTCAATTAAGCTATTCTATACTGTGATTCCAAAACTTTAACTTAACTAAATCTTTCATGACCTCAGAAATTTATATTACACATGTTGAGATTCGAGTTTACATAAATATAGTACACCCATAATAGCTTTGCCTGCGAAATTCGCACAACGAACGCACGAGGTAGTACCCGAAAGATATGAGATACCCACTAACACAAGTTGTGTCTACTGCGGCCCAGGGTAAAGCTACTGTGGTTGCACTGTATAGTTTAATAGATTTAATGATATTTTTAGATAAATTAGTTCAATTTTCTCTAAATCAATTAATTCTCAAGCACTCATATAGTTAACCTGTAGATAAATCTAGTAATAGTACCAAGTAGGTATACAAAAAATGATCAAATGTTTCCTTTTGGCTTGAGATTGTTTGATTGACATGGAAAAGTTTAGAAAAGTTTTCGGAGAAAAATATTAAAAATAAATATGTTATAACGGTTCTATAACTACTCGTATATAAAAGTTATAATGGTTATATTAATTAGGTTATCGCTGGATCGCATATTCATATCATGTCTATTTAAGAGTACAGGACATATGTACATTTATATTCATAAATGTTATGATTCCATTAAATAATTATTTTCTTGTTGTTAAATAAATTGAATATCTTCGCGTATTAAATATTAATTTATACAAATCTTCCCAAAAATAAATTTCGGAATTACACAAATAAGACACTAGATATTTCCTATGTTATTTGATGCAGGTATCAAGAATTGCATTCTTGCATTAATAACGAACTTTCCAGTCGTATAGTTTGCATAAAAACTGATGCTTTTCGATTTCTTTTCAGGGGAGAAAGTATTTAATTATTTATAGCCGCTTTACTGATACTTCCTTATAACGTTTAATGTATATAATTACGTGACAGCACGTAGGTTTTTGTGAGAATTACCCGGGTACAATTGCATGCAACTTTTCGTTCATAAATCTAAATAAAAAGTATATGATGTTAATGATCTTAGGTACATTCATAATAATATGCCACACGTTTTTAAGAAATTCCCCTTTAATAAAATTTTCGAAATAATTGTTTTATTTTCATTTTTGACTTTTTGATGAAACATTTAATGGATATATAAAATACATATATACATTTGTTTTCTTTTATAACTTTTAAAATTATTCTTGTTTTCAAACATAAAAATAATTGAGATAATACCATTTATTTATAAAAATCATTAGAGTGTGCCTACGGATATAAGCACTCCCAGAGCGTCTAATGAAAAAGAAAATTTTACTCATTTTTGCTCAAGATATGTCAGTGTTTTTGATAGCTTATTTGAAACCAAAGAGATCACAAATGATTAAGTTTTAGAACACTGTGGCCAGGAAGAGACAAAAAATGGGATAAAAATGGATCCAAATTTGGGTTGTAAGGAATATTTCTAGGTCATTTACAGCTTTAAAAAAAAACTTAAATATCAGTCTTCATTTTTCAGTTTTGGGCCTTGCGGAGTGCCACTAGTCGGTATTTATGCAAAAAACTTCGTTATTGCAACGTACGTGAATTGAGAAGTTGAATAGAGCTAGTTATTGAAATTAGAATTATTTGATCTAAATCTAATGAATACTGTATAAACCGTGGATTTACGTTTAAAACTATAAAAATGTTGATATCTCGAAAAAGGGAGCAACTAGGACTCGAGAGGACTGATTTTTCGAGATCTTAAGGCTACAAATGACCTAGAAATATTCCTTACAACCCAATTTTGAATAGAACAAGGACGGTTTTGATTTCTTTTTCTAGAATCACACAAATAAATTCGTTTTTAATTGTTAAATTAACAGCAGATTCGAAATAAGCGACCCCCAACCAAAAATATACGTATATGTTCATAGATATGGTAGTGCAATTTTTGTGTTACGAATCTGAATTCAGTAATTCTAATTAAAATGTCAATAATACATTGTTAAGCTGTTATATTATAGTATATGTTACAACTGACGCTTGTAGTGTTATATTTGATTTTCATTTGAGGCCAATGTGAGATTTTAGATTAATGGTTAAATATACTTTCGCAATTAACTAGGTGATACTCTAAATACTGTTAAATATTAAGACAAAGTAGTGCAATATTTATAGCATATAATATCATGTATGGAAATTGTTATGATCATATTTAAATCGAGGTTGAAAATTGCACTAATTACTCGTATAATATAATAGGAATTGTAAGCCCAGTAAACATTCACTAAAAAATGTTTTAAATATGTAAATGTTTTGTTAATAGCATTATTTCTTGTGCAAAAATAAATAAAGCCTTATATACGTTACCAATTATTCAAATAAAAAATTCTAGCCATAGTCCTAATTTTTTTTTTCAATTTTAAAATGTGAAAAAACAATGCTTTTGTTGAAGTATAATGTAACCGTAAAATATGTTCAGTGTGTCCGAATTATAATTCCCACCTCGTAACTCAACCATTTTTTGCGATAATTGAAATTTCCAAAAACCATGTAAAATCAATTGTTCTGGTCATCCTTGCACACTACATCTTTATTCAATTGAACTAAAAAAATAATAGATCTATAAAAACCGCATAGTTAATTTAAACAGAACATCTTGTGTTTAGTCGAGATTTTTTTATTATTCCAACAATATGATACATAGTAAGATGTAAGATGAATTCAAGTTATTTAACGAAAATATATGTGTTTCATCTAAAAATTATACCTGTGTATGTATATCTGCCTTTCTATCTCACTTTTAACATTTACAATATATACTGCAAATTTATAAACAATGTGTAGGTTTCTTCACTGTGATACATGTTTTCACAATAATCATATACATGAGTCACAATAATGATGTTTTAAATGAGTGTATAAATGTTATTTTTTGAGCTAGAAAATTCAGCAAAAAATCAGCTTTTATAGTTTTTTGTAAAGTTTTATTATTATGTCAAAAATGTTACAAAGTGTCAAATGTCAGATTGATTGACATAACCAAATTATTTTCTAAAGAAATACTGTATATTTTTAGCTAGTAGAATAGATTTTTTATGTTGATGAATAAAGTTTTATATTATGTCAAAATTAGTTGATTGAGAATAACCAAATTATTTTCTAAAGAAACACTGTATATTTTTAGCTAGTAGAATAGATCTTTTTATGTTGATGACGGTGCCTTTTATTTTTATTAGTTTAGGCATGTTGTTATAATAATATAGGTGAAATTATGGGAAATCATTCACTTGTTTCACTTAATAACAACATACTGAATAGCGTTAATAACCAATGATGATAGTAATAGGTAAGAAGAATAAGCTCTACATCTATCAACATCTCTCTCTATAAGATGCAAAAATTGCTGGACCTAGTAAAAATGGGATGGGATTGTAATAAATTTGACGCAGATTGATAAACATAAAAGGCACATATCTCCGTGATCACGATAAAAACTTCTATTAAACCGCGGCGATAGCTCAGTGGGTAAAGCGCAGGTGAGAAGATGGCGATTACTCCGAGAGCTATTATCCCGCGGGTTCATCCCGCCTGTGGCAGTTGCACTGTCAAGGGTTTGTTGTGTGTCCTATGTTTTTTCATGTGTATTCTCCCTTATAGTTGTAATAATTGGAGGGAGAAGTCAATTTGTGGTTGATTATTATATTTATTATTCAAGTAGCTAAAAATATACAGGGTGATCCATTACTTAAATGTCTCCATTTCTAATGTCCCATTAGAAAAAAAAGGTTGTGTCATTAAATTTGTAACATTTTTGGACATCGGCATAAAACTTAAAAACAGAAAACTTCAAGCTGTTTTTACGCTGAATTTTCGAACTACAAAAATAATGTTTCTACAGCCTTTTAAAAGTGGGACAAAATAGAATGGACACACTGTATATTGTAGATGCAGAATACGTATTTTATTTTTTATACAGATAAAAAAGGCAACTTGTTTCTCATAGTTCAAATATGTAACTTAAAACTAAATAATCCTAAAGTGTATCACATTTTTTAAATAAGAAAAACCAAATTTTAATTCTCGATTAATGCAAGATCTATTTATTTGAATTAAACAAAGATTTTGTACAGTCTGAGAATAATAATAATAATAATAATAATAATAAACTTTATTGTCCAAAAAAAAATACCAATACAAAAAGTACATACGGCACTGGACTAGTCAGGTACTTTTACAAAAAAAATTAAACTAGTACATTTAACAAAACCCATTAAAAACACGAAACACGAAAGAACCTTAAATAGAATCATCTAATTAAAACATAAATATTCATCAACATCATAAAAACTATTTTCAATTAAAAAAAATAATAGACTTTTCTTGAATTTTTTAAAATTGCCTAAATTTCTTATATATGCTGGAAGTTTATTCCAGAATTTTATACCTATATAGACTGGATTAGATTCATAAATAGACAAGTTGTGTCTTGGAATAACAAAGGCCATAGCATTTCTTGTATTGTAATCGTGATTGAAGTTGTTTGTCAAAAACGAGGAGTAATTACTTTTAACAAAAATTAATACTTCATATATAAAGATGCATGGTACGGTTAATATTTTAAATTCTTTAAATAAAAGTCTACATGAATGATATTTATGTACACTGCATATTACGTAAAGCTCTTTTTTGCAGTCTAAATATTTTTAACATTTGAGACGATGATCCCCAAAACAAAATACTATAATTAACTCTGGAATAGAAATGTGCGTAGTAGTAAGACAATATTATTTTAGAACTTGTTAATTTTTTTAATCTATAAAGCACATAACACACTGATGACAATTTAGTACATAATTCTTTTATATGATTATCCCAATTTAAGAATTGATTTATACTAACACCCAAAAACTTAACATTGTCAACTTGTTTTATTGAAGATTCATTAATTCTCAATAGATGACTTTCAACAACTGGAGAAGTTTTTGTTTTAAACAGCATAAATTCTGTCTTAGAAATATTTAAGAAAAGTTTATTTTTGTTAAACCATTCAACAAATATGTTTAAAATATTTTGACTCTGTTTCATGACCTCATATTGGTATTGAGCTGAGCAAATAAAAGACGTATCATCAGCAAATAAAGTTAAATTTTTCCTGTTGACAACATTTGATAACTCATTTGTAAAAAGGATAAAGAGCAATGGTCCAAGTACTGAGCCCTGAGGTACGCCGCATTCAATATTTTGTTTTTCTGAGTGAGAACCATGTACGTCAACAAACTGACTCCTTCCTGATAGATACGATTTTATCCAGTCATAAATAATACCTCTTAAACCATACATATACAATTTATCTAATAATAATTCATGGTCAACTAGATCGAAAGCTTTACTTAGATCCAAAAAAAATACCAACACATTTATTTTTGTTATTTAAATTTTCGAAAAGACACATTAAAAATTTGTAATAGCAGACTTCGTTGACTTGTTTTTTTGAAACCCGAATTGACAACTCGAAAGAATATTATGCTGAGAGAAACTTTACAAGTCTATTAAATATGATTTTCCAATACTTTTGAGATGGTAGATAGCAGTGAAATTGGCCTATAGTTATCCATTTTGTTTTTTATCTCCTTTTTTGTATAGGGGTATAATTTTTGCAACTTTTAACAAGTCAGGGAAGATGCCTTTAATCAATGATAAATTAATTAAGTAATTTAATGGTCTAACAAAAAAATAAACATATTCTTTGAGAAGGTTAGATGAAATGTTATCAAATCCCGAAGAATTTGAGTTTTCAATGAGCTAATAACATTAAATACTTCGATCTCAGTGACTTCATCCAGATAAAAAGTTGGATATTGAGTATTTACCAAAGGGACATATTTCGACTCATTTTTTAATTGATAATTTAAATGTTTAGGGATATTTATGAAAAAATCATTAAACATATTAGCTATTACTGAAGGATTACTTTCAGCTTTATTATCTATAACTATTTCATTTATGTAATTAGAAGTTCTTTTTTGCTAGGCACAGTGTCATTAATAATTCTCCAAGAGCCTGGGACTTATTACTAGAACTTATATAAAATTTGTCGTTATACAACAGTTTTGCCTTCTCAAGTACTTGTCTATAAATTGTTTTATACTTTTTATATTTAGTTTATCACTTTCTAAATTAGTTTGCAACATTTTTTTGTGTAAAATTTTTAGTTGTTGCGAAGATGTTTTTATACCTTGAGTTAGCCAAGGCTTCGATTTTTTGAATATGTACTTTAATTTTTTTTAAACGGAAAACTCATTTAAGTAGGTATGACATAATACCCGAGAGGTTTCAAATGCTTCGTTTACATCATTACATAAATAAATAGTACTCCAGTCTTCCCTACTTATTAAAGACAAAAAAGTTTGATGATTCATGTTGTTAAATAACCTTTTTGTTACGTATTTAGGGGAATTTGGCTGTATATTTGTAATTGTTAATATTTGTGCAGAGTGATCTGAAATACTATTGTGAATAACTTGACAAGACAATTACAAATATTTTCGAAATTAACACACATGTAATCTATAGTCGTAGCAGAGTTTGCCGTTACTCTTGTGGATTCATTTACTAAATTATTTAAATTGTAAGACGACATAACATTTAGGAGATCGTTTTTTTGAGCCGAGTCTATGGAAAAATCAATATTTAAATCACCACATAAAATTAATTTTGCACGCCTTGAGCAAATCTGGCTTAGCATGTGATCAAATTTTTGTAAAAACATGTCAATACGTTCATTTGGTGATTTATATATAGTTACAATATTTATAATATCATGGCGAATTTTTAACTCAACACCGACAATTTCTATTAATTTTTTGTACAAAAAGGTTTCATATTAATCTCTTTTATGTGTGGCCACAGTTTTTTACTGACAAATATGGCAACTCCTCCATTTTTATACTGTTGTCTACAAAAAACCGTTGCCATAATATACCCATTAATTTTTTTAAGAAATATCTGTAGAATATAGCCAATGTTCGGTTACAAAAAATATCTACGTTATATTCATGTAAACATAATTCTAGTTGTTCAATTTTATTTTTGATACATTGACGTTTAACTGCAAAATTCTAAGCTCAATCCCGGTACTATTACTATTTTTCGACTTTAATTGCTATTTTTCAAGGTATGATAGCAATTTTTTTGTTTTTCATTTTCAATTTTTTTCTGAAGTATTGGACAACATAATATATCGAAACAAGAATGGTTTACGTCAAGTTTAGATTGAGATTTTTTATTGACATCTAAACAGTTTACATTCATACTGTTGCATTCTTCTTTTTTATGATTTTTGCTTCACACTTTAAACATCGATCCTTTTTTCACTGCATTTATTCGCACCATGGTTGAAGCCCCGCAACGATAACACCTGTAGATGCTGACATATTCGAAAACACGACATCTTACCAATTCATATATATTTTTCCTTCATTAATTAATTTAAAGTAAGTATTTGGGTCGCATTCAATTATGGCCAAAAAATTTTTCTTCTTTCTTTTTCATAGTAACAACTTTTAACATCACATTTTCATTATTTAAATATTTTTGTTTTTCATGTTTTTATTAAGTCTTCTTCACCGTTCTACATCAATTCAAAATTTTTACATGGTTCTTGGTTTAGGAGTTTTTATATTATAGTTTTCACTCGTTTTTCATTAGCAGCTCTTAATTTTTTCGTGTCACCTTTTATTATAATACCCTTCTTGAATATTTCTAATTTCTGATATTCCACTTTCAGCTCAACGGATTAATCTCTCTTTAATTGCTCTTTGTTTTGTCTCCTTGTTTTATTTTAGGTTTAATTCACCTTCTTTTGTACATTAGCATAACTTTTAGCTGACTTTCATCTAATTTCTATTTTTATCCTTCTACTAATGTATTTCCGTTTTTTTATTTCTTTCTTAAAATTTTCTAATTCCGATTGTATGTGTGCAACAATGTCAACAAAAACTAAACAGTTTTTGCAAAACCATTTAAGCTAGGTACTCTTCAATTATCTTCAGTGAGCAGCTTTCATATCGACACTTTTTCCATGAACGTTTTTTACATTCCAGCACAATAAACTGATGATTCATTGGATTTTTTTTTTGTTAAACAGACGGCACAGTCAGCCATGGACGATTTGTCATTACAGATGTAAAGTTGATCACAGCTTTTCCACAGTTTTTATTTTATTTTATTTAGCAAAACCTCCGTCTTTTACTCTGTAGTGAATTTATTTTATTATCCCTTGTGGCCATACTTGTTCCAATTTGATAACCACAACAACACAATTTCTCGTTGAGTGTACTCCTCTAGAATAGTCTTTTGTGCGTATTCTGACAAATTTTTTACAATATGAACAGCCCAGAACATTTAATTTCATATGGCTTTTGAAAATTTACACGCTGTATAATCTGCGTCTAAAATAGTAGGACGAGCTTAATACAAAAATAGGAACTCATGAAAAAGTGTGGTAACCACAGGGTATTCAAATACTCCATTAAGCCACTAAGCCAGTCCGGCAGTTGCATAATGATACTGCTCAAAAATCTTGGCTCGCTCTATTACGTATGAATACATACCTTGATAGATACACAGATGATGCATATATACCATACGCTCTTCTGATTAAATTATCATTAATCTGGTCAACGCGGGATTCCACTTTCAAATATTTGAAGGAGAAATGAACTGTGTTAGTATTTTTAAGTCCGTCATTAGAATTAACCTTCTCGGTTTGAATACATATGGGATATAATAAGATATTTCCTTTTTCACATGTTTCAATTAAGTCCGTATTTATTAAAATGGAGTTGGAACATTAATTTTATGATTTTCATACGGAATACTAATGTTTTACGTAATACGTACATACGAATCGATCAACAATCAACAAATCTCTTATTCAAGAAGTATACGCAAGTCTTACATTTCGTTTTACATTACTTAAAATGCATTTAGCTTAGGCACTCCTTGAATTATTCAAAGTTTACGGATTTACCAGAGGTTTTACTTGTTATTTGGGTGATAATGTGCTTACAACAAAAAAGGGAACGTTCAGGCAACACGTGCTTCAACTGCTTAAAACGCAGCACCGTTGCTTCAAATATTTGAAATGAATACAATATCAGGCATTTCGATAAACCTATGATTACATGTAAAACTTGTGACTACTTTACAGGAAAAAGAGTCAGCAGTTATAGTAAGTACTGTATAAATGCGCGGCTTCTTCTTCTAAATTTTTTCTCTAGACAGGCAGAACTAGACAGATTCGAAGTATTTAACCAAGTTAGCTTCTTCAACCACTGAAGAGGCTTCATAATGAATAATGAAGCTTCATAATATTCATAATATTAATTATAATTTCTAATCATCTTTTGTTATTGCATGAATAATGGCTACCGATTTGTAAAACATCCTATAGCTAAAATTTTGCCGTACAGTGCAAAACTAAACGACGTGAAATGTGACAGGGAAATTGCCCTACATTCTTCAACAATTCGTTGTTTTATAACGTTAATATTGTTAGGCTCTGTAGCCTAAACCTTAGATTTAAGATACTCCCATAGAAAAAATCTAGAAGTGTGAACTGCCCAGTGACCGAGCTGGCCATTCTATCATAACGTATTACTGCAACATAATAGTGTGTAGGAGCACCATCTTGTTTTAACCCTTTCAGTCACAGTGTCCCCCTACAGGGATACCATTTTTCAACAAATCTTATGATTTTGAAATAGCAAATTGAAGACTTAATTCATATTATGCATATGATGGGACATGGGACATATATACTACTAATACATTCCACTACCTTCATTTTTTGGTGACATTTCAAACTACTGGACACATCTCCAATTGGTTCATCATTCCTGCGACTGTGCATGTGGTAACAAGTGGTTTCTAAAAGTGTTTGTTTCGTAATTTTTGTTCGAGATTTTATCGAAATTTTTTGTACCTACCAATTCTATCTAATTCTTCTATTCTACACAGCCTACTTCTACTCTACAATTTCACTCCTCCAACGCACACCGTCCCTAAAAAGAGGCATCGTGTAGATCATATACAGTAGAATGTAGATACTTGAATCTACCACTAAACAATTCTAAAAAAATCACTTTTATACCTATACCAAGTGTCAGAATTTCAAATTATTTTTATCACATAGCATGACTGAAATGGTTAACGTTATTTCCATTTATAGTTACCAAATTCGTCTGAATTGTCTTCTAGAATTTCAAGAATTAACGGCTCAATTGCATTTTGTCACATCTCCAGATACACTTCACCAGTTAAGTTTGTATTCAGTAATCTGGCTGTTGGCTAATTTTAGTAGACATATTTTCACAGAATTCCAGTGTTCGGTTGGGGTCATCTGAAAATTGACGCACCATTTTTAATTTGTATGGGAGAAATTTGTCAACACCATGTGTACTTTATTTAACTTTGACAGGTAGATCACAGGTAGATGCAACTTGGGGTTGTGGAAAAAGTAAGGTTTACTACCATTGCAACTATATCGATGTTTTTGTCATAAAAAATATTTGGTCGACCAGATTTGACATCATTAAAACTATCTGTTGTTTCAAAATGAATAAACTCCCTCAAATAAGTTCTCGATATAAGGCGATCGGGGTACGGTACTTTGGATTGGGGTTCCGGGGGAAGGAAAATGCTTTCCCGCTGCACATGCAAATTGTTTCCACTTTCACCAAATATTAAGATAACTGCTACTTTGTCAGCTGTGGCAGTTACAGCACGTACCATTTTCCTTATTTAGGCACTTAAACGTCTTATTATATAATAACTAGTTGACCCAGCAAACGTTGTTCTGCCATATTGAAAATTTCGGTTTATAGGAATGGATTTTTGATGCCAAAACAAAAAAAAAAATACAACCAAAAAAAAAAAATCAACATTGTTGTCAAAAAAATAGAAAAAATTTTCTAGATAGGGACACCCTAATCACCTAGCGGTATGAAATATACTTTACGACCTATTCTCATACCTACCAAATTTACATAAAAAATCATCAAAAAAATCGGCGAGCCGTTTCGGAGGAGTGCGACCACAAACACCGTGACACGAGATTTTTATATACATATAAGATTAAATTAAAAAATCAAGGTTCATATAAACACCTGAAAAAGTAGTTTTTTGACAATTATCCAAAGGCGGCCTTTTTGAATCTGTATTACTTGAACATTCAATTGAAATTTTTTTTTTTTTTTTTTTATCCCACCAAAAACACCCTATACCCAACCAATAATGAATAGATTGAATATCTTTAAGATACTTTCCAAACGAGGTGTCACTTACCATAGGGTCCCATTTACTGGTCTCTAATTTACTGGTCACAGTGGCCAGTAAGTATAACCTCAATACGAGGGGGGGGACTATTGACTTATTGTAGATTTTGTAGAATTTTCGTAAGAGGGAAATTTTTGACTACCTAAAAAATTGAATAAATAAATATATACGAGGGGGGGGACTATTGACTTACTGTAGATTTTGTAGTTTTCGTAAGAGGAAATTTTTGACTGCCTACAAAATTGTCAACAATTTTTGTCCATTGGAATTATTACCTACTCATTTATTTTTCAAATAAATAAGTAACGAAAACTATCTAAATTAACTACTAAATTTGCATTGTACAATAAATAAATTGTTTTTTTTTTTTTAAAATTTTAATCACAATGTTTTTATGAACTGTTTCTAACATTACGCAACCTCTATGAATTTCAGTTAATTAATATTTTCAGTAGGAACTATTTCTTTCTTTTTGAGTTACATTTTTGGGCAAAACAAATTGCCTGGTAAATTAAATAGTTTATCGATATGTTGACCTAATAAAAATAGGTGTAGCAACCAAATTGAAACAAAATTGGTATGCACGTATTTGTTTAATACCAAAATAAATTGCTAATTATACACAAAGCAAACTGCGAAGACGTAAGACATGGTATATAAAATTACTCTACAGTTGTAGCAATAGAAATAGGAATTTTCATTTACACAAGAATTCTAGTAAAAACAAAACAGTTGTCAACGAGTTAGAAGAAACGGGAGAACCGTTACTATCTTTCAATAGTGGCGACACAATTCCAATGACGAAGATGTAGTGACATATAATTGGAACACAATGTAAATTTTTCTACTGTATTGTGTTATACAGCGAGGTACACATAAAAAACATTTACCCGTTAACAGACTAGCGGTAGTAAAACACCTCACATACGTATGGTATTTTCTTGCAACCAGACGCAACAAGAAACTGTAATTATAATTTAGATGTATTGTTATGTATTTCACGTGCAGTGATATTTTATTTATAAAAGTTAGTCTCGATTAGTTCATCCACACACAATAATATATAGATCAGATGTTACGAAACGATACATGTGGTACAATGAATTTTAATTGGAGAGGACCGAAACATATTTCCCAAAGATACCTTTATTTAAATATTACAGAACTTAATTACCTACTTAATAACTACAAATATGTATAAGTCCTTCTATTTTTATGTATAAGTCTAAATGTATAAGTCCTTCTATTTTTAATTGAAAATGATAAATACGCCTAGGGAACAAAAAAAGCGGTGCAACTTTATGATTCCATTGGCGTGCATATATCTTTTATAAATTCGAAAATTGTGAAATAATTTTTTTCATTCAAATCAATATAGGAAATTAAAATTAGCCTGCATACAAAACTCTTAATATTTGTAATACAATTTGCTGTAAATAATGCTCATTTAGCCAGACAATCTCAAAAAAATGTCTGTGTTAATAAACCTAGCTGAAATACACGTCACTGGCGTCTTAAACAAGTAGAATTCCTAAAGTCGTAAGTCATTTTAACGACGTCGTAAAAATTTTATGGCACAGTGGACCGAATAAGTATTTAAGGAATGTATTAGATACAAAAGCAATCCAATAGTATAATGGATCGGCATTCGCTGCTGCATTCACGGCACCGCGTTGCCGGCTCTTCAAAATTTTAGTTCAAAAGTATAGTAATATACATAAAGTTGTTTTAATTTATACATTATTTTTTCCAGCAATTTTAAACGCTTTATTTTAATGCTAACTAATAAATTTATATCTATGTAATTTTTTTAAATATTTCCAAACTAGCTTTCTAAGAACGTCACGAACTAACAGTTTACTGAAGTATGAAGTATACTTGTATAGTGAGCTAGTGAGCAATTTTAGAAAATATATCTGACAACCTTGCTTTTTTTCTACCTATTTTCAATTTAGAATGGAAATTGTATATGTAATGTTTTTATAATTTTATAATGTTTTATAATGTATGTATATAATGTTTTAAGGAGGCCTAATTACCATGGGCGTATTGTAGCGAAGCCATTAATTTAAAAAATAAATAAAATGAAACGATTCGAGTTTACTCAGCAATGTAAAAATAAATCGAAACACTTTTGGAGGAAAGTTATATTCAGTGCCAAAACAAAATTTAACATTATTGGGTCCAACGGACGACAGTTTGCAGAAAGCTGAATCAAGAATTCAATGTTAAAAATATGCTTTAAACTGTTAAGCAAGCATGATGGTAAAGGTGTTATGGTGTGGGAGTGTAAGGTTGCAGTGGTGTGAACACGCATGACTATTTAAATATTCTAAAAGAGAACTTGCAGAGCAGTGCAGCCAAATTGTTTCTTGACAATGATTATTGTTCCAACACGATTTTGACCTCATATCAGCACACCTCCTATTTTGTGAGGCTGTGGTTATTATAAAACATTCCTCAGCAGCACCATACGCATCCCCCATCTCGCGAGTTAAATGCAATCGAGCATATTTGGGAATTATTGGGACGGGGAATTCAACAACACAATATGACATCAATTTCAGTACCTACTCCAAAAGTAAATTACTGGAAGAGTGGGAGAGAATAAGGCCGGAAAACGTCAAAATTTGTATTTTCCATGCAAAGACATCTACTAGCCGTATGACAGGAAATCCCATTAAATATTGCCTGTCTTTTTTGTGTATCACGTTTCCGCATATACCCGCAGACTTTTTGAGTTGTATGTTAGCTTTTTCCGACTTGCGACCAATAAGTATTTTACTGTCTGCTATCAAAAATTCTTGAAAAAAAAGTGTATATACAAGTATATGAATAGTGGAATACTACTACAAACACCAGTAAGGCTTTAGGGCGAGTTTCAATACCACAACTGCTTTATCCAAAGTATGCAATTATATATTGTCAGAATGGGATGAGAGAAAAGTGATTGCTTTAATTCTGCTTAACTATTCAAAGGCATTCGACACCATTAATCAACATTTGCTGCTATTATGGTTTTGGTAAAATTGTTAGGGAGGAAACAGTATGTGGTTGTGAATAATAACAAATATGTCCCTATGGTTACCTTAAGGCTCGATATTGGGCCCGCTGCTCTTTATATTAATAATATTAATATAAAGAGCAGCATAATATTAATTCATTATACACTACTGATTTGTGTAACGCTTTTATTGTCAGTGTTACTTTTATGTTGATGACAGTCAGATATATTATAGTTTTAACACCAGTGACGTTAACGCAGTTAATGCTTTACTTTTCTTTAATTAATATTTTGTAATGCTTTTGGTAACCGATTGTATCGAACTGAAGTTGAGAATAATATTGAAATAATATTATTCGTAGGGTCTGGAAAGTATGCCACAATGTATGGTTAACTGCATTCAAGCATTCACAGCTTCCGCATGGGCTGGCGTGCTATATCACACTACGAGTCCCTGCACGCGTTCACAGGCACCGTCAGTGGCGTACGTATGCACGGTCAAGAAATACCCACGTATATAATTTACAAAGCGCTAAAAAATACGGTTCATACTTTAATTATCATAAAGTTGTATACTGCCGACCCTGCGTTGTGGCACACATTTCCGGGCCCTAGCTATTTATTACTAGCTAACCATTTACAAAAAAAAAAAAAAAAAAAAAAAAAAAAAAAAAACTAAAAAAAAAAAACTGAAACAGTCTTTATGTGATCAACTTGTGCTCTAACACCTAATTTGACAAAGTGTCAGAGGAAATTGCTAATTTGGCTAAATATTATTTGTCTAAACTTATATCGCCTAAATATGAAAAATCGTCGTTTATTGCACTACTCTACATTAAATACAAAAGGTTCTTACTAATGACCTCCCCCGTATTTGTTTAGAAAGTTACAATATCGCCACGATATATACAATGCCAAAATTCGCAACCCTTATGCTTTGCACATATCTCAACGCAACACAAAAAAATTGAACAAGCTTTCTCTTATCAAGCACCGCACATTTATAACATTAGAATCATTGAAAAAAAACATGTCTTTGGATTTATTTACTAATAAATGTAACAAAATTAAAATATCGGGAATTTAAACTTTGTATATTCCACGAGTATAATTTTTATTTAATATTATGTTGCATTATGATTATAGTTTCCAAGATCTGCCAGGAGGCAGCCATTTTTGGAAAAAATGTTTCGCAAGTTTTCCCTGAAGATTCTTTGCCATTATAGCCTTCTACTTAGGTCTAGTAACCACGCCCTAAATTATGGTGTGGGTTCAAAGTAAAATTAACCGGTTTTTAAGGTTATTTCAAGGTCAAAGTGATTTATCAAGCGTGAAACCCTACTTTTGACCTCTGATTTGAAATGTTTAACGTCAAGGTCATTGGTATCAGGAAGTGACCTTATTCGATCCTGACAACTTTAATCAGAAAAATTGTAGCTGTTTCCAATCTCTACCCCGAGCTAGCCCTCGTTATTTAACAATTTTCGAAAATTTTACTTTTATTCGACCTTACCATGACCTTGTTGACAAGTACCATTTTGGACGTAAAATTCCCCGCTCTTCAAATCCGGGGTCCAAAATAGTTGTTTCCATTTGAAAAAGTTGTTTTGACCTTCAAATACCCCTCAAGGTCAACGTCGAGGTCAAAAAGGTTACGGTCGTACTTCCCCTCCTTGCCCAACAACTTCTGTATACAACTTTTTTTATTTTTTCGCTTACCGGCCGAGTTATTTCCTATTAAAGGTTAAAATGGTCCACCCGGTATAACAGTTACAAAAACCAAAACAAGAAAAAAGAACAAAATAGATATAAATAAAAAGATCTAAGTAGCTCCTTCACAAATATAACAACATCTACAACAAAATAGTAATGAACATCCTAAAAAACGTAGGAATATGCATTAAATATCAACTTTTTACTTTTTAGTGAAATTTGACAGCTGTCATGAAGTCGAAATTTAATCTTGACTTCAGATTCGTGATCAACGACCCAAAAAAAAATTCAAGGTCATAAAAAATAGTTAAAAAATTTTTTTCGAAGAATTTCCTCTATTAGAGTTTATGAGGGTTATATGGGGGTGTAGAAAAAAAAACTGATGCGGTAGAAACAATTTTTTGCCAAATTTGGTTTCAGTGCATCAAAATACATGGGAAATGATGGGCCTGATTGCAAAGACAGAACTTTTTTTTGTAGACCTGTGTTATTCATTTATCAAAGCGGTTACAGGAGTTTATTTATTTGTTTTATAGCAGCCTTTTCTTTTTCAGAGGTGAAATGCGGTCACCCGGCCGTTCCCGTGAACGCGAGAGTGACGCTGAGTTCACCGGGTCTGGCAGCGGGCACGACGGCCACTTACCGGTGCGACGAGGGCTACGAAAACCTTCGGCAACACGCAGACTTCCGCTTGCCTTCTGGTCAATGGGCGGGAGAGTTGCCTTTTTGCGGTAAGTGCAATGAGCGGGTATTGCTCGCATCTCTGCCGGTGTGCCACAGTGACCCAAATCGGTGACGGCTACGCCATTGGTGAATCACATAAGGCCACGCTTGTATCATACAGGATGATTTTCTATTTATTTATTTATTTGAGATACATCACCACTGTAAATGTAAATTCCAATTATAGTCCAGGAAATCTATATTTCGGACTGACAAAATACTCGTAGTCCATAAAAGAAGTCTCAACGGTTTCATATAGAGGAAACCGTCCTGATTAAAGATCCGAGAAGGCGGAATCACGCAAGTGGCCGCATAATGTTTTAAATAAACAAATTATTTCTGAAACACCATTTTTTTCGCTTCAAGTTGAATTATCTCGAAAAGTATGCGTCAAATGAAAAATTATCAAGAGACAAAAGTTGTTTATTATTAGATTTCCCATCGAAAAATATACTTTTTCGACTAGCGCTTTGAAGCAACTTTTAGCTTATCTCATGAGCTATCTACTCCTAAAATTTGAAAAGTCTGCGTTCGTTAATTACGTCGCAGTCGCGTTATTAACAAAGCTTATTAACAAAGTTTATTAAGAGCGGAGATATGAGCCAAAAACGTTAAATATCTCAACAATAAAATAACTTAGCGACATGTTTTTTTAATGTGCATTTTTTGAAGTACTTTCACTTGTAAATCAATTGCATTATGTATTTTTGCTGCTTTTGCTGCTATGTACGAGGTTTTATACGTCACGTAAAAAACTATACCTCCAGAAAATTTGTTATAAACAACGCTATAATTAATTTATCGATATTCCGCATACGGCATATGATAAAGGACATCCAACTGTATGTGTAAAAAAATTTTGGCAGTTGCGAAAAGCTCCTATTTTATTATAACAATTTTTTTTCTTTTTTTCACCGAGATATGACAATTTGAGGTTTGTGTCTCATCGATCTACTTTTATTTTAAGATATCTCAAAAACCCTAACAAGTTAGAGCAATTCTGAAGCCAGATTCGGATTCAGCGCACTGAAAATCTTCACAATAGTGTACTAAAGTTCCTACTTCCAAAAATCAGTCATTTTTTTTTTGGATCAGACATTTTGAATTTTTAGAATATAATAGTGGATAATCAACGACCTTTAAAATGATTATACAGTAATTTAACTCTGATTGTATTCTGATTTTGGCTTGCATTTGAGTAGATCGGTGAGACATTAACTTCAAATTGACATATCTCAGTGAAAAAAAAAGAAGATATCTGGACGATTAGAAATTGATTTTAAAGAGATAGAATCATACTTTTAGATGCTATTACTAGTTTTGTGAAAACAAAATGCCTTATGATGTTATATAAAACTTCATATATTTAAAAAAAAAACAGTGTTTTTGCACTTTTAGGTTATGATATCTCAAAATCCTGACGTTATGGAGAAATTATGAGGCCAGATTCGGATTTAGGCACACCGAAAACCTTCGGAAGAGTATACTAGAGTTTCAACTTATTGTGTACGTCCATATATAGACGTACTTCCGAAAATCAATCAAATTATGTTGGCCTGTGTAATGTAATAATGGACATAATTATTGTGTGTAGTAAATTTTACGTATATAAAAAGTATTGAAAATAGTAATTGGTGAACACACAAAACGACTAGACACAGATACCTGGAATAAAACCGATTACAAAAAAAAAAAAATAAAAAAAGACAGTGATTAGTAGAGCTCGGAGATTAACCTTTAGACTGCCGGCATTTTTCCCTTATAAATGGATATTTTTGAGGGGCAAAGTTTATATATATAAACATCTCATACATCTAAGGTAATTGCCGAGGTCACGGGTGGCTCATATATGAGCCAGGCCGGCTGGCAACGGTCGGGCCCAATGTTAAAAATTTTCAGATGGTGTAAATTACTATATATTTATTTTTAACCGAATGTGCTTGATATTATAATGTAATAAGCTACCAAAAACACTCTAAAATATATTTAGTCACCAATAAAACCACTCAAAAACGTGAAAAAAGCGTCAGTTACACTGAAACTAATATTTTTCTCTTCATCCCTAGACTTACATATTTTCATACGTATATATTTTTATACTTATATATTTATATAGTTATAGGCAGAAATTCAATGTTTTACATTCGAATTTAATCGAACACATTATATTCAAGTATCGCTAAAAAAATTTTGTATTTATCCTAAATACAGTAATTCAAGTAAAAAACTAATAATTATTCTATGTAAAAAAAATTAATTTGAAATAACCGATAAAAAGTCAATAACCGTTCAATAAAGAATTTTGAAAATATCACCCCTTTCGCTAGGCGTAGTTTCGGCATCTTTGGCATCTCAATTAATTGCGGAAAATTTTGAATTAGGTACTTTTTACAGATTTTACAGCGTGCTTTCGAAAAAAATCGTGTAAAAAGGCAATACCCCACCTAATAACGAATTTTTGAAAATTTCACCCCCTCTGCTAGGGGTAGTTTCGGTATCTCAATCAATTGCCGGAAAATTTTAGGATACATTTTACAGATTTTACAGGCCAATTTACTAAAAAATTCAGCTAAAAAGTTCAATAACGAATACAAGTTCAATAACGAGTTTTTTAATATACTTCACCCCCCCTGCGGAAGTACGTTTGGGTACCTCGATCGACTAGAAATAATTTCAATTGTATCCTTTAGAGATCAGAAGAGCCTATTAAATTAGGAAAAAATTCACTATAATATTCTGTATTCATCACTAAAACTATTATTTTATTACTGTCCCATATATGAGCCAAACAACCGGCAGTCTAAAGATTAATAATATATGCGTACTTTACCAGGGGCGGCTTCAGGGTACCACTATCAGTAACGTGATGAAATGTTAAACAAGTCTCACCTAATAAATATGACAGTGATTGTTGTATCCCAACCAATCGGCATGGTTCATTTGCCGATTGGTCACAAGCCAAGGAACTTGCATCCACACGGTAACCGCCGCTGTAACATGTCCGTGTTGCCACTTCAGAATTTTCATAAAATATCAATAACTGTTGCATATGTTCAGCTCTGGCGTCTATCACTTAAAATAGCTGCCTGTACCCATGTGCCCTAATGGGCCACTATATTTTCTCTGGCGGGCGGTCGTGTTCCTTGGTAGAACGTCCGAAAACGTTTTCCTTCTGGATGGTATTTCCACAAATACTTGTTTGACATTCGCTATAAAGCTGTCAACATTAGGATAACATTTCCTTAACATGTCAACCATGTAACATGTATTAAATTAGAATATGTCCTTGAAGCTATCAAATGCCCTTCCATGGCTTTTGCCTCATCCAGTCCCTCAACCACTACGTTAGGTACGTTCTGTCCTTTAACATCTGTTGTTTGGCCCAATGTTATTTTTGGTGAGCTTTCTGAAACAAAGACTTCATACTATGGATACGACCATTATCCTTTATTACATTATATATCATATTATTTATTATATTATTTATCCTACAAATTGCCAATAAAGGATAATAGTTTTATCCATAAATATGAGCAGGAAGTTCCAAAAAATAAATTCGTCAATGCGCCTACATCCCTAAGTGCATAATATATAATTTTCATAATTTCATCATGACAACCTCAACACCGGAAAAAAAAACTAGTTTTGAGGTTAGAATGACAAATAATTTTTTACTCAGATAGAACGCATTTTTATGAAAAAGATTGAGAGGACATTTTAAATCAGAATTCTACGTAAAATATGACTGTAATTTTTCAGTTTTCAAATTTTTGTCCGCCATATTGAATCCGCCATCTTGTATTTCAGACTTTTTTCACCAGGAATTACTCAAAATGTTACTAAAACATGAAATGACATAGGAAAAGTATAATTACAAACTCCTATTTACTTTTTTATAATGAAAAACGCGCCATTTCTTGAGAAATCCGGCCGCCATTTTGAATCCGCCATCATTGAAAATTGAAAATTTAGTCAAATATATTCTGTAGTATTGTTTTGATTGAGGAAAATGACTGTGGGTCAAAAAAAATCTCACAATAACATTATTTTCTCGTTAATACTAGAGAAAAATTCATATTTCATGAGATTTTATGCAATGTCCGCCATTTTGAAAAGATTAGAGTCAGTTGAGGTCGGCAAAAATAATCCTATCATCAACTCCAACTATTGCCTCCACCTTCCTCCACAATCTGGAGTACCTACTCCGGATTGTGGAGGGACTATAGAGTACTTTTTGGACTAAAAAACCCAATATATACATAAAAAAAATCCCCAAATTTTCAGTACTTTTCTCCCATATTTTTTTATTATCTCCCAAGTCAGCCATATTTTTTTTCTAGAGCATTTAATCACAATTCTGACACCGGAAATCGAAAGATCACATCCATAAACATTAGTATAAGTGGTTTTTATTGAGTGAATTCATTAATTTCCCTTCGAGATTGCCGCTCCAAAAAGGACGAAAAATTGTGTCCGTTTGGGCGTTAATGGGTTAAGGAAGGCATTTTTTAATATCTAATATTCTACAATTAAAAATATTAATGTAGTTTTTGACTATAGAATAATTAGAGAAGAACTGAAATAGTAGAGTAGAGAAGATTTAAGCAAGTCATATAAGAGTTGTAGGTAAATGAATTTATCTTGGTACATTAAAATTTAACCACTGAAGTATTTGAAGGCAGTATTTTGAAGTAATTTAAGGGGATGTTCTCATCAGGACCGACGAAAAAATCGATTTTTGTTTTTAATTTTTTTGTAGTAAATTATGTATATGTAGAATATATTCCTAATACCGTTTGTTCGAATATAATTTTTTTTTAATTTATGGAACAAAAACGAGACCCACCTTTTTAGTCAAAAATTGAAATCGAGCGGTAGTTTACATACGTAAATATTTTTGAATAACGCGTCCATATATCCATACTATGGTAAATAGTTACCAAAAGTACCACCAGATGTCGTATGTATGCTATGACTCCGAAAAAATTTGAGGGTACGACTCTATACACAGTATATTATTTTAATGTTAACACAGAAAAAACGTTGATGAAATCTTTAACCGCGTTTCCTGAAAAATCGTGTTTTTCAAACTGTTGGCCAATATTTCTCAAAAACTAGTTGACGGATCGCCTTTTTTCTTTTTTCTTTTTTTATTTTAAAGTAGATTTGAGTCATTGGAGCCCCTACTACAATCAAGATGATATATGCATACATTTTTTTTACAGTATAAAGTTTTAGATTATTGATTTTTGATAATTTTTAGAGGTGCTAGATTGGGCAACAGTAAGGTACCTTTTTTTTTGAGACGGTCACGTTAAACGGCGTGTCAAAAATTATTATCACCCCAATTTTGAGTTCCAAACCTGTACCACGATCCATACTTAAACTCATTGTCATTCATTGTTAAAAAGTCATTTCTGAAGAATTTCATGATATTTTACAAACGTTTAATTAAGTTCTATTTATTGGTTTTACTATAAAAATACGTTAATAACAAGTTTATTAAACAGAAAGCGTATTAAATTACTTTCATTATTTTAATGGAGAAACAACCACATGTGCATACATATTTAGATATAATGTAATTTTCTCTTAAAATGCATCAAAACTGAAAATACACGTTTTTTATTGATAAGGAAAAGTCAGATTACGTAACAAAACTAATAAGCAAATACAAAATTTTTGAGGTCAACATTTAATACCTATCAAACTTTTTGTGTTTGGGTCAGTCCACTTCTGGCCTCACTCATGATTTGAAAAACCCCTTATTATAACTGTTTTATGTGTTTTTATGATACACAGAAAATGCCCAACAATTTTCAAAATCTACAGAGGTAGGTATATAAAGTTCTTACCAGAAAAGTAAAGTTCAAGGTACACCTCTTTGGGGACTAATATATCGGTAGGAGGGCACCGTATGAGAAAAAAATATATGAAGAATTATTTTTATGCATTTTTAACTCCCTTCTGTGCTTCTTTTACATTACCGTATATTTACTGAACACCCTGTATTCTATTACTTTAAACATTTTCGTTATATTTATATATACGAGCCCAGTCGCATAGGAATAGGGCCACCCACACATTAACAATAATACTAATCGACATGAGTTTTACACTTAGAAAATGGAAGCACATAAAAGAAAATGCGTCTGCTAACTTGCTATCAAGTGGGGAGATACAATTGGAAGACGGATTTCGAAGGATACATGCTTATAGCATGTGAAAAAATGGAATACAGTTATTACACGATACATTTTATGATCATAATACCGGTCATCTTTAATTCATCACATGCAGTTTAGGCAAAAACAAAACCTGTGTTAACTCAACAACATAAAAGAAACGTATTGTAGTGGACAAAAGAGCGACAGAACTGGGCACAATCAAGTGGGATTCTATTATCTGGAATGATGAATCAAATAATTTGAAGTCTTCATTGGAGATACCAGAAGTGGAATTCTTCGACTTTCAGGAGAAGAATATCATTCTAGTTGCCTGAAACGCAAAGTGAAATTTCCTGGGTCTGTAATGGTTTGGGGATGTATGTCCTCTCAAGGAGTAGGTCGTTTACATGTTATTGATGGCACTGTTAATGCTCAGACATATAAAATAATTCTTGAGGAGGAGTTATCATCCATGAGATACTTAAAGTTACCGGGAGGAGAGTATTGTTTTCAACAGGACGGTGCGCCTTGCCATACCGCAGACTGTGAGTGTACGTGGTTTGAGAACAATAATATTCGTATTATAAAATGGCCTTCTAGCACTCCAGATTTGTTCCCCATAAAGACTCTCAGGCGCCATATGAAAACTACGAAAAAAAAACTACGGACTTCTCCAGTTCGAACAGTTGGGAATTTAAAATTAAAGGTGCAAGAGATTTGGGCTAATTTCACACCAGAATTCTGCAGAAGTCTAGTATTTCTACTACAGGTATGCCCAGGAGAATTAAGGTAGTTTTGCAGCGAAAAGGTGACTGCACACAATGGTAATTATCAGTGACTCAAATGGTCCAATTCTAATGCGCCACACGCATTTTCTTTTATGTGCTCGCATTTTCTAAGTACCTATAAAACTCATGTTTATTAATGTTATTGTTAATGTGTTCTTAGAAGTGTACTATGTCAAATAAAATTAGTTGCAACTTTTACTCTTATTGTGTTTATATGAAATCTGCATATACAAAAAATATTTTACATTTAGAAATAGGGTGGTCCAATTCCTATGCGACTGGGCTCGTACTTAACAATATTAATTATGTATTAATATTTATATAAACTTTAAATTTAAATATACCAACGCAAACTAATTCATTTTCTAATTATTTTTCAGTATAAACATGACCTTTAAATTTACTGATATCTACTAATTTAAAAACAGACTGCAGTTTCCAAAATTTTAATATTCAGTAACCAACGATGAAATGAATGAAATAATTCAGTATACTAGTATATAAAAATGTTTATTAATTAGCTTATATTAGTTTCATGTAAAACATTTTCCTTGGCGCATCCGCCAAATATACAAAAATACTGTTAATATCAGCTTCTTTTTTAATAGCTCACATAATCAACCAATGGTAATGAACGTAAATATTTTCTTGAGAAAATACTGACTTTTATAACCATACCAACTAATTTCATGTAATAATAGATGCTTTTAATTATCTCCAAAACTGTTTTTTTAGGAT
The DNA here is from genome assembly GCA_029963805.1 of Aromia moschata. NCBI lineage: Eukaryota > Metazoa > Arthropoda > Insecta > Coleoptera > Cerambycidae > Aromia > Aromia moschata. Next base: position 1,326,483 of record JAPWTK010000034.1, on the reverse strand, counting down.
ATAGTTTTTTTCTAGCCTAACCAGTTAAATCGACGTACCTGTTATCGTCTATCTAAACTCAATGTGAAGACGTATATTTTTAATTCCTTTGATGGCTAACGCCGTCCAATGGCGTGCCTATATCTTTTATAAATTTGAAAATTGTGAAATATTTTTTTTCATTCAAATTAATATAGGAGATTAAAATTAGCCTGCATACAAAACTCTCAATATTTGTAATATAATTTTCTGTAAATAATGCTCATTTGGCCAGACAATCTGAAACAATTGTCTGTTTTAATAAACCTAGCTGAAATACACTTCACTGGCGGAAACAAGCAAGAATTCCTAATGTCGTAAATCATTTTAACGACAAGTATGAAGTATGAAGTATAATTGTATAGTGAGTTTAGCAATTTTAGAAAATATATCTGACAACTTTGCTTTTTTTATGTACTCACATTCACATTAGAAGTAGTATACCTGGTTTCTTTCTATAAAAATCTACTTCCCCAATGAGTGTAGGACATTAGGACAAACATTAAAATGATTTTTAAAAACACAATTCATGTTCCCAAAATTTAGATGAGAAAAGAAAAAAATATATTTATTATTTCCTGTACTGTAACTAATAAAAGCGGAAATACCATACTTATCATTATCTTTCCTCCTATGACTTTATGAGTTCCTCATTAAGTTATATTGGTAATAACTGAAACAATAGGTGCTTATTTTTTACTGGTAATTTAAATGGAACTAAAGATTTTTTTCAAATTTCGGTGTTGTTTTTAGTGGTTTTGTAATTAAAATTTTATGACTTTGTAGAGTTTGGACAAACGACTTTACATGGAAAGTTTTTAACCAACAAATCTATTTTAAATTCTTTTTTTCATTTATTTTTTGATTTAAATTTATTTAAAATTCTGAATATTTATTCTACATTATAGGAATAGAAATTTATTCCCCTGCAGCAACTTTGACCAGTCAAAACAATATATGGCTGTCTTGTTGGAGGAGCGAGATCTTTTCCGAGGACACATTTACTTTTACAGCTGACTAACGCTCCTATAAATTAGTGTTGCTGTTAGTTTACTCCTTATTTATAAGTTAGGCTTGTAACATTTTGGACCCATGTATTTTACACATTGAACCAAGTCGTAGTCAACAGTCATTTGTAACTTTTTAAAAACATATTATATGACTTTTACAATTATTGCATTATACATATTTTAGATGTCTATCACGGTCCTGTTACTTCAAGGTTGCAGAAATCAAGTAACCTTTTAAATATTACCACGCCAAAACTGGTACTATAAATGGAACGAAAAGTATTTTTATTTTGCTTCAAATTTCGCTCAGGTTGGTACGTTTTTAGATAGTTTTGTAGATATCGAAAATAGGCTAAAAGCAAATACCTACATATTCTAATAGAGCGATACAAATTTTTCTGCCACTTATGTAAAGTTTGAAAGAAACAACTTTGCATGGTAAAAGTTTTTAAAAACTCAACAAACAGGTCTATTTTGAGCGGTCTCGAAAGTTTTTTTTGAAAAGGAGCAGCCATTCTTCGAGTTCGGACTAATGTCATGTGTTCGGATTGTCTTGAGGTTATCTTAACTCTTGTATTTAAACTACTCAATGTAAAATTCATGGATTGATTTTCAATTTTAGAAAGCATTTAATAGAGAATAGAGAGATTTATCTAATCAACCCTCCGGCCGAGACTTTGACTAGTACAAAAAACAATATATGGCTGTCATTGAAAGAAAATTTGGAGGCGGGCGCACAGCGAGGATGGCTTTTCCGAAGGACGACATTTTTACAGCTATTGACTAACACTCCTATAATACAACAAATTGGTGTCGCTGTTATTTTACTCTTGCTATATGTATTTATTCGTATAGGAGTTAGGCTTGTATAAAAAATTCTGGCACACCCTGTAAATATTTGAAGTTTTATAGATTCATAATCATAACACTTGGAGAAAGGGGGTTTTGGGTTTGGGTTTAACCGGAGTTAAGGTCGACGAATTAAATCTTTATTAATGTATAGCAAAGCTCATTATGAATAGAAAATATTTGGAAAAGGGGAGAGGAAAAAAAAGAAAGAGAGGAAAAAAAAAAAAAAAAAAAAAAAAAAAAGGGGGGGGGGGGGGGGCGCAAAAAAAAAAAAACGCGGGGGGGGGGGGGGGGGGGGGAAAAAGAAAAAAAAAAAAACCCCACCAACGAGGCAGAGGGGGGGGGGGGGGGGGGAAAAAGGGGAGGAAAAAAAGGGCGGGGGCGGGGAAGCAAGCGGGGGGGGGGGGGGGGCGGGGGGGGGGCGAAACGCCAACAACAAGGGGACGGGGGGGAGGCAGAAAGCAAAGGAAGAGCTGACAAGGCTAACAAGGAGTCCCAAAAGTAATAAACACCAAGTCGGATAGAAAACGGTGTTATAACTATTTCAAAATAGCAGAGGCTCTGACACCAATTGCTCGTGCTTCAATAGCCGATTCAGGAGATTGTTTGCCTCACCAGCTACTCCGTTACAACATTCAAGCCTTATGCATACTGAAAGGTCAGTACACAAAATGCTTAAGCCTCCTAACGATGGACAGTCATCATGGTCCATGTATCGCAGACAGTTTGAGGCTGCCGCAAGGCCAACGGATGGACTCCCACAAGAAATGGCTACTTCGCTAGTCATATCTCTCAGAGGTCAGGCTTTAGAAATTTTAGAGAGCATCCGGAGAACACAAATTCAGGATTGTAGGAGCATTAGAAATAAGGTATGGACACAAATATCTCCCCAAGTTTATCAGTCCCAGATCAAGAGCAGGCAGCAAAGAAGAATGAGTCTCTTCAAGAATATGAAGCTGATATCGAAACTCATTCTGGCATACCCTCAAGCACCCAAAAATTTCTCGAACAAATTGGCATCCAGACTTTTATTGATGGACTAGTAGACACTGAAATGCAGCAAGCTTTGCGGCTAACACACCACGATTAGTGATGCACTCGTAGCTGCTTTGGAATTTAAAGCAGCTAAAGAAGCATGGGGGGGCAAAAAACACAGAAAAAGGCAAGTTAAATTCGACGAATGCCAATCACTTCCGAAATGGAGAAAATAATGATTTTCGAACTCAAAAAAGAACCAGGCGCTGCTACAACTGTGGAAAAATTGGGACCTACTTTTTTGCAGGGCTGGTCAAGGTCCCAGTGAGAAGGAACGCACCAGATCGACAGCCAGATTCGAGATCAAGATCCAGGAGTCCAGACAAGAGAAACTGGAGAGAAGAAAATGGGATTGAACGCAGAGTCGTTCCCCAACCCCAGACCGAAGACCTCGTTCCAGATCACCAGCAAGAAATGTTGCGTTTTGACTACTTATACTCAATGCCCCAAGATTTCTGTCTCAAAAATAAGTAGCGACGAACGAAGCCTGATAGTCCATGGATACTTGGACGATAAATGGTGTTCCTTTGTAATTGACACCGGTGCTACAAGAACTATTCTGCGGCCTGACATTCTGCCAAAATCATCAAACGACATTTGAATGGAAAAGCTACTGGAGAATTGATTCATGAGCTAAATGTAAATTCCGGGTTGGAAACCATGTCCGAGTTTTAACAGCCGGTATCAGAGACGACTGCGTATTAGGACTAGACATACTGAGTAAACTGGTTTTGTCGTGGATGTTAAAAACAAAACTATACAAATTCAAAATGAAGAAATTGTTATGGCCCCCAAACTTCAAGACTACGATAAATCAAGAAGGATCTGTTGAAGAGGACATCCAAATACCCCAAGATCAGATAACATCATATTGCAAAATTGGATGAAACCTGAGTACCGAATAGTCGAGCGAGCAAAGAACGATCTTATTGGGAAAGTAGTGAAAAAAATTGTAAGGTTGCCAACATATCAGACAAAAGATTATTCTTAGAAGAATGAAGTATTGGGACGTTGTGAACCAGTCGAAAAGTTAGTTAAATGCGAGAAGTCAACAAGCTCAGACGAATCAAGCAGGGTACGGATCCAACTATTACAGATTTTCCTCAAAAATGCTCATCTGGAACCGGAAGAAGCTAGAAAAGCTAGACAGTTCCTCGACAGATATCAAGATGTATTTGCCAATGGAAACATCACCGGCAGAACAAGTCTGGTTCAACATCGCATAGACACCGGCAATAACCCACCGAAAAGCAAGCCCAAGAAGACTACCATTCGCTAAACAGAATGAAGTTACCGGAATGATCGATAAAATGCTGAAAGAAGGTGTCGTCGGGGAATCCAGCCCAGGTCTTCACCCGTTGTTTTAGTTACGAAGAAAGATGGCACAACAAGATTCTGGGGATATCGAAGCTGAACAATGTGACTAGGAAAGACAGTTATCCTCTACCTCGAATCACGACACCCTGAACACACTTTCAGAGTCAAAATGGTTTCAACATTGGACTTGAAGAGTGGATATTGGCAAGTCGAACTTCATCCCGACGATAAGGAGAAAACTGCGTTTTCTGCTGGTACCGGCCTTTATCAGTTTAAAGTTATGCCATTTGGTCTTTGCAATGCACACTTTTGATGGAGTTAGTACTCAGAGGAATGACGTGGAAAACTCTTGGTATACCTTGATGACGTCATTGTAATGGGGAAATCATTTGAAGAACATCTTAAGAATTGGCATCAGAAATGCCAACCACAGTTGAATCCAAAGAAATGTTCCCGTTTCAAAAACAAGGACGGACACATAGTATCCGCCGAAGGAATTCAAACCACCCCAGGAAGATATCTGCAATCAAAGAATGGCCCGACCCAGAGATAAACATCAAGTAAGAAGTTTTCTTGTACTCTGCACATACTATAGGAAATTTGTAAAGATTTCGGAAAAATTGTAAACCACTACATCGGCTCACCGAAAGTAATGTTACCTTCGATTGGACTCCAGACTGCCAGCAAGCTTTCACAGAACTGAAGAAGCGCCTTACACGCACCAGTTTTGTCATACCCTAAACAAGATGGAATGTTTATTTTGGATTGTGATGCCCCAACATGGAATTGGATGTCTTATCCAGGTTCAAGACAAGAAGAAAAGTTATCCATTCAGCAAACACTAGGCAAAGCAGAAAGAAATTACTGTGTTACAAGGAAAGAATTACTGGCCATCATCAAATCGCTGAGCATTTTCATAGTTACCTTTATGGAAGACACTTTTTAATTAGGACAGATCATAACGCCCTGCAGTGGATTATGAATTTTAAGAACCGAAGGACAGTTGCTAGATGGATGGAGAGACTACAACGTATAACTTCCAAATAATGCACCATGGAAAAACACATGGTAATGCAGACACATTATCGAGAAGACCGTGTTTAGAACAGAAATGTCGCTACTGCCAGAAGATCGAGACTAAAGAGTCCTCATATGAGACCGGCAATGAACTGTTAATGGCAACAACAATACAGGTTGAAGATGAATGGTCCTCGGAGGAATTAAAGAAGAGCCAGAAGAAAGACAGTGACCTCAAACTAATCCAACTGGGTAAAAAATGGAGTTCGACCAACTTGGCAGGAAGTTTCCAGATATGGTACGACTATAAAGGGATACTGGGCTCAATGGGGTTCCCTTTGTCTTCGCATGACCTACTGCATCGGAAGTGGGAGAGCCCCGATGGAGTATCCGCAGTCTACCAGTTGGTCTTGCCTAAAGCAAGAATCCACCAAGTGCTAGATGAGCTTCACAGCAGTCCATCCGAGGACATTTTGGAAGTAACCAGGACTTTGGCTCGAGTAAGGGACCGGTTTTATTGGGTAAACTGTCGCCGAGACGTCGAAGAATGGTGCAAGAGATGTGATCTGTGCTAAAAAGGGACCAAAAACAAAAGCCGTGGTAAAATGGTGCAGTACTTACTCCGGACATTCGAGAGGTAGCAGTGGACATTCTTGGACCATTACCTGTAACCGACCGTGGAAACAAGTACTTGATGGTGGTAATGGATTATTTCCGAAATGGCCCGAAGCAGTACCTCTCCCAAATCAAGAGCAGAAACTGTAGCCGAAGCGTTCACGAGAATGTCATATAGGCATGGAGTACCTCTCGAGCTGATCAAAGAAGAAACTTCGAATCAGATGAGAGGTAATGAAAATACTGGGCATCAAGAAAACCAGAACTACTGCGCTTCATCCTCAGTCGAACGGCATGGTTGAACGCCACAACAGAACCATATGCCACTACCTGTCTAAATTCGTGTCTGAAAATCAAAGGGACTGGGACAAATTGGTGCCGCTGTTCTTGCTGTCATATCGAAGTTCCCAGCATGAGTCAACTACCTACACTCCGTCTATGCTGACCTCTGGAAGAGAAATGAAGCTGCCTACTGACCTCATATTGGCCGTCCCCTAGAAAAAATCAGGAACGATCTCTGCCCGAATTTGTGGAAGACTTGCGAGAGAGATTGAACCGGATCCATCGATTTGCCAGCGAGAAGCTGAAAATGCACAGCGACAAAATGAAACAGCGTCTCGACACTACATCAACAGAGACTGCGTTTAAGCCTGGCGATGCAGTATGGTTGTATGGCCCAAAAAGGACGAAAGGAAAAAGTCCAAAGCCTCAGAGCAACTGGGAAGGTCCGTACACCATAATAAAGAAAATCAACGACCTGGTCTACCGCATCCAGCTGTCTCCAAGAAGCAAGCCGAAGGTGGTCCATCTGGAAAGGCTCGCGAAGTACACAGGACATAACCCACCCATTGGTTCGTCGTCGAGGGATCCACCGCCTAGGACTGAAGACAGTGTTATTCGGGACGAATAACCTTAAAGAGGGGAGCAATGTGACATTTTTAAAAGTGACATTTGTGACAGCTGACATTTATTAAGTTTTATAGTTTACATACTTAGTTTATTTAGTTTATACACACTAGCTATTAGTAAAGAATTGTATGGAATGACATATTGAATATTCTGGATGTCAAAAGAATTTTCCAGAATGTAGAAACTATAAATACTGGTGTTGTTGCTAAGATAAAGTAAGTTGTGATTTGGATGTAACAGAGTTAAGGTCGACGAATTGTAAAGTGTTAATAAACGTATTAGAAGTGAAGAAGTAAATTATTTAGAGAGAAATACGTAACAATATGTTATATTGAAAATAACATAAAAATAATATCAATTTTGTCTGGACTTAACTGAACGATATTCTAATAGACGAATAAACAAAAGTATATAAACACTCCTTGGGTACGAGTGAAGTTTGTTCACTAAAAAATTGGCAGACAAGTAGTACACAATGTGTAATGAGAAAACAGTGATAAAAAAATAGGGGAACACTTTTTTCTACCCCTGTAACTTTTTAAGAAATAATAACAAGGAAATAAAACTAAATACTTATGGACGATTGAAAGGTCAATTACATCAACATATTGGAATGAAATTAACTTTTAAACATACCGCGTATGTGCCCCACGAAAACGAAGAGTCTCTTATCATCTTCATAGCAGACTTCGAATGTCTCCCTACAGTATATTATCCCATTCTCGACTAGGTTTTCTGTTACTTACTGGATGGTATGATGTGGATTTGGGTGGCGTCGAATACGTATGTCCAACATATCCCATAAATGTCAATGGGAATAAGATCAGGGCTCAATGCTGGTCAATCCATTGTAGAGAATTTATAATAATCGCAGCAGTATGAGGCCTTGCTTTACCATGCATGACTAACCACGTTAAAATCATAATAAAACATGAAAACGGCCAACTGCTACATTTTTACAAAATAATCATAATGAGTTTTATATCGTTGGAAAGTTTAAAAATCGATTATAGGTCATAGCTAACAATGGTTTCTGTTAAAAAAAAGCCATTCCAAATCAATTTGCCTCCTTCTCCCCATCACCACTTGGTATATATGACTTAAATTTGTCTATACAAATTTACACAGTCTGGTAGGTATAATTCTTCTTCATCTTCATCATAATGACATTTTGCTTCAGAAAAGATCACCAAAAAGAGGATAGAAAGATCTTTTACTTATTTTATTATACCGGTTTCAGTGTTTTCATGAAGCGGCAACATTTTGATAAAGTTGTTCTTATAATTCAAACTAATAAATGATTAAAATACTTATCACATTTATATTATATCTATGCATGCCTCACGAAGATAGTCGTGATAGGTAGGAAATTGCTCAGGTAAAATTGTCAGCAGCCTCTGGTCATTGTCGACCACTTCTTTCGCAGCTAAAAAATCCCAGGTGAAAAAATTAGATGAAGCTCCTAAAGCTCACACTAGCTAAGCTATAGCTCCACTCAGTTACGTCTTCAGCACACCCTCTAGTCAATGAACAACCACTTCTTGTACATCCTCTGTTCATTGACAACCACTTCTTCACCGCCCCGGGTGATACTTCTCGCACGGCCTTGACGGAACCCTCCTACTGGATGGTCGCTTCGGATGGACATGCCATCAAAGTGCTCCAGGAACCAGATAACTACATATACTACAAAATATGACTATTTATGTCATATCTTCAGTTTTTTCAAAATATCTAGCAAGCCATGAACTTTTTTAAAAATCCAAAAGGCGCATAAAATTGAGCCCATAAAATTGCAAATCTTTCCCCATTTAACCTCTCTTCTAGCTCCGCTGTTTTCCGAAATCCTCATGCTAAACATCGAAAAAAACTCATATATACATATAATTTCATAATATAATTTTTAACATTTTTATAATTCACGCCTAGAAACATCAAAATTATAATTTTCAACTTTTTTTTTCAGGTGTAAATATAGCATTTAGAAAACCCGCCAATCAGTCGACCACAGTTCGAGGCGGTACAGCACTCAACGCCAATGACGGCGAAAAGAGTACCAACCACGACGGCAAAAGGTGTTCCGAGACGCAAAAGGAAGCCAGCCCGTGGTGGCAAGTAGATTTGTTAAGGCCGTACTCGATCAAAGTAGTCAGAGTTACCACAAGGGGATGCTGCGGACATCAACCCTTACAAGACTTAGAAATTAGAGTAGGGAATAGCAGCAGCGATTTGCAGAGGAACCCTCTTTGTGCGTGGTTTCCTGGAACAATAGGTAAGTCTTATTTAGATATTAATCGTTATGACGAGGTAATAGTAATTGCACAAAATCGAACGGACATTTACATAGTTGAAATTGATAATAGTAAATGGTCACAGACATAAAAGTACCTTCTATTAAGGTATGTCCAAATTTGCGCTCCACGAACATGCTCCGCTCCAGCTCCTCACGCGCTCCGATCGTCGGAGGTTTGAGGATTTCAACGGACATCCCGCGCTCCAAGGAAAACCAACGAACTTGCGACTGGGGATTCATATACCAGCCTGCAGTATAGTGCGTTTAGCGTTTAGAATTCCCAAACAAAGTATTGCTGCTATAGTACCACAAGTCTGTGCAGCACTTGTAAATGAATTACAAGGAAGTATCAAGGTAACATATTAATAAGTCTCTATTTAATTTTTTAATACCCAAACATTTTTTATTGTTTATAATTGTCCAGGAAACCAGTTCCTTTGCTGGATTTCTCTTTGATTCTCTATTGAACATCTTCTTTTTACACTGCTCAGCAGACATATCAATTTCTGCTGAGATCTCTCGCCACGCATCTTCCTTCACATTTTTTTTGAAGTGGTTCTTGTGACGAGGATCCCACAGCAAATTTTGCTGTCTATAGGCATTAATTAGCTGCAAAGCTTTGTCTTCGGACCACTCCATTACTAATTTAACAATAAACTAGTTACAATAAACAAACAAAACACGACACAACACACAGTTGAACAAAGAAAATAAAGGCGCTAGTAGAGGAGCGGAGCGTGTGCGCTGAAATGCAAATAACCTCTCAACGTGCCCGTCCAAACAGAACTGCGAACACTCAAAGGGTTCGTCGAAAAGACCGACAGGAGACGGATTGCTCCGCTCGGAGCGCGACTGGTTCGCCATCTCCTCTCAAACACCGTCCACACATGCAAAAATGAAGAGCGCGAACAGAGCGGAGCAGGAGCAGAGCGCAAGTTTAGACGCACCTTTACACGAAACGCATCGAGTATGCAATGAGTCATTAAAAAAAACTCTTGATGAGAGAGATGGAAATGTCGAAGCTCAAAGCGAAACTTTGCTGTTGTAAAATTTTTGACAAGGGCTGTCACAATTGTCACAAATAAATAATGGCGATCATATAATTTGACAGCCTTGACAAGTCAATAAGGTTGTAGACTTAAGATTAAGATTGAACTACGTCTTTTTTTACTCGGCGAACTATGATGACTTTTTTTTTGTTTTGAATAGCTCGTTATATCTACATCGGTATGTTGTACCAAAACTAATTTATTTGTCAGTAATAAATACTCAATAATATTAGTAGAACTTAAAATACGAACCGGAAGTAATATAAATGTCATTTATATTGGTACATAATATATCAAAATTATATGTTATGCATAATGTGGTTACTTGTGTTAGAAAAATTGTTTAAAATATTATTTGAGCTGAGTATTTGTAAAATATATCAAAAGTTTTATCTTAATAATTAAAGAAAAAGGAGGGTTAAACCAAGATTCTGCGTCACCTGATATATCACATAGTTATTTTAATTTATATATTGAAATTATTTAAAAAATAAATTATCATATTTATTTATGTAAAAATGTTTACGAATCTATTGATTTAAACATTCTTAGTGTGTTTGTGAACATTTTGTATAAGTCTACTATTAGTATTGAAGAATTTTGATATACAGATTCGGCAAAGTACAGTAAAACGTCGTTTATTGGCATTAATTAGGATCCAAAGTTATGTGAATGTGGATTGTTCTGCGTTAATTATTGATACATTTATTTGATGCAAAAAAGTGCGTAAAATACGCGTACATACAAATGTAGTTTTTCTTCATTTATTGCTTCAAAGTTACAGAATTCAGGCTTATATTTTATAGAGAACTGTGCTATACAAAAGAAATTTATGTTTATATAGGGGTTTCCAATATTTTCCAAGGGACGGGCCGATGTTGACAGGCTGTGGCGGCCATGTTGTTTTGGCAGCTTCTGTCAAATATGTTGTTTATTATTCAGTCACTGCTGCCAAATTACCAAGGCAAGTGCCACGATTGAGCAACACGTCCAAATGATAAAACTTTATGATCAAAATGAGTGTTCGTTAGTGAAAAGGTTGAGCGCGTTGAGTCCATTTTACGGCAGACGCGATGGCCCTTCAAAGTCGACTCTCCAACGTTTGGTGGCCAAATTCAAGACGACCGAGTAATCAATATGCCAACACAAGTAAGTCAAAGGAACGCCAGATCGGCCGAAAACATCGCCGCTGTCCGTGTAAGTGTGCAGGAGAACCCGAGGCAGACAATTCCTCGCCGTGCACAAGAACTCGGCTTTTCGCAGACTTCAACTTGGGGAATTTTGCGTCGGGACTTGGGCCTGCACCCGTACAAGATCCAATTGACCCAGGAGAGATCAATGTTAATGACCATAGACAACGCCAGTTGTTCGCTAACTGGACCTTGGGACGTTTGGAGGAGGACCCCAATTTTGGTCAAAAAATCATATTTAGTGACGAGGAATATTTTTGGATGAATGGCTATGTTAACAAGCAAATTGCCGTATACAGTACGACGCCAATCCACAAGAGGTTCACCCGGTGGCACTGCATCCACAAAAAGTTACTGTTTGGTGCGGATTTTGGGCCGGCGGCGTCATTGGTCCGTACTTTTTCGAAAACGACATTAGTGAGGCCATCACTGGAAAGGGGACCGGGACAGAGAAATGCTAAACTTTTTTTTGGGCCCAATTGTGAGGGATGGGGGGGGGGGCCCCGGGTTTTTGCAGGAGGGTGGCGCCGTGTCGCACAGCGAACGCCATGATCGACATTTTGCATGAACTAGACTTGAGATGGGGGGGGGGGGGGGGGGGGGGGGGAAGGGGAGGAGGGCCCGGGGGGGAGGGGGGGCGCGATCGGGGGGGGGGGGGGGGGGGGGGGGGGGGGGGGGGGGGGGGAGAAACCCGAAAAAACAACAAAAACAACCCCCCACACAAGAAGAGAGGAAAAAAAACAAGACCACGGCCACGGGGGGGGGGGGGGGGGGGGGGGAGGAGAGGGAAGAGGGGGGGGGGGGGGGGGGGGGGGCGGGGGGGGGGGGGGAGGAGGGATAGAAAAAAAAGGAAGAAAAAAAAAAAAAAAAAAAAGGGGGGGGGGGAAAAAAAAAAAAAAAAAAAAAAAAAAAAAAAAAAAAAAGGGGGTGTTTTTTTTTTTCCAAATTCCCCCCCCCCCTTTTTGGAATTCCCTTTAAAAAAAGAAATGCAACCACTTTTTTTGTTTTGTTGCGATGATTAACGTGCAGATAAACGACGTAATTGTACACATGATACTGTCATTTGAGTTTGCTAATTTCAGACATATTTATTATAATATGTAAAAGTAATGCGCTAATAATTGGGTATAGAATTTATTTATGAACCGTTAACAACTATTTATGAAAGCCATTATTACAAATTATTTATATACCTATTAATTTGCCGCTTTATTATTTTATTAGCTTATTCGTCCATTAAAATTGTACTTATTTTGTAGATTTAGTTGCAATGAGCAAACATTTACAGAATTAACACATGTGTTAAAAATTCGTGCTGCCGACTAGCAACAATTTATTAAGTATACATTATATTACTTTTATACACTATATATGATATATATGAGTATTATTAAAGCATATCTTGGCAATTAGCGCATTATTAATACCGATACCAAAAAAACTATCGATACCAAATTGAGAAGTGAATGTAATAAATTCTAAAGGCTACGAACAGGTACGCTTATTCATTATAAGATAAATCAAATGGTAACGAAATCGCAATCTGAACCAAAATTGTGGGCAAATAGAATAAAAATTTACCTACACCGAGTCGACTGTTATAATTTTTTTATTTTTCGTCAATGATAAATAAGGTGCATAGATCGGAAAGACGTTTTTCTCTCTCCACAAAAAAAAAAAAACAAATTAAGCAGTATTGTTAACATAACCTTAAATCTACCTAGTTAAAATATTAATAGTATATTTAAATATTTTGTGATGACATTATATATTCTTTTGATTTTTATCTTATCGTTGATATTTTGATCACTCATTTTAAATACTTAAATACCATAGAATTAAACATAAGCAAATAATTACACACTAAAACAAAGTTTTTATGAGATTTATATACACGGCGAGTCAGAAATAATGGGCCAACACTAAACTGGAGATACACTCGACATCCACATATCCGAACTCCACATATCCGAACTCCACATATCCGAACTCACCATATTTCCGAACTTGTACTTCCACACAACCGAACTTGACGCTGTCGAATGTCAAATGTCGCTATCGAATGACCAATGAGCCAGAAAAACCCTTTGCGCATGCGTCAACAGTTTGGTTATCCCGAGGTGACGAGAGTTCGGAAATGTGAAATTTTGCGGAACGGAAAAGTTCGGATATGTGGATGTTGAGTGTACTAGACACCAAAATATTATGATTGAGCTCAACACGCCTTATACAATGTCGATGGTTTAAGATATACAGCGTGTTCAAAGTTTAAATTTTATTCGTAAATTTCTCAATAATTGAGAAAGTTTTGATAATATAAATCCAAAAATTGGTAGTTTTATGTCTTTTGGTGTGATAATTACGAATTTTAAGCTTTATTGACATTGCTCCTGGAGGGGGGGGTAGTTTCGCCGTATTATCTAGGTAAATTAAAAACTATTTTTTTATCTGTTGAGCCACGCATAAAACAAGTCGAGAACGCTCAATTGTACAGAAAAAAGTACTCTTGTTTAGGTTGTCTAAATCTATCGATTTTTAAATTATTTGCATTTAAATGGTTTAATGTATTTAGCTATGATTTTTTTTTCTTGAAATATGAAAAGGTACGGAGGAGCAATCAAAGCAATAGTAAATAACAATAACAATTTTTGGTAATAGTCATGACAAACTTCAAATCTAATGTAGGAAGTGTCCACCACCTCAATACATTTTAAAATACACCTTCTCAAATGTCTTTGAATATTAAACAAAATTTCGCTATTATCTTTAAATGTATTCGCGGCTTGTAGTACCCTCTGCCACAACTCCTGAAGAGAATTAACTTCTCGATAAATTAAATTCCTCAAATTTGACCATATAGAGAAGTCCAGAGGATTTAGGTTTGGACTTCTCGGTGGCCAAACAAATTCACTTCCCCCGAGTTTAAAACCAGAAAAAGAAGGAAAGGGGGGCTTGGATAAACTTTTAGCGAGTGGTACATCTTCTGAGGAACTCGTTTAAATGATGTTGAGGAAAGTTTAGGTACCGAAGTCTAGTTAGATTGTATGTTCACATTAAACTCATGCTGAAAATGTCTTTCTTTTACAGCATGTGGATTCTCGGAATCTCACAAATGATCGGTCCTCCAATTAAAAACTCCCCGTCTAGTAAATATCGCATCATCGGTAAATAAAATCTTATTAAGAAAATCTGGGTTTTCGGTTTGCATAATTTGTAGAATCTGAGCAAATTGTAGGCGAGCTGGTAAATCTTGAGGCAATAACTACTGAACCGGAATATGATTATATGGATGGAGCATTTCTTTTTCAAAATTCTACAACTGGGCGATTGACTTAGCCCAGTTGTCGCACTTAACCGACGAGTAGTCGAACCAGGATATTTCGAAACAGGAATTAAAATTCCAATTCCAAAAATATGGAATCCAAAAGACAAAAAGCACATTCCTAACACTTGAACGAACAACTCTTATCCTCCAAAAAAAGAGGAAAACAAACAACCCAAAAAAAAAAAATCAAAACAGGACCCCCTTTGAAGCCTTTCAAGATAACAATTCATTACCCACTTTTTTTATTCGATGTGCAGATTTCGAGATATTTCGATTTGTCATATTAAATGGGACGCCCTGTATATGTAGGTATACTGTGTACATAAATTATGGAATAAATTCATTATTTCCCAAATTAAAATAATTTTGAAAAAACACTCACGGTCATTTAAAAAATATATCGATGAAGTTATATGCCATAAACGAAATGTAATACAAAATCACATTTATACAAAATATGAATTTCTATAAATAAAAGTTGACCTGTCTGAGGATTTTTTCAAAATGTTTTTAATTTGAGAAATAATGTATTTACTCCATACTTGTTATACACGCACGAGGTGTGTAAATTAAGTAATGCGACTGATTTTTATTTTTTTTTTATTCGAATAGGGTCAGGTCAGGCGAATAAAGAGGCTGAGGAGCCACAGGAATATTTTTACTAGCACGTGACAAGGTGCATTGTCGTGATGCAACATTCAGTTGTTCATGATGTTTGGTCTCACACGCATGATCCTTTTTCGAAGTGTTTCAAGAATCTCTCTTTAAAAGTGTTGATTTACTGTTTGGCCTGGAAGCACAAACTCTTTGTAGACAATTACCTGGCTATCAAAGAAGCAAATCAGCATGTGTTTGATCTTCGACTTGTTCATTCTTGCTTTTTGGGTCTTGGAGAGCTTGAAGTGTGCCATTCCATGATTTGGCACTTGGTTTCTGGTCGTACTCAAAACACCCAAGTTCCATAAAATAGGGATCATTTTCAATCGATTCCAAAAAGTCAAGATACTTTTCTGCCCTGATGTCCTTTCATGAGGAAGATTTTTGGAACCATTTTTGTTTTTTGTTTGTCTCATCCCTAATTCGTTAGTCAAAATCTGATGAACAGTGGTGTATATCAAATTTAACTCTTCCCCGATCATTTTTGTCGTGACTGACGATCTGAACTGACAACTGACGATCTGAATGCACAAAATCCCGTATTATACCGACATTTTCATCGGTTCTTGAGGATGAAGGTCTTCCATTGCGTCGTTCATCTTCAATCGACTCCTCTTCC
Source organism: Aromia moschata (assembly GCA_029963805.1). NCBI lineage: Eukaryota > Metazoa > Arthropoda > Insecta > Coleoptera > Cerambycidae > Aromia > Aromia moschata. Next base: position 1,310,580 of record JAPWTK010000034.1, on the reverse strand, counting down.
TTCTGAGAATGCCATAAGCAACCGAAAAACCTGGGCTCTTCAAAAAACGCTGTCTCCTTAGGCGTGTTGAAGTTTTGCAAATTTGTATCCGTTGCGCTGTGTCCAAGTCTAAAGCAAAACCTGATAGCACACAGTTGCTCAAAATTAATGTCACTAATTTTTAAAACGCTCTGTTGAAACTGTTTACGAAAACAGTCACAAAGAACAAACAAATGACACTAACAAGTTTAAACTTGTAATGGATGTGCATTACATGTTAACCTACCGCCCTTCCAAGTCTCGTCTCCACAATGTTGCTAGATAGGGCGCCACGTTGCCAGTCTCATTATTTAATTTACATACCTCGTATAAGTTTCATTTGTGAGTTATCTAGTTGTTAAGTATCTTTAACCTTATCCAGCATGTGTATGCTACTCAGTTACTTTTTACCTCTAAATTTATAGTATGTGTAGAGGTTGACCATATATATTACTTTTTGTCATATTATGAACTTCTCTATATTCTTTAGACACAACCACGTTTGGCATTTTAATAACATAGTAGGCATACTTTATACTTCAAGTAAAAGTTACCTTGCGGCTTTACCCGTTTCCTTTTTTCATTACTTTCTTCCAATTTTATTTAAGACATATCACGAAACATAGTGTATGGGAACTGTAGCCTACAAACCTTAATAGTATCAAAAAAATAAGTAGGTAATTAATTACTGTAATTACTACATAGGTATTCATTTTAATGCCTTATGAATTACTGATCTGTATGTAAGAATGTAAATTTAAAAAAATAAAATGTATACATAGGTATTTTTTCTGCGTTTAGATAAAAGAAAATAGAAAGGATCAAGGTTAGCTGTTGTGGTGAACGAATGTAACGAAGGCGAAAGTGTAAAGCAAAATGTTTTCTATCTAAATACGAGATTAGATCGAATTTAAAGATACAAACAAGAAATCATCTGATACAGTTGTTATTACTAAATACTCGAATAAAAAAATCTCACTATAAAGAGTTCTGACATTACCGATTGTATTTCTTTCTTTCTTGATATTCAAGGAAATAGTGTGTAAAATTTAGTCTATTTCTTGTGCTATTTTGAAATCTCTCTGATCAGAACAACTTAACTTATAATTTAATTTTTTTATAATAAAATTATTTTTAGCATTGACTTGGGCGAGGTGAAAGTTTTATTTATATTACATTAATCTGAAGAAACGTCCTGTTAATCATTTAAAGTTAAAGTATGTTCTATTGTACCTATGTGGGCTTGCAATAAACATTATTCTTACTATTCTATTCTGTTTTTAAACAGGTTTTAATCACTTTGTACAGCTGTATAATTTTTCAGTACCTCAATCTTGCTATCTAATAGGTCAGTGGTCGGCAAACCGTGGCTCGCGAGCCACATGTGGCTCTTTGGCCCTTGAGTGTGGCTCTGCCGTAAAAGACCACGTGCGGCCGCTAATGATGGTTATATAGTTAGTGACTAGCTAAAATAGCACATGAACATTACTTAAGGAAGTGCATACGCTATGGTGGCTTTCCTATATTTATGGAAAGGCACAATTAAAAATATATTAGTTTTTTTTCCTATGGGTTTGGTGTTCTTTCCCTTTTCGGCTCTACATATTCATGCGAACAATATTTTTCGACCGTGAACCTCATCAAGAGTAAATTAAGAAGTCGTCTTACTGATGAGAACCTGGATTCGTGCCTAAAATTAAAAACATACAAACCTAACTTAGCCAAACTTTCGAATGAGATGCAAGGCCATTGTTCACACTAAGTGTTTGTCAGTCATTGGCATTACTAAATTTTATAGATACTTTACTTACAACTTAATTTTTAAGACTTAAAACTAAAGTTTATTAAGTTAATAAACAAAGTACCTACCTATATAAGTAATTTAAGTTTAAATTAAGCTCTCAATAATATCTCAATCGTTGTACTTTTGATATTTGGCTCTTTTGCCTAATGAGTTTGCCGACCACCGTACTAGGTACATACTTTTCATGTTTACTAGGAGAAATAAATATATCCTACCTGGTGATGACTTCTGCATTTCATGACAATAAAAAACTAGGAGCGTCTTATTGGAATAATTTTTTAGGTTCCACTTATGTCCTAAAAAAATAGTTGGCATTTATTTTATATTGTTAACTGTATCCATGTGCTATCAGTTCTTAAAAAATAATTTTAATGGAATATAAAATGTTTTTGATTCTTAACATTTCTGTGTATCTATAACCGTAATTATGTCTAACATATTACAATAAAAATTAAGTTTTTTCACAACTGATTAATCAAAAAGAAAAATTATGTGCTGGAATTTGTTTTTGTTTGACTTAATAAAGTATCTTGTTTAACTGAATAAAGTAGCCAACGTATATTCTTAATTAAAATAATTTCGCAAATTGAATGTTTATATTTTAAATTTGAAAGGAATTACCTAAAGTTAAATTTTGTAAGAAATCCTTGATACATATAAAATTTGCCTGCCTTGGAAGAACTATAGTTTATTTATTGCATTATGGCCCTATTTGATTATGTTTTTAATTCAATCCGTGTATTATAAAATTTAAATTAAGATTAATAAAAAGTTACTGTCAATAAGAGGTTATTAGGTATTAATAAAATTAAGTATTTGACCTATTTCCTCAAAACCCATGCTGATGTCAGCATGGGTTTTGTAAGAACTAATAACAAGGTTGTAATAACTAAGTATATGTTGTATTATGTATGTACATAATACAACATATACTTCGTTCTTACAACTTTAATCCAGCTATATCGACAGACAAAACCATGGTTGAAGGTTTAACAATAAATATAAAAAAATACCAAAATAAAGCCAATATTTCAAGAGTGAGTCTTTTTTTTAACAAATATTGTACATAAAGCAATAAAAATATATTCTTGTCGGCATTACAAAAGCGATATTATACCGAAGATATACTAGATGATTTTTGGTGTCTCTCTATTATGTTAAAGTGACATTCCAAAAAGTTATAAATTGTAACTGAATTATAAAAGGTAACATAAAATAAGTATGTCTGTAAAGAAAGAGGTTGAAGAATTAAATTAAAGGCTTGAAAACTTCAACGGAATAAATTTACAATAATAAATTTTAAGAAATTAACAATTTTGTTTGGAATATTCTAATGGAATAGAATATTGGAGATTTATAGAAGAATACTTGAAAATGTATGTACCGAAAAGTGGTATTTTAACCTCTAATATCTGTAAAACTATGCATTTTTGAACTTGGTGCTCATGAGTACTTTTGATCCTGTGGTCAAGAGGAACAACATAAATATATCAACCCCAGTCACAGGGGGCCACTCCCCATAAGAAATGAGCGGGGTCATTTGTTGGTATGCCGTTTTAAAATGTGCAACCACAAATACTTAATAAACTAACAATTAACAAATAAAAACTTAAATTCACATTTTCTTCGCTGCTAAAAAATTTCTGGGATAACAGATGCCATCACTAAATTAGTAGATATATTAAAACAATATTAAACCATTATTGGTTTAAGTATTAGACCCTTAGCAGAAACTGTCATTTGAAAATTCGTATAATTATGAACCACCACGCAAAAACCGTTTTTTTTTTCAGTTATATTTTAGACTACTCTCCCTGGAAGAGTTAAGGAAGCTGGAACCCTTTGAAAATGATATCATCACATCATTTGTTTATATACTGGGTGTCCAAGAACTACTTAAAACAGGTATCATTGCAAAGGTTATATGTCATAGAAAGAAATGTTTGAGGCAAAAGTTATTCTACTTAATAAAACGCACACAACCATTACAAAAAATCCGAAATATTTCATTTCGTTTTCCAATTTTTCTGGAGAAACCCCAGTTCTTTCCTGCATTCAATTTATCTGCAAAATAATCACTAGATGTACGTAAACATGGGTACATGTGGATAAGCCTTAGAGAAGGGCTGTTTTATTGCACAGAAAATTTAATATACTTCCCGGTTTTTATATTACGATATTATTCTACCATATAAACAAAGAATTAAAAAATGTTTATTACTCTGAATTTTGTGTTGTTGGAATTACTTTTTATGTGCAAACCATTTACCTAGTTATTTAACCTAATTGAAAACGAAATTTTCTTCTATAAATTAATTCCAGAACCAGTTTTTGCGACTTCTTAGTATTCCGCGCTACAATCTCAACTGTTACACGTTTAATAGATCAGTGAACGCCTCCAGCAAAATAGTACTGTATACAGACTGCATTATTAAACTTTATAATACGAACTTTTTTTAAGTGGCAACTTTTTTGTCATTTAGATTGTTTAGTAACGCCAGCCAGAACAATCGATCGCCTCGCAAATCACGACTTTATAGAAACTATTATCCGAGTCGCTGCCACGAAAGGTTTTTGCGCTTGGTCGATCTAATGCCTTCTATTGTTTCTCCGCGGAACGTCTAGTAAAGTCAGTCTGAGACAAATTACCTACACTTTGTGAAAATGTGATGGTGGAAGAATGATGAAGTATTTACAGAAGTGAAAAGTAAATGTAGCATTGTACTTTTCCAAATAGTGAGTCTTTAAAAAAACGTCATCAAATCTGGCTACGAACGAGAGAGATGGAAATAGCGGTTATCTTGCTCGAAGCGAAACTTTATTGTCAAACTTTTGACAAGTGGCTTTCACAATTGAGGGCTTTGGTGCAATAACGATCCACGTAAAAAATTGTAGTTTTTAGGAAAGTAAGAAAAACTATTTGACGCTGTGTCTGTCATTCGTAAACAAACATTATTAAAAATATATTTGAATCTTGCAATGCGTGTTACATATTCTTATTTGTTGCATATGAAAAAATAAGTTGATACTGGAAAAAAAATTGTAATCTGTTTCACTTGGATCATTATTGCACCCATATCAAAAAAAAAATAATCAAAAAAAGAAAATTTTATTGCAAATAGTACTAATCAAAATCAAGACTACATTGAACTAAAACATTATGTCACTAATCTTGTGGTTAAAAAAAAACTCAAAAACTACTTAAAAATAAAAAAATATCTGCTCAATCTTCATCATTATCTGCGGTTTAGGGGGCACCCCCCTTTAGTTTCCGATAGAAATCTATGCCTCGCCTATGTATTTTGTAATAGACATCACACTGTCATATTTTTACTTTTGACAGGTAGTGGTGCGTCATATGCTAATGGAGCATGAAACGACACGATATTATTATTAGTCTTTTTAAATAAACAGTACTTATCCATTGAATCTTCTGAATCTTGGTGAGCTTCACAAACAAGAACATGATCAGGATGATCTGAACTATAAGAAAATATATGATACTTGCTTATTGTGAAGGGCTTCTTTTTGTAAACTGCACTTTTCTTAAAACTTGCCTGAAAATGTGTTTTTAAATCAAAAATCATGTTTTGGAACACTCGGACTACTTTAAAATTTTTGGAACAAGTTTCAACTAACCTGTACCACTCTTCTAGGATATATGTATAAGACTTCTTTTTTGCGTTTCTGTTTCTCGGTTAGGGCAAAGTCCCTATCACAGGGTAGGAAACTATGACCTCTCTCCGGTAAATGATGAACAATTTTATCTAAACGACCTGATTTTACAATACTTAAAAAATACTGCACCATAACAAAATTCTTATTTTGTCCGGCGCGGTTGTCGGAAAAAACGTACAACGTTTTTACTTCATTTCGAAGCTGATGTGAATAAAGTCATGCATTATTGACACTGCCTCATTGGCCCCTTTTGGCAGTAGTTTCATACATATACATTAGAGCTTGGTTATCAGAGCAAGTGTGGACACCTTGGTTGTAAACCCATAACTGTGATACATAAAATATAACTCCCACAGTAAGAACGGGAAAAGGAAGATTCTGTTATAATCCATGCCTACTACTTCTACTGTTTTATTTTGTCTAGATACTTCGGTCTTCTCCTTCAAGTCTTTATAAGACTTGAGAGAATACGAATAATAAGAACTTGTTAGAATGATTCACGTGTAAAAACGTGTATCGTTATTGCTCTCAAATAATCTTATTCACACAATAAGTTGTAGTCATATTGGGAGCAAAATGGATACACGTGTAATACGTGGCTCCTTAGTGCACCAAATTAAAATAAATATACATTAGCTTTAGAATATTGTTTGGGACAAAAGAGGTACATAAAAATTAACTCTCGCGGTTGTGCCTTCGCAGTTTAGATTCTGTGCACCATTCTTGCACCCAACAATAGGATACCCTCTGATTGACAAGTAACGATACATAACTCATTTTAGGGCAATGTGGCGTTTGCATCCTTATTGCACCAAAGCCCTCAATTGTAAATTAAATAATAGCTGTCACATAATGAGACAGCCTTGACAAATTAAATAAGGTTATAAACTTAAGGTTAAGAATAGACATACGTCTTTTTTGCTCGTCCAACTTTGATGACTTTTTTGTTAAATAGCTCGTTATTAAAAATGTACGTTACCTAGCATAATTAAAAATGGCAAAGACAAACTAAATACAACGGAAAATCAGAAGACTGTAAGTTGATTTGGGGTGTTTCTTATGAGTCTTGGGTTGGACAAATCGGAAGGACTTTAAACAACGTATAAAACACGCTTTTTACAAAAAAAAATCATAATTCATCATACGCATCGCATTATATTAGAGGCAAATCAATAATTTAACGACACTTTTTCATTTATTACAAGTAATACACAAGGATATAAAATTGTTGATACTTGAATTATTATAAATATATAAATGAAAAACTTCAAACTTATAGTTGAGAAATTAAATTGATGTCAATAATTTCCTGTTACTCAATTTATTCAAGTGATGTTTATATACATAATGTACCAACAAAGATTGTTTCTTCCATAACACTGCTATTGCAAATTTAAGAAAAAAATATATTTCAAAGACCGCACGCAACACAACTTTTATTTTAAATGGAACATATTCCTCATATATTTGTATATTTTTGGGTACCCCGCTAAATTTTAGGTCAACTTTATTAACCATACACCTAAAGACCACCGTTTTGGAGACATTAAACTGTTTTTTAAAAATTATCACGATGACAGCCAGCGCTCTAAATATTTCTATATAGGGTCTAAACCAAAAAGAAGTTAGAGACTTGCTGATGGGACAGTTAGAGTCATCACGGATTACTCTATAGTTTTCAATGTTGCAAAATGTTATATACACTCGAACCCCTTTTTTTTTTTTTTTTATTAAAAAACTTTTTTTTTTTTATAACATTTCCCCCTATTATGTCACGAAACCGTCCCTCTTAAGTCGCCGCCTATAAAAGTTTTAGAACTACGTTTGGAAATTGGATTCTCGCATGAATATTTACAATTTTTATGGAAAAAAAATTATTGTGTAATACGTTAAATATAAACACCTAACCTTTAAAATAGGTTAGGTGTCTTTTAAAATATTTAACCTTTAAAATTTTCACTCAAGCGGAATGAAAACAATTTTTTTGGTTTCTTGTTTTACTATTTGCATATATTATAGGGGTATATCCTCTCTCAAAAGCAATAAAACTATTATTATTAATTTACAAAATATTTATTTTCAATTGCACCATCTTCTCCATCAAACTGTCAAAACTACGATTTTCTTCGACTGTGACTATTTTGTTTCCACGACTCCAACGGCGAATCTGCAAAATCGATGGCAATACTTCATCTAGCGATGGAGGAGGAAAGTTCGGTGACTCTTCATCTGAATCCTTATTGTTATTCAGTAGGGGAATTCAGTAATTCTTCTTCGGAGTCACTTTCTTCTATCCTCCCTTTGTCCCTCCCAATTTCAATCAATTGCGAATCATTAAAAACTTTATACGGCGGTTCATATTGGTCTTTATCTATCCAATTCTCGACTTCCTTGAGAGACATTTCACCGCAGCCGGGAATACGTCGTATCACTTCAAGTAATCCTGCGACGGTTTGCGTTTGTACAGGACCGGCAAGATGAAGTTGTAGTAGATGTTTCCACTAATTCTTGAGAATATCTATTGTAACACTGTCCCAGGCATTTTGTAACAAATGGAAACAGTCTCGGAGATTTAATTTTTTGATGAATTCGTCTACACTTTTTTATTCCCTTCCGATGTGTCTGATTTGGGGTTTGTTTTGCCTCCAACACTACAATTGTAAAGTAAATCATGACTGTCATATAATGTAACAACTTTTACAACTTACTAAGGTTATATAAAAAAGAGAAAAGAAATACGTATTTTCTTGCTCGGCCAACTTTGATGACTTTTTTTTTTGGATGGCACGATATAAACACTGAAGAATAAACAAATCCCTACTTATTGAAAATACAGTTATTAGCTATTTGACAACTAATTTTGTCACAAAGTGAGACAGAAGTATTTCTGATAAAACAAGCTCATTCCAGAGACCACTACAACTTTCTTAAAAAGATCATTACATAATTATTACTGTTGCTTGTGCATTGCTGTATTTCAAAAAGTAAGCCACTTAGGAAAAACCTTTTTATGACCTCCCTGTATGAGATTTATCAAAGAGATGTGAAAATATAGAGACATCCAAAAAAAAACGTCATCAACTCTGGCTATGAACGAGAGAGATGGAAATAGCGGTCATGTCTAAGCTTTTCGGTTATGTCAAACTTTTGACAAGTGACTGTCACAATTTGTAAAATAAACAATGGCTGTCATATGATGTGACAGTCTTGACAAGTAAATAAGGTTATAAATTCGATCAAGAATAGAAATACGTCTTTTTTTTCTCGGCCAACTTTGATGACGTTTTTTTTGGATGTCTCCATATATTAGCTATTGAACTGAGAATTAATTTCACTGTAATGTAACATTTTTTGTTTGTTAAATTGTTATTCATGGTTATTAAAATATTATGTTTTATTCATATATTACTGGGCGTATACCGAAGAAGTTTTATGATCACCGTTAAACTCAATAAGATTTAGTTATCATGCAAATAAATAATCCACGGAATAACTCCATAACATAAACTTTTTTTTAAAACATCCGCGTTAGACTTACAGAATTATAGTAGTAAGGAAAACCCAATTGGTTCTATCAAGTACATAATGTCTTTTTCTAGATTTCGTCCAACGTTCATTTTTTTAGGTTTTTATTTTGATATTACTGCTGTTGTAACTTCTACTCTGTAATCTGTTTTAAAAGACTTGAAAACTTATAAACGTTTATGTAATTTATTTAGGTCAGAAATGATCAATTTTTTACCTTAATAATTATATTAATGTAAATAATAAATAAGTACATTTGTGAATCTTACGAGTATGTAATATATATCTAAAATATTGCAAAATTTTTACTACATCTTAACCTCACTATTAACTTTAACTCGCAGTCTAAACTTTATATACAATCGAAAATTAAAAAAATAAACCAGGAGTCTATCATCATCAGAGTTGTAATTCATTTTATTTGAGTGTAAAGGTTGTGATCAAAAATATATTGGATAAAAAAAAAGATCTATTTTGATTAGAGTTAAAGAACACATGGCCCATTTAAAATATGGCGTAATGGAAAATTCTTGTGTTGCCCAACGTGTTTTTAACAACTATAGAATAGACATAAATAATTTAAAATTAACTAGAAATGTAACAAACAGCAGATAGTTCGCTTGTCCCGAAAAATAGTGACACATCTCGAAAATTAGAACTTGTCAAGAAAAAATGGATGTCATTATAATCTTATTAAGGGTAAATATTGGGAAAAAAAAAAAATTGGCAAAAAGATCTATTTTGACTAGAGTTAAAGAACACATGGCTCATTTAAAATATGGCAGAATGGAAAAATATTGTATTGCCCAACGTGTTTTTAACAACAACTATAGAATAGACATAAATACTTTTAAATTAATTAGAAATGTAACAAACAGCAGATAGTTCGCTTGTCCGGAAGAATTGTGACACATCTCGAAAATTAGAACTTGTCAAGAAAAGCAATAGATAAGAATAATCTTTCACTGAGCAAGAGTGTTTTTTATAATTATACCATACATAATACAATACAATACAATACAATACAATACAATACAATACAATACAATACAATACAATACAATACAATACAATACAATACAATACAATACAATACAATACAATACAATACAATACAATACAATACAATACAATACAATACAATACAATACAATACAATACAATACAATACAATACAATACAATACAATACAATACAATACAATACAATACAATACAATACAATACAATACAATACAATACAATACAATACAATACAATACAATACAATACAATACAATACAATACAATACAATACAATACAATACAATACAATACAATACAATACAATACAATACAATACAATACAATACAATACAATACAATACAATACAATACAATACAATACAATACAATACAATACAATACAATACAATACAATACAATACAATACAATACAATACAATACAATACAATACAATACAATACATACAATACAATACAATACAATACAATACAATACAATACAATACAATACAAACAATAAATACAATATAATATAATATAATAATATAATTTTAAAAAATGCTTCACTCTATTGCTCAATGAAAGATTATAATGACTTTCAATTGCGTTTCTTGACAAGTTCTAATTTTCGAGATGTGTCACTGTTCTTCCGGACAAGCGAGTAGGATGCTTTTGAAAGTTTAGAAATTATTAAATGTAACAGTAGTATGAATAAGGTCCAATGGTCCAATTCTTAACAGTCCACTGATTGCCCTGAGAAACAAAGACGGATGTTATGGTTCAGTGAACCGTGACAGCATCTTAAGTATAAATAGAGCAAGTGTATAGGTTAGATTTTATTTTAATCTTCTCCTGAGGACGTACAATTTTTTGTTTCTACGCCGAAGGTTCCAGTACTCACTTCAAGATTGGATAAGTTACTAATTTCAATGTCAACCGGTCTAACATTTTTTTTTTGGTTTTAAGTGGGCCACTCTGAATAAGCAGTATAAGCACATGTGCTGTCTAACTAACAAAAAAAAATCGAATTAATTATTAATCTTATCGCTATTGTAACCTCAACAATTAGAAATGTAACTCGGAACATGTAAAAATATATTTTTAACTTGTTTTTTTTTTTCAGATGAGGGTGTCACCAAAACGTTTACGTGCGCACGAGCCTTGACGGGACAATACGTTTTTCTACAGTTAGTCGGAGTAGAAGGCTCATTATCTCTATGTGAAGTAGAAGTTTTCACTACAGACGGTAAGTACCATTAGCTACGATAATAACAGGGAAGTGGAATAAAATTGCGGTTTTCAAGTTATAATAGCGCTAGCGATTAAGGTTATAATTTAATAATTCGTAATGATTTGGTGGGTTATGGAAATTTTTGTAATAGGAATAAGAATAGTAATAAGCTGAGTTAAAGTTATAATTTTTAGTAATATTTAAAAATAAGGATTTGCAGCATGGTATGTATAAAAAAAAAAAAAAATTTTATAAAAAAAATTCTGCAACCACTTAGTTGTGGTAAGTAATGTTTATCCAGAAATGCGTTCCACTCCACAAGTCATTTAAAAATTAAAAAATACAATACATGTCAAAATACTCCTGAATGGGTCTAAATGTTCCCAATATTACCATATGTACATAAAAACATATTATATAAAATAAAAATTATATAAAAGAAATGAATGGAAATAATAAAAAAAAATATTTACTGCTTATCTGAGCCCTGGAGAATCCGGGGCGTTTTCCGGCCGACTTTACGGGACCGCCGATGACTTCTACAAACTCCTACTACTACTAACAAAAAATATGCTAGGGCAGGACAACGACGAAATAACAGGGAAAAAACCGGCTGCAGTACCATGCAACAAATGGGACAACGGAAGGTGTAGATAATCCAAAGGGATGAATCAAGGATTTAATGAATGTATGAACATAGATGAACTGAATTGAATTCAATTGAATTTAATTACACTGAATTGAAGCCGATGGTGTTGTGTGGCTTTGTCTGTGATCCAAGGAAGATACATATATGTTGCTTGGAAAATCTAATACCAGCAGGAGGTGGATAAAAAAACTCGTACAAAAAATCATACGTATATCCAGCTAGGCTGCAATTGTGTAACACTGGTCACAAGGAAAATACTCCATAACGATACGATACATCAGTGACACAACAGATTTTAGAATTTCTACAAAAAATCCCACTAACGGAAATATGAAAAAAAAATTATCTGTGAAAATTCGTGTACGACTTCGTCTACGAGGTCATCATTTACCTCCAAAACTTTTCCACAAAAATTAGGCGGGAATCTTTATTCAGGAAGGAGTACGAAAATGTTAATGGAAATACCAGGAATATAAATTATGGATACATTTAAGAATTACATGCAAGTTGGGAGTCTGAAGATAATTTCTAAGAGCAGTAAAATAAAATTAAAAATTGAGAACAATTTGAACGAATGACAATACCCATGGAGGTATAGATAATTTTCTTTAACCTTTGGAGCGCCGGAAAATCTTATATAAGACGCTCTCCATAGGATATACAATCATTCTTAAATTGTAACGAAACTTATTAGTATTTGCTTTTTGGAGGTCGTTGATCACGAAAAAAAAGGGGGTTGACACCCCTAAAAAAAGTACCTCCGATTGTTGTGAGTAAAAATATTTCATTTTATATTTCATGTGTCTTTGCACTATGAACGGTGGCAGATACCGCTGAGGGAATATCTCGTGGACGTTTCTGATAGTAAACGAATAAAAAAAAACAAAATACTAGAAACTAAAAAAAATAGTAAAAAACGAAAAAAAAAGAAGCCGCAAAGTCTCTCTACGTCCTCGTCGTTGGCTTCTGAATACTGAAAGAGATACCATCAATCAGTCACACACTGAACGGCAAAATGATTCCAAAATCACCATAAAAACCAATCCGATTTTGAATCGATGGAGGGAAAATGTGTTTACGCTTCGGATTGGCTGGTGACAGCCTACTATGTTTTTTCCAACCTATTCTTGTAAATTATCTATTTCAGGAATAATTTTTTTTTAGTTTAATTAAATTATTGACTGACCCTTGAATGGCCAATAAATATTTTATAGTGAACATCGTTTAAAATTTGATAATATAATTTTCTTACCCAGTGAGAGAAAAAAGGAGCAATACGTACTCTCCCCTGAAAAGGATAGAGTATTATATACTTTTTTGTTGTAAACAAAATTCATCTTTCCTGATTTTGGAGAATTTTCTACTCTCAAAAACTTATTACAAAGTAATATTGTAGATACTACGGCAGAGTCCGAGAAAAAGAAAAAAGGGGTAGTTTCTAATCAGAAAGGGGTGGTTTTTGAAGGGTAACACAAAAATTACTATCATCATCGCATTCCTCATCGTCGAAAACCCCTTACAAGCATTTACTTGGAATTTTAAAAAAAAAAAATTTCCGGATCATTAGCTGCCGGAACGTCTTATAGTATGAGTATGGCAGGGGGTTGAATGTACAAAGTAGGACTAAATCTCTAGGATTTTTTAAGGCAAAAAAAAGTGCCAAAAACCCCGGCGCTCCAAAGGTTAATTTAAAAGCTATCGGTATCGATACGTGAATGTATTAAGGACTTATCAGTGAATGACAGGGTGTCAATGACCTTTATCACTTGTATTGGTGATTGCCTATACTTGAGACCAATAACTTAACACTAATGAACTTATGAATTTTTGAACGTTACAATAGACGTTCAAATAACCTAGAAAATGTTATCAGGGTCAAAAAGTCGTATGGCCATTTTGTTCCGTATGACAGAGATATATGACTAAATTTAAATGACGTACCAGGTATATGTATTTTTAATTGGATACCTGCATGGGCTGCGCTAGCCCGGTCGGGCTAGAAGGCGTCGGGTTTAAATCCGATCTGACTGTATAAATGAAACCCGGTTCGCCGGAGCATGATATAGGGTGTTCTTAAAATGTATGTCACAAATTTCACAACGCCTTTCTGAATCAACATCATGTAAAATTTCCATTTTTAATTTATTTTAATAAGATATTTCCGTCATGTGTGGAGATAAACGTTTCAAAGTGACATGAGCGCTCATTCTTAGGATGAAAATAAGCAGCTGCTCTTATCTATTTCACTTAAATTTGAATGGTAGTTAACCCAAAACTTGATTCGTTCTGGGGCCATAATTCTTAGATCAGACTACATATTTTAAATGTGGTTGCACCATATTGAATATTATTTAAAAATAAAAGGAATCGTATTCTTATTTTTCGTGAAAATTGCATTCTGGATTTATCTGGCTTTATTTTATTACTGTTTAGTTTTTCGATAAGAGGTGGCAGCGAAAAAAAGCTTATCTCTGATTAATTCATGGACGGTAGAAGTCAATTTGACAGAAAATGTAAAAATTATTAGCAGTTTTTTTTGAAAGCCTGAAACAAAGAAAACCTATAGCTGTAGTTCCGCAGGAACAGGATAATGCATATTTGTGTAAAGGTAAATTGTATTAAATCGGCGTTTTAAAATTACACGTTTAAATTTACACGCCCTAAAAAAATACAAAAAAAACTTAAGAGGAAGACCAGGAAGTATCTCCATTATTTTTGTGCAATATTTACTATTATTTTTCACCTTAAACACAACTAAACAAAATAATGAACCACAATTACACAGCATTGTTCCTTATTGGTGGATTTGAACTTGGCTGTAAAAAATGTCACTTTCGAGACTGCCACTTTCATTTTCACCGCATTAATTGCATTCTAATTAGAGGTTCGCAACTAACTATGCTGGGAGATTCATTCTTATTTGTGTTGTGAAACATCCATTTGTATTTTCTATCCATCGCTATTTAATTGGCCTTTGTTTCAATATAAATTATACCTTACCTGTGAGAAGTGTCAGAGACTTGGCTTTGTCAAAGATAAACAAATTTTGAAATTGTTTTTCCCAAGCAGAAAATTGTTGTTTTGCGGGTGTTTATCCATCGGACTTGGCAGACCGTAGAGAGAACGTCTGTAAATATTAAGGAATACAATGACGAAAATGTACTTCATGTACAGGGTTAGTGTTAAATATGATATGCCGTTTCTTTTTTTTAATTTTTGATAAATTTTTAAAAGAGTTGTAATATAATCAGAATACAGTATAACCAAGTAGACATACGTTTAAAATCAGTTCCAGTTCATGTAGAATACAGATAAGATAACGATTTTACTAAACTTCTTCATATACATATACAGGGGGTATAAAAGAATAAATTTTTCGATCAAAAATAAAAAAAACTGCTGCCAATGGAATAACTACTTCCACATCCGATTTTTTCATATATTATTATACTGAATCGCTAAAAATATCTGGTTATATTCTTAAAGTGAGATATTTGGATATTCTGTCTCCAACTCACCCCCTGAAAATTTGCCACGCTGAGAAGTCTTGATGCGTGGGGTAACTCTGAAAACCTTCCTAAGTATGCTTGAACCCTTTTCGGCCCACCTTTAATTGTTTGTCTCTTTCAAATCCTTTAAATTTATATAGCTTTTATCTTCTTTATGACCTGTATGACCCATATTACAAAGGTCATTAGAATTAAGGTATAACCTTAATGGCCTTTGTAAACGGATTTTATGACCTGTATTGTCTATTTTGGATATGGATACGGAAGTGAACATGATAATAGAGATTTAATAATGTGATATTTGATTTCTCCTACCTCAAGAACCAATAAAACAACATTACACATGAATTTCTCTGTTAACTCACATCAAGATTCAATAAAACAACCGCCCTCTCCCATTCTGTGTCGAATAGAACACCATCAGCCAAATGAACCTAAACTCAATATTTGATTTGCCACCCATAGGTTCTCACAATTCTCCTTATATTTTCTTAGTTTCCCTCCCGCACCCCAAGGAAGGGGGAGGGAGAGGAGCATGAAATGCTTATAGAGCTCTTCTCAGTGTTATTAAAAATCTTAAAAACGTTTATGTCACATCTTTTGAATACACCACCCGACCACCCCGTTTAATCCCCTCAACATCCCAACCTAGTAAGCTAAAGACCTTTATATTTTCTGATTATGATATGTCGTGTAGTATTTCTAACGTGAAAGTGAAGACATGAAAAAAAAGCAAGGTTGTCAGATATATTTTCTAAAATGCTAAGCTCACTATACAAATGTTATATTCATACTTCAGTAAACTGTTAGTTCGTGACGTTCTTAGAAAGCTAGTTTTGAAATATTTAAAAAAAAAAGAGCCGGCAACATGCAGCATTCATGCTACAACCACAAGTGAGCTACAGTGACCCAATTAGAGTATTTTTCATTGCATCGAATACGTTGGTTAGCTATTCATGCGGTCCACTGTGTCGTTAAAATGATTTACGACATTAGTAATTCCCTCTTGTTTCCTTCTTGTTAAGTGTTTGTGTTTGATTTCAGCTAGGTTTATTAAAACTTTTCTGAATAACGAGTAAGTTTTATAAATACAATTTATTAGTAATTAATTAGTATGGCGTTTTGGAGACCATTTGAAACGACAGTTCGAGATGATCTATCGCGGGAATCTAATAATTTGGTGCCACAGTCAAATGAATTGGCAATAAATGATACTGATGATAGGGCCGAATATAAAAACAAAGATTTACATGTTCAGTGTCAGCGCTTAATGAGCATTATTTACAGAAAATTATATTACAAATATTATGAGTTTTGTATGCAGGCTAATTTTAATCTCCTATATTGATTTTAATGAAAAAAAAAGAGAGTCGAGAAAAGTGTAGAAGTTCGGTGTTTCGTGGAAGATGTCCAGTTTTTTGTTCTACGCTGAAGATTCCAGTACCCACTCCAGGATTTGAAGGAAAAAAATTATTTCACAATTTTCGAATTTATAAAAGATATATGCACGCCATTGGGCGGCGTTGGCCATAAAAGGAATTAAAAATATATCTCTTCACATTCACTTTAGAAGGACTATACAATTGTCTCAAATTTGAAGCGCATATCTTTTTCCAATTACCTGTAGACAAGGATACTGTGTATATACCCCATTTATCCTCTAACCCATTAACCCATTTACCTCAAAATCTAAACAGCTCCAGACCTCGTCATGGCACATGATTATTCAAAATTTTAATTTGATATCTTCACGGGCTTTTAGGGCTATCGTACATAAAAAAAGAGACAGAGGGGCAGAATTTTTTGTGTTGGCTTATCTTAACATTTCGACGTTTTAAAATATTTGAGGCCTATTTAGACAATAGCTTGCAATACCCAATAGCAAAAATTATAAATAGTGAATACTAACTATACTTTCACTGAACTACGGGGATGTGAAAGTAAAATAATGGTGGTATACATTTACAAAACTAACCCTGCCATAACACTCAAGTAGTTCTATGCAAAAACTAAAACAATAAAAGCAAATAAAATACCTCGAACAAGAGACAAGTTGGTTTAGGTATTTTAGCTCATTCACAGTAATAAGACAGTGATTTTCAAATGGAAGCCGGCATCAATAACGTACTTAGAGGTACTCTATTTCCATTTTAAATTGAAAATAGGTAGAAAAAAGCAAGGTTGTCAGATATATTTTCTAAAATTGCTAAGCTCACTATACAAGTATACTTCATACTTCAGTAAACATGTTAGTTCGTGACGTTCTTAGAAAGCTAGTTTGGAAATATTTTAAAAAAAAATACATAGATATAAATTTATTAGTTAGCATTAAAATAAAGCGTTTAAAATTGCTGGAAAAAAATAATTATAAATTAAAACAACTTTATGTATGTTACTATACTTAAGAAAATTTTGAAGAGCCGGCAACGCGATGCCGCGAATGCACCAGCAAATGCCGACCATTATACTATAGGATTGCTTTATATGTAATACATCCAAATACTTATTCGGTCCACTGCGCCATAATTTTTTTACGACGTCGTTAAAATGATTTACGACTTTAGAAATTCCACGTGTTTAAGGCGCCAGTGACGTGTATTTCAGATAGGTTTATTAACACAGACAATTTTTTGAGATTGTCTGGCTAAATGAGCATTATTTACAGCAAATTATATTACAAATATTAAGAGTTTTGTATGCAGGCTAATTTTTATCTGCTATATTGATTTGAATGAAAAAAATTATTTCACAATTTTTGAATTTATAAAAGATATATGCACGCCCATGGAATCATAAAGTTGCACCGCTTTTTTTGTTCCCCAGGCGTATTTATCATTTTCAATTAAAATTAGAAGGACTATAAACGTTTTCCATCAAAACTTAAATGTAGGCGGTTTTTTTATTTTGCACTTGATTTGTCTTATATGCAAATGTATTAATTATTATTATGCATAAATATTCACGTGGGCAGGTATTTCAAGGATATACGACGAATCATGATATTAGAATACATACATAATATTAGATCACTACCGAAATTTACCAGCTAAGTTTTAATTTTCTGAAGCATATTGGTACTTGTATACAGTACCAAGTTGTATAGCTACAGTAAAATGTAATAATCGAGGTTGTTTGCACCTGTTTGTACCCTACATATTTTTACAAAGGAAAGAGCACATACATCTACAGTGTGGAACAGCCAAATGGAATAAATTTAGTAGCTCCATTATCATGCATTTTTTTAGAAAATCCTGAGACACGTCAATTTTTAATTCTAAAAAATCTTGCGTAAAAATGGCATCACTAAATTCAACCCCCTTCGGGTGACAGCTACAAAGTGTTCAGTTTATTATGTTACATTTTACCAAATTTAAATAAAAAAACTTTCACCGAAATAACAGACTGAAGATGACAAGGCTACACAATGAAAATCTTTATACTTTTAGCTATAAATTAATACAATTTGTGAACGGATTGATTTATAAATTTCCCAGATCTTTTTCTGCTAAACATTACGAGCATTAATAATTTTTCACAAGAAAAATAATCTTTTGCAAACCATTTATTCACATTTTTGTATTAGTTTATAGCTAAAAGTATAAAGAATTCCATGGTGTAAACATACAGTAACACCTATACAGAGGTAATTAAAAAAGCATTTTTTATATTTCTTTAATCATTTTTAGTTTTTAAAAACCCCTCGATATCCTAAAAGCTGCTTTTCAAATTAAATATTGTTTGAACGGTTTTGATTAAATTCAAATTCACGACAGAAAAAAAGAACTATATGTAGTTAAATATACATATTAATATTAGTTAATAATCTAATTGACTGCCCGGTACTTTTATCCTACATTAATTTTAGAACACACGAAATTGGTTCTAGTCCACAATTTCTTTTTTATCGTCCCTCGTGAAATTCGCTCCTGCTTGCTACCCCCAGGTCTAGTTAACAATGGGGGGGGGGCGTCCTTGACCATGGGAGGGGGGCGCCTCTCTCTCCCCCCCGCAAACCCCCTTGGTTGACATCATATCCAGATTATCTATTATAAATAAAATGTCTGTACTTCTCTACTTAACTAGTACTCTATTTATATTACTTAATTTAACATTTAACACTTTAAACTTTTGTAACAGCTTATCTGCTGTACCTCGTTTCTTCGTGCTTATGTGATGAATGTATTTATAGGTAATATGTTTTGTTTTTTATGCTAGTATATTTATAGTTGTAAAAATAGTCCCTGTTTCTATAAAATTGTCATACAATTGGGTTAACTATCTATTTATTTATTTATTTATTCTTCATTAAAAATGTGTAATTACTATTTTTAAAATGTTTTATTTTGGTTTTATCGACGCTTTTCCTCCGTTCTAGAATTTTCCGTTGACCGATGTGCTCCAAGGAGCGCTCCCGAAGACGCCCAGCTGGCAGCCTTTTCCAGGACGTGTTACGAATTCGGCGTGGGAAGGGGCGGGTCCTTCGTGGAAGCGAGAACCTACTGCCAGAGCCACAACGGGGACCTGGTGCACGGCATGTCTGCCGGCCAAACGTCGTTCATATACGCAGAACTCGAGAGGAGGAAACCCATGCTGAAAACGCAGCTGGTGTGGATCGGGGCGCAGAAGGAACCTGGACTGACTTCGAGGACGTGGAAGTGGGTTAACGGTAAGTAATGTTTGTTTCCAAAGATTGGCTATTGTCCACATTCGTAAAGTTACTCGAGAAACCATACGCCAAAGAGTGTTCCAACCATAGAATAATTCCCTTCGTGTGTCACATACAGTGGCGGTGCGTGATATTTCAGTTAGCCATATCTTGAAAACGACGCATGGGACCCACTTCACTTTTTTAGGTGATGACCATACACCTCTTACAGAACGGATTTATAGTGAAAAAATCGTCAGCAAAGTTTGCTAAAAATTTTCAAAAACACTGGAACACTCCCTGGGTTCTCAGTAACGCTCTCTGGGATATTTTTTTTTTTTCACACAAAAGGGCCCCTTTACGCCATTTTAATTTTAATTTTTGGCTTTCGTTTCCCAAAATTAAAATGGCCAACTTTTATCAAATCAAGAAACAAGTATCCTTAAGGTTTTAGATTCGAAAAAAAATATACTGCAAATATCCCACAGAGCGTTACTGAGAACCCAGGGAGTGCTCCAGTGTTTTTGAAAATTTTTTCGCAAACTTTGCTGACGGTTTTTTCACTATAAATCCTTTCTGTAAGAGGTGTATAGTCATCACCTAAAAAAGTTAAGTGAATCCCATGCGTCGTTTTCAAGATATGGCTAACTGAAATATCACGCACCGCCACTGGTCACATACTTAAATATTTTTAAATAATTTGTAACATAATTATTGCTAAAGTGGACTCTAAGTAGGGTTTAGGAGAGACGTGGGTATTAGAGAGGCTCTGGTCATCATTAGGGTCCGGAAAGTGTGCCACAACTCAGGGTTAAACTGAATTCAAGTATCCTGTCTGCCCTCACGGGACTAGCGTACTATAATCTCAGTGCGCTATATTAGGCACGGTCAGTGGCGTACGTATGCACAGGCAAGAAATACACGCGTATATAAGTTACAAGGCGCTTAAAAATACGGTTTATATTTTAATTATCATAGAGTTGTGTATTGCCGACCCTGCGTTGTGGCCACACTTTCCGGACCCTAGTTATAAATAGCATGCTGTTTCGCTTAGCTGAAAGTATCATACAGATGTATATAGTGTGATGTATATGTATATGTTGCATAAGTACTTCCATATCACATTTAATTACCATCTAAATTCTTAATAAACATATCTGGAAAATACGTTATAATACAAAACGGAACTAATGTAAAAATAAAAAATGTAGAAAAAAAGATTATTTGCAGAAGAAAATGATACAGCTTGAGCTGACCTCATAATTTAGAGTAGATTTAGGGAAATAATGTAAATGTTCTGTTTGAATTATGAGTACCAGTACCAACATTTCAAGAAACATTAACCTTGTTGGGTAATATCATATTTCATGCAAAATGAACCATTATAGAAGTAATTTTATATTATTTGTGCTAGTATACGGTTGGGAAAGTTTAAATAGGTACTGAAGACAAAAAAATTTGAAGTATCACCTCTTCCTCTAAGTAATCCTAAATTATTTCTGCCTGTTTTAAATTTTCTAACAATGTTATTCTTTGTTCGCTTCATTTGAAACATCTTATCTACATAAGTATGTATGTAAATCAGGGCAATAAACTATATTTACAATTTAAATTTTATTTATGACGGAGGAATTTAGTTTGAAGTTAACCAAGCAGATATATTTTTGGTCACTTATTATATTGATATATAAAGTATCTATTACTTTGTATATGTACGCATATTTTTCATTGTGGTCCTCTTTCCAAGTTACGTACATATGTGTATTATTTCAATGTAAATAAAAATACAGTCCTTACAAGATCTCAGCATAATTAAAAACGTTGAAGGAAGTGTTTAAAAAATGCGAATTTATCTTTATATACTTTACGTCCTATGCACACTTTAATTGTCAATGACAATTTCAATGGACAATTTTTATTCAATGTGTTCATTTAGGAAAATTCATTGATTATATGATTTTGTATGAAGGTCTTGTGTCACACTTTAAAACTATTTTACGTAACTCTGTATCTGATATAAATTGCTTAAGGTTCGATTTTTTAATAACACATTTTATCCAGAGAAGTAATATCACTATTTCCTACCGCGGCTTTTTGTCAGTTTTCTAAGACTCCTAGACCGTATCTTGAAATGTTCACGTTCAAAAAATTCCATGTCCTATATGGATTTGTTTCAGTGTGACATTTGACATTACATTAATAGTTTAAATAAGCATGACTGTGTCTGAACTGAGTCATGATCTGAATTATTTGTCACTTGATATGATTGTCATTTGTCGAATGATATAATAATAATAATAATAATAATAATAATAATAAACCCAAACCTAAACACATACTCAAACTCACAGCCAAACCGAGGAGCGGAAGACACGAGAAGGGCCGAAGACTACGAAGCCCCTCTACCCCAGGGTTCGCCTGCCGTACGACGGAGGGCTGCCCGAAGGAGAGAAGATACCAGAAGGTTGAAATGGACCGTCGAAATGAACATAGAAGTTATGAGGACGTTCTACATCATCAACCGCTGCAGAGACGAGCCGCTCCCCGGATGGAGACATTCACTACATGCCGAATTCTTGTGAAGAAACCCCACGTTCAACATCACTGAACAAAATATTGTAGACAGGAAAAACGTCATCGTTAGGAAGCACTACCTCACAGATCTTCAACTACAGGAAGTCAAGAGAGAAGTCGGCCAAATCCTATACCAACAAGAGGAGTTTCAAATTCAACCGGAAATACGTGCGGAAGAAGAAATCCAACCACCGCAAAGACTTATTACCCCAACGTCGACGCCGTCTAGATCAGAGGGAAGGATCAGTGATGTACACCTACCGAGAAGCCAGCATGAAGAACGACGAGAACGATTTCTACAGCTTGTGACCCACTACGAGCTCATAAATCCACTTAATAGACCCAGAATACCTAAACTCAGGAATGTCAACAAAGCACGTGACATAATATCCAGTGCCAACAGTATTCTACAACAATATTTGGATGGCACAAATGATCTACAAAAGGCACATTTGGCTCTCTATTGTGCATCAGCACTCATCCTTGAATTGAATGGACAGCAAGTATATACGCCGAACCCCAACCGAAGGAAAAAGGACAGTGATACCCCGATGTGGAGGAAGAGGCTTGAGAAGAACATCGACGAGCATAGAGCTGACGCTGATGTCCTCAACGAATTTCTAGTAGGAAACAACTCTCGAAGGGTCATGGCTAAAACACAAGCCATAGCTAGAAAGGCGCAGATAGATCTGAATAGTGCAGACCATCGGCAACAACTATTAAACCTCAAAGATCTTCTAAGACAAAAGGCGAAAGCGAAGGGTGCCAGGCTACGTAGATACAACAAGCTAACAAAAAGAAAACAACAGAATGCTGCGTTCGAGAACAACCAAAAGCAGTTTTTGAGGAGCTTGGAGAAACAGGATGAAGAACAACCTGCAGAAATCGACCCAGCCCGATTCACAACATACTGGAATTCTATATGGAGTGACGTCAACACATACAACGAGAACGCGCCATGGATTGAGGAAATTGAAGCACACAACGAAGATCTCAACCAAATGGCTGTCGGAATTATTACAGAAGAGGACGTAACCGCGGCAATCAAGAGGACCAAGAACTGGAAAGCACCGGGCCCTGATGGGATTCACAATTTCTGGCTCAAGCACCTACCTGCATCTCATGGCATTCTGGCAAAGTGTTTCACGGAGGCGATCAACGATCCGCATGTCGTACCTGATTTCCTGATGACAGGCAACACGTTCATGCTTTTCAAAAAGGGTGAGGCTGCACAACCGAAGAACTACAGATCCATCACGTGTCTGTCCACAATATATAAGCTGTTCACGTCTATCATAAATGAAAAAATATATCGTCACTGCTTGGAAAACAACATCTTTGAGGAAGAACAAAAGGGATGCATCAGAGGCGCAGCGGGGTGTAAACATCAACTGACAATCGACGCTGTGGTATTGAAGCAAGCCCAAGTAAGAAGAAGAAACCTGCATATGTGTTACATCGACTACAGCAAGGCGTTCGACTCGGTACCTCACGACTGGCTACTAAAAAGTCCTAGAAATTTACAAAGTCTGCCCTCGGATAAGAGCTCTTCTCCAACATCTTATGCAGTCTTGGAAAACAAACATTTGGGTCTCTGGAGGGAACACAGGTCTAGTTGACATCAAGAAGGGAATCTTCCAAGGTGATTCACTCTCGCCGGTTTGGTTCTGTTTGGCACTCAACCCATTATCAACCCTACTGAATAAGACAACAGCTGGGTACAAGATCAACGTGAGAAACCGAGCAAGACTCATTCACCTGCTCTACATGGACGATCTAAAACTATTCAGTGGGTCCAAGGCAAATCTCCAGGCCCTCATTGGAACTACTAGGACCTTCAGCGACGACATCAAAATGTCCTTTGGCCTAGATAAGTGCGCCACACTGAGTATTGTGAAGGGAGCACCTCATAACAATCCAGAGGTGTATGCCGACATTCATCAACTACCACCGGAAGAGCAATACCGTTACTTGGGAGTGTGTCAAGATGGCAGGATCAACCACACACAACTGAAGAAGGAATTCCAAGAGAAATACAAGAGCCGTGTGACAAAGTTGCTGAATACGCTTTTATCTGGAGGCAATCTTATCAAAGCCATAAACTCGTGGGCTATCCCAGTGCTGACATACTCTTTCGGAATCGTTAAGTGGTCTGTTACTGATCTCGATGAGCTCGACCGACTTACCAGGCGGCTTCTAACTAGATTCAGACAATTGCATACGAACTCTTCAGTAATTCGACTCTACCTGCCTCGAAGACGAGGTGGGAGAGGTCTATTGAACATTAAGAATCAGTGCCTTAACCAAGAAGCTTCCTTAAGAAGAAAAATACTAAACAACAGGGACCCGCTAATAACAGCAATAACAAGAGAGGACGCTGGATACACGCCTTTGAGCCTGGGATGTGAACTTATTCCGGTCGACGTACCAACAGAAGAGGAGCTCCGGACCCAGTGGATGGAACATGCTTTGCAGGGACGTTTTCCGAAAATGCTACAGCCAGACCACATCGACAAAGAAAATTCGTTAAAATGGCTTACCGACGGCTATCTGTACCCCGAAGAAGGCTTCTTGACTGCCATTCAGGACAGGGTTATAAAAACAAGAAATTACCAGAAGCATATCCTGAGAGACGACGTCGAAGACATATGTAGGAAATGTGGATCTGTAGGCGAAACTATAGAGCACGTAATTGGAGGGTGTCCCGCGCTAGCAGAGTCAGCATATCTCGGCAGGCACAACCAACTTGCGAAGATGGTGCACCAACAACTGGCACTTAAGTATGGCCTGTTAGCGACGGCTCCGCCATACTACAAATACGCCCCGGAAGCTGTGCTGGAATCGGAAGTAGCAGTGATGTACTGGGATAGGCTAATCATCACCGATCGAACAGTGGACTTCAACCGACCAGACATTGTACTGATCAACAAGGAACAACGAAGAGGGATCATCATAGACATCTCAGTGCCACTTACTCACAACATTCAGAAGACTGAACGGGAGAAGATCGCGAAATACGAAAATCTATCAATCGAGCTGAAGCGACTATGGAAACTGGAGAAGGTGGAGACGTACGCCCTAGTAATATCGGCAGAGGGCGTGATGACGACCAGATTCGCCAAGAACATCGCGGCATTAGGACTGTCTTATAATATTATTCGAAATGGCCAGAAGGCAGTTGTACTACAAACATGTCATATTGTAAGAAAGGTTTTGGGGCAGGATGAATTTCCTCCCCTCGCCTGAGCCTAATTTCTGCTGGAGGCGGGGATGAGATATCAAGCCATCACTGTCTGCAGCAGGAATGGGTGAATGTTTCCCAGCGTTTACGCTGAGAAGTGTGACTATAAAGTCGGCGAAATAATAATAATAATAATAATAACTAAAATAATAATAATAACTGAACCACACACAACTGAAGAAAGAATTCCAAGAGAAATACAAGAGCCGCGTGACAAAGTTGCTGAATACGCTTTTATCGCTGAATACGCAATCTTATTAAAGCCATCAACTCGTGGGCTGTCCCAGTGCTGACATACTCTTTCGGAATCGTCAAGTGGTCCGTTACTGATCTTGATGAGCTCGACCGACTTACCAGGCGGCTCCTAACTAAGTTCAGGCACTTACACACTAACTCTTCCGTAATCAGACTCTACCTGCCGCGAAGACGAGGTGGGAGAGGTCTATTGAACATCAAAAATCAGTGCCTTTATCAAGAAGCTTCCTTAAGAAGAAAACTGCTAACGAACAGGGACCCGCTAATAACAGCAGTAGCAAGAGAGGACGCTGGTTACACGCCTTTGAGCCTCGGATGTGAACTTATCCCGGTCGACGTACCAACAGAAGAGGAGCTCCGGACCCAGTGGATGGAACATGCTTTGCAGGGCCGTTTTCCAAAAATGCTACAGCCAGACCACATCGACAAAGAAAATTCATTAAAATGGCTTACCGACGGCTATCTGTACCCCGAGACCGAAGGCTTCTTGACTGCCATTCAGGACAGGGTTATAAAAACAAGAAATTACCAGAGAATATCCTGAGAGACGACGTCGAAGACCTATGTAGAAAATGTGGATCTGCAGGCGAAACTATAGAACACATAATAGGAGGGTGTCCCGCGCTATCAGAGTCAGCATATCTCGGCAGGCACAACCAACTTGCGAAGATGGTTCACCAACAACTGGCGCTCAAGTATGGCCTGTTAGCGACGGCTCCGCCATACTACAAATATGTCCCGGAAGCTGTGCTGGAATCGGAAGTTGCCGTTATGTACTGGGATAGGCTAATCATCACTGATCGAACAGTGGACTTCAACCGACCAGATATTGTGCTGATCAACAAAGAACAACGAAGAGGGATCATCATAGACATCGCTGTGCCACTTACCCACAACATTCAGAAGACTGAACGGGAGAAGATCGCGAAATACGAAAATTTGTCAATCGAGCTGAAGCGCCTATGGAAACTGGAGAAAGTGGAGACGTACGCCCTAGTAATATCGGCAGAGGGAGTGATGACGACGAGATTCGCCAAGAACATCGCGGCATTAGGACTATCTTTTAATGTCATTAGAAATGGCCAGAAGGCAATATTGTTACAAACTTGCCACATTGTAAGAAAGGTTTTGGGATAGGATGAATTTCCTCCCCTCGCCTGAGCCTAATTTCTGCTGGAGGTGGGGATGAGATATCAAGCCATCGCTGTCTGCAGCAGGAATGGGTGAATGTTTGCCAGCGTTTACGCTGAGAAGTGTGACTATAAAGTCGGCGAAATAATAATAATAATATGCCTTTATTATAAGCGAAGTCTAGCATAAACTACTCAACTCAACCTTAAACACAAATTACAAAAATTGCATTCATAAAATTAAAAATACATTATGATATACGAGGTGTGTAAATTGAGTAATGAGACTGGCAACATAGCGCCCGATCTAGCAATACTGCGGAGACTAGACTTGGAAGGGTGGTAGGTTAACATGTAATGCATCTTCAGTACAAGTTTGATCTTGTTAAAATCATTTGTTTGTTTTTTGTGACTGTATTCGTAAACCGGTTTTTTCTAGTGCGTTTTAAAACAGAGTGTTAAAACGGTGTGCTATCGGGTTTTGATTCAGACTTGGGCGCAACAGTTACTTTTGCAAATCTTCAACACGCCTACGGCACAGTGGTTTTTCAAGAGCCCAGGTTTTTCGGTGGTTTAAGACATTCTCAGAAGGAAGAGAGTCGATTGAAGATGAACCATGTAGCGGAAGGCTACGAAGCGTCTGGGAATCTTCAAGAACCGATGAAAATGTCGATAGAATACGGGATCTTGTGCGTTCAGATAGTCGGTTGACGACAAAAATGATCGGGGAAGAGTTAAATTTGAATCACACCACATCATTTTTACTAAAGAATTGGAGATGAGAAAAATATGCGCAATGATGGTTACAAAAAACATTTCGCAGGAACAAGAGGACATCAGGAGATAAAGGTGTCTTGACTTTTTGGAATCGATTGAAAATGATCCCCATTTTATGGAACGTGTCATTACTGGTGATGAAAGTTGGGTGTTTGAGTACGCCCGGAAACCAAGCGCCAAAGCATGGAATTGCACACCTCAAGCTCTCCAAGACCCAAAAAAAGCAAGAATGAGCACGTTGAAGATCAAATGCATGCTGATTTGCTTTTTTTGATAGCCAGAGAAGTGTTCACAAAGAGTTTGTGCCGCCAGGCCAAATAATAAATCAACACTTTTACAGAGAGGTTCTTGAAACGGGTTTTTAGCCAGTAAAAATATTCATGTGGCTTTTCGGTCTCCTTATTCGCCTGACTTGAGCCTTGTGACTTTTTTCTCTTCCCGAGATTGAAAAATTACCTCAAGGGACGTAATTTTCGGACCATAGAAAACGATCAAATGGCTGTAACTGTCCAGCTGAAGGCTATTTCAGAATATGAGTTCCAGCATTGCTATAAGGAATGGAAGAACCGTCTCCAACGCTGTGTGGCTTCCCAAGGAAGTTATTTTGAATGAGACAATCTGAATTGTAATTCTATTCGAATAAAAAAAAATTAAAAACCAGTCTCATTACTTAATGTACATACCTCGTATGTATATAAGAATAATAGAAAGATAAGAATAAAAAAGAAAATCTTCAAAATTTAATATCTCTTAAAATTAGATATTTTCAATACTATTCCAGTATGATTAACAGAAACTGTAATTTTACCGGTTTTTAATTGAAATTGTCCTACTACTTCCCATCGTAATTGTGTAGGTACAATATTTCCATATTTTACAAAATAATAATATTTATTGCCATATTTACATTAATATTTACTCCCATATTTTGCAAAATAATTTTTATTAAAATAATGATTCGATGAAGATTAATGAAAAATTGATGATCCTAATAAATTTGCAAGCGCGATTAAAATAAGAAGTTTATATGATACGTCATTCATTGCATTGAACTTTAAGCAATTATTATTAAGTGCTTAATTCTACTCTCTCACTTTATCTAGGTTATTCGAAGTAAGTGGACTTCATCATAAAAATAAATCACAAGTAGTTATTTTGACACCTCATTCATTATACGAGTATTCGAAAATATTTTCGCAATACGTGAAGATGTAATAGCGCATTAGAGGAAGTAATAAAATATACTGTAAATAACCATTAAAATCACGGCATAACCAAACTAGTTAATCTTAAATTTAATCGGTATTTATTATTTAGTAAATTATAATAATTATTGTGTCATAAATAGCTGATTACCAAAAATTAATTAAACCTTCGTATTAATAAAACCAAACATCATTTGCTCTTAGGTATTTTTATTATTTTCACTTAATATAGCGATCTCATTAATTAGTAGATATATTGTTGTTAACTAGCTATTAAAAAATTAGTCAAAAAATTGCAAATAATCGTTAAGAGTTATTGGAAATAAAATAGGTTACAAAAATTTTGTTGTACAAAAATTTATTAAATATTTCTATATTATTGCAGTTCCGTCTCGATATCCTTATGTCTGTTAACAATTAAAAATCAGAAATGTTTTTCACGATAGCAAAATGCGACATTGCCATCAACACATGCATTTTATCAACTATATTATTATTATCACGAGATGGCTAAAACTAACATTAAACTTAATATATACTCCATTTTTTGTTTCTTTGCGGTTTGGTGTAATTTATGTCCTTGTTTTTTTTTTTAACTGGAACAGTGAAGTTAGGCACCGAACCATTATCTTTATTTATGCTACTTTCATATGTATAAACATTTCTAAACTCTCGAGTACATATAATTGTTAACGTATTACTCCTATCCGTTATATTTTTTACAAATGTTAAACAACTAAGAAACGGTTAAATAGTAGAAAATTTTATGAGTAACGCGGCTTAGAGAATGTCTCTTCTCTCTCTTGGAAAAAATGAAAACATCGAAATCTGATGTAATTTATTTGTTTTTATTAATTTTTAAAATCCATGAAACCATTATTAAGGGAACTTTTTGAGGTCATTTTAATTCTTTAACCAAGTTATGGTGTCGACAGCGTCCTTTATTCTTATAACAGCCGTATTGGATGGTATGCTATTTCAAAAGTAATCAGTAGTCTCGTTCCAACGATATGTTCCTGAAGTTACGGACATCCTGAAAAATATGATGTTATGAATGTTTTCCAGGAAATACCAATACTTGAAAAAAAGGTTGCACATAATTTAAAAAGATGTTTAAACTAATTTTTTTTTTAATATAACGTTTAACGTTTTTAGCAACTGCTGTCCTCATTCATTGAATTTTTATATTCTTTTTATAAAAATGCATATACTAGAAGCGAGTTTTAAAAGGAAAATGTTAATTATGTCAGAAGCCGTAGACGACTCCCTTCTCTGTTGACAAATACTGCAAGTGATAAAATCAGTAATTGACGACTCATTCAGAGACATTCTGCATTTCATTGTTTGGAACTGTCTACATTTTTAATTATGCTTCCCTTTTGTTGTAGGATTGTTTCTACAGCATTTTTTCTAAGTAAATGTTTCAAACGTAATAATCTAATTGTAGTGAAGGAGGTATGAGAACCAGTGTCAGTGATTAGTTACGGATCTGTTACGTTGAATGTTATGATATTGTTTTAGTATTGCCGGTGCGGTGTTTTAAAATGACATAAAACGGTTGTGGTTTTACAATTTTTACAGTTACGAGAACAACTTACCTACTAAATACATCGCAAGAAGATCGAAACACTTATACTTATTCTATTGTCGGTAGCGTTACTATATCCATTAGATATTTTATTCTATGCAAACGATAACTAATTTGGAATTTAGATTCCCAAATATCCCAATGTTAGAATTACATTTAACCTACTTATTACGCAAAACTAAACTTGAATTGGTGTTACCTAAGACTACATTACCAAAACAATTGTAATAACACTAATAACTAACGGTACATTTTTTAAACGAGTAATATATAGATATGTAAATTTTTATACAGTCATTTATAATGATTTATATTAGATATGTGTTATTCATATAAACGAAAAAAAAGCTGGACGTTTTCCACGAACACCGAACTACTATACTTTTCTCGACGCGCGTTTCACCAACTAAGTTGGCATCTTCAGGAGAAAATTAAAACTAAATTCTAACCTATAAACTTGCACTATTTGTACTAAATTTGTTGCCACGGTTCACTGAACCGTAACTGTCTTTGTTTATCAGAGCAAACAGTAGACTGGTGGGTATCGGACCAATGTCCTTATTCATACTATTGTTACACTTAATGATTTCTAAACTTTCAAACGCATCCAACTGTCTACTGTTTGTTACATTTCTAATTAATTTTAAATTATTTATGTCTATCCTATGGTTGTTGTCAAAAGCGTGTTGGGCAACACAAGATTTTTCCGTTCTGCCATATTTCAAATGAGCCATATGTTCTATAAATCTAGTCAAAATAGATGTTTTTGTTTGCCCAATATACTTTTGATCACAGTCTTTACAACTTATTTCGTATATTTCTGACTTTTCGTTATTGTCGATTTTGTCTTTGGGGTTGCCCAAAAGAGTCTGTAGTCTATATTTAGAATTATATATAATTCTGTAGTTTATATTCAGAATTATGTATTACTATACTTTTTTTACTTTTATATTGAAATTTTATAACCCGTATGACCTTTATGAGCTTTATTTCCCATATGATTTTTATGACCAATATGACACTTAATAACCAATATGATATTTGTGACTTTTATGACCTTTATGGTCAATATAACATTTATGACCCATGCGACTTTTATCATCTGTCATAAAGGTCATAACTGGAAATGGTTATTGTTGTAAAAATAAAAAACGAAGTTTTTTAATGTAATATTTGACATTTTCTATCTCAAAATCCTATAAAACAACACGTGACACATGAATATCTTTCTTAACTCACATTGAAATACAAGTCCCATTCCTCCCAGTCCTTCCGTAGGGCAACAAATAAGATCATTTTTATTGATATTGACTTTTTTGAGGTTGTTCAACGTCGGAAAATCAACGTCATTCAGCGTCGAAAAATACATAGGGATACTAAGGTCAATATCCAGGATCATGATTTTTTTGTGTAGCTGTGTTACCTGTAAACAAAGAAAAATCATATTAACCCTACCTATTCCCAACTCCTTAACAAAACATTCTCGAGTTATAAGGTGCACACAAAATGGTTAACAGACCGAGATACAACCAGACATACAGAATTTTCTTTTAATTTAGGATCGCGACTTTTCAGAACATTTTAGGTCCATTTAGCCCAACACATTTTTTCTAACAATTTTTCATCAATATTCTCCTTCCACTCCATGAGGATGTGGAAGTAGACATTCCAAAGATTGAAGATTATTTGGAAAGAAAGTTTTGAGAATTGGCGTAATACTCTATTGATTAACGCCATTTGCGTTCTATTAGAGTCAGAGACTTGCGGTTTTTAATTTTCGGTAACCTATAGGGTTGGTTTGAATACCCCTAAGGCGCTACGTTGTGACTTAAACGATTCGCCGTCCACGTGCCAAAAAGCAACCTCATGTCGAAATTCTAATTCGCAAGATTTTGACGGCAATTTCAGAGATATACAGTAAAAACTCCATCCTGGCACATATTAAGACCTCCTCGATAAGTTCGCATTTCCTCAACCCATTCCCAGACCCCTTAAGCCATCCCTTTGCTTTTACGCAGGATTTTGCGTGGTTTGATCTCTGTTGGGCGAATCCATTGACCTTAATGGTGCCTAATAAATTGGCGTGGGGTGCCATAACTCGCTTTCACTCTTTAACAACCCAAGCACCCCTCCAAGTCACATCTATTCCGACTCTCCACTCACCCCCTCTGGTTTCACCCCTGTAGAAGGCTGCGTGGAATGTCTGTTTGCCTCGAATTCATGTCATGGTATTACTTGAAGGCTCTTGAAGTTGACGGGACCCATTTTAAACGGCCGATTGAGCGCCAAATGTGATATTCCATCACATTAGGATCAATGGATTCGCCCAGCCTCTACCATGATTCGTCAAACCACGCAAAACCCTGAGTATATGCAAAGGGGTGGTTTAGGGTGGTCTGGAAATGGGTTGGAGAGGTGGGAAAGCGGCCAAATACACAGAACTTATTGAGGAGGTCTCAGTATATGCACAGTGGGTCATTTTCAGGCATTTCTGGCCAAAACTTAAATGAACCGGTTTTAACAGAAGTTCCAGTGAAAAATGTCAACATGTTCAAAATGCGGTATCGAAACGATTAGAAGCAGAATGCATGTCCGAAGAATATTTAGTTCAAGTTAGACAAACTGTCTTCAATGTTTGCGATAAATTGTCGAGAGGGTGGCAAAAAAAGCCGAAGAACTGACGATTCAACGATTAGATTTATTTTTAAGATTGTCATCCCTTGATTTTGTAAAATAATACATTATTAAAATGTTTTTTGAGATGAAATTCTATTAGTATCCTAAGTTTTTACATTCTATTTTAAATTTCACAATTTTAACAATTTTATACAATTATTTCAATTTCTACCCCCTGAAACCCACCCCCATTCATCGATGGATTTTTTAAATCATTTATCATGTAATCGCCAGCTGATATTGGGGCGTTTCCGTGAGTTTCAGAATTTTGTCCAAAAATCTGACCCTCTGTGATATGCCGGGATTGAGTTTTTACCCGACTGCGTCCTTCTTAGTCTACTATGGGTCTCTGAAATTGCCGTTAAAAACTTGTGAATTCAAATTTCGACATGGGGTTGCTCGAATAGACAGCAAATGGCGCTAATCTAAGAAGTGTTACGCTAATTTTGACGAGTATTTAATATGTCAGTGGGTTATAAAAAAAGAATTTTCGAATTTGACTTATTCTTTCCAAAACAACAGTTCTTTTGAAAGTGCACAGCATGTATGAAATAAAAGGTCGTTAAATAATAAAAAAAAGAAATAGGTTAGAATGCACCTACTGATCTAATTATTGTTACATTTAAGTAAATTACGTAGGAACGGCGATTATTGTAAACGATATCTACTATCCGTTGCCATGTTTGGTTGCAGGTGATCTGGTACAACACCCAGCTTGGGGAAAGGACCAGCCGAACAATTACAACGGTGAACAGAACTGCGTGGTCCTTGACGGTGGGCGCGGGTGGCTCTGGAATGACGTAGGATGCAATCTCGACTATTTACACTGGATTTGCCAACACAGTGAGTATTACGAACTTCCTTTCTAATAAATCGATCCTTTACTGAATACCACGGTATAGAATTCGTAAATGTCAAATACATGCAAAAAATTAAAAATCTGAGTAGAAACTGGTACTAGGTGAGTAAGAACACCTACATTCCTTGAATATGGAACACCAAAGTAGGGAAATATGTAATTAGTTTTCCAAAATGTTATTTCGATGCTAGACGAGTAAGTATACCTACTACAATGGTGAAAAAGTTGTATTGTATTAATCTGAAGTCTAACAAACAAATAATCAGATAAAAAATATTTTTTTCACGAAACACCGAACCACTATATCTATTTTTCTCGACGCGCGTTTCGCCAACTAAGTTGGCATCTTCAGGAGAATATTAAAACTGATAAATATAAAAATAATCAGATGAGTCATAATAATTGACGCGCTACAAACACTAATTATTGGGAATCATAATATCATCCAGCAATAGGTACATATGTACTTGAGATATTCAGTAGTGATGTAGGATCTGTTCTATTTGGGAATAATAAAATTTGTTATTTTAAGGATAAAAAATTCTGTAATTACATAAAGGACCCCGCACAAAATAATAGGATTTCTGACCTCACTAAAAACTTCTGAAATTTTGATATGTTGTAGGTTATGACCCCCTGATTAAAAGTTCTCATGGGCACAAGACCCAAAAATGGACAGATTTTGAGATATAGAGGTTAGAAGGGCATTAATTGCCTCTACGAGCGTCGTTGTGTGTGAATGAGTGTGGGTGTAGCTGTGAGGCTACTATAATATAATATAATATTTTTTTTTAATGATTTAATGATACGTTAAATATTAAGACTGATATTCAAAAAGTGCTGGACGATTTGGATATATCAGGACAATAAATGAAGCATTCATAAAGTTAATTTTATATATATTATTATAATTGACATTAATCTTTCTACACCTGTATTTTTGTGTTCAAGTAAGGATATGAAAAAATCAAGCAAAGATCTATTCTCTCAATATGAAAGTTTGATGCCCCACTTGGGCATGCTTGTGATACAATGTTATTAGCTGATCAATAGTCAGTAGACATTTTTAGTCGTTGTGCTCAAATAAGGTGCATGTAAGTACATCTAGGTAGTAATTATCAACTGAGGCAACATCTACTTACACGTATATATTATATTTAGTGATCAAAAAATAATATTGGTCATTGGTCATTGATATTTTTAAGTGGTAAACTTAAAAGTTATTTATTACAGTTGGTTATTAGACGTCAATTGACAGTTTAGACGTGATTACTTGTTAAGTATTGCCAATATTGCTTTACACACACACACCCACACGCACACGCCCACGCACACGCACACACATATAAACACACACACATACACACACACACCACGAACCCTTCACTGGTTCACTGCCTAAGTTCACTGGTTCACTGCCTGGTTCACTGTCAACGATTCACTGTCTAAGAGGGCGGGGAGGTGAATCTCGACGTGACGCGTCCCCAGAGTGTGGATAGGGAAATCCCAACGTTTGTTTGTAAACGTTGGGTAGGAGCATAGTGAAAACTCCCGCGAACCTAATACTAACCATAAATCAAAAGAGAAAGCCTCACAGCTACACCCACACTCATTCACACACAATGGCGCTCGTAGAGGCAATTAATGCCCTTCTAATCTCTATATCTCAAAATCTGTCCATTTTTGGGTATTGTGCCCATTAGAACTTTTAATCAGGGGGTCACAACCTACAACATATCAAAATTTCAGAAGTTTTTAGTGAGGTCAGAAATCCTATTATTTTGTGCGGGGTCCTTTAGTCACATTAACTGACGAAATTTCACCAATACCTAATAAATATCAATAAAACGATCTGCTTAGACAAACCATTCTTATTTTCGTAGTCTCATACTTAGGAAATGGCGAATGCGCTAAGAAAAAAATTGTAA
The DNA here is from genome assembly GCA_029963805.1 of Aromia moschata. NCBI lineage: Eukaryota > Metazoa > Arthropoda > Insecta > Coleoptera > Cerambycidae > Aromia > Aromia moschata. The sequence continues at coordinate 1,274,284 of JAPWTK010000034.1, read as the reverse complement.
CAAATTATTAAATTAATATGTACCTATAAATGTATATTTTTTACTTTAAAGAATGTTTGTATATTTCGTGCTGGAATTATACTTATATGTGTATGAAAGTGTGCGGTAAGACTAGTGAACACCATCATTTGCTAAGGGTACATAGTCTAAAATCATATTACCTACTACTTGATCTAAATAAAGCTATCAACGCTGGATCTGAACAGTAACCCCCTGAATTTGTCTATATACTGTTTACATCTCGGTGGAAATACGGTGGTAGAAGGATTTTACCCACCTTCCTTCTTATCCCATCCTGTAGCTTCCTGAATTGCTGCTAGAATCATGTGGCACTTTCTCTGAAAACGCGGACATGGATGGTCAAAGTGAAGTTTGATCTTTGACATTTTTTTGGAGGGATGCCTGTCGACAGACAACACTTTGGAAGTCACAAAATAGTATTGTTTGAATTTTTGGTTTGGTTTGAAGTTCATTATGCTTCTAACAGTAATGAAAATGATTTCTAAAGTGGTTTTAACGCATCTGGAAAAGCCATTTTCTGTACGAAATTTTTATTTCTTTTTGACTATTATTAAATTAAAATATATATAAAGTATTTATAAGTTATTATAAATTAAGCATTAAAAAAAAATAAAATATAAATTTGGCCTCAAATTCCAAATAATTACTTACACGCACCTAGTACGGTTAGTGGAAAATGTTAGTTATTTCTTGCCCGTTTATTAGCCCGGAACATACTTGCTTATCGCAAAAATTATTCGTCCAACATTATTGCCAATTAATATTTAAAGAAAGCCACACACGAGCAACAAATATGGTCTTCGGTGCCATTTTGATAGAATGTACGGTTAACAAGTTATTGCGGGTAATATATTAATAAACAATATTGTTATTAATAATTACTATTATTATTATTAATTAGTAATGTATTAATAAACATAAAATTAAATAAAAATTAAAAACTAATTAAAAAAAATTGTTTTTAGTTGGTTTTGACAAAATTCTAATTATTGTTTTCTTTTAAATATATTTCTAACCAACAAGACTCTTATATTAGTTTTAAGATATAACATGTGTCAACCCAGAATGTAAGGTTTGCGATCGACGAGACTGATGTTTTAATTTTAAGTCATTACACGTGTTTGTATGCTTTCTAATCGACCAGACAGTTTCTAGTTATGTGCGTACTAAGCAGTATTTTGTACATTTTTTCCCTTTCTGATTAATTTGCAATACATTAAGATTGATTTGCAATAGTGGTATTAGTTTTAAATTTTGATCTCCAAATTATAAATATTCCTAGTTGGAAACTCCGTTTGTTACCCTTCATTTAAAAATATCGCCGTTCGTTACCCTCGTAACTTTTTTGAGCGTGTATTCGAAGGTTGTTAGAATGTCATTCAGGTAGCACTTGACTGTTGATACGTAACCCATTAACGCCCAAACGGACACAAATTTTCGTCCTTTTTGGAGCGTCAATTTCGAAGGGAAATTAATGAATTCACTCAATAAAACCACTTATCCTAATGTTTTCGGATGTAATCTTTCGATTTCCGGGGTCAGAATTGTGATTAAATGCTCTAGAAAAAAAATATGGCTACTTTATGGAGAAAAGCACTGAAAATTTGGGGATTATTTTTTTTAAATAATTTTTTTTAGTCCAAAAAGTACTCTAACCTACTCCGGATTGTGGAGGGAGGTGGAGGCAATAGGCAATAGTTGGAGTTGATGATAGGATTTTTTTACCGACCTCAACTCACTCTAATCTTTTCAAAATGGCGGACATTGCATAATTAACGAGAAAATAATGTTATTGTGCGTTTTTCTTGATCCACAGTCATTTTCCTCAATCAAAACAATACTACAGAATATATTTGACTAAATTTTCAATTTTCAATGATGGCGGATTCAAAATGGCGGCCGGATTTCTCAAGAAATGGCTCATTTTTCATTATAAAAAGTAAATACGAGTTTGTAATTATACTTTTCCTATGTCATTTCATATTTTAGTTATTTGAAACATTTTGAGTTATTCCTGGTGAAAAGTCTGAAATCCAAGATGGCGGATTCAATATAGCGGACATCATTCTTGAAAATTCAAAATTTCAAAACGGAAAAATTATAGTCGTATTTTACGTAGAATTCTGATGGAAAATGTCCTCTCAATCTTTTTTCATAAAAATGCGTTCTATCTGAGTAAAAAATTATTTGTTATTCTAACCTCAAAACGACGTTTTTTTCCGGTGTTGAGGTTCTCATGATGAAATCATGAGAATTATATATTATGCACATAGGGATGCTCGGGCGCAAACTACTCGCCGGAAATACACAGCCTACTTGTTTCTCGTGGTGCGTTCTACGTACTATTCTTTGAATAAATATGCGAGGAAGTTCCGGAAAAAAATTCGTCAATGCGCCCGAATTCAAAATATATATTTTCTATTTACTTATATGCGGAGAAGTTCCGAAAAAAAAATCTTCAATGCACCCGAGCATCCCTAAGTGCATAATATATATATCTATATATTCTCTATAATTCTCTAATGATTTCATCATGAGAACCTCAATACCGGAAAAAAATGCGTACGAATGTCCGTTCGTTACCAAGAGAAAGTGCCATGTACCTTCAAATTTCGACATGGGGTTGGTTTTTGGGGTATGAACGGTGAATCCTTTAAACCATAGCGAAGCAGGTCGGGGCATTAAGACCAACCCTATAGGCTACCCAAATTTTCAAACAGTAGGTTTCTAGGCCTGATTATAACGCAAATGGTACGTAATCTAAAAGTACGCTAATTTTGACTAGCAGTTTATATCTCTTTCCGGTTCTTTGTTACCTAGCCATTTTTAACTCCTACTTCCAAATGACTTTTTTTGAGATATAAATATTCTTATTTTCATTCACATTTTTTTTTTTATAAATATTCAAAAAAAACAAAAATTTTGGGGGGGGGAAAAAAAAACTTTGGGGGAAAAAGGGAAATTATAAAAAAAAAAAAAATCCTTATGGAAAAAGGGGAAGGAAGGTCCGGTACGAAAGGTACCTTCAAATTTCAATGGGTTGGTTTGGGTATAAGATCAGGGTTGTAGTTGGAATTTGTTTATTTTTCTTTCACGGCTTACATCAATCGGTTCACATCAATATTATTATCGGGATTACATATTTAAAGGCCGAACTCTATCTATACGTCATCTGTTCTATGCCGCAGTAAATACCGAGAACGTGTTTGTGCGTGGTGTAAAATGCAAGCTTAGCGTTATGCATTTTTCACTTCAAAAAGTTCACTCCAACAATTTATACTGTTGTTTCTGTTTACTTTCCCTTATTTTGTATTCTAAATGTAACACTCTGTGTCTAGTAGGTACGTTGCACCCGATATATGTACATATGTAGATACGTACGCAAGGACTTGATAGCTCATTGTTAAACTTTTACTTTCATATACGTATAAGTAATTAATTATTGTAAATTTATTATTTGACAGTATGTCACTGATTGGCCAAAACGGGTTTCATGTTTCATGCATTGCAAGACGCATATTAATAAAAAAAAATCTAATATAGACAAAGTTTTGTTATTTGTACAGTTTTGCAATATCCTGGTTGGTTTCAACATGTCGCGAATTTTAAGTAAGCGATTACTATATGGGTAGATCAACGTAATAATATTGGACAAACGCAGACAACAGTGTACCCGAGTCAAGATAGCATTTGACCTAGACAAAAATAATATAAAGCTGATTTTTTGTAGAGATCATGCCTGAGGGCTAAATTGTAACATACTAAAAGTCCTGGAGAATCCTCCTTCCGCAACCCCCCTTTTTTCGCCCCCCAACCCTCCCCCCTTTTAATATTTTGGTGATTTTCTCGAAAACTATCAACTTTAAGGAAAAATGTCAAGAGAGCATTTTTAAAGCTGATGAAATTCCCCTTCTGATGACGTATAGCTGATGACGTATCGCAATCCATATTCAGTAGCACATGCCATCCACCAGTGGCGTATCAAATGAAGGGTTACTTTTAAAAAACCTACTTTTTGCTATTTATTCTCATTTTTTTTATCTAAGTATAATTTTTTTAGAAGAAACATATTTTTCTCTAAAACGACCATTAAAAGATAGTCTACTTGCGAATAGTCTACTTTTAGAAGTTCATCGCAATTACTTCAGCCAAAAAAAAATTAAAAGTTTATCCGAGACTTCTCAGTTTTACGTAAATCTGGAGCAAATTCATTTTTACTACCAATATAAAACCTTTTTAGGGCCGATATTTGATTTTCTACGTATACAATGTATGCTCAGCGAAACATTAACTATTAAGTCACTTCAACCCCGGGGTAATAACCCCTATAATATAGAATTTCCAAGTCTGCCCCAAGATTAACAATTTGCCAAATAAGAGGTGCGCGTAACGCCCCCTATGCGTGACGTTAAGCACTATGTTTGAGCTTGTATTAATATTGCAAGGTCAAATAAACCGGTTTCGATATTTATTATTTGCTCTATTGCGCAATGTTTCATTTGTGCGAAGACATTCTTTGATAGATCTAGTCTTCCGATATTTCTGTGCTTCATCCAGCCACGAGCCGAACGGCTGGAAAAGTATATGCAATAACTGAGGTACAAACTGCAATAGAAGATATGAAAGAAGTTATTCTCTTTGCTCATGCAGTTTCTGGCTGGGATAAAACATCTGCCTTATACAGAAAAGGGAAAAAAATTGTATACATGCAGTTACAGAAAAATCCCAACTTAAGGAATAAAGTTTGCGAGATATTTAATGTACCTAATCAATTACAAGAAAATGTGATGAAGAGTTGAGAATGTGGGGAAGAGTTTGTCAGATCTCTTTATCCTGATGGTCCAAAATTTGGAGATATCAATAACCTTCGCCATCATCTTTATAATAAAGCAATGGCAAGACAATCGCCTTCTGCACTCCTAGATCTATCCAGTTTGCCGCCCACAAAAGCAGCATGTGCCCAACATTCGCTGAGAGTATACCTTCAGGCGAGCAACGGATAAAGAAAAATTTATTTGTGTCATTTCTATTGCTTTTTAAGGTACAAGAGTGGCTGGGAAACCGGCTACCGTCTACTGAATGGGGCTGGAAGTTAGTGGAAGGACAATTGTTGCTTGTCAAAACTACGCTACCTCCCTCACCCGAATCACTTCTCTCTCTGATTTACTGCTATTGCAAAACCAATTGTGCTGGTAGATGCTCTTGTAGACACTCAGGTCAAAAGTGTAGCACATTTTGTTCCCCTTGCAATGGCGAAACATGCAATCATATTATGGAAACTGTTACAGAAGATTCTACTCTTGAGAAAGATGTTTAAATTGTTGTTTTGAAACTAAATAAAAAACAAATTAAACAGCAGTTTCAATATTTTTGCTTCTAGGGTCGTTCTCTAAATCAATCGATTTGCAATTTTATCACCTACAAAAAAATTTGGTAACGATATTTTTCGTCAAGCTTATAGTTTCTGGTAAAAATCAGTAAATTCGACGTGTCCTTCAAGAAATTTCAATTAATCTCGGAACAGCTTTCTTTTGATAGGCCACTGGTGTGTACCACGTGGTACTATATGGGCTCGCAATACGTCGTTGGAAGGGAAATTTTGTCAGCTTCAAAAATGCTCATTTGAAATTTTTCCTTAAAGTGGACAGTTTTCGAGAAAATCACCAAAATATTAAAAGGGGTGGAGTTGGGGGGCGAAAAAAGTGGGTTGCGGAAGGAGGATTCTCCAGGACTTTTTTGTATATTACTATTTAGACCTCAATTATGATCTGTACCAAAAATTAGCTTTATATTATTTTTGTCTAGGTTTACCCAAAATTTGAACTATCTTGACTCGGGTAGTGGTTATTAAGTAACGTCTGCTGATTTAGTTATTCCATAACCTCTCCACTGTTATTAAACAACTACCAAATGACTTTGGGTAGTCCGCTTAAATAAACCACGTATGTAAGCGGATTACCTTAATTGTATAAGTATATACAGTGTGCACCATAATGTTCGCAACATATGAGGAAGAAATAATAGTAGTAAAAACTGCGAATTATTTTCTTTTTGAAACTGGTATTTACAGATTTTACGGAATTTCAGGCAATATTCTACGAACAAAACTACCTGATCAATAATGGATTAAAAGAAAAAAACACTAAAATTATTCAGCACATAATTATATTATACCAGGTATAAATGGTATGCCTCGCAAGTGGCCTTATATCGACATATTATATATCTGAATAACACTTAAAAAAAAAAAAAAAAAAGAAAAAAAAAAAAAAAAACACGGGGAGTAAAAAAAAAAAAAAGGGGAGAGAAAGAAAGAGAAGGGGGGGGGGGGAGATCCCCGGGGGGGGGGGGGGGGGGCGGGGGGTGGCGCCCGGGGGCCCCCCCCCCCCCCCCCCCCCCCCCCCCCCCTCTTTTCCCCAACCGCCTTTTAAAGAACCCCCCCAACCAAACTTTAACGGAGGAAGGAGATTGGTAGGGGGGGCAATTAACGAACCTCCTAAAAGGACCTTACCTTTCTTACCGGAAGTGCACCAAACTCAAAGTTTTATGTAGAACACTCTGTATATTCTTAATTAATTGGCTTCTGCAAAAAAAATTATCCGGCACATTTAAATATTAGACATTTAGATTGAAAAAGCGGACGTTGATTTTGACGAAAAATTTATTATTCTAATATATTGCATAGATTTTTATGCAATTAATGCATTGAATATGGAGTCATAGTATCATTGCCACGGCCTATTTTGACAATTTTCGTTACACAATTTTGATTATTATGAGAAAGGCCATAACCGGGTAAGTGCCTTTGCATGAACTGAAATATATTTTGTTTTCTAAGAGTCCATCTTCATGCGATCTCAAACTGAGCCAACTATTGATTTCTAAAAATCCATAATTTTTGAAAAAAAATTTATTTTAGAATTTCTCTATTGCTATTGTTGAACAACGATCGAATCAATATTAGGCACAGTTTAAGGTTACATAAAGATGAACTTCTAGAAAAGAAATAGTGAAATTCATGCAAAGGGCAGAATAAAAACGTCAAACATTGAAATGCGTTGTATTGATTTTTTTTAGGTGTAAAAATTTGTCAATTACTTTGCAATCATAACTTATAATACATAACCATTAAATGACTTTTAAATATGAAGTACTTTAGAGACCCGCCCCGGCTTCGCATGGTTTACGACATCACATAAAATTATCATTGTTTCTCTACTATATTATGCATGTATTATACATATAAACCTTCCTCTTGAATCCCTCTATCTATTAAAAAAAAGCAGGCCTTTGAAAAAAAATACTTAAGTTGTTGATTCTTAGAACCCTTACTTCTTAAGGGTTGACGATGCCAAACGGATGGATGAGCGAGATGAGCTGTAATCAGATATAGTTTTTACTGCCACTTGCAGATTATTCATTGTCGATTTCGTATGATTTAAAATAACGGTGATATCGCCTGTTAACATCACTCTTGGACACTCGGTATATCAATACTTCACTTATAAAAACTGACTAACACTCAACGTTTTCGTAGAGAACATCTGTATTTACATGAAAAAGGAATTATGTATTTGAATAGATTTATTCAGATTTACCCACGTTTATTAATTGTCCCAGCAGACGTTGTCCTGCCCTTTTAATATCAAACTTAATGAATTTTAAGGCTATGGCGCTACTTATCGAATCTTAGAATAGCTATGAATCATTGTCTCGACAGTTCAAGTAAATACTACCTCAATCGGCCAAGTCGTTCAAAAGTTACACGATCACCGATCACCCGTATGTCGCTGATTTGAAGTGGACATCAATTAAAAATTAATTTTCTGTATAATTTTTTTCCCGTGAATTTTTCCGATATTTTAATAGTTATTCTGCTATTCGGGGCGGAGACGAATCCAACAGATCAAAGATCATAAACATCGGTCCAGCCATTGTTGAGTTATAAATGGTGTAACTAACACGACTTTGTTTTATATATTAAGATTAAAAAGCATATCCATTTCATTTTTAGCTCCTTCTTCCTGCGGAAGTCCCGACAAGTTAATAAACACGACGATAGTTGGCGACAATTACGACGTAGGTTTCGCAATAGAATACAAATGCCCTAAAGGGCATATGCTAGTGGGAGATGGTACAAGAAAATGTGGTTCTGATGGATTCTGGTCTGGTATAGCTCCAAAGTGTAAATGTAAGTACATAAGTATCTTATTTTGTATATAGAATTTAGATATAACTTTATCCAAAGATTATTAAAAGCGGCAAACAAGGAATCACAAATTGATACAATAAATAGTACATGAAACATATTTGTACATAGATTAGTCAGATAGTACATACAGTGTGGAAAAAATGAAAGAAATAAATTCATTATTTCGGAAACAATGAAGTTTCGTGAAATTTCTTCGAACACGTCGACTTTGGTTTTTGAAAAGACACTTTTACATGTATATGCACCATTTCGATAGTCATTTGTTAGCGCGTAATGACGTCGAAATTTTTTTTTAATGGAACCCTTATATTTTTTGCTGGATTCTTGAAGACTATGATTTGCTGAATTCAGCAATATACACGTGTAGTACATTATTCATTCAACTTCCGGAGAAAAAAATAAAAACTTTACAGGAAAGAAAATTAAAAAAAAATTCAATCCTTACTTAATTTTCAAATATCACAAAACATAATTCTGTATTTTAAAAACAATTTAATAACACAAAACAAAACCAAACAAAACTTACATAAACTTAATTAAATGTTCAAAATTATTACAATTTTGTTGTATAGAGAAGTTTATCGGTTGTACGTTTCTTGCAGTACGTTTTTCAATATTGCTGGACCTATTAACCTTATTTCATTATGAATCCGTTGCTTTAGGTATTCTAAGTCTCTGGGCCTGGTAATATAAACTTTTGATTTTAAATAGCCCCACAGAAATAAATCCAGGGGCGTCAAGTCTGGAGACCGTGCAGGCCATTCAATCGGCCCCCTTCTCACCTCTCACCGATTTGGAAACATGTCATCCAAATAATTTCTCACTCTATGAGTGTAATGTGGAGGCGCACCATCTTGTTGGAACCATAAATTAGCACTAGGAATATCTGGATCCTCCTCATTAGGATATAATACACTCAGTGCGGGAATTAACTCGTTCTGCAAAAATGTCAAATACGTATCTCCATTTAAGTTACCTTCGATGAAATAAGGACCCACGACTCGGTTTCCGACTATACCGACCCATACATTTACTTTTTGAGAATACTGGGTATGTGCTTCCATTACCCAGTGTGGGTTTATATCCAATACCGGCAATTCTGTTTATTTATAGTTCCGTTCAGAGTGAAAGTGGACTCATCTGAAAATATTAAACTGCGTAGAAACATTGGATTTGCATTACAGATATTCAACATTTGCTCACAAAACTGCACGCGTCGATCCGGGTCATCTTCATTCAATTCGTGTATCAACTGAACTTTATAGGGATGGTATTTGTGAGTCCTAAGGATTTTTTGAATGGATGAATGTGATATTCCGTGTTGCGGTCTGAGTGTACGAGAAGATGCATGATGATTTTCTTGAACGCTTAGTAATACATTTAAGCTCATTTCCTCATTTGCAACTTTGGGCCGTCTCCCTTTTGGCAAGTCATTCACATTACCATGCTCTTGAAACTTTTTTATCAATTTTACTCACTGTAGATTGATTGATATGTTTGTTGGGATACTTCTGATTAAACATTTCGCATATTGTGTTTTGACTTCGGGTTTTATCACCACATCCAATCATAATAAGAATTTCAATTCTCTCTGTAATTGTTAAATGAATTTTGAAAAGTATACAGGATTACTTACAAGTAATTAATCAGTTGTCAGATGGAAGCTAATTCGATTTTGTTAATCTGTCAAACGCAGCTAGTAGGTGACTTGATTTTAATAGATATTTGTTTTTCTTATTTTGAAATGATGTGAGGCCTCAAAATACAGTTTTATAAATTAAATTAATGAATTAGCTTGTTTTATTAAATTATTTTACCCATAAAAAAATCTGAATTGTGATATTTCGAGTTTTTTTAAAATTTTCTTTCCTGTAAAGTTTTTATTTTTTTCTCCGGAAGTTGAGTGAATAATATGCTACAAGTGTATATTGCTGAATTCAGCAAGTCATGGTCTTCAAAAATCCAGCAAAAAAATATAAGGGTTCCATTTAAAAAAATTTGCGATGACGTCATTGCGCGCTAACAAATGACTATCGAAATGTGCACCATTTCGTACATGTAAAAGTGTCTTTTCAAAAACCAAAATCGACGTGTTCGAGGAAATTTCACGAAACTTCATCGTTTGCGAAATAATGAATTTATTCCTTTCAATTTTTCCACACCGTATATTCTGCTTTTTCTTTGATAAAATAGTTTTCTCAAAATACACCCATTCAAAAAACGGAAACTTGTTTTACATTTTGCTCAGTGAGACAATGGTTTTGAACTGAAAGGGTTGTAGTATGGATTAATTTTCAGTAATAATAATAACTTAACTCAATAATAACTTAATGAATTATAAAATTCAGTTATAACTTATTTATATATAGACATCCAAAAAAAACGTCATCAAAGTTGGCAGAGAAAAAAAAGACGTATTTCTATTCTTAATCGAATTTATAAAATCATTATTTTATATTAACTTTATTTACTTGTCAAGACTGTCACATTATATGACAGCCATTGTTTATTTTACAAATTGTGAAAGTCACTTGTCAAAAGTTTGACATAACCGAAAAGCTTAGACATGACCGCTATTTCCATCTTTCTCGTTCATAGCCAGAGTTGATGCCGTTTTTATTGGATGTCTCTATACATATATTATTATAATTTATTGATATGGCAACAGTAGTTGTTTTGAGGTCACTTTGGAAGGGCGTGTAAATGTATACATTGCTACCAAATTTTAAATATTTTACAAGAAGGTTTACTTTCAACTAAACCACGGAGAGCTGTTTCGTAAGAAACGTCAGAAAACGAAACCAAAAAATAAAAAAAGCAGTATAGTCTACAACCCACGAATAAACTCCAAATCAAATTGAAGATGCAATCTATGAAGGTTTACCTACTTTTACTACCCTGGTCAATGCAAATGTTCTATAAATAACTTCTATAAGGCTGAGTGTTCAGGCACATCAAGTTATGTTTCACAACAAGGAGTTTCGCTTTCAATTAAACCAAGAACAGCTGTTTCATTCTAACGGAACTCATCAGCGTGGTGATGGCCAGAAAGCGAAAACAAAAAACAAAAAGGCAGTATGGTCTGCGACTCATGGATAAGTACGAGCCTTATGGAAGTTATTTCTAGAAATCCTGCATTGACCATGGTAGTAAAAATAAGCCATCAAAGCTTCTATGCAGTCAATGTTCGGGTATACCTCTTGTAGGTAATGACTCCAATTTCATCTGGAATTTGTTTAATATGTTTATTCATTGCCATTTATATGCAATTTAAAATAGTAGTATAAAGAACAATGTTAAAAATGGGCTATTTTTTTGCCTAATCAGGCAAACGGGTTTAGGGTAGAAAAGAATATAGGAAATTATTTGTTTACTTTAATTAAATCCCTAAATAGCAGAATGCCGGGGAAACCTCTACAATCACCTCAGAAGAACTGTGAGCCACCCTAAGATGGTCATAGGAAATACAACCTTTGAACCGCAAAAAAAAATATTTTATTTTACTTGCAAATGAGTTTTTAGGGAAAAAAAGGTTGAAATCAAATATTTTTTTCAATAACTGCACATCTTGTGATGACAAAAATATTAAAAAAAAAATATATGGAATGCTGAAAGTGGATCGGCTCCTCGCGGTGCGTTCTGGAAAACACAAAATGTGGCTAAAAGATCCTCCTGTAATAATCTTGGCTTAGTTTTCGTATTTATTAGCGAAACTACACTATTAAATATTTTTTTTACGACTTAGAGTATTCCTTTTTATCAATATTTGATGATAAAATCTAGGAATATTTTTTTTTAATATTTTTGTCATCACAAGATGTGCACTAATTGAAAAAATATTGTCAAAACATTATTGTCAAATATTTTCAACCTTTTTTTTCAATAAAAACTCGCTAGTTCATTCGCAAGTAAATCAATTTCGCAAGTTGTATTTCCCCTCCTCTTGGTTTTTTGGGGCCCGGCATTCTGCATATTTAGGGGTATTTAATTAAAGTAAACAAATAATTTCCTAAAATTTTTTCAACCCTAAACCCGTTTGCCTGATTAGGCAAAAAATAGCCTATTTTTAAGATTGCCTTTAAATTCATGTTCATGTTAACAACTGTGTAGCTTTGGGGGATACTAGATGGTAGGAATAGGAGGAGAGTTTTTTGAAATATACTTAAATTATCATAAAATTTCACACAAAAATTGGATTTTTTTATAGATGTGGATTGTGGAACACTACCAGGGTTAGAACACGGATCTGTGTCAATGGAAGACAACAGGACAACGCACGGCGCTAGGGCAATTTACACCTGTCACGAAAATTACACGTTAATTGGACACGAGGTGCGGACTTGCGGAGACGATGGAAAATGGACGAATTCAACACCGACGTGTCTATTTGACTGGTGTCCCGACCCTCCGTCTATACACGGTGGCATCGTCACGACTTCTGGCCATCGAGCTGGAGACACAGCCACCTACTCGTGTCAGAGCGGTTACATTATTTTTGGACAAGAGGTATGTTTTTGCAAATCATATGACAAGTAAAAACATAAAAATTGAGTTCATATTCGCTTTTTATCAATTGTAAGCAAACTATATATGCGAGAACATTTGAAAATTCATATTTAAGGATCTGAGAAGTATCAAATTTTTCTTACAAGAATTATTCTTTTCTGCAAAATATCCAACGAAAAAAACACCGCTTATTATTTTATCATTGATGTATTGTCTATGCCAATCCTTTCACCTTTTAATCACTAGCCGGTTTTGTGTTAATTTAAGACACATCGCATAGTGTTTTCGTATATTGTTATTAACTAAATTAAATATAAATACACTAATCATGGCATGTTATTTCCATAAAATAATAAAAATATCAATCTGAAAATGACATATGATTTATATAAATTTTCGGTTTTGTGCAATAATTTGTTATTACTTATTACGAAACACCTAACTTAGATTTTGACAAAGTGGTACAAAATTAATAACACTCCGGAAATTTTGGCAAAAATGGAAAAGATCAGAGTTTTGTATTTCTGTAGCTGTATTTTTTTCGGTTAAAAACAAGTAGAAAATATCAACACAAAAGTCAATATTAAATTTAAAAAGTTCTAATAAGTCTATATTTGATTTAAATTCAAAAATTCGAAAAAAGTCCACATAGGGCGTGCTTTTTGGGAACCACTGCATAATAACTATGAGCTAGATGCATTTATTAAATTTTAAAACACAAAACCTTGTGGCATTTTAAATACAGCTAAAAGAAGTGGCAATAGAAAATAACTTATACATACCATCAACTAATTTATGAAATGAATAACTTTAATGGGATGTGGTTCGGAAGAGGAAGAACATTAATGTTTATTTCGGAGGCTACTTGATGCTGTTATGTTTCAATGAAATTAAAATATTGAATACTTAATTATTTTGTATATTTTTAATGAATATTGAATATATTTTACAGAATCAAAATATGAAAATTATTTCAATTAACTCCAGTGTATTTGATCCGAAAAAAAAATATAAATAAGGTATAGTGCACCAAAATTAGCTTTGCCCCTTTCCACAGTAGACAAACCCTGAAATTCTGCTCATTTCTTTTGTAGCTGTAGCCGTAAACGCTTCGAGAAGTACAATATGTTATTGTTTGTTTGTGGATATCTTATATGTACATATGTACATCTGTGGTACGGTCATTCTACGTCGTACTATTTTCGTTGTGCGCAAGATACTTTGGTTTAACGTAGATTTTAATCATCTCCTGATGATGGCAACGTGATTGGTGAAATATGCGTGTTGAGTTCAATTCAATTCTGTATTGGGGTAAATGTGTTTTAGTTTTTGTTTGGTTGTTGTTAAAACGTGGAAGCTTTTTATAGAACTGTTTTGAATCGAATCTATAAAAATACAAAATAAAGGACGATAAATGGCGTAGGATTATAGTGGCTTTTAAACAAGAAACACACAAAAAGCTGTAAAGTCTAGAATGTGAAGAGTTGAGCAAATACTCGAGGAGTTTTATCAGTCAAGTAAAGTTTTTAAAGAGTTTTATCGTCAGAACCTACAAATCAAAAGAGTATTAAACATTAGTAGAATAGATTCTACTTCTTTCTGATTTCTCTTTGTTAATATATGTAACAAAAACTTTAACTGTGATATACAGAATCTGACAAATAAAAACGGAGGTTAGAATCATATTAAAAAACGTGACCTCTAACCTCTGAAAAGTCAAGTATTTTGGGTCATGACCGTGTGTCGAAATTTTGCGTGTACAAGGAATTTATCGCAGAATAACTATTATTTCTTTACTTGAATTTTTACTAATTCAAGTAAAAATTACTTAGTACCAGTAATATTTTAACCAAAACACAAAAATACGAGTTTTATATGCATCACAGGAGATAGTTATATTATATCTAGTTATTAAAGCAATACTTTATTGCAGTGCTTTAAAGGAATTACGATTTAAAAAAAGGAGTAAAACATGTTGATAGTGATTCGACATAAAATGTATTACAGTATACAGTGTAATATAACTTGTCCACTCTCATCTGAAGAAAACTGAAAATGGCTGGTTATTACAGTTATATTATTAGTATTACTTAAAGCATCTAAAATTTAAATACGTTTTCTGAAATTTAAAATATACCTAATAATCTAGGCGATATTTTTTATAGTATAAATTAACCGTGGTAAGAACTTCTGTTGGCCTAAATAAAACGACCTAAAAATATTACGGAATGGCAAAAAATGTGCCCCGTTTAGGAAACGTTTTCTACTTTCTATTATTAACTACACTCTTACAATAAATACGACAACGGTTAACTCTTATTTTTTTAGTTTTGTGGTTAAAACAGCGTATACTCACCGAATCTTTTAAGAAATCGTCGAAAATATTACGTACATTTTTACATTACAAAAAGGTTTCCAAAACACGTCATAATAATATATTCATATATTAATACAAGAATATAATTATCTATATTTATTGGTTTTAAATGTATGTAAAAGAGTATCATAAAAGAGACACAGGATTTAATGTAATAAAAAAAAAAACATTGTATTTACAATAAGTCAATAATTACTAAGTAAACTGTTACACAACTATGAAGTCTGTAGCGAGTGAGTTCGAATTCTCACCACTATTTTCTCCGTTAGTATTAGAGCTCCGAAAAAAAGTTATTTTTTCTTGAAATTTTCTGAAATTTCTCAGAACAACAGTTAAAACAAAAATGTAGCAGCTGTTTAATTAACATTATTTTTTTGTAATGGAACACCCTATATATTTTTTATTTGTTGAATTCCGCTTGTTCTGCTGTATTGGTTCCTTTGTTGCTTATGCCAGTGAAATGTACGTTTTAAGGCTATTAATTTATTTACCATAATTTGTAAATAAGTATTATTTGAGGTAAAATACCTCAAATGATTATTTAAGATAGCTACGAAATAAAACATTTACATAAATTGTCACTTTTTGGTGCACCTTTTAACATCTCATTTTACATTAATATTCATTAAGTACTAATAATTAATAATCATCTGAATGTTAAACATGTTGATATGTTAAACACATTATTAACAACCCTTATGTTTCACAGACATAAACAACAAAGGAACGAATACATTTTATGTTTATTTTGGCAACAAAAAGTAACATTCACAGCTTACTATACAGTATGTGTAAGGCCAACATCAGCCGATTGTGAAAAAGGAGAAATTCAACACTTCTCGTTCTAACGACTAGCGTAGCGTGGTGAGAGGAATGGGCTTATTACCTTCGATTGCTTCTTATCTGTTGTCTCACTTCTGTTTGTCATTTTTCATAACTGGCCGATGTCGGCTTTACACACACGGTATATTATAGGAATAATATTGTCAAGTATATTACCACATTTTATATAGTCAATGCATATTATTTTAAAGAACCTGTGGAAAAAAGTACATTATATGTTATCGTTGTAATCAGAAGAACGGATCGAAATTGAACAAATACAAATATACAGGGTGTTCCTTTTAAAAAAAGTTTTATTAATTAAACAGCTGCTACATTTTTCTTTCAATAGTTTTTCTGACAACATATTCTGAATTTCAGAAAAAATTACTTGTAACCCCTGTAACATTTTTTTTACAGGTCTAAAAATAACAGAGAAAATTGCCATTAATTAAGTATGGAATATTTGACAAATTTAATGTTCTTTGCAACTTATCTGGCACATGAACTCTTCAAACTCTCGAACGAAATTTTGGATATCTTTGTCAGATAACTGCTTCTCAGTCTCGTTTAGGATTCTCCAAATATCTGCTTCCAATCAACACTTTTATGTCAAAAAAGTTTGTATTTGTACGATAAAAACTTTGGGTTTCAGGAATCCCTATATCATAAAATTGCATGGCAACAAATTGCAAGGTCTTGAATCTTGATAAGCAAGTCACTTCATAGTTGTGTGACATACGTATGGCTATTTGTTGAAATTCTGTAGCTAATCTTTTCACAGTTGTTTCGTTTGGGACGCTCCTTTTGCATTGAAAATGACATGTAATTTGCGGACATTTTCGGAGGAAACACTTTCGATATTTGTAATCGACTAATGAATTGTAACGGCGTAACGCATCACACTGACTAGTATACTCGTATAATATAGTAATTATTTAACTTTATCTTTCTTATTCCATAACGCGTATGTCTTTTTCAAATTATTTTTCCATTCAATAAAATCAAACCAAATCTACACCATTTGGTGCAAATATACGAAGCGTTTCGACAATCATCTAAACAATATCGGGGGTTCCTCAGAACCAAATAATCTACGTATTTGTTTATTATACTCGAATATAATAAAATAGAATAAAAATAAACATCGCACATACTGAGTAAAATAAATTCAGTAGACAGTTTCAGTTTGAATGATCTCTTGTATAGTGACAGAGAAAAAAAAATAGTTTTCTTACTTTAATATGCGCTTTTCTTATTCATTATAGGTTATTTCTTGTGGTCTTGGAGGCGAATGGTCCGGAAAAGCCCCGGCTTGCAAGTATGTCGACTGTGGAGCGCCCCCTAATATAGACAATGGAAAATACGAACTTATAAATGGAACAACCACTGTAGAAAGCATAGTGGACTACACGTGTGGAGATGACTATTGGTTGGACGGACAAAAAGTCCAGAAATGTACCAGGGAAGGAAAATGGTCTGCTGACGCCCCTTCTTGCGAATGTAAGTTAGATAAATCCGAAATTTTCCAAGACTAAAACTATCGTTTATTTCAGTGATAACTTGTGAAGAACCGGAAGTTCCTTCTGGCAGTTACGTGGTTGGGTACGACTTCAACGTACATTCAACGATAGAGTACCATTGCGAGGTTGGTTTCATGTTGAGAGGGGAATCCTCTCATGTATGCGAAAGAGATGGAGAATGGTCGGGCACTACGCCAGAATGTGAATGTAAGTATTTGCCATATTCACTTGCTGACTTTACTGCCAAGAAAAATATTTGAAAATATCTCTTTTTCCAGATATTGATTGTGGTAAAGTTCCCACAATGCTGTACGGAAGCGTGGAGTACCTCAACGGTACTACATACCTAAATAGTGTTATAAGTTATAGTTGTGTAAAGCATTATAGACTGACCGGAGTACCAAAGAGGATCTGCTTAGAGAGCAAACAGTGGAGTGAATCATCGCCAAAATGTGAAGGTAACATACAACAGGTATGGGTAACATAATGGTTATAATAACATAACTTCTATTTTCAGAAATAAGATGCCCAGAACCTGTTTTGGCTGAACACAGCATACTGTCAGTGACTGGAAATGACAGAATGTACGGAAGAACGTTGATAAGAACTGCCGAATCAACGAATGTTGGAGCTACGTCGTATAAGATAGGTGCTCTGGTTAAGTATAGATGCGAAAGAGGTTACAAAGTTGTAGGAGAACCACTGAGCACTTGCGAAGACACAGGAAAATGGAGCGGGGACGTACCCCAATGTGTCTGTACGTATATATCTCTACTCAAAATATTCTACCACGTTCGCTTAAGAGCGGACTGTACTTAAAAAATGAACAAGATTGATTTTTGATCGGCCTAAAATATTCCTTACTTTGCTGGTCATTTTGATATAAATATTGGGTGGGGTTATATTTGAGGAAAACCCTTAAAACATGTTTTATGCCTGCGTTCGAGTACAGACCACACAAAACTAACAAAATACCACGTGATGTCGTGACGCGACTTCGTGAAATGTTTAGGGAGGACAGAAAGGTTACCATGTACCATTGATACACATAAAAAAGGCCTCTAAAGTTGATGTTCAAAAAGTAGTGAGAAGTTGAGCTTTTGCTTCTTTAGGTACAATTATCTTTTGTTCTTTCTATTGACTTGATTTTTATGTTCTTTTCATCAACTAAATTAATTATGAAATATGAACATAGGTACTCGAGAAAACTCTATTCTAACATCGAAATTACAGAATAAAAATCAGCAGTCAATAAACAATTTAATGAAAAAATATATAATTGTTAGCTTTTGCAGTTTCGGAAAAAAAATTCGGGATAGGACAAGTAGGGGTAGGTTTATCCTTAAAAATAACTGTTAACTAATTAAATTCTTAGATATCTATAGTTTATCAACATTATGTCCACTGGCAAATGAAATGTAGAAGACAAAATATGTGAATTGTTTCATATTTTTCTTCTTTTAGATATGGACTGTGGTAACCCAGAGAGAGTAGAAAATGGAAAGATCAACCTTCCGTCAAACGCCACTTATTACGGTGCCCTAGCCTTATATTCGTGTGAACTCAATTTCGAGTTGGACGGAGTATCAAGGAGGTTGTGTCTCGAAAATGGAACGTGGAGTTCCGATCCTCCAGTATGTAGAGGTACTAGTGTGTAACATTTTTAAGAAATACCTATAACAATTCATATCATTTTACTTTTCTTAGAAATACAATGTAAGGATCCAGACGCGCTTGAGGGAGTAACGTTCAAAGTGAGCACGCTCAGTGTCGGTGGAGTGACCCAATACCATTGCCCCAGAGGGCACAGTATGCACGGAAATTCCACGAGAATTTGTCTGAAAACGGGTGTGTGGACAGGAAATGCGCCGTCTTGTACTCGTAAGTAAAACGAAAAGAGAATCAAAAGTAGAGATTTTACAAAGTTATATTCATTTAGCTGTTGACTGTGGACACCCTGGTACAGTTGAGAATGGAAGAATTATTGTAATGAATGGTACAACTTACAACAGCGCTATTGAATATCATTGCGTTCCAACTTACGAAAGAATAGGTCCATATTTAAGGAAGTGTATGGAAAATGGAGAATGGTCAGGAGAGGAACCCAGATGTGAGAGTAAGTATTACAGATTCATATGTTCAAATAACTATTTCAAATAAATTTAAATCCAATGGGGGCAATACTATTATTTTCAAATAATGAAAGAATATCCAACTAAATAATAATACAGACAACAAATTAAAAAATATTCTTTGCAAATTGGAATGTGTTTAACATTTGAAATATTACTTCACAGTGTCTATAGAAGAACCGCAAGAATCGTCCAACTTGGGAAGCAGTATTGGAATTGGAGCTGGTATAGTTATCTTCCTCTTGTTTCTCTTGGGAGTGGCATACTTGAAACTGTAAGTTCGCTTTCTTAATATTCTGATTTCGACGATATCAGTTATGCAGTTATGCAGTCCATGTTATAAATTTAATACTTAATAACATGAATTAAATTATGTGAATAGATTCCGAGTAATCATAAAATGACCATAATTTTTTTATTACCGAAGCATTTTTGTTATTATTTTTTAAATCACTAATATTTCACCTGCAGTTAAAAAAACTTAGTCGTATAAGTCGCAGTACCATTAACACCCGAGAAGAAAAAGTATTTTAAGTTTTAATCTACGTCCATGCCTAATTTTAATATCCTCAAGAACTAGGAACAGCCCAGCACCAGACAACTTATTTTAATTGTTTGACAACTTACAGGGTTTGTCCGCAAAGTAATGTCAGTGAGCTTTGAAAAATGGTTTTTATTGGTTCTATGTGTACAAATCTTTAGAAACTTTCAAAATACATTCCTCCTGCGTCCACACATCGGTTCGAGCGGGTCTTCCACGCATCAAAAGCCGCACGATAGTCGTTTTCCGGAATCGCCTTTAAAGCGTCGGTGCAAGCCTTCTGAATGTTTTTCCCCGACCCAAAATGCTGTCCTTTCATTGGGGGTTTGAGGCGCGGAAACAGAAAAACGTCTGGGGGCGCCACATTGGGACTGTAGAGAGGATGGGGAACAACGGTGATGCCTGCCTTGACGAGGTAATCGACCACGAGGAAGCAGGTGTGCGAAGGCACATTGTCGTGGTGAAACTTCCAGGATTTTGAGATGTCTGGGCGGACGCGATTCACCCTGCGTTTCAGCACGTCGACTTAAAACTTTCCGGTTACGGTTGCCCCCTGCGGAACGAACTCATGAATGGACCAATCCCCGGCAATCAAAAAAGACAATCAGCATTGTCTTGATCTTTGACCTGGACATCCTGGCCTTCTTGAGGCGAGGGGAGTTCGACGTGTGCCATTCCGCACTTTGCCTCTTCATCTTCGGATCGTATTCAAAGACCCAACTTTAGTCCCCGGTAATGACGTCATCAAGGAAAGCGGGGTTGTCTTCGCAGGTGTCCAAAAATTCTTGGCAGGTTTCGACGCGCCTCGCTTTTTGATCGTCCGTTAACACTTTTGGCACGAGCTTCGCGCACACCTTCCTCATTCCTAAAGATTCCGACACAATTTCGTGAACAATGGTTTTCGTAATATCTAATGTTTCGGAAATTAAATGGACACTTAGACGACGGTCAGTGTTCAACAAGTCACGCACACGTTTCACATTGTCGTCGGAACTGGAGGTTGATGGCTGTCCAGCGCGGTTCTCGTCGTTTACATCTTCCCGACCTTCTGCGAAGGCCTTGTGCCACCGGAAAATTTGCCTGTCCGAAAGACAATCGACGCCAAAAGCCTTCTTCAACATTGGAATCGTTTCCGCAGCACTCTTCTCCAGTTTCACACAAAACTTGATCTCCATCCGTTGCTCAAGCGAACGTTGCATTTTTTCTTGCACCGGGTCACTGTAACGGCTCTCAAAGAACGAGTGATGCGACCGCTACAATGACCGGTAGCCAACTGACGCTTGTTGGATCTTGTTGCCAGATCCCCCCACCACAATCCCAGCACGTAAAGCGCGGGCTGGCGCGTACAGTCTCGGGAAAAAAATTCACTGACATTACTTTCCGGACAAACCCTGTATTTCAAATAACTTAACTAATAGGACAACTTCCTCCAAAAACATCATACACGTTGTAACCAAATATACCACCTGCACACATCATAACTAAATCGTTCACCAATAACTTAATTTATTTACTTAAGTGCATAATTCACTTTATTATTTACTTTAAAATTAAACTGTATTTCAATAATTATTACATTACGATCTTTCATACTAGTTGGAAATTTTTAACATGAAATTTTTAACATACCTAATATGTAGCATTATTAGTTGTATCGAATTCGAACAGAAGTACATTTGCAAGACAAATGGTTGAGGCGCCTAGTTATCCTATTTAAATTCGAGAATTGCGTTTCCTTCAAAATTTTGACGTCAAGCATTAGCACTGGTGTGCTCCACGTCGTTCATCCAACATTGATGTACGTATATCACATATTTAAATTCTTATTTAATTCCGTTTTAACAAGTAATGCTTGACAATATCATATCGTTCTGCTCAAATTTCGTGAGGTTGAAGTTTTTTTTGTTTCAGTCGCAAACCGGTAGCAGTTAAGAACACGGAGAACGTAGAAGGAGCCGAAAGGAAGGAAGACAGAAACGCCGCTGTGATGAGCTACGCCACTTTGAGTGACAGAAACGGATACGCCCATTCGCATATCTACGAAAATATTCACGAAGAAAATCTGTACGACTCGCCCTACGAGGAAACGGGCCACGACAGTGGAACCTATGAGCCCGAACCCATTGGAAGATCGAACGGGAACGGCATCACCATCAACGGGGCATCTGTGCGATAACAGTAGACTCGTGGGTCACTGTGTAAGCATTTTCACGCGGACTGCCAATAATTAAAAAAAAAAATCAATTCGAAAAGAAGAATCTTAAAGAAAACAACTAAATTTATTTATTGAGTAGACTTTTTTTATCAGAATAGACTCTTCGTAAATAATGAAGAATTTTCACCGTCGGACTTGTGCGAGTCAACGAATCTTGTAGCAACTAAAATAGCACTGAAACGAGAAAAGATACAAGCAACCATCGAAGTTCAACTATTGTATTTGTTGTAAATTATGATGTGTATAATATTGTTCTGTTAATAGTGAGAATGTATGCGATGAATGATGATCATTTCTGATTATGTTTTGTAAATACTCATTTTGTATTAAATTGTAGAGTAATTTGTATGTATAGAAGTAATATATAAGGAAATTTATTAACTATTCAATCTGTCCATATTTTATTACCTTACCCTATTATTTTGTTAAAAGTGTTACCAGAGCCGGCTCGTCAGGGGAGGCAGAGGAGGCAGTGCCTCCCCAGTGAAAATTACAAATAAGTTTTTTTTTTATAAACCTACCTACCTATAATACTTTAATTACCTTTCATTTTTAAATTCATGTATCAGGTAAAATATTAATTTCTAAAAATAAAAATATTAATAAACATATGTCAATATGCCTAGTCTATCGCCATGGTGGCAAACCTCCGATGCCAATGTTTTCACATATGTATGTATTTATACGGAATAGAGGGCTTCGCGCTACGCAACCACCTGCGTTATTAATAAATTTAACCCTTAACTCCAGTGGCATTAAAGGTCATTTAAAAAACTGCATAGCGGAGGCAAACACGCCCACCTCTCATACATGACAGCGCAGAAAGCGAGTTATTTGATTTCATGAACCTAACGACCTAACCTAATAAATTTAATATATTTTATTGTTCTATGTTTTGGAAATTTTGAGTGGTATAGGAGGGTAATGATTATTGAAAGTGTTCCATATTACTTACGTAAGTCACATTATTTGAACGTTTTATTTAATTAACTAAACAAAATTATAATGGAGGTAACTGGCGAGTGTAGCAGTTTGTCGCATAAAAATAACAATACGAGTTGTCATCAAATAAATATTCGAACCTGCAATGATACTGTTGAGTATCATATAAAGTACAAAAGTCGCCAAGTCTTATGAGGATAAATTATTTGTTAAAGATTTAAGAGTACCACTGCCAGATCTACATAAAACTTTAATTAATCAGGGTAAGCCGGCTCGTAGTTTTGTTAATACGTGGTATGATAAATGCAAATGACTAATTGGTTATTTAAATTTAAATAAATTATTGTGTTGGTCCTGTGTATTATTTTCAAATCATGGAGATGATGCTGGGACAAAGTCTGAATTTGATACAATCTTAAAAATGTATCTCGTTCAGTTGACACATTCAAAAATTCAGGAACATATTAGTTGTGTTTGTAAATTACATCTTTTAGGCAAACAAAATAAATATTATGGATGGATCCCATTCAGTCCGTCAAATCTAAATTGACGCCGTCCTGGCAAAAATCCATATTTTATTTCACTGCATCTTTTAATCGTCAAATCATTTGACGGAAACTCTACACCTTCCCGATGGTTTTGCTGAAACAATAAAATATATTAGGTACATTATATTAGACAAATGTACTTAATATATTTTATTGACCAAGTACTTACATTACTAACAATGTTTACCATCACAAAAAAATAGGAAAATTTTTTTTTTTTAAATATGTTTACCTCCCCAAAAAAAAGTCATGAGCCGCCACTGAGTGTTACACAGTGTTAACAGATATTATTCTTCTTAAGCTATCCAACTGGTCTTACGGAAAGACAGGTTGAGTAGCAGCAATAAAAAAGAAAAGTACAATTAAAGTTTTTTTTAGTTTTGTATTGAAAATATTTCTGGACACGTGTATGGTGACCGTCTACGAGAAAACGGCGTGACATGCGACAGGTTCAACTTCGGAAGGCTTGGTTGAAAGGATGGCTGACTTGAAAAATATTGTAAATAAAAAGATAAATAAATATTAACGCTTTGTGAAATAAAAATAGGTGAGTAAAGAGTGACAACCTATCACTCTAACAAGGTCATATCAGGCTCATCATAACAAATGCATTTAAAATCACACCAATTCTTAGAATATTTTATTGAAATGTACTTTTCAACAGTTGTTCCAACTATAAAAAATAAGATAAGAACTACATTATCTATCAATATCTACGGTATCTTTTTTTATAAAACATAGCAGTATATTTGAGATTTATGTGAGAATTTCTAAACCGTAAAAAAGATGATCAAATTTGAGAATTGTTACTCATTTTATAACGCGAAGAAGGATTATTTCCAATTAAGCAGTTTTTGAAAACTCGAAAAAGAAAAATCTACACAAAAAATATTCAAATAAAAGACTGATTTTATATTCTACTTAAAATTTGCATATTTACATGTTTATTATTTTGACGTCGTACCCCCAAACGAATAATTAAAATTACAATTGCATATTGTTGGTTGTCATTTAGTATTAAATAATTCTTTGTATTTGGGCATTTAAAATTTATCGGAATATTTTGTTTATAACCTGATAATGAAATTAAAATACAGTTGTGTGCAAAATAACAAAATGGCTCAAAAAAAAGTAAGAAAATAGGGTGCTATTTAAAAACACTAAATTAGTTGTTATGGATAGAGATGACGGATCAGGATTCCACAATTACATACTGGCACTGGGTGTTACTTAATACTATGTACTTATTCTATGGGATGATCTCTGGACTAATTGTAAGTCGAAAAGTTCATATAAACGTATGAGTTAAAATATTTGGTTTTCGAGGTGCGGGTACCAAAGCTTTACTTAAATATTTTAGCACCCTTTAAATAATGCCTGCTTCGAAACAAATGAGGTACCACAATTCGCTTTCACTCTTTGATAATTCAAGCACCCCTCCAGACCACACCCACACAGACTCGTTCCGCCCCTGTTGAAAGCTGCGTAGAATGTCGCGTAGAATGGCTAGCACTTGCGAGGTAGGCCACCCAAACAGCACCTTTTTTCACAAAGTTTACGAGTGAAAGCATATTTAGATCGCCTACTTCGCAGGCGCTAGCCTAGTCGAGAGTTCATGAGCCAAAGTCACAGCGAACACGTGCCGCGCGTACCAAGCATCTCTGAAAAATTTAGCGATTGTCGATTCACACACGTGGAAAGGAAGGTTCCGCCTACCCAACAAGCCTTCTTTCAGAAATTTTCACTAAAAATTTTTTGAAGGAGGTCAAAAAAAGGGGCTGATGGAACGCAAAAGAAGATTTGATGGATATGGATGACTCGTAATGTGCCAAAAGGGGTTCAAGCATCCTCAGGAAGGCTTTTATAGTCACCGCACTCATCAAAACCTGCTTACAACCTCTCAGGGAGGCAAATTTTCAGGGAGAAGGGGAAGGGGGGGGTGGAGATGGAATATCAGTTCTTGCGCTCAATCGACCGTCCGCAGTGTGTTCCGCCAATTTCTAAAGCGTTCAAGTAATGCCATGACATAAATTCGAGACAAAACGATATTCTACGCAGCTTCCAACAGGGGCGGAACCAGAGGGGTTAGTGGATGGTTGGTGTGGATGTGGTCTGGGGTGCTTGAGTTATCAAAGAGTGAAAGCGAGTTGTGGCACCCCATACCAATTTATTAGGCAGCATTAAGACCAATGGATTCGCCTAACAGAGGTCAAACCATGCAAAACCCAATGTAAATGCAAAGGTTGCCTTAGGGGGTCTGGAAATGGGTTGACGAGATGGGATAATGACCAGATACAGATACAGATACAGACAGATACAGAACTTATTGAGGAGGTCTTAATGTGTGCCGGTATACAGTTTTTACATGACAGCGTCCTTCTTAGTCCATCCTGTAGGTCTCTGAAGTTGCCGTCAAAATCTTGTGAATTCAAATTTCGATATAGGGTTGGTTTTTGTTTACCAAACAAAATACGCTCGAAAACTTATTTTTATGTTTTTAAAATAACACTTATTTCCAAAACTACAAGCAAATTTGTCACTGCCTACGGGCCTCAAAATAGTTAATCCGGCACTGTCAAAAATACGTATGAAGGGCCCTTATCATTAGTGGTCAAAGGTAAAGTCAGTATCAAGTAAAGTCAGGTCAATTAAGGCAAAATAAATAAAAATATATATGTTTAAAAAAACTACGTGTAATTGGTGTAAAACTACTTGTAATCTAACAATCGACTATTATTGCTGCTGTTAGCAATTTGGTGTATGCATGTAATGCTGTGTGGTGCTCACCATAATTTGTGGAAGATATTATACTTTTATTGTTTTGTATTAATATGATCACAGTACATATATTCAATATACGATGTTTCGCTTTCATGAAACTATCAACTTCAAAAAAAAATCAAATTATGTTTATATGTATGGTCATCAGTGACGGTCGGTGGAATTTGACATGCTCGTATTTTCTTCAGGAGGCATGAGACCCACATCATAATTTAGGGGGTGGTTACTAGCTTAAGTAGAAGGCTATAATGGCAAAAAATCTTTAGGGAAAACTTGCGAAATTATTTTTTCCAAAAATGGTTGCCTCCGGGCAGATCTTGGAAACGGCTTGCAAAATATTTGTGAAATATTTTTTTTTTCATAATCACCGAGTGAATACATTTTTTTTATACTTGTGTTTTTCTCGAAATATTGAGATCTGTAAAAGATGGAAATTTGAATTCTTGTTTCATCACAACATTTCGTCTATGAGAGATTTTACAATAGTTGTATCTAAGAAAAATAAGAATTTTACAAAAATCACAAGCATAAAAAAATATATTTACTCGGTGATAATGAAAAAAAAATATTTTGCCAATATTTTGCAAGCCGTTTCCAGGATCTGCCCGGAGGCAGACATTTTTGGAAAAAAATTTGCAAGTTTTCCCTGAAGACTTTTTGCAACTACAGCCTTCTACTTAGGTTTAGTAACCACCCCCTAAAATGTGGTGTGGACCCATGCCTCCTTACGGAAATACGAGCATGTCAAATTCCACTGGCCGCCACTGATGGTCATTGTCAATACTATTCATTCTAGGCGAAAACCTTATAACAAAGATAGAGAATAATAAAGATTACAGATTAATAAAGGACACATGGTACTAGCAGCTATTGAGTATTTCAGTGTGTTAACCAGAGAGAATCAAGTAGATACTTAAATTGAAAACATTAATGTTAAAATTAATGTAATTTTGTTATACTAATGCATTAAAGCTTTTTTTTATTATTTGATTTTTAAGAAATAAATTTGCAGACAAATTGATTTTTGAGAGAATTTTTGTTCTGAGTATAATAATAATAATTATTGTCATAATGGCTACTTGTTACTTTTAAACACAACAAATGTAACCTATTATACATTTGGGATTATATACTCACAATCAGAAAGAATATTACTTGTTATTTCGTGCTCGAAAACTAGGACTTAGGACTAGGAATAATTATTGCAGAAACAAGTTGATTACATCATAAGTGTCATAACTCTAAAAGTGATGAGGGGGATGAGATAAATTTGAATATATAGGATGAGGCTGTGAAGTGTCACCCTTCATTACGAATTTGAAATAATATAAACTCGTTAAAATTATTAAAAAGATTTCTATTTTAAAAAGGAGAGTTGACAGATCGTGACGTCACACGAACAATAACAAATTTTTTTTTATGAATAAATTTGAGACAGAAGTAAAAGATAAATTCGAGTATTTCCCTAGAGTTTGGTTCAGGTATGTGGACGACATCTTCGCGGTATTTAATACAAAAGCAATTAGTTTAGATAATTTTGTTGCCAAATTAAATAACCGTTTCCCTACCATAAAATTTACATATGAAGTGGAACACAATGAACAGCTACCATGTTTAGATGTATTATTTATTAGAAATAGTGAAAATAAGTTAGAGTTTGATGTATATAGGAAAGAAACCGCGACTCTTAGATATATTCCCAACGATTCACACCACCCTTTTCAATATAAAATGGCAAGTTTTAATTTTCTAATTCACCGTTTGTTAAATTTCCCCCTCAGTAAAGAGGTTTGAACATGAGAAACAATGAATTAAGAATATAGCTAAGAGTAACGGTTACTCAGTCCATTTAATAGATAAGTTAATAAGGAAACATAAATTTAAGAGAACCCTGTACAATTCCACGAATTTCGTAGAGATACTGACAATTCGAAATTTGCTTCGTTACCATATGAACCTAAATTCACCCGCGGACTAGATAAAAATTTTAAAAAGATTAATATCAATTTGGTTTATGATTCTAAAAATAAACTACAGACGCTTTTGGGTAACCCCAAAGACAAAATCGACAATAACGAAAGGTCAGGAATATACGAAATAAGTTGTAAAGATTGTGATCAAAAGTATATTGGGCAAACAAAAAGATCTATATTGACTAGATTTAAAGAACACATGGCTCATTTGAAATATGGCAGAACAGAAAAATCTTGCGTTGCCCAACACGCTTTTGACAACAACCATAGGAGAGACATAAATAATTTAAAATTAATTAGAAATGTAATAAACAGTAGACAGTTGGATGCTTTTGAAAGTTTAGAAATCATTAAGTGTAACAATAGTATGAATAATAGGCTAGAGTAGGAATAATAGGCTAGAATTTAGTTTTAATCTTCTCCTGAAGATGCCAACTTGGTTGGCGAAACGGGCGCCGAGAAAAGTGTAGTAGTTCGGTGTTTCGTGGAAAACGTCCAGTTTTTTGTTTCTACGCCGAAGGTTCCAGTACCCACTCCAAAATTACGTTTTGTTAAATAACCTTGTAGATTTTTAAGACTAATTTTATTCCTGAAAATTTCAATTTTTTGTCATTCTTTTTTTCCGAGACAAGAGGGGTTGACATTGCACAGATTCACTCTGTACATGAGAAATATGGAGACAGAAGAACAAATTAAAACCGATCATAGTTTTGTATCTGTAGTAAAATTGTGAACTTTATTCCAGATCCTACTTATTCCAGAACTTTTGTCTCTCATTGTATCACTGTAGGACATACTTTACTCTTACATATTAAATATATCAATATAATGATTCGTAGGACATATGTATGTAAATGAGCCACAAAACATATCAACTTAGTAACCTTATATTACGGAGATAGGTATTTCTATTATAACGCTTATCTTCCAAAATTTAAATCATAGTGTACTTCAATCATTGACCTAAATGTATAAAAAAAAATCGGAAACTAATGGTGGGTTCATGCAGAAATTTTTAGTAATAAGAATAAGAATAGTAATAAGAATAAAAGTTAAACCTTCGTTTTATAATGACCCAGTTCATGCAGTAAATATAATTTTTAGTAATAATTTTAAAAATAAGGATTTACTGCATGAACTGGGTCATTATAAAACGAAGGTTTAACTTTTGTTCTTATTACTATTCTTATTCTTATTACTAAAAATATCTGCATGAACCCACCTTAACAGTTTTTTTGAACCAACCTATAAACCTATATTATGTACATATATAAAATTCGATTCGAGATAAAGACAGTTGTAATACGCGATGACTTGTTTATAAAGTGCTAGTATTTTAAAACATTACCATAAAAGGTTAACATCAGAAAACGACTGTATTTAGGAACAGGCTGACCTGAATTCAAGTTTAATGCACTAAAACAAGCCATATGCGACATTATTCTCTAGTGATATGTTTTTAGTACTATTCAGAGAATCTTAACTACAAAGCTAAAGATATTAACTGAAAAATTAACTTTTCTAAAGAAAGAAAATAATAAGAATCTTCTTATAGACTACCAAACTATATGTTTAAAATTACCCGCGTCAGGACCGGTTAGCAATATTCCACTGTGATTGGTTCGCTATCTAGGCGTGTGTGAGGCAATACGTTAGTCATAAAATTACCAACGAATTTTACTAAACCATTCGACATTCCGTTCTCTGTTCCCATCTGTCAAAGTAGTAAAGTGTCGCTAAGTAAGTTCTTTTTATTTGATTTACTATTTATTGTTAGACATTTAATAAGTTTCTAAAAAGGTTAGCACATATTTTTGGTCACCGTCAAATTGTTATTAGTGTAATAAACTATAGAAATTGTTAATTTTACCTGTTATTGTTATAGATTATATTGGTATTTCAGTTGAAAATGTATGTTTATCTTAAAAGTGATAAGTAAGCATTTTTACCTTATGCGTCACCATTGTTCCTGCATTTCAGAACAAAAGTTTTAACTGTTATCAAACGTTATTAAGTAGGTGTAATAAGTGGCAAATTCTCTAGTTTTAGAAAATGTCTTCCCGCAAAACCGTAAGTCGTCGCGGAACGACCAAGAAACGTGCCCAAAGGGCAACCTCAAATGTATTTGCTATGTTCGATCAAGCCCAGATTGCTGAATTCAAGGAAGCTTTTAACATGATCGACCAGAATCACGATGGTTTCGTAGACAAAGAAGACCTACATGACATGCTAGCCTCATTAGGTAAATAAGCCTTCTTTAAGTTTTTCACATAGTCAAGTTCGGAACATTGTTCCATGTTAACACAGACTGTAAATATTGGCATAGATTTTGTAGAACTTTTACGTTTTGTAGAATTTTTGTGTACATTTGACACTATACTTAATTCTCGTGTAAAAGTAGTACTTATATTTATTTTTTTAAAAACATGGGATTAATCACAAAAATAATGTATCAATATCCACCTAAATTTTTGTTTTTTTTTTTTATTGTTTTGTTTTTCTTTTCTTTTTTATTTTGTTTTTTTTTTATTCTGGCATAGCCCTGTAAGTCAAAATCGACCCCTGGTAGTCCATATAGACCCCTTTTAGACCAGTCAATAGAGCTTTTTGATATGACACGATTGATACCTGAAATCCGACTAAGGGACACTTTTAAGTTCAGTCCTTAGATGAAAACGTATATGAATTGGACTAGAAAATAGTTGCAAATTTTTTTTTTTTAATAACAAATTAGTGAAAAAAATTGACTTCAGCTTTTTGCTTATAGAAGAAAAGTTATTGAAGCAATCACATCGTATCCAACAGGAAAGTTGTAGAAAATTCAAAAACCTTTAAAATGACAAAAAATCAAGTCAATCGGTGCATTTTTCGCTGAGAAAACTTTGAAAAACTGTGAACAATGAGATTTTCTTGATAAATTCGTAATTCGAGTATTTTTCCATAAGAAGATTCAATCTTGTGGGAAAATGTAGGTAATATCACGAAGAATGAAAACTGGATTATGTCAGATGAATAGTTTTTGCACAATAGTCGAACAAAGTTTTTTACATCGTAGTTTGAATATGCCATAACACATCGACGATAGCTTAAATAATATTTTTTCGACGGATTCAGAAACTACAGAATGTAAACGACAATTCGTGCATTTACTTTGTTTCGTTTAAATGTCATTAAATTGGTGTAAAACACCTCTGAACACCGCGCGAAATTTCCTGGCCGCTGCCTCTGCTTCCCCGCTGCCTCTGCTCCCCCGCCGCCCCTACCTCGCTCGGCTCTCAGCGCGCCGCCGAACATTTTGCGCGGTGTTCAGAGGCGTTTTACACAAATTTAATGGCATTTAAATGAAACAAAGTAAATGAACGAATTGTAGCTTACACTCTGTAGTTTCTGAATCCGTCGAGAAAATGTTATTCAAGCTATCGCTCGACGTGTTATGGAATATTCAAAATACGATGTAAAAGATTTCTATTCATTCTAAGAAAACTATTCATCCGACATAATCCAGTTTTTGCGCACTCATTCTTTGTGATGTTACCTACATTTTCCCACAAGATTGACTCTTCTAATGCAAAAATACTCGAATTACGAATTTATTAAGACAAGGTCAATTTTCGCGGGTTTTCCAAGTTTTCTCAACGAAAAATGCACCGATTGACTTGATTTTTTTTTTCATTTTAAAGGTTTTTGAATTCTCTACAACTTTCCTGTTGGATGCGATGAGATTGCTTCAATAGCTTTTCTTCTATAAGCAAAAAACTGAAAAAAACATTTTTTTTCACTAATTTGTTTTTAAAAAAAAGTACAACTATTTTCTAGTCCAAATCATATACGTTTTCATCTAGGGACTGAACTTAAAAGTATCCCGTAGTCGGATTTCAGGTAACAATCGTGTCATAGACTGACCCCTTTTTGAGCTGTATTGACTGGTGTATTTAGGAATCTATGGTATAGACAAACTAAAACTGTCTCTCATGAATATACACACATATGTAATCAATCTAGTTTTTATATTTACTGTGAGAAAAAATTTATTAAACGCTTAAAACTTTGACTTCTTCCTTTGACTTCCTTTGACTTCTGAATGTTTAATGAAAAAAAATATTATATTCACATAGGGGGTTGAAACAAAATAGGTGTTAACAAAATACTAAGTGTTATTGTTAAAAATATCTAAATGAGTTCTTTAGTTTGAATACAAATCAACCGTAAATTTTAGTCACAAATAGAGTACCTAAGCTGTTAGGTCAATTAAGTGTGGTATGAAGTCATCTTTGAGCACTAAATAAATTTATTGCTGTTAAAGAGATTACAGATTTTAAACTTGATTGACAGCTTAGGAACAAAAAGGTAAATTTGAAAAGTTATTATTTTTCTATTATGTCCCTTTGGCAGAAACTAGCTTGTTATGGTATAAATTATAATGTGTATTGTTATATGTAAAAAAAAAACAGTGTTAGTTTTTGTGTGTTTAAGATTCAATTGATATAGTATGTATTTGTTTACAATTCAATACATTGAATTGTATCTAGTATCTCCAGTTTTCGACAAATTAAAAAAGTAAAGTAATACATCTATATTAAATGCATTGAAGCAAGGATGTACACATCGTGGGTGTCAGTTCAGAAAATTGTAATTGCATATAAATTCAATAGCTTATGATATGACGCCCTCAATATGTTCTTTTTAACCGCTAAGTATATGCATTAGAAAATGTCGCGAAAGTATTATTCGTATAGGTAACAAGATAATATTTATGAGATGAGATACCAGTAACAAAACGTGTCCCAGATGATTCTAAAAATGTATATAGTTTTATTGTCACTGGTGTAACAATAGTTTTGTAGTCAATAGTTTTATAGCCTATAATTAAATATTTCTTAGCAGTGCTCTAGTTTCAATTTAAAATTCCAGGGAAAAATCCAGCCGATGATTACCTAGACAGCATGATGAATGAAGCACCTGGCCCAATAAATTTCACCATGTTTTTGACACTCTTTGGCGAACGTCTCCAAGGCACTGACCCAGAGGACGTAATTAAAAATGCGTTTGGCTGTTTTGATGAAGACAATAATGGTGTTATAAATGAGGAACGATTACGTGAACTTTTAACTTCCATGGGAGATCGTTTCACCGACGATGAAGTAGACGAAATGTACCGTGAGGCCCCAATTAAGAATGGATTGTTTGACTATGTTGAATTTACTCGTATCCTAAAACATGGAGCTAAGGATAAAGATGAACAATAAAGTGGTCTCATGGAAAATTTTATAGAGACGCATTTGAGATGCAGAAGATGACAAGTCATTTTAAATTCCTGCCGCATTCATTTATTTTGCTTTTATTTGAATGTTAAAAATCAGAAAGAATTCAGATGTGCATATTACTTTTTAGTTTACTGAAAAAAAGGATTACATTTTCTGTCTCTTAGTTGCAGCATATCTTGCTTAATTTATAGTTGTATTTTTTTTTCAAAGTAGATATTTTGCATTTTATCAAGTGAGGTATACATGTATATAACTTAATGAATTTTTTATAACCTTCAGTATTCATATTCTTTTTATACTGATATTAAATACTAATATATTATTTAAATCAAATCAATCATTTTATTTCCAAATGAAGTTGAAGTGGTAAATGTTGGTGAGATTATTATATTTAAAATTCGAAATTATTTCCAGAATCATAACATAGTATAAAACAGTCGCTTCCCGCTGTCTGTCTGTCCCTATGTATGCTTAGATCTTTAAAACTACGCAACCGATTTTGATGCAGTTTTTCTTAATAGATAGAGTGATTCAAGAGGAAGGTTTATATGTATAATACATGCATAATATGGTAGAGAAACACTGATAATTTTAGAGGTTTCTAATTTGATGTCGTAAACACCGTGCGAAGCCGGGGCGGGTCGCTAGTGTTTATATAATTATCTATCCTTATGGAATAAAATTTTATTCTGAGAGAATGGATCAAAACTCAAGAATCATGAGTTTGGTATTCAAGGATCATTAATCAAGGATGATATATATCTATAGCTGAGGGGTAAACAATCGTATCTGCATAAAAAGAAAATTTTCAGTAATGAGCAAAACAAGTGGAAACGCTAATGGATTTTAAAATTTGAGATAAATGGAGATACTACATTTTCTAACCTAAAAATATTGGCAATCAACAATACGTGACTTTTTAAGACGTGATTTTTTGCCACAATAACAAAAATGAGTGTAGTTTATGATCGTAACTCCATACTGGCAAAAGTTGGAGTTACGACTGTTTACCTCTCAGCTAAATCTTATAATATAAATTATGATAAAGGGTGATTCATGCTATAACCACCAAAAGTTATATTTAATACATACGTTCTATTATTGTTTAACTGTGGATATCAGTCTTACAAAAGGAATATACAGGATACTTCATGATGTGTGGCATTTAAACTTTGGGAAAACTACTTATCTAAAATAGTGGCGACTCTGCTTGCCGGAAATGAATCTCAACTAATATCATGTAAATAGCGTGCAAATTTTTTAATTCATATTTGATTGATATTCATAAATTAAAGTTGCTTTAGTAACTGTTATCCATCTCAAAAACGAAAGACGTACTACTGTGCAGAATTACCCACATTTTTTTCTGAGGTTACTATAAATAGTGAATGTTTTTACATACTATGGAATAGGCTCAATAAAAAATTATTTAATCTGTCTTGTAAACGGCATGTAAAATATTTTTTCCAAAATTACCAAGTGGATATAAAAACTTTTTATTTTTGTTTTTTTTTGAAAAATTTCCATTTTGCAAAGATACAGGCTATTGTAAAATTTAAAAATGGAATGTTGGAATGAAATAAAATTTCAAATTATAACTAACAGATATTGAAATTTTGAGAAAATCGTAAGTATAAAAATATTTTGTATTTATTCGGTGATTATGAAAAACAAATATTACACAAATATTTTGCAAGCCATTTCCAAGATCTTCTGGCCAGGCAGCCATTTTTTTTAAATTTTTGCAAATATCGTTTGAAGATTTTTTGCTATTCTAACCTTCTACCTACGTCTAGTAACCACCCTATAAAATATGACATGGGTTCCATGCCTCCTTAAGAAGATACGAGAATGTCAAATTCCACCAGTCACTACTGTTCCAGTCGTTTGACTTGTGATATTAATATTTCATCTTTCACCACAAACTTTGGTACTCATGAGAATAATAGAGATATTTTTTACACTTGTCACACAATATACATGGGTACTGTTAAATTAAAGTTAGAGTAAAACAATAGAAACTAAGCGAATGTTGAAGAACAAAGCTTATTATAACTAGCACACCTTTGTTCTCTGGTAACCACTAGAAATAATTCGTAGCTTATTCCTGACTCCTGATGATTTTCAGTTAGGAAAATTCTAAATGTTTTTCATGGCGGTGTTCTATTTACTGCGAGTTCAACATCTTCAATAACATTAAAGTTCCATAACTGTGAATTCACCTTTTAATGTCTTAAAATATGTCTTCAGCGGGACTGCATGTAGCACAAGTGTGTTTTGGATCACTGCATTGAGAGACCCACTAAAGAAGCGTTTTTTTCACTTCAGTGGAAGGATTACATTTTTTCACATGCCTACGTGTAAGTTAGATCTTGTATCTTCTCGACAATCCATTATATTAATGCATCACATGCCCAGAATAGAAAAACTAAACTGTAGTTTGTTTCTTTTTATTTTTAATACCAAAAAATACTGGGTATGTTTTAAAAAATCAGTTTCAGAAATTTCAATAACAATGTTCAAGATACTGCCTACGAAAAATTGGATTTAATACTGGTATATCAGGTCTATCTTCTATTCTTTTAGTTATACATAGATAACTCTGGAATCATAATTTAAGTATTTTATTTTTTCTCCTTGGGGCAGTTTAAAAACAGGGTTTACAATCTGCAGAATAGTCGTGAAAAAAGTCTTGAGCGATTGAAAATTCAATATACCAATTTTTTGTTTAATAGAAGCTATTAGTACCTATTAGAATTTATTTTATTGCTCGAATCAATGAATCAGCAACCGTAAAAGATGATCCAGAAGATTTAAACTTCTTTGTTTATATCCAATACCTACCTATGTACCTACAGTAGTATACACGTGTTTATGGATTTGGTGGATGGTACATATGTATAATGTAGGTACTATTCTCTTCTATAAATTGTATAGGTTTTTTAGTAGTAGTTTTTTTTTTGGCAACTTAAATTTCACACGTCACATGCGACTTTGGGTGTCTGAAATAGTATTTTGTGCAACAAGTGAAGAAAATGGCTAATTTCAGAGAAATTGCATTTTTGCACATGTGGCACACTATACTTTTTCTACGACTGCACATTTTTTATAAAAATGTAGAAAGAAATTTACTACAAGCATTTATTTATTTATTTTTATTTAACTATTATTTAAAAAAAACGATGATATCATTATTTATTTGAAATACATTATTTATTTTTAAAATTTTGCTTTTAAATATATTTGATTTAAAGCACTTTGTTTTACTTATGTATAAATAATTCGATATTTACGATTTGACAGATAAAACAATTATTTTCAATAATTACTTTAAAACAGAAGCGCTAGCAGCGAACTACGTTCATTTTGAAGTCGACGATTCCCCATTTAAAATGTACAGGTATGGGAAATGAATTTTGAGAAATGATTTCTCACATGTATGAACAATGCATAACTTTGTAGTTGTGTAAAGTGTGAGAAAAATGCTGTTTTTCATAGCGGTTGTAGAAAATAGTATATTGTGCAACAAGTGCAGAAAAAAGTTCAAACACAATTCAAACGGGTGAGAAATTACATTTTCACACATGTTGCATACCATACTTTTTCTACGACTGCACATTTTTTATAAAAATGTAGGGAGAAATTTTATATAACTATTATTTAAAAAAAACGATGATACATTATTTATTTTAAATACATTCAATACATTACTTATTTTTAAAATTTTGCTTTTAAATATATTTGATTTAAAGCACTTTGTTTTACTTATAAATAATTCGATATTTACGATTTGACAGATCAAACAATTATTTTCAATAATTACTTTAAAACAGAAGCGCTAGCAGCCAACTACGTTTATTTTGATGTCGATGATTCCCCATTTAACCCTTCGACTGTGTGGTGCAAAATCCTTACAAGAACTGTGTGGTGGGGTATGTCATACCCCAGTAAAAAAATTACAAACATCAGTTTCAATGTTTTTTTTTCGTGTTTTTTTTTTATGATTGACCTACGTTAGAATTGTACCCAATGGCACAAAACTCTACTAGTCGTTTAAAACTTAGCTAAAACAAGGTATGACAATAATTTGTAAAGGTCGACAATTCAGGGGCGAAAAAAACTTTTTCTTTTAAATTGCAATTATAAAATATAAAAATTGAGCAAAACTCGCATAAAACTTCAGAAAACATACAACTAAGGATGTAGAAATAAAACACAAAAAAACGGATTTAAAAATTTTTATTACGTAAAAAAGTTATTAGGTTTCAAATTTAGAATAATTTGAACATAAAAAACGTGTACACACATTGTCTTACTGCACTTTTCACAAAGATTAAAAGTTTTTCGGTCTTTGGACCTAGGGCAGAAGTCGCACCTTTTCGAGGTGCGCAATCGTTTCGCTGAATTCTCAGAGGGTATATTTTCGTTTTTTCACTGTAGTGTACGAGGGATTCGAGGATTTTCAGATCTTCTATTTTTGTGTCCGGATAGTAACTGCATGCTTAGTTCTCGTATATATTCACGCCGTTTTAATTTTTGATGTCGATTATTTTCCCGTATTTTCGATTATTATCGTATTATTTCTGTTACACTAACTGTGTGGTGGGGTATGTAATACCCCAAGCGACTTTGCAACGTTACGACAGGCCAATAGTTCACAACACACTGATCATCTCCTAGCAAAATGCTCTATGCTGAAACAAAAACAGCTACTGCCTTTTATGAGGCGATAGCCCAAACAAAAAAACAAATGGAAGCTGTAAGTAATACACGTGGGGTATGCCATACCCCACCACACAGTCGAAGGGTTAAAATGTACAGAGTTTTTCTCTTTGGGACGAAAGATTTGCCATCCTGATTCGATTCGAACCAATCACGATACCTGTTTTTTAAAATACACCAGTAACACAGCAGATTTGGGACAATGGCAACATGATCATAAGTTCATAAGACGGGGATCTAACCATAACGGATCATATCTCTATTTTTCTGTAGGTAGGTAATAAATAATAATTTATAGGTAGAATTAAAAAAATGGTTGTTTGTTTTTGAACACCAACAGTTAATCCTTTAACACATATTAAGAATTACCTATTTACATATGTACGTTTGTAACTCTTTATCCTTTATTCACTCTTGATAAACTATGGAGTGGGACATCCCGGCGCCGCGCTGGGACATTTGGCAATCATGATTGGCGTTAGCATAGCTTTGATACGCTTAGGTACCTACTAAAAAATAATTTAGTTGTTCTTTATCTGTGACCGTTTTTCCATCATAATCATATGTATACTATCCATTTATATGAGTAGGTAATTTAGGCTACATATAAAGTAAATTCGGAAGTCTACCGGAAAACCGGAAAATGAATAATATGGGAAAGCAAATGGTGCGTATACCCACAATATCATTCATGGCTCATTGTTCAACGTCATGGTTACCCCGTTTGGTTACGATATGAGCCACTAGAGGGAAATATGTGTGATGTATATATACTTGCTGACTACTGCACATTTCCTAGAATATTTTACAGGAACAAGGTACCATAAGATAAGAAATATTTTAGTACATATTGTGACAGAAAGACGTATCCTATCATTGGGATTTGAAACTTTCTGTGACTAGATGTGTTGGCACCCTCTGTGAAGTAGTAGGTGAACCAGAATTTCAAATAAAGCTCCCCGATTGTTTACATAAGTTCAAATACACATGTTAGAACTGTCAAATTGCACGTGGTTTTTGTATACCTTATTATGTTCATGATAA
The DNA here is from genome assembly GCA_029963805.1 of Aromia moschata. NCBI lineage: Eukaryota > Metazoa > Arthropoda > Insecta > Coleoptera > Cerambycidae > Aromia > Aromia moschata. Next base: position 1,234,661 of record JAPWTK010000034.1, on the reverse strand, counting down.
GAAATAGGAAGACAGTAGCCGGCATGTACGGATGGTAATTTGAACAGGAATTTAGTAGGAGATGGGCGTCTGTTTGAAAACAATCAACAAGTGGCGGGCATCGCGACGGAAGCGCCGCTATTTGCGACGTTGGCCGCGCCACGACGCGTCTCCCCAATCAGATATCCACCTGTTTGCATGCATACCTTTACAGCAAAGTTTTTTCCTAAAGTTTTGTTGATTTCTTTCATTTTTCTTTTGTATTTTCCAGTGAAACGTTGTGTTTTTGTTTTGTGTGTGTTCCTGTGCCTATCAATTTTATTTACATTGAGTTTTGAGGTGAGAATATTTAGTTTTATAACTTTATTTGCCTGACATTTTCACTGTCTGGTTTGGGGTCATGAGACGCCCAAGACGCCTGCTGTATTTCATCTGTTTTCTGTTTTATTTTTTGTGTTGTTGAACTGGACATTCTTTTCTATGCAATGTGTTACTTGTTGGTTTATTTTCTTTTTGTAGAGTATGAGTATTTGCTTTAATATTGTTTTGAAAACATTTCAAAGATAGGTTAGGTTAGATCATAAACAAAAACGAATAAAAAGGAAAATGTACCTACCTTCCTAGAATATAATTTTTATTTGTATTGTTACAAGCATAAAATGCATTCATTGTTTTTTCCTTTTTTTGTCGTTAAATAATTGTCAATATATTTGTAATATGATAAAAACTTGAAAATTATTTGAGTATTCATTAAGTGGGACAGAGATACGAATTCAAGGGCTTTCACATTATTTTTATCTTATGGTTCTTTTTTTTAACATTTCCATACCATTATGTGTACAAATTTTACAGGGACATAAGGTTTTTAATACAAAATTATGGATACAAATCACATGTAGCTATATAAAAATATTTTTCTAGTTTGTAATTCGTACACCAATAATACAATTAAGTAGGTAGGTAAAATGCTTAGTAAAAAGTTCCTGAAGATATTAATTGAGGCGTCTTTATCAAGGCTGGTGGCTTACGTCCAGTTGTAACCATATTTATTTCTTAAAAGACGTAAAAAATAAAATAAAATGAAAAAACAAAATTATGGCGGGAAATGTTTTTATCAGTAGGTACCTACGTATGCTTATATTATAAAAGCTCACACCTTTTGTGTTCTAATGCGATGTAAAAAATATGATTAAAAAATGTTAGACTTGCTTGTAAGGACACACTAGGTATTAACAAAAACATTAAACATACCTACCTATGTAGAGTAAGGTATACAGTGACAGTGAGAGGAAAAAGTCTCGAATAAGATTATGGCTGATGAAGATAATATTATGGCTGATTTTCGGGAAAACGCCTAGGTCGATTTTTAATTCTCCCTTTGTATTATGTACAGGGTTAGTCATCTAAAATTGACACTCCTTTATTTCTCTCAAGTTTCATCGAATAAAAGAATTCAAAACAGATTTTGTTTTTTTAATTTTTAAATTTTTAGATGTTTAAAAAAATTTCAAAAATACTTTTTAATAAAAATATAATATTTTTAAATAGAATACCATAATAATACCTAATAATATTTTTTACTCAAAAATATTGTCCGGCTTTTTCTGATTACAAAAATGTATGACTATTATATGACATTATATTCAAGTTACATATATGTATATATTTATGTATGTATATATCAAGATACATATATTGTTTGTAATTTATATTGATGGCCTTCCTGATTTATGGTATTGTGTTAAACTTACAAATACCTATTGTATTTGTAAATATGTACGTATTAAATACGTAACAATATATCTAGATATATCTCGAAAACAATTGAAATAATTTAGTTTTGAGTAAATTGGGAATTGAGTAGTCTTTTAAAATTTGTTTGAGCATACTAAGAAATAATAAATTAATAATAAAAAAAAAAATTAAAAACAAGCTTTTATTTAAATGCTCTAAAAAGAAGAAAATAAATTTTAAATTGAATCAAACATCAATTTATTACATTACATAATTTATATGATATAAAAGCTTTTCACGAGATTTACTTGTGTAGACAAACAAGAATGTAATAATTATGTAACTTGATCTTGACATAAGAAAATCTAAGAAAAAAAAGTATGTATTTTAAAAATAGGTAAATACATCTACACAAGTAAATCTCGTGACAAGCTTTTATATCATATAAATTGTGTAATGTAATAAATTGATGGGTTTGATTCAATTTAAAATTTATTTTCTTCTTTTTTAGAGCATTTAAATAAAAGCTTGTTTTTAATTTTTTTTTATTAATTTATTTTTTATTTCTTAGTTATCGTCGTGTTTTTTGTATCTAAATGTTTCTCAACCTGTTCATACTATCCCTAACCTATACCACGTTATAACTCTTTAAAATTGGTATGGTGGCCATCTTGTTTTCGCCATTTTGAATTTTTTTCACCACCGCTAGAATTTGCCTAGGGTATAGGTTGATATTAGTTAAGTCACGACCCCGCTAAGTCTTACTGTTTAGCCGGGCAGTAATACACCATCTCCTTGAAGGGTTGAACGCAGACGTTAATTTATTCGTATTCTTCTTAGCAAACCCTTTCATTTGATACCCATATCATGGGAGTGCACAAAAAATAACTAGTCCGCCATATTGGATTTAGAGTGTTCATTTTTATTTTTCGTATTCTTCTCAGCAAACCCTTTCATTTGATACCCATATCATTGGAGTGCGCAAAAAATAACTAGTCCGCGTTCTTGGGCGTCCGCCATATTGGATTTAGAGTAAATTCATTTTATTTTCTTTTTTCTTCTCAGCAAACCCTTTCATTTGATACCCATATCATGGGAGTGCGCAGAAAAATAACTAGTCCGCTATCTTGGGCGGTCCTCCATATTTGATTTAGGGTAAATTCATCTTATTTTCTTATTTCTTCTCAGCAAACCCTTTCATTTGATACCCATATCATGGGAGTGCACAAAAAATAAGTATTCCGCCATCTTGGTCGGTCCGCCATATTGGATTTAGAGAAAATTCATTTTATTTTCTTGTTTCTTCTCAACAAACCCTTTCATTTGATACCCATATCATGGGAGTGCACAAAAAATAAGTATTCCGCCATCTTGGTCGGTCCGCCATATTGGATTTAGAGAAAATTCATTTTATTTTCTTGTTTCTTCTCAACAAACCCTTTCATGTGATACCCATATCATGGGAGTGCGCAAAAAATAACTATTCCGCCATCTTGGACCGTCCGCCATTTTTAATTTAGAATGACATAACTTCGCTAACCATGCATTGTCATGCAAACTAAACGTGTATGCAAAATTGCATCTCAATCGGTTGAGGATAACTATTTTAAAATTCAGTTGCAAGATTTGACCCGAACATACATACATACAAACAAACAAACAAACATTGCAAGTTAAATAAAAGCTTGTAATCAAAAACCGTATAAAACCCTTTTTGAAATAAAGGGCGTGTTAATTTTAGGTAACTGCTGTCCATATGTATTGTGAAAAATTTCCACACTTTTCGAGTTATGACGTATTAACTATATTTTTAAAACTTTAATCCATGCCTACTTCTAGAGCAAGAACAAGAAGTAAAAAAGTGAAGCGTTATGAAAATAATAACCAGAATATATTTAATGCATTTGTAAAACTTCGTAAAAGTAGAAAATGAAATGAAATCATTGCATAAGATACGTATATTCGTATGGTCATTTTCTATTTCTGACGGGGGTGTTTTTTATTTTTGGTTTGAATAATTGGTTGCCAATTTTGAAAACAGTTTTTATCAGTGTGTCGCTTCTCTGGGTGTCTGTCAAAATACATATTACTGTCTCGGTCACGTTTCTCTTCCTAGCAAAATAAGAAAATAAAATGCCATTTTTGCTTCATTGTTGTACATATTAATTTTTAAAAACTCAGATGCACGGACAGAACTTATAAGCATTCACAAAACACTTTGACACATCAGACGGTCTTACACAGACAGACTAAGGTAATTTATTTTCTAAGCCAACTATTCAATTTTACGTTTACAAAAAAAAACATTAATTTCATCATTTTCAGAAAAGAAAAAAAATAGACATACGATTACTTATATCTCTGAAGCCGGAAAAAAATCTTTTTTATAAGGCCATAGCCAACCATGGCTTTCATTACATGGAATGTAGGGTTACGTTGTTTCTTGGAAATTGTGTCAGCTATTGCCGAGGCTATTGCATGTGTAATAGGTTTGTGCGAATATCAATTTTTACATATTTAGTATGCTTATTTGTTTCGAAATGGTTTACCATTAATAAAACGACAATTTTCCGTTTCTTTTCGAGATAATCTGGTAACATGAATACATAACACGAATTTCACTATGGCACTGAATTCTCAAAATTCTTCCAATTTTGCCCATTTAACCGACTGTGTAGTAGCTCTGCTAATAAAGAATTTACCAAGGAAATCGAAAATGGCCGCCCTGTATATTATACACAAACAAAATTACGTTCATAGTCAATTCCCTCACATTAATTTGCATTTGATAAACAATAAGTCTCTTAATTCTTTAATAAGAATGATTAAGCAATACATTGCTTAACCAAAATATAAAAATAACCGAAGAAAACACGTCACTGAAGATTACATTAACATTATAGATATATACAATTAAATTATTGGCTTTGTTTTGGGCGCTTGATTTTGTACACTAGATTTTCTCTAATCTGGTGGATCTCCCAAAAACTTTCCCTGAATTTTCCATTGAAATTTCCCTCTGAATTCCCCTAAGAGTTCTTCTGTATTCCCCAAGACTCCACCTGAATTCCTTCGGACTTTCTAGACCGTGTACACCAGACTTCCTACGCGGTTTGCCCCTTGGCTGTATCGTATGTTCGCAATATTATTTGGCTTATTTTTCAAATATTCCCTACTTACTCGATGCAGCTGAAAATAATCATTTAACCGCATAGGGATTTTTTTGAGAAACCTTATAATTATGAATTTGTTTTGACTCCTCTCGTCTTCGCGAATCTAGCGATGTGTATGGTTTTGTATATTTATATCTAAAAATCTTTGTTGCAATCGCAGTTACAATTTTCTTCTGTCGTATTTCAAGAAACTGTTCGTTACTACTAATACATATAAAATATATATTCCGGTTATTTATAAAGATAACTATATAAAGATGTGTATATTTATACCTGATATCCAGAAAGATGAAAGGAATAAGAAAAATGAAAAATATATAGCGTGACTCAAAAAAGCAGGCAAAAAAACTGATGATGTAATAGTCACTTCCGGCGAAACTGGAAGTCGGATGTGATAATAGGCACTTTTATAGCACTTCTTATATAGTTACTCTTTAATAATATTTTGCATTAAAATTCGACCAGTAATTTTCGAAGTCAGTTTTTTTTGGGAATATCTTTTTAACACCCTGTATAAAAATCCCAAGGTAAAATTTAAATGGCTTGAAAATCCTGAAAAACCAGTGATTTCCTTTCTAGCTCAAAAAATAACCTAAAATATCGCCAATGAGACGTTAAATTGGAACACTGTGCATTACCGTGTTTTTGTAGGTGCCATTGTATTTTTTGTGATTTAGTATGAGAAACGAAAAATAATGATATATTAAATATATATACAGGGTGGTCCGATAAAAAGTTTCCACCTGGATTATTTCGGAAACCAGTGATTTATCACGAAGACTCCAAAACATGTCGATTTTGGAATATGTGTCCCTTTAATACATACCTATATTTTTTACAATTTTTTATTTGCGCAAGGTCCATATGTGGGATATTAGCCCTTCGATCTGAAATGGAAACAATGGTCAATGACGTTCATCACTTATAAGGTCTCTTCAATCTGTATTCAGTGGTGTTTTGTTTTGCAAATTTGCTTCATTCGCTCATGAGAAAATGAATTTTAGAGTTGTTTGACAAATAACTTTAAAAGGATATTCTGAACGAAATTTAAAAAATTGAAAAGCGAATGAGGAGATCTTTCAAGTGATCTGTCGTATCTATCTGTCAAGTTGATCTGTAGTAACTCCTGAAAAAATCTTTAATGACAACAATGGTCAAATGTTTTTGAAAGCTATCTTCATTCTTGTTTCAGTTATGTTTTATTTTTTTAAATTTGGTTGAGTAGTTCCAGAGAAAATACTCAAGACCTACTGAAAACCTCGGGATCAGATTCATATTTGAAAAATTAATCACCACACAGAGACAGAAACTGCACAGAGACGGAAGAGATCTTTCAAATGATGTCATTTGACCATTGTTGCCAATTAAAGTTTTTTCAAGGGTTATACCCCATTTATGGATCTTAAGTTTATTAAAAAACGACATACCGACTTTGTGTTAATAACTCGTTAGATATTGGAGCTCAGGGTGTTATAAGGACGATTTTAGATCTTGGAGCCTTTAAAATTGCGTTAGTTGTGTTCTATATCAACAGCTGCATAAATATATCGTCGATTTAGAAGTAAAACTCATTCCATTGAATATCAAGTTTATATTAACAGAACTACGATTTTCTAAAAGACATGAGATATATATTTTTATTAACACAGCGCCATTTTTTATCACTTTACAGGCAGTATAATCGCTGCTTTTTAACTTTTAATTAATTCAAACTTTTTTTCAGTCTCAGATTATATACATATACAATTCCATTAAAATACTTATATTTTTAAATTGCCTGCCACATATTGAATAAGGACTTAACAACCTGTAGGTCAAAATCAGTTCTAAAGTCGAAGGAGATTCACATTCACTCCTAGCGAGTTTCAGTAGAAAATAGGAAGAAGACGATATTTTTGTAGAAAATGAGTGAACTTTTGTCTTTTAGCTCTCTTCTGTAGCATGTCTTGTTATTATTTTTTTTTGATGTCCAGAAGTGCACTTCCGTCCACTTTATTTCCAAAAGATCTAAAGGATACTCCTATGCCGACTTTTTTTTTCGGCGTGTTTTTCAAGACTAGAATATAAGGAGACCGAATTCCGTTGTTGGTAAAGTATGTATATGTGACAAAGAAGACTAGATATATTCTAGTCTTCTTGGATATAACTAATACACGCAAACCGGCGCAGTAGCTTACTGCGGCATAGACACGCTAGCAGCGCTAACTGGCGGCATCAAAATTCGACCCGCTGCTGCTCGTGTGAAACGTGAAACCTCGGCTATCTAGTTTTCATAGTGTTTTTAAATACATCAGACTTCACTTGCCACTATCGAGGAAACCTTTGATTGCCCCCAGAAATTGCCTCCTCGGTTCATTATTTGAAATAGTAGCAACAGCAAATTACACAGCCACCACAATTACACAATAACCTCAAAAAACACCCTCAAATTCACCATATCCGTAAAACCACAAACCCTATGGCTCTTAATCCTCATGATACAATAATACAATAACCCAATAATCCCACAGCCACATAACCACATATACACTCGAACCCCTCTTAAGTCGCCAAATCCGTGCATCATTACCTCGCTTAAGTCGCGAAATTTATCCTCCCTTAATTCGCGATCATAACCTCAACTTTTTCGTGTTTTAGCTGCAAAAAAGAAATATTTAGAGATATACCACAGCACTTTTTATAACGAAAAATGAGCCAACTGAACGAAAAATAAATGTACGTATACCCAGTCGTGCGTGACAAATTTAAATTTTCCACTTGAATGCATATTTTAAAGATTAAATATTTTTAAAAGACTAGGTGTCTTTTAAATCCTATTTTAAATCAGTAAATGTATTACACAATCATTTTTTTCAATAAAAATTGTACATATTCATGCGAGAATCTAATTTCCAAACGTAGTTCTAAAACTTTTACAGGTAGCGACTTAACCGGGACGGTTTCAGCGACCTATAGGTATAGGAAATAGGGGAAACGTGGTGAAATAACAGAGGATGTGAATTAAGCGAAGGTGAAATAAGAGGGGTTCGAGTGTATAGCCACATAATTACATAACCCTATAACACGATGCTGTAATCATGTAACGCAATCTCTCACAATGAAACTGATTTTACAGTTCTCTTCTTAAGCAAATATACACCATAAAAAAATCTATCAATAAATAAATCTGTAAATAAATTAATGAATCTGGGAATGCCAGAACTCCAACTGTATATGTATATGTACATGCCGTAATCCAACGTAATGTACAACCTGCACTGCAGCAGGGGTTCAACATGATCCGACCGTGAAAAATCCAAGTTTTTTTATTCTATCTTCAACATATACATTAGGATGTCCTAAAAAACTTTTTTGTTTCGAATCATGACAGATATAGCAGAATCTTGTTATTTTCGCTGAAAAAACATGCCATGAATTTTTTCCGTATTTTTTGTTAGGATTTAGGCCAGATTGGCCAGATTGGATAGCAAACATTTTAAGCCAATTTAATTTTTAATAACGATATAAAGTGATTTAATTTAAAAAATTAAATTGGCTTAAAATGTTTTCTATTCAATCTGGCGATCTCTAAATCCTAACAAAAAATCTGAAAAATTCATGGCATGTTTTTTCAACGAAAATAACAAGATTCTGCTATATCTGTCATGATTCGAAACAAAAAAAGTTTTTTGGGACACCCTAATATACATACTTTCAACCGACCTATAGACTGTCGATATATTTTTCAACATGGTAAGTTGACGACATGGTTGATAACCAAGTGCTCGTCTATAGACCGTTTAAGAAGTTCGGGTTTTGATTAAAACAAAAACTTAACAAAGTGGGAATTACTCGTAACTACTCGCTGAAAAATCCCACAGAATTTCACATCGGTTTTTGTTGGAAATAAACTTGACGGATTAAATTCGAAATATTTCTGCACCATTTATTTTCTCATGCAGAAACAGCTTAATATTAACTAGAAGTATCCTGGTTTTTCTTTGAGTGTGGAAGAAGGAAAAATGTGTATTTCTCGTTTGTATATTTATATATCGCAACAGAGATCTGGTAAAAGGATTCTTGATAAGTTCAAGGAACGTTTGAATATATATGGAATCCTGAGGGTTTCTTGAAAATCTAAGGGTTTCTTGATATACATGACAGACTCAGACATGTAACTACCTTCCGAGTCATATGTATTAGGGTGGACCTTAATATTTTTTTTTTTCGTTTTTTCTCAGCGGGCTGGGTGAAAATCAGTTCTGGGTACCTAAATACTTGTGCGGAAACCAAAACTGCCGCGATCAGAACCTTTTTTCCCGTGCCGCAAAGCGCCGGAAGTTTCTTATGGGATTTACATGTTAAAAATCACTGAAAACGTTCGATACGCTCAAAAACTATGAAAATCATCAAATCTGATAGTCGCAAGGATATATTTCCATGTATTTTTTCCTCCTGAATCAGATGGAATCGTCAGATTTCGTTTATTCGTTGAGTGAAAAAAATTATGAGCAAAAAATTGCGAAAAAACACCAAATTAAACTAAAAAAATTTGAAAAAAAGACGAAATAATTTTTTATGGTGATTGTACCTGACTCTGACGAGTATTAAGCATATCATGATTCAAAAGTTGAGGTAAAAACCTACAAGGGTTTGAAAATTGTTGAAAATTTGAAAGTAGTCAACGATATTGCGGAAAGAGTCAAATTAATGTCTGATTTTAAAAAATACAAAATTTATATATTGACAAAAGATGAACAACAACGACAGTATATAATGCCAGTGATGAAAGATTATCGTAATTTATTCCCGACTTGCGATAAAGCCTCTCTTATGAGCAAACATGAATGAATTATGAAACTATAATAAAACATTCTTTTGAGAACTCATTTTCAATGAAATTAATGGTTCTTACTAATCACATACACACTTCTAATATTCACTTCATTTCAGAACGATAAAATTTTATAAAAAGATTATTTACATTGAATTTATACGCATAAAAATGAGTTCAAATAAGAAAAGATGTAACTTATTATGGAATCTTAAAAAAATTAATTTTCTCAAACAGAATCTCAAAGTCTAGACCATTTGTCATTGCCTGGGAAGAATAAGGTACGCAGCTCCCCAACTCCAAAGTATGATGCTAACGTTACAAGTACGTGTACGAACGTCGGACACTATAGTATGTTCCAATCCGAAATTCTCTTATAATCAATGTAAAATGACTTCAAGTCAAAGGTAATATTATATTAAGATGATGAATTATTCGTATGATATGGAGCATTTCATACTACCGTTAAAGTATGCAAGTCGATGCAGGAGAATCTATCGTTTGAGAATCAGGATTGAAAATACAGAAAAATCGCCTTCCGCCATATACGCTCCTGAATTTTGCGTACAAATTGAAATAATCGTAACTCCGATTCAGAGGCACCTACAGACGTCAACCGGACGTCAAATTGTAGGTTTTAACCCTCTACTTTTGAATCATGATATGCTTAATACTCAGTCAGGTACAATCATCATAATAAATTATTTCGTCTTTTTTTCAAATTTTTTTAGTTTAATTTGGTGTTTTTTTTCGCAATTTTTCGCTCATAATTTTTTTCACTCAACGAATAAACGTAATCTGACGATTCCATCTGATGGAGAAAAATACATGGAAATATATCCTTGCGACTATCAGATTTCATGATTTTCATAGTTTTTGAGCGTATTGAACGTTTTCAGTGATTTTTAACATGTAAATCCCATAAGAAACTTCTGGCGCTTTGCGGCACGGGAAAAAAAGGTTCCGATCGCGGCAGTTTTGGTTTCCGCACAAGTTTTTAGGTACCCAGAACTGATTTTCACCCGGCCCGCTGAGAAAAAAACGAAAAAAAAAAAATTAAGATCCACCCTAATATGTATGGCTGTCTGGGTGTTAAAGGTCATTTTTAGTAGATTACTGATAATTGTAATCCATATTACCAATTTTTTGCGGATGTCCGAATTCATATTTTTTTTTCTAAAGTTTTGATATCCGTACAGATTATGGTTTTTCTAATTTTTAGAATTATAAATAAATTTCCTGTCACTTAAAAAAAATGTAATTTGTAGGAAATAATAATGTTTTGACAGTGAATGGATATACATAGACATTCGTGAATGAAAATTTTTGTTTACAAAGTCGGTCAAAGAAAAGGCAGTGATATCAAATTGAAATGTGAAATCTGTCTTGTAACTTACCCGCCTAATATTTTATTTTTGATTATGATGTGCATTATATGAAGCGACTTATTTATTATGGTGATGTTTTTTAGTTATTTTAAAAACGAGTCATTGTTATCAGTGTTTGATTAGGGTGATAAGCGTTTGAAGTAGAAAAATGTATTAGATTATGCGTTACAAAGGACGTATGGGGGGAATACAACCAGACAATGAACCAGAAAACTGCTACCAAACTTGAGACAGTTCTGATACCAATCACCTATCAGCAGGCAACAAAATAATTATTTACGCAATGAGTGAGTAAAGCGATCCCGTTTTGATGAGCGAAAAGTCAGAAACTCACTTTACGCAAGGATTGCAAATTTTTTCTACAACTGAATTTTCCTTCACACTGTGGAAGTCACATACCTCTGAGGACACTATTTTTTAATGTTATGACGTCATACGCATTGTTTTTATGCATCCGTAACTGAATATACCCAGTTTCTTCGTTTTTGATATTTTTATTCTTCGGTAAAATAAAATTCCATATCTCCATCAATTGTTTCCACTTGTGGCGTCCGTCGCTATGAATCCTTTAAAATAATGGCACTTTAGCTTTGACGTAAGTGTAATTTTACGGATATGTCAATTTAGTGATTCGTTATTGAGAATATTTGAAATAACTATAAAAGCATAACTATTTATGTTGTACAGTGTGGCATACATTTATTTTTATTCCAAAACTGATTTATTTTAATAGCTTAGAAAACAGAAATGGCAAGAGATCAAATTTTATGACATATAAGTTCAATTGTCCTTTTCATTACGCACTAGTGGAAACAAATTAAAATTTTAGAAACCGTGAAGCGTGTGACAAGGAAGTACTTTAAGAACGGTTGTAGAAAAATATGTATTTCAAACTATGCACATGTAGAATTCTGAATATGAACTTCATCAAAGTGGTAACGATTTGAAATATTACTAATAGATGGCGGTACATGTATCGATTTCTGAAAAGTAACCACGGTTCTTAATTTTTAGGTTTGTATGTCACTTAAACATTTAAAACATATTCAAAGTGTAAAATATTATCTATAACTTTTCTGTAGTGATATTACTGTCATTAACTTGTCGGATTTTTCAATGTCAGTACTTTTTACATATTTTTTTCTGCAATGTCAGGGTGCATTCGGGAAATTTTATTCTGTTCAGCGTATTTGACAGCACCAGTTGACACGGAATTACTGCAATCAAATCATCGCGCAACTAATTTCTCGTTGTCGCATCAGTAAATTGAGGCAACCCGCATCACATGCTGTGCGAGTTGCATATGTGTCGCGTCGTCGTATGCCATCTTTGAAGCATTGCTGTTGGATTTTTAAAAATATCAGATCCTGTTTGAATATTATCGACTATTGTTCAACGTCATGATAATGCAGTTTCGTTTGTTAAAAATATTGGCGGTAATAGCGTCTTCGATTTAATTATTACACACTGTATTATTCACAACAGCAATTTTCCTGCTGTCATAGAAATACTGGTAGACATGAATGTATAGTTTTATTGATGGAAATTACTTTAATCTTTCTCTTCTGCGTGGCGATTGTTATAGTTAATTATTTAAATTTCGAGTTCCTTTGACTATGTTTATAAATATTTGAGTATCTAAGACATCCTTATTTTGTTTGATGCTCCAGATTGATTACATATTCTTTTTATCCATTATGCACGACTATACCAAATCCACATGTTCAAATAAAAAAAATCTTTTTAGATATATGTATGTTGCGATTTTGTGGAAGAAAGAAAAGTCAGTCTCATTACTTAATTTACACACCTCGTATTTTGAACTTCTAACGAGCATACATATACTAGGCGTCCCATAGTGTCCCTAACAATCGATATCTCCGTATTTGAAATTATACGAACAACAAAAAAAACTGTAAACGGCCCGAAAAACTGTACTTTATTACAGTTCAGGATCATATTGGTCATAAAAATTAGAAGTTGTACGAAGCGAAAGGGTCATATAAGTCATAAAGGTCATATGGGTGATAAACGTCATATAATTTATACTGTTCATAAAGATTCAATAGGCCACAAATGTCATAAAGATCATGAATGTCATATAGGTTATAAAGGTTTACATTAGTCAGAAAAACATACAGGTTAATAGGTTAATATATAGTTATATAGTTAATTAGTGGGATGAGGTCAAATGTTTCCAAAAAAAACTAATTTTCGTTAGTGACTAACTGAAAATTGTTTTTAGTTTAAGGTCAATGTCCAAAAAAAAACTAATTTTCAGTTAGTCACTAACTGAAAATTAGTTTTTTTTTGGAAACATTTGACCTCATCCCACTAATTAACTATATAGTTATATGGAAACAGGTCACTAATCCTACATTACAGTTAATATATAGGTTAATCAGGTTATATAGACCATAAAGATCACAAAGGTCATACATACTATAAAGTCATACATGTATCCAAATCTTACACTTTTAAATATAAACTGAAAACCAAAAGTGCTTCAACTAAACTAACACTCAAAAACACTCAGATTTAGTCTAATTTAATTATGGAAAAATAGATGTGGAAGTAGTGATTCCTTATATAGCGTTTTTTTTTGAAAAACTGTTCTTTAAACGCCGTGTTTATATAAGGCTGAATATCTCAATAGGGGTGCCTCCTAACGAAAAAAGTTGTATGAACATATGTATCATGTTATTTTGACCCAATATTTACGCTTCCGAGATATTGTCCACATGATCTGGGACACAGTGTATATTAACAAATTTTTCAGAGTAAAAAATTAAGGACATTTCAGACGATTTTACTTATGTTTGCAGATTTTGAATCAAAATTCTTGGAGGTCAGAAGAACATGAATTACGAGGTAACATAAAAAATTGTATATTTCCTTATTTCAACGATATTTTTTTTTTATCCAAACTGTAAACATAATTTTAGAAGAAGTTTAAAACATCTCACAGGTTTACTTGTATTAAATTTTTAGTTTCTTTGATATTTATTAAGTTACAAGTGTCATTTAAAATTGCCCACTTATAACAGTGTTTGGAGGATAATGATCGATGTATATATCGACCGATCGTCTATATCTATAATGGTTTTTGTGACTTGTTGAATATTTTTTGATACCGCTGTTAATATCATAGGTATGCATTAGCATTTTCTGGTTTTTGAGTTCAACCGTAAGGTTTGCGTAAGGTAATATTATTAGTAAACAAACACGTAACGAATTTATTGATTAAAAGGTATTCTTAATCCATGATATATGTTTTAAAAGTCCGAGTATGTTTTACCATACTACGAGGTATGTAAATTAAGTAATGATACTGCTTTTTTATTTTTTTTTTATTCGAATAGAATTACAATTCAGTATTGTCCCCTTCAAAATAACTTCCTTGAGAAGCCGCACAGCGCTGGAGACGATTCTTTCATTCCTCATAGCAGAGCTGGAACTCAATATACTGGAAAAGCCTTCAACTGGTCGGTTACAGCCGTTTGAATGTTTTCTATGGTCCCAAAATGACGTCCCTTAAGATGATTTTTCATCTTAATCTTGGGAAGAGAAAAAAGTCACAAGGATTCAAGTCAGGCGAATAAGGAGGCTGAGGAGCCACAGGAATGTTTTTACTGGCTAAAAACTCGTTTACTGAAATGGCTGTGTGACAAAGCGCATTATCGTGATGCAACAGCCAGTTGTTCTTGATGTTTGGTCTCACACGCATAACCCTTTTTCGAAGTTTTTTCAAGGAACTCTCTGTAAAAGTGTTGATTTACTGTTTGGCCTGGAGGCACAAACTCTATGTGGAGAATTCCCTGCCTCTCAAAAAAAGCAAATCAGCATGGTAACATTTTTGCGCAAAGTTTTCTATTCCCCAATTCGTTAGTCAAAAGCTGATGAACAGTGGTGTGATTCAAATTTTACTCTTCCCCTGTCATTCTTGTCAACCGACGATTGAACGCACAAGATCCCGTATTTCATATCGACATTTTGATCGGTTCTTGAAGATGAAGGCCTACGGCTGCATAGTTCATCTTCAATCAACTCTCTTCCTTCTGAGAATGCCTTAAATCACCGAAAAACCTGGGCTCTTGAAAAAACACTGTCTCCGTAGGCGTGTTGAAGTTTTGCAAAATAGTCCGTTGTGCTGTGTCCAAGTCTGAAGCAAAACCTGATAGCACACCATTGCTCAAAATTAATGTCCCTCATTTTTACAACGCACTAGAAAAAAAAACTGTTTACGAAAACAGTGACAAAGAACAAACAAATGAATCTAACAAGTTCAAACTTGTACTGAAGATGCATTACATGTTAACCTACGGACCTTCCAAGTCTGGTCTCCGTAGTTTTGCTAGATCGGGCGCTACGTTGCCAGTCTCAACACACCTCGTATAATGCGCAGTAATAAATTTTCTCTTTACAGAAAACAAATAGAAAAAAGTTATTTGGATAATTATTAATATCTATAAATGCCGCGGTCTTTAAAAACAAAGTGTGCTGTGTACGTTGTATTCTGTTCGTGAATATACGAATATAAATTAGGGTGGCTAAAATAAATAAAGGGGAGCTGAGATCAATAATTTACAACTGTGTTTTATGTTAGTCTCATATGTACCCAATGAAATTACTGGTTCGCATTTTTACAATCGAAATTCTCCAGAGAATTTATTTCAAATAAATGTTATATGACTCAATTAGATTGCCTTTCGGTTATGTCGGGTATATTGTTCGGGCATAGTTGGCGACATTTTTTTTTGTCATTTTATAATGTCGACCAATGTTTTATTCAATATGACTAAATTAAGTCTGATTGGTATTTTATTCCGTCCACGGTCGCTGAAAAAAAAGCCGGCATTTTTTTGCGAGTATTACGTCCTGTGCTGCTGCTGTTGATGCCAATGAAAGCTTTAAAACAAATGACGCAAATAAATTTGTCGATATGCAGTCAGTTATAAAACATTCCTTGCTTTTATTATTTTTTTTAATAACGGGAAATTTACACCAGCTTACTATACACGGTGAGTTTTTAGTGCGTATTTGATCTATAGAGTAGTTTCATAAAATACAGTAAAATGGAATATGTGAGGTTATTTGCACCCTTTTTTGGCCACCTTTTAAAATATTGCTGAATTTACGGGGTATTCATATACTTTTGCTATAATCTGTGACATAACTTCTATAAAATAAACTTTATTGTGTCATATTCTGCCAATTTCAAATCGAGATAATTTGTTTAGTTCAAATGGAACACCCTGTATTTTTTCTGCCCAAGTTGTCTAACTTTCAGTTCTCTTTTTGCGAATATGCACATCATGGGAGTTAAGGTTACAGATTTCGGAGATAATTTCGATTATTTTTGATTTACAAGCATTTGTCATCAAAATTGCTATCAATCTAGCCATAAATGGAAACAGCAGGCCTTAAAATTTAATTAACCATTATTCCCTGCCTTTTTAATACAACGAAGATTCAAATAATGAGTTTAATAAGTTTTTTTAAAACAGGAATAAGATCAATTTACTTGCATTTTTTTTGATAAAAAAATCAACAATAAAAACAAATGTAATTTTTCATTAAAACATCTCAAAATTGAAATTGTCTTATTAACATTTAATTAAGTTTAAAAAAATGAAAAGTGGTCATATTTTTATTATTTTCAGTATAACTTAAATTACACTTTGAAGTTATTGTATTGTTTTTCTTGTGTAATACGTGAAAGTAAATAGTAGCCTTCCTCACGTTTGCCATAGTTTATATGAAATTATAACACACTATTCAACATATTACATATAGCTGAGGTTGAATAACACAGACTACCCCAATAAATACAAATTGAGCTTTGTGTGTTGCGTCGCCGTATGCCAACTTTATAAGCGTAATCATGAAATAACCAAAATATTGTATGCACAGTGGTTTCCGCATCTCGTTGTCTTTAGACAGTGTTTTACCCTGCTTACACATGGTAAAGAACGTCTGAAGAAGCGTAACAAAAAGGAGCACAAAAGGCGAGCATCCTGAGTTACACCGCTCATCGCAACATCCCGTCCTCACGCCTTAGTTTGGCACATCGTTTTTATAGAGTTTGCGCTGTGTAATTCGGACTTCGTTGAGAGGTTCTTCGGAACTCTTTTTGATGCAGCACTTTGTGTTTTTTTTACACATTATGTTTTTATATCTACTCTAAGTTTAAGGTCTACTATACTTACATAGTTTAGATGACCACTCGGTATATACATATTTTGCAACCGATTGACAACGAGTTTTATTGAATTATAGAATACGTTTGTTTTGTATAAATATGTATGTAATAGTTTATAATGTTTGTCGAGCATGATTGGTGTTCTAGGAAAAACGTATTTGTATTCTTAAATTTAACCGAATACATATTAAAATCGCACCGTCCGTAAACCGTTGACGGTGAGATAAAAGTGAGTTGTAATATTTGAAATAATAAAATGATAAATTGTTGAATGTAGCATAATAAACTTAAAAGTGGTAGTAAACATGTTTATGTAGCACCGGTAACATTTTCCGTTAACATTTCAACTATACACGTATATTGTAATAAAGTAGTGTGTGTGTGTATGTTCATGTATATATGTATACGACGTAATGTTATTGGTTGGCATAATATTTTGTGGAATGCATTATAAATATCGAATTGAATTTTTATATGCCATCTTCTGGCTGAAACTCGCAGATGATGTTCAATTTAGTCGTTGAGAATGCAATATTGATGCGTATGATGTTTTAGCAACATTGTATATGTGATATTATCGATATTAAACATCTTATTCGCCATTAAACTGTTTATGAGGTACATATACTTTTATATCAATTTTATCTGTTCGCCGCCCCCTGTTATTTGTGTATCGGTATCAGTTATGAAAGTAATCGATAAAAGGACGTAGATATGTCAAAAGGAACACTCAGTCGCTGTTCTTACATAAAATAATGTTCATAAACATAACCCCTGAATGTTTCATAGGTTCGTGAATAAAATTGCGTAAACATTTCAAGAGTTTTATTTGGCAGGGGAACTATTGAATCTTTTTTAGATTCCAAGGTGACACATTTATACTCTGGCACGTCCAGAATGACAAACGTGATGGACCGGAATCGTCTTAATCTTCTCCTGACGATGCCAACTTAGTTGGCGAAACGCGCGTCGAGAAAAGTATAGCAGTTCGGTGTTTCGTCAGAAAACGTCAGTTTTTTTTTATCATTGTGTTTTTTCAAGAATATCATTTTTTCTGTCTATGTTGGTCGAAGCAACTCCAAGTACTAATTAGCTGTCGTCGGGAATTAGACGTGTGACTACTCTTATATAAACTGCAAATGTTATAAACCAGGATAGTCTCAGACGTATCCGACCTGACGTACCTATAGATGGCGGTTGTAGAAAAAAATGATTATGGGAGAAAGTAACAACCCTATAAACGTCGAGTTTGAAGTTTGACGACGTTACGTTGTTTGGTATTTGTTAAGCAGCCACCAATAGCGAACGTTTTCAGTGAGCTTGTAAGCATGGAAAAATTGGTCATCGTTATGTAATTCAATACTTTCATTTAAAAGGCCTCAGTCCAACCAATATCAAAGTGGAGCTAGATTCTACTCTGGGGGAGTCTGCTCATTCGTTTACAGCAGTAAAATATTGGGTGGCAGAGTTTAAACGAGGCCGTATGACCTGCCAAGATGAACATCACAGTGACCGACCAAATGAGGTGACCAATGGTGAAGAAAATCCACAAAATGGTATTGGAAGACCGTCGGCTGAAAGTGTGCGAGCTAGCAGATGTGGTAGGTATTTCAAAAAGTGTTGTACATCGCATATTGATTGATCATTTGGATATGAGAAAGCTATGCGCAAGATGGGTGCTGCGATTACTCACATTGGAACAAAAACAGCGTCGTGAGGATGTTTCAGTCGAGTGTTTGACAAAGTTTCCCAACAATAAACCCGAGTTTTTGCGTAAATTTATAACCATGGATGAAACATGGATCCATCACTTTACACCTCAGATGAAGGAACAGTTAAAACAATGAAAAGAATCGGCTCCAAAGAAGGCGAAGACGGTTCCATCTGCAGGTAAGGTCATGGCGTCAGTTTTTTTGAGATGTGCGTGGGATAATTTTCATTGATTATCTTCAAAAAGGAAAAACAATCAACGGCGAGTATTATGCAAACTTATTGCAGCACTTCAATGAGAAAAAACGGCCGCATTTGGATAAGAAGAAAGTTTTGTTTCATCAAGACAATGCACCAATTGACACATATGTTATCGCGATGACCAAAATCAATGAGTTAAAGGTCGAATTGCTTCCTCACGGACCCTATTCGCCAGATTTAGCCCCTTCGAATTATTTTCTGTTTCCAAACTTGAAAAAATGGCTCTGTGGTAAAAGATTTGCCAACAATGAAGAGGCGGAGTCTGCAGTCCGCAAAGTAGCAGATGGCTACTTTGCGGAGCTCGACGATTCTCACTATAAACAGGGCGTCCAAGCTATTGAACGTCGCTGGGAAAAGTGTATTGAATTATAAGGAGACTATGTAGAGAAATAAAGATATTTTTTCCCAAATTTTTTGTTTTCTTTTTTAGGTCGGGTATTTCTGGGCCTACCCTCGCAGTTGTGGAATACCATAATTGTCACCAACTTTTTGTTGTCATTATTTGGGAAAACACTGCAGTAACCGAATGTTAACATCTATAGTAAGAAACAAACAAAACAAAACCAAAGTAGTGGTATCGTTTCTGCTTTATCGTAATGATTAACTACCACGAACTAACGGCTTCCACCATCCAATTTTCGATGAAAAATTCCCTCGAACGTCTCCATTTCAACATTTTCGCGGTGTGTAGCTTACTTCGCATTGTGTCTCGCCCCTTCGGTCGCTAATATATTTTAGATGAGTGCAGTATATTTTTATGTTCCGGAACCGAATGTAACTGAACTCACCACGTTTCGCATTTATATTCAAGAAGTCATTCCGGTACGTTTTATATTTAATAGTATTTCTTTTATATATTTATGGTTTCGAGTTATTTTGCTATGTAAATAGCCGTGCTGTACGCTCTTTGTGAAATGTCTCCTCTTAGCATGGGAAATTGCTTCATACTCTTCTCTCTTTAAAAAGTAAACACTAGGCTTTGAAATATTAAATATATTCTGTATGCATATATTTTGCACAGAGGATTGAATATTTGAGGGTCTCTCAAGGCGGCGTGCTTACAATTAAACTTACGTTTAAAATGCAGTTTGTCTCTGGTAATAATACAGGGTTTGTCCGGAAAGTAATGTCAGTGAGCTTTGAATAATTATTTTTATTGGTTCTATGTTTACAAATCTTTAGAAACTTTCAAAATACATTCCTCCTGCGTCCACACATCGGTTCCAGCGGGTCTTCCACGCATCAAAAGCCACACGGTAGTCGTTTTCCGGAATCGTCTTTAAAGCGTCGGTGCAAGCCTTCTGAATGTTTTTCACCGACCCAAAATGCTGTCCTTTCATTGGGGTTTTGAGGCGCGGAAACAGAAAAAAGTCTGGGGGGGGGGGGGCACATCGGGGCTGTAGGGAGGCTGGGGAACAACGGTGATGCCTGCCTTGACAAGGTAATCGGCCCCGAGGAAGCAGGTGTGCGAAGGCGCATTGTCATGGTGAAGCTTCCAGGATTTTGAGATGTCTAGGCGGACGCGATTCACCCTGCGTTTCAGCCGCTTCAGCACCTCGATGTAAAACTTTCCGGTTACGGTTGTCCCCTGGCGTCCTGGCCTTCTTGGAGCGAGGGGAGTTCGACGTGTGCCATTCCGCACTTTGCCTCTTCGTCTCCGGATCGTATACAAAGACCCAACTTTCGTCCCCGGTAATGACGTCATCAAGGAAAGCGGGGTTGTCTTCGCAGGTGTCCAAAAGTTCTTGGCAGGTTTCGACGCGCCTCGCTTTTTGATCGTCCGTTAGCACTTTTGGCACGAGCTTCGCGCACACCTTCCTCATTCCTAAAGACTCCGACACAATTTCGTGAACAATGGTTTTCGTAATGTCTAATGTTTCGGAAATTAAACGGACACTTAGACGACGGTCAGTGTTCAACAAGTCACGCACACGTTTCACATTGTCGTTGGAACTGGAGGTTGATGGCCGTCCAGCGTGGTTCTCGTCGTTGACATCTTCCCGACCTTCTGCGAAGGCCTTGTGCCACCGGAAAATTTGCCTGTCCGAAAGACAATCGACGCCGAAAGCCTTCTTCAACATTGTAATGGTTTCCGACCGGTAGCCAACTGACGCTTGTTGGATCTTGTTGCCAGATCCCCGCACCACAATCCCAGCACGTAAAGCGCGGGCTGGCGCGTACAGTCTCGGGAAAAAAAATTCACTGACATTACTTTTCGGACAAACCCTGTACGTACACAGGGCGCTTTCGGATTACTGCATGCAGTTAAAAATCTTTTAGTCCTGAATATCAGGAAAAATTACACATATATTTAACTGCACTAAATCATTAATGCAGGTAACTAAATTGATTCTAATTGGTTAAACTGTGGTCTAATAGATATCTGGAATATTTCTCGCAATGTGGAATAAAATATTAATGCCACATAGTAATAATAATAATAATAAATCTTGCGTTTTAATTAGAACCTGCAGTGCTATACTGGGATACATACTGGGACTGCTCAAACAGTGAACTTCAACCGAGCAGATATAGTGTTGATAAACAAGGAATAGTAAATAGAGACCATCATAGATATCGCATTACCCACAACATTCAGAAGACTGAAAGAGATAAGACTGCAAAATATGAGAAGCTAGCAGTCAAGCTGAAACGTCTTTGGAGAAAGTAGAGACATACGCCCTCGTGATATTGGCAGAAGCAGAGAGAGTGATGACGACCGGATTCGCCAAGAATGTCGCGGCATTGAAACTACCTCATAACATTAGAAGTGGCCAGAAGATAGTCCTACAACTACTAAGTTGCTATGTTGTTAGAAAGGTTCTGGGACATATTGCTCAACATGAGAAGCTTAACAACACTGACGCATACATAACATACTCGTATAATCTTGTTTAAGGGGGAGATATTTGGTTTTTTTTTTTTTTTTTTTTTTTTTTTTTTTTTTTTACCTAAAAAGATAGTAAATGTACCGTAGAATATGCATGCAATGTTTTAAAATCAAATTCAAAGCCCTTCTATTTTTTTTTTGCCGTTCTTCGAAGACAGAGCATAGTACACATTTCGGCGCTGTCGACCCAGGGGACCTTTTGTCTATAGTGTCCTCTTTTGATATACCTTGGGACCAATTTATATAGGCTCGCCAAGAGCTTCAGCAAAGTATAAATGAGTCTTATGAAGAATCTGAGAGCTCCTGATGCCCCTGGCATTACTGATTAAGGCGTAAGTATAGTATCATTTTCAGGCAGTCTAAACTTTAAACGCGTTTTTCTCAAAACAGCATTTTTGAAATTTGTGGGAAAGATACATATCTCAAAAAAGTTCTCAACCGATCTTGACGAAACTTTCAGGATTTCTTGTCTATATAACTAGTTTCTATGTCAACCAAAGGTTTATACAATTCGACTTTGCAAAATATGAAAATTATTTTAAAAAAGTCGAACATTTTTGGTTTTCGATTTTTTTCGAAAAAACGCGCCATTTCTTCAATTTTTTTCTTCATTTTTTTATTGCTCCACATAGAAACTATAACATTAATTAACCCAATTTTTTATTGGACTGTTTCAAATCAAAATTACGGTCTCCAGAACGCCTGCAAGTCATTCTTGGACGTGCTGCCTTTGACCGCTAATAAATCTGCCATTTTGAAATAAAAATATAAAAAAAAATATTTTTATATTCTTTAAACATGTACAAAACATCGTGCCAAATTTCAATAAATTTTAATAATCCCTTCATAGTTAAGAAAAGTTTGGCTTAAAAAAAAAAAGTTTGGGAAAAAGGCTTAATTTTTGGCCTTCTCATTGTATCTCCCCTCTTAAAGATATTCACACGTGCAAGGCAAAACTGGTCCCTCATTGAAGCTGCCAACACGTTAAGCGGTGACATTAGAATATCGTTTGGCCAAGATAAATGCGTTACCCTGAGTGATGTAAAGCGAGCATCTCACATCATCAACAATCCAGGGGTGACATCCTTCAACTCCACCCGGACATGCTAGGGTGCCAGTTGTTGATGATCTATATATCTGTTGCTTTAAAAAGGAATTAAAAAATAGTATCGTGTCCGAGATATCGCTGATCAAATAGTGAACCAACCGACCAGATATTGCGCTGATAAACAAGGAACAGCGGTCAAGGTCAGCGTGATATCGGATCAGATTCCGATCAGATGAGGATGAGATTCGCCAATAACATCGCATTATTAAGGCTGCCTTATAGTATCGTAAGATGTGTGCGCCTTATGTGTCCAGCAGTTCCATTACAAACTTGTCACATTATTGTAAGATGCTTTCTGGGACAGGATGACTTTCCTCTCCTCGCCTGAGCCTAATTCCTGTTGGGGGCGGGGATGGGTAACCCGTCACTGTCTGCAGCAGGAATAGGTGAACGAAGTGTGACTCTAATAATAATACAAACGTTTATACAGATAATACATAAACTATTACATAATTTATTTGTTCAACAGTAAAGAACGTCAAATACAGGAACGTTTCTTCTGCTGGGAAGTGAAAAACTAAAGTGTGTGCAAAAACAAAAAAATAAACAAAATACAGTGCAATTTATACATATGGATTTAAAAGTTTTGTAGGTGAAATAATTTAAATAGCACCTTTTTCAATATATCCTAATTTTTAGGGGGGTAGTATACATTTATTTTTTCAAAAAAATCGATTTATTTGTTTTTGCAGTTTTACGTAGTATTTACCTATAGAAATAAGGTAGAAATCTTTACCATTAAACTGACCGAGAAGAGATAGAAAATCACAGTGCAGTAAGAGGCTCTGAAGCATGTGTAACGCTCCTAGTGAGCCCAGTTTAACGCTCGTAATGTGATACTGTAGGGTAGTTGCCTCTCTAAATTTAATGTATAGTCTCGATTTTTGAAGCTGAAGGTATATTGTATGGAGAAGGCATGCCCGACTGAGGGTGACATAGTTTTATAAGAATGTTTTTTTTTAAGAACGAAAACTTTAAACGCGTTTTTCTCAAAACGATTTTTGACCTGGCGACCACAATGTAGAAAAATCTACTGCACCGATCAGGTTCAAATTGTAGAAGGATGTTCACCAAATACATAATTTTGGCCCGTACTAGAATTAAATTTTTTTTACGAATATTTATGTTCTTAAATAGTGTATGTTTTTAAACAATTGAAGTTGTAAAAAAAATGTCAAAATATAAAAAACGCCTCCATTTTGTGTTCTTCATTTTTATTTCATAATTCTACCGGCTATAGCCATTTATATACTCTTGAAGAATCAATTTGAATTTTTGCTGTTAGATGTTCCAAACTCCAGAAATCGTGGCCGGCAAAAATTAGGACTTGTTTCAGGCTGCCGTATCTCTGCCGGATTCCGTTTAAAATAAACAAAAAAATAAATGTCGACATGCTTGACGAGGCTGCTTTTTTTAATTGTTTTATTAGAATAAAATTACAATTCAGTATTGTCTTCTTGAAAATAACTCCCTTGGGAAGTCACACAGCTCTGGAGACGGTTTTTCCATTCCTCATAGCAGTGCAGTTACAGCCATTCGAAGGTCTTCTATGGTCTCAAAATGACGTCCCTTGATTTTTGGGAAGAGATAAAAGTCAGAAGGACGTTAAGCGAATAAGGAGGCTGAGGAGCCACAGGAATGTTTTTACTGGCTAGAAACTCGTTTACTGAAATGACTGCGTGACAAGGCGCATTGTCGTGATGCAACATCCAGTTGTTCTTGATGTTTGGTCTCACACACATGACCCTTTTTCGAAGTCGTTTGGCCTGGAGGCACAAAGTGTGAACAATTTCCTGGCTATCAAAAAAAGCAAATCAGTATGCATTTGGTCTTCGACTTGTTCATTCTTGCTTTTTTGGAGCTTGGAGAGCTTGAAGTGTGTCATTCCATGGTTTGGCGCTTGGTTTCCAGGTCGTACTCAAACACCAAGTCCCATCATCAGTAATGACACGTTCCATAAAATCGAGTCCAAAAAAGTCAAGACACCTTTCTCTCCTGATGTTCTTTTGTTCCTGTGAAAGGTTTTTTGGAACCATTTTTTCGCAGATTTTTCTCATCCCCAATTTGTTAGTCAAAATCTGATGAACAGTGGCGTGATTCAAATTTAACTCTTCCGCGACCATTCTTGTCGTCAACCGACGATATGAACGCACAAGATCCCGTATTCTATCGACGTTTTTATCGGTTCTTGAAGATGGAGGCCTTCCGCTGCGTGGTTCATCTTCAATCGACTCTCTTTTTTCTGCTAATGCCTTAAACCACCGAAAGACCTGGGCTCTTGTAAAAACATTGTCTCCGTAGGCGTGTTTTGCAATAGTATTTTAAAGTTTTGCAAAAGCATATGTTGCGCTGTATCCAAGTCTGAAGCAAAACCTGATAGCACATCGTTGCTCAAAATTAATGTCACTCATGTTTAAAACATGCTAGAAAAAAAAAACGGTTTACGAAAACAGTTACAAAGAAAAAACACATGACTAACAAGTTCAAACTTCAACCTAACGCCCTTCTAAGTCCCGTCTTCGCAGTGTTACTAGATCGGGCGTTACGTTGCCAGTCTCATTACTTTATTTACATACCTTGTATATTATCATATACAAAGTAATAAAATAAATTCTACTTTTAAAAAAATGCAAAAAAAGTCAAATAAATATAAACTACCCCCTTAATTGTAAATGATTCTAATGATTTTTGACTTCTTAGAACTCTACTATGTACTCTAAAAACTGTGACGGAGTACTTTCAAAGTTGAATAGATTATACTATTTTTTGTGAAATTTGCAATTGTTGTTAGTGTAATTTTATCACAAATTATTCAGTATTTAATGGTCAAATTATGGATAAATTTAAATGAACTTCGGACCCTTTTCGGACAAGGAATAGAACCACAGCAATATTCATGACATTTTTCTTTTTGTACCCAAATACAACTGAAGTTTGGCGCCTGGGGAACCCTTAATTCGCAATGGAAGTTTTACATATAAAATGCTTTGTGATAGAAGCGAAAACTGATAAAAAAATTTATTGGGCTATTATTAAGCTCGTCGACGTACATGTATAGTATATGAAGGGTTAACCGAATTAAATAAAGGTTAACAAACCCTCAGAGAGTTTGTCGAAATTTTTTTACACGCATATTGCCAAATATGACACCAATAATTCTTTTTATTTGGCATTGCTGTGAAATATAGCGGATGTACCACAATGACGTTAACTTGAGATATATCCATTATTAGAAAACAAAGAAAATCTGGAAATATCACGAAAAACTCCGTCTGATTACAGTTTAAAAACTGTGTTGCGTCTTAGCAATCCATAAGAAGCCACTCCCAAGTTTTTTTTGTCAATTTCTTTGTCAGTGCCTTTGTTACAAAATCCAAAATTTGATTCCCACTTAATTCCAAGTACAGTGATACCATATAATTTTAGAGGTTGTAGGTAAGTAATAAATAAAATACACTGTGTAATTAATAGAGTGTAATACATGTAATAAAAGAAAGTAACTAATATTAAATATATTAACAAAAGCAATAAATTCACACTTTATAATAATACTAGTTCTTAGCGGCTTCGCACGGTTTACATCACATTAGAAACCTCTAAAATTATCATTGTTTCTCTACTATATTATGCATGTATTATACATATGTATAATCCTTCCTCTTGAATCACTCTATCTATTGAAAAAAAAAACGCAGGCCTTCGACGCGCTATTTATAGGCACGCGCCGCCGGCCGGTACCGCCGCAACCGCTATGTCCCTGTATTTTAAATCTGTAATATCTTCGAAAATATTAATTTAAATTACATGCTGTAAAGGGCCATATTGATCTATATTATGTGCACAATGTATTTAAGGTACCTAATTGGATAAGGATTAATGCTGTATTGCTTAAAATCGCTTCGTAAATAAGCCAATATTTCTCGTAAAAAGTAAAGGATAAAAAATGATTATTGTGGGTTATCCCCAAGAGATAGACATATACCATCGCGGACTTTTTTGTAGACATTTTTAAGGTGTACAATACTGTAGTACATTATTTTGATCTATCTCGTCGGGTTCAGCCAGCATTTGCAATGTAAGCGCAAAAAAATGTGTTTATTTACTACATCACATTAGAAACCTCTAAAATTATCAGTGTTTCTCTACTATATTATGCATGTATTATACATATAAACCTTCCTCTTGAATCACTCTATCTATTAAACAAAACCGCATCAAAATCCGTTGCGTTGTTTTAAAGATTTAAGCATACATAGGTAGGGACAGACAGCGGGAAGCGACTTTGTTTTATACTATGTTATGATATGCATGTATTAATGAACTTGACGACATATGTAATTTGTTTAACAGTACTATCACGAACTGGAGAAGATTCGTAAAAACTTTGTAGCATCAGATAAGTTTCTATAGTTGTCTCCGAAAGCCTTGTTCGCTGTGGTGAAAATATATGCTTATATTTTGAAAACGATCACTCGACATCTACTGTTGTAATACAGACATAATTAAAATAATCTGTACTCACTTAACGGATCTGTAGATGCATCATCATACATTTTACTCATTTTGGTAAAACCAGTTTCTTACACTTTCAAACAAATGTTTAACTGGCTTATTACTGCGTCACCTGTAGCTTGTACCAGCGAATTTACTTCATCCACTATTTGTAGTGGCTCCGTTAACGACAACGCACTGTTTTGTAATTTTCGTATGACCTCATATAAACCTCTATAGTTACTATGAATAGTTTTTAAAGTATGATGAACGTTGGTTGCTATGGAAAGTTAAGAAAGAAAATAATAAAAGAGAAGAAGTGGAAGAGAAATCTGTGAAACAGATGTTCAGAATTTAGCCGCTGAGACGGAAAATATTTAAATAAGGTACATTCCGAAACTGTTCAGAAACAGAATCAGATTATTACGAAAACACAACTACCATGGGTAAATATCTTGAAGAAGACCGTACACATCTGCAAATGTTGGAGAAGCCCGGTATAAGTTTGCTGAAGTGGACTCAATATGAGTTAATACAATGGACAGCAGACCTATCTTTTGTCGAGATCGTATCACTTTGAATCTCTGAGACCTTCTGAATTTCGACATTTTTTCTTCAATGTTTTTGAAAGTAAAGTATACCGGGTGGGCCAAAAGTTCGGCAACGCCAAAGTATCTTTTCAGGAGTGCATTTTTTTAAGAAAATGTTCCAAATAAAGTTGTTAGGTTTAGATCGTTCTATTCCATGGAATGATTTTTAAGGGGTTTTATGGGATTTTCATGGTGTAACTTTCAAATGGAAAACATTTTTTCAAATGGGAACCCATATTTTTTATTGCATATTCTTTTTTTTACGGAAAAAATATGAAACTTTTGTCTGACATTTTTTCTAAAATGTCAATCTTTATGGGAAATTCCAAGTTAAATCATGAAATATGATTGAAAACTGACGAACCCTCGGGTCCGTATCCTATTAAAGTTGACTTCTATTTTCTCTAAAGCTATACCCTTTTCAGGGCTACATGATAAGAAAACCCGCCTACATTGAAGAAATTACAAATTCCTAATTTTTATGGTTTTTTTTTTTTAAATTTTTTTTCTTTTTCTATATTTTTTTAATATAATTTAATTTAATCTAATTTAATTTAATTTTCTTTTTCATTAAACAGTTGTTTTCTAAGTGAAAAACGATATTTCACGATTTAACTTGGAATTTCCCATAAAAATTGACATTTTAGAAAAAAATGTTTCAGACAAAAGTTTCATATTTTTTTTCCGTAAAAAAAGAAATATGCAATACAAAATAAGGGTTCCCATTTGAAAAAAATGAAGTTATACCATGAACACCCCATAAAAAATCCCATAAAACCCCATAAAAATTATCCCATGGAATAGTTCTCATCCATTTAAACCTAACTTTTATTTGGAACATTTTCTTCAAAAATGCACTCCTGAAAAGATATTTTGCCGTTGCCGGACTTTTGGCCCACCCGGTATATAAATAATACATAGTTAAATCGCGTAAAATAAATGGGTAGGTATATCAATACTATATCAGTCAAAACAAACGTTACGATTCCTTCATTCCTGGAAACACCCTTCAGTCTCATATCTGGTTCTCATGTATCTTATGGAGAAGTACACTTATTAATCCCCCTTGATTCTCTAATATTTTTAGTTTTATTCTACTAAGATTATTTGTAAACGATATGTACACATGCAACTCCTAATACAAGATGTAAAGGAAGTTTGATCAAAATCGGATAATTGATTTGCTTGGTCACTGTCAATGGGGCTACTTGGTGACTGTCCCTTTTTGCTGACAATACGGAGCGTATACGCTGCGACCTTTAGAAGAGGATGTATTAAGTGTTGCCGAAAGTCGGATCATGTACAGTCAAATTCGATTGTGGCTGCGATCTTTCTCTTTTCGCTGGCGTTGTCAGACAGTGCATACTAAATTTTTGGCTTGGTATGGGTAAATATAGAGGCGACTCACTTGGTCATCCTTGTAAGACGTAAATATTGCATAGAAAAGTGCATGTTTTCAATCAGTTATTGCTAAACATAAATAAGTTCTTGTAAGTCCTGCTTTCAAGTTGCCTAGAATTCGACGAATTAAAAGTGATCGTCAATTAAGTGATTTTAAACGTGCCCGGATTGTTGGTATGAAGGAGACCGGATTTTTTCTGAAAATTGCGAACTGCATAGACCGTAATGTGACAACTGTTTTAAGGTGTTGTATTAGGTAGACTGAGGAAGGTGTTCATAGGCATCGTTGAGGATCAGGACGTCCTAGGAGGATTACAGATTGTGAAGAACGTTATCTGTTAGCGTTAAGTATGTTAGCGGTAAGAGACAGATTTTCCATAATATGAGATGTTGGAAATTTTTGGAGGGACACTTTAGAACGAAGAGTATTTATAGTGTTCGTATATCGGCGAATAAGATCCGACGGCCTTCATTCTTACCAAGCGTTTCTATGCCTACCCCCTTATCCCAATTCATTGTGATCGCTGGATTGGTATAATGAACAAATGCAATGGATACAGGAGTGACATTATGTGGTCTTTAGCGACGAATCCCGATTTTGTGGTGACTCATTTACGCGGGGAACGGGGGGAACTTACAACTAGCTGTTGAACGCCATACTGCCCTTCCCAGTGGATGGATGGTTTGGGGTGCAATATGTTTTGGTGGTAGCAAAATTTGATGGAATTTGAATGCAACCAGTTACTTAACCGATGTTTTAGAACCTCTTGCCCGAATATTTGGGAGTTGGCTGATTGACCCTATCGTTCAACGCCCGCCCCGCCCTCGCACGGCAAGAATTACGACACAGTTTTTGGAATAAGCTCATGCACATGCGCTTCCTTGGTCTGCAAGTGCACCCAATTTCTCACCGATGGAATATGTCTGGGATATGATCGGTACGACGGTATACAAGTAGACGGTCTATACGTAAACCGTGGATTGGTACCAGACTAGGTAATTTACCCCATCCCCCAGACAACCTCAACGGTCTTCGGCCTCACATATAAGATCTTTAAATGATACACTCCAAGGCGACATTGATCATTTGATTCAGAGTGTCCATCAGCGTGTAAACGAGTGCATAATCAATAATGGTAGTGCATGAAATATTTTTTACTTGTTTGTTTTTTATTGAAAATTTAATAATTTCTTTGTTATATCGATGTGCATCTTGTGTGAAAATATCAAATAAATTGTTTAAATAATACTGGGCGTTGCGGTTTTTATTCAAATCAGTAAACGCTTAAAATGTTATAAGCACAAGAGCAAACGTGTTCCTTACACATTTTTATCTACATGACTAAAATAAGTTGTATAAATGGTCTGAAACGAATTGTATCATATTTATAGAGTCCTAGACAGCGAGTGCTTGATAAATAACGTATGTATATCGGAGTGCTTGTTAAGATGTCCTAATTCCACCCGACTATCCGCATTATTTATCCTCACTAATTACGCACCGAATTCAATTCTGCAAATAGAACGTTAATTATAACTGAATCCCGAGTTAATAAATGCAAAACGCAATAATTATGCGTCGATATATGTATACGAATACGATTTTAAACACATTTTGTTAAAAGGGCATAGTAGGTGCAATATTAAATAATATTTTACACCGCATGTTGCATGTGTGTGCACTTGTCAGGTATATTAAATTAATTATTGTAATAAAATGTGGAGTACGCAGCGGGATCTCTCGGTGTTTCGGGAATTGATTCATTGTTAAGTCCGATATTGCATAAAGTCCGTGACAGATGCGACTCAGTCGTTCAAATCGAACACTTACTAGTGATTAATTACCGCCCGACGGGGTATTATATTCTATATTTCACGGCTATTTTTGCTATTTTAAATGAAAAATTTATTATCGGCGATTGTAATTTATTGTTTAATTTCGAACGGGATACGTTTGTGCCGCTTCGGCTTTTTTTCTTTTCGATAACAATGCCCCGGTATTGATCCGGCTTCTGCCGTTATACACACACAAAGTAAATAACAAACTGAATATTCAGTTTTAAGGTTGTCGTTTTTTAATTCACTCCAGTTATTAAACAATTCCGATTCCGTTGTTTATTTATTTGATAGGTGCGCTGAATTTATTTTCCGGATACGGCGCGGCGTATTTTCTAAACTATTAGAGTTCATTTCCAGGCCGGTGAGCGAAATTAATTCGTTTCGCCGGTGTTATAACGCATGTACATATTCCCCTTTAATAATGGAGGCGTTCTAAGCAAATACGGAGATAAATACTTTGTTTTTAAATGTCACACGTTCTGTCCTACTTGTATAATAATAACAGACTATTTTTTTCTTATAAGTAGTGACTTAATATGATTCGTATTCTTCCAAAGATTAAAATTAATGCGAAGAATAGTGATTATACCAACATGTGCTGTCACTGCTATGTACTACTGTTTGTTGACAAATTTGAGGTTATGCAGCATTGCGATTTTTTTTTTCGAAAAACTGGGGGGATCTTAAAAGTATAAGTTTTCCTCTTTCAAAAGCTGTGGAGTTTGAATATCTTTTTTTCGCCCAGATATCGCATTTTGAAATTTTCATGTTTGTGATTTTCACTATACCTAAAAAACCGATTAGGGACATGTATATCAAAAGTTTTTTTTTATTAAGAAGAACTTTTCTTATGTCAAAAGATCTGCTCGTTCAGAATCTAAGGTCAGATTTTCAAAATTTTTCAAAAAGAAAATTCAATATAGCCGACCTGAGTTGACTAAAGTTACATACCGTCGATGGAACTTTCGTTAACTTTTTTTTTTTTTTTTGAACAGCCTGTTTTTAATGAAAGAATGGCGTCTTTATTTAGATTATTTTGTCTACTAGAAATTTACAGTAACAACAAAGGTTTAAACAAATATGTTTCTTATTGCGGAAACAATATGGCGACGAAAATGCGAAATTACCATTCATTTTCTATGTTTTCGAAGTAGCTGAAGTCAAATTTGATGTTATATTTTCATTTCTTTTAATGAAAAATTCAATATGGTGACCAGAATATTTGGAAAATAAGTAGGATTTTTGACATATTCTAACCTAAAAGTGTAAACCACTGTTTTTTTTTACATTTTTGGATTTATATAGTCATCGTCACTTTTTTTTTTTTAAAAAAGCAAGACAAAGTGTTTTGAAGTACAGGTCTTACTCTTCCAAATGCTGTTGAGTTTGTGCAAATATCTTTGTTTTCGCCGAGATATCGCATTTTCGAATTTGCATGTTCTGGAATTTCTCGGTGTACGAAAATTTTAGGTTCACTTTTTAACACACTAAAATTTTATATTCTCTAATAAACTGTGAATATGTAAAAGGGTTTAATGTGTTTCTTAATTTAAATATGCTATTAGTTTTGCGAAAATAAATTGTTTAGACGAGTTGTTTAAACTATTAGTTTAAACAAAGTATTGCAAATATCACGTTTTTTTTTAAACCGTAGAAAACGTAGAAAATAAATGGTCAATCAAATACTCATTGAATGTATCGAAATTTCGCATTTTCGTGGCCATATTGCTTCCGCCATAAAGAATATAATTGTTATTTTCCCTTGTTATAATTTTTATGTTATTGGGGGGCCCGGGGGCCCCCCCCCCCCGGGGGGGGGGGGGGGGCCCCCCGCCCGGGAGGGGGGGGGGGGGGGGGGGGGGGGGGGGCGGGGGGAAAACCGGGGGGGGGGGGGGGGGGGGGGGGGGGGGGGGGGGGGGGGGGGGGGAAGGGGGGGGGGGGGGGGGGGGGGGGGGGGGGGGGGGGGGGGGGGGGGGGTCCTTTTTTTGAACCCCGGGGGGGCTGCCCGAACAAACCCCTTAAATAAATTGGAAAAAAAAAAAATGGGGGGGGGAAAGGGGGGGGCCGGGGGGGGGGTGAATTAAAAAAAAAGGGTGGTTTAAAAGGGGGGGTTTAATTTTTCCCCCTCACGAACCCGGAATAAATAAAACGTTACATTATTATAAATTTCCAGAATACAAAAGAATTTAAGTAAAGACGCCATTCTTTCATTAAAAAAGTTCATGAAAGTTCCATATACGCTATTGTAACTTTAGTCAACTCAGGTCGGCCATACTGTATTTTCTTCGAAAATTTTTGAAAATCTGACTAGATTCTGAACGAGCAGATCTTTTGACAAGAAAATATTGACTTGTTATTGGTTTTTAATTTCTTTACTTTTGTATATTTTGTCTTTTGATATATACGTGGCCCTAATGGGTTTTCAGGTATAGGAAAAATCACAAACATGAATATTTCAAAATGCGATATCTCGGCGAAAAAAGAGATATTTCAGCAAACTCAACGGCATTTGAAGGAAGAAGACTTGTACTATAAGATCACACACATGGTTTTTTAAATGCGCGGTGCGGTATAATCTCAAATATATAAAAAATAGTGTTTTTTGCACATTCAGATTAGAATATCTCAAAAACCTGACATGAGCAATTTTGAGCCCGGATTTGTTTTCAGTGGAAAACATTACTTCGAAAACAACTATTCATTGTCCAACATTTTCAAAATTTTGCAGGGTAGTGTTAACTAGATTTTTATGGCAAGGAATATAATGGAATAGTGGACAAGAATACAAGATTTAAATATTTTACAGAAAAATGTCGCACCAAGCGTCGTAAAATAACAGCTACAAGGAAACTATGATATTATATTCAACCTGACAATTACTTCAAACATTGAGCAAATCATGGGACCAATGGCTGTTGTATAACAATCCATATCAGCTTTGTGGGCTATATGAATTTGCTAATACAACTACCGGAATACAATATGTGTAGAACACAAAGGAATGTGTAGAAGTTCCACTGATAGGGGCAGAACCCATCTGTGGTTTGGCCTACTGGATAGCCAGGATCGGTATAAGGGATTTATTAAACTAAAAATATATCTCTCGTTTGGCGGTGGCTCCTGGTTGAAACAAAAAAATCTGCTCAAACTGCATAGGAACTAGTTGAGATCGACAGTGGGACAATTCACTGTCCACTCATGCGACATTTCATTACAATTGGGGTGAAAAATGATCCCAATTATAGGAGGTGTGAAGAGAAAGAAGAATTTCCCCCTTTCACATATGTATGTATTATGCGAATATTTAGCTTTGGTAGCTGTTAGGCATTCGATCGTTGGGGGTGCAATAATATAACCAAAAGAGGTAACAGACCTCTATTGGAAACTGTCCTTAAATTCCTTAAGGAAACAGGACTAATGGAATGAAAATCTGTATGAGCCCAATAAGAATCGGATTAAGTGCACATGGCTTGTATCTACTTCATAAGTAATAATAATAATAACTCTGAGTGAATGGGAGAAGATCGCGAAATACGAAAATCCATCAATCGAGTTGAAGTGCCTATGGGAACTGGAGAAGGTATTACTCCCTCTGCCGATATTACTATGCCCTAGTAATGTCGGCAGAGGGAGTTATGACGACCAGATTGACCAAGAACATCGCGGCATTACGACTGTGTTATAAATTATTATTATAAATGACCAGAAGGCAGTTGTACTACAGACATGATATATTGTTAGAAAGGTTTTGGGTCAGGATAGATTTCCTCCCCTCACCTGAGCTTAATTTCTGCTGGAGGCCGGGATAGGATAGCAAGCCATCACTGTCTGCAGTAGGAATGAGTGAATGTTTCCCAGCAAATGTTTACGCTGAGAAGTGTGACTATAAAGTCGGTAAAATAATAATATTAATCATTGTGACTTGGGCTCATGAATTCTCGACTGGACTAGCACGTAGGAGGCACACCACTCAAACAACACCTTTTTCCACTAATTTTATGAGCGAGAGCATGCTTGGGTGGTCTACTTCGCAAGCTCTAACTCGGTGGAGGCTTCATGAGCCCAAGTCACAGTGAACAATTGCCGAGCGTACCAAGCATCTCTCGCGAATTTCGCGATTGTCGATTCACATAAGTACAACAGAAGGTTCCGCCTACCCAATGAGAATTTTCACCCACTCAAAATCATATATAGATTTAAAAAAAAATTGTATATACCTTAATAATTTGCAGAAGTCAGCTCTTTAATAATACCTTTGTAACAGTGCCCTGTATAAAAAATTCCGAAGCCAAATGACTCCTCAGAAAATTCTGCATAACTTCTGTGTTTGAATTTTCGTCCTAACTCAAAAATAACCTAAAATATCGGCAGCGAGATGTCAAATTGGGACACCCTGTACAATATGAGGCTAAGTGAAACACCCGTTTACAACGGATATGAACAAGAAGAGGAGGCAGTCGAGCATCTCATGTGATTGTTTAGCTGTCTTGTCAATGGAGAGCATTGGCCTTCCATGGCCTTAGCGAGGGAACACTACCTTTTTTGAAAGAATTGGGCACTTGGATTCATAGCTTGGGCGGGAATATGGACAGTGAAGAATAAGTGCTGTGACATTTACGCCCCATTAGCACTATAATCCAGGTAATAAGCTACCAGTTTTTTGGGTACAAAAGTAGTGTCACCCATATAAAATATTAACGAACACCATTGCGCTCCGTGAACACCAATTAGTAACGAACACCATTGCGCTGGCGATGCCGATGGTGATCTGCTCGTGGTTCTGCACATATTCACATTCTTTATACCCATCTTAAGGGGGCATACCAATTAGAAAGACATATTTTCAGGATTTTTTTAAGGTAGTAATAATGGAACGATTTTTTTGAAACTAAGATATTGTTATACAAGTATTGAAGTTTTCATAAAAAAATCGTGTTTATCAATTTTTTTCAAAATGGTGAATATACAGAGCGATACGTGAAACCCCTTTTGAAATGTGCGTAGAAAACGGCCGCAATTTTGATCTGAAACATAAAAATAAAGTTTATTCTTAAAGTAAACATTATTTTCTAGAATATGAACCTAAATTATATTAAAATTATGCCTGTTTAAGATAAATAATGAAAAATTAAAAAATGACCTGTTTTTAACTCCTTTTTTGTTATAAATAAATACTTTTTTAACAATATTTTTTAATCAATTAGGTTCATACACTTCCGAATTATATAAGGAATGTGTGTGCAAAATTTCAGCGAGATCGGTTGGATAGTTTTTGCGTAGTTTTCTACGCAAGTTGAAAAAACACAAGTTGTGGGAAAACGCGTTTAAAGTTTGTAGAACAGAAAAATCGAATGAATTATAAGAAAGCATGGTTAATCCATTTATTTCAGTTAATCTGCGATTCCTGGTCCATAAAAAAGATTCTTCTGATTCCTCAAAAAAACCGATTTTTCTCAAAAAGAGCATATTTTCGTGCTTGTCGAGCCTCCTTTGACGCCAGCTCCGAACGATGATTTTGGCTCTTAATACGTTGCTTGTTCGTTTCTTCAGCGTAAATGTTGGCTTCATAACATAGTATAAAACAAAGTCGCTTCCCGCCGTCTCTCTGTCCCTATGTATGCTTAGATCTTTAAAACTACGTAACGGATTTTGATTACCGATAGCGGTTTTTTTTTAATAGATAGAGTGATTCAAGAGGAAGGTTTATATGTATAATACATGCATAATACAGTAATACCCCGGAGTTACGTCATAGGTGGGACCGGGAAGGATAATGTAAGTCGAAAATTACATAAGTCGGGGTAGATTTTCTGAAACGTAATTTTGGGTTACATTGAGTTATATTCTGGAATTAAACTCTTCATCAAATTAACGAATACAATAAATCTGAAAAAAATACAATAAACATACAATGTAATACAAGTTATAGTTCTTGTTTCGAAGTGGGCGGATTCATAAAATCAAGGAGACTAGTTTGACGAGACAACGGCTTTTTCTTCTCGCGTAAGATTTCCGCATAACAAGCAATCGACCGTTGTATATTTTGTCTTGCCGTCATTACACGTTCTTCATTGGATTCGATTTCTTCCAAAATCTGAATTCCACTTTCGATAAAATCAAGACTCTCTGTCAATTTTGCAATCGTCAATCGTTTTTCCGGTGCTACCGGCTCAGAATCCTCGTCTTCCATTGCATTCTATTGTCGCATATCAATGAGGTCATCAAGCGTAAGCTCCTCATCATGAGACTTCAAGAGCTCATCGACGTCTTCACTGTCAACCTCGCCTAACCTAACCTAAAATTAACTTAAACCTAAATATAATCGCCTTGCCAAAGTGACGACGTCATTTATCACTTGGTTGACTAGACACTCTCGATAACTGTTTCAGGTTCTTGAACAAAAAACATCGGGCAAATCTTCTTCCAAACACCCTTCAATGTTTTGTCAGAAACTTCGGCCCATTCCAACCAATGTTGAACTGTTTCCAAAAATCCTTAACAGATAAGTCGGAATTTTGAGTCATGGCTTCATTCAAATAGCGAATGATCGTCGCGTGTAGTAAGCCTTGAAGGCTTTTATGACACTTTGATCCATAGGTTGCAGCTTGCAGCTAGCTGGTCGTATTTGGGGGCAAAAAAAAACACTTTAACGCGAGGATCGAAGTCCATCGTTTCGTCGACATGATGATCGTTACGTTGTGTTACACACATTGAAATGTAGGCTCTTGAACAACACCAATGCAACACAACACACACAAATACGACGTTTAAAAATAGTATGTATTTGTAGCGATCGGCAAATGAGACGCGTGCACGCGTAAACACGTCCATATCGGCTCGTGCAAGCTCGAACTGTGCGACGCGTGCTTTGTGGGCGTGGGAGGGGATGCACAATAGGAATGACGTAACTTCAAATTCACGTAAATCGGGCTAACGTAACTCGGGGTATTACTGTATAGTAGAGAAACACTGATAATTTTAGAGGTTTCTAATGTGATGTCGTAAATAAACACATTTTTTTGCGCTTACATTGCAAAAGTTGGCTGAACCCTACGAGATAGATCAAAATAATGTACTACAGTATTAAAAAAAGGTTACAAAAAAGTCCGCGTGCACCCGTGCGAAGCCGGGACGGGTCGCTAGTGATTGATAAAAGGTAGCATAACTCTGGAACGAGTTCGAATTACATTCTCAAATTTTACAGGAATTTTCGTAAAATGGTATACAACCATTTTATAAAAAAAAATCGATTTTTTCGAAATTCTTGTTGGTATGCCCCCCTTATTCTTCTCAAAAGGTTCGTTACTTCAATTGTCGCGCCATCTTTCCCTTTGTAATGAATTAACCGCTGCGATGAGATTCGGTCATTGCTGAGTGCGGACAAATAAGGCGTAAAACCAATTCGAACTCTTGCGCTTTAACCATCGCCGCCGCGCATTATTTTCGGGGCCGTTAGTCACACGCTGTTATCGGAAAATGCTTAGCCCCAAATATCGTTATTAAAATAATAAAGAAATAAATGCGGTTTATAGTTGAAGTGAGGCCCCGCGGCGCGGAAGGCCGCGGAGGGCCCTCGCGCCGATTTGCGAATGGGACGCGCACAAATCATTTGCATTTTAACTTTTATTATTTCCCCATTAACACCCGCGGTGATGTATAGTTATTATGGCGCAATTTAAAACTGTTATTACGGTTGCAGATCCTGGGCCTAATAAAATATTTACAGCGCAAATTTACTGTAAAATGTCGATAATGCCGCTATTTGATATACGGGTTTTTAAACGGCCGATGTTTCTGATTAAGTTGG
This sequence comes from Aromia moschata, assembly GCA_029963805.1. Lineage (NCBI taxonomy): Eukaryota > Metazoa > Arthropoda > Insecta > Coleoptera > Cerambycidae > Aromia > Aromia moschata. The sequence goes on along the minus strand of JAPWTK010000034.1, from coordinate 1,195,275 downwards.
CTTTTAACACTGTTTTTGGTTTATTAAATGTCATTTAATAGTTATAGTCTAAGAGCCAGTAAACAGATGGCAACACATATTTGATAAAAGCCTCAAATTTGCTCAGTTACTCAGTTGTACTTACCGTTCATGAGATGGGGGCTAGTTAAGCCCAGTCGCGGTAGGCTAAGTGTCCGTTTAATTTGGCAAAAAAAAAAAAATATGGAAAAAACCTGCCGTTCTGGTATGTCAAAATATACTATTATAGGGGGAAAAAAAAAAACCGGGGGGGGGGGGGGGGGGCGCCGGGGGAAAAAAAAAAAAAAAAAAAAAAAAAAAAAAAATAAAAATTAAAAAATAATTATTTTGTGGGTGTGGGGGGGGGGGGGGGGGGGGGGGGGGGGGGGGGGGGGGGGGGGGTGGTGGTGTCGGGGGCCGGGCGGGGGGGCGGGCGGGGGGGGGGGGGGGGGGGGGGGGGGGGGGGGGGGGGGGGGCCAAAACACACCCGGCGGGGGGGGGGGGGGGGGGGGGGGGGGGGGGGGGGGGGGGGGGGGGGGGGGGGGGGCCGGGGGGGAAAAAAAAAGCGGGGGGGGGGGGGGGGGGGGGGGGGGGGGGGGGGGGGGGGGGGGGGGGGGGGGGGGGGGGGGGAAAACCCTGGGGGGGGGGGGGGTGGGGGGGGGGGGGGGTGGGGGGGGGGGAATTTCCCCGGGGGGCCCCCCCCCGGGGGGGGGGGGGGGGGGGAGAACCGCGGGGGGCCGGGGGGGGGGGGGGCAAACCCCCCCGGCCCCCGACAAAGGGGAAAGGGGGGGGGGGGTTTTGGAGAACACCCGCCGTCGAAGGATCCCCTTAATTTCCGAAACATTAGACATTACGAAAACCATTGTTCACGAAATTGTGTCGGAGTCTTTAGGAATGAGGAAGGTGTGCGCGAAGCTCGTGCCAAAAGTGCTAACGGACGATCAAAAAAGCGAGGCGCGTCGAAACCTGCCAAGAACTTTTGACACCTGCGAAGACAACCCCGCTTTCCTTGATGACGTCATTACCCGGGACGAAAGTTGGGTCTTTCAATACGATCCGGAGACGAAGAGGCAATGTGCGGAATGGCACACGTCGAACTCCCCTCGCCCCAAGAAGCCAGGATGTCCAGGTCAAAGATCAAGACAATGCTGATTGTCTTTTTTGATTGCCGGGGATTGGCCCATCATGAGTTCGTTCCGCAGGGGACAACCGTAACCGGAAAGTTTTACGTCGAGGTGCTGAAGCGGCTGAAACGCAGGGTGAATCGCGTCCGCCCAAACATCTCAAAATCCTGGAAGCTTCACCACGACAATGCGCCTTCGCACACCTGCTTCCTCGTGGCCGATTACCTCGTCAAGGCAGGCATCACCGTTGTTCCCCAGCCTCCCTACAGCTCCGATGTGGCCCCCCCCCAGACTTTTTCTGTTTCCGCGCCTCAAAACCCCAATGAAAGGACAGCATTTTGGGTCGGTGAAAAACATTCAGAAGGCTTGCACCGACGCTTTAAAGGCGATTCCGGAAAACGACTACCGTGCGGCTTTTGATGCGTGGAAGACCCGCTGGAACCGATGTGTGGACGCAGGAGGAATGTATTTTGAAAGTTTCTAAATATTTGTACACATAACACCAATAAAAATCATTTTTCAAAGCTCACTGACATTACTTTCCGGACAAACCCTGTATACTTTTCAAGGCAGTCGGGTATGTCGGTTGCTTTGATCTGGCAGACAGTAAAATATTTTCTCCTGCGGGATTATTTATAAAAAATAATCCCTGAAGTATTTTCTAGATGTTTAGTGTGGGAGAAGGATGCATGGCTATTATTATTAAAGGCAAAAAATTGTCTTGAGCCCCAAGAAAAAAACAATGAAGCAACTGTCTGCTTCTTAGCTAAATGTATGTTTCTTAGCTAAGGATAGCGTAGAATAAACTTGAGCATTGTCCCTCATCAGTAAAGCACAGATAATATGCAATATTATGAGACTTATCTTATCTGCATTTGATTGGTCCTTCTTTTGCTTGGGTCCTAAGCCAATGTTTTTCTATATAGTGTATTTAATTTACGTTTCATTCAGTATATTCATTCATATCTCATGTCATCCTGTCATTTCTCATTTTATGTTCATTCAGTCATATTCATTCATTTATAGTAGGAATATATTTACTTTAGGTTTCATTCAGTTTTGTTCCTAAGACTTGTTTCGCTTTGATGCGTGAAATATAAATGATTAATAAAAAACATAACAATAGTTTTCTTTATCTCGAACAATAGATTGCGATTCTTCGTTGGACCCACGGAGTATATTTCAAATATTTGTTATACGAATAAAAATATGAGAATAATGCCAAGTTTTGGAACATAACTTTGTTGAGAAAATTCAGTAGATCCGTGGTCGTTTAATTTTACTTCTTCAATTTCACATATTCTGCCGTGGATCTTATGACTTAGAGATCGATTCTAGTACTCCATAATATAAATTTCTTTCGTATAAAGCCCTTGGAGCCCTATTGACTATAATGTAATAGCGTTTTGTTGCCTTTGGTTATTTAACGATATTGTTTTAAACATGAAGTAGAAAATGAACTGAAACTGGAACTGAAAAGTACAGAAACACTGAAAGAGAACTAGAACATTGAAAATGTGTATAAATATGAAAGAATCAATTCAAATATTTACATATTTAATTATTTTGCGCCATTTTAACCGTTCTAACTGGTAATATTTTTATGTTGACACTTGCGGAGATGTATTATTATTACAGAGTAATTTTAAACTGTTATTGCGAGTACTGATCGGGGTTGTACTAAAATATTTACAGCGCAAATTTACTATAAAATGTTGATAATGCCACGATTTGACAGACGGGTTTTTAAATGGGCGATATTTCTGATTTAGTTGATTATTGTGTTTTATGATATTTTAGGGGTTGTTTTTAGAATATTTGAAACTTTTACAGTGAGAGTAAAAAGTAAGGAAAAAAGCATATATTTCTTTAAATATTTGTTATTTAAAAAATGTTTTAATAAAAATGTTCGAGCTTTTTTTATTTGTTATAAACTGTCGATTTTTCTTAATGAAAACAAGTTTGTTGCTCTAGAAACTGACGTTACTTTTTGAATGGCATGGTATGATTTCCTTTGTATTTTTGGAAAGAACATCTCTTCCTGGATACGGGACTATCATAAGTTTGAAGAGTTTCATAAGAAAAAATTGAGAAAAAAATAAGTTTCCCAAAAATATTCCTCTCGGCTTATCAAGTCAGCCATGGAAATAAGTTGATGACATTTGTAGTTTCGTTCGTTTATAAACAGTTAAAGATAGGAAAACGCAGTTTTGTAGTTTAATAAAACAGTTTTGTAGTTTAATAATAATTATTTATTATTATGGCAGCAGTAACCGAAAAGCAGAGAACTTATTAGTTTAGGCGTAAAAATACCAGTGCAACGAATTAATTTCTGCATTTTAGTAATCGTTTTAATGTATCTGTGTAGCAAAAATATACGTAAATTGAGAGAGATCTCCTTTACTCGTTCATAACAAAACCATTATTTAATAAAAGAAATTAGGGTTCATTATGGGAACTACAACATTCATAACATAGGTTCTAATTTTCTTTTTGTTTCTTTCAGATTCCATGAACACCTCCATAAAAGCCAGCCAAGGTATGTTTTATAATAAGTTGTTTTGTCTCCTTGTTGTCTAATATTTATCACTCAACTTATTTCAAAAAGGCGTTTTAAGTTATTTATTATACATATATTTGTCTGTTTGATTAAGTAGTATAAAAAATTGATTTTCTTATCAGAAACTATAAACAAGGACGAATGTTTGCTAGTGACCTGCACCTTCGCCATTTATTAGAAATGTGAATGTATGTAATATTATATGGATCGTATCATATAATATGTGTTAAATAAAATTTGATCTCAAGTAGACTTTGTCTAACGTATAAGATATAACGTATGTCTTTGATAGATTCACGCCTAACATTGTGGTTTTGAGATCTGGCGTTTGACAGCTTGTAAGCTGTCAAGGTTCAAGTTCTAAATCAGAACAGTTTGCGTAGCTTCTATAAAACTCCTTAAAATGATACTCCTTATACAACAAAAAATGTTTCTGGTAGAATCCTACTTCAGAAACGGACGGAAGGTTGAAGGACAATGGACGTATTGTTTCGAAGACTGTTAACTGGGAGTTTTAAGAACAGTTTCTTGATAAGCAAATATCGACATAATAAAAATACATAAAAGAGTATGAATTACGTTTGAGAAGACCTGAAACTGGCCCGGAGTTGACTACAAACTACAGAAGAGCACCTCTCCGACATGATAGGGAACATCAAAATTATGTTTTCGACGAATGGATTTTCTAATGAATTGGATTTTCTAATAAGTCAAGGTTTCGTCTTAAGATCTCCTGATAGTTGTGAAAAAATATATCCTAGAAGAGCTGAATGTTTTGAACAAGGTAGTGTTTCTACAAGACTTAGTTACGGAGGAGGATCGTTAGTCGTATTGAATGATATAAGTTAAAGAATAATATATGATAACTGACCAAAATATTTGGGATGTGCTAGAACAATGCTCGTCGGGTTGTTGTTCGATATTTAAACAGTGATTCAAATGATTAACTGGCCACCACGTAACCCAGATCTTGATCATATTGAACATGTTTGGTACATGATAGGCAGGCAAATTCGTAAGAAGTAAGTTTTTTCTTTCAATAATTTGAGAGATTTAATCACCTGGGAGATGTCAAAGTCCAAGAAAGAAATCAAATTGACCAGATAGAGATTCGACACCTAATAGAGGGAATGTCAGTATGTATTAAGACAGTTATTTTCAGTTGTTGGGGATGTATCCCTTATCAACAATCGAGTTTTCGTATGTACAGTTGTTATTTCTTCAGTTATGAAATCGTTACTATGTTACAACTGACTGTGAATAAAAAATGTTGTCTGTAAGCTAAACAATCGAATTTCGCATACGAATAAAAGTACTGGTGTAAATTAAAATGTTGAGAACAAATCGGTGTTCTTGATAAAGTTTATTGTGTGAAGGTTTATGACTAAATTGATTACTGATTAGAATTAATTATTGATTAGAATTAATATACAGGGTGTCTCAGAAGTAGAAGAAAAAACTTTTCCTACCTATATACAGTGTGTCCCACAAAATGTATAAATGTATATATTAGCCCTTCTAAAATCTTTATTTTTAATCCGATTTTGATGATTTTTTTTAATAAATAGGTCTCATAAAAAGCATTGAATGTGTATTTCACGCATCTTGTGGAGTACTCATGTTGTCGTGGCCAACTAGGGGTTATTTTTTGAATACACAATTCTCCGGTTTATTTGACGATTTATTTTTAAGACAAAATGGACGGTGGTAATGACTAAAAATTGTATTTAATTCCTATTGATACAGTTATCAACAATAAATGTGTCCATAAAGAAACAAACAGCATCCATAAATTAGTTAATTAATTTCTTAATTATTTAATTCATATTGTTACCAGTAAATCTTCGTATGTTTATTATTTGTTTATAATATTTTTTTGTAGTGAATAGTTTAACTAGCTTTAATAACTAATAGTACTCTTTTAATATAATTAAAATAAGTAAAAGTATGTATACTATTGGTATGTCTCATTTGTTTTTAATAACCGTATCAACAGAAATTAATTACCTTTTTTAGTCGTTACCACTGTCCTTTTTTTTTTTTTTTAAATAACATCGAATAATCCAGAGAATTGTGAAAAATGTTAAGTTGCTAATAATTTACAAATAGTACCGTAATTGTTTACAAAAAAATAAATTTGCCGTTTTTAATAACATTTACAATTTAAAACGGTATTAAAATGGCAAGGCCATTTTGATGATTTATTGAAAAAAATGGTATCGTCTTCAATTTTAAGTTTCTAACACTCTGCATTTACTAAAAAAAGTCGCTAATGGTACTTTTTGATTTTTCGCATGAAAAAAGGACTCTCAGTTGGCCACAGCTTTACTCCACAGGATGTGTGGAGCACACATTCAATGTTTTTTTTATGAGACTACTAAAAAAAGTTCATGAAAATCAAATAATATTTTAGAAGGGTGGATATCCAGTATAGAATATCCTTAAGTGGGATACACAGTATATTGCAGGTGGTAATTATTTTCAGAAATCTAAATAATGCGTTTATAACAATACAGTACTTTATCTACAAGTTGCAACAAAACAGTGAATAAGGCTGCTTTTCTAAAAGTTATCGCACGTCAGTATATTGAACGGATCGAATCTTGAGTTGGTGAGTGTATGAGAGGGATGGACGATACCGATCCGATATATCGAAGTATCGATACTTCGTTTGTAATACATCGAGTTTTTGGCATCGATAATTCTCTCGAGCGATATTCTAAAATATTGATATTTTCGTTGCGATACCGAATAAGTATCGGAAAATTTTTACCCGGTAAAAAAACGCGTATTCGCCCTGTGTTGTTAGTTGCCAAAACAATCGTACAAGAGTGAATTTATGTTGTTTGTTGCGGGTTTTTTTTGCAAAAACTTCGATGAACATCAAGTAAGTGTTTAACCTAACCTAACTCTCTGTCTTTGCTTTAATGTTGGCAAGAGTCTGTGTTTACAGCACAGGCCATCTCTTAACCTAACTATCTGTACACTTTTCTGCTAATTTCACTCAAAATGAGTGAAATACATTTGCAAAAAAACTGTTATTATAACTTTATATGTGTGTTAGTTTTTGAAAAACTGTTAGAAAAACTTGTTTATAAAAAAAATTGTTCCATTTTTAGCAAAATGAGAAAACGCTTATTATTAGGGACAATATTTGTGATGCACGGAAAAAAAGATATGTAAGCATTAATAAAAATAGTAATAGTATGACGATGGAGGGAGTTTTCATTCAATTTTTACCATTAAAACAGTAAAAATTGAATGAAAACAATCTTTTTCGAGTCAGTACTTTTCTTTTTTTTTATGCGTACGATTAATCGAAATGTTTTTTTTAAATTTATGTTATTGATCAAAACCAAAGAAATGGGTATTTTTATTTTTGTTGATCTCGCTTGAAGTTGAGAGAAATTTGAAGTTTTAATTTATTTCAGAATGTTTATTCCAGAGCAATTCTTTTATCCTTTTTTTAATAAATAATAAAACAATAAAAATAAATCGTTCGTTAAACTTTGGATTATTTTCCTGCTCATCAAATAATTTTCTAACTTTATATTCACATTAAATTATTCTAAAAGTTCAAATTTTGGAAAAGTATTCATTTGATTACCAATATATCGATTAATTTTGATAGATGTATCGATACCCAGGTATCGAAAAATTCAAAATACACTCGAACCCCTCTTATTTCACCTTCGCTTAATTCACATCCTCTGTTATTTCACCACGTTTCCCCCTATTAGGTCGCGAAACCGTCCCGGTTAAGTCGCCGCCTGTAAAAGTTTTAGAACTACGTTTGGAAATTGGATTCTCGCATGAATATGTACAATTTTTATTGAAAAAAATGATTGTGTAATACATTTATTGATTTAAAATAGGTTAGGTGTCTTTTAAAAATATTTAATCTTTAAAATATTCATTCAAGTGCAAAATTGAACTTTGTCACGCACGGCTGGGTATACTTACATTGATTTTTCGTTCAGTTGGCTCATTTTTCGTTATAACAAGTGCTGTGGTATATCTCTAAATATTTCTTTTTGCAGTTAAAACACAATAAAGTTGAGGTTATGATCGCGATTTAAGAGAGGCAAAATTTCGTGACTTAAGCGAGGTAATGATGCACGGATTTGGCGACGGAGTTGGCGAGGGGTTTGAGTGTACTTGCAATACCGCGTATCGATATTTTTGCTTTCGATTCCCATCACTAGTGTATGTGTGTATGTATTTAGGGGTTACGAAGTTAACAACCGTCTTTTCTATCTAATTTTTAGACCCGTTAACGTAGAGAAAAAATAAACGCCATAACGCCTCAATTAAAACTTATTGATATTTTCAGTGTCGACTGGAGGAGCTAACCGAATTATATTTTTCGTATCGAAAATTGCAGCGAATAGCGTTTCCCTCCCCATTTCCTTCGGGCATTAACTGGTAAACGCGGTTCGGGCGTAACGGCGGTCGTCTGGTTCGCTTATCCGGGACGCCCTTTGGCGCGCAAATTCGCAGGTCGAGGGGTGCGAGTGATTGAATCGCGACAGGAAGCGGCGGCGAGGCGGAGGTGGCCCTCCTCGGGGTCGGGTGTCGGGACCGCGGCCCGTCACTCGACAAAATGACGAATATCTGTCGCCGCGAGAGTGGCATAATCGAAAGGCCCACCCACCGCGGCGCCCCGAACGCGTGGGGCCCGCATTGGCCGCCGTCGCCCCGATGCATCTTCGATTTTACCCCGAGGCGCCCTGTATCGCGCGACTCTTGGCCGCAGCTCACCCCCGAGGAGTTGCGGTGGCTTCTGGATGCGGGGTTGCGCTCGGGAGGAATTCGCGTCGGATTAATTTTGCGATTACTAGGCGCAGGAATTTTGAGAGGCGAGGTAAACAACAGGGGCTTTCTCAAAATATTTTCATTTATAATGCAACAACATTACTAAACTTCATTGTGGCTGGCTTTAAACCTTTTAACGGCGGGAGTGGTAAACGAGGTGTGTAAATTAAGTAATGACAATTTTTTTTATTCGAATAGAAATGTAATCCATAATTGTTTCCTTCAAAACAACTTCCTTGGGAAGCCACACAGCGCTGGAGACGGTTCTTCACAGCAGTGCTGGAACTCATAAACTGGAATAGCCTTCAGCTGGTCGGTTACAGCCGTCTGAATGTTTTCTATGACCCCAAAGTGATGTCACTTGAGGTGATTTTTCAATCTCGGAAAGATAAAAAAGTCACGAGGACTCAAGGTAGGCGAACAAGGACGCTGAGGAGCCACATGAATGGTTTTACTGGCTATAAACTCGTCTACTGACATGGCTATGTGACAAGACGCATTGTCGTGATGCAACATCCTTGATGTTTGGTCTCACACGCGTGACCTTTTTTCGAAGTTTTTCAAGAACCCGTCTGTAAAAGTGTTGATTTACTGTTTGGCCGGGAGGCACAAACTCTTTTGTGGAAAATTCCCTGGCTATCAAAAAAACCAAATTAGTATGCATTTGATCTTCGACTTGCACCTTCTTATTATTTGAGTCTTGGAGAGCTTGAAGTGTGCCATTCCATACTTATGCGCTGGGTTTCCGGGTCGTACTCAAACACCCAAGTCTCATCGCCAGTAATGACACGTTTCATAAAACGGGTATCATTTTCAATCGATTCCAAAAAGTCACGACACCTTTTTTTCCTCATGTCCTTTTGTTCCTGCGGAAGGTTTTTTGGAACCATTTTTGCGCTTATTTTTCTCATCCCCAATTCGTTAGTCAAAATCTGATGAACAGTGGTGTGATTCAAATTTAACTCTTCCCCGATCATTCTTGTCGTCAACCGACAATCTGAACGCACAAGATCCCGTATTCTATCGACATTTAATCGGTTCTTGAAGACGAAGGCCTTCCGCTGCGTGGTTCATTTTCAATCGACTCTTCCTTCTGAGAAAGCCTTAAACCACCGAATAACCGGGGCTCTTGAAAAAATACTGTCTCCATAGGCGTGTTGAAGTTTTGCAAAAGTATCCGTTGCGCTATGTCCAAGTCTGAAGAAAAACCTCATTTTTTAGGTACTCATTTTTAAAACGCAGTAGGAAAAAAAGCGGTTTACGAAAAGTCCCGTCTCCGCAGTGTTGCTAGATCGGGCGCTACGTTGCCAGTCTCATTACTTAATTTACACAACTCGTATGTTATGGACCAACCAGAGGACACAAAATATTTGGTTTTTTTTTTTCAAGGAAAACTTGATGTATTTAATATGCGAAAAATAGTGGAAAAAATTACTGGAAATGTCCTTGACCTTGAAAATCGCTATTTCAAGGTAATTTTTTGTTATTTCGGCCTGAAAGTGGGCATACCCACGGTTATTTTCTTTCATCTTCGAGATAAATTGAAATTATCATTAGTACGTGCCAACGAGTTAGCACTCGGTTCTTTCTTTTTTTGTAGAGTAATCAACTAGAGAACAAATCCACTTTTTCTTAGGGATGGGGTTGACAAAGTCATTATTAGAGAAATAAACGAGTACAAGTGAGTATTTTTACTCCTCGTGACACACTTTAGGCAGTATGTTTAGTGCCGACTGCTTCTACAATTACTGGTGTTCTTGAAATATTCTTGAGGGTGACATTTACGACATATATGACTATTGTCTTTATTAAAAAAATACTTTGAAATGACGATTTTCAAGGTCAAGGATACCTCCAAGGTTTTTCACTATTTTCCATTATTCAGCGCATCAAATTACGTAGGAAAACATTCTCAAAACTATCGCGCAAACTTTTTTACATTGGACTTTACCTTGCCGGCGGGGCTGGTCGATATATCTTCTTTTAAATCGTCTTTCTCGAACTTTGGAAAATTTTCGATTTCTTCTTTCTTGTAAACTGGTAGATATAGATATGGACAACCTTATATCAGTTACACACAGTTTTTCCATAATTGTTGAATATCTTCAAAACGGTGGGTTTTACGTGAATAGTTAATAAAATCGACCTATAATTTAGTGGGATATACAAAAATGTACAAAAATACAGGATGTTCTATTTAAAATAACGAAGTTGTGTAGCGGCTACACGAAGTGGAGCACTATGAATTAATTCAAACAAGTTTCTATGATTAGAAATATTTTACAAATAAGCGCCACAATCATTTTGGGCAACTTTGAAACATTTTCTTCTTGAATTTACAATACCAGAGTTATGGATGACACCGTCTTAGGTGGAACACCCTGTATAAGCTGCACTACACTGATGAGGGTCAGTATCCCAAAACAACATTGTTCAAAGTTGCAGCGTTTTTCTTATTCTCGATGAATTCTTAACCACAATTTGTTCTCTTAAAAAATCTGTTTCTAAAAAAAGCTGATTTTTCAACACCATCTTTTACGTTTTTTCACAATTTTTTAACACACATTCTACGGGTCACGGTAGGTCAGGAGAATCTCGCCGACGACGTCAAAATAAAGCCGTCGGGCGCGGCACCGCGGTACAGAGGGCCAACCGGCCTAACCCCCTAATAAAACCGGATTAAGAGGTAAGGTAATTCATCATGGCCGGAATGTTATCAACAATTAGCGAAGCGGCCGGTAATGTCTGTGATTGGAGGTAATTTGAGCGGACAGACAATATATTGTAATATCTATAATTGTGGACGGCAACCCCGTGGAGATTGCGGCGGAGCACACACTCTGTTATTAGTGCCGTTGGTGGCTGCACACAGGCCTCAGTGACGTTCCGGGACTGCGAATGCGGACCGCTCTCTCTCTGTCTTGTCTCTGGTATTATTATAATTATGCTACGGTGCAGCGTCGAACTCGAAATTTATTAAATATTAAATCTATGTGCATATATACGTATATAAATCGGGATTTTTAACCTAGTGGGCTGCGAGAAAGTTTTTTTTTTTTGAGTGTGATTGGTGTATTTATTTTTTTTCAAGAACTGCTAAATGAAAGACTGGAATTTGGTATGTACGAGTATAAAAGAGAAAACTGCAGGAGCTCAGGCGTCTCGACGTTTCGAACATTTGTTTTCCAGAAAAGTACCACTTTTAAGGCACCGTCGGAAAAGTCTTATAATTTTTTTGTGTGTGAATTTATACTATACATCATATACATCCTCATATCGGAAAATACAGGGTCCGGCAGGGAGATAGGGAATTTTTAAAGAGCGTGTCGTGTGAGGTGGGGTGAATCTAATGTTTTCTGAATAGATAGTATCGATTCGTTGGCTGATGCCATTTCAGTGGCGTGGAGCCGTGGACATGGAGCTCATCGCGTGTTTGTTTACAACACCTTCATTGAAACGGTCCCTTCTATGATTCAAACACAGCGACGGTTTCGAATTCATTAGCCGAAACTTTATTATTGGCCTTTACTTTTTTCGTGAAAACGGGCACTCAGTTACTGTACAACACAGATCGCTACATAGCGATGATACATGTTTTTTTTTCTGCCGCAATTGAGAAGACGACGCATTAAACTCAATACTATATGGTTTTAACAAGATCGAGCTACTTGCCATACATCCAGAGCAGCAATAGCTTTTTTAAGGGAACGTTTCCCAGGACGTTTGATTTCGTCGCGTGAAGATGTGGAGTGGTCTCCTCGGTCCCCAGACCTGTCACCTTGTGACTATTTTTTATAGGGCTACCTTAAATCTCGAGTGTGCATAAACAAACCACGTACACTTGAAGCCCTTTCAGAAACAATAACCCGAGAAATTCGAAGGGTTTCACGTGAAATGCTTCAAAGGAATATGGACATTTTCTCCCGCCGTCTACAGGAGTGTTTAGACGAAAACGGGCACAATTCTATACCATCAATATCAATTGATCACCAATTAAAATAATTTCCAAATCTATGAAATGCTGTTTTTTTTTATGGTTAAGTACATTATCAGATTATCTGCAGGCATATAGTAGACAGTTGCTACTATCCGTACATAATTACAAAATAACGTCAGGGGCAGTAAAAGAATGTCATCAAGAGCTCTCACAAACAACATATTATGTTGGAGTGGGTACTGGAACCTTCGGCGTAGAAACAAAAAACTGGACGTTTTCCACGAAACACCGAATTACTACACTTTTCTCGACGACTTTAAAACTGACAGTGGTAGTTTTAATCTTCTCCTGAAGATGCCAACTTGGTTGGCGAAACACGCGTCGAGAAAAGTGTAGTAGTTCGGTGTTTCGTGGAAAACGTCCAGTTTTTTTTTAACATATGTGCTTGTTGGTTGAAAGTTCATGCGCAATGCAGAGGCAATTGCGTTGGAAGGTGATAGATTGGCGACGAACGCATCCAGCCAGTGCATTTTCTCTCATAGCCTATCATGGTAACAACTCGACAAATTAAAAAATACACCTATGTGCAAATTAAGCTGTAGGATGAAGCAGGCAGGTGCCAACTTGGTAAGGAGCTTTTAAGGTACTCCAGCAAATGGGCGGCAATGGTATATCTGGCGTATATCATAGAGAATCTTCGTTTTGTAGCAGTCATTCTCACTGGACATTGTCACCTCTACAATTTGAAGCTAAATGAAACGCCCCTTTGTAGTGACTGGCAGCGAGATGAGGAGACTATGCGTCATGTACTACGCGATTGCTTCAATATCTTACCAGCAAGATAATCCCTGTCCCAACGTCGTCACTTTTTAAAACATGAAGATGGTTGACGGCTTATATGGATGGAATTCTTAAAGGAGGAAGCATAAGGGGTATAAAGGGGACTAAGTGTTGCGGGCCTTTGAAGATTGCACTTTCACGTACCGTTTCAGCTCTTGTGACCATTTTAGGTTTGATGCTTGTATAAACTAATCATCCAACTACATACAAAAAGTACCCGGAAATTGTAAAAAAAAGCAAATACATTGTTATTCATTCATCAAAATTTATTTTGTCCCCAAAGTAGGCTCCATTGAGTGCAATGCAGCTCATATACAGCAATGCAGCACGTTTAACTCAATCCTCCATATACCGCTCATAGTCCGCCGAAGGTATCGCCTTCAGTTCCTTCAGCTCCTTCAGCGAATTTTGTTTTGATAGCCTCTATCGTTTGAAAGCGGCGACCCCGTAGTGGCAATTTTAGTTTTGGAAATAAAAAAAAATCACACGGAGCCATATCCAGTGAATACGGTGGTTGGTCGATCGTATCGGTCACAATCGTAGCTCGGTGAGATGGCGCATTGTCGTCGTGCAAAATCTAAGAGATTTCCTTCCACAATTTCGGCCATTTCCGATGGATACTTTCGCGCAAAAGCCTCAAAATGCCGAGATAGTACTCCTTATTAACTGTCTGTCCTTCCGGCAAGAATTCGGAATGTACCACGCCTCGATAATAAAAAAAAACCGTCGACAAAAAAAACTTTCGACAGTCTTTTCTGCTGTTTTTTCGGTTTCGGCTCATCATTATAGCGCCATTCCGATGATTGACGACTTATTTACATGTCGTACTCGTAGACCCATGTTTAGTCTCCAATTTATGTTTAGTCTCCAAAATTTGGTTTACTATCGGCTCTGGAAACCATGTCAAGAGCAACCTGATTCCGATCCTCTTTTTAAAAAACATTCAGCTTTTTCGGAACCAGTTTCGCAGCGATGCGTTTCATACCCAAAATATCACTCGAAACACCATGAACTGACATTGCCGATATGTCACACTCTTGAGCCAACTCTCTAACCCTCATGTGGCGATTTTCAAGCATTAATGTTTTGATTTTATCGATGTTATCGGCTGTCGTAGAGGTCGATGGCCGACCGGAGTGAGGCAAATCTTCGACGATTTCACGGCCCGCTTTGAACTCCTTATACCACTCGTAAGCCTGTGTTTTGGACATACACGGTGGAGACTTTAACTGGAATATATTCGCTAGCGGGGTGGTGAATGATTTTTTTTAAAAATTCCCGAGACACGTCAACTTTTAAATGTATTTACCTACATTTTGCAAGTAATATGAAAAATATAGCCCTTCAGGGGTGGCTGAAACCACCCTCGACATGATTTTTTCAAATGCAACCCTATGGCTTGTGACCCCTCATTGTAAAGCTGGTGGAAGAGGAATCCAACGCACTGATCAAATTTTAATTTTTAGTATGTTTGTAGGGTTGCATACAATTAAAACGTAATTTTATAGTTTAATTTATATTTAACGCAACAATATCGTACTCAAAATGTGTGTTGTTTAGTTTTGGAATGTAAACCTTACTTTTCATATGTCCCCACAAAAAATTCCAAGTAATTTTTTGCCACAACTGATATTTGTTATTTTTTGCTAGTGTTTTTACACGACCGCAAAGAGTAATTTAGTTTGTATGCTGTATTCAGAGTTTGAAACGAAGTGTTATTTCAAATTGGTGAAAATGTCTTATTTAACTGAATCACTAAAAATCGAAATTTTGATGATGATTGGATATGGTGATAGGGCGCGAACTCAATGCGAAGTTGTTCGATTGTTTCGAGAAACGCATCCTGACTTGCCACCACTAAATCAAGGTACCATTAGTAAAATTGAGGCACAATATCGAGAGATGGGTCATGTCAGGAAAGTACCGAGTAAGAGGCAGGCTGTTGTTGATGACGACACGAAGTTGAATTTGTTGCTTGCTCTAGAAGAAAATCCAATCACTCCAGCCCGTCAACTGGCCCGTGATAGTAATCTTAATCACAAAACAGTTTTAAAAATACTTAAATATGAGAAAAAAACGCCCATATAAAATGCAAGCTGTTCAAGAGATACTTGAAGATGATCCAGATCGACGAGTCGAATTTTGCGATTTATTGATGACTTGTATTGATCAAAACCAGTTATCTTTAGGGTGGATATTTTTCTCTGACGAGGCTACTTTTACATTAAATGGGCACGTAAATCGCCAAAATTGTCGTTACTGGGCTGAAGAGAACCCCCATTGGATGAGGGAACTTCATACTCAGCGCCCACAGAAAACTAATGTGTGGGCCGGAATAATACAAGATAGAATTATTGTAGGACCATTTTTCTTTGATGACACTCTTAATGAAGCAAGATACTTGCGTTTACTCCAGCACGAACAAATGCCAGTGCTATGTTTCCAATACTTAAACCCACCCCAAAAAAGGGGGGGGGGGGGGGGGAGGGGGGGAACCCCCCCCCCCCCCCCTGGCTTCCCTTTTTGGGAGATATCTGGGCAGAAATTTTTCCGGTAGGTGGATTGGGAGGCGAGGTAATATTGAGTGGCCAGCAAGATCTCCAGATCTTACACCACTAGATTTCTTTTTGTGGGGACATCTTAAAAGTAGGGTTTACATTCAGAAACCCAACGACATAGCAGATCTGCAGGAAAGGATAAGAGAGGAAATCGGAAAAATAACACCGCAAATGTTGCATAATGTAAGGGACGAAACCTACCACAGACTGGGATGCTGCCAACAAGTGAATGGTGCACATTTTGAACAATTGTTACGTTGAAAATAAATTTAATTTTTAAATTGTTTTAATTGTATGCAACCCTACAAACATACTAAAAATTAAAATTTGATCAGTGCGTTGGATTCCTCTTTCCACCAGCTTTACAATGAGGGGTCACAAGCCATAGGGTTGCATTTGAAAAAATCATGTCGAGGGTGGTTTCAGCCACCCCCTGAAGGGCTATATTTTTCATATTACTTGCAAAATGTAGGTAAATACATTTAAAAGTTGACGTGTCTCGGGAATTTATAGCTATCCGCTAGCGAATATATTCCAGTTAAAGTCTCCACCGTGTATACGAATCACCAAAGCCCTTATTTAACATTTTCAATGAATCGGCACACGAAATGTTGTTTGCGGCACAACATTTTAAACAAACCCGTTGTTCCACTATTTTTTCCAGTGTACAATTCGCCGAGTACACTTGAGGTCGTCTATTATAATACTAACAGCTGCTGTAAACACATGACTGAGTGACCGTTCGCGCTCTAAACAGGCTTGGTAATTAAGAAAGGGGCTACCAACCTAAAGATAAAAACATTTTACCTATTCCTTTTAAGCGGTTCATTTAAATCCAAATTTCCGGGTACTTTTTGCCCGGCCCACTTTTTTCACCATTTTAGTTAAAAGCGTATTGAAATGTTGGTTTTTCATTGTGCCATTTCTTGTAGAAAGTTAAAAGGAATCATTATTCCTAAATTATGACACAGAAAATGCACTCTTTGTTTTATTATTTTTTAATATTTCCTTATTTAGTGTGCACTTCGCGTTCCAATTCCTGAAGCCAAGCGTCGAATCTCGGTCACAAACATGCCCCCGCCATATTTATCTGTGGTATCGAGGTGAAACTGCTCACACCCTATTTTATCGTGCATGCTCACTGGTCGACGAGTCTTCGATTAGCCAACTTTAACAGTCCGAATAAAATATAGCGATTAAATGGGTTTTTAAAATGTATCGTAACCAGTTTGAGGCCTGTCTGAGTGAATATAAAACAATAATAACGATATGGGTGGTCTGAAACGCAAATAACCCCGCCTTTATTTGTATTGTATCCACCCAACGTTCATTCGTATCAACCAATTAATATATCAAATATTTAAACTTTTTGAATTTACATATTCGATATCGCCCAGTTCAGCCGAGGCAGAAGCTTTATAGTAATTAGTAGATTTCAAAGCGATATTACTTTGTGTCTGACAACTTTAGCGTAATTAATAGTAATTACATAATGAGATTTGATAATTAATTAGGTGGTTAAGTATTAATATAAAGAAAAAATGTATTTAATAAAGCTGTCACTTGGGGTAGACATATGTTAGTTGCCTATGGAGGTGAGTAGAGTAACTGTCAATAATTTGCGAGTGTGAGTTGAAACTTTGGCCTTTCATACAAGAAAAAGTTTCAGCAGTAACAGTGAAAAAGTTTCTTTCTGAATAGTGAAAAATATTTACGAATGAATCACGACACTAACTATTTCTTCTTGTAGACTCTTCGTTCTCACACTTACATACGAGGTGTGTAAATTAAGTAATGAGACTGATTTATTTAATTCCAATAGGATTACAATTCAGTATTGTCTCCTTTAAAATAACTTCCTTGGGAAGCTGCACAGCGCTGGAGACGGTTCTTCCATTCCTAATAGCAGTGCTGGAACTTATACACTGGAATAGCCTTCAGGTGGTCGGTTACAGCTGTTTGAATGTTTTCTATGGTCCCAAAATGATATCCTTTGTGGTGATTTTTCAATTTAGGGAGGAGAAAAAAGTCGTAAGGACTCAAGTCAGGCGAATAAGGAGGCTGAAGAACCACAGGAACGTTTTCACTGGCTAAAAACTCGTTTATTGAAATAGCTATTTGACAAGGCGTATTGTCGTAATGCAACATCCAGTTGTTCTTGGTGTTTGGTCTCACACGCATGACTCTTTTTCGAAGTTTTTCAAGAACCTCTCTGTAGAAGAATTGATTTACTGTTTGGCCTGGAGACACAAACTCTTTGTGGACAATTCCCAGACTATCAAAAAAACAAATCAGCATGCATTTGATCTTCGATTTGCTCAATCTTGCTTTTTTGAGTCTTGGAGAGCTTGAAGTGCGCCATTCCATGCTTTGGTGCTTGGTTTCCGGTCGTACTCAAACACCCAAGTCTCTCACACGTTCCATAAAATGGGGATCATTTTCAATCGATTCCAAAAAGTCAAGACACCTTTCTCTCCTGAAGTCTTTTTGTTCCTGCGAGTGGTTTTTTGGAACCATTTTTGCGCAGATTTTCTCATCCCCAATTCGTTAGTCAAAATCTGATGAACAGTGATGTGATTCAAAGTTAACTCTTCCCCGATCATTCTTGCCGTCAACCGACGATCTGAACGCACAAGATCCCGTATTCTATCGACATTTTCATTGGTTCTTGAAGATGAAGGTCTTCCGATGCGTGGTTCATCTTCAATCGACTCTCTTCCTCGACCTGGGCTCTTGAAAAAGTTCTGGGTTTCCGTAGGCGTGTTGAAGTTTTGCAAAAGTGTCCATTGCTCTGTGTCCAAGTCTGAAGCAAAACCTGATAGCACACCGTTGCTCAAAATTAATGTAATTCATTTTTAAAACGCACAAGAAAAAACTGGTTAACGAAAACAGCCACAAAGAATAAACAAAGTTCAAACTTGTACTGAAGGTGCATTACATATTAATCTGCCGCCGCTCCGAGTCCCGTCTCCGCAGGGTTGCTAGATCGGGCGCTACGTTGCCAGTCTACTTAATTTACACACCTCGTATTATTGTATGCATTTGCAAGTAGTTTCAAATAACGAATAACCAGAGATAAAGAAATGTAATGTCGACAGGTAAAACTAACATGTTACATTGTTATCCATTTGTTTTGTGTGTAAATTATATTCTATGCTTTTATGCTAAAATTTCTGGCATTTATGATGTGCGAGATGACACTCAACGTGAAGTCAATATAACTTTGCACGCAGAAGGGATAGTACATCGCAATAATGCCAAATTAAAAAACAATTAGATTACTAAAGTTGCAGCGAACTTTTATAATATATAATTAAAGTCGGATTCGGTAAGCGACCCAACCCTCGGATTTATATGTAATTACGTAGACCGAATTTAGTTCCACGAAGTTCCTAATTTTAGAAAAATAAAAAGTAACATAACGTAGCGTTTAAAACGTAGCGTAGCGTGTCATTTTTGGTAGTAGGGGTTTTTAAGGGAGGTACAGGGTGGACCAGTGTGCTTGTAAACATATTTTCAGTCATGTAAACAAATTTTTGACAACTAGCACTATAGGAAAGGTGTAATGTTTAAGGGGGTATTCTGGTGTAGAAATGAAAAAAAAACGATTTTTTTTTTATATATTTTCAAAGTTTAACTACTTAAGAATATGTCTTTAAGAGGATTTTTCAAAATTAAAATTATTTTCGGAGATACAGGTATTTTGCTGACGCGCATCCAAACCGGCTCGGCCGGAACTAATGGAACAAAAGACATTAGGGATTCTCCGTCTACCTGAATCCATATTATTCAGTAAAACCTTTTGTTCCTTTATCTATTATGTTTGGGTTCAGAAACTCAAAATAATAATGAGTCTCTAAACTCTTTGATTTGGACTTTCGCGCCAAAACATATTCATGCCGGAGCTCAGATAATTGAGATAGCAACATTTATTGCTGTCTGTATTTTTAATGAAGGCTTCATTCCTATTTTAAAAATGATGACACTTATGGGAATTACAATTGGTCCAGAAGCTCATTCATTTGCCGTGAAACGAAACAACGCCCGGATTGACCGCTCCGAGATACGAGCATCCAACGCATCAAAGGCGGCCAGAACTGCTCGATTGGAAGAGAAAACGCAGAAAATAGTGTTTTTGAAGTCGAGGAAGGTCCGATGTATGCAGCAGGAATGGCGGATTAAATAAATGTAAGTCTAAAATATCATTTCATGACTTAGACTATGAAAAACTTGACGCGAAAGTTTAAACGCGTTTTTCTCGAAACTGTCTTTTTCAAAACGATACCCACGATTTCTCAAGTTCTACTGGACCGATTTACTTGAAATTTTTTGAGAGTCTTCTTTATAGTCTTCTCTATGTCCGGAACTACGCTCATTACCAAATTTGAAGTTTTAGTATTTTTAAAAAATTCGAAAAGTAAAAAAAAAAGAGGTAAAAAATTGTTTTTTTTTCAATCAGTCGCCATTTTGTAAAAAAATTTTTTTACTTTTCCGTAGTTCCGGACATTGCGACATTACTCTAGATTAATAATCTTTTTTTTTTTTCAGATTGCTAGAAGGGTTGGAATCGTGGGTATGGCCACGCGCCAATTTTTTGAGACGCCCCACTTCATAGCTGCTAATTTTTTTGAATTTTTAATTTTGTACTTTTTTTTTTGTATTCTCGTAATATTAATAAACAACTGATAAAAAAATTAGTAAAAATATTGATCGCTTTTTTTTTACGTCACTTCAAAAATTACCTGAAATTCATTCCTCTAGACCAGAATACCCCCTTAAATTATTTCTTTTGAATCCATGGTCTGAGTTGAAATCCCAACAACTTTTTTTAGTTCTTACCTTTAAAATGGGTTAATTTAAAGATGAAATGAGTTAAAAATTAGGCAGTTTAATAAAAAAACATTTGAGAATACACATTTTATTATAAAAATAGTTGAAATGGCCCCCATATTAGAATATTAACTATAACGACACCATTCTCGAATAGAAGAATTAACATTTTTTAGGAGTTGTAGTAAGGTACTCCTAGGAACTTGATGGACTATGATCTTAAGTTCTGCCACAAGTAGAAATCACATTGTGTTATGTTACAAGATATTGGAAGCAATTCATATTCGAAATTCAGGCTGACCAAGCGATTATTGAAAATATTCTGTTATTACCAGTGTATCACGCGCAGTGTGTGCTGTGGTACTGTTTTGATGGAAGTAAATTGTAGAAATATTCATTACTAGAGTCCGGAAAGTGTGCCACAACTGCGTTTAAGTTCCTGAGCACCCACACGGGACCGGCATACTACGAGTCCCAGTGCACGTTTCCAAGCACGGTCTGTGGCGTAAATGTCGTATGCACGGTTTAAACTTTAATTATCATAGAGTTGTATAGTGCCGACCCTGCGTTGTGGTACACATTTCCGGACACTAGTCATTACACAATTGAGGAGCTTGCTGCAAGAACGATGCAGCTCCATTTTCAACGCATGAAGAGGTTAGCTGTTCATAATTTCAATAAAAATATTAGACGTTATTTAACGCAAGTTCGACGCAGCTCAGCATATGTCAGTATGTACACTCCATGCGTTGAGATGTGTGGAATTTGCGTTAAATAACGCCTAATATTTTTATCGAAATTATACGCAGGTAACCTCGTCACGCGTTGAAAATGGAGCTGCATCGTTCTTGCAGCAGGCTCCTCAATTGATGTACGAAAAGTGTAATAATGTCATCTTAGCCGATTATTCATCTTTTACTGATGCCACATTGTTGAGGAGTGGTTAATTAAAAAAATGGAACAATTAAAAAAAAACGTCCTTTATGGGAAGTGGCCCTTGGTGAAATTGTCTGAAATTTGATTATGTTGTTCTCGAGAAGCTCCCGATCAGAAGTCCTCATGAGCATGAAGTCGGGAAATGGACAGTTTTTTAGATGATAGGGGTAGGAAGCTTTAGGTGCCAACGATTTTCTGAAATCGTTTCGAAGGGACCGTAGGTCTTTGCATTGTTCCTCGAGTTATTTTTGAGGGGTATCCATGGAATTTTGGGGTCGCTCATTCCGAATACGAGATCAAAAGTGTCCATTGACAGTTGGCAGCTGCCAAAAACTGCAATTTTGCCCGCTTTCCCAAGAAATGACCACTACTATCGGTAGCGAAGAATTTTCTCATCGCTGATTCAGAAACATATATCAAACGTGGTCATTGGCATTTGGCACCCGCAAAAAACACTGACAGCTTTTTCTCTCTCAATGAAATGTAAATGCAAATATTATCTCATTAACAAAAGGTTTTCGAAGTGCATATCAAGACCGAATTGATGATGACAGCGGCCGGTTATCAAAAATCACCTCTTCTTCAATATATATACCAGAAACAATAATAATAACTAGGGCTATTTATCTACTTTACCTACGGTCCCAACTCCCAACGAAAAGATTTTGGAGAGTCATGGGCAAGACCCCGGAGAGGAAACTTCCTACCCCTACCATCTAAAAAAACTGTCCATTTTCTGACTTCGTGCTCATGAGGACTTTTGATTGGGAACTTGTGGTGAACAACCTATTCAAATTTCAGACAATTTCACCAAGGGCCACTTCCCATAAGGAATGTGCGGGTCTTTTGAATTTTTCCCGCGACGAGCGTCATTGCAAAAATTCCTATGCAAACCTATCAGTTTTAAATTTGAGTAGTTGAGTTAGTAAGATATGCAACATGTATGTAGCTGCCTAAATTTGTATACTATTGTGAATGAAATGGTTGTTAACTTGGTTTTATAAAAAGTACATGTGTACATCATGTAAATGAACTCCTCCCGCAGAAGTAAATTGTTATAAACGAGGCTCAGTAGTTTATCTCAAAACCTCCCCATACAGTCCATCGTTCTACACCCTCTTCACCCCTAAAACATTGGTCAACACACATTATATTCTAACTTTCTGCGCAAGAAGAGGGGCTTCGACAACAAAATTGTTTGGTTTCTCGGAGAACTTCACATTCTCATATTCTGAGAATTTACATAACCACTGAGGTGAGGCCATGCGTTGTCGGAAAAGTTTCGTTACTTGAGCTTCGCTACAATTTGCCGTTCGTTCAAATGCTTGTGGATATTTTTTTATTCTTTGATATTTGGATATTGATTCTTGTTTCTCTCTCTTTTTTTCCCATTAATTTACCATTATATAGTTTACGTTATGTTGTTTGACGTTAAATACGGGATTTGCGAAAAAAAGTAAAGTAATTAAATTTCATTACTTGACATCCGGTACAAAAACAGATGCTCATCGTGCTTTTTTAACTTTTCTGTATATCACGAGATTCGATTGTTTTTCTGAAAACGGCAAAATGTAGCCAAATGTAGTGTAGAGGTCAAGTAATGAGCCTCTTGTTCTTTCCTTCGAGTATCCCGTATTTAAGGACATATCCGATGTAAATAAACGAAATCTGTGGAATTTCAAACAATCTTTATAAGCATGCTAAAGTTTAATTTTTCTGAGAATTCTGAATTCGAGGTCAAAATATCGGAATTACAAAAAAAAATACAAATTTGCGTCGCGCGTTTATGGTGTTTTTTTGGTATATCCCGAGATTCGATTGCTTTTCTGTATTCTGAACCGCAAATTGTAGTGGATGTCAAGTACTAAGTAAACTGTTTTTCTTATACTTTTTTTTTTTAATATTCCGTATTTAAGGAAACATCCGCTGTAGAATGATAAATCAAATATGCTGTATATTTTAAACTGGCGATGAAATTTAAATGAGGGTGCAATTTATTTATGAAAGTATTTTCTACAAAATACGATTTTCAGATGTTTTCTTTTAGGTTCACCCGTTTCAGCTTCAACACACTGAGCTCATTTAAACAGTGGTAAATAATGTGGTGTCTGGCCTTTTTTTTTCTAGAAAGTCTATATTATTTAGACACCTCATTGGATATATGTACATAATTTACTATATCCTGAAATAGGTATCCGTTCGAAGGATTGAGATCGGGCAAATAAGGCGGTCATTAAAATCGTCTCCAGGTTTTTCCTGTGCTTTGACCCATTTGCATCTATTATCTACTTCGTTTGTCCTACTTAGTGCACACGTTTTAGACTTGGACACCCGGGCCCAAAACTGCATAAAGTCTTGGCGCCCTCCTTTTATAACTTCAAATCATTGCATAATAATTGATTTTCGATCCACCATTGAATGCCTGTGAACTCATCTTAGGATTTTAAGGCGATAATCTTTTTGTTCACCTGTCGTCTTACAAACATTATTGTGATTATTATAAACAACTTGGATTTATACGCAGTCTATCCTTGTACTTCATTATCGAACATCGCATGATTTTGTTTGTTGTAAACATTTTGTTGTATTTAGTGCACACGTTTTAGACTTGGGCACCCGGGCGCAACACTACGTAAGGTCTTGACACCCTCCTTTTATAACTTCAAACCATTGCATAATAATTGTTTTTCGATCTACCATTAAGTGTCTGTGAACTCATCTTAGAATTTCAAGGCGACAATCTTTGTGTCACGACCTGTCGTCTTTCAGACATCATTGTGATTGTTATAAACAACTTGGATGTATACGCAGTCTATTCGTGTACCTCATTATCAAACATTGCATGATTTTGTTCTATTATACGGGAGTAATGGCAATTTTCCCTCTGGACATAATTTTGTCCCAACCTGTACCGAGATATCTGTAAAAAAACTGTCTATGTTTTCGCGTAAATGTAATTATGGTTACAGCACTTATAACGAGGGATGGCGTAAATTGCCAACACCTGCTTTTTATTAAATTTAATTAGTGTGTAGCCGTACTGGCTCCGCGATGGGTATTTTAATATGTAAACGTATTTAACAAAATATTAAAATTAATATTCAAAGTAGAAATGTACATCTGCCTACACGAGTATATAATTAATGACTAAAAACAGATTTTATAAAATGAAATGTTCTAATAAAATACAAAGTGGGAAGGAATAGCATACAATTGTAATTTGGTTTCGCGTTCAGAACTGATTTTATTTGATTGCAAAAATTATTGTAAAAAACATTAATCCTTCGAGAAGACTCGGAATAATTATACAGGCTGATCCAAATTTCCGAACCGGCTGAAAATTCTAATGCAAAATTTTAAAAGTTATGCGGATTTTTATCCCTAAACAATGAGTATTACTACAAATCACGTCCTGTTATATCTGGAATACCTCATAAGAATATGATAAGAATAAAAATTTTATGTTGTAGAAAGTTCTATTCAATTACGGAAAAATCACTCGCTTCCTCGCCCACCCCGAGATATTTTTTTTATTGCAGATTCGTGTTCTACGAAAAAAAGTTGTTTTTACATAAATTATTAATCTGCAATAAGAAATTCAGTTACCACTGGAGAAAAAGTTGTCCCCCACCCCACCTCAATTAATTCGTCATTGAATAGAACGTTCTACAATATTAAACGTTTATTCTTATTTATTTTTATTTTATATTAAAGAGCTTTTCCAAATCTAATCGGACGTTCCAAAACATGTAGTGCTTCGCATTGTTTAAGAATAAAAGTCAGCATTATTTTTTAAATAATATTTTATCGACAAAGTGCCACAAATGAGATATTTTTAATAAGGAATCCAAAAATGTAATAAAAAACATTCCCATATCCCAAATTTTAATATTGCCCCTCAGCTCATCCATTTGGAGGGCGGTGGAAGGTTCATTTTGGCTTAGCTTAGTAGTTACTTAACACAGTATTAGACCTGTATTTTTAATTTTTTTGATTTGATGAAAATTTTTTAAAATACTCGCGTTCCGGAAATTTTGGGCCACCCTGTGGATTGTATTCCTTTTAGATTCAGAAATTGATTCAATATACGTATACCTATTATGTCATATTTTGGGAACATCTGTGTTGACCTAAATCAACTATATTAATCTTATATTGAAGGAACAAATGTAATATTATATCGTGCATTACTAAAGTCTTTAGTTATCACTAGGGTTCGGAACGTGTGCTGTAACGCAGGGCCGGACTCGTAATCTGTCTTGTTATTGATGAAAGATGACGTATGACAGATCAAAATTACAAGAATAAATATATGTTAATGATGTATGTACATACATAACAAGGTATAAAACCATAATAAGGTAACACTTAAATGGGCACCAGGACATAAAGGGGTCGAAGGCAACGAGGAAGCAGATACCCTAGCGAGAAAGGGCTCTGAAACGACACTCATTGGACCTGAACCAATGTGTGCTATACCACAGTCCTCAGAGAGGGTCTGGCTTACTCGGTGGAAAAATAAAGAACACCAGTCTTACTGGAACCACATACTAGGACAAACAAACAGTAAATGGGTGGTAAAGACACCATCAAAAGTACTGACAGACGAGATCCTGAGATTGAGTAGAAATCAGATAAGGCTTGTCATGGGACTCATAACCGGGCATTGTCACCTTAGGAAACATCTACATAGAATGGGCATATATTTAGATGAACCTATTTGTAGATTGTGTAATGAGGAGGATGAAACAGACCCTCACATCATACTAGAGTGTCCAGCACTAACACACTGGAGATCCGGTCTTTTGGGAACAGAAAACCCCCAGGAGGCCTTTGCAAAGAAAACTTGTGAAAAGGCTACTAAACCTTATAAAGGTAACAAGCCTATTTACATGAAATAACGATGTAAACTGGAAATACAATAAGCCTGAAGGCTGCTGTGTTGGAGGCAAAGCAAACCCTAAACCAGAGACATCGGAGAAAAAAATGTACATACCTATTGCTTGTATCATTCAGATACACTTGTTTGAGCGTACGTTGCCAGGACCATTAGTCTTTCTGCATTTATTCTCGTTAAACACGAGCGATTTGGCCTGTACATTTGGTTGTAGAAGAAAAAGGATCGTTCTACATCTACTGAAGTTAAAGATACAAATTCAAAATAGTTCACATGGACAGAATATCACACAACACGGCACATTATTTTCACGAATTTCACGCAGTTATTTGTATCACCAACAGTTGTTTGTTGTCACTAACATTATTATTTTTTACATCTACAGAGAACAACACACGTGTTACTATTTCTATACTTTTATTGTTTGCAAAACCCGTTTACTAGCTATCAGTAACGGGGACCAAATTTCTGAAATACCTAAAATTCTTATCAGAGCATTAACGACCTTATTATCGCGAAAATCTGTTGTTTCTTCCACTGTCAGCCACATAAATTTATTGCGTATGGCTTCTTTGATATATCCCATGACACGTTGATATGTCTTCTGTAAATATGTTTTACGCAATGTATCATTACTAGGCAATGGAAAATCGGATATATATTTGGCAAAAAAACGTCTAAAGTAAATATTGTCGACCACGTTCCACGAAAGGCTACATACGCAAAACATTATGCACAAATCAAACCAAAATTCCTCTTTTGTAACAGTGCCAGGTGTATGTATTTTTTGACGGATATTCGAATATAAATGTTTTTTAGAGTCTTGGCGATCACGAATTATGTATATATCGATGATTGCAAGGAATACATAAAATATGTGATCCGTCTATCACATAATCTGTTCTATCAAATCATCTGTTTCAGTTTATCAATAAATTATAACAACTGTGCCATTATTACAGAAATCCACACAAAATCAGGTAATATGCAAATAGCAGTACACGAACTCATGAATTAGTCACTGGTGAGAAAAAATTGTTTTCAATGCGGCGGTTAACCCGTTTACATCTAGGGCAGGTAGAGAACTAAATGGACTTCTGTCACCATCGGAATATCTCGTTGTCTTACGGAGAAATTGTATTACGGCGTCCTGGGTTCTCGCACGGGACTTTGTTCGGGCCGGTATTCTATGTACGGTCAGTGGCGTGGGTGTAGAGGGGCAAGAAATATGTGTAAAAAAATACGGTTTATACTTTAATCATCATTGAGTTGTATAGTGTCGGCTCTGCGTGACAGCATACTTTTCCGGACCCTAGTTATCATATGTGTCTTTAAAATTGTATTATTTTTATTAACGAAATTATTATATGTGCTGTGTTGGAAGACGCGATGTTGAAAAAAGTTTTTCTTTTTTTTTGGGTTTTTTCATTAATGTAACTTATTCATTTTCAGGTTTTGAAAATATAATTAAATTAGTTTTTTGCCACGTTATTTCATTACACGAGGTGTACTGAGCTCATTGAGGAAAGCTCAGCTAATTGAGGAAGGAAAAATGGAATTCGTTTATTGTTAGAGAATACCTTGCATGCGCGAACTTGATACAGAACACATTTCTGGGATTTTTTTGATAATTAACGGAATTTTTAATAGAAACAACTATAAAATAATTATTAAGTAAATAAATATCGTCTCGTCTTTTTTAAGTTTTTTGGTCACAGGTATAATTCACTTCAAGTTGCAGCCGTTTTGTATATGATTATCGTCGTTTTGTTTGTGTAAAATCTAGGTGTCGTGTGTCAATCCTCATACCATCACGGCGAATATTCACTTTACTTAAATATGCTGAGCACATTTCCGTATTCCGTGCTTAATATTTCACAATTTTATAAGAACATTTTTGTATTGTGCATTTGAAAAGGCACAGATAAACGTCGTTCGCAATTGTGTATTGGTAAATTATTCATAAGACAATGAACATGGTCGTGCGGAGTCCTCAATACGCTGCTGGCTAATAAAACAATAGCGAGTTACATTTTCTGAAAAATATACATCAATTTCGTGAACAGAAATAATGCATTCAATTGAAATTTAACAAACGCTGGAGACATGAACGTGAATATCGATTACTAGTTCTCTCGGCAAAAAAAAGAACAGGATGCATCGAACTCCAATAAATAGACGTATATCTTTTAATATTTTCCTCGTTGTGTACTTAGATGTTAGCTACAAAATATGTTGCGTGTGAGGAATAATAATAGGTAATATAACGGAATGGAATGTCATAACTTTTACGAGTGGAAAATTCGGGAAGTCTTCATTGTCAATAACGTTTCATATGGCAAGTATTAACCAGAAATGAACTTATACAATGATTCAACTTATACATGTCGTAAGATACTCTTAAGAAAATCATGGTGAACATTATAAATAACTGCTGGAAGTACCTGTATTGTCGTATTTCTTAACGATTTCTTACGAAGTTCGTGGACCGATTTACGTATACTTTACTTTTTTAGGTATCGCCACGAAACATGTTCTAGGGGCGTCAGATCTGGCTATCGAGCAGGTCACTTGGCTGGTCTTCTGCTTACTGACCAACGATTTGGGAAAACAACATCGAAATAGTCTTGGACAGGGGCTGCAGGATGGGGATGTGCTCCATACGGAACACCTTCACCCCGGCTTCGTCTGAAGTTTCACTGAAGGCATGAGATTGCGTTGAGAAAAATCTAAACACCGTACATCATTTAGAATTTCGTCAAAGAATAGGTATCAAGAATTATACCGTCAACTCTGCTACATCAAAATTTCAATTTGAGGGTGTCGAGTTATCATTATCGATCTTCATTATCCAATAGGGATTTTCAGTAGCTCAGTAACGACATCATGGCTGTGTAGAGTAAAGGTGGCTTGATCAATGAAGATTGAGTTACTGAGTTATCGTTATTGCGTAGTTCTCTCAACATGTACTTCGCCCATCAAAATCGTCCTCAGAAAGTACCTGAACTAGGCTACCTTACCTTATAAGGCTAATACTTTGATATTAACAGATTATGGTGTTATAATGACATTAGATGCAACCTCAATAAGACTGGAATGGGGATTCTACTGCACTGTCAAAACATTGAGTTTCTGGTCTTCTGGTTGATTGTCGACCGGGTTTAGGAAGATATCAAACGTGCTCAAATTTCCTGAATTTTGATGCTGCCCTGGTCACGATGCTTTTACTAATGGGTTGCTAAGAAATCAGTTGGTTGATGGTTTGAAATCCACAGTTGGTATGGCATACAGCAGCAGGTGAACACATCGATGGTTAAAGTGCGAAACCTCCTAATTTTAAGTTAATTTTGGAGGATAAAGGAAAAACATTTTGTATTTTATCTGTACCAAATTGTATCTGTGCCAAACTAACGAAATCGAAACTCTAATAGGTCAGCAAAAATGTATGTCTCAGTGTATTTAAGAAAAACCTCTTAAATCACAGTTAGTAGGTCTCTGCATTTAAGCTGACAGATTATAAGTTGTCATAAGTTTAAATTTAAATGGAGAGGTATGGGTTTGTGTACTTTAAACTATAATAGGTTGTTTAAACTAATGATGTCATAAACGCTGTATGGCTAAAAATGATTGACGAGGTTTTCTCCTTTCTGCCATATTTTAAATGAGCCGTGTGTTCTTTAAATCTAGTCAAAATAGATATTTCTGTTTGCCCAATATACTTTTAATCACAATCTTTAATACGAAATAAGTTGTAAAGATTCTTAAAGCAAGTTTCTATAGTTGTCTTCGAGAGTTTTGTTCGCTGTACTGAAAAAATACAAAATGTTATATACGTGATTGTCATATACGATTCGTATTTCATGTCTACGGAGCATCTCTCTTCATTTACAATACAACGCGACGGCGACATCTGAAAGTCACCAATTATGAACCTTCTGCGTATAAAAAATATTGGTCAGTAAAACTTGAATATGTTTTCATCGAATTGTAAAGCAGGGTAGTTAACAGTATATTAAAACAATTAACAGTATGTAGATCTATAAAAACGAAATGTGTAAACAGTAAATAAATTCAAATGATTAGTTGGATGTTACGTCTTTCATTTCTGGCTTATCCAGTGATGCAATTTTAAATAAAACGACCATTAATCTGCTGTATTCAAGAAAAGCTTGCAGATGAAATGGCATATAATGAAATTTAATTGAAACGAATATCACAATATTTGTTTCATTTAGTGGTAAATCAAATTTATTTGTCCAGGTATGACGTTTTTTAATGGGACAGTATTAGTCTTCTTTTTATCGTTATAATTCAGTGGAGCTATTGGAACGGAAAAAAAAACCTATCTAGGTAAGCTTAGAAATGATGAAGTGATGGCTATTGTGTTGTAAAGTCATATTAATGGTAGTTTTTGAATGTTTTTTTTTTACTAGAATTTTTACTAGAAGAATGTAGTTAAATCATTCAAATTATGGGCAAAACTAAACGACTATATCCCTGAACTAAACTAAACTAAACGTCACTGAAAATTATGATCAATTGTTTGTATGTGTAACTTTTGTTTGAGTGTACTTCAAAGAATTTTTTTTCTTGGAGTTAAATCTGGCGACGTTGGTGGCCAGTTGATGCAATGATGAAGGGCTATTATTGAGGTCACCCTATTTATTTTCAAAATTTGTATTTAATCATTCAAATTTAAACGGTCTAGAAGTGGCATTTAACTAAATGGAACTAAATGCAGCTATATAAAGTGGCCCATTGGGTCAAAATTGGCCGGAGAAAATAAAAAAATTGCCGGAAATTCGCCAAAATTCGAATAAAAAAACATTGAAGGGATTGACATGACTTAACCCATATACCGGTATGTATATGTCGCCGGGTGAACCCGAATCCGGGGTCAACATTTGAAAAATAAAAAAATGGCCAGAAATTGGCCATAATCGGGAGTCAAAGAACATTGGATGAGGTTGAAGTGACTTTACCTTTATATCTGTGTGTATTTTTCTCTACTGAATCTGAATCCTTTGGTCAATAACGTCAAAAGATCGAACAAGTGCACTCAGCCTCCATTTTTTCCAAACCTTATTGCCCCCGAAACAAGCACCTGTCTGAGGGACAGGGACTTTTTTACTTTATTCATCTTTGTTTGTATATGTACTTAGTGTGCACCCGGCTGCATCCCACTTTTCATTAGAAGTACTCGCATTTGCCTAATCTACAGGCAAACTGTAGAAAACCTTGTACGAAGTAGAACTTGTTAACTGGAATCTACCTGCATAAGCAGCATCTTCTTATCTCCCGGTCACCATGGGCGTCCTAAAACTCACGCCAGTACCTTTTAAAGGGTCACTCATTCACATGTAGCAGCGACTGCTGCTTAACTTCCCGGATATTCTGGGAATTATAGTGAGGAGCAAGGAGAACGTTACCACCAAGAGGTCTGACAGATGGCGCGTCGCTACCAAGGACGGTGGGACGTAAATATGATGGCGGACTATTGCTGGATGCTTAAAAAAGGTTTGCCTGCTCAGGGGAGGAAGAGGAAAAGAATGCCTTTGCACAGGTCTTTTGAATGCAAACGGATCCGTTATAATCACCAAAAATGAAAGAAAAAGAATCTTGTAAGCGCTCCGAAAAAATACTGGGAACAAGAAAACTTGTTTGAACATGTTGGAGACTATTTATTTATTTATTTATTTATTTATTTATTTATACTACAGGCACATACCCAATGACAGACCAGGATAGACAGATGTATACAATTATAACAAAAGAAATCGTTTTTACAGTAAACATAATTACATAAAACATATTGGTGGTATTTGGCACCAACGGTCAATTAGATTTTTGCCATCGTTTTTTTGATTACTCAGCCAATTGAACCTCTGGCCTGATTCTGAACCCAGATTTGGACTAGCATAGCGGCCAAAAATGCACATCGATATAAGGGTAAAATCACTTCAACCTCATTCAATGTTCTTTGACTACGGTTTTTGGCCAATTTCTGGCCTGTTTTTGATTTTTACGGCCCATTTGTACTCGATATGTGCCTGTGTTATTATTATATTCCTAAATTAAAGTGCAGTATCTCACTTGAAACTGTGACACTATTCAAAAAAAAAATGTGGCCGAAAATTTTTTAAAGATTACGGGAGAAAGATTACAAAGAGCAATTCCGTATGTCCAGAGTAAAACCATGGAACATTCTAAGCTTCCCATGACGATGCGTACGTACGTGATGCTCGATGGAACATTCCCTACCCTTTCCCCTTTGGCAACCTCAAGACCCTGACGTCATGCATCACATACATGATGCTCGTTAGAATTTTTCCCTACCCCAGATTTTGCCCCTTCAGGTTAGGCAAACCATCTTTCCCAAGGGTGACGTGACGTATGA
Source organism: Aromia moschata (assembly GCA_029963805.1). Taxonomy (NCBI): domain Eukaryota; kingdom Metazoa; phylum Arthropoda; class Insecta; order Coleoptera; family Cerambycidae; genus Aromia; species Aromia moschata. Next base: position 1,162,384 of record JAPWTK010000034.1, on the reverse strand, counting down.
CGTCATGCGTCACATACATCATGCTCGATAGACCTACCCCAGATTTTGCCCCTTCAGGTTAGGCAAACCATCAAGACCCATGACATCATGCGTCACATACTGATGCTCGATAGAGTTTTTCCCTACCCCAGATTTTGCCCCTTCAGGTTAGGCAAACCATCTTTACCAAGCGTGACGTGACGCATGACGTCACGATATTTTCCAGGGGCAATCCCATAATAAAGACATAGAATGTCTTTTTCAACTTGAAAAAAATAATCACAATCAAAATAACTCAAAACAAACTGTAAATTAGCTGGACAGATGATAGATCTGTCGGACAATTGTCGGCAATCGTCGGCAATTTTTGACTTCGCAATTAAAGTTGCTGCACGCTTTAGGAAAACTCCGTTTTTCTCGAAAACAGTGCGTCGTACGAAAACGCGAATAGACATTTTTTTAAAGAGGGTAGATGCGGACATCCAAATCTTGAATAGTTCAAATACCTACTTCTAGAGTAAAATTTGACCCCTCAAATTGGCTGACTACACTTCCCCTCCCCTTATTTAATATACACGGTTCATACAATGATATCACCAGTAACGTAAAATCAGCACCAAAAAATTACTCCGATTCCAAATTTTAGTAAATGTGTCTTAATCGTTTTCTGCAATAATTGAAAAAGAAGATATCCTGGGCATCACCTTCAGGGGTTTCCTTAGGAAGGATTTCCGGACACATGCCCACTTTTTTTCTAAATTTCAATTCAGTCACCCCTCTCCCCCGAAATCTTGTTTGTTAAAATTCTCATTTCTTTTGCCTTCTATCGGATAAGGAGACTCTTGTTTCTTGTTGTTGGAGAGTGAATTCTGACTTCTATTCTAGTGTGGTCGTTTTTTATTATACATATATTAGGGTGATTTTTTTTTCAACTATTTATGTTCAAAATAAATAATTGAAATAGAATATGTCAAAAAAAATCCCTGAAAGTTACAGCCCTTAATATTAATTTTAAGTACTTTCCCAAAGCGTGAAAAAGATTTTCCATTTAAAATACACGTAAATCTATTTTTTTTTTCAAATTTCTATAACTCAGGCGCATTTTATGCTATTACATTGGTCTTGGTCTCGATTTACTCAGAATAAAATACTACAAAAGTGCCCATTGCAGCGAAAATGTAACTTGTACTGGTGAGTTGGTACGGGTCGCTGAAGTTGATTTTTACCCAAAACTCTCGTTTTTTTTGCTGTTATCTCCGAAATTATTAATTTTAGCAAAAAAATGTACAGGAAAAATTTGTTGGAAATTTAATTTACTACAAAAAGCCCAAACTCCTATAGACCAAATTGCTGAGATTAATATTTCTTGAGATATTAGACTTTGACTTATGAGTAGTACAAAATCATCGAAGCAAAGTTTGCTTCGATAAACCATAAAAATTTTGCACAAATGAAAAATTTTGCATAAAAATTTTGCATTGTGAAAAAAAATGTTTCGCAAAAGTCAATTTGTTATACATCGGTGGATTCAGAAAACAAATTTGCATAGTAATTTACAAAAAAATCCTATATTGCCATTTGAAAAAAAAAGGTGACTATCGCGTTTCAGAAAAAAAAGTTGAAAAATACTGCAGTAGTCTCCCTAATAGTTCATTTGGAGCCATTTCATCTGTTTTTTTTTAACATCAGGCTACAAATAACGGAGTTATGGCTCGCGGCGTTTTTTATCAGACAGCCTGTATATCTAGTCTGTAGACATTTTGTATTATGTAACCATTTAACGTCCAAAGATTATCTGCACTTTTAATAAAATAAGCGGATATGATATTCGATCATGTCATTTCCATGAAAGCAACTGTTCCAGCAGTCTTTATTGCATTTGCATAATACATTTCTGTTTCTCAAGGCGTATTTTGAATCACTAAAGAGTGGTTACTGTGTATTGTTCATTTTTATTTCTGATCGCGTCAAATTATGGTGTGCCGATTTCGAATAGAGAAATTGTTCTCAGCAGACGTATCATTAAAAACAATCGGGATCTCTAGGTGTATCCTTTTGTTTTTAGGTAAACGTTTACCGCTTTTAGCAATATTTTCTCATTGTACCAATCACCGCTTGGAGGGGCACCGATTTGCATCATTGGCGAACGCTCGGATGGATTTGCGCTCCGCAAATCGTAAACTGACAAAGAAGAGAAAATGCAAATGACACACCTCAATTTGAGAAATGACCAGATATTTTGTATACGAATGATTTCTTCAATTGTATCCCAGCGTATAATTCCGCATCGGATTATAATAAGATATAATGAGTCTGCGCCAATCGCATTTTAATTTAAATAATGACCGACGATAAACAAAGAACAAAAATAAACGAATCAGATATAATAAACGATTGCGAGTTTTGCCGTATATATCTTAATGCATAATTAGACGACGTTATGAACAGTAGCCGGGGCCCCGAGCTCAAGACGGCTCGGAAAAATGTGTAATTGCTTTAATACTTCACAGAATGCAGTAATCATACAGTGATATTTTATGGAGATATCAATCCGCAGTCCGACTATCCGAACGCATGTAATCTGTAGTCAAATTGCATGTGCCTTCAGCAATCACGGTTATATTTACCTGATGGGTTGCCGTTGCTCCTCTTCGGGAAGACAACGTTAAATATTGTGTGTGGGATCAGAACGAATTGTGATTTGATTAGGGTTCCTAACCCGTTTGATTATCTAAGTATTAAGTGCAATTAGATGAGTACGCTGGACTTCAAATGGTTCGTAATGTTGCGAATGGGAAAAAAATGCACGCATACCGATGTTTAGACGATTCCATCCGACGGTTAAATGGTTATGGTCTTATTTGGTCACGATCGCTTGATTTAATCGTATAGACAGACGGTTCGGAGTAAACGCGGATCTGAGACGAATGATAATTTAGTTCAAGTCCAGTCATCGTCGGATAAGTAGATTTTCTGCATAAATTAGTCACACTTTTTATAACATATATCTGCTAATGGTTAATGGGCATGTAACGGTTATACGAATCAGAGCGGTACCTGAACAAGCTTGGATGTAATTTTGTAAGCGTTTTATTGTATTTCTAAATTAACAAAAAACACAAGTTGTCGGTATGGAACAACTAATTTGCGTATTTTTTGTGATGTTTGAATATAGAATAGAATAAGAAGTCTTTGAATTATCTACGAAAAATATTGAAATTGTCTACATAGTCTATTTCAACATAGACCAAACCTATACAGAAGTAACGAAGAACAACATATGTATATGGCTGCAGTTATTAAATAGTAGGTAGGTGACACTTATAAATAGTAGGAGAGCTGGTAGACATTTTTGGGAAGGTATTTGAGGCAATGTGAAAAGTTGCTCTTCCTTTAGTGATACCTAAATACAAAAATGCAGACCTGGCTGATGGGTTAGGGGGCTTAAGCGACCATTAAATTTTTCAAGAAGCGAAATAATTTTTGAAAAAAATGTTATTGAGGCACTAATTAATTTTGCAAACGTCTGGCAAACTTTTTGACCCGGTTAAATGATCTGGCTTTTTGATTTTTCAACTCTTTAAATATTAAATTTTAAAATGTTAAAATCTCAATGTGTCAAGAACATTTTTTTCAAAAAATTATTTCGCTTCTTGAAAAATTTAATGGTCGCTTAAGCCCCCTAACCCATCAGCCAGGTCTGCATTTTTGTATTTAGGTATCACTAAAGGAAGTTTTGAGCAACTTTTCACATTACCTCAAATACCTTCCCAAAAATGTCTACTAGCTCTTGGACTAAAAGATCTATACCATTTCTGACAAAATATACTTCGTCATATTTTAATTAATATTTGTTATTTCAGTTTTGGGCATACAACATATATCGAATCTACTTATTTGTCATACAATATTGGAATTTCCACGATCTTTAAACGATAAAGCGTCACACACAGCGGACCATTTGCGTGGCTCATTCCATAGCGCCTTCCCTTCCACATCGAATCTTTTAACTATCAATAAGTGAACTTGGGCCATACTTTCAACACTCATGGCTGTATTTACTTGATGAGTCGCCGTTGCTCCTCTTTGGGTAGATAACGTTAAATATTGTGAATGGGATCAGACTGGATTGTAATTTGATTAGGGTTCCTAATCCGTTTGATTACACAGGTCTACAAAAAAAGTTCTGTCTGCGATCAGACCCATCATTTCCTATGTATGGAGACATCCAAAAAAAAACGTCATCAAAGTTGGCCGAGAAAAAAAAGACTTTCTATTTCTATTTCTAAAAGTATTTCTATTTTGATCGAATTTATAACCTTCTTTACGTGTCAAGACTGTCACATCATATGACAGCCATTGTTTATTTTACAAATTGTGACAGTCACTTGTCAAAAGTTTGACATAACCGAAAAGCTTAGACATGACCGCTATTTCCATCTCTCTCGTTCATAGCCAGAGTTGATGACGTTTTTTTTTGGATGTCTATATTTTGATGTACTGAAACCAAATTTGGCAAAAAAAATTTTCTACCGCATCAATTTTTCTCTCCACCCCCATATAAACCCCATAAACTCTTATAGAGGAAATTTTTTATTTCGGTTTTTTGGGTCGGTGATCACGAATCTGAAGTCAAGAATAAATTTCGACTTCATGACAGCTGTTAACAAGCTGTCAAATTTCACTAAAAAAGTAAAAAGTTGATATTAAATGCATATTATTAAGTTTTTTGGGTTGCTGATTACGATTCTGAAGTCAAAGTGAATTATATCGAAATTATGTCAAGTCAAAAATGCATGATGTCAAAAATCATTTTTGACTTCGGAATCGTCATCAGCAACCCAACAAACTTAATAATGGGTGCTTTCCATTTATACGACTCCCAGCGACTCTTGTGTCGACTCGTGTCAACTAATGTTGACTCTCATCAAATGGGTAAATGGAACGCTCGCTAGGCTAGTAGTTTCGTGCAAATGTTGAAAGTAATTACTGCAAATAATTACGTTTTTCACCTACCTTCATTTTTTTCAATCAGATTTTGCATTAACTCTTCACTATATATTCTGCTTTGCCGCGTTCGTTTAGATTTTGACTTCTTTTACACTCACACTGAGCGTGAACTCAGCTGTCTAGCGGAGTCTGTTTGAGGTGACTTGTGTCGTTGACTCACGGCGACACAAATCAAATGGAAAGCACTTTCGGAGACACGAGTCGACTCGTGTCGACTTGTGTCGGTAAATGGAAAGCACCCATTATGCATTTAATATCAACTTTTTACTTTTTAGTGAAATTTGACAGCTGTCATTAAGTCGAAATTTATTCTTGACTTCAGATTCGTAATCAGCGACCTAAAAAACCATTGTATTTTTTTTAAATTCCCTCTATAATAGTTTATGGGGGTTATATAGGGGTGGAGAGAAAAAATAATGCGGTAGATTTTTTTTTGCCAAATTTGGTTTCAGTGCATCAAAATACATAGGAAATGATGGTGCTGCTCGCAAAGACAGAACATTTTTTTTTGTAGACCTGTGTTATCTAAGTATTAGGTACAGTTAGAGGTGTTTGCTGGACTTCAAATGGTTCGTATTGTTGCGAATGGAAAAAAATGCATGGTTACTGATGTCTAGATGATTCCCTCCAACGGTTAAATGGTTATGGCCTTATTTAATCACGATCGCTTGATGTAATCGTAACAGATGGTTCGGAGTAAACGTGGATCTAAGACGAATGATAATTTAATTCAAATCCAGTAATCGTCAGATAAGTGGCATTTCTGGACAAGCATTTTTACCATTTAAAAATCGTCAATAAAATTGAGACGATCGACTGTGCATGTCTGAGTACATAAAAATATATTTTGATATCAGTAAAGCTCTCACAAACGGGGTTGGCTAAAGAGTATTGTATACAGCAGAGATTCTATAGCAGCATCAGATGACGTGGGACTACTGCAATCAAATCAATCGCGCAACTGGCTTCTCGTGGTCGGTCAACTGAGGCGACCCACATTACATGCTACGTGATTTGCCTGTTTCGCAATACATAGGCAAATCAGCTTTAGACATCTGTTTTGTGATCAGTGGTATGGCGGGGAAGTTAAAACGGCAGAAAGTAATGTGAAAGATAGTTGTTGAACTGCCAAAAAATATTTTAAAGTATTTAAAAAAACTGCTAGAATTTAATTTTTAGCCTTTCGCCTTTGTGGCGAAAACTTTAACAAACTGAAAATACAATATTTCTCTCTCGTACGTATTCAATAATTTTATAGCAATATTCTACAACCAATTTATTTAACAAAGAACAAATAAAACAGGCATGTATACTGTTTTATTTCATATTTAAATAGGCCTCTTCACTAAGGGAACAATAAGTCTGACTAAAACACTTGGTATCTTTGTTTTTCAGTTTTAGACAGTTTTGTTTGTTTATAAGTTTGTTCAAGGATGTCTGTCAAGGATCATCGTCACGATCTGAAAATTTTGTTACTCATTAAAACATTAGCCATTATTGAAAATAGATGCGCGGAAAATTCGTCATAGTTTTGACAAAAATAATGAATTTTGTAGTGACCTTTGTAGACCCAGCATACCTCTATAAATAAAAAATGTAGATGTTCTAATGAGAGTAATAGGGGTACTAACATTTCGTGCATGTTACTTGCGCATCCTAACAATTTACTGTCTTATAGTTAATCGGGCATCGAAGTCTTCTCAAAATTATACTCATCTCGCATTTGGTACCCACTTCTTTAGCAGAATAAGACCGCTCGGTATGAGATTTAGTAATAAATCATGCTTAACCTAACACGAAAACGTTAGCCTATATACAAGTTTTTCAAGTCGTATAAACGGGGGATATAATTCTTATACTAATTCATATCTATAAGCGGTAATGATGGAGATTTCTACTCGAGGATTGGTAATTGACACGAAACAGGTCAGGAAGGGTTGAGTTCAAATCGGTCAGATGCAGACATGGGAAAATGCTCTATATTATTAGTACTACTATCGTGCATTGCATCACAAAAATGGAAATTTAGACATGACTAGGAAGTGCGTCTGATAGTCGCTGATTTAGTATTTCTTAACCTAAATTTACATTTTATACGAGGGGTGTTCAACAAAGACTAGGTGTAACTCTAATAACACTGTTTTGCATTTAGAATTTTTTTGTCGCTCCCTGATATTTTTTAGGTTTTTTGTGTCTACTGTAATGTGCTGAATTCAAGTATGAGCTCGGTTTTTACTTATCACCCATAAGTTTTTAGAGAAGGGAAGAAGAATATAAAATATGAGAAACCCAAATCTTAAGTCATCTAGTGAATTTACGAAGATTAAAAAAAAACAACCCCACTTTTTTTTTTTAAATACACTTTATTTTGTATCGAAAACAGTTTAATACAATCAATAAATTATTTTTTATACGTCGGGATTCAATTTTCCACTATGCCGCTTCTCCAGTTGCGCAATTTGTTGATGCTTGAAATATTTCGCCCTGTTCCTCCGAAAACCACCTAAATTGTCAGGGAAGAATTCCAAATGGGAGTGAAGAAAATGCAGCTTAAGTCACATGTTGTAACTTAACTTCTTCCAGTGGCGGTGCGTGATATTTCAGTTAGCCGTGTCTTGAAAACGACGCATGGGACCCACTTCACTTTTTAGGTGATGACTATACACCTCTTACAGAAAGGATTTATAGTGAAAAAACCGTCAGCAAAGTTTGCGGAAAAATTTTCAAAAACACTGGAGCACTCCCTGGGTTCTCAGTAACGCTCTGTGGAATATTTGCAGTATATTTTTTTTCATAATCTAGAAACAAATATAAGGAGACGTTTTTCGATTTGTTGCAAATTATTTTTTTTTCAAAAAAGTTATGGCCATTTTAATTTTAATTTTATAGGAACATTTTGTTTCCCAAAATTATAAATCCTTTCTGTAAGAGGTGTATAGTCATCACCTAAAAAAGTGAAGTGGGTCCCATGCGTCGTTTTCAAGATATGGCTAACTGAAATATCACCAACCGCCACTGACTTCCTCAACTAGCTAGGAGGTAAATAAATTTGCTACTGCTCTACAAATCAAAACATGTTGATGTTCTCTAGATTTTGCTACGTCATACGACAATTTACAGGTCAGTGTAAGGGTTACATAGGTAGAGATTATCGAAATAACACATTAGTTTGGCGGGGAGGATTTTCATACAGAACAGTGTTTACAACAACAATTTATTAGAGGTTGCTATAAGTATCAACAAAACACTAGAAGCTGAGACAGCTGAAATACTACTTGTCTTTATTTTGCAAAACAAATGACAGAAACTACACCGGCCCAAAAAAAGTCCTCTGTGCTGGTATTGCGACGCTTTGTATTTCGATCTGCACTTATTGAATACTAACTAACTAACCTGATGTCCAAAGTTTGTCTAAAATATTTCCTCATGCTCCTCATTGCGATCTCCAATGTTGTTTAATGAAGCTAGTAGCTATAATATTTAATTTCAAGCTAGGTTTATTTCTTTTTTTGCCATGAATTCGAAGCTGTTCTTTCATAATTCTCTCAATCTTGATACATTTTCAAAAAACCATGAAGATTACAATGGGGAGCAATGGGGATATAAAAGGAATTAATTTCCTTAGGATATAAAATAATTTGAACGGTGATATCAAGGATCATGAGACGTTAATATAATGGCAGATTATTGTTGAAGAGAGATACTATTAGATGGTGAAGAGAGAGACTAAGCCAAAAGGAGAGAAACGAGATAGAAATCCATTAAAAAACTTTAATACGAACGTGTGCGAAAGTCAAAATCGATAATATAAATCCTACATGATAACACAGAAACCCTCTTTTTGTTACATTCCTGTTAAATCAGAAAATATGTGGCTTGGAATGGTTCCCCTCGACCTTCAGTTAGTATTTAAAAGGGTATCTTTCAAACAAACCATTTTTGCGGCATGATACACCACCCAGTGACGACCATTGATTAATGTGTTCTGTTAAAACGGAAAATCTCATACATCTTTATTCATTCTGAGAACAAATAACTGCCATAGTTCCTGTTTTGATTGATTCTTTGTTGATTCGGTAAGATCATTTAGTCATATTTACATACATATATCAATTTCTTCCCCTTGGTATGCCCCCCCCCCCCCCCCCGTTTTCATAGTTCATAGCAGTTAAAACTGGAAAAACGTGGTTTGGTCAGTTTTCTTGATTTTTCTCGGACACACGAGCATGGACCCTAATTTTTACTTTGGATTCGTGTTCAGAAGATAAAAATACAAAGGAATACTGTGGTTGCAACCATAGCACAGTTTATTTTTTTGCGGGCATATGTTATTTATGTTTGTCACTGATGATTTATTGTTAAAACATTCCCACTGCGCCTCTAGTAATCGAGATGGATGTAATTAAAGAGCAAAGGAACCATTAAATTTTGTGCTAGGTTCTGAAAATCAGGAAACGAAAGTTTTATTATGATTACGGAGTCATTTTTCTAATTGTGTATGAAGATCTGCGTGTGTTAGATGGCACAAAAAATTGCTGAAGGTCAATTAACAAATAATTATTTTATAGCATTAGTCTTAGTCTTTGTTGAAAACCCCTCTTATTCAACGTTCGTCGATCTCGCTTTCAGATCACTATTATTCAAATTTTTTTACGGGAAGAGATTAGTACTGGTCGGTAATAAAATGTATTTACGCAATGCAAAGGATATCGAACTTATTTATTTGTGATGCGGAAATTATTTATGTTAATCCCTGCGCTGTCTTCCTATACGCCTAATTCCATGTTAGGTGCTTCAGTTGCATCAGCATATAGCATATAAATAATAAATTACCTTTCTGCTAGTAATACATCAGTAATAATTAATAATTATCAGTGTAGCGAATGTGTAACTACATTAATAATCGTAGCGTGTAGAAACAGTATACAGGGTCAGTTCAAATGAAGACGGTCAGTAGTTTTAATATTGACTTTAGTGGCTTTAGAATTGAATATCTGACGCTGCATTCAGGGATACGAGGTGTGTAAATTAAGTAATGACGTAAATTTCGAATAGAATGACAATTCAGTATTGTCTCCTTCAAAAGAACTTCTTTGGGAAGCCACACAGTGCTGGAGACGGTTCTTCCATTCCTCATAGCAGTGCTAGAACTCATATACTGGAATAGCCTTCAGCTGGTCTACAGTCGTTTGAATGTTTTCTATGGTCCCAAAATGACGTCCCTTGAGATGATTTTTCAATCTCGGGAAGAGAAAAAAGTCACAATGATTCAAGTGGTCGGACGAATAAGGAGGCTGAGGAGCCACAGGAATGTTTTTACTTGCTAAAAACTCATTTACTGAAATGGCTATGTAACAAGGCGCATTGTCGTGATCCAACATCCAATTGTTCTTGATGTTTGGTCTCAAACGCATGACCCTTTTTCGAAGTTTTTCAAGAACCTCTCTGTAAAAGTGTTGATTTACTGTTTGGCCTGGAGGCATAAACTCTTTATGGACAATTCCCTAGCTATCAGAAAAGCAAATCAGCATGTATGTGATCTTCGGCTTGCTCATTCTTGCGTTTTGGGATCTTGGAGAGCTTGAAGTGTGCCATTCCATGCTTTGGTGCATGGTTTCCGGCTCGTACTCAAACACACATGTCTAATCACCAGTAATGACACGTTCCATAAATGGGGATCATTTTCAAGCGATTCCAAAAAGTCAACGACACCTTTCTCTCTTGATGTCCTTTTGTTCCGACGAAAGGTTTTTTGTAACCATTTTTGCGCAGATTTTTCTCATCCCCAATTCGTTAGTTAAAATCTGATGAACAGAGGTGTGATTCAAATTTAACTTTTCTCCGATCATTCTTGTCGTTAACCGACGATCTGAACTCACAAGAACCCGTATTCTATCGACATTTTCATCGGTTCTTGAAAATGAAGGCCTTCCTCTGCGTGGTTCATCTTCAATCGACTCTCTTCCTTCTGAGAATGCCTTAAACTACCGAAATCTGGGCTCTTGAAAAAGCACTGTCTCCGTAGGCGTGTTGAGGTTTTGCAAAAGTATCCGGTGCGCTGTGCCCAAGTCTGCAGCAAAACCTGATAGCACACCTTTGCTCAAAATTAATGTCACTCATTTTTAAAACGCAGTAGAAAAAAATCGGTTTACGAAAACAGTCACAAGAGCAAACAAATGACTCTAACAACATCGAATTTGTACTGAAGGTTCATTACATGTTAACCTACCGCCCTTCCAAGTCCCGTCTCCGCATTGTTGCTAGATCGGGCGTTACGTTGCCAGTCTCATTACTTAATTTACACACCTCGTATGTAGAATATATCTGAATACAGCGTCGCTTAGTCATTATGTGTTCGACCTTTTTTTATTTGTTATGCAGTTTTCTTTGTTTTGGTGTAATATTGCATTTATTGTAAGTGACCTGGTTGCTTACTTTACAGCTTTATTTCCAACAAACGTTTATAATAAAACATGTTACAATTGCATTGAAACAAGAACTAGAAAACATTCAGCTGGTGTTTCAACTAGCGAAAAATACGAAATGAAATATGTTATTTGAAGTTGAATTAGCGTTTTTGAAATTGGTGTGCAGTGTAACACTAACAATTTACATGCTAAAGATTTCCAATTAGGCTTCAAATGCTCCTCAATATGTATTCTTTTCAAGTACTTATCAGTTTTTCGATATGAGTATTAGTTTTTTACCGTTTTTGCTTACAATATTTGTACATTAAATCAGACATCGTATTTCAAGTAAGCTTATCTTCCTTAAAACATGATATTTTTACGTATAATAATAATAATAATAATAATAATAATAATATTTATTTACCAAAGTTACAAGTGGACATAAAATAACATATACAATTTCAAATACGTAGTGTATAATATGGAATAGATAGAAAACATAGAAAATATAAATTGAATATAAATACAACATAGAAATTGTAAAATAAGTACATAGAAATAATAAAATTTTGTAAATTGTCACTTGTACTATTGTAGGTTGGTAATGTAAACATATAGAGACCCACAAAGGAAACCCTGCAAGTGGGTTAAACATATATGTATAATTTCCATTCTTAAAAAAGGTGTGCAAAAGTGAACTAGTTAACATATGATTAAAAAATAAAATACAATGTGTGACTAACAAACACAGAAAATGTAACATACAGGTATATCAGTATGTACTTTGTGTATCAGATCTGGAGCTGATTTGAGTTTGAGCCTAATCAGTTAAGGGGTTGGGGCATAAATGCGGTTGATACACTTCTTTTTTGTCAACAGGTATTTCACGAACTAATCAATATACATATGATGATCCATATAAACCCTGACATATTAGACATCTGTATTTTTGGCTTAATAGGGCGGGATAAGTAAAATAAATGGAAGGGGGATAAGTACTCGAAAAAGGCAAAATAAAATCTTTAACGTAAATTTCAGTAATTATACAATAGAAACAGCTATCCTAGAAAAGCTAGTAGAAAGAGAAAACAATTCTATCCCTTTCTCGGTCTCCTTCTCAAAGGGATACATTTATGTCATATGTTATAGAAGTCTCCTGGATCATGAAGATCATATTGAGCATATATATAGGTCATAGAGCAAAGGTTATATATGGCATAAAGGTCATACAGATCATAAAGGTTATATTGGTCAGATTTCTTATAAAAAAATCATAGTCTAATGGGCCGCAAAGGTCATATTAGTCAATATAGGTCATACAGATCATAAAGGCCATACAGGTTATAAATCCAACCCGTTTTAAAGCCATAAGGCCATACAAGTCAGAAAGGTCACATAGATCTCAAACGCCATATGGGTCACAGAGGTCATAAATGTCATACAGATCATAAATAAATCCAACCAGGTTTAAAGCCATAAGGCGATGCAAGTCAGAAAGGTCACATAGATCTCAAACGCCATATGGGTCACAGAGGTCATAAAGGTCATACAGATCATAAATAAATCCAACCAGGTTTAAAGCCATAAGGCCATGCAAGTCAGAAAGCTCACATAGATCTCAAACGCCATATGGGTCACAGAGGTCATAAAGGTCATACAGATCATAAATCATATCCAAATCTCAGTCCTCAAAATGTATGTCAATATTTTTAGAGATTGTATCTTTTTAATTATGGAAATAGTAGATGTGGAAGTAGTGACTTCTTGGGCAGCGGTTATTCATTCAATCCTACCCAAATTAAAATAAAATAAACGTTTAAATATCAACCCAAGAATTCAACAAGGTTAAAATGACTGCGAGCGTATACTCACTCCTACGTAATAAGTAATCCTCCTAATCTCAGACTAGTCGGTAAGCAGCGGGAACCGTCTGAAGCACTCAGGGCAACAATAAGATACTACAAGTGTGTTTTTTAATCAAAAACAAAGAGAAAGACATATTTAATTTTCAATCTACAATCGGAATATATAATAAAAGTGAGTTGTCGGAGAGTAAGATTAACAATTGCATGTCTGAATAAAAGAGGGCAAATAAGACAAGTGGATAATTTCTTTGGCAAATGCTGCAACCTCTGAATTAAACATCGAAGGGCTGCGAGAGTTAACTTTAACATAGACGCAGTTACATCACGAAACGTCGTTTATATTTAAATTTTTATCCCACGTACCGTATAGTTAGGAGGGATATGATTTGCTGGTAGCTTCCAACTTAGCCATGCATTTATGTATATATTTGCCGAGAGATTTCAAATACACGACTGGCGGCCATCTTGAATTGATTTCAAATCAATATGTCATTATATTAATTCCGATAAATAACGAATGAATGCTTACCAACCTCTGCCATTACAGCGAATCGTGATTTCGCGTTCTACGTATTTTCGAGCTTTAAAAAATGACAGTTTTTATTCAATTCCGGACCACCCCCTCGCCCCTTCTCCGGCCATTTATTGATACTCTTATAAATATTGATGGATTTTAAAGTGACCGTAAAACGAGTCTCATTATTTTTTATTGACGATAATAACTTTTTTTAATCCATTACTCGTTACTGCGTTGCTTTTCGAGCCGTAGCATTTCTGATAAAAAAAAATATCGCAGTGTGTTTTAATGTTTCGATACGCTTTCGGTATTAACAAAATTGGAGATCTAAAGGTTATGAAACCTGACGTATATTTACTGTTACCGATAATCCTTTTTTTACATTATCAATTATCAGAAATTGTATGTTGTTTATGTAAAAAAGTAAAATGCGGTGTTGAGATCAAAGTATTTATATAAAAAAAAATACTCTTTGTTCTTATAGTAATGGAGTTACCGGGTACTGTACTTAACCTTTATTTTTAAAAATGGATACCCGATTTTTTTTAAATTTTTGTTCGATCTTAAAAATGTAAAAATCAGTTTTACACTACTTTTTATGCAGAATCTAGAAAAGATGACAGATTCGAAATATGGTGGCCTTATCACTTTTTCTGTGATTATCGAAAAACTATAAGAAAATATGGGTTCAATTTTGAACAACCATACGGCGTGACACAGGGGCATGTAATAAAATGTTTAAATTTATGGAAGTTAGGTAACTATTGATACGTTTTTTTTCAACCTTACGGACATTATTTACAACTTTATAGTTGTAAAGTTAGAGCATATTTTATTCGTAAAAAATTATCTTTTCAACTATGTATAACATAGTGGAATTTGTTTTCTTTGTTGACAGTTAAAATGTCTCTCTAGATAGCGTGACTATTCTGTTGGCAATCTGATCTGGTGATAACTGGTGGTCTTCTCGGATCGGTGATCGGTGAAAGAGAGCATACTAAAATACTGAGTAACCTTCAACTTCCCATCCATGCTGATATCCAAAACTTAGCAATGAACCGCCTCCGTTCCAGAAACCCACCGCTCCGACTAGCCCAACAACTATCAGCTGACAATTTTAACATTACCACCGAATGGTATGATTCCTGGAACGAGAAAGCGCCACCCGAGATACGCGCCTTATCGACCCAGGTAAAAAGCCCAACGGCTCTGAACTCCCACGACATATTTGGAAGAGCCTCAACCGGATACAAACAGGGCATGGATTATGTGCACACAGTCTACATACTTGGGGGAAACAACCAAATCCAAGCTGCGACTGTGGAGCCCCAGAGAGTCCATCCGCCATATAGTCGAGGAATGCGAATTAAGGGCATACCAGGGAGATCCAGCAGATTTTTTTAGCGCTACACCCACAAGCCTTGAATGGATAACCGCACTTAATCTTAAAATATTACAAGTATCTACATACGATATTATTATTATTTCAGTTTGTGATTAGAATGTCTGTGTTATAAGCTATTTGTGAAATTTTTATATATATTCTGCATATACTATTATTATCTATCTATGTACCATGGGAAATGCCATACGCGAAATAAATAAAATAAGTTAAAATGTGTTTATTAAAAATAGCCTAGACGCCGCTGACTCAATGTCCAAAATCTTTTGAGTTGTGAATTCGAGGACCAACTACTAACCCGTTATGTCTCTCATAACCCAGTTTAATCCTGCTCCTTATTAACCTTTTCTTTTTTTTAGTTTTGAAGAAAATGTCGATATTTTCTTGTTGTGTAAGATATTTTAAAAAGCAGGAGTCTTTTAACTATGTATAAAGTACCTAACTGACTTACATTTTTCCATCGTAGAGTTAGTAAGCTCTTTTCATTTTACAAAATAAAACTAAAAATGTCTATCTATTACTCTAATCATATCCGACTTTAAACTAATGTCCTTTTGAAATAACGAGAGCAGGTTAATTCTACATGGCAAAAATGACAGTTCGGTATTTTACTTAAGACACTCAAAATAAAAATAAATACCGTTGTTCCTATCTTACTTCTTAAAATATCGTGGGTTGTTTTTCTACTGTGACGCTTTTTTTTCCACACACGATTCTTCTTATCTCAGTATATATAGCAAAAAAAAAATAAAGAAAAAAAAATACTTATCTATATAGGTATGTACACGTATATACAGTCTGGACAAGCTCCAACCTCCCAGGACTATAGCTGGCTGCCGCTAGCTTCAGTGAAGACGGGCGGGGTTACTAGGTCAACAAAAATATCAGGGCGCCACGTGGTTTAAGCCAGCCAAGTACTAGAGATAAAAAAAAACTATAAATAAATTAGTATCAATAAACCACGAAAGAGAAGGAGGTATGATCTTATTACTTTTTGTTGTTCCAGATTCTCAAATAACATAAACAAAAGAAATTAAATAACTCATATTAATAATTAAATAAGACTCATATGGTGTATAGAATCCCTTGGGCCTATATATTCTCAACATTAAGTGTACATAACAACAACAACAACAAAAAATATGTACAGTTAAACAGGGGTGAGATATAAAAAAAAAAAAAATAATAGCAAACATATAAATCAGAGATACCGCGATATAGCTATATCAGGTGCGCACTTTTTCTATCTTAATTTTTAGGATTCTTAAATCGAGCACACAGTAAATCATAAAAACAAATTCCAAGGTTCTTCAATAATATTCCTATAAGCCACAAAAAAAAAAGCACACGGAAATAGCAAATATAGGAAAAACTTGCGTGACTCCTGGCTGGGTGGAACCGTAGGGGCGTCCTAGGCGGAGTAGCTGGTGCAACAACCCGTCTTTCGTTATCTCACCAGAAGCAGCCAACCCAATCTCCTCCAAGGAAGATGCAGATCCAATCTGGACCCACTCAGGCACGATCTATTGGACGAGGAGAGAATGCACGCTGTGACGTAATCCCGTGACGTAGATCCTTTATTTAGACCCGTTACATAGATCCTATACGTCGACCATTACGTAAATCCCTTACGGAGACCCGTTACGTAAACCCGTTGCGTAAACCCGTTGCGTAAACCCGTTGCGTAAACCCGTTGCGTAAACCCGTTGCGTAAACCCTAAAAGACATTGCTATGATACTGACAAAAAAAAAAAACAATAACATAATGACTGAGGACATCACATTTGAAACTTCTAGAAGACATATTAGACTCGTTGACTTACCTTCTTCGAAGGGTTGACGTAATAAAGTTATGAGGCGTAGACTATGAATCCCCAAACAGTGGGTGCGATTTTCTATATGCCAAAACCAAAACCAAAAAGAAAATCACAATTGAACAGCTTGGAAAATAATCCTACGATAGGTGATTGCAACCAAAAATCACATCAATTTCCAGCCGTCGCGTTTCCATCTACGTCTCACACACTCTGTCCAGGATTTATTGTGTTAACAAAAAAAACAAAAAAAAAAACCTTTTATCGTCAACGAGGAGTTTGTTTGAATTTTTCACACCAGATGTCATTCTGACCTTAGAAAGAGTGAAAACTAAGACAAAAAATACGAAATTTAACTACCCAACGACATAAAATCAACATTTTTATTTAAAACAAACATATATTTCGGAATTTCCTTCTCCACACCAACACACTGTAGAAATCTATTTGACCCAACCATAAATTTAGCCATTCACACCTAGAGGTCACTATGCGTTCTTTGCAGAAGTAATAAATATATCACCTTTATAATGCGAAGTCCTAATTAAAAACCTATATACACTAGGCGACAAAAATGAACCGTTACACTACTTTTTTCTGAAAACAAAAAGAAAAAGATTTATGCGTAGAAGGAATGAACTGGGTTAAAAAAAATGACGCTTATAACGCTTGCTAGTTGTTTTTCGATTTCACCGCATATTAAGCTTCAAAGGATTTGGTATATCTTGTCATGGCCGCCTAGATTTTTTTAATAAAATGTATTTTAACTATCAGTGCAGATATATGTCATACATGGTTGAACAGAGATTTTAAAGGCGAATAAGGTAAGCTAAAAAATATACAGAGTTGTATTTAAAATAAGAACGTTAGATCGACTTCCGGTTAAACCTGAAGCTGTAAATAAAGTCTGTTAGGTTACAAAAAGTTTTATTGGTAGCTACATAACTACTAAGAATTTCAAAATTTTGTCAATTCAATAAAGAAATTAGACACGGTTTGAAAGTAAACTTCAAAGCTAAATAGAAATTATGATTATGCTAAGTCTCATTATTTTACATATGGTTTTTTTAAAACTCAGCCTCAAAAGATTTTAATGATCTCTTGATGACGCCAACATGGTTCGCGAAATGCGCGTTGAGTGGAAAATATTTCGGTATTAATAGGCTAGGGTCCGGAAATGTATGCCATAACGCCTGGTCGGCACTATAAAACTCTATAATGAAAGTATAAACTGTATTTTTTAAGCGCCTTGTTAGTTATATACGTGTGTATTTCTTGCCTGTGTTACGTACGGCATTGACCCTGCCCGACAACGCGCCGAGACACGCGTATGCGCAATAGTACGCCATCCCGGTGCGGGAGCGCAGTATACTCTTAATGCTCTTAAAGTTAACCCGTGTGAAAGCAAACATTCCGAACCCTATTAATGGAAAATGCGAGTACAAACAAACAGGATTTTTGTTAGTTATTGTATACAGGTAAGTTTCATGGGTGATTCCTACATTTAAAGAATATGGTTTATTTGCTCTTAAAAACTTCTCTAGCTCAAGTATTAAGGGGTTACACCTCGGTTTACACATATTAAAATTAAACTCTTTTTTGGTATTTTTTTAATGATTCAATTGAACATTCAAAATATAATTTTCATGGTTTATTAAACATATCAAAAGGTGTATAAAACAACTTTTTATTTCATTTTTTCTTCCAAAATGACGGCAGTACGAATAAAACTTTTCCATTTGCACCTAGGACAATTTTCATATTCTATATTAAATTTAACAGAGAAGTACACACGATTTAAAAAAAAATAATTTTTCGCAAATTGACGCGAATTTGAACTTTTTTTCTTTTTTTAACAAAAATTTGACATTTAAACGTTTATAAAAATTGTTAAATAAAAAAAATGAAACGGTTATAAAGTAATTGTTAATCAATTTTAAAAATCGTATGGACGTTTCTTTAAAATCTATCTAAGAAGCTACAGTTAAAATTTCAAGTCGATCGGATGAGTTGAAAAACATGGTTTTGAGATAATCGCGTTTAAAGTTTTGAATGGTATAAAGGTTATGCAGGTATAGACTGACCACTCGATTAAATTTGAGTACACCTGTACCAGCGCCATCTATACTTAGTACAAGTAACGTTTTTAAAAGTACTAACTGAGCTAAGCTATTCCAAATTGCTACTATAAACGTGCCAAGCGTTCAAAAGCGTTTCGGAGCATCAGAAAAGTTAATTCTGAAATTTAGCTCTAAGGGTCATTTAAAATTTTTTTTGGACCATGGTTGTATTGGATATCATTTTTGGGTTGTTTTTACGTCATTAAAAAAATCTAAAAAATATCTTAATCATATTTAATTTTACATATTTTGCATGAAAAATGCATATGTACAAATAATGACATTTTTTCGTTTCGAAATTTACATTGATAAGGCTGATTTAAATTTACATTTTTTTATAGTTTTTCGCGACTTATACAAAAAGTAATATGAACGCCATATAACATAAGGATATCAGTATATGGTTGTAATCACAACCATTTCAAAATAAACTTACTTTTTACACCCTATATACACGTCTAGAGTCCGTGGAACAGGTATTCAATCCTGGTCAGGGTTCCAAAAATATGTGCTGGCACATGCAGGGTGTTACTTAGTGCTATGTATTTATTTTAAGGGATGATTTTTTTTGGGTTATCAGAAACTACATGGTTCAACATGCAATTGAGGTGCTACGTACAGGCAACAGTCTCCGTTAGTTGAGGATCGAATCTTGCAAATGAAATATCTTCGTATAGTTTCTTGTACAGCTGTATTATAATAACGTCGACTTAGGGCAATATCATTATTTTTAAGCAAGCAAGCAACAATGCAAAAGTGAAACTCTTTGAAACAAGGAATTTTCTACGAACAATCAGGTGAAAAAGGATATGAAGGGGTGTATAGTGTAGTGTTAATCAAAATATTGTTCTGGCTTTGTATTGGATAGGATGGAGATGCATTTAAGGAAAGTCTATAAAACGTATTAGTGAGTTGAATGTGAGTTTAATGTAAAATGTGTTGCGAATGAGATTATTGCTATAGATGTCACTGAAGGTTACATTTTTAATTGTACACTGTTAACAAATACTGGCTGTTTAGAAAGAAGGAGGAGGCAGTATGGACTTTCCGTCATTCAGTCCATTCTTCTTTGAAGAGCTACTGGAGAATTGTTTAACCTAAATAGTATCCATAATATTTAACAGATAAAATATGTAAACAGTCAGCCTCGATTATTACTTCCATTTGATAAAAGTTTTTAAATAGGCATCTAGTACAGTCACGATTTATTAGTTAAAAATTTATTCCACATCAAGTTGTACATAGAGTATTTGGAGAACTGGAATTGAACGTATGTTCTTGGCGAAGCAGTTGAGTTTAAGTAAACTATTTAAAGCTGAATACTGAAAACCATAAAAGTAGTTTGATATTATAGATAAAGAAAAACAGTGATTTGGGGTCTTTATCTGTGTCCATTAGCAAGATGATTTGAATTAGTTATTTTCTTAGGAGTTCAAGTAGTTACAAAACTAATAAAACACAGGTTAATGTCTGTAATCAGGTGAAACCTTTTTTGAGTCGGATATCATTTGGAATGTTTCATATTTTTCTAGTCTCCGTTGAAGGCAAATTACACATATTATTTTGGTAATAAATCCTTCAATATAAACCTATCGTTATATTGCTAATAACTTATTTATCAGTCGCAAGAAGGCCTTCTTAAATTATAGACTGTCGGTGATATATCACGTAATTTATAAAGTCAAAATACTATAGGTTTAATTTTTTTTCTTCGAAGATATTAATTATTGCAGTCGTTTTAAATTATATTTCCATTTGCGCAGTCGTTTTGATATTTATGTTATTGTTTGAGGTGCTTACTATGTATACCACAATCTTCAAATGTAGGAAAATTTAGAAATCCAGGCGTTCATTATAAAACCAAAAGATTATTGTAACGCATTGTATGTGTATAAGAATTTAAAATGTAATAAGTACCATGCATCTTCATATTCGAAAAATATTTTTTGTTAAAAGTGATTATTAACATTTTTTACAAACAATTTTAATCACGATTACAGTACAAAAAATGCCATGAACTTTGTTATTCCATGACAACTTGTCAATTTATATCCTAATCTATAATCCACTGTACCCACTCTTCCGATTACATTGGCAACTTCTAAACCATTAGATATACGAGGTCGAATAAATTAGGAAAAAGTTATTTTTTAACTCATGAAGACATGTTCAGATTTCCGAAATCAAAGGTTCTAGAAAAAATCCTGGAACCACACACAAACCCTATTTTCAAGTTTGCAAAAAAGAAAACGGGAGGCAAATAAACGAGAAAATTATATAGATGCATATTAATATAATTATATTAAGAATTTCAAGTGACTGATCTAATATCCCTTTTTACTCCTCACGGGGTGGCACGAGGGCAAATTAAAATTATATAATTCAAGTTCCCAATGTGAAGAGAGAGGTTCACTAAGTGAGATAGACGCAGACGTTGCTCCCACTCCAGTGCTTGACCTCCGCGGTGCGGGGGCTTGGTTCTCATTGAAATAATAGGGACTGTGAAAAATCACCAACAAATTCAAACACTACCTCATCAATGACCTGCCTGCTGAGTGAGACATGCCATGTCTTATTCTATCCTTCGCTTAGGTCTTACTTCCTTTCCTTTTTCTTGGCTGGCTATTAATTTAAGAATACATAAGGTACTTTCTAAGGTAATAACTTTCGAACTTGTTGGACTCGTATTAAAGGGAAATCTTCAGTGTATCTATTTGACTAACTGAGTCATTTAAAAAAAAATTCCTAGACATGAACAAAATCTAAAGTTGAACCAAAAATATCACGAAAATTCAAAATTCTACCATCTTTAGTATTGTTTTCGTAAAAATCACTGTTCCTGAAATTTTAATAAAACACAGAGAGATCTAGAGATCTAATCCTAAATTTTTGTTGGAGTAATGTGTGGCGTACAGGGCTTTTTTTGAATTTTCGTGATATTTTTGGTTCAACTTTAGATTTGGTTCATGTCTAGGAAAAGTTTTTTCAAAATGACTCAGTTAGTCAAATAGATACACTGAAGATTTCCCTTTAATACGAGTCCAACAACTTCGAAAATGATTTCTAAGTTATATTAATTAAAATGAAAATGATTTCTAAGTTATTTACGTTTCTTTGAAAACATTGAAATTTTACTTTTTTAGCGATATCTTTATCTTCTATTCACACAATCGACATACCGCCTTCAACTTCGGCTTATTAGACGAAGAATATCACAAGCTATAATCCTGTCAAAAGCAAAAAAAAAATCAATGCTGTAATACAAAAATTATCAGAATTTAAGCAAACTTCAAAAAGTGGGTGTATGATGACTTTCGTTGCTTACTGCATATATTGCTTCATAAGATATTGAGAAGAGATTAATTTAAAATATGTATGTACATTTAGAGACAGAACCAAATGTTGCATTGAGCAACTTAACGATGTCACCAGATAATACCCCTAGAATATGCCTCTTGGACTGGGAGGATGTCGCGTTCTTCCCGTGGCGTAATCATTGACTTTTGACTTATGGTACGAATGCGAACACTGTATGCAACTTAATTGACTTTTCGGCACGTATTTACCGAACTTATCTGGCAAAATATGTTCACAGTTGCAGAAATTCACGTTTGGTTCTGTTCCTAATAAATAGCCTGAAATTAGATGTTGAAGTGCCTACTGCTTTCAGGACTGCTGCTAAGTTTATCAGCGTGATCCTTCGGTTTCTCGAATGTAACGTCTAATAACCCCCGATCTATACGTCAGAACAATAACATTACGTAGTTTATAAATAATGAAAAACCGGAACTTTATAATTAAACCGAAATGTAATTACCACGTATTTATCTAGTTTCTCAATATTTAATCGACACGTTGTGTGTATTTAATTCCCAGCGATGGTGAACTGGTAATTATATCACTAATAATTTAAAAATTAAATATTTAGAGCCTCCTTACTTTTAACCTACAATCATTTAAAAATCGGTCTACTCGCTTCGTAACTGATCAATAACGGCTTGAAGCTGATTTAATAGAAGCCTATAAGTATTCGTTATTTATTTATGGATACTCATGATACAAGTGATCGTGAGTACTGCATTTAAGAAAGAGAAATAAATATCTGAAAACTAAAGGAAGATGTCGCAATAGGGCTTTAAAAAAATAATGGTTTTAAAAAAATGTCGACATTGTTAATTGCATGTATAGAGGCGGAGGACATAATGTTGTCTCTTCCGCTGGAGGCGGACGCTCTGACAGCAGCGTACAGGTTAGAAATTTCTGGATATGGAGTAACCACCACAAGGAGGTATTCCATACTGAGATATTCAAGGAATTAAAGCAAAACCGCATGTTAAACATGCTGTCTGACAGAATCGGCCCAGCCATAGTCTTCCACAAACTTTATCGGGTGATTATACCCGATATAATGAGGGAGGGGAAGACAACAAAGACCATCTGGTACACGATGGGTCCAAAACGGAACAAAACACGGGAGCGGGTGCAATCAACAGGCCCAGGGTGCGAAATCAGCATAGACCTGGGGGAACTCAGCAACCGTACTCCAATTCGAAATAACTCGTCCATATAACAAAGCAGCACTTAATGCCCTGGAAGCAGTAGAAATACATTCCCAGATAGTCAAAGACTATATGAATTCCCTAATACAACTTGAGAAAAAACAGTATCAATCTCAAGTGGGTCAGAGGGCCTAAGGTCACGAAGGGAACGAAAGAGTGGACTTTCTCGCCAAGGGGCTGAGGTTTCATTGATAGGGCCGGAACCTACCTGTGGTTTGGCCTACTGGACAGCCAGCAGGGCCATAAAAGGTCTATTAAGACAAAAACATATCTCTCACTGGGCGGAAGCTCCCGGGTTGAGACAGTCGCGGATGTTCATTGACGAACCATCCTGCAATAAGACAAAAAATCTAATAAAAATGAGTAGAAACCAGCTGAGGTGGACAGTGGGACTGCCCACTCATGCGACATCTCACCTCAATATGAGTGAAAAATAATCCTGATTGTAGGAGGTGTGGAGGGAGGAAGAAGCCCCCTTCCAAACATTGTCCGAATGCTATTAGGTATTCGAACTTTGGGGCTGCAATAGAACCCAAAGAGGTAATAGACGTTCCATTAGAAACTGTCCTTAAATTTCTTAAGGAAACAGGACTAATGAAATGAGTAGCATTTGAGGGCACAATAAGCATGGGCTTAAGTGCACAGGACTTGCGCCTACACCATATGTAATAATAATAATAATTTAACAAGTCGATTTCGGTAAGTCCTTGGATGGGCCTCCAAGATCCGCTCTGTTGTACATCGGGTGGGGCCATCTAGTAGGCCACAGCAGAGTACTTCAATCCCCACTGAGTGTCTATCATTATAATCTAATCTAAACTAATCATCCACTGAGTGTCTATCAGCCGGTTCGAGTCCCGCGTAATAGACTTTGAGATTATGTTAGGGCATGAACATGTAACTGTAAATGGTCGGGGTGGCAGAGCAACGAAATTGAAGTGAATTATAACACGAATGGTTATTTTTTTTGTTTAATTTGGTTTTCACCTAAACGGAAAACTTTCTATTATAGTTACTCGAAACTAAAAAAATTATTTCATCACATGTTATTATGGACTATTTTTTGAAACTGCCTGAGTGATAATTAGAGCGAGGCATTTTGTCCCGGCGATCAGTACCGCTGTATGGAAAGAGGGGTTGAGAGCCTTCGGCAAGAGGCAATATGAGTCGGTCGTTTAGTTTGGTTTCGTTTTCAAAAGCGCCCTTTTAAAATAAAATACACGCGTCATAAATATATAATTAAGTATTAACAATTATTAAACAGAGTGACCGCAAGTTTCACCTGTTTGGCAGCCCTTGAAATCTAACTTCAAGTATATGCTAAATAATAGTTTATGATGAGACTTTCATCTCCTGAAAATTTTATATTATTTATATGCTAAATAATAGTTTATGATGAGACTTTCATCTCCTGAAAATTTTATATTAGGGCAGCATTTGGTTCTTGAGATATCGATAGTCAAAGTTGTCAATTTTACATGGGTTCACAATTCATTACATTCAGGAGATAATGATTCTTTTGAGACAACAAGTTATCGTTTGCGATTTATTACATACAGCAATAATTTTTTTAACCTAAAACAATTACAAATTCTTCCCTTCCTCCTTATCTCAATTATTCAAACATTACATAGTTTGATAAATTAATATAAATAATGTTCAACATAAATTCTAATAATGGCAACCATCTTTGCGCGAAAAAAATAAGACGGAATTGAACAATACATTTTTTTACTAAATGCTGGTATTGTTATTTATAACGCTATTCATGAAATTGATAATATTATAAGCTAAAAAGTATGTATTTAATAAGGAAAAGTGAACTACCCATTTTTCTTTTATTCTTTCGCTTAGAGCCGATTATCCTTGTTTAATTTTTTGTTGAATGTTGATTTGGAATGTATTGTACTCGTACTACACTACTCATAGCTGAAATATCGCAAATCAGTATCGAATTGTTTATACTTTTTAAAGGTTTTTTAATAATTTCTGAAGACTAAAAGATGATATTTAAAATGAATTTACTTTTAAAAAATAGAAATATTAATTCCCAAATGCTTAATAAATCTGAAGAAAAAAATGGATCGATATAAGCTAAGTAATATTGGATTTCGGGCTCATGTAAAATTGACAACTTTGACCCTCGATATCTCGAGAACCGAATGCAGCCTCAATCTGAAAATTTCAGGAGATTAAAGTCTCATCATAAACTATCATTTAGCATACATTTGAAGTTGGATTTCAAGGGCTGCCAAACAGGCAAAAAAATGGCTTGTTTTTGCGGTCACTCTTTGTAATAATAATTATCATCAACATTACGTAAAAATGTTATATATGGGAAAGGGAAAAAACGCTCTTACACTGAAAAAAAAAAAATTGAATTAAACGCCCTGTAGGTGACGAAAAATTCGGGGGTGATTTACAGAAAAAAATCCAATTTTGCCACATTAAGATTTTATGGTGCATCGACACATCCGTTAAGTCGGTTTAAAGAGTAATTTAATTATGCCTGTATATCATGGGTTTACTGCAAGAACCCTTTAAGTCCATATTTGTCCAGACTGGAGGTATTGGAACTATTAAGTAAAAAAACTAGTTAAATAATAAGAATAATTACGATGCAGTTTGTACTGCCGCATGCCGTTTAAATGAACTTTTTAGTTTTTTCTAAACTGAATAGTTTAGTGAAAAAAGTAGATTTTTCCTTTGATAAAAAATGTTACTGTTCGAAAAATGTCATTATTTTTTGTGGCTTTGCAGTAACCCTGTAAGGATGAATTGGATGTGGCATACAGAATACTTTTATTCTATGTCAACTGTTACATTATTTAATCATAGTGTAAAACAATCTAGAACGTTTCTATAACAACTAATCAGACAACATAAAATTATCATGCATTTGTAATACTGAATATCTTCGCCTACCCAAGTATTTTAGACTTGTTTTGTATCCTTGACAATTAAGCCATCGCCTTTGAGGTATAGGATCCAAAGTGAGCACACCCTGTCGTTTGCTCAAGAGTTTAGAACTACATTATTTAATAGTATAGCAGCTAAAACAAAGTTAGCTATTAAAATGTCTCATACAAGTTAAAACGTTAAAACGGGATTAACCGTAGGGTGGATTAATTTAATTTACTTTTCAGAATGATTATAAATCTTAGTAACACAATATTTACTCTTAACACAGCTCGACATTGCCAAAATTTAATCGAATATAACATTCTCGAAGTTCAAATTAAGTTATAATTGAGTTCATTAGTGCCTACATAAACTTCGACTAAAACTAGTATTACTTGTGAAGTTTCATATCGACATTCTAACGTGCTCTTCGTAGCATCCCCATAGCACTGGAATATTATTAATATATTTTAATTTAGCAGAGTATTAGGTCTGTAATTTTTATGAACGCTTGTATGAGTCAGGCTCTTCATTAATGAAGTTTATCTCAAATGCAAAAATCATTATTTTTTTTATTCGAATTTGGTTTGCATTGCATGTTTAAATATGAAAAAATAAACATAGTACGAGTTTAGTTCGATAAACTGAAGCAAAAAGATAATTTTTTTGTTTTTCAAGCGCAACAACCCGAATTTGGTGCAGAGTACAGTTCATCAAGAGAATAAAAACATAACACACGCATTTATAAATGCATACACATATGTATGTTTTATACTTCTACATATGTACCACAGTGTAACTAACCGACTTGTCTTTTTAAATTATAAACTTATTTCCCCTTAACATATTTGTCTTTAAAATCATATTTCAATGCAGATTGAAACATGTCAAATTATGGTTATATTTATATTAACCTTTTCCGTACGGGAAAAAATCAGTAGAAATCGAATTCGAATTAATATTAATATGAAATTACCTTCAAATTAATATGAAAAATATATATAAAATCAATGAACTTGATGTTTGGGATCACGGACTTCGGGGGTGGTCGATATATCGACCACACCCGGACGCAACGGAAAGTATAATGTAAAAAATTTTAAAAATCCTGGGAAAATCAAATTTTGTACAAAAGTAAGCTAGACTGGTGGCTTTACCTTTCAAGAGGCACAGCAACATAATTCGGTGCATAAACAATGAATTATAAACGATAAATTGCATAATAAAGGCAACAAAAGTCCGGAACCGCCAAAAAAAACACGGGTTTTATGATTTTGAAAGAACTATCGAATGAAAAAAAATCAACCCCCAGAAACCAACCTCCAAATGGGGGTGGGGGTAAGTTTAGAATTTCAAATGGACAAATTTTTTTGCAGATTCCGATTCTAGGGATAAAAATAAGAACCTTTTGTCCAAAAAATTTTTTTCCAGTCGGCATAGATGACGCTCCAATCGCAAAAAATCAAAATAACCCTTTCCCCACGGCAGTACACGTGTCCAAGATGTTCGAAAAGGTTTGTGCCTACTTCTTTTTAGAACAGGGTTTATTTCACAGGAAAAGTAGGTTAGAAATATTTTTGAACATCCTAGACACGCGTGCTAACGCGAGAAAGAGATTTCACTACGAAAATTTGATTTTCCGCAATTGGAGCGCCATCTAGGAGAAGAAGAAAAAAATTGTTGGGACAAAAGTTTCTTATTTTTACTCCTAGAATCCAAATCTGCAACAAAAATTAAAATTCTGTACAAAACTTCTTTTTCCGAAATTTTATCTTGTATTTTTAGCTTTTTTGGGTCCGCACTTCCGTCTACCCTAATTTCACGTAGTATTATTTTATTTTATCTGTTTTCAAAAAATCAAAATACATAAATACACCAATTTTACCGTAAAACTACTAAAAAACTTATTTGACCTTGAAAAGTTCATTTTCACGGTCAAAGATGTCGCCCAGATTTTTTTCTATTTATCCTATATTCAGCTCATAATTTCCCCCTAAAAATATAACAGTTTTTTTTGGTGGTCGATATGTCGACCACTCGCGTACGGAAAAGGTTAATATGTTGATTAAAAATCATATTAATAAGTACCTATTTATTTATTTTTATTAAACAATCAAATATACATGTAGGTATCAATTATAAAATATTTTTATCTTTAAAACAGTATATTGTGGTATAGTAGGTAACTCGGTAATTCGATTTACATATATTATAAAGTCCATCTTTATAATAAATTTAGAGCTCAAAACCGTTGAGAAACTTTGAATTTCAAGTCAGTAGTTCCTAAACTACTCACTAGGAACCCTCACTATAGTTTTTTGAAATCGTCGTTTCACGGGGAACCCAAAAAATGTAATATTATACAGGGTGTTCCATTTAAAATATTGTGTTCCATTTGTAATATATTTTATTGAACACATCATCTACACACAGTTATAGTATCATAGCGTTTAAAAAAAAAAACATTTTTTTATAAATTATTTATTGCTAAAAATATAAAAATATGAATGATATTGCAAAATATGTAAATGGTTTTGATACATTATTTATTACACCATCAATATAGTTGTAAGTATTTAATAAGTATTTGCAATTTTCTCCTTTGTCTAGATTTTCTAAACATTATACTAGAAACGGTTATTGTCCTGGATCAATAGTTCCCATTCCCAAAACACAATTAACCTAACCTTACAGGTTTTTTTTTTGTATCATATGGTGCATGAAATAAAAGCAGAAAACAACATTTTACTGTTCCATGCTTAGAGTGCAAATAACACAGCCCCACAAAAAAAATTGGAATTGCTATCGAGACAACTGTATGCCTATGTAATTTTCGACGCTAAATCCGAATCCGAAGTCAAAAAAAAAAAATGTGGGGTTGTAATAGTTACTTATATGTTTTTTGTGTCCAGGAACTATTGTTATAGGTGTTCCCTAGATACATTCCCCATTTGTTTATTAAAATAAAACTGAAATTAAAACTAGTTTAATATCGTAACGATTTCTATGTAGGTTTAACCTTTAAAATATTTATAAATGTATTCACGCTTAACGTTACAATATTATTATTTATTGTACAACAAATAGGTATGTAATTAGTTTTTTCTTTTACAGGTCGCATTACCGTAGAAGATATTACCTCCTGTGGTAAGTAAAGAATATTTTTATTCTGTATCTTCAGATATGTTGTTATATACGCCCTTTGTGGTCAAAACTGGATTCCACATAAAATATTAGTTTTTTTAATGTCAAATCTTAATATGTGTGTACCACCTAATCGTGTGGTAACCAAAATAATCAGTGTTTCTATCAGAAACATTTCTTCGTCGCTTGCGTCGGTATAGACTGATTGTGAGACATGGCTAAAGGAAATAATTGTAATCTTCACAAAGTAGTAGGTATGTTCCTATCATTTGAGACTAGAATTTAACATGTATAAAAGAAAAAAACTGCATGCTGGCATTCGTTGTGACGCTTCGAAATTTTTGTTTCAGCAGTGTATGTTCTAGCATTCTGTCATCGTTGGAAAGGTGTTAGATTTGTTAGTTTTTAATATTTTCATTTCTTAAAAAGTCCATCCAATAATAAAGAGACATCCAAAACAAAACCTTATCAAATCTGGCAATGAACGGGAGAGATAGAAATAGCGGTCATGTCAAAGCTTTTCAGTTATGTCAAACTTTTGACAAGTGACTGTCACAACTGTAAAATAAATAACGGCTGTCTTATAATGTGACAGCTTGACGTTTTTTTTTTTTTTTTGGAAGGCTCGATGTACCCTATGTGTGATTTATCCTACATCCGTATCTTTCAAAATATTTAACAGTAACCCATTTTTTCAGTGGAGTGGTGCTAAAAGATCATAAACCATAAAAAAATTATTAAAGTTTTACTAATTCTTACATTTATACCTACTTAGACAGATTACCCGCGTTTGTTTTTACTTTAATTTTGGATAATAATCAGTAAAAATCTAATATTTTTTATCATTCATGATCTTTCACCACTTTATTTAAAAATATGGCCTTCTGTTAAATATTTTGCGACAAAAGGATGTAGTATAAATCACATGTATTGGGTCATTTCTTTTTAAGAAATGAAAATATTTAAAAATGGTATTTGAAAATAAACTCCAAAAGATAGGTACTTTTCCAACGATGCAATAGAAGTGGTACTGTTCTTAAAAAAAGTCTGTTAAAAAGTTCGAACTATCGTGACATCTGGCTTTTTCTCCTTTTATGAACACCAAATTCTAGTCTCAGATGTTAAGAACTAAATTTCGGAAATCCCGGCTTAATGCATGTAAAACTACATTTACCTATCCAGCGTTCCCGCGTGAAATCTGCGTACTTACGCGCAGATGTGAGTTCCGGGACATCGGGAAGGATCGGTCAGTGGCGTGGGTATGCAGGGGTAAGAAATACACGCGTATATAATTTACAAGGCGCTTAAAAATACGGTTTTATACTTTCATTATCATAGTTTTATAGTGTCGAACTCTGCGTTGTAGCACAAATTTCCGAACTTTAGTAAGAACATAATACTTTTTACAACGTACAGTTTCCTGTAGCTGTTTACGAGTAAAATGGGGTGGTCAAGATAAAACAATCACCCGTACATTATTTACTAAGTTATCAGAATACTATACTATTAATGTTCAGGTACATTTGCTTTAATTTGGGAAAAAAATAATTTTCAGTTTCTGAATGATACAAATGGACTGGAGTACTGATTAATTACACAGGCCCACAAAAAAAATTATTTTTGATTATGGATAAGAACATAGTTTTTCCTTGTATTTTTTTGACGCTGAATCCAAATCTCGTGTCCGTTTAACCGCGGCACGTCAGGATCAAGGACATTTCAAGGTCAAATCGCGAAATAAAGGCTTAAAAGAGAATAAACCCATATACCTTTATGTTTCTGGGATCGCTGAAATAGAATCTGATGTTATTCTTACCATATCACGTGACTTCGAAGGGCACTCCAAGGTTAAATCATTAAAAGACGTATTAATGAGGCAAAAGTTTGTGTCTTTGTTTTTAAAGTTGCTGAATCCAAATCTGAAACCCATGATAGAAGACCGTAAATGGTCTCATTTTCATAATTTACCTTAGGCTATATTAGGGAAATGTGGTTAAGAATTTTCGGTTTCGTGAATATATTGCTATTATTTGTTAAGGTAAAAGATATCTAAGTCCGTGTATCCTGTACATTAGATGAGTTGATACCAATTCTCGTAGCCACCTTACTGAATATCGTCTAACTACATAGTAATGATCTTACTGAAAATCAGTGAGTGAATCATTGAATAAACGTGTTTAGACTTCTTCAATCAGACACACACTTTTGCGTATGTGCGCTGATGCACGCGTGTGTATAAAAGCGTGTATGCGTGAGTGTATACTTGTGTGCGTATGTAAGTGCATGTGTGCGTGACTGTGTGCATGTGCGTGCGTATAGAATGCCTGCTGCCGCAGAGGATGTTGGAGATGGTGACCACTGCCACTAAACGGACACCGGATTTGGATTCAGCGACCCCAGAAACGTAAAGATATATGGGTTTATTCTCTTTTTAAGCTTTTATTTCGCGATTTGACCTTGAAATGACCTTAATCCTGACGTGTTACGGTTAAGCGGGCACCGGATTTGGATTCAGCGACCCCAGAAATATAAAGATATATTTTATCTTAGAGAGTTTATTATCTTTTAATTTTTTTATTTATTTCGCGATTTGACCTTGAAATGACCTTGATCCTGACGTGCTACAGTTAAACGGACACCGGGTAACGAAAATTTAATTTTAATTGAATATAACGAAATATTAATTGAATTATAAAATTCAAAAAACGGTAGAGGGTCTCCGAAGTACTGCTTACAAAATAATAGTTTCAATTAATTTCAGAATTAAGCTCGAAACCGTAAAACTCGCCCTCGGTGATATCTTCCAACTTATACCGATAAATTAACGTAGGTTGGTTTCATACAGATATTGATTACATTTCCAATCTGACGTTCTCTTTATTTGGCTTTAAAAAATTCCAATTCATCATGATACTTCCCGAGACCCACTGGTCGCAAAGCACCAAAGCAAAAATCAAATATATCACATTTGGTTATCAAATATCGAATGGAATAGGATAGGCTCGTATGCCCGGGGGCCAAGCGTTATTCCGAAATATAAAAAAAAAAAAACTGGCCCGCAATATACCACTCTTGCTGCTGGCTTAGTAAAAATACATAAATATAATGGATACAAATTGACAATCTACCTCCCCAGGGCTTGATTGAATCGAGGGTGGTTCGGCTGTTCGCCCCTTGAATGTACAACCCTTTGACGATGCCTGTAAATTATAAGGTAAAATACATAGCGTTATACTTACCCACCGCCATTTTGTGTCCTGTCGGATTTTGCGTTTTTTTTTTATTGCAGAGGTGACGTAGACATGTTGAACATTTGTTTTAGCTGTAGTGCGGCACTGAATTGAACCCTTAAAATTAATTATCTATCTACTATATCCTGGAGTGGGTACTGGAACCTTCGGCGTAGAAACAAAAAACTGGACGTTTTCCACGAAACACCGAACTACTACACTTTTCTCGACGCGCGTTTCGCCAACAAGTTGGCATCTTCAGGAGAAGATTGAAACTGAAGTTTTAATCTTCTCCTGAAGATGCCAACTTGGTTGGCGAAACGGGCGTCGAGAAAAGTGTAGTAGTTCGGTGTTTCGTGGAAAACGTCCAGTTTTTTTTTTTTTTTTTTTATCTACTATACCTTTTTAAAATAGCGGCACTATTTTTAGATATTAATTTAAAGAATAGCCTGTTTGTATCCAACAGATCGTAGGTCTATTGTAAACATGAAATATTACACGAGATATTTTTTTTATGTATGTACATACAGCGTGTCCCCTTTATATTTTGACACCCACCTACAGAGTGAATCATAAAAGATGTTTTATAATGTTTTATGTAGGTATGTCTTTTGCCAACATCAGATAAAAAAAAACAAATGAACAACAACTTGAAAAAACAAAGACAAAGAAAAATTAAGTATGTATATTTTTCGATAGATTAATAGGTTCTATTGTCCTTTTTTCAAATATATAAATCAAATACACGGTGGAGACTTTAACTGGAATATATTCGCTAGCGGGGTGGTGAATGATTTTTCAAAAAAATTCCCGAGACACGTCAACTTTTAAATATATTTACCTACATTTTGCAAGTAATATGAAAAATATAGCCCTTCAGGGGTGGCTGAAACCACCCTCGACATGATTTTTTCAAATGCAACCCTATGGCTTGTAACCCCTCATTGTAAAGCTGGTAGAAAGAGGAATCCAACGCACTAATCAAATTTTAATTTTTAGTATGTTTGTAGGGTTGCATACAATTAAAACAATTTAAAAATTAAATTTATTTTCAACGTAACAATTGTTCAAAATGTGCACCATTCACTTGTTGGCAGCATCCCAGTCTGTGGTAGGTTTCGTCCCTTACATTATGCAACATTTGCGGTGTTATTTTTCCGATTTCCTCTCTTATCCTTTCCTGCAGATCTGCTATGTTGTTGGGTTTCTGAATGTAAACCCTACTTTTAAGATGTCCCCACAAAAAGAAATCCAGTGGTGTATGATCTGGACATCTTGCTGGCCACTCAATATTACCTCGCCTCCCAATCCACCTACCGAGAAAAATTCTGTCCAGATACTGACGAACACTGGCAGCATAGTGTGGTGGGGCCCCATCTTGCTGAAACCATAACCTCTCGTCGGTCAAGTTAGGGTTTAAGGGGTTTGGAAATAAATTGGAAACATAGCACTGGCATTTGTTCGTGCTGGAGTAAACGCAAGTATCTTGCTCCATTAAGAGTGTCATCAAAGAAAAATGGTCCTACAATAATTCTATCTTGTATTATTCCGGCCCACATATTAGTTTTCTGTGGGCGCTGAGTATGAAGTTCCCTCATCCAATGGGGATTCTCTTCAGCCCAGTAACGACAATTTTGGCGATTTACGTGCCCATTTAATGTAAAAGTAGCCTCGTCAGAGAAAACTATCCACTCTAAAGATAACTGGTTTTGATCAATACAAGTCATCAATAAATCGCAAAATTCCACTCGTCGATCTGGATCATCTTCAAGTAACTCTTGAACAGCTTGCATTTTATATGGGCGTTTTATCTCATATTTAAGTGTTTTTAAAACTGTTTTGTGATTAAGATTACTATCACGGGCCAGTTGACGGGCTGGAGTGATTAGATTTTCTTCTAGAGCAAGCAACAAATTCAACTTCGTGTCGTCATCAACAACAGCCTGCCTCTTACTCGGTACTTTCCTGACATGACCCATCTCTCGATATTGTGCCTCAATTTTACTAATGGTACCTTGATTTAGTGGTGGCAAGTCAGGATGCGTTTCTCGAAACAAGCGAACAACTTCGCATTGAGTTCGCGCCCTATCACCATATCCAATCATCATCAAAATTTCGATTTTTAGTGATTCAGTTAAATAAGACATTTTCACCAATTTGAAATAACACTTCGTTTCAAACTCTGAATACAGCATACAAACTAAATTACTCTTTGCGGCCGTGTAAAAACACTAGCAAAAAATAACAAATATCACTTGTGGCAAAAAATTGCTTGGAATTTTTTGTGGGGACATATGAAAAGTAAGGTTTACATTCCAAAACTAAACAACACGCATTTTGAGTACGAAATTGTTGCGTTAAAAATAAATTAAACTATAAAATTACGTTTTAATTGTATGCAACCCTACAAACATACTAAAAATTAAAATTTGATCAGTGCGTTGGATTCCTCTTTCCACCAGCTTTACAATGAGAGGTCACAAGCCATAGGGTTGCATTTGAAAAAGTCATGTCGAGGGTGGTTTCAGCCACCCCTGAAGGGCTATATTTTTCACATTACTTGCAAAATGTAGGTAAATACATTTAAAAGTTGACGTGTCTCGGGAATTTTTTGAAAAATCATTCACCACCCCGCTAGCGAATATATTCCAGTTAAAGTCTCCACCGTGTATATTTAATAGTTTGTCTATGTTTGGTTAAGCCCTTTTTGAAATATGTATTTAATTTTAAATTATATAAAATTTGGGAAACATTGAAATCTTGTTGGCCGTTTTTTTTACTTACCAGTTAAGAAAAAGAAGAACAAATTAAAAGAAGCAATTTTTCCGCTATGTTTATTTGTGTTTCGTGACGGTGCTTCTAGTTCAGGATGTATCTGGCAATATTATTGTTGTACATCCATTATTTCTTATTCTATTGTTATGTGAATAACAATGACAAACTACTTCATGTTTTCTGCCTCTGATTAACCTTTTTTTTTTTAATAGATGGAACTGTCTTAACCTGAAGACCAGTTTTTATGGTCCCCGATTTTTACCCAATTTACCTTTAGTATCAATGTTTGTTACGGCTTTGTTGACAATAACGCATTCGATCAGTCCGATTTATCATTACGTTTTCACAAGTTCCGATTAGTGTTTGAAGTGAAACGTAGGCAATGTCAAGTCAATTGTCGAAACTATTGTTGTTTGACAGTTCAGTAAGCTTATTAAAGCAACATGGAACATTTAACACCACAAGAACGTTGTGCAATTATTAAAATATATTATCAAAGACAAAACTCTGTAAAGGAAACTTGGTGCAGATTACGTCCACGTTATGGTCCACATCATCGACCAAGTGAACAAACAATTCCCAATGTTGTAAAGAAATTTGAAAATGAGTTTAAGTTGGTGGATAATCCAAGGAAGAATCGTGTCAGAAATGTGAGAAATGCAGCTAGTGTTGAAGCTGTAAGACAAAATGTGCGAAATAATCCAAATTTGTCTGTTAGACGTCGTTCCCGGCAATTGGGCCTTACTTGTGGATCAACCTGGAGGATTTTACGGAAGGATTTATGTTTGTATCCATACAAAATTCAACTGGTTCAAGAATTAAAACCCAATGATCATCGTTGTCGTCGTGATTTTGCTGCTTGGGCGCTTGAACATCTGACTGAAGATCCAGTTTTCCATCTTACTGTAATCTTTAGTGATGAGGCGCATTTTTGGTGAGACGGCAATGTCAATAAGCAAAACTGCAGAATTTGGAGCGAAGAGCAACCTAATGCATATGTAACAACTCCGTTGCATCCAGCAAAAGTTACAGTATGGTGTGCCATTCATGCCCGTGGTGTTATTGGACCTTATTTCTTCGAGAATGTGCAAGGACAACGTGTCACCGTAAACGGAGTTCGTTATCGACAAATGTTGAAAGATTATTTATTTCCCCTTGTTGTTCAAAGCCAACTGGAGGCATTCTGGTTCCAACAGGATGGCGCTACTTGTCATACCTCCAACGAAACCATCGCGCTATTGCAAGAGTAGTTTGGTGATAAAGTTGTTTCAAGAAATGGTCATGTGAATTATCCAGCAAGATCTTGTGATTTGACTCCGTGTGACTTCTTTCTATGGGGCTATGTGAAGTCGAAGGTCTACGCCAACAATCCAAGAACTGTTGAGGATTTAAAAACTAACATCAGAAATGTTATTCGTGAGATACCGGCCCAAATGTGTGAAAACGTAATGATAAATTGGACTGATCGAATGCATTATTGTCAACAAAGTCCTGGTGCACATTTGAACGATATTATTTTCAAAACATAATTGTAATTAGATGCTCTTTCGAATAAAAAAAAGAACATTTTACATGCCGACCGATTTTTAAGTTTTATTTCATGTTCAAATCCTAAAGCGCTAATTGGATCACCCTTTACTACTGTCAAAAAAATGACATACGTACATAAATAACACCACATGTCATACATTATACTACGTCATATCTTATACCTATAATATTATGTCATATCATATTACTATCCGAATATCCAACAAAAACAATAAACTATCTGAATATCCAAACTCAAAAATATTTCAAAATATTCAACAGTAGACCATATTTTTCAATGAAGTGATGAAATAAAATCATAATCCATATGTTTTTTATACCTAAAATTAAGGTAGCAACAAAATGTAACAGTACTTACATATAGGGAATTGGAAGTTAAGTATTTATAAGATAAGACATTATGCAGATTACCTATATTTTGTTTCTACTTTAATTTTGGGTAATAATACAATATTTGTGGTGAAAATCTAATAGTTTTTAAAATTTTATTAAGAATTTTGATTTTTTTTTCCAGTTCATAGAAAAATATGACCTGTATATTTAAATATTTTGTAGCATTGGAATGTAGTAAAAATCACACATGTTGTTAGTTATTAAAAAATATTAGATAGAAAAGATGATATTTAACTTAAAGACTTAATTTAACATCTTTTGCGAAACCAAAATATTAAAAATGTCGAGGATGAGTAATACTTATAATTTTATTTATGTATATGTATACATTATTATACATTTAATGCATACATGTGTCTCTATTAATATGACTTCGTGGTTTTGCGTTTGACCCGTGATCTCTGGTTATACTGGTACCCAGTGGTACCTACCGATCATTGTGTAATTTACAAACAATAACTATTTTAAGTAATCTTGAATTTCAAGTACATATATTGCTTCTCTACATACGGATGAGGGCTTTGGGGTTATATTTTTGTGCTAGACCACCTGCTTGTTCGTTATAATTAGTATGTATTACATCACAATATATGTATGTATAGTATTGCACATAATTTTCTTACAAATACCTTATAATGCAATAACAGAAGTTATTTTAGAGACCCTCTAACCCAGAATATATTTTTCCGAAGGTTTTTGATGCGCTGAATCCGAAACCGAATCCAAATCTCTCAATTGACTCTGGTTTTCGAGATATCCTGACATAAAAGTGCAAGGAAAGCAATTTTGGTCTATATTTGAGGTTATGTAGCATCGCAATTTT
Source organism: Aromia moschata (assembly GCA_029963805.1). Taxonomy (NCBI): domain Eukaryota; kingdom Metazoa; phylum Arthropoda; class Insecta; order Coleoptera; family Cerambycidae; genus Aromia; species Aromia moschata. The sequence continues at coordinate 1,123,891 of JAPWTK010000034.1, read as the reverse complement.
TTTCTCAAAAAACTATGAACAACATCTTAAAGTACATACCTTGCCCTTTTAAATGACGTCGAGTTTACTCAAATATCTTTTTTTTTCGCTGCGATATCGCATTTTGAAATTTTTAAGTTTTTAAATTTCTATAAAATTATCGAGGTCGATAAGACTTTAACCCAGACACCAGAATATATTTTTCCATAGGTTTTTGATACGCTGAATCCGAATCCGGGGTCCAATTGAGAGATTTGCTCTCAATTGGCTCTGGTTTTCGAGCCTAACCTAAAAGTGTAAAAATAATGATTTTGGCCTATATTTAAGATTATGTAGCATCGCATTTTTTTTCTCTCAAAAAAACTATAAGTAGCATCTTAAAGTACAAGCCTTGCTCTTTTAAATGCCGTTGAGTTTGCTCTAATATCTTTTTTTTTTCGTTGAGATATCGCAGTTTCAAATTTTTATGTTCGTGAATTTCTCTATATTTGAGATTTCCAAAATTTTCTTCGAAAAATTTTGAAAATCTGACCTTGGATTCTGAACGAGCAAGTCTTTTTACATAAGAAAACATTGACCTGTTACTGAGTTTCAAACATTTTCAGTGTTTTCTAATCAAAAAACCAATCGACTGTTTGATGTACACGCCATCCTTAATAGGTTTTCAATTATAGAGAAATTTACAAACTTAAAAATTTCAAAAATGCCATATCGTCGCAAAAGAAAAAAAGATATTTGAGTAAACTCGACGTCATTTAAAAGGGCAAGGCATGTATTTTAAGATGTTGTTCATAGTTTTTTGAGAAAAAAAAATTGCGATGCTACATAACCTCAAATATAGGCCAAAATAGTTTTTTTTTGCACTTTTAGATTAGGATATCTCGAAAACCAGAGCCAATTGAGAGATTTGCATTCGGATTCAGCGCATCAAACACTTTCGGAAAAATATATTCTGGTTTTAGTGTTAAAATCTTGTCGGCCTGTGTATTCAGTAAAAATGCTGTGCCGCTTACGTTAAATGCTTTGGTTACGGAGTACTCCCGATTTTCCAAATTTGCGACTTGTCATTTCCAACATTTTCCAATAAAAATCACAATTTTAATACAACAGCCCAGGTAATTATTAGATGAAATGTGTTTTTTTTTTAAATCTTCAAAATGTGGTTTTTGATCATTTTTTATGGAATAACATTGGATAATGTTTCACAGAAAAAAAATTACAACTGGGTGGTCTTGATCAGTGATTTGATTATAGATTTTAGTGGGCCTTTTTGTATCGATTTCGCGGTCTTCGTCAATGGTACATGTAAACATTTCTAAACATTTCATTTGCAAAACCCCTTGCAGGATACCTGAAGTTTTCAAAATATCGAAGCCATACTATACGCAATAAGCAACCTGCTCCTATTCATTACTATTCATGCTGGTCTTAAATTAATATATTTACAAAAAAAAAATGCATGGATCAAAATATTATCCTTTGTAATTGAGAATTGTAACTTTTTTGATTTATGATTTTCGCTGTCTGGAAGGAATACTACAAAAAAAACAGCCGTTATTTTTCACGTCTTTGTTAAACGAATTAAGTAATCTCTTCGAAACTCACCGAAAATACCAAATTTTAAAATTGCTTTATGTAGTTAATAACAATTTCTTATCTGGTGCTTCAAGTATGAATTTGATTATTTGATCTGTAGTCTGCAATAGTTTAGACTTTCGCGGTAGCACTTTGACGTTTTAGAAATGCTTTGACGTTTTTGGTAAATAACTAACATTCACATTTTATTTTACTGCCAAACTAACATCGATTGCAAAAAGTTGAAGCTTTCACGATTCCTCAAAGTAGTGCTGGAACTCATATACTGGATTAGCTTTCAGCTGGTCGGTTACAGCCGTTTAAATGTTTTCTGTGGTCCCAACATTACGTCCCTTGAGGTGATTTTACAATCTCGGGAAGAGAAAAAAGTCACAAGGACTCAAGTCAGGCGAATAAGAAGGCTGAGGAACCACAGGAATGTTTTTACTGGCTAAAAACTCATTTACTGAAATGGCTGTGTGACAAGACGTATTGTCGTAATGCAACATCCAGTTGTTCTTGATGTATGGTCTCACACGCATGACCCTTTTTCAAAGTTTTTCAAGAACCTCTCTGTAAAAGTGTTGTTTTACTATTTGGCCTGGAGGCACAAAGTCTTTGTGGACCATTCCCTGGCCATCAAAAAAGCAAATCATCATACATTTGATCTTCGAATTGCTCATTCTTGTTTTTTGGTCTTGGAGAGCTTGAAGTGTGCTGCTCCATCCTTTGGCACGTGCTCAAACACCCAAGTCTCATCACCAGTAATGACTCATCCCATAAATTGGGGATCATTTTCAATCGATTCAAAAAAGTCAAGACACCTTTCTGTCTGATCCTTTTTTCCTGAAGGTTTTTTGGAACCATTTTTGCGCAGGTATTTCTCATCCCCCAATTCGTTAGTCAAAATATGTTGAACAGTGCTGTAATTCAAATTTAACTCTTCCCAATCATTCTTGTCATCTGAAAGCACAAGATCCCGTATTCAATCGACATGTTCATCGGGTCTTGAAGATGAAGTCCTCCCTCTGCGTGGTTCATCTTCAATCGACTCTCTTCTAAGAATGCCACTACCGAAAAACCTGGGCTCTTAAAAAAAACACTGTCTCCGTAGGTGTGTTGAAGTTTTGCAAAATATCCGTTGCGCTGTCCCTGTCCCTGATGTCCCTGATTTTTAAAACGCACTAGAAAAAAAAACGGTTTACGAAAACAAAGAACAAACAAATGTCTCTAACAAGTTAAAACTTGTACTGAAGGTGCATTACATGCTATCCTGCCGCTCTTCCAAGTTCCGTCTCCGCAGTGTTGGTAGATCGGACGCTACGTTGCCAGCTTCATTACTTAATTTACACACCTCGTACATCAGTAGATGTCAAACGGTAGTTCTCAAAATATAAGCATATATTTTTACCACAGCGAACAAGACTCTTAGAGACAATTATAGAAATTTATCTGATTCTACACAGTTTTTACGAATCTTTTCCAGTTCGTGATAGTACTGTTAACCAAGCTACGCAGTCAAGCTAAGTAAGAGGATAAGTTTTACATACGTATAGTTATAAAGTGTAAAGAACAATGTTAAAAAATGACTTTTTTGGCCCCTCAAAAACAAAAGCATGAAACTAGTATCTTTGTACTAATTTTTGGGTGCTGAATACGAACCATTTATTTATTTTGCCCAAAAATGACGGGAACACCCTCTAATCAACTTTTGTATTGGGGTGAAAAAGGGATAAATGGTTTGTTTGTGCAGTTTATTATTTGTATACTAGTTTGAATAATCATATGAAATTTGCATTAACAATTTTAGATTCAGTAATAAATTATTTTCTTTACAAAATTAATACTAAAAAAAAATTAATACTAAAAATTAAAACGAATAATTAAACATTGAAAGAAAATCAGTGTTAATTCCGTTATCAGAAAACTCGATGTCACTTTCAAAACTCATACAAAACCTAGTTTTCTAATGATTTATTTTATAGTTGGTTAAGCATCTCTTATATATACCTAAAAAGTCATTTCATTTGCGAAATTAATTTCAGTACAAAGTTGTCGAAAAAGCGCCAAGTTACACCTTTCAATAAAAAGCTAAGTGTTAATTAAAGTTGGTTAAAGTTGTTTCAATAAAAAATAAATCATATTATTCAAACTAGTACACAAATAACAAATTGCACAAACAAACCATTTATCCCTTTTTCACCCCTATACAGGGGTTGGTTAGAGGGTGTTCCCGTCATTTTTGGGCAAAATGAATAAATGGTTCGTATTCAGCACCCAAAAATTAGTATAAAAATACTAGTCTCATGCTTTTGTTTTGAGGGGCCAAAAAAATCCATGTTTTTAACATTGTTCTTTATTGCTTTTGTCACTATATTTAATATTAGTTACTTTCTGGTATTACATGTACCTATTACATTATGATTTGTACTCCTATGTCCCGCGGCACATTTCGCCAATACTCCTAATAATTTTTTAGAGTACACTAAATATGTATGTAATCATAGGGTTTTTGGGAAGGCATAATGAAATATATTTTGTTAGCTTTTGAAATTGTTGAATTTTTGTACCAATGAGGATTGTGGCTTAAAATGCTGTTGTGACAATGATAATTACACAGGACCACAAATTTGAAAAAAAAAATGACAAGAACAAGACCATAATTTCTATATATAATTTTGGCCGTAGAATCCGAATCCGTCGAGCTCTAGGTTTATGGGGTTTATGGGGTTAATGGGGTTTATGGGGTCGCTGAATCCGAATCCGAGATCGGTTTGTCGGTATCAGGTCACGTTAAGGTCATTTCAAGGTCAAATCATTAGATTTCGACAGAACAATAAAAAAAATTGTATACAGGTTTTTGAGGTCGTTGAATCCAAATCCGAGGTCGGTTTGTCAATAGCAGGTAGCGTTAAGGTCGTGTCAAGGTCATTCGACCTTGAAATGACCTTAACCTGATGGAAAACCTGACAAAAATATGCACCTGTTATGTCGCGCATAAGCAGAGGATGTATAAAATGTATAACATGTATACGATCGCCTAAAAAGCTAGATTTGTGATATATGTGTAAATACTGATTTGTAGGATCAGGTATAACTCTTTTCTTTTCGGAACGCATTCTTTTATTTTTAAATGATTTTATATTGTCGGCGCAATGGTTGGCGCAATGGTTGGCGCTTTTTACGCGTAATTCCTGTAGGCTCATTCTTTCTTTTCAGCGTTCAGCAGTAATCAGCCATAATGTTAATGCCCCATGCACCTTGGTACCTCTTCGCCATTTCTTTGATATCTTGGTGGAAGCGTTCCCCTTGTTCGTCACTAAAATCGCCGCAGTTTTTTGAAAACTCGTCAATGTGATTATGCAGAAAATGTAATTTATAGCTCATTAGACAACCCATTTTCTCAAAGTTTTTAACCATTTTTGCAACTATTTCTTTGTAATTGTCACTTATGTGGTTGCCTAAAACGTTCTTTACGACCTGTTTGAAATTAAGCCACGCTGCTTTCTCAATTTAGTCATGGTTGTTTCAAATTGTGCATCATTCAAAAGTGTTCGTATTTGAGGCCCATCGAAAATTCCGTTTTTCAATTTGTCTTCAGATTTTTTTGGAAACTTTCTTTCTATATAAGTATATTTGAACTACATCGACCTTCTTCATCTAGACTTTTACAAATTTTTTATTTACACCAAGTTTTATGTGCAAAGGAGGAATTAAAACTTTTCTTGGATCAACTAGTGGTTTTGCTATATAATGTTATGTTATCCTACTTTGAGAGATTTTCTTTCCATTTGTGATTAGTATAGTGCTTCTCCCGATCTCTACTATCCCACAGACACAAGTAACATGGCCTTTTTGTGAATCCAGACTTTTTGTCAGGTTTTCCATAATTCGACCTTGAAATGACCTTAACGCGACCTGATACGGACAAACCGACCTCGGTTTTGGATTCAGCGACCTCAAAAACGTGGGGTGTAGGGTAAATGTGGGAGAGACGCCGCACTTTTTGGAATGTGCAATAACTCCCCTTAATAATGCAATAAAAACTAGCTAAAATAAGACCCATACTTTAGAAACATTTATTCAAGAAACGGAACATAACACAAGTGGTTATGGCAAGAAATAAGCAAATAAAAAAAATAGTTTGTTGTCATATACAGGAGGCCAACTCTCCTACATGCAATGGGTGAGTCTCCGCATATCTAGAGGGAGAGATGGCTTATAGGAAATAAGATTAAATTATTTTTTCACTTGAGCCTCCTTCAATAAATACTTTCCACATGGGTTCCAGGCAACGTCGAATGCTCTACACGTTTCATGTAACCAACGTTTGCAACGTGTATACTCAAGTCAGTCTGATTTTGACATAGTTCCTATATTTCCAAAGTTCTAGACTCCGCATTCATTTTCCTCAATATCCACAAAGACGCATTCATTTTCCTCAATATCAGTAATATCGCGCTACTTGAGGAATGAGCTGATATTTCTACTTCAGATTCAGATAATAAGGATGATTGCTTCCTTTACTTTCGTTTTAACCCTTTAGATACAGATTTAACTTGGCCCTTTTTGTCCGTATTAAGAACAAAATTTTATTTAACGTATATACAAATTTTATAATTTTATATCTTTTACGTCTTTTATACAACGGGTTAGTTAAATGAACTGCCGGTTGTTTTTTGCGTTTTCTAATATTAGAAAGTACAGGTACGGGCGATATTTGTTAAACCAATTTTCCTGAGGTAACGTCACAAGTGGTCGAAGTTGATGGTTGAAGTTGTGAATTGTTATTGGAGGAACTTTTGCATTATAGTATCTGATTTAGATTGCTTTAATCTCGGATATAGTGCATGTTTTCTCCTTCCTCCAAACTGTGTAAAGCTTCAGTCACACTGGTTTTAGGAGAGGACGGTTGACCTCCGATAACTTCTGTATTAGTTAACTGAAGATCCGACACTCAAAAAGCATGTTCAGCTATTGCCTTAGATTGTGTGGGTAAGCACCACTTAGTGAGTCTTCTATTCCACAATACTTTGCAGCGTCTCTCCCCAATAGATGGGAGAGACGCTGCACTCAATTTCTTATAGCTGTTTAATGCCATAGCGATCACGGTGTAGTTAAACATTATATTAATGATCCTACTTCTAATCACAAATAAAAATACAAGCTAATATAAACTGCACTGGTGCTTTGCCCAATATTTTTGAAGCCACTGAAATTTTTTTAGCCACGCCTGAACAGTGTTTTTTTAAATATTCATTAACGTAAACGTTCGATTTGCATGTAAGTGACTTACGATGCACGGTTATGCATCAACTGACTATAAGTAAGCGAAATTGCCGTTGAAATTATAACAGTTGTTCCAAATGGTCCTTGCGTCTTCTCTCCCACATTTACCCTACTAGGTTTCGTTGGTTTTTTGTGGGGCTGTGTTTTTAACGATTTTAGATAGTTTTTTGCTTTAAAAAAAATCCTGACGTGATGAGTAAAAAAGCTCGACGGATTCGGATACTACTGCCAAAACTATATATAGAAATCATGGTCTTGTTCTTGTCAATTTTTTTTTCAAATTTGTGGTCCTGTGTTATAAATTGGTGATAAGGTAATTTAAACATAAAGTTACATATGTATATAGAAGATGTTTTTAGGTTGCTGTAGAATCGGATACCTACATATATTTACTTAAAATACGAATATATCGGTGCAGTTTTTAACGATCGTATTGAGAGATAAATGCGCGTTCTACCACTTCAGCTGCACAGCGTGTAGAATACTCGATCAGTTATATTCGTACTCGCCAGCGTGCGTATTGGCAACGCTTCTAATGCAATTATCTTCCTCTTTCGTTCTGCAAAGCTGTAAAATTAAAGACTCGGAGTGTTCCAGCGATCTCTTTAAATTATTCCCGATGCTGAAGTTGAAAGGCCACTGTTTTATTTATTAAAAATTTAACGTTTGCCGTGTTCCTCTTTTTTTTTGCGATTTAAAAATAGCTGTATAATAATTCCTCTTGAGAGCGAGAGCCTCCCCCTTTATGTACATAATTCACATATAATGTATGTATATCATATACATATACACGAATTTGCATTAAATTTAAAAAAAGAGAATGGGCTCTAATGCTCGCAAAAATCTACCCTCTGCTCCGACCCATTTGTAATTCAGTCAACCCCGATCACATGTGGGCAAAATTCTCTCTAATTATTGTAATGGATGACGATTTCTCTGATTTTATTTTTAAATTCGGAAAAAATGCAAATCGTCAATACGCCGAGTTATTTTTTTGTGGGCCGTTCCTGTTATTTAATTACTTTGTTCTGTTTGGGCATCACAAATATCGAAATGTGCTGGAACAATTCCATACCCCGCGCCAAACGTATACGCGCCTTTATATCAAACAAAATGTTCAAGCTGTCTAGATCAAAAAAAGTAATTTTATTAAAATTTGAACGGTCGTACACGCATCGTTAACTGTTGAATTTCAAATTGTATTCTTGTTTATCTTTATTCCAATACGCAATTCCGAGGGGTTTCGTTTTTTTTTCAGTGCTGTGGGTTGCCTTTGTAACAACGCATCTTGCTATATACAGATACTCTCAAAAGTATTCGGCCACCCTAGATATTGCTAATAAATTGACATACAAGAAATAGTTATCACTGACTGGCAAACAAGAGAAAGTAACATAATTATATATGAACATTATGCTTTATTATACCACATAAAAAAAGTAGTCAAAACAGACACAATTTAAAAACTGCCGACAAAACACGATAATGTCCAATTTATATGACACAAAAGTATTCGGCCACCAAAAGAAAAAATAAAATAGGAAAGGTACAAAAAATTTAAAACGGCACATCTAATATCTCGTCGGGTATCCTTTAAAATTCAGAATAGCTTTCAGCCTATTTGGCATTGAATTTGAATACGGGTCACTTCCGGGGTCACATTACTCCATTCTGTTGAGAGATGATTTTTTAACTCTTCTTTATTGGTAATTCGTTTATTTTGCAGAGATCGTTTTAGATTTGACCATAAATGCTCGATAGGGTTAGTACTGGGCGACTGCGGCGGTGTTTTCAATTATCGGTACATGGTCTAGCAGCCATTCCCGCATTTTACGGGCAGAGTGCTTGGGGTCATGATCTTGTTGAAAGATGTAATGATCGCCCAATCCCAATTTTTCGGCGCTGGCCTGTAAATGATGCTTCAATATATTAATATAACAATATTGGTTCAATATTTCTTCAATAAAATGAAGGTTACCCACTCCCGCAGCCGGCATACAGCCCCACACCATGAGCTATCCACCGCCGTGTTTTACAGTAGGTTTTAAGTTTTCCCCTATTTAACGATGTACCAGGTTTTCTCCATACAATTTGTCGTCTGGACGAATCAAATATCTCAAATTTACATTCGTCGCTAATGATGACCTAGTCCCAGAAAGTTTCAGGCTCATTCACATACTGGTCAGCAAACGTGAGCCTTTTTTGTCTGTTGACCTTACTAATCCAGGGTTTTCTTCTGGCAACTCGGCCGTGGTAGCGCTTTGTTCTTAAGGTTCGACGCACTGTCTCAGTACTAATATTCTTTCCAGTACTCTCCTGAATCTCAGCACATATTTTTCTGTATTGTTCTCTGGCACTAGTACTTGGATTTTCCTTTATTTGTTAGAGAATTTGCCTTTCATCTCTTTGAGTTCATATTTTGGGTCGCCGTGATCGTGCTGTATTTACTACCGTTTTTTCGATATCATATTTTTTTTATTATCCTCTATACAGTACTTCGTGGTATGCCTGTGTCTCTGCTAATTTTACGCTGTGCAATATTGTTTTTTACTAAGATATTAAATTTTTTTTACCAGATTAAATTTTTTACCAGATCATAACATTGTATAAAACAAAGTCGCTTCCCGCTGTCTGTCCCTATCTATCTACTACCTATGTATGCTTAGATCTTTAAAACTACGCAACGGATTTTGATGTGGTTTTTTTTAATAGATAGAATGATTCAAGAGGGAAGGTTTATATGTATAATACATGCATAATATAGTAGCGAAACACTGATCATTTTAGAGGTTTCTAATGTGATGTCTAAACCGGGCGAAGCCGGGGCGGGTCGTTAGTGTTAAATAATTTACTCTGTACTACTGTATACATTGATATTCTGGTATTGCAAATGATCACTATATAAGTATGTACCTACGTTTTTTTTATTATTACAGTGGAGCATCGATTATCCGAACCTCAGTTATCCGAACGACCGGTTAACCGAACCTCAAAATCCAACCGCCCCCCTCTTCTACTCCACGAGTGGCCTACGCGACAACGTCACGTCGTCAGTGCGGGCGTTGTGCAGTAGTTGTTTGGTGCACTCTTAGCTATATTCTTGATTAATTTTTTTCTGTATACATCAAACTCTAGAGTTTGATGTATATAGAAAAGAAACCGCGGCTCTTAGATATATTCCCAACGATTCACACCACCCTTTTCAACATAAAATGGCAAGTTTTAATTTTCTAATTCACCGTTTGTTAAATTTCCCCCTCAGTAAAGAGAGGTTTGAACATGAGAAAAAATTAATCAAGAATATAGCTAAGAGTAACGGTTACTCAGTCCATTTAATAGATAAGTTAATAATGAAGCATAAATTTAAGAGAACCCTGTACAATTCCACGACTTTTCGTAGAGATACTGACAATTCGAAATTTGCTTCGTTACCATATTAACCTAAATTCACCCGCGGACTAGATAAAATTTTTAAAAATGTTAATATCAATTTGGTTTATAATTCTAAAAACAAACTACAGACGCTTTTGGGTAACCCCAAAGACAAAATCAACAATAACGAAAAGTCAGGAATATACGAAATAAGTTGTAAAGATTGTGATCAAAAGTATATTGGGCAAACAAAAAGATCTATATTGACTAGATTTAAAGAACACATGGCTCATTTGAAATATGGCAGAACAGAAAAATCTTGTGTTGCCCAACACGCTTTTGACAACAACCATAGGATAGATATAAATAATTTAAAATTAATTAGAAATGTAACAAACAGTAGACAGTTGGACTAAACTTTTGAAAGTTTAGAAATCATTAAGTGTAACAATAGTATGAATAAGGACAACGGTCCGATACCCACCAGTCCACTGTTTGCTCTGATAAACAAAGACAGTTACGGTTCAGTGAACCGTGGCAACAAATTTGGTATAAATAGTGCAAGTGTGTAGGCTAGACTTTAATTTTAATCTTCTCCTGAAGATGCCAACTTGGTTGGCGAAACGCGCGTCGAGAAAAGTGTAGTAGTTCGGTGTTTCGTGGAAAACGTCCAGTTTTTTTTTTTTTTTTTTTACCAGTAAAAATAAAATAAAGAACTGGGTGGAGACTATAATATGTAAGATAGACATAACAAATATATATAACAAAATATATTTTACTAATCGCCAGCCGATAATTTTATTGTATTTTGGTGAGCGTGGCCATGAATCCCGCCTGCGTCGTTCGAGGTGAGCAAGAAACTGACGACTGACATACGCGGCGCGTTGTCCTAGTAAGCACTGCCATTTCGAGAAACATCTGAAATGTTCGCGAATGAACTAGCGTGTCCACGATTGTCTTTCTTAATTGGCTAGCGGGCAACATTAAAACCATATCGAGACGCGGAAGAGTCAGTCTTCAAAATAAATACGTGCGATTCGCGTTTTGTAAAACGTACGCCGATATAAATTCGGATATAAATTGTTGTATATGAATTATTATTAGTGTTAGTCAATCAATTTCGTTATTGTGTTTGGGTTAAATAAATTGTGTTTTAAAAGTGCATGTTTATTTTTTCACACTAAAACGAACTCTAGTTGGATGAAACGTGACAGTATCTCTGCGTTTGGACACTGGTAGTAACAACTTCATTAATTAATTCCCTTCATCGGTTTTCACGCTACTGGTCAAATTATTTTGTTTAATAGAAAATACTTCTGCAGTTATTGAAGCAAGCAGGTGCCAGTACTTTAATTTAGGTCATAATCTAGCGCTTGCATCATATACTGCAATTTAAACGAACGTTGCGGAAAAATGAACGTTTTCCTTCAACTCCTCAAATATATTTTTATTTGAGGTAGGTACCACAGTTTATTTTATTGTAGGTGCACATTAATATATTAAAAATAGGACATTCAAAAAAAAGTCATCTATTCTGGCTATGAACGAGAGAGATAGAAATAACGGTTGTGTCGAAACTCGAAACGAAACTTTTTTGTTGTGAAACTTTTGACAGTGGCTGTCAGAATTGTAAAATAAATAACGAAATATCATATTCATATTAAATAAAGAACAAGAGGTGTGTTTCGCTTGATATTTATTTTAGAAATGGCGGTAGAGTCAATGGAAATTGGATATATTCGATGAGAGCTGCATATGAGGACTTTTCCAGATCGATTTCGAGATTTCGATCATTTTAACCGATCAGTAAAACGTTTTCTATAATTGTACCTGGCAAACTGGATCGCAAACAAGGGGGTGGTAGATCCAAAGTAAGGACAGAAGAAAACGCTGAAATAGTCAAGTGATAACGGACAATCCAAGAACATCAATTACTCATCTGCCAACAAGGGAATTTTCCCTGTACAACTTGTCAACGAATTTTGTAAGATGATTTGGAGCCCCATCCATATCGTCTTCAATCCACACAGGAAATTCTCAGATTAGACGAACCTCTAAGTTCTGCTAATGGTTTATTAACCATTTCAACAATAATGATGCTGTGTTCGAAAACAATTTTTTTTACTGATCAGGTCGGTACATTACAATTTATGTCATGATGTATTCACAGTTGTAGTCGCAACTCCGTTTAACTCATTTTTTTCAAAGTACATAATGTTTTTAAAACCTGAAAACTGCAGTTTTCAAGGGTATCAAACTTATTACGACTTTATTCTTGATATTAAAACACATCATTTTAAAATTAAAACACATCATTTACTCAAAATGTCTTAAAAATTAAGATTATTGAAAAACATACAGGGTGTCCCATTTAAAAAATCTAAAATTCTTATTTTTCTCAGATCTAGTTGGCTAGGAAAAACGTGAAAAATGCTAAATGACTCGAAATACAAATTTCGAACCATTTGCAACAGGGAAAAACCAAAACGAGTATATTTTCCCGTTCAATAGCAATTAAGTGTTCCCTATCCTCGTATGCACCCGGTATATCTAAAACAGTAGGTATTTATTTTAAACGCTACAAAAGAAATAACGCGAAAAACAAATATTTAAAATCCTGAGGATGGCGAAATGTACAGGTATTAGCGGAATGAAACAATGTTTTCGTTTGAATCCTGAGTCTTTCCTTACCTACTTCTTATTATATATAGTATTTTTTTTGCATCTTATAAATAGGTATAATCAGTGGCGGCTGGTGCAATTTGACATGCTCGTATTTTAGTAAGGAGGCATGGGATCCACATAATAATTTAGGAGGTGCTTACTAGACCTAAGTAGAAGGCTACAATGGCAAAAATTCTTCAGGGAAAACTTGCGATATTTTTTTCCAAAAAATGGCTGCCTCCGGGAAGATCTTGGAAACGGCTTACAAAATATTTGCGAAATATTATTTTCGTAATCACCGAGTAAATACAAACTTTTTTTTGTACTTGTGATTTTCTTGAAAGTTTCAGATTTGTAAAAGTTATGGTAATTTGAATTTTTTATTTCATACCAACATATCATCTGAGATTTTACAATAGTTGTATCTGAATTTTACAAAAATCACAAATATAAAATGACTTTGTATTTACTCGGTGATTATGAAAAAAACATATTTCGCAAATATTTTACAAGCTGTTTCCAAGATCTTCCCGGAGGCAACCATTTTTGGAAGAAAAGTTTTCTCTGAAGATATTTTGCCATCATAGCCTTCCATTCCGGTCTAGTAGCTACCCCCTAAAATGTGGTGTGGGTTCCATGTCTCCTTACGAAAATACAAGCATGTCAAATTCCACCGGCCGCCACTGGGTATAATAATACAATTATAATTTTTTGGGTGTATAAACAATGGGGTGCTTATAGTCCTCGATATGTGGATACAATGTTTCACATCCACCGACGGAAAGTTTAATCTGCACAACCCTTTCAGCGATACGTTACACATCAGGGCGATGCGTACAGCCCCTTAGTTCGTAGTATGGGTAGTAATGGGGGCAGGTTGGTACTCCCTTTCTCCATCTGCACGTAGTGTTATTCACACAGCTTATGTACTGTTTATTCTCTCTTTTTTTAATATGAATTATTTATTTATGTATTTTAACAGTTGTGTAGATGAAATTGTTTTTTCTTGCTGCCGAACAAAATGAATTCCATTGAAAAATTGCATTAATAGAAAAAAAAATTCGTTTTGTATAGCGACATCGAATAACTAATTTATTTTAAAATCTGTTTTCAATGCAGCAGTTTTTATTTTAGCGGATCCATATTTTTTGTAGCTCGCGCAAACAAAATGCGAGAACACACGTATGTATATATAGAGATGAAACAGACAGCTGAAATATTTGTGTATTTTTTCCCTGTAACGCTGTTTATGAAGACAAAACAAAAAGAATCGCAATCAATAACTTGATAATTAAAAGGGCGGGTGCTGAAGTTAGAAAAACGGGTTGGTTTTTATGTATTCTGTCGCGCAAGTTTTTAACGAATCGATAAATGAGCAGTAGGTATCAGTTTGTAGGAGAAAAAGCGAAAAGCCGCTTTTCACCTACCTTATTTGTCAGTCGGAGTAGGCATACTAATATGGTAGTATTTAACCGAACACCTAAGTAATATTGGGAATAGCTGAGGAAATTTTAAAAAATACTGGAAGTAGCGAAGGTTATGAGACAATTTACATTTAGATTAGATTAGTGTAATTTTACTACTCATAGATTAATGACACATCTTACCATTAATAAATTATGTGCAATTGTTCGTTGGTCTGTTTTGTCCCTTGTGATTTATTTGCTATTTTTTTATCTTGTTTATTAAATTTTATATTATTAGTTTTACGAATTGTTACTATAATGTTCATGGTTTATTAAAAATAAACATTAAAAAAAGTCATACGCCCACCGCAGACGACCGACTATCGGTCACCTACAATTTTGTCTGTTTGAATGCAACGTATACGTTTAAATGAGACACCGCAGACGACAGACTAAAAAGACAGCCCGACTAAAAAGTTGGATTGGTCTGCGGTGTCTTCCTTCAAAATAGTTGGTGACCGACTGTCTGTCGTGTGCGGTGGGTCATAAAGTGAATAAAAAATTATAAATCATTTTTTTGCGAAATCTAATAATAATAAGATTTTATCAGACTTCTTCTTTAAAAAAGTTTTATGTAAAAACTTTGATATCACAATTTTCATTTGCGTGTAGCTCCCTAAATATTCACTTTACATACCTTAGATTTAGAAGAATGCTAGTTTATTAAAATCAGCTCAACAACGTGTATCATAAGATGTGAAAATATACAGGGCATTCCAGTTAAAAAACATTAATTTTGTTACGCCTTTTGCACATTTCACATATTTAATTAATATATTTATAACTATTATAAATATAATATGTATTATATCATATAGGTAAATGTACAATTAAATACGTGGAACCTGGAAAAGGCTACAAAACGTCTAAAGTCTCTAACGGTTCTATTCAAAAAGGACTATTGGAATATCTTGATAGATTTCCGAAGGTACGCTTATACCGCGCGGGCAATATGCTCCACTCTATTCATTATTACTAGAGCACGTAGGTTAATAATATATTCCTGGACCGGTTTTAACGCGACTGGAATATTGTTATAATAATCCATAAAAACTCATCAAATCTGGCAATGAACGAGAGAAATACAAATAGCAGTTATGTTGAAGCTCGAAACAAAGCGTTGCTGTCAAACTTTTGCCAAATGACTGCCACAATGGTGAAATAAATAATGGCTGTAACAGCCTTGACAATTAAATTATATTATACATTTAAGATAAAGAATATCAATACGTCTTTTTTTGGGCGGCCAACTTTGATGACGTATTTGTTTAGTATTAGTTAACCTGCGCTGATCGATCCATCATTCGTGTGCATGAAACGTCGATTTGTAAAAAAGTTTGTAAAAATATCGTACGTCACATCTTACGGTGGAGCGTTGGATACACAATTTTGTGGAACTGATATTTAATGGCAGTAAACTGCGTTGTACCGTGTGTGACAGTACTGACGTGGCACGTAAATACAGATGTTTTTCAGCGTAACTTATTGTGACTTGTTGGGACACATGGGTACAGACAGCTATTTTAAATCACAGGCGCTAGAGCTTAACTCCTGAACATATGGAACAGTTATTGATAACACTAGCACACAAAAAAAGAAAAGTGGTCATTACTTTTTGACCAGACCCATCTAGGGTTATGTATTTCGATGCGCTGAATCCGAATTTGAGGTCAGTTTAACCCGTAGACCCTCAAAATTTTGAGTAAATTGCAAAAAACCGCTAAAAATCGCTAAAAATAGCAAAAAAATGCAGTTATGCAAGCGAGAAATTTTTTTACTAAACTAGATCAAGTATGTTTATTATGTATTTCGAAGCGCTGAATCCGAATCTGACGTTGATATAGTTCGTCAACCCTCCAAATTTAGAATAAATTGCAAGAAACCGCTGAAAATCGCTAAAAATCGTTATGAAAAAAACGTTTTTCGAAAACGAAAAAAAAATTTCGAACTAGATCATGTATGTTTTTTGTGTATTTTGATGCGCTGAATCCAAATCACAAGTTGATTTTAGCTGGTAGACCCTTCAAAGTTAGAGTAAATTGCGAATAACCGCTGAAAATTGCTAAGAAATCGTGAAAAATTGCAATTATGCAAACGAAAAAAAAAAAATGTTAAACTAAATCAAGTATTTTTCTTATGTATTTTGATGAGCTGAATTCAAATCCGAAGTCGGTTTGGCTTGTACACCCTCCAACTTTAAATTAATTGCGAAAAAACTTTAAGAACAGCCAAAATCGTAAATAATAGTCATGAAGTAGTAGATAATATCAAAAAAATAGTTCTTACTCACAGTAATAAACAAACCATGATTCCTTTTAAATTATACTATAATATCTACAGATTGTAATTAGAATTAAAAAAAAACGACCTTCCTTGATTTTACACTGTTCTTCGCTTGTATCGAACTCTTTTTCTTCGAATGTTCTATGCAGTAGGTTTCTCTTTCGTTTTCTATTTTCTCTCGTTATTTCTCTCTTTCTTCACTTCGTTCTTATTCTTCACTGTAGTCGATACAAGCGAAGAACAGTGTAAAATCAAGGAAGGTCGTTTTTTTTTTTAAATATAAAATACAATCTATTGATGTTATAGTATATAGTATAATTTGAAAGGGCCATAATGGTTTGTTAATTACTGTGAGTAAGAACTTTTTTTTGATATTATCTACTACTTCATGACTATTTTTTACGATTTTGGCTGTTCTTAAAGTTTTTTCGCAATTCATTTAAAGTTGGAGGGTGTACAAGCCAAACCGACTTCGGATTTGAATTCAGCGCATCAAAATACATAAGAAAAATACTTGATTTAGTTTAACATTTTTTTTTTCGTTTGCATAATTGCAATTTTTCACGATTTCTTAGCAATTTTCAGCGGTTATTCGCAATTTACTCTAACTTTGAAGGGTCTACCAGCTAAATCAACTTGTGATTTGGATTCAGCGCATCAAAATACACAAAAAACATACTAGATCTAGTTCGAAAAAAAATGTTTTCGTTTTCATAACGTTTTCATAAATTTTTACGATTTTTAGCGGCTTTTTTTGCAATTTACTCTAAATTTGGAGGGTTGACAAGCTAACTCAACTTAAAATTCGGATTAAGCGCATCGAAATACATAATAAACATACTTTATCTAGTTCGTAAAAAAATTTATCACTTGCATAACTGCATTTTTTTGCCATTTTTAGCGATTTTTAGCGTTTTTTTGCAATTTACTCAAAATTTTGAGGGTGTACGGGTTAAACCGACCTCAAATTCGGATTCAGTGCATCGAAATACATAACCCTAGACGGGTCTGGTCAAAAGTAATGACCACTTTTTTCTTTTTGTGTGCCGGTGTAATTTATGGAAACTCAACTGGCAGTACGGACACATTATAGCATCGGTTACCGTATGTATGCAAGTTCTGTGTCTTGGGCTTATGGTTTCTTTGCCGTTTAGTTCGGAATATTTCGGAACGCATTAATATTGATATCCTGGAGCCGCCACTGGTAAAACACGGATGTATTATTAACCTCCGAGCTCTGATTATTACATTCATTTCAATACATCAGAAAGGAGTATCCGAAAAAAACTAGCACCTTCGCCATTTTCTACACATACATATTAGAATGTTCTTACGTGATAAAAACTATCATTGAAAACGTACAACATTGATTGTTGAGGGAATAGTTGAGGAATCATAAATTAACGTTACTGTTGTTCACTTTTTATATTAATTGCGGGCTTTGCTATTTTTATGTAGTCCTGACTTTGTATTAAAATAATTAAGTAACTGTGTACACATGTGAATAGATATACCGTGTGTGTAAAGCCGGTATCGGCCAGTTATGAAAAAGGACAAACAGAAGTGAGACGACAGATAAGAAGCAACCGCACACGCATAGAGGTAGTGAGGGAATAAGACCGGCCCTCTCACCACCTGTGCTTGTTAGAACGAGAAGTGTAGCATTTGTCCTTTTTCACAACTGGCCGCTGTCGGCTTTACACATTTGACATACCCTAGTTTGGCTTTACACATACCCTAGTTTGGATTTCTCTGCATTTCTACTAAAGGTTAATTTTATTTTAATGTGTTTATTCAACTTACATACGGGTAGTGATTCTATAATAATGTGAAAGCAGAGAACTATTTATTTATAGCCCTCATATGACAGGAAAAATGCAATATTTGCACACCACTTGATGTAATGTAATACACAAAACGAGGGATAGGGATAGGGGTACTGTAATAAAACTAGGCTCTCCGTTTTTGTGTGTAAACAATATATGAAATAAATAAAATTAATTTAATTTCTTATTGCGACAGGTGTTTAGTTGGTTATAATGTGTTATAGGTGTTTAATTATACATATGTCTTAGTTACAGACTAACAAAATACTATTGAAAGTCATAGTGGACACGTCAAAACAACCACAGTAAAGTGTTAAATTATTTATTTGCAAATAGTTATTTCTCTTTTCTCATTTGATAGTAGAAGACACTTATTGGCAAATATTATATTAATTTTCATTTAAAAGCGTAAGCATTATGTATCTCTAAAGATTATAATTCGGAAATGGATATTTAAAATACAAATTCGGGTTTAAAGCATATTAGAAATTGTTGTTTTTCGTAGATGTATAAAAAAGTGTTGATAAAAATCTTGATTAAGCCTAGTTTTTTATGCCTAGAATACGAGGCTGTAAATTAAGTAAGAGATGTTTTTTATTTATTTTTTTATTCGAATAGAATTACAATTTAATATTGTTTCCTTCAAAATCACTTCATTGGGACCACAGAAAACATTTACAGCGCTGGATAAGGTTCTTCCTTCCTCATAGCAGTGCTGGAACTCATATCTGGATAGCCTTTGGCTTATCGAACCTTAGGTTCATTTTTCATTATCTTCTTCCGGAAGAGAAAAAAGTCACAAGGACTCAAGTCATGCGAATGAGGAGGTTGAGGAGCCACATGAATGTTTGTACTGGCTGAAAACTCGTTTACTGAAATGGCTGTGTGACAAGACGCATTGTCGTGCTATAACATCCAGTTATTCTTGATGTTTGGTCTCACACGCATGACCATTTTTCGAAGTTTTTCATCAGAACCTCTCTGTAAAAGTGTTGATTTACTCTCTTGGAAACCTGAGGGCACACACTTTGTGGACAATTCTCTGGCTATCAGAAAAGCAAATTAGCATGCATCTGATCTTCGATTTGCTCATTCTTGCTTTTTTGGGTCTTGGAGAGCTTGAAGTGTATCATTCCATGCTTTGGCGCTTGATTTCCGGGTTGTACTGAAATACCCAAGTTTCATCAGCAGAATAACACGTTCCATTAAGTACCTGATAGTACACCGTTGCTAAAGAATAATGTCACTCATTTTTAAAACGCATTAAAATAGAAAAAAACCGGTTTACGAAAACAGTCACAAAGAACAAACAAATGACTGTAACAAATTAAAATTTGTACTGAAGGTGCATTACATGTTAACCTGCCGCCCTTTCAAGTCCCGTCTCCGCAGTCTCATATCTCTTAAAACGCACACCCTCTATCCTAATGCCGTCGTACCTAAAATAATAAACAAATCTCCTGACTATTTGCAGGCCCCCTGGTCCTTTAGGGGCTCTATAGGGTATTTAGGCCATTTTTCCCTAGTGGCGTAAACCTAATTTTAGGGGGAGGTTGAGGAGATCTACACTTTTTATACTAAATTGGTTTCTTCACTCTCCTTTCGTTCACCAGCGATGTTCTCGAAAATGATTAGTTGTATAAAAAAAGAGACTACAATGTTAGATTTTTCTTGCCTGGCAGGTGTTATTTAATTTTTAAATTTCTTGGAGGAAATACAAAATTTAGGCCATCAAAAGTGTAGCCCCACCCACAATGCATCCCTAAAATTAGATTTACGCTATTTTTGAGGCAAGCAATAAACAGAGCGCCTACAGGAACAGGGGCTTCCAAATTTTTAGGAGATTTAATGCGCAACTGTAGTCACAATTCAAGACAATCGATTTTTTTCGCTCAACATACGGTGGATGTAGCTGGGGATGTAAAAAAGTCTTATTTTGCCCTTAAAAATATACCCTTAAAATATTTGTAGTGGATTTTGAAACATGTATAGGGGTCACCGTCTTTGAAAATGTAATTTTGAGAAAAAAGTATTCAGTTTCACGCTTAATAATATATCTATACAAATACTATTACAAAATTGCTTACATGGAGTCATTTATTCCTGGGTCATATAATACACGTTCTGCAGATGTGGAAGATTATAAAATGTTAATTTATAATTTTTTTTATTCAACATGTAGGTAAAAACCAGTCAGCTACCAGCCATCAGTGATAAGAGGGTTCGCGGTTACTATAGGACATATCAAAAATGCATTAGATCAATGAATAATTTGATGAGATGATGAATGAATTAATGAGATATCCTATAATAACCTAATCCTGACTGGTTTTTACCTACATGTTGAATAAAAAACCGAAATTTAAATGTTATAATGTTCATATACCATTTTATAACAACATTAGTGATAAGAGGGTCCTATGGTTATTACAGGATATCTCAGAAATTCATTGGATCAATGAATACTCTTTTGAGATATCCTATAATAACTGTAGGATCCTCTTATTACTGACGGCAGGTATAAAATATATACTGCTATTGTATATACAGGGTGTCCCATTTATCCTGACAAATCGTAATATCTCGAAAACTATACATCGGATTAAAAAAAAGGTTGGTAATGAAATTTGTTTGACTCGAATCCAATGATACCAAACTCGACCCCTACCTCCATTCCCTAGGGTGGGGCGCGGGACAACCTTGAAATTTCAAATAGAAACTCCCATTTATTACACATTCGTATTCAACGTCACAAAATGTAGGTTTCGTTCGAAACTTTTTTTTTGATTCGTGGGCGCTGTAATCACAAAATTCTTTTTTTCGGGAAAAACATCGAATCGAAAAGACAAAAAGCACGTGTTTACTATTTTCAAAAAGCTATCTAAGGATGCTTGCTCCGCAATTACGCCCGACATACTTATTAAATGGTACTTTAAGAGCAACATAATAATATGGTAATTCGTCTGAATAATGCGAGTGCAGCAACGGATGACCGTATCTGCTCTGTGAATGTTTGTCGGGCAGAGGCATCTAGCGGATGGTGCCAGAGGTGGCAATCTGAGCCATCTGCTGAGCCTCTGTCAGTGGGTTCGAGTCCCGCCTAATAGACTTGGCAACTCTATTAGGACATGGGTGTTACAGTGTGAGTGTATCGGGGGTTAGGTGGAAGAGCGCCGAGTGGCGAACCTTGACCCCGTAAAATATCAAGGTACAAAAAAAATGCTAGAGGCATTTGAAACAAGTGTATTGAGGTTCAAGGTCATCATTTTGAGCATTTAATTTGATTATGGTGAGAGGTGAGGGGTCTTACCCAAAACAAGCACCCCATTGGTGAGAGGCGATGGGACTCACATAAAACAAACAGCCCGAAAGGAACAGAAAACTACTACATCCTCGTCGTTCTTCCTGAGTAACGCCAAAAGAAGTTTCATGGAAAAATTGAACGCCATCTATCTCGAATGAAAAAATGTTTCAATAAAAAGTTACGTAACACATAAAATCTAATTCTGCAATCAAAAATGTTGGTTACCATTTGACATTTGAACGTTACCACCCGTCCTACCCCGAGGGGTTGGGGGTGTGGGTTCGATTTTTGGTATCATTGGATAGCTTTTTTTTTTAAATATTAAATACGCGCTTTTTTGTTGGTTACCATTTTGCATTTGAACGCTACCACCCGCCCTACCCCAAGGGGTTGTGGGTGTGAGTTCGATTATGATATCATTGGATAGCTTTTTTGAAAAATTAAACACGCGCTTTTTTGTCCTTTGATTCGATGTGTTTTTGCTGAGAATTACGAAAAAAATTCTTGCGATTACAGCGGCATCTATCACGAAAAAAAAAAGGTTTCGGACAAAACCTACATATTTTGTGGCGTAGAATCCGAATCTGCAATAAAAAAGGGGGTTTCTATTTTAAATTTCAAAGTTGCCCCCTGCCCCACCCCAGATAATATGATTTGTCAGGTTAAATGGGACACCCTGTATATAATTTGGAATTGAGACAGAATATTTTGAAAATATACTTTAAGAAAATGCAAAAACAAAAAATTCGATAATTTAAAAAATCTGACTACCCCTACCCCCTAAAGCTTAAAGTGTGAAAGCGACACCCGGTTCATTTATGGTTCTCATACCGTCGCCACTAGTGTCGGCATGGCGGCAGGACATGGTCGGGGGTTGCTGGAGGCGAGAGGCGTCCGGCGAATAATGCAACGTCCGCGCCGGCGGCAAGGGCAGTTATTACCGGGTTAGGGCAGTGGGTCTGTATTGTACAGTCGAGCGCGATTTGTTTTGATTACGATCGCCCCCACTTTTGATGAATAATGAATGTATTTTTTTTTTTCGCAAATAACAAAGGGAGGGTCGTGACGAGTTGCTCACTGTCAACCGTACACACAGGATAACGCGGCGGGCACGTATATATTTTTGGATTATTATAAATGTCACCCGAATTGATATATCTTGCGGTATCTGCCGTCCTCATCCCGCTGATAACTCAGAATTATTACATTGCGTAATTTTTGTATCTGGTGAAATATGTTTTTCATTATTCTTGTATTGTTTCGCGTGAACAATATCTGCGGCGTTTTTTTTTATTGTTGCGTGCGATTACGTTTCGCCAGCGGAAAACGCCAAATCTATATCGGAGTCTTTTGTTGGAAAAACACAATCGGGGTTTGGTATGTTTAATTAGCTTTTGCGTAATAAAAAAAAGAAGTCATTTTATATTTCCGAGCTGGTATAATACTCAGGGTTTTGCCTTCGAATGTTATCTTAATATTGTGATAAAAAGTCTGTTTAATTGAATTATTGTTAAAGAACGTCTCCAATAAAATATTTCAGTATCAGTATCGAAACCGATGCAGTGCCCAGAAATGTCCCGAATGATACGTTTAGCCCAATATTAATTACAGTATAAATCGTTTATAACGACGTTGAAGGAACCGGCGAAATTCGGTTGTTATAAACGAAGGTCGCTATATCCAAACACCATGTACACTTCTACAAAATAAAAGGAACAAAAAAATTTTCGAAATTCTTTGGCTATTTTCAACAGGCTGTATTTCAGTGAAAAATGGCCGTACATAAAAAACCATAGCTTTTAAAGCTTGAAGACTCTAATTTTGGATTTTTTGGTTAAAAATTTTTTGGAGCACCGGTAGCCATGCAATTCTTGGATAGCACGAAGAAAAAATTTTCCAACTTTTTTTACATTTTCGCTCTACGGGCTGGAAAATTTTTTCGAGCTAGACTAATGCATAGGTCGCATAGCCTGTTTATTCAGCTTCAATTTGCTGTTTTATATATCAATTTTGAATGCAAAAGGATCCTTTTTCACTCAACTGCCGATATCTCTGAAACTACTGGTCGCCCAGCGAGCGAGGGTTTGTTTTCTGCAGAAAATTTCCTACAAAAATCTGTCATGGTTGATTGGAAAACATTTTTCACCTGTAACGTTAAAGTGAAAAAGAGCAAAAATGCCATTTTCCCTTTTTTTGGTTAATCGACTGTATCTTCGATAATATTGAGGGAAATGCTTAGGTTAGAAGAAAAATTTTACTGTCAATGCACCCCAAAGCCCCCCTAAATCGTAGATCGACGTCCCTGGACCGATTGATTAAAATTTTGAAAAAATTCAAGGAAATTTTTAAACTTGACTTATCTTTTCAAAAATCAATAATTTCGTTTTTTTTTACTTTTACTCAATTTTGAGTTTTCTGAAAATTGATTAACAAAAAAAAAAATCCAAAAAATTTTTCAAAAATTTCGAAAATTTCAAAAAATTTTTTTCTAAATTAAAAAAAATTGAAAACAAATTTTTATTTCCGTTTTTAAGAAAAATCAGTTTCACAAAAATTTTTCATTGATGACTGTTCACCCCGGCATTAGCGTTATCCAAAGCATACCACGTGGAGGTTGCACGGTCGGATTTACGCTTCTTTTGTGGTTACGCACTTGTGTTAATGATTCTTCGGAAAAAATGAGACCCTGTGGTTCGTCAGCTCCACAGTATTTAACGACCACTCATTTTCGAAGGGTGTGTGTGTCAGTGTCGTGTAAGCAATTTTTAGAATAAAATAGACCCCGTGGTTCGTCAGCTCCACAGTATTTTACGACTCCACTCATTTTTAAAGTGTGTATGTGTGTGTGTGTGGGTAAAATTTGTATCGCTCAGAATTTCGCACGAGTACCGTGGGCGCCTTACGTATCAACTTTAATTTTATTCAATAAAATTTTTAAGGAAAATAAAGGTTTGAATGTGTCCATAGCTTGAGCGAGGTGTCAGGAAATGGCCTCTGTTTTTTTTTTTTTTTGATTGGGAAATTTTGAAGAAAAATTTTGGATTTTTTGTTAATCAATCTTCAGAAAACTCAAAATTGAGTAGTCAAAAAAAATGAAATTATTGATTTTTGAAAATATTAGGTCAAGTTTAAGGAACAAAAATCTTGTTCCTTAATTTTTCAAAATTTCAATCAATCGGTCAGGAACCGCTGAACCGATCGATCTACCGATTTAGGGGGGGTGACATTAGACAGTAAATTTCTTCATACACATTTCCCCAATAATATCAGATACAGTCGATTAACAAAAAAGGAGAAAATGGCATTTTGCTTTTCGACAACGTTACAGGTGGAAAAAAATGTTTTCCAACCAACCCTTTTTCATCTGCAGAAACGAAACCCCCTGTCTGCGCAACCAGTAAGTGCAAAAGGATCTTTTGCATTCAAATTCGATATCTTGAACAAATGGTTATCGACTCCCTAAAACAGCACATTCGAAGCGACTAAACTGGCTAGCGACCAAAGCATTTGCACCCGTAGAGCGAAAAAAAAAAAATAAGGAAAATTTAGGCGGTCTCCAAAAAATTGAAAACGAGTTTAAGCTTTAAATATGGTTTTTTATTTCCTGTACATTTTTGAAAAACTGTTATAGCCAAAAAATTTCGAAATTGTTTTGTTCCTTTAATTTTGGTAGTACTTACTCAAAAACGGTCTTTATTCGTAATAGACAAGAGTACACTTAAACATAAACAACAAAAGTTGAACAACTGACATATTTTAATATGTAGGTAGGTACTTACAAATTGACAAATTGATAAAAACGCTGAGCTAATTTTAATTAAATTATAACCAAAAAATCTGTTATTTTAGATCGTTTTTGTAATTTTTGAGTTTTGACTCCATATTTGATTCTGAGTCAGCTAAAATTTCATCTTCGCTTATATGCTCCACCGTTTCGAGTTCTTCATCAATATTTGAAAAGTGTTTCCAACTTTCTTGAGTTGCTAGGTTAACTACAGGTAAAGTGCGGACTTAATTGAGCTGGTGGTAGATTGTTTTCATCCTTATCATGTTGTAGTCGAAGCCATTCTGCTAGTGCTAGTAAATCATCCTCGTCAAAAGAGTTTTCTGTTGCGTTTAATTTAAATGCAAAGCATGTGTAAAATAATTGGCTATTATGGTTTGAGAAACAGGATCCCAAGCTTTTGAAATTAGAGAAATGGTATCAAGGATCTAGTTTTTGTGTAATACTTTTTTCTTCAACTGCTTTTAAAAGTCTCATAATTTGAGGTTTCTAAAATGTGTTTTTAAAGATTATATTATACCTTGGTCCATTGGCTGAAGAACTGACGTGTATTTGATTGACAGGAAAACAAGTTTTATAGCTTTTAAATTCTCAGAACATTAGGGTGAGCTCGACAGTTATCCAAAAGCAATAAAATTTTCTTTTTTTGTCTAATAAGTTTATTGTCCCATCGTGTTCTAATTTTTTCAAATAGTGCTGTCATCCAAGCTCTTGGATTATTTTCATATTCAACAGGTAGGGATTTAATATTTTTAAAACATCGAGATTGCTTAGCTTGCCAATAACCACAAGTTTTACTTTTTCCGATCCAGTCATATTTGCTGCAACAAGAACAGTCAATCTTTCCTTTGGAAAGTTTGCCTCCAACATACCTATTTTTTAAATTTCATTGTTTTATCTGGCAGCATTCAAAAAATAAACCGGTTTCATCTGTGTTGAAAATTGTTTCGTCTTTGTGTCCTTTTCTTAAATTTGACCACACTGTGGTTAACCAATCGTTACAAACTTGCACGATAAATACGAGAGGGAACCCAAAACCAAACGGACAGACCTTGGCAACCATGCCTGATCGGAGTTGAGGGTTCCATTTTTAGGTGGGCGTAGTTGATTTATAGGATGGAATGTATGATGGACTCATAAGAGCTGAACAACCGAAAGGAGTTACGCTTATATGGTTCGCAGATAACATGGCCATGGTGGTTTCGGCCAAAAGTGAAAAGAGTTGCTGATGCTTACAGCAAACATCGGTCTCCAACGGGTAGTAAACTAGATGGCAGAAAATTGGTTGAAGCTCACCATAGAACACTGAGGCAGCCTTAGATGATAGCCAGCTGTCTCGCTGAAGAAATGAGAAAGCGAAGAGAATATAAAATGCGGAATATAAAAAGAAAATATAAAATGCGAAAGCGAAGAAAGTATTACTAGATTAGATTAAATAAATGGGAACAGTCCTAGGCCACATAAAGGTTTTAGAAGACCTTTATTTTATAGGACCTTATCCATTTTGGTCTCTTTTATCAGACTCCACTGCCTCGATAGGGGCTATAGGTAGATGGTTATTAACTTTTTAATTTATAGGTAGTAGCTTTCAGTTGTTTTTTTTTCTAGCTAAATAATTATTAACTTTTGGCTTTTTTATTCAGAGAAGTTGAAACCTTAAGTTGACCTTCACATAGACAACATATGAACTGAGGTTTTCTTTTCCTTCAAAGCAAACTATATCTTAGTACATGTTGTCTCCTCTGCTATCCTGTTAGTTATCATGACACCCTTAGTCATGATAACCTTACCAACGTTTTCCTCCTCTTTTATTTTCCTATAATTATTCCTTTGTACTTACATTTTTCTTTTTTGGGCATAGAAGTAGCTGCTGTATGAGATCCCCAGATAATTTCATTGAATTGTTATTACACTTGTACTTATAGTTTTAGTAGCGATCTGAGAAAGTACCTGAATCTTGTGCAGATCCCAAAAATATTTAACCAATTGTGGAAAATCTTGAGAGTAGTATACTACATACTATATTTTTCTCAGATACCACCCTAGTTGATTATGTCTTGTAAACTTCTTCACAAGAATATGCAGCAAAAACAAATCCGTTTATAAGGCAAAATGGTGCGTCTTCTATACCGTTCTGTCGTCCGTCTTCTTTTACCTTAGACATAGTTGTTTTTGTTCCCACCTGTCTGTCTGCTTTTACATGGTTGTTTTTGTTGCCACCTGTAGAGAAATTTTAACAATTTGTATAAACTTTACATCATTTATTTATTTGCCCTATAAGACAGCCTTTACCATATTATGCTTAACTACTGAGTTTCAACTGTGTTGAGCCCTCATTTTTAATGCGAATTGCGAAAAAAACTCAGGAGTAAAATTTTTTAAAAAATCAGTTGCTTTTACGAGAGCACTTAATACTGGTGTACATTTTGACGTTACTACATACATATTTTATTCCTTTGTGTAATTATGAATTATTATATTCGAAAATGTACTATTTTTTTCGCTAGTTGCCCGTACTTTAAAGCTTAACTACTTATAACTTCGTTAAATGAAGATATCCAAATTTGAACTATGATACAGATATATGTTTATTTCACACTGTCTAAATCATATTTTTTTGGAAATAAGTTCAGTTCGGTCCACGGTTCCTTTTTTCTGTGAACGGTCGAAGTACATTTGAATTGCATAGTTCTTACAATGTTTCATCATTATACATTTCATCAGAATCTAAATATATGTGTTGTAGATGTAAGTTTAGATGATATATGATCTATGACCTATTTAAAAGTAATTAAAACCTATTTACATTCATTAAAATCTCCCACAAAAGCTGACTAATTGCCACGATACGCATGAAACCGTTTTAAAAGTGCAATAATTTCCATGCAGCCTAATACTGTAATTTAGTTTCTAAATTCATGGAAAACTAATTTAATGTCATTACGTCCTCATTTGAAACGAATATAGCAGTCGCATTATATTTTAACGTCAAATTAATACTAATAAACTTGTTAATTTATATAATTATTAATAATATAAGCCTTGTTTATGTTTCCGCTGTGTACGATACTTTGTAAACAAATTCAAAAGTGTTCATGGCATTATTGCAAGCGGGGTCGCGTAACTAAATACGATTTCCTAGCCATTGTTGTTAAATAATACAGTCACTTGTCAAATGCCACTCATAATAATTAATATGTTCACCGATTTTGTATATTCTATTGCTTCAGCTACAAGTCGGATAAAGGAAATTTGTTTCAGTTTTTTATTTGTTTTGTTATATTTGTTATTAATATACAGGATGTCCCACCGCGGTAGGCCTATATTAGTGTCTCAAAAACTATGTACAGTCTATCACATAAAAACGTGTCGCCGATATTGTCCAACACATCGCACCTACAATATTAAGATTTTTTTGTACAAGTTTTGTTATAATCTCTTTGATGCATTTACCTAATAAACAGTCCATTCGCCTTTATTATTTAATATCACCTGGCAAATGTGAATTATACTTCACCAAATTTTTGGCATATTCCTTTGGAAACGACCGCCAACTCTTACGTACTTTTTGTGATAGCTGGATCAGTGATACTACAAGTGTTCCACGAAGCTGTTGCTTCATTAAAGCCCACACATTTTCTATCGGATTGGCATCTGGTGATTGTAAAGACCAGGCCAATGCGTTGACACCACGTTCAGCATTCCGCTGCATGTAGTCTACTAAGATTTTATCATGATCTTATTATCTGCCTCATTATCTCTGATTTGTCACTATATACACTTCTCGCAAAAATTAAAGGAACAAAAAAATTTTCGAAATTTTTTGGCAATTTTCAACAGGCTGTATTTCAGTGAAAAATGGCCGTACAGGAAATAAAAAACATAGCTTTTAAGCTTGAAGACTCTAGTTTTCGAATTTTTTGGTTAAAAATTTTTTGGAGCACCGGTAGCCATGCAATTCTTGGATAAAGCACGAAGAAAAAATTTTCCAAATTTTTTACATTTTTTTTCGCTCTACGGGCATGGAAAAATTTTTTCGAGCTAGACTAATGCATAGGTCGCATATCCTGTTTATTCAGCTTCAATTTGCTGTTTTAGGAGTCAGATACGACCATTTGTCTTCGAGATATCGAATTTTGAATGCAAAAGGATCCTTTTTCACTCAACTGCCGATATCTCTGAAACTACTGGTCGCCCAGCGAGCGGACAGGGGGTTTCGTTTTCTGCAGAAAATTTCCTACAAAAATCTGTCATGGTTGATTGGAAAAAATTTTTTTCCACCTGTAACGTTAAGGTGAAAAAAGAGCAAAAAAATGCCATTTTCCCTTTTTTTGGTTAATCGACTGTATCTTCGATAATATTGGGGGAAATGCTTAGGTTAGAAGAAAATTTTACTGTCTAATGTACCCCAAAGGCCCCCCTAAATCGGTAGATCGATCGGTTCAGCGGTTTCCCTGGACCGATTGATTGAAATTTTGAAAAATTAAGGGAACAAGATTTTTTGTTCCTTAAACTTGACCTAATCTTTTCAAAAATCAATAATTTCATTTTTTTTTTGACTACTCAATTTTGAGTTTTCTGAAGATTGATTTACAAAAAAAAATCCAAAAATTTTTTTTCAAAAATTTCCAAAATTTCCAAAAAAAAATTTTTTTTTGGAAAATTTAAAAAAATAAAAAAAAAAAAAACAAGAGGCCATTTCTGACACCTCGCTCAAGCTATGGACACATTCAAACCTTTATTTTCCTTAAAAAAATTTTTATTGAATAAAATTAAAGTTGATACCCGTAAGGCGCCCACGGTACTCATTGTGCGAAATTCTGAGCGATACATTTTTTACCCACACACACACCCACACACACACTTTAAAAAATGAGTGGAGTCGTAAAATACTGTGGAGCTGACGAACCACGGGGTCTCATTTTTCTTCTAAAAATTGCTTACACGACACTGACACACACCCTTCGGAAAATGAGTGGTCGTTAAATACTGTGGAGCTGACGAACCACAGGGTCTCATTTTTTCCGAAGAATCATTAACACACGTGCGTAACCACAAAAGAAGCGTAAATCCGACCGTGCAACCTCCACGTGGTATGCTTTGGATAACGCTAATGCCGGCGGTGAATCAGTCATCAATGAAAATTTTTGTCAGAAACTGATTTTCTTAAAAACGGAGATAAAAATTTGTTTTCAATTTTTTTTAATTTAGAAAAAAATTTTTTTGAAATTTTCGAAATTTTTGAAAAAAATTTTTTGGATTTTTTTTTGTTAATCAATTTTCAGAAAACTCAAAATTGAGTGAAAAGTACAAAAAAAAAAACGAAATTATTGATTTTTGAAAAGATTAAGTCAAGTTTAAGGAACAAAAATCTTGTTCCCTTAATTTTTTCAAAAATTTTAATCAATCGGTCCAGGGGAACCGCTGAACCGATCGATCTACCGATTTAGGGGGGCCTTTGGGGTACATTAGACAGTAAAATTCTAACCTACTAACCTAAGCATTTCCCCAATATTATCGAAGATACAGTCGATTAACCAAAAAAAGGGGAAAATGGCATTTTTTTTGCTCTTTTTTCACCTTAACGTTACAGGTGGAAAAAAAATGTTTTCCAATCAACCATGACAGATTTTTTGTAGGAAATTTTCTGCAGAAAACGAAACCCCCCTGTCCGCTCGCTGGGCGACCAGTAGTTTCAGAGATATCGGCAGTTGAGTGAAAAAGGATCCTTTTGCATTCAAAATTCGATATCTTGAAGACAAATGGTCGTATCTGACTCCCTAAAAAAGCAAATTGAAGCTGAATAAACAGGCTATGCGACCTATGCATTGGTCTAGCTCGAAAAAATTTTTCCATGCCCGTAGAGCGAAAAAAAAATGTAAAAAAATTTGGAAAATTTTTCTTCGTGCTTTATCCAAGAATTGCATGGCTACCGGTGCTCCAAAAAATTTTTAACCAAAAAAATTCGAAAACTAGAGTCTTCAAGCTTTAAAAGCTATGTTTTTTTATTTCCTGTACGGCCATTTTTCACTGAAATACAGCCTGTTGAAAATTGCCAAAAAATTTCGAAAATTTTTTTAGTTCCTTTAATTTTTGCGAGAAGTGTATGTAGGATCCAGGCATAATTTTTTCTGCTAAACCACTTCTTTTTTATGTGAAAGGATCCTTCTGGTACAATCGGCACCATTATCTTCTTGTAGGGTCCAGTCATCATTGTTTCTGCTAAACCACTTCTTTGTTGATGTGAATAGGCCCTTCTGGTCTCGTTTCCACTCATTTTTCCAACGTTAAGATTTCCGGTAAATACACACAATATTCCAACTCCTCGCATAATGACACATCCTCAAACATGTGGACTTTAACCGGATATTTAACTGATGGCTGCAGAAGTGGCCGACCACGCATTAGCCAGGCCTTCTTTCTAGCAGTCCAGGCCCAAAAGGAAGACTCATCACTAAACTTCGTGCGAGCGCGGAGTGTAACAGGACCGTAGTCAGTTAACGAATGAAAATATTAATATGTTTACATAGATTATGTTGCAACATAGTACTATTTTTACCAAATAGTACGGTTAAGTCAAGGATAAAATACCTATATAAATTAAGATAGTACGTGACAATGGCAACACTTTGGTTAAAACATATTATTATGTGCTTTTCTAAGTGTTCTGGAGTGAAACGGCGACGTTTATCACTTAATATTAAATTGTGTATGGAAAAGGAAAATTCCCGCAAGCATCGGTAGCTTCGTCTATAATAAAATATACGAAATTGTCCGCAATGTCTTCGCGTATTGATGTCACTACATTGTTGTAAACCCGATCGACATATGCAAGTCTTAACGTACTTTCATGAGGAATTTTTCGGTCCATATATTTTTCTAAAAACGTACGTAACTTGGGGTTCTCTAGTTTGTTTAATTGAATATTGCTTGCAACAAAGGCTTCTGTAAGTTCATAGAAAAATACGAAGTCGTTGGCGCTAGACGAGCCATGGCATTTCAGATGTCTTGTTACTTTAGTTTTATCTGAAGAATTTATAATGCGTTCACACACAGTCCAAAAAAGGTCATTTCCTTGAATACGTATGTCCTTAAAACCTTCGGGATCACTGTCAAACCACGTTTGTGATACTTCCCGTCTATTTATTTTCACCTTTTTCATGGTACCTCACTTTATTCACTTCTCTCCTCAACTAATGATTATTAATATTTATAAAATTATTTAACACGGCGAATACGTAAAAACGAAACGTATCAACGCGATGCAATACCGGCGACTGTCTGTTACGGCGTGCCATAAATAACTAAAATTGCTAGCGCAGTTTTCGTAATGCAAGTCAGCTGTGAGCTGTGAAGGCCAACGAATCAAGGGCAGGACATGCACAGTGTCGGCCCTGTGACATTCGCGCTTGGTAATAAGTAATAATATTTAATAATATAGCATGATGCAACATAGTTTTTGTGAACATAAGTATTAACATTTTCATTCGTAAACTGACTACGATCCTGTTACACTCCGCGCTCACACGAATTCTACTCATTACCTCATCGGTGAACTCTACAATATCCCAGTTACATTCAACATTTTGGTTGCTTACTCCATTCTGTTTTTGATTGTGTTTTTCTGTCAAGAGTGGTTTGACCGTAGTTCTTTTATAATGAATAATTGTGACAGAGCATCTCACCTGCCTGGTGACATTCGATTGCGGTGATTCACCGGCTATCGTACAGACAAGCATAATCTTGAAAATTTGGCGGTAAAGCCGATGAGTTTTATATAACTAAAGTATTTTGACAGATCTGGGAACTTCCCTTTACATATCATCGTTTAAGAGCCAGCATCACACAACTCAGTTTTTGGTCAAACTGAGTTCATAATTTATTTCCAATAAAATTGTCGCACCTGAGCGATTGGAGTACTTAATTTCTTGATTTATCTACCCGTAGCACTGCTATCCGCAGTTTTACCAATGAAAATGCATTCCATATGGCAAATAGTAATTGCGAAATTACTTACAAACAGTTATTTTGCTCTACTGTAAAAGTTATGAAAACTGAGTTGTGTGATGCTGAATCTTAAACGACGATATATCCAATAGTTTTCGTAATACAATTTTCGATCTAAAATGACAGCTGGGGGAATGAAAATAAATGCTCATTCATTTTGCAACACGTTTCTATGAATTCACAAAATATTCTTTATTTTAGTAAAACTCCAGGCCCTCAACAAATTGTATATACTGAGTGCTCACATAAAAAAATATCGAAATTTTAAATATGTAACCCCCTTTTATAACCCCCCTAAAAGGTAACATTTTTTGTTAGATTTTTGTGTCTAAATTTAATCCCTAGAAAACAACATTTGAATATTAAATTTTTTAGAAATCTCACATTGTAGTATCTATTTTTGACATTTTAAACGCATTTTATTGTTTCCTGGAGGCTATTACCAATTTATATATTCCTAATTAATAAAATCGTATTTGAAGACATAACATTTTTTTATTTCAAAATAAAAACATTTAAATTTAGATATAGGCAATGTAATAGAAAGTTACCCTCAATTAGCTGTATTAGCTGTAGCTAAGTTGGTTGTGGAAAAATGTCTAGCCAAATTTTCCAACATGTTGAACATGTAAATAAGTTCCTGACAGTTTGATGTATAGACGATTTTGAATAATGGTTTTTGCCTTTACATTTGATGGCCTGAGTTCAAATTCCAGCAACTACATCTTTTATTATTTATTAGTTTTTAATATGGGTTAATTGAAAGACAAATTGAAATAAAAATGGGCATTTTAATTGAAAAAAACATTTCAAAACAAACATTTTATTACAAAAATTGTTGAAAAGGCCCCCAAGTTGTTTTTAATAGTTTAAAAAATGTTAGAGTACAAACCTTATATTTTCTTTTTCAAATAGAACTGAAAACATTTTCTAGGTTGAGGAATAACGTTAATCTCATTTATTTTTACCAAAAGTTGACCAAAGTTATTTATACATATTCTGACAAAGTGTGTTGTTTAAGTGAGTTCTCAAAAAGAAACCACAATGGTGTTAAGTCATAGGTTCTTGGAGGAAATTCATGTACGATATTCAGTCACTAAGCGATTATGGAAAATATTCTGTAGCATTGCCATTGTTGCAGTATGTGTTCTGGGTCTATTTTGCTGGAAGTAAATTGTAGCAATTTCATCATTATCCAAATGATATACGGAAGGGGTAATAATTGCTTCCCTATATCAGTAGTTAACGTTACATCAAAGAAAAATGGGTCATTTATTCGCCTTCTATAAATAACACCAAATTTCTGCGCATGAAGAAGGGCTTTCACAAAAAATTGTCTGGTCCTTTGGCACTCCACATTTACATGTTTTATGGTTATGTATCCTGTGAATGCACATAACCACTGAGATGACATCATGCTTCGTCGGAGAAAAATGTTCGTCCAAATTGTTGTCACCAAGATTATTTAAATACCACTGACAATACTCTACATCAATAATCGATTTCTGGAACTTTGAACCTACCCTGGACCCTACTTAGCTTTACAAATTATGACATTTAGTTACAGAGTATTATATCCTTGATTAACTTGAAGCAATTAATTTCTTTTCCCATCAAAACTTTCCGATTATATTTCTCAAGTACTTACTATAATTGTATAAAATTTATTATTCACGACAATATGTAGTGCTCATAACTTTTTTGTTATTTAAGGAAAAGTAAGGTACGTATTTAAATAATGTATATAAAAGTTTTCCTATGAACCGAAGTTTTTAAACTACTATTATAATTCACATTCTATACATATTATAAAATAAGGACGCACATCCTGTTTTTATTGTATGGGTATTATTTATTAAAAATACTTTACGGTCTCTGATATCTATGTCGATATTTAATACAAAGTTCGAGGTACGTATTAACATAAGCGTATGAATAATATACCCGCTATTAACGAATAACCTTTTTTATTTTTAAATCAGAACAATATAAATTACTAAATATTCCATTATTTTCTCAACTAGAACATGAATAGGTTATTCTGTCCGTCGTATTAGACATGGTAATTGATGTACATATTGATGTGGTAGATTTGGCGCATTGCATTGAATTGATTTTTGGTCGATAAAGCAAGGTAAAACTATATTCATGTAAGTCTAAGCATAAGCTTCAAATACAGAGTGAATTTTGGTGCGTATTTGGTCGATAAAGTCGTTGTTTTTTTTTTGTCACGTTTTTAAATATTGCCGATCAAGGTGTTCATATATCAATATCGATCTTAATCCATACGAGGTGTGTAAATTAAGTAATAAGGCTTGCAACGTAGCGCCGGATCTAGCAACACTACGGAGACGGGATTTGGAAGGGCGGTAGGTTAACAGGTAATGCACCTTCAGTACAAGTTTGAACTTGTTAGACTCATTTGTTTGTTCTTTGCGGCTGTTTTCGTAGACCGTTTTTTTTTCTAGTGCGTTTTAAAAACGAGTGACATTAATTTTGAGCAACAGTGTGCTATCAGGTTTTGTTTCAGACTTGGACACAGCGCAACGGATACTTTTGCAAAACTTCAACACGCCTACGGAGACAGTGTTTTTTTCAAGAGACCAGGTTTTTCGGTGGTTTAAGGCATTCTCAGAAAGAAGAGAGTCGATTGAAGATGAACCACGCAGCGGAAGGCCTTCATCTTCAAGAACCACATGAAAATGTCGATAGAATACGGAATCTTGTGCATTAAGATCGTTGGTTGACGACAAGAAAGATCAGGGAATAGTTAAATTTGAATCACACCACTGTTCATCAGATTTTGACTAACGAATTGGGGATGAGAAAAATCTGTGCAGAAATGGTTACAAAAAACCTTTCGCAGGAACAGAAGGACATCAGGAAATAAAGGTGTACACTTCAAGCTCTCCAAGACCCAAATAAGCAAAAATGTGCAAGTCGAAGATCAAATGCATGCTGATTTGGTTTTTTGATGGCCAGAGGAATTGTCGACAAAGAGATTGTGCCTCCAGATCAAACAGTAAATCAACACTTTTAGAGAGAGGTTCTTCAAAGACCTCGAAAAGGCTCATGCGTGTCAAACCAGACATCAAGAATAACTGGATGTTGTATCACGACAATGCGCCTTGTCACGCAACCATTTCAGTAAACGAGTTTTTAGCCAGTAAAAACATTCCGGTGGCTCCTTAGCCTCCTTATTCGGCTGACTTGAGTCATTGTGACTTTTTTCTCTTCCCAAGATTGAAAAATCGCCTCAAGGGACTGAGGACTACTATGAGGAATACTACTACTATACTACATGAGGAATGGAAAAACGGTCTACAGCGCTGTGTGGGTTCCCAAGGAAGTTATTTTGAAGGAGACAATACTGAATTGTAATTACATATATTGAATAAAAAAATAATTAAAAAAAAAAAACGGCCTCATTACTTAATTTACACACCTCGTACTTCTGTGTATCGACTAACTTCTTTATTTAAATGGAACACCCTATATGTATGTATTTACAAGATTGTAAAATTGTTGATTTTATTTTAGCATACATAAAAACAAAAGCTTCTCCACTCTGCAAATAGGTAAAATAAAGTCTAAAATGATATACCATGTGTTAATTTATTATGTTATATTTTGCCAACTCCAAATCAAGTTAACTTGTTTAACTTGTGTTTGATTAAAATGAAACACCCTGTATTTTTGCAGTTAAAGTTACATATTTCTAAGATATAAGGTATTATATCATTGAAAAAATGGATGAAAATGCCTAATATAAGGAAGATATTAATTATTATTACGACTTGTATTTTTTATGTGCATCAAGTACCTAACTATGGCAAATAAAACATTTTGTCATTAATCTATTTAAAAATCATGCAGCAGTAAGTGTAGGTATAGTGTAAAATAAAAACAAAATTGATGAGTTTCAACGTTTAAGGTTCTTTTTACCGTTTCATAAAATTTTATCTTCAATCATCAGCTCCCGCAAAAAGTTACATATACAGGTGTGGCTCACGTTGACTTTGGAATAGCGCATATTACCAGTTAAAAAAAATTATAAGGAAGGGAAGACGGTGTAGAATAAGAAACGTAAATGGTCCGCTGCTGACCGCCTGAGCGCGGATTGGGCATGCGGATGTACGGTGCGACACAGGAGGGGCTATACGGGAGTAGCATATGCGCAGAAACTTTTTGTCGTTTTAAGATGTAGAAAGTCCTATCCTGTATACCGATAGCTTCACTTAGAATCAATAGATTCAATTCAATTTAGCATTTTAGCAAATGCCAAAAGTGGGTGAACCAATTCTCGTGGTGTTCTCATCAAAACCACTATCCAATTAGATTATCGTTAATCATAACCACACCCACTCACTGATGTTTTTATTGAGATTTTGAAGATATTGAAGATATTGATATTTTTATTACAAAATAATTTTAGTACAAGACATTTAGAACTCATAAATTTGGTGCAATGTTGAAATATATGCGCTATTAACCAACAAATTAAATTTTCGCAGAAATTTATTTTAACAGTTGTATTTGATCAAACTAAACATTCATACAGAACATAAAAGACGTATGTCCATGTAGATGGAAAATTTATCAGTTTTATGTTAATTGGCGTAAAAGCGATGTACGTTAACATGACTCTTTTTAAATTTCCTGTGTACACTAGGCCACAGTTTTAGTTTCAACAGCTGTAATTTACTACAACTTCTAATTCTTTCTCCAGTCTATTAATCACTCTCTTATAAATACTGCGGTAATAATGTTATTTTTTAGGTATAATTTATTTTTCCTAGTTATAGCCTGACAAAAAAAGTATTGATCCTATCTAGGTACTGGGGGAGAATAATTAGTCGTGTATTAAGAATTTACGACTTTTTTGTTTATATTACTAAAATTTCTCTTTTTTTCGCTCTAAGTAATAATTAATGGCACGACTAATGTGTTTGTTTTATTTAAATACACTACTAGTATGATTAACGATGAACAGTAATTAAAATATAACTCAAACATGAAATGTTTGTTCACAGCCCACTATCATGAAATAATTTGAAGTAGGTTAATTGTCCTCAGTATTATTTATTATAAATAGTATTTGCTTTAGGGAAAACGAAGTCGTTATTGAATGAAGTTATTATTTTATTATAACTAGAAATGTCAAGATAATGGTAAAATATCATGTAGTGGTTTATTTGTGATTTGGTATTTACATTTGAATACATACGGATATTTAATGGCATATGTACACAGTTGAATACAACATATCAAATAAAGTAGTTACCAACTAACCATCTGTATAAAATATTTATACATAAAATTAACAATTTAAAGGTTTTGTAATACAGGGTCCGGCAGGGAGGTGTGTAATTTTTAAAAGAACCCTTCGAATTTCTCGGGTGATTGTTTCTGAAAGGGCTTCAAGTGTATGTGGTTTGTTTATGTATACTCGAGATTTACGGTAGCCCCATAAAAAATAGTCAGGAGATGACAGGTCTGGGGACAGAGGAGGCTACTTCACATCTTCAACCCCTCTTATACTCTATTTTCACCTTTGGGGTACATTTTCTGCTTTTGGCATGTTGAAATTTGAAATCAGCAACCTCGAAAACCCCAGAAATATATTTTTGGAACAAAAATTGCGTATTTTATCAAATTTTTATTTATTACCCCTATCTCAAAATATTGAGTGTGTATTGACTTTTTTGAGGCTGGATTCGAATTCAGCGTCGAAAAAGACATGGGGGTACTAAGGTTAATATCCAGGATTATGATTTTTTTTTGTGTATTTAATTAATTAACAATTAATCCTGAGGATGTAAATAAATTTTGCGAAACGTCGATTAAACGTCGACCTCATCCCACTAGTTAACTATAGACTATTTCAACGTCAAAATTTCGAGAGAATAAATACGATACAGTATTCTGGAAGTGTTTTGGATTTTTTTTACTCTTAAAAATTGATTTGACAGCTCGTGAGACCACATGAACAAATTAGTTTTTATTATGTAATCTTGCGATGTTTTAAGTCTAATTTAATGCCTGAATTTTTTTTTTCTAATTCTTCTTTTCCTAGATAAGGGGGGGTTTATTCTTCACAGCGCCATTCTCTAGAGTAAACATGTTTTTCAAACAATTTTTATTTCTAAAAATTAGTTTTCACTTTTTGTAAAATTTCGTCTTTTGTAAAATTTCTTTTTTTTTTTTTTAGAAAAATATGCATACCTTTTTAAAATACCTTTAATAAAAGACCTACTTTGCCTACTTGTCTTTATATTGTTATTTTCTGCTCCAGTCTATAAATACTTTATTTAGACATGTCATCATCTTAAAAGTGTGACAAACTTAGTGAATCGGATAAATAAAATTTGAGGTTAAATCCTATAGTATTCTCCTTGTAAAAATTTCGCCGCAATCGGCAATGACAAAGTTTAGGCCAATCCTCCCTGCGCGCTGCCTAAAAATAAATTGCGAAATCATTTTTTCAACGCCCTCGTATACAACCCGAAACACATTAATCATTTACGTTACCACAAATTGTCACCCGAAAAAAAGATACGCATAACGCTACGCCATTAATATATTAATTAAATGACTTCCCGGTAAAACACAATGTCACGGTGGTCAGACAATGGTAATCCGTTCGACTTTATAATTTAATACAAAATAATAAATAATACTGTAAATTAACATAATGGCGAAATACATGCGCCGCCAACGCAATTAAACGCGCAGCCGTATGTGGAATATTTGAAACGTAATTCGGTGTAATTGAAGCGAAACAATTACGATATATGTTAAATATATCCTAATGGGCGTCTAATCAAAGAACATTATCGGGTAGAACGGATTCAGTTCATGATACGCATCGGCTATAGCCTGGAAACGTAATACGGATAATATCGTTACGAATTGATATTATTAAGCTCGCGTATTAACGACAATGACAGAGTGAAGTTTAGGAAGTGGCGGGAAGATTAACGGAGTTCTTTACGGGCAGGGGAATCACGCGAATTAGACACGCAATGCCCCGGAGGTACGACAATCGTTCCACTTAAAGTGCGTTTTAATAGAAATCATATAATAAGCAAAATGTATACAAATTAGTCGACGGCAATGCATAAGTGTAGCGTCTTCCGCGTATTCTCATTACGGGTCTCTCCGAGGGAATAATGAACTGGCTACGAACTGAGCTGTTGCTGTTTCCAAGTAAAAATCAAAACTATCTAACTGTTATGTACAGCTATAGTTCAACCAGCAAATAGTGAAAGAGGCATCTCGTCATCGGGCATTGGATAAAAAATCCTGACGACAGGACAAAGCATTCTTTCTTCTCCTTCACAAAGAGATGGAAAGCTGAAAAAAGAACAATGGACGTATGACGATTGCTACTTGATGTCTCAAGAACAGTTTCCTGATATGGTTCTGAATATCAATGTGTCTCTGCCACTTTTTTCAACAGTTTATACGGAAACGGGGAGTGTGGAACTAAATATAGTGGCTGTCCTGTAATACAAAGGACGAACTGTAATTTATTTACTAAAAAAAGTAAAGTTCATAAAAACTAATGGTTATTAAATGTATTATTGCCGTTGAGGTAGTGGCACTGGTGGGCAAGTGTACCTAATAGGCATAAACAACAATGTCCCGGGAACGGTGGCGCCACCAATATCCTACCATCCGAACATTGTTCGACCAGTTGACGGTCCCATCCACCAACAAGCCACCAATTTTTTTTTGATTTACCAGTTACGTAGTCTAATAGGTCCTATAAGACTCAGTGCCACTCAAAGTCGCAAGCAACCTGTAGATGGATTTGGTTACACCACTAGTGACCTAGTCTGATAGTGGCCTAAGGCCTGTATTCAATCTTATGGGATCTATTAGACTTAGATCAGGTAACTGGTGGCGCATCCAAAAATTTGGTGACTTATTGGTGGACAGTGCATCTACTTTTTTTTTACAGAAATGAAGATAAACTCGAAGACAAGTATGATAAAGATTAACGTGAAAAAGTACTACCAGCTTCTCTTCAAGATAATTACATTTTCTTATCACCATTATTAACACATCTTACGTATTCCTTTATTTAACCCAAAATTATGTAAGTCAAATAAAGTAAGTTCCCTTTTTTTTCTCGTGACTCGATCGTATCGACTAATTTTAATTTTTCTTCGCTCTGTGTCTCATTTTTCTTTTAATTAGATGAATAAGGAGAAGCATAGTTTCGTTTGATAACATATCACGGGCTGAAATACGAGTAATTTTCAATGTTTTGAATGTTTAATTTTAATTTTTGAAGTTGATAATTTTTTCTCGGTGACAAGAATATCACACCAGGAAAACTAGCTCGCGACCAGTGAATGGTTTGGTCTAATAGCACAAATCAAGCTTCACAGACTTACCAATTTATACGATCTGCAAAACGGTTTGTACGTTGAACAAAGTACAAGTGACTCCGCACATCACAGAGTAGTTTGACACGATAAACCAAACATGTGTATTGGCAGTGACGGCGGCGTTGGCAACGAAGAAGAGTAAACAAAGAAATCGTTCAAAATGGACAAAAGACTCATAATTACTCAAATGCATTACCCTTAAGTCATGTGAATCTGTCATGTAAAATTGCTAGTTCATTAGTCGAAAATCTGCCCACAATTTTTGCCCACACACCTCGTGTTTGCTCTCTCGGAGGGCACGAAGACGGACAGGAATCCAAGTCAGTTTGATGTTTATGAAGTTGATGTGAACTACGTCGGACTTAACCCCTACACTCCCGATTCCTCTTCCGATCGTGCCAACCGTAAATCGGCGAGAAAAGTCGGACGTGTGTGGGGGCTTTTAGACAGCCTGTATTCCACAAGTTGTAGACGCCATGTGAAAAGCAAACTTATAAAAAATCATAACTTAATCTTTGTTTGAAATATTGAAAACCTCAGTTCACAACTGAATATTGTTTACTTCAGGTTACTTGAATTTCGATCGTCTTGTCAACGCTTATTTCTTTTAGACTAATAGATACAACGATTTATTGCCGTTTTACCGATGTCCGTGTCTGAAATGCCCTCAAAACATATACGATTATTATTTTCGATACAGATTTAAAGCATCTCGTAGTAGTTCGCGTTGATCAATATTATCCATAAATCAAAGTCCCGCCTCATTCGGAGAGCGCACGACATTCTATCATATTTCAAAAACATCAAGCCATTATTCTAATTACTATGGAATGAATATAGATGATTTTAATAATATAACAACTCGGCGGGAACTCTTCACTCGTATAATTACGAAATCCGAATCACGGGAACCAGATTTGTCTATATCTGACAACAATAGTAGGTTATTTTGATAAAATGGGGGACTTATTTATCATTTGATAGCTCGGTTGTGCATTTATTTTTTTTTTTTTTTTTTCCACGCCAATTTTTCACATTAATCTGAATTTTAAATTAGTATTAATTTTGTTTATGTTCGTGCTCTTAAATTAGTGGGATGGAGAATAAATGATAAAATATGAACACCCAGTTATTTTTTGAAATATGACATTTTGTTTTATAGATACCAAACTGTATATTCTATAATTAGAATTACTAATCGTTTAAAAAACTCTACTGTTTTTGTCCGATTTTATATATAAATAAAAACAATATTAATATAACTAAAAACACCCTTATACAGGGTCCTGCAAAAATATGGAATAATGCAAATATCTTTTTAACCATTTGTTTTAATAAATAAAAGTTGTTAAAAATATTGCTGTCTTCATTATGTTATTTTATTTTCTATAGTTTTGTGGACAGTGGGACTATTGTTGACAAGGTACTGACCACTCATGCGACATCTCACCACAATCGGAGTGAAAAATAATTTCGATTGTAGGAGGTGTGGAGAGGAGGAAGAAACCTTCTTCCACATTATCGAATGCCGAATACCCAATACTGGCAGAAGTTAGGCATTCGAACTTAGGGGCTACAACACTAGTATCAAAAGAAGTTACAGACGCTTCACTAGAAACTTTCCTAAAATTTCTTAAGGAAACAGGACTAATGGAATGAGTACCCTGTGGGGACACAATAAGCATCTGCTGAAGTGCACAGGGCTCGTACCTACCCCATATGCAATAATTAATTAATTTGTAGCTGCGGCAACCGTTTTTTTTACAGCACTGCATATAACTATATAACATTTTCATGAGGTTATATAACGAGTATATTAAGAAAATTCATTATTTTCGCAATTTTATTAATGATATAAGCCAACAAGTCTCCAAATACTCATATAACCAATAATTTAATATTTAATGACTGTTAGGTATAAGATTGTCTAAAAATAAATACATAAAGTTTTCTTCGTTTCTGCAATCTATTTTCGATTTAAATCTACAAATCTGCATTCGATAAGAATTATAAAAATAAATTGAGGTTTATTAAAAAAAAAGTGACAAACGATTTTGTGTCTC
Source organism: Aromia moschata (assembly GCA_029963805.1). Lineage (NCBI taxonomy): Eukaryota > Metazoa > Arthropoda > Insecta > Coleoptera > Cerambycidae > Aromia > Aromia moschata. The sequence continues at coordinate 1,079,880 of JAPWTK010000034.1, read as the reverse complement.
ATGCAAGAAATGAAAGGACTTAATTTGTAGATAATTTTGTGTAGTTTATTTTTGTATATAGTAATGTTTTATCAAATCATAATAGTTTTTGAGTTAGAAGCAAAACACTTTAAGAAAATAAAAAATCTAGGAAACATTGTTGTTGGCAAACCTCAGATTCATAATTAGCATTCCAAAAAACATAAAGGAACTAAAAATCTATAAAACTACCCCACAGTTTGTTTCAAAACAGTCTCTTTGAACTTCCAATGACTAGACTAAGTATTTTATTTTAAAAAAGCTTACTAAAGATATCAGCACAAAAACGTAATTAAAGTTTAAAATTCATGTTTTTATTTTATCAAATAAAACAGAAAGTTTTAAACTACCATAATATCATATTAGTTGTATTAAATTTATAACGTATTTTAAACAAACATTTGTTATAAGCTTACCTACCTCTTCAATACAATGCTGTTTAACTCTGATCAAGGATGCCTTTAGTTCACATTAAACTATAATTAAATGATAATAATAATAAACAAACAATTTGTAATTTATATTTTGAATAAAACAATGCGAAGAAATCGCTTCTAAACTCCATTTCTGTCAATTTGTTCAGGTCTATCACCTATGTCTTTTTCAAAAAACTATCGAAGAGGAGGTTCTTCCCAAGCGACCCGAAAATTACATGTTTTTCTTGTTTTTTTTTTTCATAGAAGGAAGTAACAATGTCAATTTTTTTATACAGTGAGGTCCATAAGTAACGGATAAATTCATTATCTACGTAATTTACAATTTATGAGTAAAATCCTGAAACACGTCAATTTTTAATTCTAGAATGACATTTTTTGAGCATAATTTTATACCTCCCCTCCGACCCCCTTGAAGTGACAGCTAGTAGGAATTTTAAAGGAATCAGGATGCGTGTGATAGCTCATTTCAAAGAGTTTTTAATTCTCCATCCAGCAACATAAGATTTATTGCTTTCTATAATTTTTTTATTAAAATATATTATATTTTTAATATTACTAAGTAAAGAAAAGAACATGAAACAGAACAGAAGAACACTTTAAATCATATGTTTAAACTGGGCGCCCGTTGCTTCTTGACAATAATGAAGCGTTGCTGAAATTCTTCTAAAACATTTTGTATTGTTTCCGGGGTGATTTGATTAATTTCTTGCCTTATTCTGCCTTTCAAATCTTCTACGTTATTTGGTCTGTTGAAGTAGACTTTCGATTTTAAGTAACCCCATAAAAAATAGTCAAGCGTCAAATCGGGAGAACGAGCAGGCCACTCAATTTCACCGCGTCTACCGATTCATCTATTGGGAAAAACTTGATTCAGATAGGCTCTTCCTGCCAATGAAAAATGTGGTGTAGGTCCGTCCTGCTGAAACCAAATATTTCTATCAATTTCGTTGGGGTCAAGAAATTTTGCAAGAAATCCAAGTAACGCGCGCCAATTAATGTGCCATCAAAGAAATATGGTCCGATAATTTCAGAATTTATAATTCCAGCCCAAACGTTCATCTTCTCAGGATATTGAGTATTGGCCTCCATCATCCAATGTGGATTTTCTGTACTCCAGTATCTACAGTTCTGTTTGTTGACTGTTCCATTTAAGACGAATGTTGCTTCATCAGAAAAAATAATGTTTTTTATAAATAAAGAATTATCTTGGCATCTATTTGCCATGGTTTCGCAAAATTCCAATCGGCGATCAGGGTCATCGTCGTTAAGTTCTTGAACCATATGGACGTTTTCCTAACATCATTATTGGCGGCAACTTGTCTTGTAGGTTTATGTGGATTATCTTGAATATCTAACAATATATCCAATTTCTGTTCATCGTCTAAAATGCGTTTCCTACCAGATTTAGGAATATCTGTGACATTTCCAAATTCACGAAATTTGTTTTCTATTCTACTAACCGTAGACTGGGAAATGCGGCGGTCAGGATACTTAGTATTGATTATTTCGCATACCTGCTTCTGCGTTCTTGTTTTATCACCACATCCTAATAATATCAAAATTTCAATTCTTTGGGTATCCGAAAGACTCATTGTTAAAATAATGATCAACTTGACGATCAGCGATAAATATAAATAGAATAATAAGTTTTCACAGATGTAGCAAATAAAGAAATTTAAATGTATAATTTTTTCTGATATGCAAAAAGAAACCATTTTTTACTTCTTTCTTTTTGTTGGGTATTTTGCGCAGCGTATCAGAGAAACCGATACATTTAGGTTGAATGTTGACACAACATTAACTAAAATCGTCAGATTTGACATATATTTGGTACATAGGCACTTGATTGTATACATTTCATAATAATAATAATTTTGAAATTATCAAATTGAATTCTCTTAATGAAAAATATACAAAATTCAAAAAACCTTATGTTGTTGGATGGAGAATTAAGAACCCTTTCAAATGAGCTATCACACGCACCCTCGTTCCATTTAAAAATTTTAAAGGGTAGCAGTCACTCCAAGGGGGTTGGAGGGGGAAGTATAAAATTATGCTCAAAAATGTCATTCTAGAATTAAAAATTGACGTGTTTCAGGATTTTACTCATAAATTGTAATTTACATTATTAGATAATGAATTTATCCGTTACTTATGGACCTCATACCTACTTATTAAGTCTTTAGGTATACAAAAAAAAACGTGTTAATGAAAAATAGTGAAATGCTTAAATAATATACGTGATGCAACGTGACCGTCCGGAGAAAAGATGGCCTATTGGTTTACATGCTAGCTCGTAAAAATCATCTGAAATGAAAAAAAAAAAAAACATATATAATACATATGAATATTATCAGCACCTAAACCAACAATATCAATAACAAGTCGAAAATTAAAAAAATGCCGGACATATGCATTTTGGGTTTCGGTTTTTCACTTTTTTTTGCGCTCTTGAAAGTACTATTTAAAAAAATCGAAAGTTTTTCTGTTTTTAGGTGTGGGTGCCGAATAAATATTTTTTAGAATAAAGGAAAGAAAATCGATCCATTGAGCAGTTTTCGAATTATGATGTACCTAAACCAACTTGAAAAACATGGTTTTGAGAAAAACGCCTTTAAAGATTAAATTAACGATTTTTCCCAATTAATAACAAAATAATGTACGTTGTGGCTAATCAGCAATTCAAGGGCCATGCCTTAATCCTTCCTCGACCTCGTACTGTTGCATTTTAGAAGCTTTGTCCGCTTTTTTTTGATGATTGTTCTTTGCTGCTCTTGATACACTACCGCACGAACTCTATTTTCGCGTAAAAAAGATGGGCCCCATTACTATGCAATAACTTTTTTTATAAATTATTTTCAGCCAAATCACTCGGGGAATATATTCTACATATGATAAGTTTGGATTCGAGTTTGAGAAGAACCTCTCCTTAAGTTAAAAATATCTCAAGATTCTTCAAAACTTAGGTTCCTTTTGATTTCGGTACATTTCCAAATATCGTCGTTGTGATCTGGTCTGTAAGTTATGTATGTTGCGGAATTTTTAACAGAGAAAGCTAGATCATTTTGCGCCACGGAACCATTTTTTATTTTCCAGAATTCATCTAAAGCTTACATGGAAGGAAAGAGCCTTGTCTTACTTACGCGGGTACATCAACATACAGGGTTTGTCCGGAAAGTAATGTCAGTGAATTTTTTTCCCGAGACTGTACGCGCCAGCCCGCGCTTTACGTGCTGGGATTGTGGTTGGGGGATCTGGCAACAAGATCCAACAAGCGTCAGTTGGCTACCGGTCGTTGTAGCGGTCGCATCACTCGTTCTTTGAGAGTCGTTACAGTGCAAGAAAAAACCCGGTGCAACAAAAAATGCAACGTTCGCTTTAGCAACGGATGGCGATCAAGTTTTGTGTGAAACTGGAGAAGAGCGCTGCGGAAACCATTCCAATGTTGAAGGCTTTCGGCGTCGATTGTCTTTCGGACAGGCAAATTTTCCGGTGGCACAAGGCCTTCTTAGAAGGTCGGGAAGATGTCAACGACGAGAACCGCGCTGGACGGCCATCAACCTCCAGTTCCGACAATAATGTGAAACGCGTGCGTAACTTGTTGAACACTGACCGTCGTCTAAGTGTCCGTTTAATTTCCGAAACATTAGACATTACGAAAACCATTGTTCACGAAATTGTGTCGGAGTCTTTAAGAATGAGGAAGGTGTGCGCGAAGCTCGTGCCAAAAGTGCTAACGGACGATCAAAAAGCGAGGCGCGTCGATACCTGCCAAGAACTTTTGGACACCTGCGAAGACAACCCCGCTTTCCTTGATGACGTCATTACCGGGGACGAAAGTTGGGTCTTTGAATACGATCCGGAGACGAAGAGGCAAAGTGCGGAATGGCACACGTCGAACTCCCCTCGCCCCAAGAAGGCCAGGATGTCCAGGTCAAAGATCAAGACAATGCTGATTGTCTTTTTTGATTGCCGGGGATTGGTCCATCATGAGTTCGTTCTACAGGGGACAACCGTAAGCGGAAAGTTTTACGTCGAGGTGCTGAAGCGGCTGAAACGCAGGGTGAATCGCGTCCGCCCAGACATCTCAAAATCCTGGAAGCTTCACCACGACAATGCGCCTTTGCACACCTGCTTCCTCGTGGCCGATTACCTCGTCAAGGCAGGCATCACCGTTGTTCCCCAGCCTCCCTACAGCCCCAATGTGCCCCCCCCCCCCCCAGACTTTTTTCTGTTTCCGGGCCTCAAAACCCCAATGAAAGGACAGCATTTTGGGTCGGTGAAAAACATTCAGAAGGCTGGCACCGACGCTTTAAAGGCGATTCCGGAAAACGACTACCGTGCGGCTTTTGATGCGTGGAAGACCCGCTGGAACCGATGTGTCGACGCAGGAGGAATGTATTTTGAAAGTTTCTAAAGATTTGTACACATAGCACCAATAAAAACCATTTTTCAAAGCTCACTGACATTACTTTGCGGACAAACCCTGTATGAAAAAAAACCCTGTATGAAAAAGATCCCTTATGTAACGCTTTTTTATTTAATACAATGTAACGAATAATATATAATTATAAATGCCACGAATCGACCACCAGCATATTATGGCTTAAATATTCCGTTTGCTCAGTTTCTTATCAATATTTTTTCAACTTTACGTGTTTACTCGCGAGTTCTCGCTCGAGCTCAAATATTCATTAAAACCACGGAATATAAAATTAAACCATTTATGATGCTTGATGATACACCGAAAACCTTACTGTTATTTCCCGAACTACATATTTGCCGACTGCAACGAGAAATTATTATATTTCGTACCTCAATTATGTAAATCGTCAATGTAATGATACGTTACGATTGCATCTGACATATCGAAAATTATGGCAGTCTGGAGGATTATAAGAAAATTAAAATGGCCCTGACCAAAGTAGCCCCTCAGCTATGTAATTGGCGATTGTGTTCGGTAAATAAATTTTTGTATGCTGAGGCGAATTTATGCATCTACAGATACTCACAAAAGTATTCGGCCACCCCTTCTATTTCTAAGAACGAATGTACAAAACACAAATTCACAATTAAGTGAGACTGCATAATATGCGTAAATACGTTCCTCCATTACTCCTTGATTAAAGGATAATTACAACGTAGACGCAGAATAAAACATTCGCTGGGATTACCCGACCAACGCGTTTGACATATGAAAACGGACACACAAAAGTATTCGGCCAGTTAATTATGCAAAGGTGTAGTAGGTAATGCAAGTAGAGATAGTAAGGTTCTTGGCTATAGTATTAGTGTGTGAAAGGTTACATATTAACTGGTATAGACTGCGTACCACTATTAGACATTGTACCCTTGTCATGTAAATAAAATGCCAAAAGTACGCGAAATCACCGTACCAGAAGGCAGCATCTTATCTCCTTAGCAAAAAAAATATATTACACAGCATAAAATTAGTAGAGACACAGGCATACCACGAAGTACTGTACATAATATAATAAAAAAATATGAAATCGATAAAACGGTAGTAAATACGGCGACCCAAAAATATTAACTCAAGGAGATAAAAGGCAAATTATCTAACAAATAAAAGAAAATCCAAGTACTAGTGCCTAAGAACAATACAGAACAATATGTGCTGAGATTCAGGAGAGTACTGGAAAGAATATTAGTACTGAGACAGTGCGTCGAAATTTCAGAAAAAAGCGCTACCACGGCCGAGTTGCCCGAAGGAAAACCCTGGATTAGTAAGGTCAACAGATAAAAAAGACTCACGTTTGCTGACCAGTATGTGAATGAGCCTGAAACTTTCTGGGATCAGGTTATATCAGGGTGGCCGAATACTTTTGTGTCATATAAATTGGACATTATCGTGTTTTGTCGGCAGTTTTTAAATTGTGTTAGTTTTTGATTACTTTTTTTAAGTGGTATAATAAAGCATAATATTCATATATAATTGTGTTAATTTCTCTTGTTTGCCAGTCAGTGATAACTATTTCTTGTATGTCAATTCATTAGCAATATCTAGTGTGGCCGAATGCTTTTGTGAGTATCTGTATATACCGGGTATGAAAAAAAAATCATTGATCACTCTGATCAGTAATCGTGTTTAGCCATTGGTTAGCATGCCGTGATGGATTTTCTTGGAAACTTAATAATGTTTATATTATGTTCAAAATATTAAAAATATAGACCTTACGAGGTGTGAAGATCTACGATCCGCACTGAGGGGTAGATTTAACAGGGGTAAAGAAAAGGAACAAACATTCTTGAAGAAGAGCAACCGCGGATACGAATATTTGGAGGTGACGATAAAACATAAAAAGTGGAGTTAAAAAAGTGTTTTACCTGTTTTTGTGTTTACCGGTTTTGTCTTTTTACCAATCTTTTCGACTCTTCAAGTGAGGGTCTCCCATACTCAAAAAAATTGGCACATTAATTGCGTCGTGAAATGACAAAAAAAATTAAATACTGTTTTATTTTTATTTTGTGCCAAAATGCTGAATTTCTTTAAATTGGGAAGAGGATAAATAATTTGATTTAATTGCAATCACATGGTCATTTAATACGGTGTGACCGTTAACCCCCCCTCTTTAACTTTTGAAAGAAATAAGATATTTTGACACTGCGCAAAAACCAATTGAAATCGTATTGGTCATACTAATTACTGATATGTATAAAAGTGACGTACATTAATTACTTGATCCAACACGCAGAGGGAACCACCATCGCTTTTTTTTAACGGAAAGGTGTGACACTTCGTATGAAAATATTTCAAATCTTTGTGCAATGCATCAATCCAGGCAAAATAATTTTTGTTTTCGAAATTTTTTAAAATATGATACTTCCACACAAAACAGTGCGGTTTACCGACCCAACTATACAGGGTGGCTGGGAATATACAACGTAATACCAAAAATTCCTCTACCAAAAAGAAAAAAACGATTTAGGTATATTTGCATATAAGTTTTGTGGTGTTAATTAACTACGGTGAATGCAAAATGAGTTACCTACGTAAATAGAATAAGGAAAAATGTTTTACGGTTAAAGTTCTTTTTTCACAGTTCGTTTTCACCTCTAAAATTATCAGTGTTTCTCTACTATATTATGCATGTATTATACATATAAACCTTCCTCTTGAATCACTCTATCTATTAAAAAAAAAAACGCATCTAAATCCGTTGCGTAGTTTTAAAGATCTAAGCATACATAGGTAGGGACAGACAGCGGGAAGCGACTTTGTTTTATACTGTACTGTACTATGTTATGATTACATCAAATGCTCAAAATGGTCCTACCGGCAATCTGAAGTTTTAAATGACACCTGCATTAAAGACAAAAAAGCCAGTTCCACTGTTATTTTTGGTTATTTCTGGTTAGTATATTGTATAGGTATTTATTAACAGTCTAATGACTCATCTATTCAACATTTTGCAAGAGACAAAAAAATTAAGGTCGACATTTATCTTTTTATAGGTGTTTCTATATTTTCGAAAATATCGTGTGTAGCACTAAAAAACTTATTTGCAAACAGTCAATTTTGCAATTAGGTACTCTTATAAAATGTATCTTATTATTTTATTATGGCAAGTAAGTTGAGATGTTGTGCTAATGATCCTGATATGTTTTGTTACATTTGTGGTGGATACATATTGGAAGATCAGCGAAAATCGATTACTGACACTGTAATTCGCTTGTATTTTGCTTACTTCGCAACCAAGATAAAGTGTGGGTACCTCATAGTGTTTGTAAAATAAATATTGGACATTTGCGGCAATGGGAAAAAGGAACGCGAAAATCTTTGAAGTTTGGAGTACCAATGATTTGGCGAGAACAAAGCGAGAACAAAAAAATCATCATATCGACTGTTTTTTTTTTAATGACGAATGTAGTGGGCATCAACAAAAACAATCGCTACAAGTGGAGGTATTCCAATATTTCTTCAGCTATAAGACCTATTGCTCATTCAGTCACTGTTCCAATACCAGTTTTTCATCAGACTGTATAGGAATCTGAGGAGGATCAAATGGAAGTTTCCGAAGGTGATGATTTTGAATACTGTGGAGAAACATCAAATCCTAAAACATTTTCACAAAGTGAGCTTAATGATCTCATCAGGGACTTAGATCTTTCAAATGAGCGTGCTGAGTTGCTAGCATCGAGATTTTTTATTTTTCAGAAAATAAAATATTTTGAACATAATTGGGCGATTTGTGTCGACTTGAAGATGGTTAATTTTTTGGTGAGTGGTTATACGAAACATCCTTGTTTTATTTGTTTCTGGGGCAGTCGACCCAAAATAAAGTTAGGGCTCATGAAACAATTGTTAAAGCTCTGGACAGAAATGGTCAATGTTTTAAGTTCATTTTTCAGAAATTGACTGGATTGAGTACTAAGAAATTAAAAGCAGGAATTTTTGGATGGGCCTCAAATACGTCAATTAAATAAAAGCTCTACAAGTTTTGAAGCTTCTATGACTAAAATAGAACGAATTGCCTGGAAATATTTTGCACAAAACTTCTTTGGAAACTACAAGACTGATAACTATAAATAGTTAATCGACACCAGTTAACATAATTTAGGAGATCTTAGCGAAGAACAAGGAGAACGCTTCCATCAAGATATAAAGACAATGGAGAAAAGGTACCAAAGCAGATGGGACATTCATATGATGGCCGATTATTGCTGGGGATTTAGGTATGCGTGATTGCCCAAGACAATTTCACTCAAGAAAATCACTCAAAAAAATGGTCAAATTGATAGCCGTGTTTTAGAAGTGTTAAAAAATTCCGGAATTTTGAGGCCTTCTAGCAGCTAAATGAAGCCAACTTTGAGCATATCCAAGTCGGCTCGGCCTAAATTGTTTTCTTTTGGATTGAGCAATCTCTGGTATTACATTGAGTAATTTTTTCTAAGCAATTTTGTTAGCAAGTACCTTCAAATTGGTTCAAAATTTTGATTGCTCCATTTTTCACACGTACTATGCTTATTGCTGCACATTTATTTCATTAGTAGCTCAAGTCTTGTTTAATGAAAATCTGTGACAAACTCTTAAAAGAAAGGTCAGAGATGGAAGTAATTTAGACCAATCAACTCGACATTGCATTTTTTGAGTCAATATGGAAAATATTCAAATTTGCTTTAGCCAACCAGTTTTCAATATTAATACCTAATAACAAGTTAATTGAATGTTTTTTATAGGTAACAAAATAAATTACTAGAAAATAATACATTGTCATCATCATATTTGAAGTTCTTTTCCGAGTGTGATTAGATAGAAAATAGTTCTCACAATTAGTGGTATATTCATTATTAATTAAGTAGTACTTTTTTGTATTCATTTTATCCATTAAATAAAAAATAAGTATACTCTTCGACCTATGATTCTAATGATTGTTTGACTTTTATAATAATTATGAAGGAAATAAGTATGAATAAAAGATAAAATAATGATAATATTAATATAAAAAATGAATAACTACAATAATATCGACGAAACGATAAAAGGTAAATGTGGGACTGTACATAAAATTAAAACATAAAATACATGCAGACAGGAGTTTTTTATGCTTTTGTGTATTGTTATCTACTGTATGTTTCACTTTCGTAACGTTACTGCGTTATAATTTTCCTGGTTTTTGTAAAATTCGTCATGGAAATGACAAAATAAAACCGCTTTCCTTGGAGATTATTGTTAGGCCTTTCTGTTTGTATTGCCATTCACTTTGTTCGGTAATTATTAGGGGCGTAACAATATGATATTTAGAACCTTATCAAATTCAAATTCTCGTTTTATCGCCGTATTACAATATGACGATAAAACGATGTCAGTCATTCATTTTTGATATTACAATAACATGCAAAATTTCAACCTAGTAGAGCCAGCCGATTTTGGTACATCATAGTTACCACTTTAAAAAACATTTTGAGATATACACGTTAAGGTTATGTATACACTACTCTCGTATAACAGCCAAATACGTAAATAAATAAACTGCTAAGACTTTGTCGTAAGTATTCTCCTGGGACTGTTCACTGGACACTGTCCCATGAATATGCGAGGTGAATATAATTACAATTTAGTATTGTGTGCTTCAAAATAAATTCCTTTGGAAGCCACACAGCGCTGGAGACGGTTCTTCCAGTCCTCATAGCAGTGCTGGAACACACTCGACATCCGCATCCGCATATCCGAACCTTTCCGTTCCGCAAAATTCCACATTTCCAAACTCTCTTCACCTCCGGATAACCGAACTGCTGGCGCATGCGGAAAGGGTTTTTCTGGTTCATTGGTCATTCGACAGCGACATTCGACATTCGACAGCGACAAGTTAGGTTGTGTGGAAGTACAAGTTCGGAAATATGGCGAGAAAAAGTTCGGAAATATGGTGAGTTCGGATATGCGGATGTCGATTGTACTGGAATAGCCTTCAGCTGGTCGGTTACAACTGTTTGCATGTTTTCTATGGTCCCAAAATGATGTCCCTTGAGGCGATTTTGCAATCTCGGGAAGAGAAAAAAGTCGCAAGGACTGAAGCCAGGCGAACTTCTTATTCGCCTGAGGAATGTTTTTACTGGCTGAAAATTCGTTTACTGAAATGGCTGTGTGACAAGGCGCATTGTCGTGATGCAACATCCAGATGTTCTTGATGTTTGGTCTCACACGCATGACCCTTTTTCGAAGTTTTTCAAGAACCTCTTTGTAAAAGTGTTGATTTACTGTTTGGCCTGGAGGCACAAACTTTTTGTGAACAATTCCCTGGCTATCAAAAAAGCAAATCAATATGCATTTAATCTTCGACTTGCTCATTCTTGCGTTTTTGGGTCTTGGAGAGTTTCAAGTCTGCCATTCCATGCTTTGGCGCCTGGTTTTTGGTTCGTTCTCAAACACCAAAGTCTCATTACCAGTAATGACAAGTTCCATGAAATGGGGGTCATTTTTAATCGATTCCAAAAAAGTCAAGACACGTTTTTCTCTTGATGTCCATTTGTTCCTTCGAAAGGTTTTTGGAACCATTTTTGCGTAGATTTGTCTCATCTTCAATTCGCTAGTCAAAATCTGATGAACAGTGGTGTGATTCAAATTTAACTCTTCCTCGATCATTCTTGTCGTTGGCCTTGGCCAAAGATGAAGGCCTTTCGCTGCGTGGTTTATCTTCAATCGACTCTCTTCTTTCTGAGAATGCCTTAAACCACCGAAAAACCCGGGCTCTTGAAAAAACACTGTCTCCGTAAGCATGTTGAAGTTTTACAAAAGTATCCATTGCGCTGTGTCCAAGTCTGAACCAAACCTGATAGCACACCGTTGTTCAAAATTAATGTCACTCATTTTTAAACGCACTAGAAAAAAAACGGTTTACGAAAACTGTCTCAAAAAACGAACAAATGACTAATAAGGTCAAACTTGTACATCCAAGTCCCGGCTTCGCAGTGTTGCTAGATCGGGCGCTACGTTGCCAGTCTCATTACTTAATTTACACACTTCGTATATAGAAGCAATTCAACTTTAGAGACAGATCAATTTTTTCAACATATCTTACTTTTTACGATTATTTGCAAGATTTAAAAATGGTCCTCTCCAGTTTTTTCTACAACTGTTCAAAATATTTTAGATCTGAAAACGTCACCTCCATGAGCCATAAAATGCTCAACTTTTGTCTAATTTAACCGACCTCATATCACGTAAGTTACCAGTGGTAATGCCATGAAAATAGTGGACATACTGTATAATTGTTCACACAACTCTAGTATAAAATTTTGTAGGTATAACAAATATAAGCCTGACCGTCCGTGAGTAAGCGAATGAGACAAAGAGAGAAGAGAGTAGGTTATTAAATATTAACACTTCTGCGACCATGTACAATTAAGGGCCGGTAAAATATATAGTTGACGAGAAAACATATAATTTCCATAATACAAGCCTGAGCAGGGAGTGTAATATGAAATTCCTTTAATATTAAACAGAGATTTTAATAGTATCTTGACAATGGGTGTATGGAACTGTCCGTGTCCAAGACCCCATTTAATAAATCTAATTCTGACATGCACACAACGCATATATTATTTATCAATGCTGGAGCCGGACAATTGGAGTTGACAAACACCGATACGGCTATTATTTGAATATAACATCATGATCCACCTATCGGCTGCATTATTAATTAATACAAAATACACAACATACATGTTTGTGCCGCATAATTGCAACTAAATTTGTGGCACTTTCATAAATTAACTGATATTGATATTGGCTTAATATTTTGTTTAAATTTGTGAACATAAATTCACTTTATAGATCTATTGTATATTCTTTGTGTTGTTAATGGCTTATGGAATCAGTCGCGGTTATTAATGACGTTCCTAGTTTTGTTTTACAATTATAATTAAACTGGTACCGCACTATATGTATATGTAGAATACAATAGGGACAATGAAGTGATTTAAATGGCGTTGTTAAGGTTGGCTGCTAACAGATGATTCTCGAAAGGTTAACCTTTGACTATTTATTGTATTATTATAAAAGCAGGATAACGGGGGAGGAGAGGTGAAAAACAATGGTAAACGAAAAAAAAAAATGAATATTGAACTAACAGTTTAACCCATTAACGCCCAAACGGACACAATTTTCGTCCTTTTTGGAGCGTCAATCTCGAAGGGAAATTAATGAATTCACTCAATAAAAACCACTTATCCTCATGTTTTCGGATGTGATCTATCGATTTCCGGGGTCAGAATTGTGATTAAATGCTCTAGAAAAAAAATATGGCTGACTTTATGGAGAAAAGTACTGAAAATGTGGGGATTTTTTTTTTAGTCCAAAAAGTACTCTAACCTACTCCGGATTGTGGAGGGAGGTGGAGACAATAGTTGGAGTTGATGATAGGATTTTGTTGCCGACCTCAACTGACTCTAATCTTTTCAAAATGGCGGGCATTGCATAAAATCTCATGAAATAGGAATTTTCTCTAGTATTAACGAGAAAATAATGTTATTGTGAGTTTTTTTTGATCCACAGTCATTTTCCTCAATCAAAACAATACTACAGAATATATTTGACTAAATTTTCAATTTTCAATGATGGCGGATTCAAAATGGCGGCCGGATTTCTCAAGAAATGGCTCCTTTTTCATTATAAAAAGTAAATAGGAGTTTGTAATTATACTTTTCCTATGTCATTTCATGTTTTAGTAACATTTTGAGTTATTCCTGGTGAAAAAAAGTCTGAAATCATGGATGGCGGATTCAATATGGCGGATATCATTCTTGAAAATTCAGAATTTGAAAACGGAAAAATTACAGTCATATTTTACGTAGAATTCTGATGGAAAATGTCCTCTCAATCTTTTTCATAAAAATGCGTTCTATCTGAGTAAAAACTTATTTATCATTCTAACCTCAAAACGAGGTTTTTTCCAGTGTTGAGGTTCTCATGATGAAATCGTGAGAATTATATATTATGCACTTAGGGAGGTAGGCGCATTGAAGATTTTTTTTTTTTCGGAACCGCATATAAATAGAAAATATATATTTTGAATTCGGGCGCATTGACAATTTTTTTTTCGGAACTTCTTTGCATATTTATTCAAAGAATAGTACGTAGAACATACTTTCTGGTGGGTGCGAGAAAAAATCGTATATGCACCATGAGAAACAAGTAGGCTGTGTACTTCCGGCGAGTAGTTTGCGCCCGAGTATCCCTAAGTGCATTATATATAATATAACCTCAACACCGGAAAAAAACCTAGTTTTGAGGTTAGAATGACAAATAATTTTTTTACTCAGATAGAACGCATTTTTATGAAAAAGATTGAGAGGACATTTTCCATCAAAATTCTACGTAAAATATAATTGTGATCTTTCCGTTTTCAAATTTTGAATTTTCAAGAATGATGTCCGCCATCTTGGATTTCAGACTTTTTTCACCAGGAATAACTCAAAATGTTACTAAAACATGAAATGACATAGGAAAAGTATAATTACAAACTCCTATTTACTTTTTATAATGAAAATGGAGCCATTTCTTGAGAAATCCGGCCGCCATTTTGAATCGGCCATCATTGAAAATTGAAAATTTAGTCAAATATATTCTGTAGTATTGTTTTGATTGAGGAAAATGACTGTGGATCAAGAAAAACTCACAATAACATTATTTTCTCGTAAAAACTAGAGAAAAAATCATTTCATGAGATTTTGTGCAATGTCCGCCATTTTGATAAGATTATAGTCAGTTGAGGTCGGCAAAAAAAAGTCCTATCATCAACTCCAACTATTGCCTCCACCTCCCTCCACAATGCGGAGTAGGTTAGAGTACTTTTTGGACTAAAAAAAAAATCCCCACATTTTCAGTACTTTTCTCCATAAAGTCAGCCATTTTTTTTTTTTTAGAGCATTTAATCACAATTCTGACACCGGAAATCGAAAGATCACATCCGAAAACATGTGGATAAGTGGTTTTTATTGAGTGAATTCATTAATTTCCCTTCGAGATTGACGCTCCAAAAAGGACGAAAAATTGTGGCCGTTTGGGCATTAATGGGTTAATATGAACATAAATTCACTGGCGAAAATTTCCGGTCAGTGTGTTTTTTTAAAGGCCCCTTTTTAATATATTCATTAAGATTCTTGAACTTGAAAAAATCTTTAAAGAGACAAATGGCTTTTCTTTAACGTCAAATAATAAATCAAAACCTTTACCAAACATCCTCGGCGAAACGATGAGACATGGAGTTAATCAGCCTACCGGACTAGAGGATAATCCAAAATCTCTCTAATATAGCTGTTAGCATTAAGACACCGTTATCAATGAAGATAAAATCCGTACGCACGGCGGCAGTACAAATACCTTTTCATACCATACAATACCGGCCCTGAAATGGAACCCGCTTGGCTACGCTTCCCTTTCAAGTCATCACAAGTCTTCCCTGTCATCAGGAGAGTAAAAGCAGAATCCGGACTTGTCTATAAAGAGTACGTTACATCATTACTGAATTGTTAAATGTGCACTGTAAAAACGCCCAAATTGAAGACTAGTATATGTCGTGCGGTCAATTTTGGACAGTTTACTGGCCTACGTGAATCGAGTACTGCTTCTTCTTCCAATCTTCTGACTATTCATTCTCTGACAGCTACTCCACTCTTATGTTGTAAATCATGTTGCAGAATTGTTGTTGTAAAGTTACTGCTGCGCAAAGCACTTACGAGTAAAAACCGATCATCCCGATCCTTAATTTTGTTTGTTCTGCTTGATCCCGGACTTTTCATTCTCAACAAAGCGATTCCACGCATCCTGGACAGCAGTACGCATTCCCAGAGCTTGCTCTACTTAACGTCGTCTTCAGCCATCTCCAATTAAAGGAACAATTTTCCCCACTTATTGAACACTTCATAGTGAAAACATGAGCAAAGTTGTAGATGTGCGAAAAAGAGTTTTGGTTTTGACAGAACACTAAAAACAGTCGGAGAAAGCAGTTTGTTTATTCACAGAAAAAAAAACTCTTTGAATTCTTCGCAAAAGCTCTTTCAAATTTATATTGTGGTCACAGAAAAACATGCTGCAAAAAAAGTAGCTTTTGAAAAAGCAAACTTGATCAGAACATTAAAAAGACTTTAAAACAGTTTAAAGAATCTTAACCGTCCGGAATTTTTTGTCGATGAGTGCAGTGAGACTAATAGAAAATATTTTTTTAAACCCAAGGGTGCTAGTATTATAAGGTATGCAGACCAAGGAAATCCTATAATTTCTTGTATTCACAGTTTCTTTGAGGAAAGCTAAGATTCCTTATTTACACGGAAAAGAAAGTGTACACTGGATTGAAAACAGACACTTACCCATTAACAGAATGATTCAAAGGCGTAATTTTTACAATAACTTGCATATACTGAATGAAAAAGACTGAGATAACGGAGTCCCAATCCAGGCACAGAGCAACTGATATATGGAGGGTTCCAAAACAGAATAGGCTGTAGGTAGCGGGATTTACGTGATTTAAGCCCTATTTCTTCACCTGTAGTAAAGTCTATCGGACAGGTTCATTGGAAACAGGAAAATTAGGCACTGATACCACTTAATTTTGTTACTATAAAAAATATGGATTCATTAAAACTAAACGGAGGCGAAAATATTGATTCGAAAGCGGGTAACAAAGATTTTACCGTTAACTGGCAGATAATGGCTGTAATGAAAAGAATATTTTATGCTGAAGAGGCCTGAGTAATGTATAACGGAAATAATGCAGATAACTAAGAACCAGTCGTCATTTTTTCAATAGCCAAGCAACACTAAAAGCAATCAGCTCCAATTAATATTGCTTCAAACTTAGTGTATGACTGACTATATGGATACGTTAAACCAGCTGGGAAACCAAAACAGAGAACGTCATCTTGGGTACCAAGACATAAATGATATAAAGGTAAAAAAAGGCAGATAAAATATCAATAGATATCGCTCTAAGCGCTGTTGGAATGGTTGACAAACTTTCCAGGACAAATGGAGTACATAAAAGAGGAGTGATCAAACAAAACGCAATAAATCCATTTTTCACTTTTTTTTTTAGACTGGCATGATCCATTTATTAAAGGTACGAGATAAATCCACCTATTAAATCAAAATGGAAAGGTCAGGTCACAATAATAGTAAGTCTGCTAATAGGACATTGCCGACTAAATAGTCATAAATCTATATATAGATTCTTCTTGAAGGAAGATGACACCTCAGTTCATGTAAAGTTATTGTGAAGGCCTAAGATTGAGGTTTCACATTGTCAGAAAGGAAAAGTCAAATCTAATAACTGTAAAAAAACAACCCCTATGGAGGCTGTAAATATAAAAAGTAAAATAATTAATACAATAAACATCTAGGAGGTCGCAATGGCGATTAAGCCTGTTTGATCAACTCCCGTGGATTTAATCATGCTATTAATCATGGACTAGAAGTCGTAAATGCAGAGAGATTTACGCAAACGACCTATTTATGAGTAACTAACAACTAAAAACAGAAATATGGTTTCAAGAAAAAATGTAGGAGGACGTGACAGACCATTCAAATATCATAACGGAAGTTTCATCACATTTTAAGGACCTTTTCCCTGGAATGAAAATGGAGTGCAACTATGGAGTCACCGTTCTAGTGATAACACTAGAGACTTCAGAGTTCAGTTTCAATATTTGTTATTAAAGACTTCAAATCTTTTTTAAATAAACATAAAAAATAAATTCTCAAACTAAATACTTTCTTTATTTTTCTTTTTTTTACTTATTTTTATTTACTTTCTTTCTTTATTATTTACTTTCACTTTGTTGAAGTGATTGGATATTTATTAGGTTCGTTTTTTAATTTTTGAAGGATTTTCATCTTCGACTTTGTTCCTAAGTTCACAGTATCCATTGAAAACTCGTATTACATTACTCACACTTTTGTCATTTGTACGACGAATGGACAACTTATTTTTGATGCATTGGATAAGGAAGAATTATATTTTTTTCATAGTTCATAGTAGTTTTTTTTTCAGTAATCAAAACAAAATTGTCTATTTACATAAAACCGTCCACAGCTTATACTAGTACCAGTACGTTTTTTTTTGTTTTTAGAACGGAAACTGCATGTTGTTAAATAGTTGTAATTTACGAGTACATATGTAAAAACTATTCTTTTAATAGGTACTTAAATAGTGGCTTAGGTGACCTCCAGGTGATGACATCCGTTTTGTTAAATTCAATATAGTTAGTTGCGTAGGTACATAATTATTCCATATATATTCGGGTACTCTAAATCTGTATTGTTTTTTTAATTTTCAGTGTTAGTACATATATTCACACAATTTCAGTATTTTCACAATTTAAAAAGACATTTCGTTTTTATTATTATTTTTTTATAATGCGTTCAATTTCTCCGACACGTAGGGTATTAAATTTTGACAATCAATATCAAAGGGGATGGTGAGCTACAGTATTCGTTTCAACCAGTTATTGAAGCTGGTGTGCCTTCTAACGATAACATATACGAGACGTGTAAATTAAGTAATGAGACTGATTTTTTAAATTTTTTTATTCGAATAGAATTACAATTGTCTCCTTCAAAATAATTTCCTTGGGAAGCCACACAGCGCTTGAGACGGTTCTTCCATTCCTCATAGCAGGGTTGGAACTCATATACTGGAATAGCCTTCAGTTGGTTGATTACAGCCATTTGAATGTTTTCTACGGTCCAAAATGACGCCCCTTGAGATTTTAAAACTCGGGAAGAGAATAGATTCACAACGACTCAAGTCAGGCGAATAAGGAGGCTGAGGAGCCACAGGAATGTTTTTATTGGCTAAAAACTCATTTACTGAAATGGCTGTGTGACAACAAGGCGCATTATCGTGATGCAATATCCAGTTGTTCTTGATGTTTGGTCTCACACGCATGACCCTTTGTCGAAGTTTTTCAAGAACCACTCTGTAAAAGTGTTGATTTACTGTTTGGCCTGGAGGCACAAACTCTTTGTGGACAATTCCCCGGCCATCAAAAAAAGCAAATCAGCATGAATTTGGTCTTCGACTTGCTCATTCTTACTTTTTTGGGTCTTGGAAAGCTTGAAGTGTGCCATTTCGTGCTTTGGCGCTTGGTTTCCGGGTCGTACTCAAACACCCAAGTCTCATCACCAGTAACACGTTCCATAAAATGGGGATCAATTTTAATCGATTCCAAAAAATCGACTCCTTTCTCTTCTGATGTCCGTTTTTTTCTCTTCTGTTCCTGCGAAAGGTTTTTTGGAACCATTTTTGCGCAGATTTTTCTTTCAAAATCTGATGAACAGTGGGGTGATTAAAATTTAACTCTTCCCCGATCATTTTTCTCGTCAACTGATGATCTGAGCGCACAAGATCCCGTATTCTATTGACATTTTCATCGGTGGTTGAAGATGAAGGCCTTCCGCTGCGTGGTTCATCTTCAACTCTCTTCCTTCTGAGAATGCCTTAAACCATAAAAAAACTGGACTCTTGTAAAAACACTGTCTCCATAGGCGTGTTGAAGTTTTGCAAGAGTATCCGTTGCGCTGTGTCCAAGTTTGAAGCAAAACCTGATAGCACACCGTTGCTCAAAATTAATGTCACTCATTTTTAAAACGCACTAGAAATAAAAACGGTTTATGAAAACAGTCACAAAGAACAAACAAATGACTAATAAGTTCAAACTTGAACTGAAGGTGCATTACATGTTAACCTACCGCCCTTCCAAGTCCAAATTCCGTCTCCGCAGTGTTGCTAGATCGGGCGCTACGTTGCCAGTCTCATTACTTAATTTACACACCTCGTATATTGTTGCTAAAGATAACTAAACTTATTTTACGTTTTCTTTTTTTTTTTTCGTTCATTTGCGTTCTTAAGTATAACGCAAGATTCCCACTAGAAGATAGATCCTTGTACTTTGGAATAATGTATTTGAGAATTTTGGCAAAAAAAAATCGTTCAGAAGAGCCATAGGCATCTGTAACCTGCAACTTTTGGAGGTATAAAGAAAATCTATCAAAACTGAGTGTGAACAACGTATTATGGAAGTCTCTGTTGGATCAGATGTTTGATTACAAAAACAATTCGATCGATCCTACTGCGTCAACCTGCACTTAATTGTCATCAAATGAGTCAAAGTAATAAACAGCTCGTTAGCCTGATTTATAGTCTCCACTATACGTAATTTTGCACAAATTGTGCTATTTCCAACAGAAATCAATTCTAATTCGTTACCGAATTAAAAGAACTTCGAACTTTAACCTAATTTTCTAATATCATAACTTAAAACCGTCTACCGTTCCGACTTCCACTTTAATCTCGTATGATTTATAAAAGTAATCAAGAAAAGGCGATTTTATTACATTCTTAAAAACTCCGGCAGGACAAAGAAAAAAGGTTTATTTCATTCGTTATTTATATATTCAGATCAAGATAATATGTTATTTTAGTAATGCACTGATTAGGTATAGTAAATTTTATTTTATAGAATATTCATTTTCTTCCAAGCAATCAATACACTTAATATGTGAGATGATAAGTACCTATTACTCAAACTTCAGGTCATTGACCTGAAGTTGTGCAGACTTTTTCAAGCAATCTGAATTTCGCTCGAGATTATTATACAGGGTGTTGTTAAAACTGTGTTCCTAAGAGACTTTTGGCAAATTTTGGAAACTAAAGACTTTTGGAAAACTATTGAAGTCGAATTTTAGTATACAAGGAAAACACATGAAGGATAATAAAAACGTATGTCACTTGTGACTTCCGGTTTCTCCGGATGTGACTATTACTTCATCAGTTTTTTGAGTAACCTTATACCGGGTGACACTAGGATGTGTAAAATTATACAAGGTTTGTGTAATAGATGGACTTTTTTAGTATTATTTCGTAAAATGAAGAGAACTTGTTAATTCTACGTGGCAAGAATGAAACATAGTTAGGTATCTTATAATCAGGTAAAATAAAAATATGGTGTTCCTGTGTCTTAGTTTTTAAAATAATGTGTTTTTTTTTTGGAATTCCATCTCAAAACAAAAAAAAATATATTTGAGTAGCAGTAATGAACTGCGTTAACCATTAGACTGCCGGCTGGCTCATATATGGGACAGTAATAAAATAATAGTTTTAGTGATGAATACAGATATTATAGTGTTTTTTTCCCATTTAATAGGCTCTCTGATCTCTAAAGGATACAACTGAAAGTATTTCTAGTCCATCGAGGTACCCAAACTAAACCAACTTCAATAAACTCGTTATTGAACTTGTATTCGTTATTGAACTGTTTACTGATTTTTTTTAGTAAATAGCCTGTAAAATCTGTAAAATGTATCCTAAAATTTTCCGCAATTGATTAAGATGCCGAAACTACCCCTAGCAAAAGGGGTGATATTTTCAAAATCCTTTATTGAACGGTTATTGACTTTTTATCAGTTATTCCAAATTAATTTTTTTTTACATAGAATAGGTATTAGTTTTTTACTTGAATTACTGTATTTAGGATAAATTTTTTTTCAGCGATACTTGAATATAATGTGTTCGATTGAATTCGAATGTAAAACATTGGATTTCTACCTATAATCATATAAATATATAAGTATAAAAATATATATGTTTGAAAATATATACGTATGAAAATATGTAAGTCTAAGGATGAAGAAAAAAATATTATTTCAGTGTAACTGATCGCTTTTTTCACGTTTTTGATTTGATATTCATCCTGTTACCTGTATACTGAATAAAATTCTTGAATAATTTTTCACGTTTCCGGGGATGCTGCTGAAACAATTTCACTCAAAACAAAACAAAATTGTTTTTTTCGGATAGGTCGATTATTCATTCACACCGTCGATTTATCAAATATTTATGAAAACGTCATTCTCAAATTGTTAGTAAAAATTCTAATAAACAAAGAGACATCCAAAAAAAACGTCATCAAAGTTGGCCAAGAAAAAAAGACACGTATTTCTATTCTTATTCGAATTTATAACCTTATTGACTTGTCAAAACTGTCACATCATATGACAGTTATTGTTTATTTTACAAATTCTGACAGTCACTTGTCAAAAGTTTGACATAACCGAAAAGCTTAGACATGACTGCTATTTATATCTCTCTCGTTCATAGCCAGAGTTGATGACGTTTTTTTTGGATGTCTCCATATAAGGAGCGTTAGGTGGCAACTACTAAAATAGTATTCTCAGTATAGAGTTTAGAAGCTATACATATATGGGCTATTTCAGGTCTTTGTAAAAATTTTAATACACATCGGAAAATAATTTTTCGAATATCATTTCAGTTTATGTAAGTTTGAGTCTTTGAGAACATTCACTAAAAAATCAGTAACCGCACAATAACGAATTTTCTGAAAATTTCACCCCCCTTCTTAGGGGTAGTTTTGGCACCTCAATCGATTGAGAAAAATTTCAGGGTACATTTTGCAGATATTACAGCGTGTTTACGGAAAAAAAAAATAAGTAAAAAATCAATAGCCACCTAATAACGAATTTTTGAAAGAATCGTGTCCTCGCTAGGGGCGGTTTGGATGCTTGTGGTTTTATTGGTGACTAAATATATTTTAGAGCGTTTTTGGTAGCTTATTACATTATAATATCAAACACATTCGGTTAAAAATAAATATATAGTAATTTACACAATCTGAAAATTTTTAACATTGGCCCGACCGTTGCCAGCCGGCCTGGCCACATATATGAGCCACCCGTGACCTTCGGCAACTACACTAGATGTATTAGATATTTATACATATAAACTTTGCCCCTCAAAAATATCCATTTATAAGGGAAAATGCCGGCAGTTAAAGGTTAAAAAATATGTTCATAACGACTTAATAGATGTTTTTCGATTTTACAGCCCACTACCTAAGCTTCAAAACATTTTGAACATCGCGTCCTGGACACCTAGGCTTTAACTGTCGGTAAATAAATAATTGCTACCATATATATGTGATATGGTAACAACTCATACATTCAGCAAGTTTTGCAAATTTAATTTATTAAGCATACTCATACATTCAGCAATTGAATGCAAAACACCTTTTTGCATTCAATTTTTTCTTCTGGCGTTTCGCCACTATGTTGGCATCATCAGGAGATGATTAAAACAAAGTTAGTTTGCGTGTAGAAACATACAAGTATAATTATACATCTTAGATTTTCAAACTTGTTAACGTCAGCAAATGGTAATGATTAGGGTCAGGAAAAGTATGCTGTCACGCAGAATCGGCTCTATACAACTCTATGATAATTAAAGTATAAACTGTATTTTTTTAAGCGCATATTTGTTGCCCCTTAATACCCACGTCCATTGGTGATTGTCGGAGAATGTTATCTTGAACGAAGGCCTCGCGGAAACCCACTACTTTATAATACACTTTCTCCGTAAGACTGTTCCGATATTGTCGAATAGGGTCTACGGCAGTTTGCCACCTGCTGTAGGTATAAACGAGTCGACCGCCGTATTGAAAACAATTTTTGGTCGCGAGTGACTAACTAGTTCGTGTACTGTATTTACATATTACCTACCTGATGTTTTGTATGGATTTCTGCAATAATGGCACAGTTGTTACCATTTGTTAATAGACTGAGAAATACAAAACGGATCACATATTTTATGTTTTCCTTGCAATCGTCGATATACCTACATACATACGAGGTCTGGCTATTAAATAACGAGACTGCTTATGAAAAAGAGTTTTATTTTAAAAATTATTCTACATTCGAATGCTCCCCCTCAATGTACTCCCCTTCCTCTCTACACACCGTTCCATTCGTTTTTTCCATTGGTCAAAGCAATGCTGGAAGTCTTCTTTTGTAAGAGCATTTAGGAGCTCCGCTGATTTTCGCTTCACCTCTTCCATTGACTTGAATTGGGTTCCTTTTAATGCAGACTTGATCTTCGGAAAGAGCAAAAATTCACAGGGCGCTAAATCAGGCGAGTACGGCGCGTGTTCGAGCACTGGAGTGCCTCTAGCGGCTAAATAACGCTTCACAAACAGCGCATTTTGGGCAGGTGCGTTGTCCTGGTGCAAGATCTACGACTTGTTTTTCCACAACTCCGGCCGTTTCTTACGAACTCGCTCTCGTAGTTTTGCCAAAACTTTCAAATAGTAAGTTTTGTTTACAGTTTAACCCTCTGGAACCAATTCAGTCATCACGATGCCATTGATGTCGAAAAAACGATTAGCATATCTTTCAATTTTGATTTCGACATCTTTGCTTTTTTCATTCTTGGCGATGCAGGAGTTTTCCACTGCATGGATTGCCGCTTAGTTTCAACATCGTTTTGAAATATCCAGGTTTCATCGCAAATGATGATGTTTTCCATCAATTCAAACTCTTCATCTCACCTCTCAAGAAAATCTAAGCAGATATGTTGACGGACGAGCTTTTGGTCAGGGGTCAATTTTTTTTTGACCAACTTCCCATAGACTTTCTTCATGTTCAATTCGTCATGTAAAATTTTTCTGACAGTTTCTTTATCAGTGTTTATAGTCTCGGCAATCATTCGAATGCTGATACGACGATCTCCGTGCACAATTTCATTGATTTTGGTCACTGTTTGCGGAGTTGAAACAGAGACAGGTCGACCTGGACATTGGTCATCTTCGGTGCTCTCTCTGCCTTATACCTCGGTGTCTATAGCATTCGAAAGCACGCGCACGAGATGAGAATTCTCACCATAGACCTCTTTTAACAACTTATAGCACTCAGTCGGAGTTTTTTTTTTTAATTTAACGAGAAATTTCACATCGATCCGTTGCTCGTGTTTTTTGTCATTCATTGTTATCGACACGAGAAAAAAACACGTTCGTTTCTAACATCTATAGAGCAAATACTACTACAGCGACAAAATCGTGTTTTCGTACTGGAATAGTAGACACTTCCAGCTATCCAACGCTGCATTCGTTTCCCCCTATCCCTTCTGCGCGCGCAGTCTCGTTATTTAATAGCCAGACCTCGTATATTCCGTAATCGCCAAGACTGTAAAAGACATTTAGATTCGAATATCCATCAAAAAATATACCTGACACTTACGAAAGAGGAATTCATGTTTTATTTGTGCATAATGTTTAGCGCATGTAGCCTTTCGCGGAACGTGGTCGACAATATTCACTTTTTAGACGTTTTTTTTTTTTTTTTGGCAAATATGTATCCGATTTTCCATTGCCTATTAGTGATACGTTGTGTAAAACATATTTACAGAAGTCATATCAACGTGTCGTGGGAAATATTGAAAAATCAGTGGACGAAACATTCTTTCACTGTAATAAGGTCGTTAATAACGTATGTCCTAAAAGTTCTGGCACAAAATATTTATAACAGTTTTTTTTTTAATGAACAGATTTATTGAAACATCAATTATTTATCATAAACTACATCTTAATGCTTAACTAAACTATACCATCAAATTATGTGAAGCGGCCCATACTCCTCTACCAGACGCAACTTTCTTCGGATGTCTCTCATGAGGCCCTGAACGGAATTCAAGTCAATTTCTCTCAATTGTTCAAAAATTCGACGTCTTAGTTGCTGTTTGTTTTGGGCTTCCCAGCCTCTGTCATAAACGTTCCGCGACAATAAAGCCCAAAAATCCTCTATTGGGCGAGACTGAGGCAAGTTAGGAGGATTAGCGTTTTTAGGAACAAAAGGTATGCGGTGTTGACAAAGCCAGTTTTGGGTATCTCTAGAGTAATGACACGATGCTAAGTCTGACCAAAACATGATATCATCCTCAGCATGATGTTCTTGGACAAACTGGAGCAATTTGGAAAGACAGTTCTCAATATACCCCTGACTGTCCAAAGCTTCGCCTCTCACTCTTCCCACAAAAGGTCGGGATATGCCCCTGTTAGAAATTGCGCACCAGACAAGGATTTTATCGGCAAATTTTGCTTTAGTCTTAAACTTTACATTGGCAGGGCATTCCTCTAGGTTATTTGTATAAAACCCATAATTTCCTTTCATTTCGGAGTTAGCCAAAGTGAAATACTTTTCGTCGTCTAAAATAATGCTCTTGCCATCGGCAAAGTAGACCCGTCTCAGTTGACGGCAGCATCTTGGTATACGTAGAAGCTGTCCTTGAGTGTATTTGGGGCACTTACGTCTTTTTGGATATTTCAGACCATTCCTCTTCAATGTCAACGATACCGTACTCTTAGAAGTGTCATATTGACGAGACAGTCTCCTTGATGACATCCCAACTTGGTTTCTTGCTCTTCTTACCAACCGCTCTTCCCTCTGTACAGTAAATACTCGTGGTCTTCCACTTTTTGGAAGGTTCAAACAAGGTATTCCCTGCTCGTACTCCGCTATTGTTCGATAAATGGTTCTGCGAGAAATATTTTCATTCTCGAATATTCGA
The DNA here is from genome assembly GCA_029963805.1 of Aromia moschata. Taxonomy (NCBI): domain Eukaryota; kingdom Metazoa; phylum Arthropoda; class Insecta; order Coleoptera; family Cerambycidae; genus Aromia; species Aromia moschata. Next base: position 1,053,560 of record JAPWTK010000034.1, on the reverse strand, counting down.
AATATTTCAGCTTTGGGTACCCGCCCAACTAAGTTATAGATACTTTTTCTTATTTCTAATTTATACGACATTTGAAAGCATAAACTTCAAAATAAATAACCCTCGACTGACAGTCAACAAAGTAAACAATCTTTTGTTACCAAAGGCGACTTGATATTATTTCATTGTTGTTAAGATTTAAGTTCATGAATTTTGTGCCAAAACTTTTAGGACATACGTTATGTAAGGATGTTAGTGACAACAGACAACTGTGCGAAATTCGTGAAAATAATGTGCGTGGTGTATCGTCCTCTGTCCATGTGAACAATTTTGAATGTTTATCTAGGTATGTGTAGTTTTGCTAGCAAAGAAGGACTCTCTGTCAAAAAATTGGTTGAAATGCACACTGGATGTCGAAACCATCTATAGTTAATTTCCAGAAGCAGATACGGGCCGATTTGTGGTCGTCCGATTTGGCTAGAAGCGTGGGCGGTAAAGGAAAGCAAAACAATTAACGGCTCGGCAATCTGAACGTGAGATTCTCAAAGAATTGTTTCTCTTGATAACAAATATGCTTTACAAATCATTCGGGTATATACGAGTAAGTCAGACATGTTTTTCGATGAACGAGCGTTCGAAGGAGGCAGAGAAAATTTAATTATATTTTTCCATTTCATTCGCGTTGTATATTGTGTGTTCACTCTACAAAAGAATTTAAACCCGGTAAAGCTCGCACAAACACAATTAAGCGCTTATGCATAATTCTTTCAATTTTATTATACGTAGACATAAAAATCTATAAAATATTACGGAATAACGACCGAGCCTAACAAAAAATTACGGACTTTAATATTAAATAATTAATTTTAATACAGTGCGCAGGGGGTTATAAATTTGTAAGCGCCGTAAATATTTAATGTTGCAAGGCATCGCCGAGGCTCCGGCCCAGGAATTTCACGATCCCTTCATAAGTAATAACACTTCGCATGCAATAATCATTTAGTTGCGAAGCAATTTGCACGCTCTACGTAAACAGCTTTATAACAACAAACATGTGTTATATCCACGCCTACGCTTATTACTTTCAGTCAAATTAATTGCGCACTGTAACTTTGTATCGTAATATCTATATCGACATAAAAATGCGATACATTGTGCACGTCAAAGTTGGTGCGGAAATATGTACTCCATCTAACAAACTCTGAAATGTGTCGTCACAAATCACGCGTTACGACCAGTCGAGGAATCACGTGCTCTTCACATACGGACAGCATGTATGCTTTCAGAGTAGTTAACATAGTCAGTGATGGCGTTGGAAGTTTATAGTTTTTGGATCTTGAGTTTAAAACTTTTTAGCATCAGCAGTTTTTGAGTAATCATAAGAAACAAAAAGTGAAAAATCAATGTACGGATCGATATCCTTACATTGATTTTTAGCACAAACAACAATTCCAATCATTCCGAGCACTATTGATTATTAAAGTCAATCAAGGGCGTAGCCAGTAGTTATCTTTGGGGGGGGAGGGGGGGCGCTCAATGCAGATGAAACAAAAAAAAACAAAAAAGGTCAGTAGAGGCAACGGCAACCAAAAGCCCGAAGCGATCGCTGCAAAATAAAACATGGTTTCAAAGAAGCCAAAAAAAAGGTCACTCACAGGCCAAGGGCAACCGATTCCTCCGAGTATTTTGGTGTTCACTTGACCCTTTTTTATCTCCAAAATTTCCCCTTTACGGCCATATTCCCCAAGTTGCAGCTCTTTGAAAATTACCTAAAAATTTGGGATTTTTTTATATCGGTTAATTACTGCGCCTAGTGTATTAAGGAACCAGGTGCTCTACACACACTGAGAGCATAGTAGTTGAGATAGTCAATGGTAACGTGGAAATCTGTTTAATTTAGTGATAATAAAGTTTTCTTGTCTTATCTCCTTGCATGCTTGAAATTTGCAACATTTTTGCAACAAATTGCAACAACAAACATGGGTTATATACACGCCTACGCTTATTCCTTTCAGTCAAGTTAATTGTACATTATAACTTTATATTGTAATAGCTATAGCAACATAAAAATGCGATACATTTTGTGCGTCAAAGTTGGAGCGAAAACATGCCACACTCAATCTAACAAGTAACGAAATGTGTCGTTACAAATTGCGCTACCGACCAACAGAGATATTAAGGAATCATGTGCTCTACATATACTGACTCCATACTCCATATCCTTCCATAGTAGTTGAGATAATCAATGGTCGCGTAGAAATCTGCTTCATTTCAGGATAATACAATTTTCTTGTCGTATCTCCTTGCATGCTTAAAATTTGCACGCCCCATGTAAATAGTTTTACAACAACGAACATGTTACATACACGCCTACGCTTATTTCTTTCAGTCAAGTTAATTATGTACAACAACTTTATAATGTAATAGCTATAGCTATATAAAAATGCGATACACTGTGTGCGTCCAAGTTGGCGTGGAAATATGTTCCATTTAGGGATAATAAAATTTTCTTGTCTTTTATCTTCTTGAATGCTTAAAATTAGCACGCTCCACATGAACTACTAGCTCTATACAATAAGTCATGTGTTAAAACATGTGTTATATTCAGGCCTACAGTTATTATTTTTAGTCAAATTAATTGGGCACTCTAACTTTGTAATGTAATGTCTATATCGCCGTAAAAATGCGATACATACGATACATGCGCCAAAGTTGGTTCAAAATATGCCACACTCCAACTAACTGAAATGTGTAAAAAATCGCGCTACGATCAGCGAAGTTATCAAGGAATCACGAGCTGTACATACGGACAGCGCGTACTTTCGCAGCAATTAAGATAGTAAGTGGAATAAGAGTAAGATAGCGTGGAAATATGTTTCATTTAGAGAAAATAAAACTTATTACTTCAAACTTACAATTAGTCATATAAGTAGTAAATAAATACATACAAAATACCCTTCTTAAGCAAATTTTACCTACTCTATTATACGCGTTTTGGTTTATAATCGTTCTATAACCAATAAAGATGATTACTATGATTCTCCCACTGTATAGTTACTCATACACGTTCCAAAACTTTTCTAACAATGTGTCAAGTTAGTAATAAGACCACTTTCTGGACACACGTTGACGTATGTTTCCACCTTCTTCACTCTCCAAAGGAGGTTCATCTCGATTGCCAAGTTCTCATATATCGCGATCTTTTCTCTTTCTGTCGTCTGAATGTTGTGGTAAGTATCCTGAAGGAGTCTGTTAGTACTGGAATAGCCCACGAGTAACGGTGGCTTTGATAAGATTATCTTTGGATGTCAGTATATGCATTCATCTGGTTTATTCTGAAGTGCTCCCTTCATAACGCTCAGTGTGGGCATTTATCCACACCAAAAAAGAAATGTGATGTCATCAGCGATCAGCGAGTGAACGTCTTAGTAATTTCAGCGAGGGACTTTGCCTTGGAATCACTGAATAGTTTTAAATTATCCATGTGGAGAAGGTGTGTTAGTGTTGTCTGACTTCTCATGTTAATCTTGTACCCTGCTCATTGTCTCTAGGGACCCAGGTGTTAGTTTTTCATGACTGCATGAGGTGTTGGAGGAGAGCTTTCATTTTGGAATAAATTTTGTAGATTTCGAGGACTGTCATCAGTAGCCAGTCGTGAGGTACCAAATCGACAGCTTATTGTGTAGTCGACGTATTTTTTTTCTCCTGCAGGTTTCTCCTTTTTTCTTCGGTTTATTTTAATATCACAGCGTCGACTGTCAGTTGATGTTTAGTACCCAGAAGCATCCTTTTTGTCCTTCAAGCATGTTGTTTTCCGATCGGTGCTGGTAAATTTTGTTCTTTATGATGAACGTATCCTAAATATTGCTGATTTTAACACAACTTTTTTTTTGTCAGGCATACGTAAATTAAATTTTTAGATGTTACGTTTTTACTACCTAAATATTTACGATTGTATTTGATTATGCATCCAAAGCAGTTTCTAAACTTTTATGTGTAAGTGTTTTACAAAAAAAAAAGAACAGAGAAACTAGAAAGCTAAAAATTACTGAAGGCGCGATTTAAAAACTTTTGCAAATAAATTCTCGCAGCAACTAAAATTTTACCTCCGTTGCATACATTTTGCAGAGGGCCGAATGAAAATTTGTGTTGTTTTTACTTCAACAATTAGCCGAAACTGCGAAATACTGTTAATTAGAATACGAACAACATATTGGTGGAGTTAAAAAAAGTGTTTAAAAATGCAGCCAAACAAACGTTAATTCCCACAATTAAAGTGGTAGCATAAATAATTCGTCGATGTAAAAAGTTCCTATCTAGCTAGTTGTTTTAAGTTTCAATTGGATTGCAAATAATTGAGAGACCGGTTAATATTGAATGTCGACATTTTAAACGACTACTGCTCCAATGTTGACGTCACCAATTTTCATTCGTTGACTTAGGTTTGGTTCGTGTGTCGTCACTGTTAAAGTTTAACCATTCACAAAAACAAATGTACCTTTAAACTAGCTTTTGTCGAGCTCTCTTTGAAGTTTTAACGTTCCGATTTGGAAAATTGGATTTTCTTTTATTTACCGTGTCATGTTTAAATTATCATTTTCGTTGAAACCTCTTAGGATATATTTTATGCTGCATTTCAGTTCGGTTTAAAATTATGTACTTCAATACTTTCGTTTTAAAGCCATTTGAATATGTTTGATTTTGTAGTATTTTTCTTGTAGTCTCTTGTTTTCTTGATGGTTATTGTCATTTAAAGGCTTCAGTGAGTAAGAATTTTTGTTTATTTTCTTTAAACTAGTTGTTTTCGTAAGAAAATTTAATTGGCTTTTAAAACTTTTCAATTATCTAGACTGTCTACGAGTATACAGTTTGTGTAAAGCCGACGTCGCGTCGGCCAGTTGTGACAAAGGACAAATGCTACACTTCTCGTTCTAACAACAAGCACAGGGCTGGTGACAGGGCCGGTCTTATTCCCTCACTACCTTCAATGCGTGTGCGGTTGCTTCTTATCTGTCGTCTCACTTCTATTTGTCCTTTTTCATAATTGGCCAATGCCGGTTTTACACACACGGTATACCTATGTACATGTATTCTATATTTATATTTCTTGTTGAAAGTTTGCAGCTCTCTGACTGAAAAACTAAGATTGGATTTATTAAATATAATTATCTACAACACTCTAAAGCTCAGGTAGTATTCTCCAAGTGGGGCTTCCTTCATTTTATAAAATTTGAAATCTGACAAATTAGTTAATAGAGTAAAATTATCTTTTTATTACATTCTCTTGCACTCGTTACTTAAAACTAAGTAGATAGTATGCCAAATTATTTAAATCTGATAACACAGCCCCACAAAAATAAATCACTCCCATGTGGGTGAAAACTACCCCTTATACAATAGAAAATTAAAAAAAAACTGCAGTGATTGCAAAAAAAGCTTACGATGCCCAGTTATTTTAGAAACAGTATGTAACTGCATTAGCCTCGATGCGATGCTGAAAAACTACCCCCATTGAGTGGCGGAAACCATCCCTAAATTTAAATGTTGCTTAGATGACTCCTAAAAAGAACTCTCTGAAAGTACTATTACTTATTTATATGACCTCTAAAAAAAATAATTTCAGAAAAAAACATCTATATAATTTTCTGATTATATAGTTTTTTGACCAGCCGGTAGGTGGCGCATTGACAACCGCATACGAGTGTTGAATGTCTGGGGATTAAGTATACGTCAAATTGGGCTCTTTATTAGGGCGTTCATTGTTTCTGGTATTACCTTTTTTCTCTGTTATATTATTAATTTTTTTTTATGATTGGACCTATGATAGCACTACTGGTCGTGCTAGTGGATCTAATTGAATTAAGACTACGGATAAATTTTTGCTGCTTTATAATATGGGTACTCTTCAAGTACGTTGTCAAATATTCTTCTTAAATAAGAAAAACGCAGATGTTTTGCGCTTTTCTAAAAGGTACTGCAACTATTTTTGAACGTCTTGTTATGACAGGAACGATTATAACACCCTCTCATGGGGATGTTACTGTCACTTTGATGCAATGCAAGTATTCACCTCCAAACTGCAGTGCAGCATATCTATGGCCAATTTTAGCATCGATTAAACTATAAATCACGATGATAAAAATTTTTCCCGAATTTACATGTCATTTAAATTTAGGTGTGGTTTCCACCACTCTATGGGGCTAGATTTTGAGCATCGCATCGGAACTAATGCAGTTACTCCGATAGTTACTCAGATAGATAATAGAAAGTAGTGTTAACTCTGTATTTATCCGTTATGTACTTGAATGTTTATATTATTTGAATTATTGAGATTTAAGACTATTCGTGAAGCGTTAAGTCATTTTTACCCTGTTTTTTAGCGCTAGGGGTTGATTTTGGGGGTGTACGATTTTTTTTTACTTCGGATTCGGATTCAGCGTCGAAAATTACATTGGGATACAGTTGTCTCGATAGCAGTTCCAACATTTTTTTTTGTGGGGCTGTGCTAATTGCTACACGCGGTGGACTCAAAATATAATAATAATATAAAAGATTTCTGTTACATACCGGGCTCAAGATCACGTTATACAATCCCTCTTTTTTTCTTTATTTATTGTGACAGTTTTTCAAATTTTGAGCATTTTATGCTCATTACAAATATCTAAAATTGAAACAAAAACTTTTAACATATAAATGACATTATACAACTTCCAGTTCACCCGACGTGCTACCAACTTTCCAATTTACAAATAGAACGTCCTATATATTACATATTTTAATTCTTTATAATTTTCAGTGTGTGAGTTCAGTGATAATAATTAAAGAGATCCAGTTTTAACTTAAGTGTGCTGTGGTTATTTAACTTTAACACTCCTATTATCTTAGTGACCTTAGAAAATTGTTCTGCCAGGTGCTCACATAAACATATGATAATTCGACAGATAAAGTGACAGCCATTTGGTGACAGTCATCTTATAAGTTATGAAAAACTAATAAGTTATGAAATGCTAAGGATTTCAAATATGCAAAATTATAAAGGTTATTCCATTTGAAAATCGTACGCTGGTGATACTTCTGGTGAAACGAAGTTGTATAAATGTCATTTATATGTCAAAAGTTATATGTCAAAATACATTTGTTGATTATAAAATGTTGATGTTTTCATTATGAGTCACTGTATGCAACTTATGCTAGGGTTATGTTTCCACGTATTATGTATATGCATTGCTTATTTGCATCCCGTAGCCTGTCATCGATCATTAAATGTAATTATATAAAGACTTGTTTTTACACAAATTCAATCCAGTGTTATTTATGGAGATACTTATTGCGTTTATTACGCAACGTTTGAGATACAGATTATTTCTAGCAACTGTTACCCAACAGGTTAACAATAATAAATATTGCTTTAATATCGTCTGGAATATCGTATTTAATGTGCATTTTTAATTAAACTGCACATTTGTAGTTGGCAAACGGTGTAGCTTTCTTTTTTATTTGAATTAGCTTTATTAAAAAAGGTCACTATCAACGCGAATAACAGGAAAACGGTTGGAAATTATGTTTTCATAACAATCTCAGTGGTCCATGGAATTATGTTTCACCGACTGAAATAAGTCAATAAAAGCAGAATTGCCTTTTAAAACAGGTATATTTGTTAAAAAATCAACAAACAAGCTCGCGTATTAATTTGGAGGTCTACAGAGTGGTACAGGATTACAAGTATGCCCGCTTTTCTATTAGTATAGAATATAATATGTTATATATTAATGTATGTTCTAATGACTATAGTATGTTCTTTATTTATTGAGATAAAATTTTCTTTGCTTGGTATATTTATAACATATGTCAAATTTTGACATATAAAAAAACATTTATATAAATTCCGGTTTCACCGGTAAATCATAAATTGTCACCATTTCCGGTTTCACGTAACTTCCTCTTATATTTCCATATTTTCTGTTGAAGTTTTTTTCGAAATTGAAAATCTGACCGTGAATAGTGGATATATGTATTTAAAATTACTTTTTTGTATGTAATAAATAAAATGTACTTAAAAACTTAGTAGGCTGTACAGTTGCAAAATGTAATGTCAAAATGTAAGTAGTCAGTTTATAAATACTAATATATAAATTGTAAACTGTTAATTTACTGTTAAAAAAACTAACGCCTGCCTTATAGCTACAGTATTTCATACAAAAAATAAATTAAAACAACTCCACTATTTATTTACCGATCATCAGTTTTAAGAAAGCGTTTAGTCGAGAATAACGAGATGTAAAAGTTGACATCGTTTAATAAGTTGACTACAACAAATTGACGTCGCTTTTGTTGTAATCCGATGTCTTCATTGGTATAATAATTAATAATTAATAAATAGATAGTCACTCTATAATGTACTCCAAAGGGTAACCCCAAGGTCCTCTCAGGGATCTGTGCGGGGAAGGGGTGGCTATTATTATTATTTGCCATTTGCGCACTGGGAGCGACTTTTAAGATATCCAAATTCTCGAGCAATACTTGCATTTGCTTACAGTTTTTAGGAACCCCGAAAACTCAGAACATTACGCAAATCTGGTATGGATGGCTTATTGGATATGATTGGGGTCCGGAAGATATGTCTGCACGCTATAATGCAGGGTCGGCATATATAAGTTTTATGATAATTAAAGTATAAATCGTATTTTTTAAGCGCCTCGTAAATTATATACGCGTGTATTTCTTGCCTGTGCATACGTCCGCCACGTTTTGACCGATCCTGCTAACACGCCGGACGTTACGTACCGCAGTCGATGGTCCTGTCTCGCGTTAGAGCAAACTTTCCACCCTGGATATGAGTTATGACTTTTATAATTCGTCCGGTTGTATGACACCCTATTTATTATTTCACATTTGAAATGCCATTTAGCGACTTTTCTGAGATCAACAATCACTAGAACTCATAAACCCCTTAAATAAAAAACCCCAGATGGATTACCATTTCGAATTAAGCATGACGATTTATGTGCAATTCCACTTTAGTGATCTTTAATGTCCTCCATGTTAATATTTATAGTCCATCTTTTTTCCATATTTTGTTTTAGTATGGGTCGAAGTTTTGCGTTAGTTTCATTTCAGTGTTGACAATATCTGTGACATCTGTAACAAAATTCTACTTTTTTGTGTTTGAGTTAGTCCATTTCTGGTTTTCCTGGTGATTTGAAACGCCCGTTAAAATCACTGTTATGTGAGTTTATATAATATATAGAAAATGCCCAAAAATTATTAAAATCTACTGAGAGGTATAAAAATTCTTGCCAGAAAAGTAAAGTTCAAGGTACCTCTTTGAGGCTGATATATCGGTTTTTTCCCCCGGTTTTTTCCCAGAAGAACACCATACGAGAAAAAATATATATAAAGAACTAGTTTTATTTTTATCTCCCCTGTATTTTCCCAGAATATTGCCGTATACTTACCCGACACCCTGTATAATAATAGGTAGGGTGTCCCATTTGAAAATGGTAAGTTCTCGTTTGAAAAATGCATATCCAGTTAAACCGTAAGATATATAAATATCATCCACGTACAAGTTGACTTTTTTTATTTAAAATAGAGTTTTAAAGTTTTGTCTTAGTACTTAAATAAGAAAAAAAAAAGAGGTCTATACCATGATATTGTGTCACCTGGTATAGGTATCAGAAATTTTATTTATTATGTAAGTAAATCTGATTTGAAGATTAATTAAATTCATAGCAGAGGTATTTGGAATTAATGCCTAATTTATATAATTATAATAACTTCAATAAATATTTTACAACAGTGGGATGTCGGTCTAATATTTTGTGAAAATTAATTTCATTATATTAATGGAAATTCTACGCATCTAACAATTAAACGCTCAAATTATGCATTGAGGATAATTAATTGATAGTATTAGCAGTATATGAGTAGTATAACTACCATGATTCATAATAAAATACAGATAGGGAAATAAGCATATTTTGTTGCAAAATATATGTACAATATACAAAATATTTATCTTCAACAATCCATTTGGCATTTGTTGCTTGGTTTTTTTCGATTCCTATTTTGTTCTATATGTTTCCCTATAATTTCTGAATAAATAGAGATAACCGCAACAAACTAGAAATTAGTGTTTTTTTTTTTTTGGGTGAGAAATTTAGGAAATTGTTGTGTTTTTTACGTTCATAAGGAATATATCTAGTAGAACTTAGTTGAAATCGGTAAAAATAATCGTTTTCGAAATAATCGCATTTGAAATGTACGTAATTTAGTTGAACCGGAAATTTCAAATACGATTATTTCGAAAACGATTATTCTTACCGACTTCTTGTAAATATAAATTTTTTTGGGAAAAAAAGAAGGAAAACTCATTTTTCTAGTGGTTAAATCAATAGGTCGAGACTAAGTTGCGGTATCTTTTACTAGTGTTATCAAAACTACAACTGAATATAAATTTCTCACCTCAAAAAAAAAACACCAGGTCTCTAATTTTATATAATTATTTCAATTAATTTAAAAACTGTAGGGAAAATAGAAAATAAAACTAAAATCTTGACATGCTTATGTATCAATTACAAATGGACTGAGGTGAGTTTACCTGTATTATATTAGTTTGAGTTCAAATCAATTATGGCACTATGTACAATTACTTATGAACGACGTCAACTTAAAACTTATAAAAAAATATTTCCAGAACTCATTCAAATGAACAAAATGCTAACACTGCTAATACATGTTACCTATACAACAGTTACCTAGCCAATAATTCAAAAATAGCCAAAAATCCAAATTCCATGAATTTGCAAAAAAATAAACTATAACAAGAACCGAACCCACAACCTAATATCAGTAGTGTAACGACGTGCAACACCACTACGCCAAGCTAGCTCATAACCTCAGAACGAACTTATGACTATATACAGCTTTGTGCATAAAAATAGCACCGACTGTATTTTACATTAAAAACATGAAATATAAAAGGCAAGCCTTAGTTGCATCTGTTTAGCTTTTTATTACAAGAGTAATGATATAACAAAAAATTATATATTACATATTGATCCAAATAAACTAAAAATAAATGTAGCACATTCAGTTAACTTATAATATTCAAGTTTTTACTGTGCAAAAAAATAGCACCGCTCGTAAAACATACAAATTACTGTACAAGGAATCAAATAAAATTAAAAAAATAAACTAATTATACTTTGTTGTATAACTTTTGTTTTTCAAACAGCAGCACTTGACAACGCTGTAATGGAATAGCCTCCCACGCTGATTGCACAGCATACCATAATTCTGCTGTATTCTTCGGTTTTGCTTTAAAAACAGCTTTTTTAACATCTGCCCAAAGATTTTTAATTGGGTTCAGGTCTGGTGACTGAGCGGGCCATTCCATAACCTGAACTCGATTTTGTGCAAAAAAGCCTTTTGCTAGTCTGCTGATATGTTTTGGATCATTGTCCGGCTGTAAGACCCATCTAAGCGGCATATTCCAGTCCACATAGGGGAACATTACTTCTCTCATTATATCAACGTAGACTAATGCGGTTATGGTAGGCTTGATCCAAAATATTGGCCCAGTACCATGATACGAGTAAGAACCTCACACATTAATTTTTGCTCCGCCAAGTTTAACAGTCTTGACTGTATACTGGGGTTTAAGTTCATCTCTTGTTGGTCTGCGGACAAATGTTCTACAGCCTGGAGTCCCAAATAACTCAATTTTCGACTCATCGGTCCAAAGTATATTTGTCCATTGTGCGAGAGGCCAGTTTAAATGTTCCCGAGCGAATTTGATTCTGTCACAAAGATGTTTCTGCTTGAGTAACGGTACTTTCCTAGGAGTTCTGGCCATCCAGTTTTTCTCTATGAGCCTCCTTCTTATTTTAAGATTGAATTCCTTTTTAATTGGAGTTGACGTTATAAAAGGATTTTTTTGTTAGTCTTAGGATGCTTCTTTCATCAGTTGAAGATAGTTTTTTCTTTTGGCCTCTTTTTTCTTCCTTTTCTTTAAATTTCTTGGGATTACTGATCATTTTATTAGAACATCCGACCACTTCCCTAATAAATTTGTATGTTTTCCCTTTAGCCAATAATTTGTTTATGAACAAACGTTCTTCTTACGTGCAATGTTTTCCACAACCCATTTAATATTCAAATTAAATTACAATTCAATTCATATATTAACTATAGGCTTATATTATTTTACCTTTGACTTTATTGTTCTATGCTGAAAGATGTTTAGATGTTACGGCGTCGAACTGCTACCATAGACTGAATTGGTGCTATTATTTTACACAGGTCAATATTGATTTTATTTATAGAAACAGAGATTTCCCCTACCGAAATGAGAATTTTCCGGACTTCATTAGTTTCAGAAACTCAGTGGATCTCAATCAAATATCTTGAGAACACTTTTGAATGCATATAGGAGAGCAATAAATACGTGATTATGGAGTTAATTTAAGTATTCACTATGGTGCTGTTTTTTTGCACATAGCTGTATAACTATGATCCAGAACCGATATACTTATGCCAAATGACAACCGAAATCCGAAGCAAGGAATGGCAAAACATTGAGCTCTAGACTCTAATTAAATATGTCATGCAATAAAAATATTCGTTTAGTTACCTGTGACTTTGTAACCTTGATAACCCAGTCTTTTTTAAAAGGGCCTACAAAAATTGCACTTATTGTTAGCGGCATGCTTGTCGTATATTATGTAAGAAAGATGACAAACAACACCAGAATATCAAGAAATAAAAATAACCCAACTTTTTTTCATTATTTTGTCGACATTGTGGACTTTGTTGACATGCTCGACGCATGGTTGACATGAATGAACGATGTCGACGCGTTGACGCCCATCTCTGCTAATGAACCACCCTCTATAACCCATTGCGCGCTTTTAGAGTATTCCAGAGCAGAAATGGTCAAACCTTCAGATCCATTCGGACTATTGCGTCCAGGAACTTTCTACTATGCTCTCTGGCGATGTACTCAGGACTATTTTTGTTACAATATTGTAAATATAAAATTCCCATTTTTAATTACACTTCCATAGAAATTTCTGTGATAAAACTATAATAAGAAAAATAAAAGAAATATTTGACAAATATTTATTTTCAAAATTCTCTGGGCTGCAAACATTTTTAGAAAATTTTTTTCGCGAATTTCGGTTGAGGTTTCTTTACTATTTTATTCTCCCATTTGAGTCTATTAATAACCCACTAAATGGCGTGGGTCTCATGCTTCTTTACGAAAATACGAGAATTTCCTATTCCACCAGCCTCCGCTGTCTGTATTTTGTATTGTTTATGCAATAAATCTTTTCACTCAATTTTCACTCACTTTATTTTGTCCTACTGCTTTTAAATTGTGCGCACTTATAAATCCATGATAATGCAATATGATTACATTTACCTATTAACTCAATTTTCACTCGCTTTGGATTGTCTTATCGCTTTATTTTACCCACTTACAACTCTTCTATGATAATGTAATATTATTACATTTATTTCTAATAAGCAACGCTTTACATTTTGTTGTTTAAAAACCACTTCTTTATAAGTTTTAAAAGTTGTTACTTAACCGCTCGAATAGTCAGGTGTAACAAGCCACCCTCCGAATCCAAGGCTCCCGGGTTCAACTGCATGCCACACCAAGGAATGTTTCTTTTTTGTTTTACAAATATGTAGACAGTGGCGTGGACAAGTAATAAAAATACAGTATTCGTTATAATGAATAGTAATGTAAAGATTAGGGTGTTCCTTATTTTGGAAAAGTCCCTATTTTTTGAGTGCTCCCACTAAATCTGAAGTAGAGGCCTAGAAAATAATTATGAAACAATAAAAAGTCGAAAAAAAAAAATAACCCGTGCCCCACGCAGGTTGAATTTTAAATGGGATTTAACATGGGTTTTCCGGTTTTGTAGGTTAAACCAAGCGTTGAGCACTTGATTTCCATCGGTTCAAGGTGAAACTTGGTATCCCCAGGTTTTCGATATCGCTGAATCCAAATATCATGTCAAAAACCGGTTTTGACTAATGACAGCTGTCAAAAAAGCGGTCAATTAAAATTCATTTTTTGATTATTTCAAATTTTAAGAATTTTTTTATATTTTAACACAAATCAAGTATCAAACGAAACTTTTTTATTGTCAAACTTTTGACAAGTGACTGTCACAATTGTAAAATAAATGATGGCTGTCACATAATGTGATAGTCTTGACAATTCAATGAGGTTATAAACTTAAGATTAAGAATAGAAATACGTCTTTTTTTTTGCTCGGCCAACTTTGATGACATTTTTTTTTGGGTGGCTCGATATTTACTATTCATATAAAAATTTACTTTAAAAAACCTTTTTTTATTGCATATAAAAGCTTTTTGCATTTGTATTTTTTGCAAAGCGTGTTTTTTTATAATATTTTATAATTCCGTTGAATAGAAACAACGAAGTGAAAATCAAAAATGAAGTAAAGTTGAAAAGTGTTACCCTTTTCATTTTTAATTCTCTGCATTTTGTAGATTTCCAGTTTGTAGCGTTTCAATATACCCGGCGGTAAATTTCAAGATTTTCCTTCTATGGTTCGATCAAAGTCCAATAAATGCCTCACATCTGATCATCTCAGTTTGATCTGATTAAATTATCTTTCATCGCCAGCCATGCACATGAGTCTGAATAATATACGAAAGTGTTTAACTTAATCTTTATGCAAATGACGTAAATGTTGCATTTGAGTTAATTTTATTAGCCTCTAACTGTATCGCGACATTATGAAACACGTATACTTTATAATTAAATTTCGTGTAAAATCTTTTTCCCTTGCGCCAGCTTCAATTAGATTTTATCTAAATGAAATAATAAAGAACAGTCCACCCTTTTATATTTAAACGTTTTACCTTCGGGGGAATTTAGTTTCTGTACGGTTAATTTAAAAATTATAAGCATGTCATATAATTAAAAACATACCGATTTAGCTTTTGCTAAGTCTCTCGCGAAACGTTATTCGCATAAGTGAATAATAAATTGTAAACATCAAATGCCATGGTTTTTCATACAGCGTGACCCTTTTAACACGCTCTTCTCACGATGTTCATAGGATTTTTTTTAATTCGAGGTATCAAAAATTTTTAAAAACTGCTTTCAACATTAAGACATGTCGAACTGTTTATTCGATATAAATTATTCATATATTATTACTAGGGTTCGGAAATGTGTGCTACAACGCAAGGCTCGGCACTGTAAAACTATGATAATGAAAGTATTTTTTTAAGCGCCTTGTAAATTATATACGCGTGTATTTCTTGCCCCTGCATACGTACGCCTCTGACCTATTCTGTCAAGGCGCGAGGACCCGCGTATGCGCAGTAGTACGCCATCTCGGTGCGGGAGGGCAGGATATTCTAACGCAGTTTAACACGCGAGACGGCAGACATTCCGAACCCTAATTATTATTTTAGATTACCATTGTATATTTAGAATACCATGTTATTGCTATTAACCAACCCCCATGTTGCGCCTGTGGTTAATAAAATAAGAAGACGATATTTTTGCGTTCAGAGCATCAGTCCGGCAAAAGCCGCAGTTTGCAGCTGCCGAGTCCGATTGCCGATTAACTAAAGGACATCAGGTCACGTGTTATGATCTACCAATTATAGCCTAGATAATCTGATTTAGGTGGAATATGTACTAGCTGCGCTATTACTCGTGCACTCCTGGAGTGGGTACTGGAACCTTCGGCGTAGAAACAAAAAACTGGACGTTTTCCACGAAACACCGAACTAGTATACTTTTCTCGACGCGCATTTCGCCAACCAAGTTGGCAACTTCAGGAGAATATTAAAACTTAGTTTTAATCTGAACTGAAAACAACTCAGTTTTAATCTCCTCCTGAAGATACCAGTCGCGTTGAGAAAAGTATAGTAGTTCGGTGTTTCGTGGAAAACGTCCAGTTTTTTTTTTATTACTCGTTCGAATTATTACGTGTTCGTAGCCGCAGGCAACGTGCTTTTTCGCTAGCTCGAAGTATAAGTACACCTATTAAACGTACGTACATACATATGTATATCGATCACAACAAAATTCGTTCGTTTTAAAATCAAATCTTTAAATAAAAAGAAATTTCGCTTGTCGACAAAGGTTAAAATCTTTGGCTAAAAAATCTAATGGCTAAAATCTTTAAACCAACCCAAGCGACGTTTTTGTTAGTAAAGAAAACATAGACAGGGAAAAACATTGATGTACTTATATGCTAATTCGTGTGTGAATGAAACTGTTTAGTTCTTGAAACAAATCGTGTGAACTTCAATGATTTATTCACTGCAAACTGTATTTCTTCTTCAAGAAGCAGTCCATTTCGAAAAAGTTCTTGTGTAGTACAAACCACTTCACCTACTATAGGGCGGAGTAAAGTTTTACTTTACAAAAACCAATAAGTTAACCTGGAATATTCAATTTTCAAATTTTCTTAGGTTTATTTAATTTTTTTCTACAAGTAGTAATTTGTTAATAATTGATCTCTAAAAGAGCAGTGGTGGCTGGCGAAATTTGAAATTCTCCTATTTTCGTAAGCATGGGATTCACATTAGATTTAAGGGGTTTTTACTAGAACCAAATGGAAGGCTAGAAAAGCAATAAATCTTTAAACAAAACGTTCAAAAATTAAAAAAAAAAACCTGGTGCCCAACCAGAAAATCTTGGAAACGGGCTACCAAATTCGTTTTTCATAGTTAATATTACAAAATCTCAGAAACGAAACGCTGGTATGAAATCAAAATTCAAACCATAACTTTACCAGATCTCGAAATTTCAAAAGTAGAAGAATTTGTATGTACATGATTTAGAATAATTTTTTTTTAGTTGCACAATTCAATTACGATATTAAAAAGACAAACTAATTCAAAAAGACTAATCAGAAAATTTAACTAGGTTCAATAAAGGCAGCAAATAAGTAAACACAGAAATAGGTAAATCAATCAGTAGTAAATATTAATGTGCCGAAGGCGAGGTCCTGTTCTAGCAAATTGTTAGAAGGTTAACATCTCGGAAAATGTCTTTTACAAAAGTTGTAGTGGAACTTAGAGGGGGCATTGAATTGTGAGCTAGGGTTTGCCCTTTTATTTTGAAATATGTATCCCTATTTTCGACTCAGGATTCTGAAAGAGTTGAAAATTTTACGTTTTTAAATACGTAGTCAGTTTATATAAGAGGTGGTCTCAAAATTACCTCTAATGTTCTGGAAAAAAAAATCTGGCTACGTGTCTGTCGGTAAATTTGTGTTCTGTCAGAATTCGGAGTCTAAAATAGGGGTTCAAAAACGAATGTTGATATTCAAATGACCTTCAGTGTCTAATCCAAAGTCACAATTTTAAGATCTCCTAGGACCACTACAACTTTTGTAGAGGTGATTTTCCGACACCCACTTTTGCACGTTGGACCCATGGGGACTTTCATTCAAGAGATTATGAATTATAACTTATCACATTACCAGCCAAATCGACAGGTCCTCAAAATTCTATAAAGTGGGTTGATGGTCTTTTGATACACACATACCAGAGAAT
This sequence comes from Aromia moschata, assembly GCA_029963805.1. Taxonomy (NCBI): domain Eukaryota; kingdom Metazoa; phylum Arthropoda; class Insecta; order Coleoptera; family Cerambycidae; genus Aromia; species Aromia moschata. The sequence continues at coordinate 1,036,013 of JAPWTK010000034.1, read as the reverse complement.
GCTGAATTTATTCAGATTTTTTGCTTAAAAATCTATATGATTTCCCGAATTCCAGCAATAAAAAAGTAGGCCTTGATTTTTGTTAGTAAATGGTGAGCTCTGTCCTGTATGATACAGATTTTGATGCACTGCACACAAAAAAAAAATAAAGTGAAAACTGGACAAATTATTTTAGAAGGGTGTCCAGGTTTTAAATGGGCCACATTGTATAGTTAACTTGCAGAGTCGGAGCTTGCGTTTCTCGTCTCTCTCCTCTCTCTTTGTGTGTGTGTGTTTTTATTTGCTTTTACGACAGTTTATTCTGTTTTCTTTGACTTCGAAACAGATTATGACCGTGCATGTCCAGCATTTTCATATTATAGAATTACACAGGTTGAAATATGCAATTTTAGATATGGGACGTTCCAGTCAGAATAGAAACGATTGCGGAAAATCTAATTTTTGCGACGATTATGTGTTCTATACATGTATATTTCTGTTAGCTTTCAAGTTCCATTCCGAATTCTTATCAGATTCAGCTGGTTTTATTTTCCTCTTGGCCATTGCAATCCGATTGTAGTGGGAGGACATGTAGAAATTACATGAATATTTCGTTAACAAATATTATTTATTTATTTATTGCTTGTATTGATATAAAGATCAAACAGCAAGAGTTCCTTTAAGAAAACAAACCAAAAAAGTACGATAGTTATTACAAACAAAATGTACCACTAAAACAAAGAAAAAAAAAAAAAAATTGTGCCTATGCATATACATTAAATAATAATAATAATAATAATAATAATAATAATAATAATAAGAATATGAATAATAATAATGAATATGACATAAATGAAAAAATCTATCGTCACTGCTTGGAAAACAACATCTTTGAGGAAGAACAAAAGGGATGCATCAGAGGCGCAGCGGGGTGTAAACATCAACTGACAATCGACGCTGTGGTATTGAAGCAAGCCCAAGTAAGAAGAAGAAACCTGCATATGTGTTACATCAACTACAGCAAGGCGTTCGACTCGGTACCTCACGACTGGCTACTTAAAGTCCTGGAAATTTACAAGGTCTGCCCTCGGATAAGAGCTCTTCTCCAACATCTTATGCAATCATGGAAAACAAACATTTGGGTCTCTGGAGGGAACACAGGTCAAGTTGAGATCAAGAAGGGAATCTTCCAAGGTGATTCACTCTTGCCGGTTTGGTTCTGTTTGGCACTCAATCCATTATCTACACTACTCAATAAAACAACAGCTGGGTACAAGATCAACTTGAGAAGCCGAGCAACACTCACTCACCTGCTCTACATGGACGATCTGAAACTATTCAGTGGGTCCAAGGCAAATCTCCAGGCCCTCATTGGAACTACTAGGACCTTCAGCGACGACATCAAAATGTCCTTTGGCCTGGATAAGTGCGCCACATTGAGTATTGTGAAGGGAGCACCTCATAACAATCCAGAGGTATATGCGGACATCCATCAACTACCACCGGAAGAGCAATACCGTTACTTGGGAGTGTGTCAAGATGGCAGGATCAACCACACACAACTGAAAAAATAATTCCAAGAGAAATACAAGAGCCGCGTGACAAAGTTGCTGAATACGATTTTATCTGGAGGCAATCTTATCAAAGCCATCAACTCGTGGGCTGTTCCAGTGCTGACATACTCTTTCGGAATCGTCAAGTGGTCCGTTACTGATCTTGATGAGCTCGACCGGCTTACCAGGCGGCTCCTAACTAAGTTCAGACACTTACACACTAACTCTTCCGTAATCAGACTCTACCTGCCTCGAAGACGAGGTGGGAGAGGTCTATTGAACATCAAAAATCAGTGCCTTAATCAAGAAGCTTCCTTAAGAAGAAAACTGCTAACGAACAGGGACCCGCTAATAACAGCAGTAGCAAGAGAGGACGCTGGTTACACGCCTTTGAGCCTAGGATGCGAACTTATCCCAGTCGACGTACCAACATAAGAGGAGCTCCGGACCCAGTGGATGGAACATGCTTTGCAGGGCCGTTTTCCAAAAATGCTACAGCCAGACCACATCGACAAAGAAAATTCATTAAAATGGCTTACCGACGGCTATCTGTACCCCGAGACCGAAGGCTTCTTGACTGCCATTCAGGACAGGGTTATAAAAACAAGAAATTACCAGAAGAATATCCTCAGAGACGACGTCGAAGACATTTGTAGAAAATGTGGATCTGCAGGCGAAACTATAGAACACATAATAGGAGGGTGTCCCGTGCTATCAGAGTCTGCATATCTCGGCAGGCACAACCAACTTGCGAAGATGGTCCATCAACAACTGGCACTCAAGTATGGCCTGTTAGCGACGGCTCCGCCATACTACAAATATAACCCGGAAGCTGTGCTGGAAACGGAAGTTGCGGTGTTGTACTGGGATAGGCTAATCATCACCGATCGAACAGTGGACTTCAACCGACCAGATATTGTGCTGATCAACAAGGAACAACGAAGAGGGATCATCAGAAGACTGAACGGGAGAAGATCGCGAAGTACGAAAATCTGTCAATCGAGCTGAAGCGCCTATGGAAACTGGAGAAGGTGGAGACGTACGCCCTAGTAATATCGGCAGAGGGAGTGATGACGACCAGATTCGCCAGGAATATCGCGGCATTAGGACTGTGTTATAATATTATTAGAAATGGCCAGAAGGAAATATTGTTACAGACTTGCCACATTGTAAGGAAGGTTTTGGGATAGGATGAATTTCCTCCCCTCGCCTGAGCCTAATTTCTGCTGGAGGCGGGGATGAGATATCAAGCCATCACTGTCGCAGCAGGAATGGGTGAATGTTTCCCAGCGTTTCCGCTGAGAAGTGTGACTATAAAGTCGGCGAAATAGGGAATATGATAATAGCACTTAATATATGAAGTTAACTTGATGAGAATAAGAACTATGTCGATGAGAATAAAATTGTGATTACAAAGATTATGAGCACAAAGACGGAAAAAAGTTACGCAAAGAAAGGAAATAATTCTTATTAACAAATAAGTATCGTGTTTTCGTCAAGCAGTAGATAAATTTGATAAAAGCGTTTTTTTTTTCAGCCTTTGTGTGACATAATCTTTTTTTATGTCAACCCGCGTTTTTTTTTCAATTTTTTACATACGGTAAGGTAAATATCGATGTAAGCTCGACTCTCTAGAATATTTACTACAAATGCCACGTATTTTGTGATGAACGAATGCGTCACAAAATTCGTCACATTCCGTGTCAGATATGATGACTGGTCTGGCACTTAATTGCCTCTCTTCTTCCTATTAGAGGACGGGAAATCCAGTGTACAGGCTCAAACAAAAAAAGGTTCCTCGTCCTTGTTCAAACCTCAATATTTTGGGGTTTTCGGGTCGCCAGTTATGAATCTGAAGTCAGATTTTAAAAATTCAAGATGGCGGATCTAATATGGCGGACAAGTCCTCTATGGGGGACAAAAAATTTAAGTTTGATAGAATTTGGACTGAAAATCTGATAACATTGATGAAAATATGTACCCAAGAGTTCCTATTTCGTGATTTTTTATATTTATCTCCATCTTGAATCCTCCATTTGGAATAACGTTACCCTCCGGACGGGAATTTCAGTATACTGGACTGTCCCATGATCAACACTTTACCAATGTTCAATCTGTGATATAAGAAATGTTTGTATGCATTCCAAATGGATTTCTAGGCAGAGGATTAAGACTGGTGTGACCAAAATATGGAGAATTGTTTTAAGTATATTTTTGTTGTAAGTTTTGTATTATATTGTTTATTATTCAGCAGGGCAGTAGCCAAAGTTTACTGCAAATATTCTTTTATAGCAAAACTGATAAATTTAAACATTCGAATGCTGTGCGAATATGCAGGCGGTGACCAACGTAATTTTTGCTTCTCATTTCGAGAGGTGTCTGAGCAGCATAAACACTCGTTGGCTACTTTTCTGTTATTTGATGTATTGAATAAAGTTTTTCAGTGCAATAAAATCATCCTTAAATATTTACTGTCTATATATAGTTGGACAGTTAAGATATGCACATTTGTTCATGATTTGGTGTAAGAATGTTTTTAGTGTAACGAAATAATTGTTTAAATTAATGTACGTAATTGATCTGTGACTGATCTATGAATTTGATCACTGAGGTGATCTACTTGTTTTTGATACAATGAAATATGTCTTTGACCTAACGCGCTATTAGACACAAAAAGATTTCGCGGCGCAAATGAATTCAGTCAAGGCTGAATAGCACCGATTGTATATAGATTATACGTCATTTTATAAACATAACAAACTTATTATCGAACAAAATATACATGTTTATTGTATTTACATGAATTTTGGTTGTGTTGAGGTTGAGATTACCGTTAAACCCCAAAACTTTGTGACACCTTTTGAAGTATTTTAAACGTAACTGGTTTTATCTTACCCGTACAAAGCTGAGGATTTTACACAACATAGCTACACATCTCAGCTTTCGAATTCCGTCAAGAAAAATTGTCTATTTGCAATAGGAGAGGAGGAAGATTTTTTTTTCGTATCACATTTTTGGATGACAAAATCGCCCAAATTTGTGACACCCCTTTCTTTACATTGAAAACCCCTGCAAACTGAATTTGTCACATTGTTTTGAGCGCTTGTATTAGAATCCTTACATTTCACTTGCTTAATATTCAAAAATATATATGGGACGTTCCATGTCAACCGGGACACCGTTCTCTCCAAAAGTAGAAGCAAGGAAAAAATACTTTAAGTTCTAAATTTATACAGTTTCGAATAAACGATGGCCATTTTTGGGAAAATTTCGAAATTCACAATGGCGGCCATAAAATATCGACTGTAATTAGAAATTTAAAAAAAAATAGTTCAGGACTTTATAGTTAAGAAGATAAACTTTATAGTAAAAAAGAATTAAACTCTATGATTTTGGACATGCTGAATCCGAATTTCATATTCTTAATGTCCAAAGGTGGTAGGAGTATTAGTTTCAGGCATTTTGGCCATTTTTTTGGTTTTTAGGCCATATCTCTCTGGATTTTTTTTTATCTAGATGTAGCTACTTTTATGTGTTTTGACGTACTGACTTTGTGTTATTGGATTATGAAGTCTAAAAAAATTTGGGCAATTAAAACGGGCCGTTTTTTGATATTATTTTGTGACCTAGGAAATTAATTAGGTAGGTTTAAATTACTAGGGTTCCGATTAATTAGGCAATTAGGCAATTAAAATCAGATATGTTAGGTTTGGTGCTAATCACCTGTAGGCTATGTTAGGTTTAAAGTTGATAGGTTTTGGTCTTGACGCCAAAAAATGCCAAAAAATTGTCAAAAAATGGTTCTTACAACACATCGTACTTATCCCAATAATCGTAATTTGTGTCAAAACACATAACAGTAGCTACTTCTAGAAAAAATCCTTTTTCCACAGAGAAAAATATTTAATTAAAAAAGAAATGGTCAAAAATGGCTGTTACTAATACCCACCCTTTTGGACTTGATATGATCGGATTCCATCGTAATTTACATTTTATTTTCCATTTAAAAAAAAAAAAAAAAAGGGTACGGACTTTTTAAATTTCTAATTTTAGTCGCCATTTTATGGCCGCCATTTTTAAATTCGAGTCAAAATGGCCATCGTTTATTCGAAAGCTTTGAGTATACGAACATTTTGAGACCTTAAATATCTTTTCTTGTCAACTTGGAGAACGGTGTCCGGGTTGACATGGAAAGTCCCATATAATTTTTTTCTCCAAAAATAGCCAATTAAACCCTTTTTTGTACTAGACAACAGAGCCACCAATTTGCAACAAATAACTCTTGTTTTCATACAATACTACTTTGTTTCTCATGCACTAGTTTTTTTGGTTGTATTTTTTCTTATTCCATTTTCACTCAATAATTGGGATTAGGTTTTTAGTCAATAGATATACCTATAGTTTTCTTAAAATAAAATGTTTAAAACATTTTAAAATGTGTTACTTTATTTAAATATGCTACAGTTGTTATAAACTGTTCCTACTGGTATTTTAAAAAATGTTACTGTTTATTTCTGTCCACTATTAAGTACTATTAAGTAATATTAATACACTTAAATTATATGATAGTATGAACTTTATTAAATCCCATTTTTTTTCCAGGTTCCTCGTTTATTTCACAAGATTTTGTTTCACAAGATTTTGGTAAGTAGTAAAACATAAGTAATAAATACATATGAAGTAATTTATAAGGTATAACATTGCAATAAAAATTCTAATTCTAAAATCTTGTCACTATCCAGTTAAATAAGTTGCGGTGTGATATCATAAAATATGTATTTTCCCGGAACGTTTCAAGTAGTTTAATGTATGATACTCTGAATTTAAACAGACATGAGAGACAAATCTGTTCGATAATCCACAATGTCCACATCAAAGGACTGTATCCTGAATAATCCTATTGTATAACTAGATTTGCTTACACTTTATCTCGATTTAGATGCGATTCTATATGTATGGAATATACAGACACAGACAGAAATTGCTTTGTTTCCGAATATTTCAGATATAATAAGAGGGAGCCCGTGAAGTCACAATGAACTGTACTTAATATTTATCTGAATAAGTAACTAGTTCTAGTCATTTAACTGACTTATTTAAGTGAGGGTACCATTGTTACTTTTTGCGTGTATAGGAATAAAAACACGCAGAAGTTTATATCTACAGACGTAAACTAAACGTGTAAAAATAAAATTATAAAGATAAATAAAAATAAATTTATAAAGATAAAGCTAATTATTGAGAATTCTATATTGAAGAGGAATACAATTTTCCAAAAACTTTAATTACATCATACATACAAAACTTTAAACCTTTTTGTGCTCCTTTTGTTTTTTGTTCATAACCTTGTACTCAAAGACTTGGGTGTCAACCACCTACAACCTAAAATTTTTTAAAAAGTTTTTCGGCTGTAAGATTTTGAGCAGTAATTTAAAAATCGAACCATCATATCTTTACTGATTACAAATTCGGGTGATATTCAGGTAATTCAAGATAATGGTCCAATATCGTCACACCCCGTAATTTAATATGTATGAAAATTCACTGTTTTTCAGCACAAATGTGACGATATAAAGAGTTGTAGGTGGGGCTAAAACAGAAAAATGTAAAAAAAAAAAAAAAAAAACAAGAAAACAAAAATTGGAGCTAGAACTCACTTTCTCGTCGTTAGCTATAGATTGTGCGAAGAAATAGTGAATTTTTAAAATCTCATCAATATCTTCGAAGATTTACGTGTTGATGTCGGCCATATTGAATCCACCATCTTGAATGACGTGAATCTGACCTCAGATTTGTAATCAGCGACCTCGAAAACGTGTAGACGAGGTGGTTTACTATGTTGGGAACTGTTTTTCACATGGTTGACCTTAAAATGACCTTTTCCGAGACCTGATTGGGTCAAACGGATTCAGAATTCTGAATTCCCCGAATTCAGATTCAGCGACCCCAAAAACGTAAATATGTGATGGTCTCGTTTCTTAAATTGCTGCTTAAATTCTTACAGACCTGAAAAAACGACTAATTTCTTTGGTTGTAGGACTTGGTTGAATACCCCAAATCTTTGAGTTACAAGGTTGTGAACAAAAATCAAACCGGGCAGCTAAAAATGGTTTAAAGTGACTTCTACATATGTATTGAAAGTTTTTGGAAAGTTGTAGGAAAATCGGCGATTACCACTTGGGCAGTGTTACTTGTACGATGAAGCCAAGATGTGGTCAAAGCAAGGTGCGCGCTCGTAGGCTCATTTATATCGTAGTTTAATCGTTCGTAGATTGTTTGGTGAACATGTTGGCCATTGTTTAGCATATTTATTTTTTATAAAGTGAAAAATTATGGGCAAATACATAGTGGTGGACTATAAAAATAATATACAGGGTGAGTCAAAGTTAAACCGCCAAACGTTCAGGGTCGATGTGTTTTTTCATCTATAAATTTTTCCCCAAAAATGCACCCCTCTGAGCTAGAGCGAAAAGGAAAAAAACAATGAAAAATGCGTCTCGTTTCGTGGCATTTATTACAAAACGGATAAGGTTTGGAAATTCACAAAAACTGCTCGAAATGACTGCTACCATATTCAATGCAAAGCTCCACACCTACGGACGACAGACAGGGGGCAGTCTTTACCGCGACCGATCCATCTTCCCGGAAAATAGTCGTGCAACCATCGCTGCACCGGTAGCATGTAATGGGCTGGTCATCCATCTAATTGGAACCATCTGTTTACTCTATCATTTAAAGGCATGTCGTCTAAGATTGGTTGAAAATCATTTTCCAAAAAATTAAGAAAAGCTTGACCATTTAGGCGTGTAGGCAGAAAAATTGGACCGATGAGTGAGTCGTTGCACAATCCCATCCAAAAGTTGCACGAAAATCTTGTACGGGATGAGGATTTTCATGCTGCTAAATGTGAGCGATATGCTGATTAAAGATACCAGCGCGGGTGAAAGTTGTCGGTCCAAATCACTATCTGAGGGAAAAAGCATCATTTGTTTTTGGCAAGAACCATTCGGAAATCTTCTTCGCGCAGGTCATCAGGTATCAATTTTGAACTTTATGCAGAATATGGATGACGACCGTTTGCCTTCAAAGTCCTGTTCACAATGGTCTGGTATATCCTAATTGCAAAGAACTTATCCGCGTGCTGCTAGTATTTCACGAAGTGCTCCAAGACTCGTTCCTCTTCAGTTTGAAGAGGTGCGAAAATTCCTTCTGCTCGTGACCGCAATGAAGTTGATCCTGTTTCTCTTAGACGTCGAAAAGTACAGGAAAATACTACGTCAGGCAACTCCTTCGCGGGAATTGGGCTACTGAACTTTTGCAGCGCGCGAATTGCCATTACAGTACCCGTAAACAAACACAATATCCGCGTATTCAGGCAAGGCTGTCAAAGTTTGACCATCAAAAACCCCAGGAAAGGATTATTCAAGCACGGGAGATCACACCAGCAGAATGCCGTGCAGCAGTTCAGTCTGTTGTCCGTAGGTGTGAGCTTTGCATTGAATATGGTGGCAGTCATTTCGAGCAGTTTTTGTGAATTTTCAAACCATATCCGTTTTGTAATAAATGCCACGAAACTAGACGCATTTTTCTTTATTTTTTTCCTTTTCCTCTGCTTCGGGGGTGCATTTTTGGGGAAAAATTTATGGATGAAAAAAGTCTTATTTTAACTTGACACATCGACCCTGAACGTTTGGCGATTTAACTTTGACTCACCCTGTATGTCCGGTCTTCTGATTCGTATACTTTTGTAATTTCAGAGTAGACCTACTGTTTATGTGCCCTCTCGCGTTGATACTGAATAGTATTATCAAGAATTGTAAATTCTTGTTAAGTTAAAGTAGGTATATTATTTAAAAATTATTGACTAATTTGACGGTTTTATTTGTCTCTTTAAAATAAATGTATATTTTGTCATCCGTCATTTTTTTATTTTTCTGAATGCGGGCCCTATTTAAGTAATCAGGTTTTGTTCTTTTCTACACGTTCAACCCCGGAATTATGCTTCGCGTGTTCTCAAACTAGACCAAGCGTTATCTGTTTTGATGAGATGGTCGGACTTTTTCCATATGATCCCTAATTTTATATTGGAATGCCTCATTTATGATATTCCAAAGGTATTCAAAAAAAAATTGGGGATCATGTGGAAAAAATCCAACCTAATGTCAACTGATACCGCTTTTGGTATTGGTTTGAATTGGTCTGTATAATGTTGGGTTAAGGGTTACCCAACAGGCCTCAAAGCCTTTACAGGGATAAAAGCTTGATTCTATGCATACGGGACATACTGTATACTAAAGTTAGTATAGGTTTTCGTTAATATAAGTTAATATTTTCGTTAATATAAGTTATCGTTAAAACATATAAAAAAGTTGGTTAACAAGAAACCTATCCCCGATCTAGTTAAATGGACGCATTGTTTATTCATAGAAGAATCCAGATTTAATATTACGTAAATCCAGATTTAATCCATATTTCAGTATTGTCACCTTCTAAGCCAGGGTGCAATATAAATACAAGACGGCAGTCTGAGATTTCGTCCTTTTAAACAGAATCATTATAATAATATTAAGCCCTGTGAGAAACAAACAGCAGAACGAAGCCATAAAAGAAATATCCGACGCAATTAGAGTTTAAAATTAAAAACACTCTAAATAACTTTCGTATTATCATCCGGGAAAGTAAAACGATTACCATATAAAAAAGTTTGTCATAATAACGGAAAGAAATCCTCGCGAATCTTATTTAATATTCTAATACAATTTATTTTACGCATAAATTTATTGTGGAATAATTTAGAAAAATTTGCATTAAATATGGGAGAATAACAAATTAAAATTTAAGGATAAAATTTACATACATAGTAGAAATCTCTAAATTAAATCCCGTCAAGTCCCTTTCTTTCATACTTTAATCAATATAGAGTCTCGTAAACAATAATTAGGGCTAATGGTTATTGGTTGGCTGTGGCATTGGCCGACCGGCGGGGTTAGAGTTCAATAAATTGCGAATAAATAGCGCCACTCCCGCGATTTGGGGATCAATTGAACACCTTCCGACATCGTACGGCGTGACGCGACAGTTGTAATGAAGACACTGTTCTGAGAGAGTTATATTAGTTAGTCCTAGAATGAAACGCGTTCAAGCTATGAGTTATATTAGTTAGTCCTAGAATAATAATAATAAAAATGTTTATTTACTACTTTAGGAATTACAATTTCACAATTTTAACGATACAATCTAAATAGCGTAAATAAACGAGCTTTACTCACAAAAATGAAAGGCGTATCAAACTATTTTCGTTATTTGTGATTTTAGAGCAGCGGTTCTCAAACTGTGGTACGTGAGGCTTCCAAATATAGTTCGCAAGCAGGAACACAGGCGTTAATGTATTTGTGTGCAAATAAAATAGAATAAAACTCTATCTGTTCGCAGAATTTATGTACATGCTTCGTTTTTCAATTTTTGGCCCGGTTTTCGGGCGTTCGTAACTTTTACAAATGTTCGAATTTCAAAAAAATCATTTGGGGCACATTCTCTAAGCTATAAACATTAGAAAGATGTTTTTGTACGAGGTGTGTAAATTACGTAATGAGACTAATTTTTTAATTTTTTTTTTATTCGAATTGAATTACAATTCAGTATTGCCTCCTTCAAAATAACTTCTTTAAAATATTTCTTAAGTACATTTATTAAATATAAGTTAAGTAAACCAAAAAAGAAAAAGCTCTATAAATTTTCTTGACTTTCTAATGTCCATGAGGTTTTCAATGTCTTGGTAAAAATCGAAGGGTTCGTATTCACTTCTAAGCGTAAAATATACATGTACGAGCATCTTGAAATAAACGACCGAAAGTCTGCTTCGCAAAGGAATGTGGGTATAACCCCAGATGGAAAATAGCCGCTCAAGTTGCGCAGAAGATGATGGAATTTTTAGTAATTTAAGAGTAAGGTCACTAAGAGTAAGGTCACCCAAAATGGGACATTCCATCTTGGCCAGTCTCCAGAAGACTAACGGACTCTCTAACTTCTTTTCAAAAATAATTGCAAATATACCTACAGTGAAAAGCATTAATATATTATAATGGTATTATGTTAAATGTGTTAATGTGTTAAATTTACCCCATTCTTCTAGACCTTGGCTTCAATGTTTTAGCAGGGAATGCATTTATTATGGAAATATAAATGGATGTTAGCTTTGAATTGTCGTAATTTGGATGTAAATAGTAAGCAGTCAGTGTATACACATTAAATGCCATTTCTTGTCTCTTTTCAACTTATCGACATCCAACACTTATATCACTGCGCTAAGCTAGCTCGTAGCCATAATACGTTGAGCTAAATGCCTATGGTCCTCATATACATATGTATATGATATATACATATATGAATTGTAGTAAATACGACAAAACCATCAAAATGTCAAGATATAAGTCTAACTCAACTTTTTACATTACACAGGTCTACAATTTTTTTCTGGTCCAGGAACTAAACCTATCAAATCCGTAGTATTTTGTTTGTGCTGAAACCGAATTTTTAACTCAGAAAAACTTTCTACCGCGTAGATTCTCAGTAAATTCCGGTTTTTTGTTGTCAATATACGTTTTTATGCGAAATATATTTTTTAAATATTAATCAGATTTGTCGTTTCTTAACCAGACATGTAATTTCCGAAGTATTTTTACGCGCTGAATACGATCCCGTTGTCAAAATTTGTGCTAGACCCTTCCATTTTCCATAAAATGAGAATTTAAGGTGAAAAACAGGCAAAAAACGGAAGAATTTGTGAAATATTCACAAATATTTACACAAATATTTGTGAAATATTTGTCTAATATATTGTACTATTAACCAGGATGATTTTAACACTTTATTAATTGTAGTAGAACCATTTCAAACTTTCAAAATAATTATATTATGATAATGAGATCTAGTACAAATTTTGACAACGGGATCATATTCAGCGCGTAAAAATACTTCGGAATTGACATTCTTGAAAAACACTTCTTCCATTTTTTGGGCTGTTTTTCATCCTAAATTCTAATTTTATAGAAAATTAAAGGGTCTAGCACAAATTTTGACAACGGAATCGTATTCAGCGCTTAAAAGTGACTTCGGAAATGACATGTCTGGTTAAGAAATTATTAATATTAAAAAAATATTTCGCATAAAAACGTTAAATGAGTTAAAAATTCCAGTACAAAAAAATTCTTCAGATTTGATAGGTTTAGTTGTTTTTAGACCTGTGTTATTGACCCATTGTCGACACACTCGCCGTATTCGACGTATTGCCGACATTGTCGACATACTCGAGGTATTGTCGACGTATCGGGGTCCAGAATAAAAGTCGACGCCAATCTCGGGTTACCTGCATGCACGAGCTTACTCTGGACCTCATTTTTGACATTTTTGTTTTCTGAAAGTTTGCAGTAGATTAAAATAATAATTAGTACGTTTAAATACTTTATTCGCGAATTTTCATGAATATATATAGTAAAAAATGGCGGAGTTATGGCCTGTCGTCGGGAGCACGTCTTCGCGGTAGGGATGCACGGTGGACACGATTCCTCGGCAACCGATAATCAGAAACAAACAAGCAAAGTTGCGCTTTATTCTACATCGAATCGGCTAGTGATTGAACGTTGAAAATTAATTTACGGTGATTCTACGCAAAATGGCGACCGTTTGAAGAAAAGAGTTCAGAAACAAACAAGCAAAGTTGCGCTTTATTCTACACGAATCGGCTAGTGATTGAAGTTGAAAATTAATTTACGGTGACTCTACGCAAAATGGCGACCGTTTGAAGAAAAGAGTTTGTTTTTTTGCCTAAAATTCGACCCTTTTCACCTTAAAAAAATATTAATTTTGATCAGAAATTAAAATCCTACGTTCAATCACCTGCCAATGTTATCGCCAACAATTCTAAAAAAATCATTAAAATCCGTTTTGTCTATAAAAAAGTTTGTCTATAATCCTGTCCGCCGATTTGGAAAATATTGTTTCGAGAAAAACGCGTTTAAAGTTCTTTAAAAATTCTTTACAAACTTTTTCTTCTTAAATAGTTTTTAAAATGATTTCAGATGGCGGCACGATGATAGATAATACGTTTTTGACCTTTTAAACAGGCCAGCAGACTAGCACGAATAATAAGAGGCAGAGCACCTGATGGGCTGGCAGCGAGCGCCGCGCGCCGGGGTGCAGCGTTCGTTTTGGCGGTCGAGAAAATAGTTCTTATTCTCGTTCCGACTTTGGAATTGAATAGTCATAAGACCATCAAATGCCATAGACTTTCGCACTATGACATTTTCTAAAAATCGATTTTTTCCAATTTTATAACTGCAGGTAATTCCTTAATAATAATAATAATAATTCGAGAACAACCAAAAGCAGTTTTTGAGGAGCTTGGAGAAACAGGGTGAAGAACAACCTGCAGAAATCGATCCAGTGCGATTCACAACATACTGGAATTCTATTTGGAGTGACACCGACACATACAACGAGAACGCGCTATGGATTGAGGAAATTGAAGCACACAACGAAGATCTCAACCAAATGGCTGTCGGAATTATTACAGAAGAGGACGTAACCTCGGCAATCAAGAGGACCAAGAACTGGAAAGCACCAGGTCCCGATGGGGTACACAATTTCTGGCTCAAGCACCTACCTGCATCTCATGGCATTCTGGCAAAGTGTTTCACGGAAGCGATCAACGATCCGCATGTCGTACCTGATTTCCTGATGACAGGCAACACGTTCATGATTTTCAAAAAGGGTGATGCTGCACAACCGAAGAACTACAGATCCATCACGTGTCTGTCCACAATATATAAGCTGTTCACGTCTATCATAAATGAAAAAATCTATCGTCACTGCTTGGAAAACAACATCTTTGAGAAAGAACAAAAGGGATGCATCAGAGGCGCAGCGGGGTGTAAACATCAACTGACAATCGACGCTGTGGTATTGAAGCAAGCCCAAGTAAGAAGAAGAAACCTGCATATATGTTACATCGGCTACAGCAAAGCGTTCGACTCGGTACCTCACGACTGGCTACTTAAAGTCCTGGAAATTTACAAAATCTGCCCTCGGATAAGAGCTCTTCTCCAACATCTTATGCAGTCATGGAAAACAAACATTTCATCTGTGGAGGGAATACAGGTCAATTTGAGATCAAGAAGGGAATCTTCCAAGGTGGTTCACTCTCGCCGGTTTGGTTCTGTTTGACACTCAATCCATTATCTACACTACTCAATAAAACAACAGCTGGGTACAAGATCAACATGAGAAGTCAAGCAACACTCACTCACCCGCTCTAGATGGACGATCTGAAACTATTCAGTGGGTCCAAGGCAAATCTCCAGGCCAGAACTACTAAGACCTTCAGCGACGACATCAAAATGTCCTTTGGCCTGGATAAGTGCGCCACATTGAGTATTGTGAAGGGAGCACCTCATAACAATCCAGAGGTAAATTCCAGATGGTCAGGATCAACCACACACAACTGAAGAAAGAATTCCAAGAGAAATACGAGAGCCGCGTGACAAAGTTGCTGAATACGCTTTTATCTGGAGGCAACCTTATCAAAGCCATCAACTCGTGGGCTGTCCCAGTGCTGACACACTCTTTCGGAATCGTCAAGTGGTCCTTTACTGATCTTGATGAGCTCGACCGACTTACCAGGCGGCTCCTAACTAAGTTTAGGCACTTACACACTAACTCTTCCGTAATCAGACTCCCTGCCTCGAAGGTGACGTGGGAGAGGTCTATTGAACATCAAAATCAGTGTCTCAATCAAGAAGCTTCCTTAAGAAGAAAACTGCTAACGAACAGGGACCCGCTAATAACAGCAGTAGCAAGAGTGGACGCTGGTTACACGCCTTTGAGCCTAGGATGCGAACTTATCCCAGTCGACGTACCAACAGAAGACGAGCTCCGGACCCAGTGGATGCAACATGCTTTGCAGGGCCGTTTTCCAAAAATGCTACAGCCAGACCACATCGACAAAGAAAATTCATTAAAATGGCTTACCGACGGCTATCTGTACCCCGAGACCGAAGGCTTCTTGACTGTCATTCAGGACAGGGTTATAAAAACAAGAAATTACCAGAAGAATATCCTGAGAGACGACGTCGAAGACATATGTAGAAAATGTGGATCTGCAGGCGAAACTATAGAACACATAATAGGAGGGTGTCCCATGCTACCAGAGTCAGCATATGTCGGTAGGCACAACCAACTTGCGAAGATGGTCCATCAACAACTGGCACTCAAGTATGACCTGTTAGCGACAGCTCCGCCATACTACAAATATAACCCGGAAGCTGTTCTGGAAACGGAAATTGCCGTGTTGTACTGGGATAGGCTAATCATCACCGATCGATCAGTGGACTTCAACCGACCAGATATTGTGCTGATCAACAAGGAATAACGAAGAGGGATCATCATAGAAATCTCAGTGCGACTTACCCACAACATTCAGAAGACTGAACGGGAGAAGATCGCGAAATACGAAAATCTATCTATCGAGCTGAAGCGCCTATGGATACTGGAGAACGTGGAGACGTATGCCCTAGTAATATCGACAGAGGGAGTAATGACGACCAGATTCGCCAAGAACATCGCGTCATTAGGACTACCTTATTATATCGTTAGAGATGGCCAGAAGGCAATATTGTTACAAACACGTCATATTGTAAGAAAGGTTTTGGGATAGGATGAATTTCCTCCCCTCGCCTGAGCCTAATTTCTGCTGGAGGCGGGGATGAGATATCAAGCCATCACTGCCTGCAGCAGGAATGGGTGAATGTTTCCCTGCGTTTACGCTGAGAAGTGTGATTATAAAGTCGGCTAAATAATAATTATAAATTTATTGATGCCAGTATGCTACAGTTAGCATTTACATAAGTCATGTGATATGTTTAATAAGGGAAAAAAATATATAGTTACAAAATAGAAAATACATGTAAAAGACAATACATACAGTCCTAAGCACATAAAAAAAACGCATAATAACAATAAACACAGTAAAATTTGCTAAAGTTAAAATGATGTTTAAAATATATTGTAAAAAATCTTTTATATTATAGAGAGGAGTTTTATCGAATGTTTAAATTTTTTATAACTTAAATTTATTTCTGACTGTGGCAATGTAGTGTAGAATTTTATTGCATAATAACTTGGGCCGTATCTAGATCTCGATAGTCGTTGAAAGTTAGGGTTTACTTTCTCCTTATCCCTTGTAGGATATTCATGAATTTGGTTACGCCTAGTATAGTGCTGAATATTCTATTTTATGTATAACAGGCACTGAAAAATATATAGACATGTTAAACTTTATAAATGCCTGTTTACAGTCATCTCGATAAGATAAATGGACTACTATTTTAACCGCTTTAAAAATCTCAATTGAAATTTCTTTTTTTTTCATATTTCCAAAGTTTAGACATTCAAGAATATGCCCTTAAAAGGATTTTTCACAATTTCAATTATTTTATGAGTTACAGCCTTTTTTGTGACGCGGCATCGGTTCCGGTCCGACCGGAACAAATGAACAATATATGTATAGACGCTGCCCGAGTACTTACGAAACACGAAACGTATTTAGTCGCAATCTTTTCGTCTTAATATTTATTTCAAATGTTTTGAGCCAGCCTTCAAGCAACGTGGACGTACTAACTGAGTAAAATTGCCGGAAACTTGTCTCAAAACTTTAAACGCATTTTTCTCAAAACTACTTTTTTCGAGTTGGCGTGCCTTCTCAAGTTCTAATGAACTGATTTATTTGAAATTTGGTGTGAATGTTCTTTATACATTCTCTATCGCCTCAAGCACGCTCAGATCAAAATTTTTAATTCTATTATTTTTAAAAAAAATCGGAATTGTTAAAAAAACATGCAAAAAAAATTTTTTTTTCAAACGGCCGCCATTTTATGAAAAAAATTTGTTTTGACTTTTCCAAGGTTCGGGCTATAGGGGCATCTATACTAATTAAGAATCCGTTCGGCTTTTTTTGTTTCAGATGACCAGAAGGGGTTGCAATCATGCATGCCAGGACACCCTTTTTTTGGACCCCCACTTTGCCAGCTCATAACTTTGTCAATTTTGAGTCTTTTTTTCAGTTAATTGTTTATGTTATTTTAAAATATCAATAAACAAATGATAAAAAAATGGATAGTAAAAATATTTTTTGTTTCGTTTGTACAGAGGTACAAAAAACCGCCCGAAATTCATGCCTCTAGACTAGAATACCCCCTTAATAGAATAGCATACGCAATGGAAGAATGAATTAGGCCAAAATAGGCCTTATGGCGGCGACATGTGAAATTTAATAACGATGAACTTTATGTGAACCCTGCCCTGAAAGTTACCACTTCTTACAGGAAGACGCTTCGAGATAAGCTAGCTAATAAGACCAAGACCATTCCTGGTAGCGTATGATGAATTGATGAATAAAATACTACAAATGCACGCATACCGGTTGCAGGTATTTCGCCGAGATCCGTCAATCGCGAGAGAGGGCTCTGGCCGCCCGTTTTGTCAACACTTCCAGCGTCGGCCCGGTAATTGACAACCGGCACGGACGGGCCGTCGACATCGGCCTGCCGGCCGCCCGCCGCCCGCGGGGGCTTGTAATGCCGACATTTTAAACATGCAATGTTGCACCGCACCGCTTGTTGCGACTGCAGTTTTATCACAGTTTAGCTGTAAAGCGTGTAAATCAATTGGCATACGTGTTGCTTCCTGACACCGATTTCCTGGTGTGCGTGTGTCATTCGCGATGAATATCCAAAGTCCAGACTAGAGTCTAAGGCAATGGAGGATTTTAGAAAAATGAAAACAACAATATGTTTATATTAATACTAATGTCTTCAAACTAGTCGCGTTTTTCACTTCTAGTTAAATAAGTTTGACAAATATGTTACTTGAATGCAACAAAATGCCACAAATGGTATATTTAAAGGAACATTTTAACGGACGTAGAGCCCATCGAAGAAACCTAGAAATGTATCCAAATCGGAGACAGCCGGATTTTAAGATTTTCAAAAATTTTATGACACGTTTTGAGAAACAGGTTCTTTTCGTCCCAAGCGAGATTCCGCAGGTCGTCCGAAGACTTTTAACCCCGAGCAGGAAGAAGAAATTCTGGTTCGTGTAGCTGAAAATCCTGAATTAAGGCGGCTTTCCCGCTTTTTCGCTGGAAAAAAAAGGTTTTTTGGGATTTTTTTGAGGAAAGTATAAAACGGATTGAGACAATTTTTTTTTAATTAAAAGATACAGGTATGTAGGTTACATTTAGTTTTTTTATTTATTTTTTAAACCAAAATGGCGGCCGTCGATCCTTGTTCCAATGCAGCTACTTCAGGCGGACATGTCTCATGTTAATGAGCATTTTCTACGACGCTATTCATTTGAAATCAAAAAATGAAACATTTTTATAAAATATAAGGTTGTTAGTGTTTATCATAGGGGTTTTTTAAAAAATTTTACGCGATTTGGTGCAACTTTGAAAAAAAAAGTTCGATTTTCACTGTGTGGATCACCAATGGCATCATTTGTGAACATTTAAAAAAAAATCATTAAAATCGGTTAATTAGTGTCCGAGAAAAATCTCATTCCAGTTTCAAAAACGTTGTTTGGAGAAAAATGCGTTTGAAGTTTTCTTTACATTTTTTTGTCATATAATTATGAATTTTTTTTACTTACAGTTCGTCATCAATTCGGGGCCCGTACAGGACACCCTCCTCTGTCTTGTAGACCTCATTTTGGCTTCACGTCAGATAGCGTCACGCATTTTTTCCACTGAATCCGAATTTCGCCGAATACGGATAATAAGTAACAGGCCGTAATAAGTTGTCAATTCGCCTGTTACCTTGATGGTCAGTGTTCCTGTACCTCTTCCCTCGAGTCCCTTGTTTGTTTTCTTCGCATTACGGAGCCTGGTTCCCATGCGTTTTTCTCCACGTGACCGACGCGTTCCTTTTTCATTACTTTCGGATCGTTGCATATTTTACATTATGCTTTTCTTCGGATCGTTGAAACACTTCCTTTACACTGTCCACCTCCATTTTCCCTGCGTGACTATTTTCAAGCGCCGGGACCGTCGTCACTA
Organism: Aromia moschata; assembly: GCA_029963805.1. Lineage (NCBI taxonomy): Eukaryota > Metazoa > Arthropoda > Insecta > Coleoptera > Cerambycidae > Aromia > Aromia moschata. The sequence goes on along the minus strand of JAPWTK010000034.1, from coordinate 1,016,375 downwards.
ATCCGGCTGTAACTCGAAATATAATACACAGATCACTTTAAAATTTGAGGACAATAAATTTGAATGTATAACGCATCGATTTCAGTAAAAAAAAAAGATTTTTTGAAACCGAAAAGCGGGAAAGCCCCCCTTAAGCACAAGGCGCATTACTATGGAAACTGGAGTAAGTCAACCGTATGGGAAGTATTAAAAAAAGAAGGGTTTCATCCTTATCACTTTACGCCTGTGCAAAATCTGCCCGACTGGATTTTGCCCATTTTTGTCGACTTCAACAAGTTGCTGACCCGATGTTTTTAAAGAAAGTACTGTTTACAGATGAAGCAACATTTACGCGTAGAGGCGTTTTCAACTTTAGGAATAAACGTGCGTGGGATTTAGAAAATCCACAATTAGTATGCGAACGCCATTTCCAACACGAGTTTAAGATTAACGTTTGGTGTGGTGTTATTGATAATAATTTATTGGCAAGTTATATCTCGATTTTCTGCAAACTCAGTTGCCCAATTACTTAGATGACCTTCCCCTACAGTTAAGACAAAATATTCTATTCAGGTAGCATGGAACTCCGGCATACTTTTCTAGACTTGTAAGACAATATCTAAATACCACTTTTCCTGATTGCTGGATAGGTCGCCGAAGCCAGATGTCTTGGCCAGCTCGAAGCCCTGATTTTAATCCACTTGATTTCTGTGTATGGGGTTATATGAAATCGCTGGTGTATGAACACGAAATCAATACCCGAAAAGAGTTATGGCAGAAAATTAACAATGCTGCGGTATCGCTTCGAAACGAACAGTTATTTTTTAAAATTAGACGGTTTTTCAATAAACGAGTACACAAGTGTATTGAGGTAAACGGACATCACTTTGAACATTTATTGCCGAAAGTAGACCTGTTTGTTTATTAATACTTCCGTCATTGTTATGATTGAAATAAAATATGTAATAATACATTAGCAAGTAAACGTGTATTTACAGTAAAGCTCTTGACACTTCTTTGACAAAATTATCTCTCTGATGGCTTTAATAATATTAAATTAAAGAGAACTTACTTTCTTGTAATGTGTCTTACTTAATTATTCACATTAAATTCGTATTAGATCTTATGGTACTTAATTTTCTGACTAATACAATAATATGAAATTTTCAATGTTTTTAATATGCGCACAGATGAATTGAGATGGAAATATCTCGAAAACGGTTAATCCTAGCGACTCCAACAAAGTGGACCTCTTTTACATAAAACGTGTAAACAAATCGATGTCTTTAATAGTCAAAGCGATACAGTGAACCGCAAAATAGTTGTGTCCTTTGAAACAAGCTCGATGTGCTATAGGTGGCGCCCTTTATTAGTGACGTCAAATGTATGTACGAATTTGACTTTCTCGCCTCAAAAAAAAAAAACAAATCTCTAATTTTGTGCCATTATTCCTATTTATTCAGAATTTATTGAAAAAAAAAAAAGGAAAACTAAATTTCAACTTTGACACCCTGTATCTTGGTTATTATCAACTTTTGGACTAAGGTATGTTTGGTTAATTACTCAGATTTTAACATAAGAAATATGTGGTTTTGATGTGTACCATTAAATAGAGGACACCTTGTATAATAGCTAAACACCTTTTGTGGGATTGCGCCGGTTTTGTGATTTATAGGTCTGTTTTATGGGTTGGTTTCTCATAAGTCATTGTTGTACTTTCTAGCTTATTATTTTCCATAGGGTCACGATTATTTCTTCCATCTATTAATTCCTATTCGGCATAAATACTCCACTACTTCCTTCTGCCATAGATATAGGTCTTCATTTCCTCTTACCCCTTGGATGCCACTTTATCATTGAATAAGTTATTGCCTTAGTTTTTTGATCTCCGTATATGCATCAGCTCTTTTATTCTTCTCATCACTATTCTTTTTACTATACCTTCATGCTTCAAATCTTTCAGTGTCTCATGATTCATACATGCCTATTTAAGTTTCCTTTATTTCTGTTTCTCGTGACATGCTCTAGGGCTTAGTTAAATCGTGTTGTTGATAAAGAATTCCCTTATTACATCCTTTACACCCTTTATTAGTTATAAATTCTTCAGTTGTTCTTATCAGAGTTTGGATTATTTAATGTTGTAAAAACTTAATTCGATTACCAAGATATTTTTTGTACAGTATAAAATTAACACGAAGCTAAACTCAAGCCGGAAATGACTTGATTGAATGATGATACCAAATACCTTCGCCGTATACAGTACGCGTTACCCTAATGCGTACATAGCAGAATGGCGGGGAATTGATAAGTTAACTTCTTTGTTGAGTAGACGTCACCACCGGCTAAACATGACGTGGGAACCAATCGCTAGCGCAGGCGTATGGTAAGCATCCGGTTTGTCGATGGAGTTGTTTCGGTTGAAATTTGAAATAGCATTTTATTATTTATTCTGGTCTAATTACTGATTAGTAGAGACAGGATCATTTTTGTGCATGGGAATTTCAAAACATTTTTTTTGCACATAAAAACAGGTGTAAAGTTTATCATACTTGGCGGATATCTTGCTTTCGAGTTCGCTGCGACCGGACCATTCCGGTACATGTTTCGCGCTGACGTGAATAATACCAAGAACACATTTGAACCACTATAGGAGTCGGAACACCTGCTGTTTTTAGAAGCAGGTCCGGCTCGGAATCGTTTCCGAAATACATATCATTTCATAGAACCTCTTATAATTGTTTTGGATTTACTTTATGAATTTTACCTTTAAACCGAGGAAATATTCGAGTCTTACTTGCCAAACAGGTATTTGGTAGAGGTCTGCCCTTGGAATATGACCACATCCTATTATGCAGAATTACAGTTAGATCTGGCAACGTCTAAATTTCCCCTAGGAAGGGGGGTTGTTGTACGTAGTACGTAAGTAAATTCGCCTAACTTTGACATTTGATCCCATTTAATATGTATTTAATATCCTATGTTCGCCGTGTGGTAACTCTTACTGTATAGAGCCTAAATTGTAGTGACTCATTGAATTGTTGAAATAAAAAGAACAAATTTTACCTGTATGTAAATGTGTGTGATGAAATTTTTACATTTTGTTTTATATCCAAATATTAACAGTATAATCTAGTGCACACAGAGCAACTTAAAGCCTTATATTAAATTTTCGAATAATGTTTACTTCATGGTTTTCGAAAATATATTACATTATCTTGTAAGTTGTTTTGAACTCTGGTTGAGATTAATAATAGCTTCAGCTGACATCCCACCGGGCGAAATAAAGACGTTAATTAAATATCCGTTAATTGTTTTAGAATGAATAAAAATACATTTGACTGTGTATCTTCTTAAATAGTTAACTAGCGGTAAATCATGAAGTTACTTAATGGTGGGAAAAATATATGGCTGAGGGACAGCTGGCTTTCTTCATAAGGTAATTAAAATTATTATGTATTATTACTACACGGATACAAAGTCGCCGGCGTGTAGTCCAGGAGTGTCTTACTAAGGCCTTCTTCAGCGATAATTATGATCGGATTCTAAAGGCCTCAAAGAGGGAAGGTATTACAGGAACTCCCACGCCGTTATTAAAATGTCACTTGCAAAATCCTATAAACATTACCTACGATAAAGTTAATGATGAGCTAAACGGCGAGGAAACGGATACTATAAAGTACCACAGGAAAATGTGCTGGATCGAGTAGTGTTTGTTGTTGCATACGTTTATGTAATTTATGTTAGTTATAATTAGCGTCCGGAAAAGTATACTGTCACGCAGAGCCGGCACTATACAAATCTATGACTTGATGAATTTTAATTATAATTAAAGTATAAAACGTATTTATGGCGCATATTTCTTGCCTCTATATGGGTATATAGGGGCAAGAAATATGCGGTCTTTCTCCAATTTCTCCATAATGACTACAGGTCGTGGCAACTTACGCTCAAGCAATGAGGATAGTCGGTGTTTCTGAATTCATTTATAACACATTTTTATTCCCATTTTTTTCTCTCACACATCGTCTTCCGTCAATAACATGACGGATTAGGAGTCCGGCCCTGCGTTACAGCGCATGTTCCTAACCCTAGTTATGAGTGTGGGCCCATTACTAGTTCAAGATAACACCAGACAGTTTTAGATTACAATATTACGTCTTTCGGAGATGAAACAAAATAATGTAATAACGAACTCGGTGAAGAGACTCGGCTTACTTCATGTCAGGAGAATAAAGCGGTGACATATATGTGTCTAAAAAGGTCGTCAAACACTAGTTGTCATTACAAGGAGCACACCGCTAAAGAAAGTATGTACTAAAGTGTGCAAAAAACTAAATCACAAATGTTGTAAAATGTGGTGCCAACTTCATACACATACACAACTGTACCTTAATGTAAACAAATTCCACATAAAAACAACTAAGTATTGTCGTAAAGTTGCGAGTTGAATATTATTTTCACACAAGTCAAGAGTGGATAGTGAGTACCACGTATCCATTTGTTGAGAAAGATACCAACTGATATCATTTGGAGATCCCTTCTGATATAGGCCTTAAAACACATTAGCATTTAGCACTTTCTCTGAAAACGCGGACATGGGTGGTCAAAGTGACACTTCACACCACCATAGAGGTCACAAACCCATATTGTATGTATTTTCGGACGTTTTGTACTTTGACGTTTTAAAAATCCATTTTCTGCACGACGTTTTTATTTTGTTTACTTAGAATTATTAAACAAAGTTAGAATATCATTAATTTGGCCTCAAATTCCAGATAATTACTTACATGCACCTAGTGCGGTTAGTGGAACATGTTCGTTCCTTCTTGTCCGTTCGTTACCCCGGAACATATGTTTACCTGTTTATCGCAAAAACTATTCGCCAAACATTCATGCCAATTAATATTCAAAGAAAGCCACACACGAGTAACAAATGTGGTCTTCGGTGCCATTTTGATAGGATGCACAGTTAACAAGTTATTGCTGGTAACGAGCGGAGTTCAAATCGCATTTAAAGTCTGGTGGGTGGAGATGGAAATATTTGTTTTTAGTTAGTTTTGACAAACACTAGGCTCAAATTTAAGCTAAAATCTAAGTAGTGTTTTCTTTTAAAGATATTTCTAACCGACGAGACTGATGTTTTAGTTTTAAGTCATTACACGTGTTTGTGTTCTTTCTGATTGACTATACAGTTCCCAGTACTAAGTCAGTTCCCAGTAAGCAGTATTTTGTACATTTTTTTCCATTTCTGATTCATTTGCAATATTACCTTTTGATTTCTAAATTATAAATATTCCTAGCTGGAATCTCCAATCGTTACCCTTCATTTAAACATATAGTCGTTTGTTACCGTTTTTTAGCGTGTATTCGAAGGTTGTTAGAATGTTAGGTCAGGCATAATTGTTAGGTTAGATTGTTGTCAGGCATAATATGCACTTGTCTGTTGTTTTATGTATTAACACTTTCAAATCATCGATAAACATCAAAGTATAAGAGTAAAGAACATATTTTGGGCTGTCAAAGCGTACGTTGTCCGTTCGTTACCTGACCAAGTTTTGAAGTACGTCTGAAATTTCGACTTCTTTTCGAAAAAAAGAAACAGAAACGTATTCCTTATGCTTTCCTCTTTAATGTCAAACTTATTTTCCTTTTCCTCGCACTCTTAATTCTCAGAAAATGGACAAAACAAAAGTGGACGTAAATATGTATATCCGAAAATTCTCCGTTCGTTACCAGGTAAAGTAATTCCAATAAAAACACTAAAAAGTGAGATAATTTTAACTTTTACACATGTTTCTAATGTTTCTATACGATCTTTTCGAAGTTGACAATTTTAAAAACAAAAATAAAACTACTGAAAAAAATCCATAAAAACTCCTGCGAAAATGCGTATTTATGTCCGATCGTTACCCAGAGAAAGTACCATTTCCTGTGAAATTACTTTTGGAAAACAATACGTTTCTGCACTAAACAATATACTGGGTGTCTATGAAGATAGGGTACACTCAATGACTTGAGTGAAAGAGATACACATTTTGTTTTTTTTTATTAGAGTGTTTAAAAAAAAACGACTATTTTGTTTTTCTCAGAGAACATTGAAAAATCTTCAGAGTATCCCTAGAAAAATGACCCTGTTAAAATATGAGCCCTTAATATTAATATTTAGAGGTGGCGATTTTCAATTTTCTATTTCCCATTTAAATAATATGGGAATTTTTTTCTGAACTTTGGAATTTTATTACTTAAGGAAGAATCGCCGGACAGTGATACTCAAGATAGTTTTTTGTAGGAAATTGAACGCTCTATAAAAAAAGGTCTGATTGAAGATTTGCGTGAGGCAAGCCGTTTCGGAGTTATTAAGCCTCAAAAAATGAACTGTTTAAAATAAAAATCTTATTTACATATAAATGCAACAAAATGGATTCATATCACATAAATATCCACTATTATCAACTTTACAATAAAAATCTGTAAATTTTTAACAGAATGTAAATAAAAAATTCTATAATAATAATAATAATAATAATAATAATATTTTATTTTCCTTTAATACGTGATACAAGTACATATAGGAATAGTCGTAAGTCTTAAACTAAGTTCTACAAAAATAGTCATTTACCGAGTAAAAACATTCATTCAGTAAATACTCCTTCAATTTGGACTTGAATAAATGATCTTTTTTTATACATTTTATTTCATTGGGCAGACAGTTAAACATCTTTGGTCCTATATAATTAGAAGAGGTAGCAGTTAATTTTAGTCTAGCAAAGGGAATTTGCATGAGATCTTTTTGTCTTGTATTTACCTCGTGGTATTCATTGTTTATAATAATTTTTTTATAATACTTGTAAACATATGTACAAATATCAAAAATATATAAACTAGGTAAGGTAAGGAGCTGATATTTCTTAAAAATATTCTTACAAGAAACGGTGCTTGGAATATTAGCTATACATCTTAAAATACGTTTCTGAGCTACAAAAACATGACTAGAAAATGAGGAGTTTCCCCAGAAACAGATACCGTAGCGTAGTCTTGATTCCACCTGGGCGTAATATAAACAGATAAGTTGATCTGTTCTAAGAACTGTTCGTATATTTCTTAAAAGACAAGTAATAGATGATTAACTTAGATACCATAGCGTCATACTGGTATTTCCAACTCAGATTATTATCTAAGATTAAACCTAGAAATTTTATATGGTCTACATTATTAATCAAGGGTGAATGATTAATTTGATTGATCAATAATATAAGTAATAATATAAGTAATATACCCGTATTTTTTATTATTGAGCAATGAAATTAATCATTCACCCTTGATTAATAGAATTTTTTTATCTACATTCTGTTAAAAATTTACAGATTTTTATTGTAAAGTTGATAATAGTGGATACTTAGTATTATGAATAGATTTTGTTGTATTTATAAGTAAATAAGATTTTTATTTTAAACAGTTCATTTTTTGAGGCTTAATAACGGCTTGCCTCACGCAAATCTTCAATCAGACCTTTTTTTATAGAGTGTTCAATTTCTACAAAATTGTTGGTTCTTTTTTCTTGATAATAAATTCACAGAAATCTGTTATTTAAGGAAAAAGAAAATTAAGCCACCATAGGCTTTTTAAAGGTTTTTAATGTTTGGTCAGTTTTTTTTTAACACTCTAATGTATATACATAAAATAAAAATGTTCTCTGAAATTGTTCATTAGGACCTTTATGAAATAAACGAATCAATTATTTATTTAACGAATAGGTTAATCGAATTTTTGCAGTTACCAAAATGTAATAAGGATCTTCTGTAAGTCTTTCACTAATTCCATCAGACTGTAGAAATATAGTTTTCTCACGTAAACGTTAAGTGGAACTGGTTTATTTGCTCGTGAAAGAAATCCGCTTTCACGTAGTATCATTATTTAAACCATATTGGACATAAACTTTATGGTTTTCAGGTCTTAAATATCAGAAATCTGGGAAAATGTATACAGTCTTACACGCATTACTATAAAAGCCATATAGAATACGATTGCGATCAGGTAACGTAATGCTTTTAACTGTATATGTTCTATATCATGTCACTAGCACAATACTTGCTTTACATTTTACAACATTTGGAGAAATATATCAGGCAGATCGAAATTTACATAGAAAAGGTATTTAAATTGAAAATTAGAATAGTAATAAAGTAATAAAATAGCTTTTAAAGGTTATTGTACATCCACAAACGCTAAAGTAACTCTATTTACATATTTATATGACGTGTTTTACTATGATATGTCGTCCACACATGAGTGGTGAAGTGTGAAAATACTAAATGAATACGCCTGTCGACATTCGTAAATTGTTCCATGTATACAAAACGTTTTCGTTTCGATTATTATAACTGTAATTTCCTTGTAATATTATTCATGATTTACCCTACTTTTCATTATAAAAAATAAAACAAAGGAAAGTAAACAATCTAGAAGATATTTAAAGGCAATTAAGCTGCAAAATAATTAACCTCCAGACAGGAACGTATATTTTATACCGGCAATATTTAGTATTGTTTCCTAAGATACAACGATTCATTTATATCTCTTGCCAGGTGGGGACTGGCCTCATTGTGTGGGTCGTATTTTGCGTGTTCGCTGGGTGGATCAATTAACTCTTTTTTGTAGAATTCAGCCCTTTATTTTCAAGAGATGGCGTGTCCATTCTTTTTTATTACTTTCTTTTTAAAGTAGGTAAATGTACGTAAATAGATAAAAAGTAAGATAATGTTATAAGATTTTTCGAAACATTAATTTCTCTTTTGTAGTATAGCAAAATGTGAGTTCATTTTTTCAATTTGGAAAGAAATGACAAGAGGGGCCTTTCTCTCACAAATCCTTTATTTCTGACTTGCTACCTGTTTCGGTCACTAAATGACCATCTTCAGGCAACAAAAGTTACAATAGGATTATTACTTTGATTTTGATTTTTTGATGTTGTATCAAAATTCATCTGGTAGATATATCGATTTTTTGTAATTTTTTTCATCTATTAATTCACCTTCCAAAATTTTACTTATCTTGATTTATCTCAGATAGATTACTCCACTTCTTACTTGGTATTCGTGGTATTACTAATTAGATTTTCTTATTTAAAAAAAACAATTAACATTTACACAACATTCACTTAAGACACTATGATTTTCAACATGTCTGTTTGTCCTTTGTCTTAAGTGAACGTTGTGTAAATGTTAATTGTTTTTTAAAAAATAAGAAAATCTAATTAGTAATACCACGAATACCAAGTAAGAAGTGGAGTAATCTATCTGAGATAAATCAAGATAAGTAAAATTTTGGAAGGTGAATTAATAGAAGAAAAAAATTACAAAAAATCGATATATCTACCAGATGAATTTTGATACAACATCAAAAAATCAAAATCAAAGTAATAATCCTATTGTAACTTTTGTTGCCTGAAGATGGTCATTTAGTGACCGAAACCGGTAGCAAGTCAGAAATAAAGGATTTGTGAGAAAAGGCCCTCTTGTCATTTCTTTCCAAATTGGAATTAATTTCTCTATTGATTTTAAAAGGATGAATGAATACCTGTGTTCAAAATATGTGTAAATAGCGAAAATTATTCTAGACATTCTATACAAGGTGTTTCTAAAACAGGTGGTCAAAATTTGAGGATATGCGAGAATGGTTTGATAAGTCCGAGACTTTTTGAATTTCCCGCGCAGTAACTTTTAATGGCAACACTGCTCCCGTCAACTGCCATATATCGGTAGACTAATATAAAATTTTGAGCAAGCTACGTCATTTAGTTTATGTTTGACAGCCATTGAAAGCAGCTACCTCGTTTTTCCACAAAAAAAAAAAAATGAATTTCCTGGGCTGCTTATTAATTATTACTTACATGTAGAAAAAAAAAAAAATACCGAAACCAAGGAGAGGCTTGATAAATACTATGGGGACTCCTGCACCGTCACTTTCCATGGTTAAAAAGTGGTTTACTGATGTTCCGTTGTGGCCGCACCAGTACAAGTGACGCTGAACGTTCAGGTCGTCCGAAAGAAGTTGTTACGCTAGAAATCGTCGATAAAATCCATGGAATAATATTGGACGATCGAAGATTGAAAGTGCGTGAGTTGGCTGAGGCTGTAGACATCTCAACTGAGTGGGTGCATCACATTTTGCATGAATATTTGGATATGAAATAACTGTCCTCGCGATGGGTGCTGGAATTGCTTACGATCGACCATAAACACAACCATGTGACCACTTCAAAGGAGTGTTTGGGGATGTTCAGCCGCAATCAAAACGAGTTTTTGCGCCGTTTCGTTACCGTAGATGAGATGGATCCATCACACCACACCAGAGACCAAGTAACAATCGAAACAGTGGGCTTCTACAGGTGAACGTACACCGAAGAAGGTTAAGATGGGTCTGTCGGCTAACAAAGTCATGGCCACAGTTTACTGGGATTCGCGCGGTGTCATTTATATCGATTTCCTTGAAAAGAGTAAAACGATCACCGGCGAATATTATTCACAGCTGTTGGACATATTTGGCACTGCTTTGAAGCAGAAACGACCGCATTTAGCGAAGAAGAAAGTGTTGTTTCATTAGGACAATGCACGGGTGCATACGTGTGTAATCAACATGGCAAAAATTCATCAATTGGGCTACGAACTGCTACCTCATCCACCATATTCTCCAGATTTAGCCCCCTCCGACTATTTCCTGTTTCCAAACCTGAAGAAATGGCTGGGTGGTAGGAGATTCGGGTCGAATGAAACGTATGTGTCATCGCTGAAACAAACGCTTATTTTGAGGGCCTTGAGGAATCATATTATTTAGAAGGAATAAAAAAATTAGAAACACTATACATTTAGTGAAATGTATCGAGCTAATAGGAGATTATGTAGAAAAATAAAATGATTTTTTTGCCGAAAAAAACATGTTTCCCTTTAAAATTCACGGACTTACCAAACCACCCTCGTACATATAGAACAAACGAAATAATGACGAAAACCTTAATCCTTCACTGGTCTGGTGCCATATTTGTCACATAAATGGTCAGGCAACATTTTATTATACTTATTATGAACATTATAATATATTTAAAAATAAAAATAGGGATATGTAGAAAAGAGTTTGAGTAAAACAAAAAAAAAAAAAAAAAAAAAAAAAAAAAAAAAAAAAAAAAAAAAAAAAAAAAAAAAAAAAAAAAAAAAAACTGAACTAAAGCGCGGCGATAGCCCAGTGGGTAAAGCGCCAGGTGAGAAGATGGCGATTACTCCGAGAGCTATTATCCGCGCGGGTTCGAATCCCGCCTGTGGCAATTTGGCACCTGTCACAGGGTTTGGTTGTGTGTCCTACGTCTTTTCCATGTGTATTCTCCCTCTGTACAGTTGTAATGACTATTAGAGGGAGAATGTCAATTTCTGGGGTGTGATTTATTATTATTATTAAAGAAATAGAAGTATGCTGAAATATTGAGAAAATAAAATGCTTATAAATGTTATCCCGTTATGCTTATAAATGTTATATACAGTGTGTCCCAAAAAGTTGAAAACAGGCCAGCAGAATCGAAACAATTAGTATTTTCAAAAAAAAGTTTCCTACAAAAAACATTCGCACTATAAACCACTATCGGCCAGTAAAAACGACGTCGACATTCCTCTACAGGGTGTTTCAGAAATCAGAAAAAACTGTTTCGGTTAAATGGCAACACCGCTTAATTCGCGTCTAATCAAAAAAGTTATTAAGACAAGTTGTTTAGAATGCCGAAGTATGGGCGTATACAAAAAATCGGCGTGATAGTCAAATGTTTACGAATTAACGCTGCTGGCCTAAAAAGTTGGAAACAGGCCTGCAGAGTCAAAAATATTGCTATTTTCAAAAAAAGTTTCCTACAAAAAAACATTCGCTCCATAAACCGCCATCGGCCAGTCAAAACGACATCGACATTCCTCTACAGGGTGTTTCCATAAATCAGAAAAAAACTGTTTCGGTTAAATGGCAACACCGCTTAATTCGCGTCTAATCAAAAAAAGTTATTAAGACAAGTTGTTTAGAATACCGAAATATGGGGGTATACGAAAAATCGGCGTGATCCTCAAATGTTTACGAATTAACGCTGCTGGCCCAAAAGTTGGAAACAAGCCCGCAGAGTCAGAACTATTTGTATTTTCAAAAAAAAAACATTCTCACCATAAACCGTCATCGGCCAGTCCAAATGACGTCGACATTCCTCTCGCCCTGTTTCCAACTTTTTGGGCCAGCAGCGGTAATCGTAAACATTTTCTATCACGTCGATTTTTCGTATATCGCCAAAATTCGGCATTCTGAACAACTTTTCTTAATAGTAACTTCTTTTGATTAGACGCGAATTAAGCGGTGTTGCCATTTAACCGAAACAGTTTTTTCTTATTTCTGAAACACCCTGTAGAGGAATGTCGCCGTCGTTTTTACTGACCGATGGTGGTTTATAGTGCGAATGTTTTTTTGTAGGAAACTTTTTTTGAAAATACGCCGCCTTATTGATTTATTTCGACTCTGTCGGCGCCGTCGAGAACATGATGTTTCCAACTTTTCCCGGGTTTAATGACACACGTGTTCAAAATATGGAGCCCAAGCCTTATTGAATTAGCTGGAACCCATATACTGGAATATTTCAGTGACGGAATGTTTTCTCGTCCCAGACCTTCAGGTGTTTTCATCTCAGGAAGAGAAAAAGCCACGAATCCGAGAACATGTTTTTACGATTGATATTGATTGCAACCTTGTTCTTGACCCGCAACTCTGGTGTAGTTTATTTCGTCAACCGACGATCTGAACAATTCAGTATTGTGTCCACTTTTCATCGGGTTAAGGAAGTTGAAGGCCTTCCGCCGCGTGGTTCATCTTCAATCACTATCATCCTTATAATTCGTTCTAATGCCTTCAGCCACCGAAAAACCTGGGCTTTTGAAAAAAAACACCGTCTCCGTAGGCATGTTGAAGTTTTCTAAAAGTATTCGTTGCGCTGTGTCCAAGTCTGAAGCAAAACCTGATTACATAGCGTTTCGAACAACCATGATTGAAGTTCTTTTGATATTTCGAATAGTCTTATTGAAACTACTCCTTGTAACTCGAAGTTGTTTGCTAATTCAGAGGAATAATGGATAAATGAGACGAAAAAAATAGAAGTAAAATAAAGTTACAAATGTTACATGTTCTCCACACCATAAGTCGAAACATTAACTGTTACGCACATCCATCACTTGTGGGGAGGAATTTTATCAGTCCCTTACAGTGTCGCTAATATAATGGAGCTCTGTATAGCGGATGTTATGTAGAGCGTTTATGGAGAACGGCCCTCCAGCACGCAGATATACTCCTAGACGTGTAATAGATAGGTTACATGGACCGAACTGCACATGAGGGACGTTATAAAGTAGCTGTACAATAGTTGCGTAAGAGGGGTGGTCGGGTGCTGTTTAAACATTATAATTAAACAAAACATGGTATCCAGATGACGAGGTACATCGATGCAGATTCTAACGTAAATATGCCAGTGCGCCAGAACACATGCAAATGGTTTGTTTGCCTACTGAGAACGACGGGGTTTAGACTAATTTCTGTGGTCAATAATTTTAGAACGTTAATTAATTCAAAATAGATACCTTCGATATTGAACGCGCGAGATAATAATGTATTGCATTAAATTGGGTGATAATTGAATCGGGGGAAATTGGAAATAAAACAAGTCGAGCTGTGATATATTCACGTTCATTTGTTCATACTCGTAGTAGTATCTTATTTTGCAAATGCAAAATTCGTTTTTAGTTATAGGGGAGACAGGGGTACAGAGGAACCACATAGGGTTATACAGTGCGCGCCTAAAGTATGGAATAAATTCAGTAAATGTGAAACAAAAATTTTTTGGAAAAAATCCTCCAACATGTCGATTTTGTTTAATAAAAACACACGTTTTTGAGGGAACGTCTATTTTCAGATGTTTCATTTTAAAATTTTGTTACATAACAAAATTTTTGAGTAAATGACAATCAATGACAATTCATCTCTAATGCGATCTCGTAGTTCGGCTAAGAATTGTGTGGTCTTCTGCAGTAAACTTTTGATTTCAAATAACCCCATAAAAAATAATCAAGTGGTGTAAGATCTAGGGATCTCGCGGGCCATTCTATCGGTCCTCGTCTGCCAATCCACCTCTGAGGAAAGATGACGTCTAAATATTCACGAACTGAGCGCGCATAATGCAGGGGTGCTCCGTATTGCTGAAACCAGAGTGTGTTATCTGGAATCTTAGGATCATTCTCTTTTGGGAAAATTACTGTAAGCGCTGGAACTAGATCATTTTGCATGAACTCCAGATATCTTTCTCCTGTGAGAGTTTCTTCAAAGAAGAAAGGCCCCATTATTCTGTTTGTGACTATTCCGGCCCAAACATTTAATTTCTGCGGATGTAGAGTATGTGCTTCGATGATCCAATGAGGATTCGTCCGACTCCAATACCTGAAATTTTGACGGTTCACTGTGCCGTTTAGACAAAACGTGGCTTCATCGGAAAATTGTATTTGCTGGCGTAAATTTGGATTTGTTTGACAAAAGATTGATGGCAATATCGCTGTTTCCGTCGCGCCGCAATCTTATGGTGGATTATTATAGAACTCGACGAAATAAAATGAAATGTAAGAAAAATATTTTTCGATATCTCGCTTAGTTTTCGAGATATCGAATGAAAATAAAATTAAAAAAAATTGTTTCAATGATTTTGAAACAAATAACGATTGTAAGGACTTCTCGAAAGGAAATTGGACAACTAGAACCATCAAAAAAGGTACCAGAACACTGATTCACCGTTTTACGACATGACTTAGATCCTTTCTTCTTTGAACCTTCTGATGAACATCTCCATATTCAACCAAGCTTCTTTGCAGATAACTTCTCTACGGACATTGAGAGCCCACAACATGTTGGTGGCATTGAATTTGATGAAGGTATTAAGGTTATTTCTTCCAAAAAAAGTAATTGCCTTTTCTTCGCTTTTAATTCTCTAAACCAGGAGTAAAGAAAGATGCTTACCTGACATATTGCAAAATTACGAATATATTGTCTTCGGAAGAAGTATCGTGCTAAACAATATTGATAACAACATTAAATGCCTGTTTACAGTTTAATGACAATTAATATATTAATTTTTTATGAAAAACTATAGTTTGCATTGCGGTTATGTGAAGAAATATTGGCGGTAGTTTCGAAATTTCCAAAATCGCATGAATATTCGCCTTAATTATTCAGGAAACTTTAATAGGCGGGAAATTGGAATTTTCAAAATAAGTGAATTAAAAAAAATACATTTTAAATTTCATATCTTTAAAAATCTAAAAGGAATTTTATACTAAAAATCATTGAAACAAAACATTTTTTGTGGATTTTCTTTTCATTCGATATCTCGTAAACTAAGCGATATATCGAAATACATTATTCTTAAATATCATCTTATTTTCTCGATTTCTATCAGAATCAACCAATATTTTCTAATTATTTTTTTCATTCGATATCTCGAAAACTAAGCGAGATCGAAACATTTTATTCTTACATTTCGTTTTATTTCGTCAAGTTCTATAAGAATCCACCATCAGATGCGACGCCACGGAAACAGCAGAATCCCCAGATTCATCATAGTTTCACAGAATTGCAGTCGCCGGTCGAGGTCGTCTTCGTTGAGTTCTTGCACAAGCTGAAATTTGAAGGGATGGTAGTTTTCTTTCCTCAGGATACGTAGAACTGTTGTCTGACTAACTTCATTTTCTGAGGCAACTAGTGTAGAGGTACTCTGAGGGTTCTCTTCCATACTTAACACAATGTCAATCTTTTTATCTTGCGTTATTTTTGGACGTCCTGATTTTGGTAGATCTTTAACATCACCAGCTTCTCTAAATTTGGACTCAATTTTACTAACTGTGGATTGGTTGATACCTCGTGCTGAGTTCTGGTCTTATTTCCACATCCCATGAAAATCAAAATTTCAATTCTTTGTGTCACAGTTAAATGTGCCATATTAAAATTGGATTTTTTTATAAATACTAACACGTTTTCTTTTTCTTTTTTTATTCTTTTCGCACAATTTAATGACGGATCTTCTGATTAACTGACAATAAAAACCATGAATACGTCAAAAAACTTAATGTGATAATTTTTTTGCTTAGCAACGTACTTTTTTGCTGTTTTATTTGTGTTCAGTTTTTTCAGAAATTTTCGTTTATTAATTGTGAATAATTATTTTTCATTTTGTAACATTCAATTGTCATTTACTCAAAGATTTTGTTATGTAAGGTGGCAACATTTGTATACCGTTAAATCGACAATGAAAGGGTCTCTCAAATTAAATTAAAAAAAATGAGGGATTGCCATTTGAAAAATAAGTTGATGACGTCATTACTCAAAAACAAATGACATCTGAAAATAGACGTTCCCTCAAAAATGTGTGTTTTTATTAAACAAAATCGACCTGTTTTTTTCCAAAAATTTTTGTTTCACATTTACTGAATTTATTCCATACTTTAGGCGCGCACTGTATAATAATAATAATAATAATATAGTTTATTTGCAAAATAAATGTAAATAATTCGTTACCTACATAAGAAAAAAAACAATGTGAAACAAATACAAATAAACTTAGCAACCCACAAAGTCATAGACTGAACGTGGTAGATAATTAAAAATCGGTATTGTTGCACACATATTAACATACGTTACAACTCACGTATTGATACAGTTAAAATGCACTACACTAAAATACATTATCTTACTAATACAAATACACTATTATATGTTCTTTGGTAATAAAACAATAACATCCTTATTTCTATTATTTGATTTATGACTAGACGGTCTGTATTAAACATTGTTTGTTTTTTTTTCTTGACTTCAAAAAAGATATTTAAATTTTTTTATACTCTGGTATACAATTATATAACCGAGGACCAAGGTGGAGAAGATTATTTTGACCTATCGTTTTGTGACAACTTGGCACTTGGTAAGTATTTAATCTGCATCTAGTTGGATAGTTATGTTTAATATCTAAATGTGAATTTTTATTTTTATATTTGTACAGTATCACAGACAAAAACTATAATTTCCTAATATCTAACACCTCTGATTCTCTATATAATTCTTCAGATGAATATGTTGCTTCTCTATTGTATATTATTTTAAGAATATTTTTCTATATCGCTTCCAGTCTGTTTATATCCAGTACTTTCCCAAGCTAGTATTCCATAAGTTAATCATGATTCCACGAGAGCAAAATATAGCATTTTCATTGTTTTTTTTATCTAGAATTTGTTTCATGTATTTAAATTTGTAAATTATTCTTCTTAGCGTTTCTACTACATTATTTATATGATAATCCCATCTATGGTTACTCCAAGATATTTGACATACAGTCCTTCTTTTATATGGAAACTTAAATCATCATATTCTATTTTTAAACTATTGAACACTGGCAGGCCACGTTTGTTAAAAGAGAATGGTAAGTATAACGTTTTTTCAGAGTTAATTTTTAACAATTAATAATCAAAACACTTTTTAATTTTTATAAAGTCTTTTTTCACCTTCGGTTTTGAGTTTATTCCATGTGTCGTGCTCGTAAAGTACCACGGCGTCATCTGCAAAGCTAATTATATTCCCAATCGTATCCAATTGGAAGAGGCTGTTAATATACATACTGAAAAGTATTGGTCCCAACACTGTGCCTTGCGGTACTCCATAATCAACTGTTAATTCGATACTTTTTGCTAAATTGATTATTATAATATTATTAGAACTATTGCTAGTATATATTCGTATCTGTCAGATATGTGTGTATTAAGCGTGTTTCTATCGTGTTTGTAGAAGCGAAGAGCTTCGCGTGAAGAAATATTGTTTTTTCAGTAAATAATCAAAATTTGAGGTAAGTGATGTTTTTTTCTAAATTAATCACGATTATAAAATTTTTGGAAAAATTTTATAATCCTGGTACACCTATACAAAATGTTTAAAAGTACCATAAATCGCATAAAGTTGTTGAGTACCATAAATCGCATCATTTGTAATGCTAAGCATCTGTTTAGAATAAATACAAAAATGAGGGGCAGAGCGGTCCGACAATGATCCTGTAGGC
Organism: Aromia moschata; assembly: GCA_029963805.1. Classification (NCBI taxonomy): domain Eukaryota; kingdom Metazoa; phylum Arthropoda; class Insecta; order Coleoptera; family Cerambycidae; genus Aromia; species Aromia moschata. The sequence goes on along the minus strand of JAPWTK010000034.1, from coordinate 998,248 downwards.
CGGATAATCGCAATAATTATAATCACAGAACGCTGGCAATTGTGAATAAAGCTAGGGAAAAAACATTATTATGGTGTTATTATTCCCACACACCAGTCACCAAGTCTTCAACCACTTGACTGCACAGTATATGGTCCACTAAAGAATCAGTATTCTCGGGAATTCTCGATTTATTTCTTACAAATTACCTTGGTCAGTGGATAACAGAGTGTCTTTTTGGAAAAGCTTTTCTTCACATTGCAACCATGGAAAAATCTTAACGGGTTCCAGAAAACAGGCATCCGCCCGTTCAATAGTATTGAATGTTATTTTGTTATTTTCTGTTGAAGATGTTCTTCCTTCCCAGGTAACCAGTGTAACTGATGAAGTTCCAGTTGTGGAATACAATGTTACAAATAATAATTGCAACCTTCAAGAATCAGTTACAAGTATTCCAACTGCCAAGCAGCTGCAACCAGGTTGTTCTTCTTATTCCAGGCCGTTGTTCTTCCAGGCAGTTCACTTAACTATGTTTCAAAAATCAGCTAGTAGATAAGGAGAATATAACAGCAAATGCAATTAAATAACAGACGGACATAAGAGGAGAAAATATAAAAATGGTATTTATTAAAAAGAAGATAAAACAACGAATTAAAATAGTGAAGATACGGACAGTGAAGACAGTGACGATGTAAGATGCATTTATTGTTCAAGCAAATGGCATGAATCTAAATCTAAGGAAGGCTGGATTTTATGTGGGAACTGCAAACAATGTGCACGATGATGCTTTTGCTGGGGTTGAAGACGATGATGATGATTTAATATGTTATATTAAACTGTTACTAATAATGTAATATTTAAATAAAACATTGTATAAAAGTTTTTGTCTAATGTTTAACTTATCATTTTAATAACATTTTCTAAAATGGTCCTATGAATGGTCCTGAGATGGTTCTACGTGCCCCATGGAATAGGGAATATAGACTCATTTACAGCGGTCAATAAAATAAGAAACAACAAAAAAAGCTGTAGTCCAAATATAAGTGTTACCTTATGTAACTCATAGTGTGAATGTATAGGTCCCTATTAGTACTTTACCAATGTTTATTTATAGTTTATTTCGCAAAATATCACTAAAACTTTCTTACGCGATCCCCTGTGACCCCTAACGCATTTTGTGTATAATACAGAGTATTCCAAGTCTCAAAAAATCAGTAACTATTATTATCAATAAGTTCATAGGAAAATTCTCGGCCAAATCCAGACACTCTAAATTTTGTTTATGAAATCCATCAATCTCATATGGATTTATTAAAATAAACCACAACGTTGAAGCCGTGGTGTCACTGTCACTTTTTTTTTATGGAACCCTCCATTTTTGTATCAATTCAGTATAAAAAGCTTACTATTTCTCTCGAAATATCCTGACACATAGAAATCTTCAAAGATTTGTCCCATTTGTAGGAAAGGAAATAAGCAAGAAATTGCCAGTTATAGGTCTACAGTAAGCATGTGCATTTTTAATTGACCTAGACAATAGTTGTTTTAGATGTTGGTGGGCCAGGTTGACATCATATACCTACAGTGTCCTTCGCAAAGTGCGAAAGTCAAACATTTTTATTAACGGCTTTTTTTTAAATTTGACTTTGAGGTTAACTTGTGCTACCGGAATAAAGTGTTCTGAGGTTGAAGTTTCCAAGTTCGGAATGTTAAATTTTTCTGGATAGTTATGAAGATGGTTAATAGAGGCAAAAACAAATGTTCTAATAGAGCCTTCCCATGTGGATACTTATGTAGCAAAAAACTTCTTAATAAAACCTTCTGATATCACAACAAAGACGCCCATTTTAAGAGAATTTATTTTTGAAAAAATGCCAAATTTGACATGCACCAAAAGATTAATAAAAAAAATGTCGTTAATAAAAAAAATTCCCATATGCGCACGTTCTGAAGGACACTGTACCTATACAGACTTTTCTAACGAATTCGATTGCAAAAATCATGTTGTTTATTAAAAACCTAGATATGAGTTTGGTTTTACTTATCTAAAAGACCCCAGTTTTCTGTATCTAGGTTACATATCTCGTCAAATAATTGCAAAATCTTCCTGGAATTCCTCAAGGTCCAGTACTAGGCCCGCTGCATTTTAATCTATATGTCAGTTATATATTGTCCCCAACATCTGTCAGAAGTCTTCAAGGTTTCTTGGCATGGTAAATGCTTTGTATTTTAAATACCTTCAAAGAAAAAAATCAAGAGGTGGGAGGTTCGGAGACCGTGCAGGCCACTCTATATCTCTTGTTCTACCAATCCATCTATAATTTCATTCAAATGATATAGTTCACGGACATTCACAAGTTTGTAATCTACATCACAAAATTTATAAACCGTTTAACATTTTATTCAAAACAAATCGTAACGTTTTTATCTAATTTATCTACTACTTTACGAAAGCACCATATACGAAAATTTCATAAATACATTCAAAGCGCGAATCGTAGGTAGTTTCGCATAAATACATAAATATCTTTTTCCTACTAATATCCCGTTTTGGCAAGAATATCAAAGCGACAAAGGAGCGTGAATTATTGCATTTGCAATTTTGCGCATTACTGAATCCGGGCCATTCTATTTTTTTATTTACATCGGAGGAAAAAGCCATTAGTTTTAAAATTAAAATATACATCACTTGCGAATACCGAAACAAAAACGAATGGCTCCCCGTTTCTTACAATATTACACTATGGAATTTATGATAAGTTATAAAGAACGGGGCTACGTTTGCCATTAGCGAGAGAAGTTTTCTTTTTTATCGTTACCCACAACGTTTAACGCCATAAAGACGTGTTGACTCGTGCGGATTTGTATTTTTTACTGATTTGAATTTCGCCTTTTGTCACAACGCCCCTGTTAGACGCAATTATTAATCCTTACTTTCCGAGAAATGTGTATTTATTCACGTATACTAACTACTCATGTATTTAGTCATGCTCAATATATGCTCATTATATTGTGTTTACCTGTAAAATACTCGTATAAACGTTTTAAAAGTAGTAGTGAATCATTGTAAAGTGTATTACTAACTCGCAGGGTATATGGGGTATACAGTATGTCCCAAATTGGTTATGCATGCATTGCTATCTCGGCTATTGTTGAAGATAGAAATATGATTAAACGGGGAAATTTATAGATTTTTTATCTTTTCAATTCTGCTTTGCAATCCAATTTATCTGCAATTGTTTTTGAGATAATTCCAAAAAACAGAATTTGCGTTTTGGAGAATATCTCGTATATTTTTAATTACGGCGCTTGTGATATTTTATCGAGTACATTGTTAGGACTAGAGCTCGGAGGTTAATAATAGCCGCCCCTACTTTACCAGGGGCGGCTCCAGTATATATGATCAGTAACGTTACGAAATATTAAACAGTCCATACCTTATACATATAGAGTAATTGTCGTAGCCCAACTAATCGGCAAAGGAACTATAGTCACAAGACACAGAACTTGCATATCATGGTAAACGACGCTGTAACACAGACGTGTCCATACTGCCACTCGAGTTTCCATAAATTATTAATAACTGTTTCATATGGTCAAGAGTTAAGCTCTGGCGCCTGTCACTTAAAATCCATTTATAAGATGAAAACGAGCGTTCAACGTCTACAGACGTAACTGGGGCATATTTAAAATAAGTAATGTTTTATATCAATGGCACATTTATAATTTGTTCAGAGACATCCACTTATTTGCCTGTAAATAAATCCACAATCCGACACAACGTGGGAAAGTCAAGGTTAGTAACATCCGTTGGTTACTAAGCCATATATGTATCGTGCAGTTCAATTTTTTTTATGTCCTCACACAGTGGTGCTATGTATAATCGTCTTGAGTTGTTTCTGCAGGCAGATTAACTTCGCCGTACTTTCCACTCGCAGCGTTCTGGACAAATTGTCTGAACTTTAAGGGTGATTTAATTTTACAGATGGTATATCAAACGCTACCATCATTTTAACTAAATTTAAGTTAACTTGTCTGTGTCTGTCTCGCGCACTGCCACCACCACTTACACGAGCTTTATGTTTGTCTGTAGCAACATGCTGCGAAACAGCTGTTTTACGTGCCACGTCAGTACACTGTCACACATGGTACAGCGATGTTCACTGCCATTAGAGGTCAGTTCCGGAAAATTGTTTATCCAATTCTCGACCGTAACACGCGACGAACGCTGTCCAGACATTTTTACAAATTTATTCGACGTTTCGTGAACACGAATGATGATGCATCGACCACCGCAGAGTAAGTAATACTAAATAAACAAGTATAAATTACCTTCGCTTTCGCGACTCGACCTTAGTTGAAGTGGGGCACAGACACGGCAGGCAGGTTGCATTTTGGAATACATATAATATCGTTCATTGATTGAACTACGATTGTACTGTGTACATATACAGGCTGTCTGATAAAAAACGCCGCGAGCCTCCGTTGTTTGTAGCCTGATGTTAAAAAACAAAAAACTAGATGAAATGGCTCGAGATGAACTATAAGGGAGACTACTGCAGTATTCTTCTGAACTTTTTTTTTTTGAAACCCGATAGTCAACTTTTTTTTCAAATGACAATATAGGATTTTTTTGTAAATTATTATGCAAATTTGTTTTCTGAATCCAACGATGTATGACAAATTGACTTGTGACACATTTATTGCGGAAAAAGTGTCAAAATGTTTGTCAATATTGCAATCGGCGTCCTGCCGGCTAACTTGATACCAAACGTAGTTTGACTAGTCTAATCACGTTTACAACAAAGCGAATAAATGTCATTTCAGCGTCCGCGTCCCAGTCTTTTTTTCGCATTCTACCTTATGTCATTTCTGCATTAGGTTATTTTTTGTGAAATAAGCTTAGCAGAAAAAAATGGACAATAATCAATTAACGGATATGATTCAGGTATATTTTGAGTGTAATAGAAATCGTAGTGCGGCAGTCCGCCTTTACAGAGAGCGGTTTCCTCACAGAGAAGTTCCAGAACCACGTAAATTTGGAAGACTTGAAGAAAATTTAAGGAACTATGGAGCTTTTAAGAAACCAAAACGAGAAAAATGAAAACACCGAGCTCAATGTTCTTTTAACGTTGAAGAAAACCCAAAAACTTCCATTCGAGAAATTTCGAATAATGTTAGGACATCAAAGCAAACTGTACATGCAATATTGAAAAATCGCAAATTCGTCATACATACCCCAAAAAGTACAGGCAATAGAAGAAAACGATAGAGGACGAAGACAACAATTTTGCCATTTTTATTTCAATTCATTTAAATTCAGACGAATGTACATTCAGTGCAAATGGTATTTTTAATAGACATATTCACCGACATTGGAGCCAAGAAAACCCAAGGATTATTATCGTCGAAACTAATTTTCAGCGACGGTTTAGTGTTAATATGTGGTGTGGTATTTTAGGTAACATATTGATTGGACCATTTTTCATAGACGGCACCCCTAAATCAAGAAAAATATTATCAGTTATTGACGGAACAACTTCAAATTTTTTTAGATGAATTACCTATTGCAGAACTGAATAGAATTTATTTCCAGCAAGATGGGGCTCCCCCTCATAATGCCAGAATAAATACCAAGTGGTTAAACACCACATTTAATGATAGGTGGATAGGAACTTATGGACCTATTCGATGGCCTGCACGTTCTCCAGATCTTACTCCACTTGACTTTTCGTTGTTCATATATTCAAGATCAAATTTATTTAACACCGCCCGTAAATGAAGAAAATATAAGGCAAAGAATTATACGTGCTTGCCGCGAAATACCCCCTATTTTATATTCAATGCGACCCATGCCGTATTCAGAAGATGCCGGGCATGTCTTAATTACGCCACGGCCAATTTGAGCAGCACTTGTAGTAGTTTGAGAATTAGTAGTATAATATAATTTGCTTTGTTAATTTGTTTGTTTAGTTGTTTTGTGTTCAACTTTGTTGTACTTTGTTTAACGTTATTTCGTGTTTAACTTTGTTAAATGTCATATTGACAAATATTTTGGCACTTTTTCCGCAATAAATGTGTCACAAAAGTTAATTTGTTATACATCGTTGGAATCAGAAAACAAATTTGCATTATAATTTACAAAAAATATTCTGTATTGAGATTTGAAAAAAAAGTTGACTATCGCGTTTCAGAAAAAAAAATGCAGTTAAAACAAAAAAAAAAAGTTAAAAAAATACTGCAGTAGTCTCCGTTCATTTAGAGCCATTTCATCTGGTTTTTTGTTTTTTAACATCAGGCTACAAATAACGGAGTTATGACTCGCGGACTTTTTTTATCAGACAGCCTGTATATAGGAGTTGACGATGTGCTTTATTAATGTGGCAAATATGACAATATTCCAGTCACGTAAAGCCCGGTCCTGGAATCTATTATTAACCTACAAGCTCTAGTTAGGACACTTTTCAAGATGCTTTCGCTGACATCAAAATATATATCTTGTCATTAACTCAATTTTTTATTGCCCCCATATGGGATTTTTGTGTGGTTAAATAGTGCTCAGTATATGCTTTTCAACGGTGTATCACAATATTAATGTTACTTAAACTTTTCAATTTTGTTTTCTAATTTCATTTAAGGGGTTACACCTATTTGAATTGTCTAAAATTAAAATTTTTTTGGCATTTTTTTTAATGATTCAATTGAACAATCAAAATAGAATTTTCAGGGTTTATTAAACACATCAAAAGGTATATAACGTGAATTTGAACTTTTTTTTGTATTCTTTACAAAAAAATTGACATTTAATCGTTTGTAAAAAAAGGTAATTATTAATCAATCTTAATAATCGTGTGTACAACTCTTTAAAATCTATCTAAGAAGCTACAGTTAAAATTTCAAGTCGATCGGATGAAAATTGCAGAAGTTATTTGTAAGGCCGTGTTGAAAAACATGGTTTTGAGATAATAAGTTTTGAAAGGTATAACGGTTATGCAGGTATAGACTGACCACTCGATTAAATTTGAATACACCTGTACCAACGCCATATACATATACTTAGTATGAGTAACATTTATAAAAGTACCGATTGAGCTAAGCGACTCCTAACTGCTACTATAAATGCGCCAAGTGTCCAAAAGCGCTTCGGAGCATCAGAAGTTAATTCAGAAATGTAGCTCTAAGGGTCATTTAAAAAATTTTTTGGACCATGGTTGCTATTGGATATCATTTTTGGGTTGTTTTTACATAATTTAAGGCAATAAAAAAATCTAAAAAAAAAATCAAATAGGTGTAACCCCTTAAAATAAACATAGCATTACATTTACAGCACAGCAATCATGTTTATTCTAGCTAAATCTTCTTTTTTGGCGTTTCTACTAACATAGCTGGGCTATAAACTGAAAGGCGAGAGCTCCTAATCTCATATTCTTGCACCTGAATATTTTATTAGTACCTACTATTGTTTGTAGGTGCTCATAACGGAGAATTTTATGTGTTCGCGCTTTAGAGCTAAAAAAAAACGAAATAAACGCTGACGCTGTGCAAAAGCATTAGTATTTCATTTCAATAACGCCCAAAGTAATATTATTACATTGTTTTCACTCAGAAATGATGATAAAAATACCAGAAACGAACTTTGAAACCGTAAAAATGCAATTTTAATAGAAATACGGGTTATGGCTGGGAAAAGCGCGATGGATTTTTTTCATCGGATTTTCCAGCGGGAAAATGTATGCTCTAAAAAGAAACCGGAACAATTTAATGAAAACTATAAAATATCCGGAATGCGAATTTGTGCCCTAAATTATTAAAATTACTACTTGTTATTTACAGTTGACGCCTTCCATCTCTGTCGTCCCGCCATCCCTCTCTGTTGCTGGCACCGGGATTCGAGAAGGCGGAGGGGAAACTGGATTGTGAGTGGCTCGCACGGAAGCGTTCATATATTTTTTTATAGGTACGTACTTCTGAATATATTTCGTTGTTTTAATATGGATTTTTAAAGAATAGACGTGAATCATAAATTGTGGTTTTATGCTTTTGTGATGGTGACACTTACAAGTAACACTACCCAACTACTGTCACTCACCGATTTAAATGAAACTTTGCACACTCATAGAATACAAAAAAAATATTGAACCCCTGTTTGTTTTTTCTTCCGGAAAATGCTTTTTAGGGGTAGAAACCACCCCTAAAAGGTGGTAAAAGCAAGAATCGCCGTAAATGACATTAAAAAATACCAAAATATGTTACAACATAAGATTTAATATGATTTATAATTTAATAACAAGTATTGAAGTACATAAAAAAAATATTTCCAAAATCTTAATGGGTTAGACCCCTCTGGAGTGCGAAAAATCAAAGATTCCTTGGGAATTTTTTTCTACTAATTAAGCGATCAAAAATTCATTTTAAGACTTTATTAAGTACATAATGAGGTATATACAGATATTTTTTTGTTCGATAAAAATACAAAATGGTGTCATAAATACACATCGAACACATACGCTTTTTTGTTGACGATCGTTTCCTTGTGGTGGGCAAAAAAGCAGTTTTTAAGAGGGGATACAAAAAAACAAAAATTTGTTTTTCATTATCTACATGAGTTTTTCTAAAGCGGTACACAAGATTATTGTGTAATATTGATTTTTCGCAAAATGCTAGCAGTTTGAAAAAAAGAAAATCAAATTTTACGAAAAAAAAAACGATATTAATTTGTTTATAAAAACCGTAAATTTTAACCTATCGAAAAAATCGTGTGCTACCGCTTTTGACAATCTATTTAAGAAGCTACAGTCAAAATTTCAAGTCGATCGTATAAAAATTGCGCGTTATATTGCCCACCAGTTTGAAAAACATTTTTTTGAAAAAAAAACGCGTTTAAAGTTTCAAGACGTGTTTACTTCATGAAATTTTCCAAAATCGCATGTTAATTTTTTTACCTTTAATCTGCTATACCAGGATCATATATCATCATTTCCAAATTATCGATCGGGCCGCAGATACTCCAAAATGCTAGGCTATATATGATACTAAAAATACCCAGAGCGGTATTTTCGGAACATTTCGGAGCGACATAGTTGTTTCACAAATTAGGTTAAAAAAATAATTGTTAAACATTTTCCCATCAATAATACCTTTTGGATATCATTCTTGGGATGTTTTTACATTTATGCAAAAAAATTCGAAAAAACATTTCCGGAGGGCTCTAACCCCTTGGCTTACACACCTTTTCTTGTGGACGTCTGCGGCCTGCAAAAGAACTTTTTGCATCTGTACTACAAATACTCTAATTGCTTATTAAAATAAATTACATTATCTAGAGAAGTACACCAAAAATTAATTAAAAAAAAATTTTGTAACCCATTTTTTTTTAAAAATTAATATTTTTGAATAATTTTGTGTACGTCTCTAGAGTATGTAATTTATTTTAATAAGTAATTTGAGTATTTGTTGTATACGGCAAGATTTGCAAAAGTTCTTTTGCAGTCCTCAAGAAAAAAATTGCAAGCTATGTTAGACCCTTTGGAAAAAAATTTTTTCGAAATATTTTACTTATATGCTGTAAAAACATCCCAAGAATGATATCCAAAAGGAATTATTGAAGGGAAAAATGTTTAACAATTGAAACAAATGTCTCAAAAAAGTCCTGCTCGAAAAAACCGCGCTGCTGCGGTATTTTTAGTATCATATATAGCATATTGGAGTATCTGCGGCCTGATCGATAATTTGGAAATGATATATGATCGTGGTAGCAGAAAAAAAAAATAAGGATTTCATGTAGTAAACACGTCTTGAAAACTTTAAACGCGTTTTCTTTGAAAACATGTTTTTCAAACTGGTGAGAAAAATTTTTATCCTATCGACTTGAAATTTTGACTGAAGCTTCTTAAATAAATTATCTAAAGCGGGTACACACATTTTTTCGATCGGTAAAAAATTACGGTTTTTATAGACAAATTAACATCGTTTTTTATCGTAAAATTAGATTTTTTTTTCAAACTGCTAGTATTGCAAAAAAAATCAATATTTTACAATAATCTTGTGTACCGCTTTAGAAAAACTCATGTAGATAATGAAAACAATTTTTTTTTTTTCTAGTAGCTCTTAAAAAAATGCTGTGTTGCCCACCGATGGTCATGCTCACCATTTTGTATTTTTTTTATTGAACAAAAAAATATCTGTATATACCTGATTATTTACTTAATAAAGTCCTAAAATGAATTTTTGATCGCTTAATCAGTAGAGCAGAAAAAAAATTCCTAAAGAATGCCTTGATATTTCGCACTCCAGAGGGGTCTAACCCTTTAAGATTTTTGAAATAAAAAATTTGCATGTACTTCAATACTTGTTATTAAATTATATATCATATTAAATTTTATGTAACTGGAATTTTTTAATGTCATTTCCGGCGATTCTTGCTTTTGCCACCTTTTAGGTGTGGATTTCTACCCCTAAAAAAGCATTTTCCGGAAGAAAAAAAAACAGGGGTTCAATATTTTTTAGTATTCTATGAATGTGCAAAGTTTCATTTAAATTGGTGAGTGGCAGTTGGGTAGTGTTACTCGTTAATGTTTTTATTAAATAATATTTTTGTTAATATCCGATCGATTTTTTTTACTACCTAACACTAGCACCGGAAAATCAAAATAGTTTGGTGGAGTTTTCGACTAGTTCACAGGTTCACCGCCAAAACAGCTGACTGTTACCAAAGTCGAGAAATCGCGAAAAAACTCTAAAAGTACCGGTTTAAGGGGAAGTAGCTAACGGTGGTGGATAATGGAATTGGCGTTCTCGTAATATCGTAAGGAAACACGGAAATCATCGTATTTTAGAGACTGATTATTAGACCTAAAGATAAGTAAAATGCTAAAATCTAAACGCTAAAAAAAGTAAAGATAAAATTATATCAAAAGAACTTTAAAAGAAACTTGCAAAAAACAATTTAAAAAAGCCTGATTTACCCAAAAATAAGGAAACGGCTTGCTAAATAGTTGCGAAATATATTTTTTCTTATTTACCAAGTAAATACAAAGTTTTTTTTATTCTTGTGACTATTTCAAAATCTGGAAATCTGTTACAGTTACGGGAATTTTAATTGTTATTTCATACCAGCATTTGGTTTATATTTTGTAATAAGTTTAAAAATTAATAATAATAAGTAAGTATACACTTAATATGAAAGTAATTATTTTACAAATATTTAAAACGTTTTCAGGATTTTCTGATGAGGCATACGTTTGTTGATTTTTTTTCGTTTCAAGTTTTTTTGTTATTATAGCCTTCTATTTAGGTCTAACAGACACTCCCTAAAATATGACATGGGTCTCATGTTCTCTTACGAAAATACCATAGTTTTTCCTCTGCATCCGCATGGGGTTGAAACAAGCAACCCCTGTTCATTTTTTGTATCAACTTTTTTGTGGATTACACAGCTCCACAAAAAAAAATGAAAAAACTAATAATGAGGTCTGACTATGTTTACCATATGTTTTTTGAGGTCGCTGAATCCGAATCCGAGGTCCATTTAACCCCATGTCGTCAAGATTTTCCATAACCTCAAAATTTAGACTAAAAACCCTTATTACCCCTTGAATTTTAAACCCCATAGCTCGGTCATACCAAAATCCCCAAAAACCCTAAGCCCTTAACCCCCAACCCCTCAACCCAATAACCCCACGACCTCAAGATAAACGTGGCAAAGTTCACAATATGCTTTTTATTTCCGAAATTTGGGCTAGATGAGTTCTTTGACGGCGAATAACACAGCTCCAAAAAAGAAATCCTTATCTAGCTGAGTAACAAAATATTCTCTTAGGTTTTTGGACCATAACTGCAATGATTTCATGATATATAAGGTCGAGGATCTTTTTTGGATAATGGCTTACGTTTAGCCGAACCCAGGAACGACGACGGGGACGTAGTAGGCTTCGTTCCCTTTGGGGTGCTTTTTTTAGAGTGTGTTCCCCTTGCCTCACACTATTTGGGGTATTTTTTTATAGTTTGATTTTTAAATATACTTTTATTGATGATGATATATTTATAGTCCTTCTATTTTAACTGAAAATGATAAATACGCCTGGGGAACAAAAAAAGCGGTGCAACTTTATGATTCCATGGGCGTGCATATATCTTTTATAAATTCGAAAATTGTGATATAATTTAATATAGGAGATTAAAATTAGCCTGCATACAAAACTCTTAATATTTGTAATATAATTTGCTGTAAATAATGCTTATTTAGTCAGACAATCTCAAAAAAATTGTCTGTGTTAATAAACCTAGCTGAAATACACGTCACTGGCGTCTTAAACAAGTAGTTTAAGTTCCTAATTCCTAAAGTCGTAAATCATTTTAACGACGTCGTAAAAATTTTATGGCACAGTGGACCGAACAAATATTAGCAATGTATTATATGCAAAGTGGTTTACCGACAGTGGTTTACGTTGTGCCACCAGCCGCCAGCAGTTGGCCGGCCAGCGCGTTGCCGGCGCTTTAAAATTTTCTTGAGTATAGAAATAGATACATAAAGTTGTTTTAGTTTATAATTATTTTTTTCCAGCAATTTTTAAAGCTTTATTTTAATGCTAACTAATAAATTTGTATCTATGTATTTTTTTTTTAAATATTTCCAAACTAGCTTTCTAAAAACGTCACGAACTAACAGTTTACTGAAGTATGAAGTATACTTGTATAGTGGAGCTTAGCAATTTTAGAAAATAAATCTGACAACCTTGCTTTTTTCTACCTATTTTCAATTTAGAATGGAAAGATAGTATATGATTTATAGTATATTTATACTTATATTGATGACTTATATTGATTGATGATATTAAATATACTTTTTTCTATAGATGATTTATATGATTATAGATGGTTTATTAGATATTTATTATACAGCAGGGAGGGCTATGGGGTGATAAGGGTTTTTGGTCTACATTTTGAGGTTATGGGATTATTGGTTTATTAAGTTTTTGGGTTAAGGGGTTGGGGGGTTAAGGGCTTAGGGTTTTTGGGGATTTTGATATGATGGAGCTATGGGGTTTAAAATACAAGGGGTAATAAGGGTTTTTGTTGGGTGGACCTCGGATTCGGATTCAGTGACCTCAAAAACATATACTAAACGTGGTCAGACCTCATCATTATTTTTTTTTTTTTGTGGAGCCTGGTTATTTTTTAACATTACAGTAATATGCACAATATGCACAAATTTATTTTTCTTCTTGATAACCGTTCTCAAAAGAACCGTGCTATATCGTGCATATTTTTGTGGTGTTAAAAATCAACCAACAAAAAAGTTATGACACAAAAATGAAAAAAATGAATAGGGCTTGCTTCAGTGTTGGTTCAGCGGCATGTGGGTGCAGATGAAAAATAAAAATTGTACTCCAAGATGTCCTATTAGTAAAAGATACACAACGAATCACAAATTGTTACGTTATTCCGCTATTGAGATAAAAAAATTAAAATGTATTTTTTTGCTCACCTTGTATGTGCGAATAACTTTGCAGGGAAGGTTTTAATCGAAAAAGTTTATATGAAAGACCCCTTCAAAAACCCCTGTACAACACACCCTTTTTTTTAATTTTAACATAATTATGGGACACCCTATATATATTTGAAAAATAAACGCCAACAGAATGTATAATTTTAAATAATATCAATGAACTGTCAAGTGTAATCAAATATTACCGAATTCGTTGAAAACAATTCCGTATTGACATCAAGTTGCGAAGGTAGCGGGGAGATCAGTAGGAAGTTTTAGTCATCCCTTATTCTCCTTGCCGAACTCTCACCAACTTCGACCCTTATAGCAGAAGCAGTCGATAAAATTAATTTTTGTTATTAACGATTATAATATATTACCCGGAAAAGCGTTAACTTTTTCTCTAATTAATTTTCGCGGATGTCGTTGAAATATCTTCCTTTTAATTTAATTAAGAAAAGTTATTTAAAATTCTTTTTCCTTACAAATTTTACAGTTGTTTTCTTAAGTTGTGCTGGAAAAAAATACGAGTATTGCTTTAATATAGACATCGCCGCCATTTAGGAAACCTAAATTTAAAATTGAGATGCGTATTATAATTTTGCGGATGTCCATAATATACAGGGTGGGGCATTTAAGTTGACAAATGAGAATAACTTCGAAATGAATCGTGTGACAAAACAATGTTTCAAACAAAAGTGCCACCGTTTTGAAGGCGGGATCTAACACTTAGAATGTTGTTATATTTGGTAGAGGATTTCAAGGTCATTTGAAGGTCAACTTTGATTTTTTAAATAGGAACTCCTGCTTTTTTGTATAGATTTGTGTTCTACGCCTAAAAAGTACTGTTTGTTTGAAGAAGTTTTGTGTTTGACTTCAAACAACAATTTGTTTCCCCCCTTAACCGTTGCACTTTAACTTTTTGTAACGAACGTTAAAAGAGGACACTGGTTGAAATAATGTTAATTGTTACTGAAATAATCATGTTACGTTAATTGTTAAACCGTGATTTTAAAACGTACAATTTTGTTAAAACGTATTTGACTTTATGCTAGACTTTTTAGAGATATTAGCCATTGAGGGGAAAATTAATCTTTGTAGGACAAATAATCTAGATAACATCCGCTGCCACCCAGTTACCTGCGTGTGATCTAAGGTGCTATACCCCAGGTCACAGGCTACCCAGATTACCCAAAACCCCTCGTAATTGGTCGAGATCCATAAAATGGGCGGAACCTGTTACAGAGTTTGTTGTATAAAAGGTTCATTATAATAGTAACAATAATCTTAAAGATTAAAGGTAACGGTATTATCATCAATAAATTATTTTATTATCAATAATTATCAGTATTATTATTATTCTTAAACGTCTTATTCTTCGTTGATCCATCTTACCTACAATCCTAATGGGAATATTACAGTTACAATACTTTTATTGCCCTCTAATATTCTTATTTAATCCATGTTACTTACTATCCTAATGGGGCTATTTTTGGAATCATTAACATTATTTCAGTCAGTCTATAATATTCATTCATTAATCTACACCCCTAAAGGTATTATCTCTTGATCGAATGTTTACCAATTTAGTATTATTCAGCATAAAGAGACTTGCAAAATAAGGTGTTACTTGACTACATTCCCATTTACTTTTATTTTTCAACACGGCTTTCGGTCGCCATTTTTATCATTACAAAGGAGTTTTGCTTAATAAAAAAATACATTTCTGACATAACTTTTTTAAGCGTAGAACACAAATCTATGCAAAAAAAATAGGGGTTCCTAAGTTTAAAAAAATCAAAATTGACCTTCAAATGACCTGGAAATCCTCTACCAAATATAACAACATTCTAAGTGTTAGATCCCGCCCTCAAAACGGCGACACTTTTGTTTGAAACATTTTTTTGTCAAACGATTCATTTCGAAGTTATTCGCATTTGTCAACTTAAATGCCCCACCCTGTATATGTTTACTTGTCACCTAAACTTTGATGTCATGTCAACGCCACTTCATATAGATGCATTTAAAATCTACAACTTTTTTTCTGGTAATTTAGAATCCCGATGTTGTTGGAAACCATATTTGTACGAGGGCAAGTCAAATATAAACCGGAATTTTCCAAAATAAAATTTTTATTAAGATATAAAATTTAAAAACTAACGTTTTATTTTTTTTATCGTCTTCAATCGAAACATATTTTCCCACCGAATCGACAACTTTTTGATTCCGTCATCATAAATGTGACAGGTTATTGCAGCACCCAGTTATGCATTAACAGTTAGAGTATTCAACTATCTCGCATCCCAGAATTTTTTAGCGGTACAAACAAATGGTAGACATACGGCGATAAGTCTGGATTGTAAGGAGGATGTTTAAACTACTCCCAGTGCATTTCCACCAGCATGGCATGAGTTATGGCTGAAGTGTGTGGCCTAGCATCGTCATGGAGAAGAACGTTCCTGATGGGAGAACGACGCCTTTTGGTGCGATAGGCAGCTTTGGTCCTATCCAAAAGTTGACCATAATTTCTGCACTGATTGTTGGGCGTTCATGGAGAAAGTCAACGAAAAGATACCTTTCCTATTCTAAAAAAACAATCGAAAGCACTTTTCCTGCAGACATCCTTGTTTTCGCCTTCACTGGTGCTCTTTCTTCTTTTTGTCGCCACTACATACGCGCTTGTTTGGATTCTGGTGTATATTGGTGAACCCATGTTTATCACAAGTGTGATTAATTAACCCTTCTCCTTCATCTTCATAACGAGCCAAAAGCCTCTGACAAACCTCAAAACGCACACTTTTTTTACTTTTTTGACACAGCGAGCGAGACCTTCCTGAAATCAAGTTTTCCGTGGATTATTGAATGAACAATATCGTGACTGTCCCACTGATCTAGCAATTTCTTCAACTGTAAGGCGACGGTCTCCCTCCAAAGGCTCACGTACTGCACATGTTCTCTTCCGTGATGGAGGTTCGAGGAAAACGATCATGTGGTTCAATCCACCCTTTGTCGTCCCACTGAAAAATGTTTATGCTACTCATACACTTGCGTTTTAGAAGGGTTTTATCCCCGAATTGGGCCTGAAGACATATCAATACCAGTAAAATTTAATCTGTTTTCAAATTTCTCTCGTAAAAATTATCGAATGGAAACTTTCGTCATTTCTATCTAAAATTCGAATATCAGGTGTATTATTTTCAAGAAGGGAACAAAATAATTATTTAATGTTAATTCTTTTGTTGTCTTTTATTTGGGTTGTAATTTGTTGTTCAATAATTCTTGTAATTCTCACATGCTTTTTGTTGTTTTGTCTAATTTTAGAAATGTAAATTATAATTTTGAAGTTAGTGAAGCTAAATAAATTAATATAGGTAATTTTGTTATTAAAATGCGTTAAAATTTCTAAAATTCTAAAAGTTTTTTTCTTGATTTTTGACACAGAAAGGTTTATAACGAATCTATTAACGAACGGAGTAGTAGGATCATACCCGAGAAATATAAGAGATAGGGTAGACCGGGGCACGTTTACGCGGATTTTTTTCAATGAATTTTCTAATTTTTATGTTTTAACTTAGGAAATTTTAGACATTGTGGTTTTATAAAGCAGTTAATAAAGTCAAAATTTGTGTATTCAGTTGTTGCCCTATTTGTGTTTTTAACCGTAAAAACAATTTTTTTAGGTCCAAGTCTGTTGCGTAAACTTGCCCCGTTACCGGAGCAAGTTTACGCATCAAGTGGGGCACGTTTACGCATATTATAAGTGATACCAAGGAATAAGTGAAATAAATATTTAATCAAACATCTAACATCTAAACATCAAACTTTATACAGACATCTAACTTGGTTCTGTTAGTTTTTTGAACATAATGTCTTACCATCTGTAAAATAAAGAAAAATCATTACAGGCTGAATAGTCTATAAAATTAAAGCTAAACATGCACGAATACAGAACTATATGATTGTAAGCTATAAGAGAGGAATCTGTTACTCAATTAAAAATTAAATGATGATTTGCAAAACTAAATAGCCTGAAAAGAACGTGCCTAAAGGTGCCCCGATGTCAATGCGTAAATGTGCCCCGTCGCCATGTTTGGATTTATTTTTAACGTTCAATGAAAATTAATAACATTTCTGTTCATACAAATACAGTTCTCAAAAAAGGATAAAATTCTGCTAATGTTCATATATTTGTTTATCCTTAACTAAGTATTATTAGTTCACAATAAGTTTCAATAAGTTCAACACAAAATTTACTCACCTAGACAGAAAACAGGTTATCCTTTCCGCATGCTAGACCGAAGCTCGTCTGACGCTCAAAAACTTGTGAGAATACCCGCTGGGGAGCAGCATCAATCTGTCATGACTGGTGGCGCGTCAGTTATAACTCGTTTCGGAAAAAGTGCACTACGTAAATGTGCCCCATGCGTAAATGTGCCCCGGTCTACCCTACCTATAAGTAAACAATAACAGACTGTACTTCTCGATACGTTCACGGCTGCAGCTACAAATGGCAGAATTTCCATGTCTACTTGATCAAGGGCAAAGCTACTGTTGCTGCAATGTGTATCGTTGTACTCAGAAATGTACCTTTTATTTCTGTCGTAATGCAATTATGAAATTTATTCCAGACTTTTGCCTCTCACTGTACAAGTGTAGTGAACCACAAACGCTTTCAGAAAGGTGCGAGAATCGTTTGTCTATATTTTCCTTTTTCTCGGATTTATGTATAATACCGTCGACTACAACGGTTCCATAAATCTGTTACGATTATACATATCTTTAAAACATATATCACCGTTGGGTGGCACACAACGATATATTAATACATGTACAGTCACCGCGTAATTTAATTAACGGATTCTTTCTGAGAACGACGCCATAATAATAATTAATACGCACGGCTTTAATTACAATTTATATTCCAATTCATTAAATGTACATATACTCTAATTAATAATTATTAATAATTGGTGTAATTATATTCCATTGTTGAATTTGACACCCCATTTCAGTTTTATTGTGATTATGAATTGAATGGCACAACAAGCGGCTGATATGAATTTAATTTTCTAGTCCGTCTCAAATGATTCACGCAGTAGTTGAATATTTAGCGCCGACCCAGTAAACTTAGAAAATACGTGGAAGGAAAACGTGTACAGAGTTTGGAAACATAATTTGAGGTTTTTAATTTCGTCTGTGTTGTTTTTTATATTTGTATATATATATTATTTTCTTTAAAATGTCGGAAATTTGATGCGTGTCATAAACCACTTTCATTTTGTCTACTGACAATTTGAGCGCCGAACCAATTCACATAAACAAGTTTACCTGCTTAATTTCCCAATTTCTGCCTTTTCAAATTCGAAATTTTGATGCGTTAAAATCCCGGTTCTTTGTTTTTGTATGCACGAGAAAATTAACATCACAGTCTCGAGAAGCATTAGAGTTCCAAAGATTTCCCAGACGCAATTGTTCGATTCGATTATTTTATGCCGTCGGTAAAACGATTTTTTATTTCTACAGGAAACTGGAGGAGTAATATTAATAGTTTAGAAGGAAGAGAAATAGTTTATTGTAGGTAGCACTCCCACTCGTTTTAGACCACCTTATCCAGCTTTTTTTTATCACACTCTTGATTGTGCTCCTTTGTATAGCTATTAGCCTGGTTTTTCTTTTCCTAGAACGTGAAACCACAGTTTTGTTAGGTTAGATTAGGTTAGGTTAGGTTAGGTTATTACAGAGTTTTGTTAGTCCTTAATAATGACATTAACGTCACATTAACGTGGTCAACGTAGCACGTGAACTGAGGTTCCTCTTTTGTCAGTTACAATCTGCCTATTTAACAGCAATGTCCTGTAAGTGGAATACTGACAACCTTTTAATGTTGACTCAGTGAGTCTTCTGTGAATTTCGTTCTTTTATGAACTATTTCGTCTGTTTCATTGTTCTGGAAGGTTTGTCCACTTTTCCAGTGATTTTAGTTTGTCCACTATTCCAGTGCCCACTATTCTAGTTCAGTCACTTAACGTTTACGACATTGATAGTTAACATTTTTATACATGGTTTTGCCACGTCACCTTGCATGGCTTTGCAAGCGCCTTCTTTGGCTGGTTCGTTACTGTTTTCGTAGAAGTAATACTTACTGGTGAATAATAAACGAGCAACTACATAAATTACACCACTACACAGCGCAACGGATACTTTTGCAAAACTTCAACATGCCTACGGAGACACTGTTTTTTCAAGAGCCCGGGTTTTTCGGTGGTTTAAGGCATTCTCAGAAGGAAGAGGGTCGATTGAAGAAGAACCACGTAGGGGTAGGCCTTCATCTTCAAAAACCGATGAAAATGTCGAATAAGGGATCTTGTGCGTTCAAATCGTCGGTTGACGACAAGAACAAGAATGATCGAGGAAGAGTTAAATTTGAATCACACCACTGTTCATCAGATTTTGACTAACGAATTGGGGATGAGAAAAATCTGCACAAAAATGGTTCCAAAAGACCTTGCGCATGAACATCAGGAGATAAATGTGTCTTGATTTTTGGAATCGATTGAAAATGATCCCCATTTTATGGAACTGGTGATGACACTTGGGTGTTTGAGTACGATCCGGAAACTAAGCGCCAAAGCATGGAATGGCACTCTTCGAGCTCTCCAAGACACAAAAAAAACAACAATGAGCAAGTCGAAGATCAAATACATGCTGATTTGCTTTCTCGATAGCCAGGGAATTGTCCACAAAGAGTTTGCGCCTGCAGGCCAAACTGTGAATCAACACTTTTACAGAGAGGTTTTGAAAAACTTCGAAAAAGTGTCATGCTTGTGAGACCTAACATCAAGGACAACTGGATGTTGGATCATGGCAGTGCGCCTTGTCACACAGCCATTTCAATAAACGAGTTTTTAGCCAGTAAAAACATTCCTGTGGCTCCTCAGCCTCCTTATTCGACTGACTTGAATCCGTGTGAATTTTTTTCCTCTTCCCGAGATCAAAAATCATCTCAAGTGACGTCATTTTGGGACCATAGAAAACATTCAAACGGCTGTAATCGACCAGCTGAAGGCTATTCCAATATATGGGTTCCAGTACTGCTATGAGGAATGAAAAACCCGTTTCCAGCGCTGTGTGGCTTCCCAAGGAAATTATTTTTGAAGGAGACAATACTGAATTTTAATTCTATTCGAATAATAAAAATTAAAAAAAACAATCACCCACATTACTTCATTTACACACCTCGTATGTCTCATTGCTTCTCTATATAATCTATCTATTCCTGCGTAAAAATTCGAATCATGTTACTAGACTTGCCCTCTATCATAACTCTCTTGAATATCGTCAAAACTGTACATCTTTGCTGATAAATTAAATTAGACATTTTCTTTTATTGACTCGATTTTTTTTATTTGGACAGCAGTGGTTATTGATTTCAAACCGACCGTTCTCGAACATTGTTTTCCCTTATTCGCATATACCAATTCTCTTAGCATACCTGTGATACATTGTGATATAAAATAGTTCAGCCATTCCATTCGAAAAGATCGGATCATGATATATTGGTTCTGTAACAATAACATCGTTAGAATATGAGGCACTATAAAATACATGTGCCGTAATTAGCGAACTGTGGGGGAGCAGGGTGAAAAAATACGGTCACAAAAGGTCCATAATTTTCATAAAATATGTTGAACGAGCCTATGATGTCTCATAAAAACGTAATTTTATAACTTTGCACAAGCGTCCGTCTCGAACGTTTTATAAGCGGGTTTATTCACTTGGTAAACTGCATTATACCGTTCTTGAATACCCACTTCATAATTACACCTTCTGTTTTTGCCCTGAAAATTTATTTTGCTATGTTACAAATCGTTAAATCCGTATAATTATTTGTGATGCGGCAGGATGTATATCGCTTGTGTGTTTTTGTTGAGTGTAATTTAGTGGCTCAACATCTCTTATGCAGTTGCTACCACTTGCTGTTTACATTCAACCCTTTCATTTTAAAAATAATATACCATCAGTAGTTCATGTAATAATATGGGCTAAAACGTAATTTGTATCTTTTGAAATTAGGTTTCCAGTTGCTGTATACTTTCATTTGGGATTTAAATTAGTAAGTTACTTGCCATTGAAGTTTTTGTACGGTGCGTTCTACTAAGCAGCAACATGACTGTCGTTTAGCATACTGCGTCCTAAAAGTGCAAATCTGAAGTTTGTTTGATCATACATGAAACGTACGTAACAGTAATATTTAAATGCAATAATAAATAAAGCCGGTTGAACGCGCGGCGGGCGATGCGAGTCAGTTTATATTTACTGTTCTAAGCGTTTACTTGAAATCGCGTATTATTTTTGCGTATAACGAAAATGTCGACGCCACGGAAGGCTAGAAAGCGACCATTCACTGACAGAGTGCATTTGTTTGCAACATACCTTTTATGTATTGGGACAGATATGATTGTAGAAGACATGTAAATAGTGTGGCACATACAACTACAAAAAGTGGTGTATCCCCGAGAACCCAGTTCATGTTCGATATACTTGTGATGTTGATTACCTGCAATATCCCACTTACCATACTCGAGAATAAAACATTCAAAGAGTTCTGGAATAAATACTCTGAAGTGGAGTTACCCAGTCGCACAGCGTTACGTACCTACGGTCCACGCTTACGTGAAGGTATTATAAAGAGTATCACATCTGAATTAAAAAATAAGAGATTATGGTTATGTGTTGATGAAACAACAGATCGTAAGAAACATTCTATTGTAAATGTTCTAGTACGTGTAATGGACTCTACTAAACTGACATCTCACTGTTACTGGCCAGCAAAAAACTACAAAAGCGTACTGCCAAAGCAATTACGCATGTGATACTTGAGACGTTAGAAAACTTTCAACTGTTAACCAGTCAAGTGTTACTGTTTGTAACTGATGGTGCCGCAACAATGCTGTCGGTAGGCCGGTCTCTTAAAGGACACGGTTGTAGTTGTTACATGTTACCTGTAAGGTGCATGCTTTACATCGTGTAGCAGAAACTATTCGAAATTGTTTTCCAGAAGTAGACGCATTAATATCAAGTACAAAAAAAGTGTTTTTCAAATCACCTAAACGTCTTCCAGCATTTCACACACAGTGTCCCGGTGTTTCTGAACCACCACAGTCTATTATCGCGCTGGGGAACTTGGCTAGAGGCAGCTTTTTATGATGCTAAATATTTCACACAAATAAAATCTGTGCTACTACAATTCATTCCTAAAGAGGCCGCAGCTATTAAGGAAAGTCAGATGAGATTTCAAAATAGTTCGTTAAAAGAGATTTAAAAACTATTCATGACAATTATATAGGATTACATGCTGCAATAACAATTTTAGAAAATACTGCCCTGCCTTTAGCGCAATCACTGCAAATAGTGGATGATGTAAATACACTATTACAAACTATAAGTAACTCTAGAAATGACAATGTGAGAGAAAATGTGACAGTGTTGAAGACAAATCCCGATTTTATAACATTGAGACAAATTTATGACGGTGTATCTACGGTGACATTTTCTGAGTGCAGGGGATTTATTTAATTATGCCTGTATTACCTCCGTAGATGTAGAGCGATCGTTTTCAACATATAAGCACATTTTTTCGTCTCGGCGAACGTCACTTTTGGACACAACTGTAGAAACATACCTGATGGTACAAAGTTTTCACACATCTCAACGTAAATAACAGGGTAAGTTTAACACATCTCTTTATAAATAAAGCCGGCAGATCCGGGCGGCGGGCCATAATCGTACGCGTCATACTACTTACTACTTGTATGTGCAAAAACTGATGATGTGTTAAACTTACCCTGTTATTTACGTTGAGATGTGTGAAAACTTTGAGGGCCGTCGCGCGGTTTAGCCGGCTTTATTTATAAATTGCAACAGTTTATTGTTTTCATGAATTTTGTTTTTGCACATACAAGTAGTAAGTAGTATGACGCGTACGGTTATGGCCCGCCGCCCGGATCTGCCGGCTTTGATAATTAATTATTGTTCGTATTATTGCATACACAATGTTGTTAGAGAGGGTGGGCCACGACGAGTTTAAAGGGGCAACCATATCGCCACCATTTTTTAAAGCAATCTCGAAAATTGGTACGACGTAGTAATAAGTCACGTTCCTTCTGATAATCGTAATTGTTTTTTTTCTGCAACTTCCGGTTTCACTGGAAGTAAAATAATTATGAATTTTTTAAATAGGATATCCAGTGGTACAATCAGTTACGAGTACAACGATATTGCTTAAAAGGGGTCTCATGTAATTATTATATTTACAGTAGTTTAAAAATGAAAATGCAGTTGTCGCATTTTTTGTAGAAAATAAAGTAGTAAGCGTGATTCAGTTGGTGTACAGGGGAAAAAACTAAGCTGCCACTGACTTCCTAAAGTAAAACAAGCTGTCATTATTGTGAAATTTGGAAAAAATCATTTTAAAAATGGCTACAATGGGTTATACTAATGAATTTACCAAATTTATTAACAATACGGCTGTTCCTAACTGTTTTTTGTCCAAATATATACAAATAAATTATCATAATTTTCTGTATTCTAGTCAACAGAAGCCATTTTCAAGAAGGCTTTAATTAATTTTATTAACTGATTGTCCTAAAATAAATTTAGTTTACAACTTTTGCATTTTTACTTTTTAAATTACTGGACTGTGGTAAATACACACATAAGAAGTCCTGAACCCCCAATATTGCTAAAGATATGTATGAGTTGGTGTAACCAACTCTAGCCATTGCAAATTTGTTTTTTTATAGCCTCTACTTTAATTTTTACAAAATGCGACAAACACATTTTTATTATTAAATTACTGTAATTTGGTAAATAATAATATAAGACTCCAAGTGTGCTATATCTTTTTTTATTCGTCATTACTTGTACCATCTAATCTAATACTAGGTGACCTATTTCAAAACCTTATTATTTCACTTCCGGTGAAACCAGAAGTTGCAGAAAAAAGACAATTACGACTATCAGAGGGAATATGATAGATGGTAAGTCGTACCAATGTTCAGAATCGTCGTCGTGGCCCACCCTGTATACAGCGTGTTATTTCGATGCTAATATTTCTAACTTCTAAATTGTAAGAACTTGGAGGTCAATTAAATTACAGAAAGGTTGCATTTTTTATGGATCATGAAGGTGACGTGTTGATTTCCAAAATTTTCAGCAGTTTCAAAAATATAAATCTTGAAAAAACTGAAAAGCGCAAACAATCGTTGACTTTAAATTACCTTGAAAGAGGCATGATCCCGGCTGAGTTTCAGTTTGGCGCCTTCCAGGTAAAAAGCTGTGATCGTAAATTAGAATTTGCCAAAATTACAGGTTTCTATGAAGAACGATTTCATTAAGTAAATTTGTATATTTTAATCTTTCTCTCTGTTAGTACTTGATCAATTTAATTCGGAAAAAATATATTATAGGTGTGTGTGAAAAATTGTCAGAATAATAGGACATAGGAGGGGTACAGATGCAAAACTCACATTATCAATAATTTTTCGAAATAGAGTTAGTGACGCTATCTTGTTCATCGTGTTGAACTACACCATTTTAAATTTTAAAAGTGGTATAAAACACATTTTCGTATTTATTTTAAATTGTGGAATCTGTGATTTGTCAAAACTCACATTCTAAGGAGAATGTTAGAACTTTTTACTGTCAACATTTTTTGTACTTTGCAATTTTAGGTTCATTATAAAAATATTTCACTTCATCATTCAATGATGATAATAAAATAGTATTCTAAGTATTTTGTGCAGCTTTTTATTTTGATTATGAACTACCCGTTTTATTGATTTTATTGATATACCATTGAGTCTGTTTCCAAGTTCCATTTCTTAGCTTAACTTCATGAATTTTAGTGTAAAAAATAATATTATGTAGAATAATTTGGAGCAAAACGACCATTATCCAAAAAGTTGTATGAAAACTCACATTATCCAAATTTTAATTCACTTTCTTGGAGTCAAATATTGTTGTGCTGTCATTTCATCAATTGAGAAGCAAATGTAAAGTTCTAATACAAATACCAAAAAAAATTCAGAGCGTCAAGTCACTTGAAAAGTGAGAAATCAGTTAGTTATTCCTTCTCCCTGGAAAAATTTTAAAAAGTTGATAATGTGAGTTTTGCATCTATACCCCTCATAGGACAGACTTTGAGGAAAATCATATTTTTGAAGTCGAGAGATTTGCGGACCTTAACATAAACGTATTAAAGGGAAGTTCGTAGCAATAACGATTGGTGGAATTAAAATTCTCGTATTTTCATACAACATACAAGGGACCCGAATCATATTTTAGGGAGTGATTATTAAACTTAAGAGAAGGTTATATTACAAGAAACAACTTAAAATGAAACCTTCAAAAAAAGGTTTGCCACACCAGAAAGTCTTTTAAACTATTTGGGATTTTTTTTGTCAGCAAGTAAATACAAAGTCATTTTACTTTTGTTACTTTTTCTAAATCTCGCGATTTGTTAATGCAATATTTTATAACAGATTTAAATTATAATTATAATAAAAGTTTTTATAGTCTTTTTTTTTTTTTTTTTGTTCACTTCATGGTTCCCGGGTTTTCTTACAAAGGTACGAGCATTTTAATTCCACCAGTCGTCACTGCCTCCTACTTCTTAATATGGTTCCGTTAGGATTCGTGATTTCTCGATTCTATCCATAATATACATATATTTTTTTCAAATATTTAGCGAGAGTAGACGCTCCCGGTTACCTTCAAAATTCAACAAATGTAATCGTGTTTATAAGAAATTCGATATCTTTTAAATTTCATCACATGTACATGTAACTCGATAACTACCCGTACACATGTGTATAGAAAGGCATAATTACGTTACGTACTCGTAAAAAAACGCTACATACGGAACGAAAGTAGAAATTTTATCTTGTTCTGGAATTAACTGCATACTACTGTTATTTATTGTCTTATTGTATGTAAATTACTTTTCAAAATAAAGATTTCAGATCAACCTGAAGTAGTAATATAAATTTCTCCATTCAATAAAAAGAATATCTGATATATTTAAAGATAACGTTATGTATAAGTCACAAACAAAAGATGGGAATCTAACTAATCAGTAATGTTTTATTTATTTCATGCCTGTTGAACTATTCTACGAGTAAAAATAATAATAATTTACGATGGCAATTTGTACTTTTAACAGGATATGTACGTACAGCCTAAACATGAAGATACCATCAAATATTTAAATTCAAAGATATAAATGCAAATAAGCCATCAAATTAAAGCACGCAGGAAATTATATATTT
This sequence comes from Aromia moschata, assembly GCA_029963805.1. NCBI lineage: Eukaryota > Metazoa > Arthropoda > Insecta > Coleoptera > Cerambycidae > Aromia > Aromia moschata. The sequence continues at coordinate 971,455 of JAPWTK010000034.1, read as the reverse complement.
TGATATGGCCAGCCCCTTATCTGCAGATGCGAAATGCTATTTTAAAAATCCCTTATGATGATACAGGGGAGTTACGATTTCTTATCTTGATCCACCCTTTTCGCATATATAAAGCTTTTATGTCTGTATGTATATTAATGAGGGAGGAGCGATACATGAACGGTAAAAGAAACAATCACGCTAGGCATGGTTGAAGAAAGATAAAAAAAATAAACTTTAAAGTTTGTGTGGACTTGTGAACTGCATTATCAGGTGTAGATTAGTTTTTAAATGCATTGGTGTTCTAATAAAATATAAAAAGCACTTTTTAAAAAATATGCTTTTATATGCATGAAATGGTAAAATAAGTGTCAGTTCATTTTTTAAAAGTTTTTTATTATGTTTATTTATTTATTATAATTGTTTCTATTTTATTTTTATTACACCTCTAGGCCACTGTCAAAGTACATTTAAAACAAAACAAAAATAAGTTGACTTGGTCCATTTGAGCCCGGGATTCTTAGAATCGGAGGTACTAACATGTTATCGCTCCTGGCTGTTATTTGACTCCTTTCGAGACAGCTTTATAAAGAACACACATTAAATTGTGGCGTCTTTTTTGAGAAATAGTTTTAAAATATTGCGTTAAGGTGAGGTGATGTCGGCCACGTCTAATGGATATGGTAGAATAAACCCCGCCTTTTTCGGGCGGATTCGAACAGCCATTTTGTACGTTAGTTAGCAACTCAGGCGGGGCTTTACGGGCGTAGCATATGCGCAGAAACGCTTTGCCGTTTAAGGGTGTAGGAAGTCTTATCCTGTATACAGGTCAAGCTGCATAAGGGTGTTAAAAAAACACTTTTTTATTGTAAGCTTGGAGCGACATGGAGGGGCAGTTTGCAAGGCAAAAGACGTACGAGGTTTGTAACATTCCTGAAATTATTGAAATCGCTAATAAAGATTTCAACTGACTTCACCATGATTTCACGTGACTTCAGATGACATCACGTAGCCGCAATTGATATGGTTTTATAAAATTTCCAAGACGACTTTTTCCGCACCAAAATGTGATTTGACCTTCAAATGATCTGTAGTAGAGGTCATGTTGACCTAGGATGTGAGGACCCATCTTGGCGTAAAATTTTCCGTCTGTCAAAATCTGGACTCAAAACTAGGGTTTTGCTATTAAAAAAAATCATCATGACCTTCAAATGACATTAAAGGTCGACCGTGAGGTCAAGGTCAGTAGTACAGGAAGGTCTCTGTCTGTCCTGAACTTTTGTTCATAGGTACGAAACATTTTTTCATAGGTAATGTATTTTCGGAGATAATCGCATCTATCGATTAAAATGACTCACTTAGGGTCAGAAAATGTGTGCCATAACATACGGTCGGCACTAGTATAAACCCTATTTTTTAAGCGCCTTAAAAATTATATACGCGTGTATTTATTGCCCCTGCATACATACGCCTCTGACCGATCCTGCCAAAGCGCCGGGACTTGCGAATGCGCGTTAGTACGCCGGTCCCGTGCGGGAGCGCTGGAATAGTTAAATGCAGTGTACCATGCGTGAGAGCAAACTTTCCGAACCCTATTTATAATATTTTGTTAAACTTACAAATACCAATTTTATTAACCACGTAACAATATATCTCGAAACCGATTAAAATAATCATACAATAATTATACATTTTTGTGATCAGAAAACTACGGATGACATGTTTAATTAACGCGTTCTGTTTAAAAAATGTAAAAATTTTTCACACTTACAATTTGAGGATTTTTATTTAATTTTTCATTTCTATGAAAATTAAGTGAAATAAAGTGGGTGTCAATTTTAGGTAACTAACCTTGTACCTGTATATATTTTCACGGTTATTTAGTATCTTATCCAGTTCTGGCATTTGGAATGAAGTAGGATATCCATTTTTGCTAAATAATTGGTTCATTCCATTACAAAAAAAAATATGGCTGCCCATACCGTATTTATACACCTTGTACATTCGGTTTTTTAATAATAAAATTATTATTATAATTAAACCCAGTGGCGGTGCGTGATATTTCAGTTAGCCATATCTTGAAAACGACGCAAGGGACCCACTTCACTTTTTTAGGTGATGACTATACACCTCTTACAGAAAGGATTTATAGTGAAAAAACCGTCAGCAAAGTTTGCGAAAAAATTTTCAAAAACACTGGAGCACTCCCTGGGTTCTCAGTAACGCTCTGTGGGATATTTGCAGTATATTTTTTTTCATAATCTAGAAACGTTTAATAATAAGGACGTTTTTCGATTTGTTGCAAAATATTTTTTTTTTTTTCAAAAAAGTTATGGCCATTTAAATTTTAATTTTATAGGAACATTTTGTTTCCCAAAATTAAAATGGCCATAACTTTTTTGAAACAAAAATATTTTGTAACAAATCGAAAAAACGTCTCCTTATATTTGTTTCTAGATTATGAAAAAAATATATACTGCAAATATTCCACAGAGCGTTACTGAGAACCCAGGGAGTGCTCCAGTGTTTTTTGAAATTTTTTTCGCAAACTTTGCTGACGTTTTTTTCACTATAAATCCTTTCTGTAAGAGGTGTATAGTCATCACCTAAAAAGTTAAGTGGGTCCTATGCGTCGTTTTCAAGATATGGCTAACTGAAATATCACGCACCGCCACTGATGAAACCCCATTTAATTTCGTTTTTGTTTTATATTTTTATTTTAAATATTAATCGAAATTAGAGGTGGGGTCTTTCTGAAGCAATCACCCTGTACAGTTTGTCGTGATTCACCCTGTGCACGTTCCCAGCGCGGTCAATGCGCGCGGTTAGCGGAACAACACACAAAGAAAATAAAAAACCCTCTTCGCGGCGTTATTTTTTGCTCACTTTCAGTTTGTAAAATATTTAAGCGATATTTAAAAAGCAAAAGTATAATAAATCGCGAATGAAAAGTTGGGAAGTTTTTATATATAATAAAAGTTCGCCGAAGTAAATTAGAGGCGGGAGCGTTGTTAGTTATTTAGACGGCCACCCCCCTCAACCCTCTACCCGGCCGGCTCGAGGAGCGCTCGCCAACCCCCCTTGGCGGGCCCGCTTTTTATAAATATTACAATAATTAAATATACAGTGGAACTTGTTAAAATTGCATGGGGGGCCGCCCCCATTACGGCTTGGCCGGGGTGTGGAAGGCTGCCTCCTTTTTTCTTGCCCGCGCTTTCCCTGTGGGGGGCGCTCATCGACGCTGAGCAGCCACTCTCGCTCTCGGGTGGATACGCGCCGGGTTTTCGAAAAAGCGGAGGCGTGCTCGCCGAAACCAACCTAAACTACCTTAAGGGGGTTACATGGGTTTAGAAGGCTAAAAAAACATAATTTCTGTTTTTTTTTTTTTAATATAATTGAATATTCATTTATTTATTTGCAAACTCTTACATATCCAAAAAAAAAACATTTAAACAATTTTTCTGAAATTTCATTTAAAAAAAAAATTAAAATTCGGCTGTTTGGACCTGATTTTCCGAGACCTTTTGAAAAAAAGTATCCTTGCGTAGACAGAATAACTCATGATAGCTTTATGTGAAATAAAAAAAAAATATTTTCTATTAGCAGATGAGTATAGCTCGTGAGTGAAGGTAGGGTTAAAAAAAGATCGAAAATGGAATTTTTGACAGTTGGAGTTGTGTACTTTTGTACACAACCTCGGTAAAATTTACATTATGTTACATCAATTGCCTCGTAAAATAAGTTGTGATCAAAGAAAGAATCCTTCGTCTAATCCTTCGTCTAAGTCCATTCTATCTAGAAGAAGTGTGCAACATTTCAATGAATTGGGCGCATTAGTTTTTGAGAAATCGTGCCTACTGACTTCAAAAAATAGATTTTTTGAGAAAAAGAAGATTACATTTTTTGCAAAAAAAAAATGAGTAAACATTCACAAAGCACACGTATAACCTCGAAGAAATCTCGTGGCTCAATAAGCAACATAAAACTAAAATATTTGAAAAGAGTAATCATATAATCTAAAAGAGAAAGCGAGGGAATCGAGCGAGAGATTTGTACCATTACATAAAAAATGTTTTTTTAAATTTCAAAACCTATGTAATCCCTTAAAACGGAAGAAGGACCAAATACAATTTTAATAATACAGCCACAAAAAAAAAAAAACTAGTGTCTGAGAAATTCCTATAGTATCCATACGTATTTTGACACACTGAATTCGAATATAGTGTTAGAATTGCTACATTACCCTTAGGTTTTCCCCCATCATGACTATTATCATGCTGAAAATCGTCTAAAGTAAATCATTAAAACATAGTTGAACCTTCTAACATGAGTACGGTGACACCAATGGGTTTTCCCCCAAAATCGAAGAATCCCTAGGAAAATCTGTCATCCCACAGTGACCTTTCATGCGCTATCAGTACAATGATGGAAACATACTAAGATTGTTGTGGCATCATGGATTTCCTCCCAGAAACTGTAGATCTCCAGGTATTTTATTACCGTTAGGTATTACCACTCTTATTTCGTCGATTTCATGCTGAAAAAAATCGTAAATACATGTTCCTATGTAATTCGAACCGCTTATAACTATACTACCGTTACTACCACTATTGTAGCACTAATGAGTTTTCCCCTAGGACCGAAGAATCCCTAGGAAAACCCATTATCCCATAGTCTGTTTCTGTGTTTGATCATTATAATGCTAGGAGAATACTATTATTATATAACACATTATCTTAAATTTTGTATAAGAAAATGGAAGATTAGATAAATACCTCACTTGTAAGTTGATTGAATGGATATTGTAAGTGGGTGTATTACAATGGTCTTACTTTTTATGTCTAATGTTCCATGATCAAACAGTAAAACTGAAACTAGTTGGATATAACAAAGACAACTTGGTTCTATATGAAGCAATGTTACCTTCCTATACATTTATAAATGGAATATATACCTATTGGAAGTCGAGTTGGAAATGGCAGAATTGATGACAAAGATGAGATCGTGAACTTTGAACGAGGTCACAAATATAGTTCTGAAGATGATGATGATGATAGTGACGACGAGAAGAAAGAGATTCCTTCCATTTTAATTCGATATGGAACGAGACAATCGCTAAGAGACAATCATCTTAGCTTGTTGACCCAAAAAGGACTGAATGATTTACAGTACTTCCTGATTACTGCAGAATGGAATGACTTAATTTCAGAATTAAAGAGAAAAAATTTGGTAGAGAAAGAGTGAGTTCTAATAGAGCTAGAGAAACATATTTCAGAAAGTTCTTTTATTCAAACGTGAAAAGTGATGGTAAATTGCTATTATATAAATAGACTAATGAGTGAACTGAAACCATATACATGTAGAAAAGAAGATTGGAGACTTCTTATAGATTAGGCGGAGCTTGAAACCTGTAAGCACAACACTGAAGGTAGACTCATTTGAAGATCAAATAACTGGTGTCACAGGGCTCATGATATCGAGTTACAAATAATATTTTAATGATCTATTTAAAATATTTTCAGCATGGTACTAGTAATATCTTAAGAGTTTCAGTCACTGGGGCTTTTTTTGGGGAAAACCTGAGGGTGATAGATTCTGACACCGGATTCAGATTCAACACCTCAAAATACGTAAGGATACTATAGTGGAGTTTCTTGAACACTAGAAACTTTTTTGTGTTAGCACGCAACGCATGTACTAGGAGCATTTTCTATAAAAATTAGCTTGTTCTATAAAGTGCCCAATGCGTCATTGGATTTGGTATAAATGTATGAACAAGAAGTAGCGATATTCTTTACTTTCACATGTTTTAACGTTAAGAAACTGGAAGACGTAAAACACATATGTATATTATGGACAATATTCTCATCATCAGTGGTATGGCGGAAAATTTAAATAAAACAGCATGAAATATAGAAATAATAATACAAACATATCGTTTGCAGAATATAGCCGCAAAATTAAGGGAGTATCTCGCTTTAGGAGGCCTAAAAAAGGCGTTTTTTTTTTTGGGAATTTTTTTTAGGACAGAAAAAAATAAGCAAGTCTAACGAACTTTTCAGATTATTTTATTGCATATTTGAACATTAAAAAAAAATTTCAAGAGAAAAATATTCAAACGCAGCCGATTTTTATGCACATTTGTGCAACACCTTGTAATTGCAGTCTCCAATCGGCGGGAAAGATGGAGCTCGTAATTTTCGTTTGACAAAAAAAAACTAAGAAAATTTTAATTTTCATGTATTTTTCTTCTAGATGAACTAAGAAAAATCCAAAAAATTGTAAAATTTAAATTCTTTCTCAGGTTTGAAAAAAAAATGCTTTTAAAACAAAAAACAATCATTTCAACTTGCTTAAAAAATTGTTTAAAATTTTTTTTTCGTACAATCTTTTTAGTTCAAATAGAAAATAATGCAAAACTGATGCTAACAAGCCTTGTTTTTTTTTAATTGAACGCCGTTTTCTTGCGATCTCGCCCGCCAGAAAAATCATAAAAACAATAACTCGAGAAAACGCGCTTTAAAGTTTACCGTTGAGAGGACCGGTTTTATTCCCTCACTACCTTCGATGCGTCTGCGGTTGCTTCTTATCTGTCGTCTCACTTCTGTTTATCCTTTTTCATAACAGGCCTATGTCGGTTTTACACACACGGTATAGTTCGGAGTTATTCGATAAGGAGCGCGCGCTCCGAGCTCCAACTGCCCGAGCGCCCGTATACCGGCTCGACACACCACTGCGTTTAGTGCTGTATCTATAAAACTATTGTAAATTAGCCTCTATAACTTTAGATACATATTCTTAGATACATTAGGAATATATTTAAGCAATAAGAAAAAACGATTTATTGAGCCTCATAAAGCAGGATTCCCGTAAAAGGATTAGATGAAAACCGTAAATGTTTTTTAGGCAAATGTTGAACCATAAAATTAATGAAAAATTCTAAAGCTGTACATGTATAAGCCATTGCCAGAGTTCGGAAATCCCGGCTTCCCGCATGTAAAACTGCATTTACCTATCCAGCGTTCCAGCATGAGATCGGGAAGGAACGGTCAGTGGCGTGGGTATGCAGGGGTAAGAAATAACCGCGTAAATAATTTACAAGGCGCTTAAAAATACGGTTTTTATATACTTTGATGATCATAGATTTTATAATATCGAGCCCTGCGTTGTAACACGAATTTCCTAATTTTAGCCATTGCTATAGTAAAATACCTACTGCTAAATGTTGTTTCTTTCTTACCCCTCTGAAAATTTCTTGGTAGTCTTAAATTATGCCGTATCGTTTGATGCATCGTTTTCCAGTAAAATTGATTTAAAAATTATGTTACGCTATAATGACATTACCATTACATGTCAGGAAACAATATCAAAGTATTGGGCTTAAACGTCTTAAAAAAATTCCATTTAACAGTCTTATACGATATCTAGAACTAACACAGTTACAAGTAAAATAAAGTATGGAGTTGGAATCAGTAACACAATACGAATTTACTTATTGATCCATGCATATTTATCTTTTTATTTATATTTCTTTATATAAATTATTTAATAAACGACAGTAACTAACAAAATGTCGATAAAATATTTTTATATCTTATATAAACACAATTTTTGAACCATAAGGTTACATGAATAATACAGTATATTTTTCAAATGTCTAATATTTATTAATGTTATTTAAAGTTTACGAAGTTTCCATTTCCCTCAAAATCAGCCGCAGTATTTACTATTGATCCCCCATGATCTCCCATTTTGGAACGCCTCTGGGCAACGTTTTAAACTAGTTTTCAGATCATTTGTTTTTGACCAATACCCACCATATTTCATGAAGTTGTTTCTAACGGTTTTGTAGATTCTGATGTTAAATACCCTTTTTATGTCACCTTCGAAGATCTGTAACTTCCTTAGGAACAATTTCAGGAATAGAAAAATAATATTTTATTTTTGAACGTAGAAATTACCACTAAAATATTGCAGACTAATTTCGGTACACCCTACTGTATTCTCTAATTTTCATTCACTCTGTGGTTCAGGAAATATATTTACAACCTTTTAAAAAGTTACTTACCTGTTTTTCTCCGAAGTTAACCATAGTATGCAATTCACCACCACTAAGGCATTAGTCCAATCAACGAGCGAAAGCCCCCATGTAAATTGGTCACTAATTGTTATCAGTAAACAAAAATATGGTCGTATAGAGAAAAGAATTCTAAGAAAGATAGCGTTTTTTGCGACTCGTTTTTGTTTTAATGGCGAACATAACAAAAAAAAAAATTCGCAAAATTCAAAAAAACGGTTTTTTGCAAATAAAAAAAAAGTTCAAGTCCTACACAAGAAAGTTAAATTAGAAAGTTGTAGGTCTTAAAAATGCGCTGTATATCTCGAATGAGATGTGAACGAAAAAAAATCGGTTCATAAACATTTGAGAAAAATGTGAAAAAACGTCAAAAATTGCGTTTTCGTATTTTTGCTGTAAAAATTCCAATTTTGTTTGAACAGACCTCTTGTTAACTACAAATATAGCCCAAGACAAGCGGAAAATGACGCTTTTTTCAGAAATTCAAAAAAAGTCTTGTTTTTTTTCGGGTTATAACGATTTAAAAAAAAAAAGACATTTTCAAAAATCAGCTTTTACAGAGGCAAAAATGATCGTACAGAAACGATCATGGGCTCATTTTATTCGCGAAGACTTGTACTTTCATGCTATTAAAAAACCAAATCTCTTTTATTTAATTTTTGCATAAAAAAATGCGTTGTAAAACTGTATTATTTTTTTTCGAATCGGTTTTTTTCGAATAACTTTTTTAATTTTGGTTTTACATTTTTTGGCCGTTGCATATTTAAAAACTGGCATTCAAAACACGTATTTAAAAAAAATGAAGGTCCTATGACCTCAGGGAGCCGAGATATTTTTTTTTATTCTTGACAGCGCTATAACGTCCGATACTTCTTTTTTACAAAAAAGGGATCTAGACTTTTAATTTCTTAAAAAAAATATTTCAAATTATTTCGCATAAATGAAGTTGACATAATTGTTTGCGAAAGTACAGCGTTGGGTGCGGCACGCGCTACCAACACGGGAGAGAGTGGACGGACACTCCTCTTCCGGAGTAAACAATTTCAATGTCGCCTCCAAATTATCTTTTCTTTAAAAAATATCTCGGCTCTGAGGTGTAGGTTTCATTTTTTTAAAAAGCGTGTTTTGAATGGTTTTCAAATATGCAACGGCCAAAAATGTAAAACCAAAATTAAAAAAGTTATTCGAAAAACCGGTTCAGAAAAAATGATATAATTTTCGCATTTTTCTATGCAAAAGTTAAATAAAAGCGATTTGGTTTTTTAATAGTATGAAAGTACAAGTCTTCGCGAATAAAATGAGCCTACGATCGTTTCTGTATCTTTTCCTTGTTTTTTTTTTTTAATCGTTATAACTAAAAAAAAAAACTTTTAAGTTTTGAAAAAAGGATCATTTTCCGCTTGTCTTGGGCTATATTTGTAGTTAACAAGAAGTCTGTTCACACAAAAATTGGAATTCATACAGCAAAAATAAGAAAACGCGATTTTTGAGTATTTTAATTTTTCTCAAATTTTTATGAACGATTTTTTTCGTTCACTCTCATTCGACGCGCATTTTTAAGACCTACAACTTTCTAATTTAACTTTCTTGTGTAGGACTTGAAGCTTTTTTTTATTTGCAAAAAAACCGTTTTTTTTGACTTTTGCGAATTTTTTTGGTTATGTTCGCCATTAAAACTCGAGTCGCAAAAAACGTTATCTTTCTTAGATTTCTCTAACGACCATATTTTTTGTTTGCTGATAACAATATTAGTGACCGGTTTTCTCCCCGTTGATTGGGCTACATGAGGCAACCTTATGCCGCCGCATTATCCTAATGTTCCGCATTTTCCGGTTAAGGTATTAATTAATTAAATAATTCACGTCCCAACAATATCCAAGAGCTATCGTTAAAGAGCAGCCTAAGCTAAGACTCGATGGGGTTAACAAATTAATTATTGAGGACCCTAGTAGATTGGGTTTAATATTTGATGGCGGGGCGTACTCGAAATTCTACTACTTATAGTATTGATTAATCGGAAATTATCGCCGTTAAATTTAGATTTTTATGCGCTAGAAACAAACCAGCGGCGATTAACCCAGGCGGGAGCAGTCCAAATTAATAAATAAAAAGCGCAGCTTTAATGGAATTGAATAAAAAGTGGAAGATTAAAAATAATTTATGTGAATAAATACGATGTTAACGTCGGCCATTAAAAAAAATTTGTACTAAATTTGCATATTTATTGGATACGTCAACGCAGTAGCAGATGTATTTATCAGTTGTGATAATTTTCGAATTCTTCATTCCCGTCACCAGTTTTACGCCTTAATATTGTACGAGTGATATGTAAATGACGGCACAAACAAGGACTTATATACAAATTTTTATTATACACTGGTGGCCATTGAAATTGCAACACCCACTGTAAACAATAAATAACGTCATGAACTTCTGCATTTTGGTTTATTGTGATGAAATAAAAAAAATGATTACAATTTGAGGAATTTCCGGCTAATCGTTTCTGAGAAATTCAGGTACATGCGAAAGGGTCACACTAAGGAGCTAAAAGCTAAGGAACTAAAAAATGGTCTGTCTACTTATCAACGTTTTGTGTTGGTTTTATTGATGCAGTGAATGAGGACAAATGTCACGAAATGCTCCGTCGAAGAGAACGATATCGATACCAACAACGCCGTATTGGGCGAAATGTAAACATAGTCATGGGGGTATGGTGGACTGAAGAACACACTACAGTGAGACGACCTGGCACTGGTGCGCGAAGTGCAGACGACAAAGAGCGCCACCTACGTCAATTAGCATTAGGGGATGAACACAAACAGCAACCCAATTAGCCCAACGGTGGGCAATGGTTACACAATATCATTTATCGTTACGGCTAGTCAGACGCCGCACAGTGGGCGAAAACGGCAACATTTTTCTCAAAATAAGATAACTCCCCACAGAAAACTCCGATCATTGTGATTTTTTTTATTTCACAGGTTTTGGACAGTAGATTAAAGGAAAATTGGTCCGACACACGTTTGAGGTTTAAAGAGGGGGAGAGACACCATAAGGGACCCTATATCCCAGTAACTTTACAAATAAAGCTTTTTAAGCTCCAATAACCGCATACCTCCAACTTTTAAACCCTCCTGACCTTATAACATAAGATAGCATAAGCTTTCAAAACTCCGTGACCCCATAACCTGAAATTTTATACCCCCATAACCCCATAACCTCTACTTTTAGACCCCCATCTGCACAAAAAATCAATTTCTCTAAAACTCTAAAACTGAAGCTCTTATGCCTAATATCTCTATAACCTAAGCTTTCAATCCCCATGACCACCTAACTTAAGCTGTTAAACCTCTATAACCCCATAACCTCAGTTTTCAAACTTTAGAACCCTACAACCAATGGCTTTATACTCCTACAAAGAACACCTCCTAGATCAAATCTAAAGGTTCAAAACTGAGGTTATGGGGTTATAAGGGTTTAATAGCTTAAGTTATGGGGTCATGGGGTCAGATTTAAAAAACTACAAATCAGGTTAGAACCAAAATTAATTTGTGCAACTGTGAACTGATTTTGGTTCCTATTTTGCCAGATAGGTTCAGTAAATACGTACTGAAAAGTCAATTAAGTTGTATACAGGATTCGCATTCGTATGAATATAAGTTACAAGTCTGTGATTACGCCCCGGGAAGAACGCGACAGCCTCCCAATCCCGGGGGGAATATTCTAGGAGAATTATCTGGTGATATCATTAAGTTGCATAAAGCAACATTTGGTTCTATCTCTTTTCAGTGCTGTTTTTAACCAAGAAGAAAACTATTTACAGAGAGTGATGATATCAGTGCAACATCAAGTAAGTTTCCAAGGACTTAAAGTCCAATTGTTTATGATAACGATACAGGGTGTCAAAGTTTTAATTTTGTTTTCAATGTGTACCTATAATTTCTGAATAAATTAAGATAACGGCACGAAATTAGAAATTGGTTTTTGAGGTGAAAAATTTAACACGTTCACTACCGCGTATCTGATATGACTCAATATAACAATCACCCTGTATGTGCATTTAAGGGGATTCCCTTTTCTAACACTAAAAACACTGCTCTTTAAAAAATATTTTTTTATTAATGTAGCAATTGTTTTAATTTTTCTTGTTTTACACAAATTTTAGTCCAGTTACAGTACCTAATTTTTTGAGTGTTTTTGTGAGAAATTACGCTCGCTGCTCGTTCTCGACCATAACGCCTTTCGGACCCCCTCGATTGCTGGTTGGCGTAATATCTAAACACTAAATCATCTGAAACAAATTTTACTTTACGTAAATATGGCTATCGTATGACGAACCAAAAAAAAAAAAAATAATTATTGAGGAAATGGTGACGTGCCAAAAAATTTTCCATATTTTTTGTGGGCCCTTCCGAAAATTCAAGTCAATCGATTCATTCGTTTTAGAGATATCGTGCGAACCAGTTATGAAAAAGTTGTTACGAGAGAAACGCGTTTAAAGTTTTTAGTAAGTATATGCTATTTATAAAAGCGTATCAAATACTTACCGAATTTATTTGTTAATACCAGGGCCATACAATACACCTTCCTCCTCTTCTTCTGTTAATGCACTACCTTAGCACTACGATCAATCTAATCATATGTGTTCATTTGGAGTGCTCTGAAGCGCGCTCCAAATTCTAGCTGTCCACCGAGTCGGTTTATGACTTATAACTTCGGCTATTTTAAGAATTGTGATTTCAAGTTTGGTACACTTATTATTATGACCTTAAACTACAAGAATCCGTCGGAAAAAAAAATCGGTTATTTTGATCCAACAAACGGGAATCCCCCCCCCCCCCCCCTTAAGTTGATTCACAGATTTTCACTTTGTTAAAGCAGGTTTTGATTGAACCAGAACTAATAAATGAGGCTTGCAAATTTAGGTTCTGTCAGGCATCATGTTGCGTGTTTACCATCTGCAGACTTTTGGAAATACAAATCAAAGGAAAATAATAATATAAAATAAATACAAGGAAATAAAACTAAATTAATTTTGCATGTAGCTGTACTCACGCATATTAGAACGGTATAGAGCTTGAGGAACATTATGTCTCAACCGATATCATTCCTTGATAAGTACGTTTCACTACTCGGTTTGGGTTGCGCAGTGTTTTCGTATTTATGTAATTGTACTACCAATCTGGCTTTAATACTCTGAATTATCACTAGGGTAAATACTATAAAATCCAGCGTAACAAAGTCAGGACGGTAGTACAAATACACGAATACAGAAACAGTGTGTAACCTACATAGAGTACAAGGTTTGTCCGGAAAGTAATGTCAGTGAGCTTTGAAAAATGGTTTTTATTGGTTCTATGTGTACAAATCTTTCCTCCCGCGTCCACACATCGGTTCCAGCGGGTCTTCCACGCATCAAAAGCCGCACGGTAGTTGTTTTCCGGAATCGCCTTTAAAGCGTCGGTGCAAGCCTTCTGAATGTTTTTCCCCCCACCCAAAATGCTGTCCTTTCATTGGGGTTTTGAGGCGCGGAAACAGAAAAAAGTCCAGCAAAAACCAAAAACCAAAAAGCAGGTGTGTGACGGCGCATTGTCGTGGTGAAGCTTTCAGGATTTTGAGATGTCTGGGCGGACGCGATTCACCCTGCGTTTCAGCCGCTTCAGCACCTCGACGTAAAACTTTCCGGTTACGGTTGTCCCCTGCGGAACGAACTCATGATGGACCAATCCTCGGCAATCAAAAAAGACAATCAGCATTGTCTTGATCTTTGACCTGGTCATCCTGGCCTCCTTGGGGCGAGGGGGAGGTCGACGTGTGCCATTCCGCACTTTGCCTCTTCGTCTCCGAATCGTATTCAAAGACCCAACTTTCGTCCCCGGTAATGACGTCATCAACGAAAGCGGGGTTGTCTTGGCAGGTTTCGACGCGCCTCGCTTTTTGATCGTCCGTTAGCACTTTTGGCACGAGCTTCGCGCACACCTTCCTCATTCCTAAAGACGCCGACACAATTTCGTAAACAATGGTTTTCGTAATGTCTAATGTTTCGGAAATTAAACGGACACTTAGACGACGGTTAGTGTTCAACAAGTCACGCACACCTTTCACATTGTCGTCGGAACTGGAGGTTGATGGCCGTCCAGCGCGGTTCTCGTCGTTGACATCTTCCCGACCTTCTGCGAAAGCCTTGTGCCACCGGAAAATTTTCCTGTCCGAAAGACAATCGACGCCGAAAGCCTTCTTCAACATTGGAATGGTTTCCGCAGCACTCTTCTCCAGTTTCACACAAAACTTGATCGCCATCCGTTGCTCAAGCGAACGTTGCATTTTTTCTTGCACCTGGTCACTGTAACGACTCTCAAAGAACGAGTGATGTGACCGCTACAACGACCGGTACCCAACTGACGCTTGTTGGATCTTGTTGCCAGATCCCCCCACCACAATCCCAGCACGTAAAGCGCGGGCTGGCGCGTACAGTCTCGAAAAAAAAATTCACTGACATTACTTTCCGGACAAACCCTGTATGGTCAGTAAACGTACTGACCAAAGAATGAGATCAGAGGTCCCCAGAATCAGGTCCCCAAGCTGTACCTGCTCCTTTTTTGCTACGCTGTGCCCCAGATACTGTTGTAAAAAGGTATTCAAAACTCTTAAGCATATTTTACCTGAAATGGTTAATTGTTTTATTCTCATACAAGAAACAAAAAAAAACAGAGAATTCACATATTATTACACATACGAAATTACCTCGAAATTGATGACTTGATGTGGTTGAATATCAATATCTTTTTTAACAATCAAAGGTATTTAACAAATTAAATATCGTTTTAAACTACTTTTATTACCATTTTGGAACCTGCATTACATAATATACGCCTACTTTTGAGGACAGTTATAGATCCCATGAAGCACATTTTTTATAAAGGGTGAACAAAGTTGAGCCATAGTAATAACCAAAATATTAAAAATGAATTTCTTTTTTTTCGTCTTATGTGTAGTTTCTATCACTTCAACAGATACATTTTATTACATACTTAGTTGGACCAGTTTCATTAACATCGAATTAACTAGTATCGTTAACATTACGAGTTTAGTATTGATTTGTCGCCATGATTTTTCTTTCCAATTGATAAGATTTATTTGTTTACAAATATTTAATAACTGAATTCTTAATGTAAGCCATATCGTTTTTACTTATAAATTGTTCTCGGGCAAATGTAATTACTGTTCTAAAGGTCTACTTTGGGACGAGGGCGAACTTATCGATTTCGATATCAAATTGTGATAAATAATAAATTAATCTGAGGTTTAAAGTTTACACAAGCAATAGAACGACATAGGTATCGATCAAGATGTAATAACACTAATCCTGTTCCAAGCTGCACTGCTCGTTCCTTATTTATGCCACGACAAAATAACAATTTTCTTTATTTCTTTTCTTTATTCTATAAGTAGTGTTGGCGTTCTGCAGACGGTAAATATTTCCCCTACTGTGCATTTATATGAAAAACGCGGAGAGCAATGCACTTAAAAATCATATTTTATTTTTAGTGTGTCTGGTTAGGTATTTATTTATAATTAAAATATTTATGGCCCGTCTCATACTTGGCTCGGCGTTTTAAAACTTTTTTAGTCGCTTTTTACGTACGTCTCTTTCTTTATTGAATTATATTTTATTACATTAGCGAGCTGGAACTTCGACCAGTTTTAATATAAACTTTTTATGTCATGCAGGGAGGCTTCATACGAAAGTAATATGTTTCAAACAAACAATATGAGAATATGTATGTAGTAGAGATAGAACAAAATTCTGGGATACCGACCGTCTTCCAGGCGGCCGCGTATCGGTATCCCGTATTCCAGGTGGCCGCGGCCCGGTCAGCGCGGCGGGGGCCGGGGCGACTGCGACGCGAAACAGGTTCCCGTATTTATTTAGTCCTTTGAAGGTCGCGCGCCTGTAATTGTGCATTACCGATTGTTATACTTAATTGATATTATAAAGATGGTTAAAACGCCAGCCCCATTTGCTTATCAATTAAAAAATATTGTGCAGGGTTTTCCAAATTTGAAGTGTTAAAGCTACCACTCTGTACTGTGAAATATGCAAGTGTTACTTACATGTTTACAGAAAAGGACAATGTGAAAAGCACGTAAAGTCGCTAAAACACCGACAAAATAAAAGAAATGGAATCCCAAGAAGTGAATTCCTATATGAGGACGACGAGGTGTAAGAGTGTGACAACAGATGCGGGAAGAGTAAGAGAAAACAATATTACTTAGTAAGTCACTATTTATTCACTGCAACATGCATGCTCAAGTTCGACCCTGGCATGTACTATTTGGTTCTAGCCCTAGTATGTAGGTACAATTGTACCATAATATGTCAGCTAAAATATTGTGTGTTGGAAATAACAATTATCCTAGCAGCCATTTCGTATACTGAATTTACCTCTGACTTGAAAAGCAAACAGTCTTAATAAATTGATAAGGATTTCAATCTTATAACATACGAGGTGTGTTTAAGTAATGAGACCGGCAACATAGCGCCCGATCTAGCCACACTGCGGAGACGGGACTTGAAAGGGTGCAGTGACATTCATTTTCAGCAACGGTGTGCTATCAGGTTTTGCTTCAGACTTGGACACAGCGCACAACGGATATTTTTGCAAAATTGCAACACGCCTACGGAGATAGTGTTTTTTTCAAGAGACCAGGTTTTTCGGTGGTTTAAGGCATTCTCAGAAGGAAGAGGGTCAATTGAAGATGAACCTGGGGTCTTGTACCTTCAGATCATCGGTTGACGACAAGAATGATCGGGGAAGAGTTAAATTTGAATCACACCACTGTTCATCTCAGACTTCGACTAACGCATTGGGAATGACAAAAATCTGCCCAAAAATGGTTCCAACCTTTCGCAGGAACAAAAGGACATCAGAAGATCGATTGGAAATGATCCCCATTTTATGGAATGTGTCATTACTGGTAACGAGACTTAGATGGCAAGTAGGGACACATTACACTTCAAGATTCAAAAAAGCAAGAATGAGCAAGTAGAAGATCAAATGCATGCTAATTTGCTTTCTTGATAGTCAGGGGATTGTCGGCAAAGAGTTTGTGCCTCCAGACCAAACAGTAAATCAACACTTTTATAGAGAGGTTCTTGAAAAACTTCGAAAAAAAGGGTCATGCTTATGAGACCAAACATCAAGAACAACTAGTTGTTGCATCACAACATTCCTGTTGTTCCCTCAGCCTCCTTATTCGCCTGACTTGAGTTCTTGTGACTTTTTTCTCTTCCCGAGATTGAAAAATCACCTCAAGAGACGTCTTTTTGGGACCATAGAAAACATCCAAACGGCTGTAACCGACCAGCTGAAGGCTATTTATTAATTTTTTTTATTTTAGATACACCACCCCACAGTAAAAACCATTTACGGGGGAAAATACAGAATAATGTAGTTATACAAAGAAAGGAGAAAAAAAATTTTTTTAGTTAAATTGAACACAATGAACATTATACATTGAATATAACCTTAATCCTATGGTAAAAAAACAACTGTAAATATAAGCAATACTGAAAATTAAATACAGCAATACTAAAAGTACAAAATTCTAGTATATGAGTTCCAGCACTGCTATGAGGAATGGGAGAACCGTCTCCAGCGCTGTGTGGCTTCCCAAGGAAGTTATTTTGAAGGAGACAATACTGAATTGTAATTATATTCGAATATAAAAAATATAAAAAAGGAGTAAGAAATTAACCAGGTCTTAATTGATACCAAATTTAATTAAAACATTTTAGCTTGAGTCAAGTACACGTAGAAAAAATATTAATCCTGGTTTTGTTGACAGTTTTTTATTTTTTAAGCTTTTAAATCAAGGCGAGAAAAAATCAAGCTCTATTTTGTGTTAATATTTCCGGGTATGTGAGGTTTTATTTCTTTTTTTTTAGAATTCATAAGTCAGTAATGAAGTGTCTGACAAAGTGTTGTTAACAAAGAGCACTATTTGAATACTCTTATGTGTCATACTATTTCCATTTGTTTGAGAATCGATAATTGAAGCAAACATTAAAAAGTTTTTCCGCCGTAATTAAACGCTTAAAAAATAAAAACTGTTAACACAAAATCCGATTTTTTGTTAACGAATAACGATTCGAAACAATTTTTTATGTCTACTTGATTTAGACTGAAACGTTTTAATAAAATCTAAGCACTCTACAATAAAATTACGTAGTAATTTTTAAAGCGTGTTGTCCTGTAGATAGTCCTTTGGCTTTGTTTTGTTACATTTGTTGCATATGTATATAGATAGAAGTGCTAATGTTTGTAACTTACTACCTGTATGACACTAATAACAACATTGATTAAGCCCTGAAGAGGGAGAAATAAATCTCCGGAAACGTTGGCAAAGATCAAATAATTGTTGTTTATTCCCGGACCTAAAATCTAACAAACCAAAAACTAATAAATTTTGGTAATAAGTAAATGGACAAATTAATCTAAAAAAATTCCTAATCTTTTTCGACACACCCACCCCCAAGGCATATGGGGGTAACTAAAATAAAATGTAACAGGAATGTTAAAAGATTATAATGTTACTTGTTGTCCCATGGGAGGGGATGAGGCAAAGGAGGTTGATTGTTGTTGGTTAATTTTACCATCAATTAAGGAAGATATTCAATTGACATGTCGTTTTATAGGGTTTTTTAAGTAGAATTCAAATATCAGTAATAAGACTCTAGTTACTTCCTCATTTAGGTAGTATTGATCTAACTTTAAGAAACTAAATTGGTCAGGGAAGTCTAAAAGACAGATTGGTTCACACCAAGTTCAAGGAAGATGAATGAGTAGAAGGTGACATGGTCCAACAGGACAAGAAAGAACAGTAATTGACGAGGGACAGAAGGAAAATAAATGGAGGTCAATGGGGTCAAGTTTATCAAAAAAAAGGAGGTCAAATTACAAGAGGAAGAAGTGTTGAATGACAAAAAGATGATTTGGTTCAACAGAACAAGTAGTTGTAGTAGTGAGGGGAAAGGAGGACACATGGAAGTCAAGAAGGTCAATGAGGACAAGGGATCTCGTGAATAAACAAGGGCAAAGAGGATAATGAGGTTAAAGAGGACACCAAAGAAAAGCTAGCGCCTGTAAAGTGATATAAATTCATGTGTGTTCGACTTGAGTGTCTTAATAAACCTAGAAGATATACCGTGGTTATTGTAATCGGGACACCCGGTTTATATTAAAAATTCATAATGTGGCCTTGTCAAAAAAAAGTTATCATCAAACAATTCCCTCGATATTGGCCCCTTATGTTAAGTGAAAGTGCACAGTACTCGTATTCAAGTTCAAGGAATACATAGAATATGTTGGTACTCTGATTTAGTAGCATTAATAAATAATCAACATCATTTTTATTATTAATGTTATTGATTTTAGCGGGTTTTATAAGGATACCCTGAAAATAAAATATAAATTATCGCATACATATTCAAACGGAATACGTTATGAATAGAAAAAATATACCTTATTAGAACAGTGCATAGGTAATAAAGTATTAATGCTTAAATAACCACTGGAAGAATTTAGTTTCTAGAAAAGTACACCTGTGTAAGTACACAGTATGTAGGATTTAAATCGCTTTAAAATTAATGTAGCATTTACCGTCATTGTACCTTAAACGTTGTATAGAAAAATGTTGTAGTTCAAATATGAAATATCCTTTTAATTTGCTTGTTAGTATAATTTGCATATCAATAATCCATTCCTAAAATGTTTGTATTTTTCATAAATCCGCTAATAAATGTTTTACGTACATTTCAATGAGCTATGCAAGAGTGACATGCAAAGCATGGAGAAATAAATGTAAAACGGCGTATTTTAATATTATGAATCTTCTTATACCTCACACATAGCAAAATCTTAGTTCATTATATTTACATTGTGACTTAAATTTTTTTATGTTATTTATTACTTGTAATACATAATGCAGTCTGTTAAACACGACTGACACTTATATACTTGAAGTTCAATTATGTTAGGGAATGCTATTTTAGATAAAGCTTATTTTGAGTGTAAAGAAGAAAATTTATAAAATATAAGTGAATATACCTAGTGTCAAATGAGTTTACTTCTCATCTCGGAGACGTTGCAACATTCCTCTTATTTTTTCTTTTTACTAACGCCATCTGTCGGCGCGTTTTGAACTTCATAGATGAGTCCAAATCTATGTTATTTCATATTAATGGCCATAAATAAGACATTGTTATATACCTGTACTCATTGAACAACCACTTATTCTTGGCCCCAAAAGGCTGCTCCGGGATTCAGAAGGTTAAACGACAAAGCGTTTCTGTGTATGTGTGATTAAATAGAGATAATACTCACTGACACAAAAATGTTCCAATATTAAAGAGTAAGAACTTATTCTCTTGAAACCCAACACCGAGACTATTTTTTCCTTCATCACCAACACGAATATCATATTGCTTCATCACCCTTCAATCTCAGCAAAATGCTGAAGAATCTTCAGACAAATTAATAATTTTTCCTAATGAGCTGTACTTTATGTGTGACATATAGTCCGAAGTATTTTTGTCCACTAAACACGGCTTCGGTATCAGAATTGCACCATCTATCTTCAGTCTTCAGCAAAGTGCTGAAGATTTTCATTTTTCTGAAGATTCTTCAGCATTTTGCTGAATATTGAAGGGTACTTGAGCAATTTTGATACCCGGATTCGTGTTCAGCGGGAAAAATGCTTCGGAAACCATAGATCGCATGTACATTTGAGATAACTTTTTTTTGGGTGTGGCGGTGTAATGAGGGCTACCGTTTTTGTACTCACCAGTTGGCGCCACTGTCGAGTAAGGTCTTGAAGTATAGCTGTCAAAGTTTGTTACTACGGGCGTGAAAACAAAGTTTACATACCTTAAAACCGTATCGTAAAAATATCCAGCATGCCGCAGTGTTGCGCAGTCCCGTTTTGTTCGGAAAAAAGGAGGACCCAAGTTTCCAATAAAATTATTATTTCTATCATAATCTAACCGAGCTGTAACCTCGGTAAATAAGCATACTTTTGACAAAAAATGTGTTTGTAAACAGTAAACAAACTTACCTCTGAATTAACTGTTCCTTCAACCTGCTTAATTTTGCACCTCCTTTTCTTATCTCCGCTTTTAAAGCACTGACATTCATTGACCCATTGACCCATTGACTCATATTTGCCATAATTAATCTCAGGTATTGCAAAATATTCACATTATTCTAATTAAAAATAGACCCGCGTAGTCCACCACAAACAGTGACATTTGACATTTTATTCGTTACCAATTATTACAGTAGCAACTTTTTCACCTTCAATGTACTCCTCTTAGCGATCTCTACACCGCTCCATACGACTTTTCCTTTGTTGAAAGCAGTGCTGGAAGTCCGCTTCTGTCAGCTGGTTCAGAACCTCCGTCACATTTGCTTTGTTTCGGGGTCGTAAGTAAAAAACCACGATTCATCACAAGTAATCACCGTGCCTGGATCAGTGCCATTTTTGTTTAGAATGTCAGCGCAAATGTTTATTCTTGATTCCTTTTGCTCGGGAGCGAGGAGTTTTGGCACCATTTTGCGCAAACTTTGCGCATGTTGAACTATTCAAAGAAAATCTGCCGAGCACATTCTTTGTCGATTCCTGTTATTTCAGCAAGCCCTCGGATGCTTAGACGACGATCTTCGCGGATTCATTTATTACCAATTTTTTCAACGTTTTCGTCCGTTTTTTACGTTGAGGGCTGTCCGGGATGCGGATCGTCTTCGGTCGTTTCACGTCCCTCTTTTAAAGCCATTTAAACCATTCAAAAACTTGTGGACGGGGTAGACATTTTAATTTTCGTACACTTCTTTTAACAATGCATAAGCTTCTACAAAAGTTTTCCCCTGTTTAACAAGAAGCTTTGGATTAACCCGTTGAACTGAACACATAATAATTGTTTCGACGCGTCACTGGTGCGTAGACTAATTCAAACAACTGCTACAGTCAAACTGAGCGACCCACTGACTTGTCCAGCAAGGTCAGGGTGGGGAAAGTATCACGACAAGACACGCTCGCGGCGCGCTGGTCAGTTCGGTTATTTAATAGCCACACCTCTTATATTTATATACTCGAACATGCAAATTCGATCATTTTTTACCATATATCAATAACAATTTGTTTTTCCGTACGTTATGAACATTATGGCGGACACTGTATGTATTTTTACACTGTTGCAAAAAGCGATCCTCAAGTAGTTTTAGTCTATGCAAAAGTTAGCTTATTAAAAGTTTAATTAGAGGGTCAACTTATTCCATTCACGCCGGAAGTGTTTTTTATATGATATATTGTAACGGATTAAATTAAATTCCGTACAACACTCCGAACAACAGATACGACACGATATAAATTCGGAAAAACGATATAAAATTAGCGTCTTTCGAGTGTACTTTAAACAGCAATGTTAATATTAAACAATACATCCAAGGCACCATTTCTCAGGCCATTCTCGAACAATTGAATTATTTACCGAACGGATTGGCATAGAAGAGCGAACTCTATTCAAATTGCACCTTTAATATTGTATAAATGAAGCGAAATAATTCATAAGTTTGTAGTCTGCGCGTTTAGGGTTATTTACAATGCACAAGGAAATATTTATGATCCGCTTCTTGAGGAAGGATTGCCCGTGTTGTCTTATTGTAGAAGTTTGATTCGTTCCGTTAATCATTGATGAAGGGATTTCTGGCAATTTGTTAATGCATTACCCGGTTCGGATGTGTCTCTGCCCAAATCCTTTGCTGAATTATTCGCCGAGCGACTATAAAACTTACATGCTGTTTGCTACACATCTCGGCTTAAATAGATCAAAACATGGTTCAGTCGACTAGCAAACAAATATTTTAGTGTACAGGGTATGTCGATTGTGTCGAGAATCACATCTAATAACTGCACACAGATCTTTGAAATCAGAAGCACCATGTCTTTCAAGTTTTTATTGTTGAATTAAAAATATATTCAGTGAAAGTAAAAAGTAAGTAAAGTTGCTTGGATTTCTTGAAATATCTTATTTTTAAAAATGTTATAATAAAAGTTTTCGAGCGTTTCAATTCGGCTTACTAGTATTTGTATGAATCAAAATTGTTTTCAGTATAATGGTGAATATTTTCAACAACATGAGGGAACAGCAATGGGTAACTCCTTGTCACCTTTCATTGCAAATATTTTTATGAGTAAATTTGAGACAGAAGTAAAAGAGTAAATTTCGAGTGTTTTCCTAGAGTCTGGTTCAGGTATGTGAACGATATCTTCGCGATATTTGATACAAAAACATTTAGTTTAGATGATTTTGTTGCCAAATTAAATAACCGTTTCCCTACCATAAAATTTACATATGAAATGGAACTCAATGAACAGCTACCATTTTTAGATGTATTAGTTATTAGAAATAGTGAAAATAAGTTAGATTTAGATGTATATAGGAAAGAAACTGCGACTCTTAGATATATTCCCAACGATTCACACCACCCTTTTCAACATAAAATAGCAAGTTTTAATTTTCTAATTCACCGTTTGTTAAATTTCCCCCTCAGTAAAGAGATTTGAACATGAGAAGCAATTAATTAAGAATATAGCTAAGAATAACGGTTACTCAGTCCATTTAATAGACAAGTTAGTAAGAAAGCATACATTTAAGGGAACCCTGTACAATTCCACGACTTTTCGTAAAGATACTGACACGAAATTTGCTTCGTTACCATATATGAACCTAAATTCACCCGCAGACTAAATAAAATTTTAAAAAATATTAATATCAATTTGGTTTACAATTCTAAAAATAAACTACAGACGCTTTTGGTTAACCCCAAAGACAAAATCGACAATAACGAAAAGTCAGGAATATACGAAATAAGTTGTAAAGATTGTGATCAAAAGTATATTGGGCAAACAAAAAGATCTCTTTTGGACTAGATTTAAAGAACTCATGGCTCATTTGAAATATGGCAGAATAGAAAAATTTGGTTGTTGCCCAACACGCTTTTGACAACAACCATAGGATAGACATAAATAATTTAAAATTAATTACAAATGTAACAAACAGTAGACAGTTGGATACTTTTGAAAGTTTAGAAATCATTAAGTGTAACAGTAGTATGAATAAGGACAATGGTCCGATACCCACCAGTCCACTGTTTTGCTCTGACAAACAAAGAGAGTTACGGTTTAGTGAACCGTGACAACAAATTTATTATAAATAGTGCAAGTATGTAGGCTAGAATTTAGTTTTAATCTTCTCCTGAAGATGCCAACTTGGTTGGCGAAACGCGTCGAGAAAAGTATATTATATTTAATTATATATTTTGGTTCACATGGTATAATTTTCACATTTACTGCTATTTTATGTTTTGCGAGGTTTATATTTATATACACATGTCTAGGAAATTATTGCTTTATACATAAATTGACATATTCCTAATATGTTACATTAGAAATGTACGTTAAGTTAGTCCATGTAGCTTAAGTTTATGTTTTTTTATCATTTTTACCATTTGGGCATAATAGATGTTAAACATCTCTGCCCTTATTACTTGTTAATAATAATAATAATAAAAATAATAATATTAGTTCGGTGTTTCGTGGATAACGTCCAGTTTTTTTTGACATGATATGATTTTCTTTGTGTTTTATTACATTAGACCATTAAATTATAAGAGGGTTTCATAAGAAAAAAAATTGAGAAAAATGACTCAAAAATTACCCCACTCTGTTCGACTTCGTTAATCCAAGTCGGCCATGGAAATAAGTTGATACCATTTGTGACTGTCAAATAGAGACGCCGTTCGTTGTGATTTATTTGAATTTTCTCAGCTTTGTGAATAGTTAAATGGAAAACCAAATTGTTTTGTAGTTTAATATTATATAAATAATCATTATTACGACAGCATTAACCGAAAAGCAGAGAACTGAAATTTTAACGACGGTGGGCTATGGTGACAGAAAACACACTGTAAACGTAACAGCAACTTAATTTGAGAATAAATTTCAAATCCTCGTTAATTTTACCTATGATAGTATGGTAAAATCTAACGCGGCTCTAAAAATCACCGTTTTCAAGTTCTTGTACCAGCTGCATTTTATATGGGTGGTACTTTTTTTTTTAGCAAATGTACCATCTTTTGCGAAACGTATGTACATATGTAGTCCCCAACTTCCCTTGTAGATAAATGTGGATTTTCTTGCAGTGATAACAATGCGTTGCGCTAAATCCAAATCTGGCCTCAGAATTGCTCCATCAGTCAAACGTCAGGTTTTTGAGATGTTGGATGATGCCTAACCTAAATATAAAAAAAAAACACTGTTTTTGACATGTTTTAGGTTATGTAACATCATAAGGTATCTTGTTTTCATAGAACTTGTAATAACATCTAAAAGTATGATTCTTCCTCTTCAAAATAAATTTTGATTCTTTCAGGTATCTTTTTTTTTTCACCAAGATGTGACAATTTGAAGTTTGTGTCTCATCGATCTACTCAAATGCAAGCCAAAATTAGAGTAGAAGCTACCTCTTTGAGCGTATTTTTCTAAATACCGTTACATTACTGTATAAGCATTTTCAAGGTTGTTGATTATAGATCCACTGTCAGATTCTAATACGCTTAAAGAGGTACCTTGTACTCTGCTTTTGGCTTGCCTTTGAGTAGATTGATGAGACACAAATTTCAAACTGTTATATATCATCCTGGAGTGGGTACTGGAACCTTCGGCGTAGAAACAAAAAACTGGACGTTTTCCACGAAACACCGAACTACTACACTTTTCTTCTTAAAACTCTTTTTTTACTTTCAAAAGCATCCAACTGTCTACTGTTTGTTACATTTCTAATTAATTTTAAATTATTTATATCTATCCTATGGTTGTTGTCGAAAGCATGTTGGGCAACACAAGATTTTTCAGTTCTGCCATATTTCAAATGAGCCATGTGTTCTTTAAATCTAGTCAATATAGATCTTTTTGTTTGCCCAATATACTTTTGATCACAATCTTTACAACTTATTTCGTATATTCCTGACTTTTCGTTATTGTTAATTTTGTCTTTGGGGTTACCCAAAAGCGTCTGTAGTTTATTTTTAGAATTATAAACCAAATTGATATTAATATTTTTAAAAATCTTATCTAGTCCGCGGGTGAATTTAGGTTCATATGGTAACGAAGCAAATTTCGAATTGTCAGTATCTATACGAAAAGTCGTGGAATTGTACAGGATTCTCTTAAATTTATGCTTCCTTATTAACTTATCTATTAAATGGACTGAGTAACCGTTACTCTTAGCTATATTCTTAATTAATTGTGTCTCATGTTCAAACCTCTCTTTACTGAGGGGGAAATTTAACAAACGGTGAATTAGAAAATTAAAACTTGCCATTTTATGTTGAAAAGGGTGGTGTGAATCGTTGGGAATATATCTAAGAGTCGCGGTTTCTTTCCTATATACATCAAACTCTAACTTATTTTCACTATTTCTAATAACTAATACATCTAAAAATGGCAGCTGTTCATTGTGTTCCACTTCATATGTAAATTTTATGGTAGGGAAACGGTTATTTAATTTGGCAACAAAATTATCTAAACTAATTGCTTTTGTATCAAATACCGCGAAGATGTCGTCCACATACCTGAACCAAACTCTAGGGAAATACTCGAATTTATCTTTTACTTCTGTCTCAAATTCTCATAAAAAGATTTGCAATGAAAGGTGACAAGGAGTTACCCATTGCCGTTCCCTCATGTTGTTGAAAATATTCACCATTATACTGAAAACAATTTTGATTCATACAAATACTGGTAAGCCGAATGTATTCCTTAATAATTCTATCGTCTAAACCATTCAATTCGAGTAATTCCCTGAGGTAGTCCAAAGTTTGTGGGATTGGAACACTTGGAAACAATGAGCATACATCAAACGAGACCAAAATTTCGCCTTCTTGCTTTTAATCTTCTCCTGAAGATGCCAACTTGGTTGGCGAAACGCGCGTCGAGAAAAGTGTAGTAGTTCGGTGTTTCGTGGAAAACGTCCAGTTTTTTTTTTTTTTTTTTGTTATATATCAGTAAAAAAGAAAAGATATCTGGACGATTCAAAATTGATGATGCCATTACTAGTTTTGTAAAAGCAAAATAACTTATGATGTTACATAACCTCAAATACGTCAAAACAAACTTGCACCTTTAGATTGATATCTTAAAACCCTGGCATTTTCTGAGCAATTCTGAAGCCAGATTCGGGTTTAGCGCACCGAAAACCATCGGAAAAGTATACTAGAGTTTCTGCTTCCGAAAATCCAGAAATTGTTGGACCAAATTGAGTTTTTTGGTTGAGGCTATTTTGGGGTGTGCAATTTCTTGGCAATTTTTAACTTCTTTATGACGTTTAATTTCCTCCTGTTTTCTTATTACGACCCGAAAATAGATTGTTGCCGTTTACCGAGAGAAAAAGTATGGGGACTAGTTCACATAAAGGAAGTGTTCGTTTTATTTTATTACGGTTTCAGTGTATTCCATTAACGACGCCCTAAGCCACCTGGCTCAGAATGTGTTAACGTCTGGTAACGTACACAGGCAAAGTAATGAAATCGAACTGAGTTTATTTAAAAATTAATTAAAATAATACAACCGGTGTTATAAAGGAAATAACTTTTATTGTGTAAATAAACTGGGACTATAAATTCTATCTTTATTTTTTATATTAGCCATAAAATTGAAATATTTATAAAGTCTATTTAATGGCTGTTTATCACTACAGCGTATTTAGAATGTATGTGGGTGTGATTTTTATTAAAAAAAGTTATTTATTTATTGTTTTATGATTTTTGTTATATAAGTTTATGATAACAATGCAATCTTAAAATAATAACAAGAACATTAATGGAGACATTCAAATGTACACAATACTTTTACACGGTATTTTTAAGTGATACTTTTAATCGAATTTTTTTGAAACTGGGGTGAGGTATAAGAGCAACAAAAACTTGAACTTGAACCACATTTAAACATGTAGTGAAAATAGCATGCGTACAATAGAAAAAATATGTATCAAAGACGGCCATGGTTGGTTACGAAATAATGCATAGAGTTGCTTAATCTGTCCATCATCTTGGTCCAAACAAATCTGGCTTCTCTTTCTAATTGAATTGAAAATATTGCTTAAGATATGAGGATGATCATTTTTATTCAATTAGTTTTCTGTAATCCTAGCTTGGAGATGCACCAAATCAGGAATAGTAGTTTTAATTTTTTTTTAAGATGAGGCCATAAAAAGAAGTCGCATGAAATAATATCGCATGACCTTAATGAAAAATGAATATATCGTAAATAATATTTTAAAGGTTTATAGTTCACATTTTCTGCTGTAGTTTGGAGAGTGCTGCCGTGATGCGGAACTCTAGCGCCATCTTGTTTAAAATAAGCTGTAGTTCTTATGGTGTTGGAGTTCTAGTTCATCAAGCTGGTTAAGAAAATGTGTTTAAATTTCCCTTCTATATCTTAGTCCAATGAGAGCACCATAATAAAATAGAGCAAAAACTCTTGTTCTTCTAATAGCACACCAAACACCGATTTTCTGTGGATGTACAGAGGCTTCGTCAAAAATATTACCGGCTTCACCGAACTCCACATTCTCATATCTTGAGAGTGCACGTACCCATTCAATTTAGACCAGGCTTCGTTCGAAAAAAATATATATTAGAGCGCTCTTCATTAATATTGTTTAAATACCACTCGCAAAATGCCGCCTGACGTGGCTCTTCAACTTCTAGAAGTTTTTGGTGACAAACTAAGTGGTTTGGGAAGAAATTCTGGTTTTTTAACAGTATAGCAAGTATATATCAACAGATAATTGGGAAACAACAAGAATATGGGTTTTAGGACCTATTACACAATGATTTCTACTAACTCACGAGTACGTTTTCTTGGTCGGTCACTTCCTTCTCTTCATTCACACGACTGTCGCACTGCAGACTGGAAGGTATTGTAATCGAACACTAAGGTATCAGGGAACTCATGCGAAACTGTTCTAAACAATCTTCCATTGAATGTTTCCATTAGCCGGCTACTTTTTGCTCATTTCTGAAATACGATTCGAGCATAAAGGTTTTGTGTTCTTCTTATTCACAAAATTAAGTGAAGCAAAATGAATGGAAGGCATTTTTATCGGATTAAAAATACATACGTCCGTTAACGAAAGACCAAAATTTCGACCTACATTTAAAAAAATACAAAAATTTTGAAGCCTGGGATTTCACTGAAAACTGTTATAACTGGCTTTTTTGGGGAACCACAGAACGAAAATGTAGACATTTGCGTCAACAATTTTTTACACGTGTACAAAGAGATGGAGTGCAGAATGTCACTCAAGGTAGAATTTCTTTGTCGTCGACATTTTGTTTCTATGTCCATACGGTTTGGTTACGAGTTACAAGTATTTGCAAAATTCGATAATACTGTTTTCATTTTTTTTAAAGACTAGTCTGAAACTTTTGCAAATCTGGAAACATCACTTTCATTTTTTCACCGCAACTTTTTTTCAACCTCGAATCTCACACGGTTTCAAAATTACCAACGCAATTTTCTCAATGAAAAAATGGACACCCTGTTACGTACAAGCTAGTAAAACATCTTGAAATCACCATCTTTGCGGTAAAGTAAAAAATTCCTTTACCCCAATAAAATGCCGGTCACGTTCGGAACCATGATTGTTTTTCAACCATCGGGCATTTCCCCACTCAATAGAAATAAGGATGTTTGTTTCGAGTAATAAATAGATTTACAGCAATTTAACAGTTCTGTTTGCGACTTCTATTATACAGGGGCGGTTGGTGGAAATTGAGATTCTCGTGTTTTCGTAGGGAGGCACGGGATCCACATCATAATTTAGGGGGTGGCTACTAGATCCAAGTAGAAGACAAAATATAGCAAAACATTTTCAAACGAAACTTGCCAAAAAAATGTCTGCTTCCCCAGAATATTATTTTTATTTTTTTGAATATGAATCGGAAATTTTTTTGACAAAGGTTTTTCTAGGTTGCTGATCACAGTAAATATTTTGCAAGCCATTTCCAAGATCAAGGGGCAGATAGAAAAAAAATCGAAAGTTTCATTTGAAGTTTTTTTGCTATTATATACCTTTCTTCTTAGGTGTAGTAATCGCCCCCTAAAATATGACGTGGGTCCCATGCCTCCTTACGAAAATACGAGAATGTCAAATTCCACCAGCCGCCACTGCTATTATACGAGGTGTGTAAATTAAGTAATGAGACTCGTTTTTTAATTTTTTTTTTATTCGAATAGAATTACAATTCAGTACTGTCTCTTTCAAAACAACTTCCTTGGGAAACCACATAGCGCTGGAGACGGTTCTTCCATTCCTCATAGCAGTGCTGGAACTCATATACTGGATAGCCTTCAACTGGTCGGTTACAGCCGTTTGAACGTTTTCTATTGTCCCAAGATGACGTCCATTGAGGTGATTTTTCAATCTCGGGAAGAGAAAAAAGTGACAAGGATTCAAGTCAGGCTAATATAACGAGGCTGAGGAGCCACAAGAATGTTTTTATTGGCTAAAAACTCGTTTACCGAAATGGCTGTGTGACCAAAGCACATTGTCATGGTTCCACATCCAGTTGTTCTTAATGTTTGGTCTTACACGCATGACCCTTTTTCGAAGTTTTTCAAGAACCTCTCTGTAAAAGTGTTGATTTACTCTTTGGCCTTTAGGCACAAACTTTTTGTGGACAATTCCCTGGCTATCAAAAAAGCAAATTAGCATGAATTGATCTTCGATTTGCTCATTCTTGCTTTTTGGGGTCTTGGAGAGCTTGAAGTGTACCATTCCATGCTTTGGCGCTTGGTTTCTGGGTCGCACTCAAACACCAAAGTCTCATCACCAGTAATGACACACTTCTATAAAATGGAGATCATTTTCAATTGATTCCAAAAAATCAAGACACCTTTCTCTCCTTTGGAACAATCTTTGCGCAGATTTTTCTCATCCCCAATTCGTTGTCAAAATCTGATGGACAGTGGTGTGATTCAAATTTAACTCTTCCCCGATCATTCTTGTCATCAACCGACGATCTGAATGCACAAGGTCTCGTATTCTATCGATATTTTCATTCGCTCTTGAAGCTGAAGGCCTTCTGCTGCGTGGTTAATCTTCAATCGTCTCTCTTCCTTCTCAGGACGCCTTAGACCACCGAAAAACCTGGGCTCTTGAAAAAACACTGTCTCCGTAGACGTGTTGAAATTTTGCAAAAGTATCTGTATAGCGCTGTGTCCAAGTCTGAAGCAAAACGTTATAGCACACTGTTGCTCAAATTAATGTCACTCATTTTAAAACGCACTAGGAAAAGCGGTTTACGGAAACAGTCACAAAGAACAAACAAATGACTCTAACAAGTTCAAACTTTTACTGAAGGTGCATTACATGTTAACTTACCGCCCTTCCAAGTCCCGTCTCCGCAGGATTGCTAGGTCGTGCATTACGTTGCCAGTCATTACTTAATTTTACACACTTCGTAGGCCGCATATTACGGTTTCAGTGGTAGTTTTTCCATTTCTTAGGCAGGTATTTCTATTTTCAACTTATCGGTAAATAATAAAATCCATTTCGAACTTTATTTTCGCATAATAAAATATTTGCGCTGTAAAGAATCCAAATATAACGCGCCGGACGTGCTCGTATGCGCATATGCGAATGAATTAAACCATTATAATATTTAATCTTTATTCGTACCCGATCGGTGTTTTGTTATTTTCCTATATACTTAGCCGTTTTACGGCTTGACTGCTATAATAAATCTATAGTAAGTATATTCCAGGCTTTGCACACGTGTTTCGACAGAACGATTTAGCATAAACCAAAGAGGAAAAAAGTGCCGCGTATATTTCGCTCTCCAACGGCAGTTATTCACTTCCATCTAGGTTTCCTTTATTTGTAATAAGGATAAGTGCGATTTATCCTTAAGGGGAATCGGTCGATTTATTACAATATTTTTTTTGGACGTGCAAATAGTTTTGTAAAAGTTGCCTAGCTTTCAATGGTGGTTGTTAAAATGTAGGTGAATTAGGTACATATATAGGGTCGCCAAATATTACCAAATCGAAAAGTGAGTTTTGATCAATTATCAGTGGAATGCTCGAAAGTGGACGTATCCGACCATTACGTCATAAAAGCCACTATGCAATAAGATTATCATTAACCACAACCACACTTATTCTCACTATTTAACAGAATACTATCAATCAATTACTATAATGATTTTTTTTTCCAATTTAACCACCTCCCACTTCCAAACACTTATCCAATTTTAACCTTATTTCTCTTACTGAGGCTTTGTATAACAGTATAACATGTCTCTCGATATGTAGTTGCTTGCAAGCACATTTTTTTTGTTTTAGAAGGTCTGAGTTAACATATGGTGTTCTGTAATATTATTTTCCAAATATTTCCACAAAAAGAAATCTAGTGGGGACGAGTGCCCACGAGGTGATTTAAGCGGTCATTATAATGGTCTATCTATGTATAGATATCCAGAATGTTTGATTTAAATAACATATGAAAATTCTCGCTTTATTCGGTGGAGCTCCGATGTCCATAAAACTGGATATACGAAATGTGCTGGAAACAGATTATCGTTTATTTCTAAAAGTACCATTATTTGTGTAATATACCTCTTCGTTGATGTAGCTCTCATAAGCACTCCAAATTATGAAGTTTACATTCGTGATAACCATTTTTTTCAAAATTCTTCCTTCAAAACTGTATCTTAACAACTCACGACATGCTTGTCGTATCGAATTTCTCGGTGCTCTTTGAAGTATTGCAAAACAGTATAAATAATAATTGGAACAAGGCGTTCTGGGTGTCTGGTGGTGTATAACTGTACTGCATTTTTTTAATAATAATAATAAATCACAGAAGTTGACAGTGCAGAGGGAGAATATACATGAAAAAGACGTAGGACACACAATAAACCCCGTGACAGGTGCCAATTGCCACAGGCGGTATTCGAACCCGCGCGGATAATAGCTCTTGGAGTAATCGCCATCCTCTCACCTGGCGCTTTACCCACTGAGCTATCGCCGCGGCAACGGCGATTCTAGTTCTTTTGAGATTCTCCGTAAACTAATAACATCGACTTTTTCGTCATGTATGAATTTTTTTTTTTATTTAAATGGTGACAATATCAACGCCAGGTCAACTAATAATTAAAACAATTTAAGAGAGACATGACGTTGTTATTTGTTTCCATAAACTGATTGTTTATATCATTACTAGAGATCGCCAAAGTGAGGGTCATTACAGGGTCGTATTAGCCCTGTGCATTTCATGTACCTACGTATAATAAATAGACATCGCGAACGTGAGGATCGTAGCAGATGGGACCTACCGAACTGAGAAAGGCTGGGTAACATGCAGCTGAGATGGGGTGGGGATGATAAGACACAATTGCTGATGCAGTTGGCCCCACCCACCATGTGGGTAAACGGGAAAAATCATGTGTCGTGAGTTTGATTGGTTGAATTAAAGGTTCCATATTTAAAAAAATTAACAGATCGGTTAGAGTGATAAAGGACTTGCACATTTTTATCGCACTGTTTATGCAATAACAGTTGACAACTGGCGTGAATGGTATGAGATATCGAAAAAATAACAGAAAAAATCCCTCCTCCACTGCTCCTATTGGCGGACAACCATATACAGAAAAGATCTCCAATTCTGATTGGTGGAATGTCATTATGTGACGTCATTCTATGAATTTTTCAAATATCTCCAGAATGATTCGATGGTTTTTCAGTTTATTAAGGATTAATGTCCATATTGCACACGCTCCGTCGTTTTAACAACTTTTCAAATTTGTGTCTAAAGCCCTTCCAGTTAAAAAATTGTTGGATGTGACACCGCACTGTGTAAAATGTTAGAAGTACCCACAACTCAACCGCGCGTGCTACTTACTGTGCCATCTACAGATAAGCGGTTGGCCGCATTCTGAACTAAACACCCTGTTATGGACCTTACACTGGTAGGCTGCAAAACGTATATAGAAAAAAATATCTTATCCTTTGGTTGGTTATATTTATAGGGCCAAAAGTCCTTATTTCTAATTGGATTAATGTCTGATGAATTTTTTAAATAACTCAAGAATGGCTCAATAGCTTTTCAATTTGCAAACGGATTAATCCCCATGTAGGATATGTCACTATTCACGTTCCAAATTTATATCTAAAACTTTTCAAGTTAAAAAATATTTCAGGGGTGATTAAAAATAACTAGATGGATTTTTAGTCCACGTAGGTCGTGCTACATTTCATATTTGTATTTATATCATCTAGAATTAGTGCTGAACAGTTTACACTACTAGTTTACAGTATTTGTGTTGTGTTAGTTGGGCGGGTTACACATGCTATACAGCTTCCCAAAATCAGCAAGGAATTGTTTTCTTACCCATCACCTTTCTGCATCATTCAACTTTGTTAACAAGCATTTATAAGGTAAGACATCGGTTTATAATACCTAGGTAATTGTATGGGCTAGTGTGACCCTGTAATGATCCTCACTTTGGCGATCTCTAATCATGACTATTGCGAGTTGTTGACATACAGGGCGTCCCAGAATAACTTATACAAGCCATAACTCCTGTACTAATAAAAGTATGGAGTGCAACAAAATCATTCAACGAGGAGGTACTAACCATGCCGGTCCTGGTAAAGCCACCCTCTCAGTGCCACCCCTTATAAAACAACTTTTTGACACTGACTTTTTATAAATTTGTTTTAGTAAGTTATATAATACTTACATCACTATTTTCTGTCCAATGTTTTTTAAAATAAAAAATCTGACCATAACTAGTGGAGTTTTTAATCACTGTCTTGTGTAGCATAAATATAATTTACTTAAAAAAAGCTTAATAGGCCATACAGTTGCCAAACGTAATGTCAGACTAGCAAACATTTAGGGCAAGTGTTAATATTTATGTAACATATGTAAATTGTTAATTTATTGTTACCAAAAATATGTGACAAACTCTGAAGTCTTTTTCACAACTTATGGCTTTTGTCTCTACAAAAAAAAAGATGCACGAACAGGTTAACGTACACTTTTTTGATATGTTTTTGATTGTTTTTGATAATATTCTTAAATATAATTAATATGTTAAATGCCTCCATAAAAATTATTGAGGCATCAGATCTAACTAGTAATGCTTTACCCGCTCAACTTTCAATTAACATTATTTGGTTCAAACTGTTCACTGTTAAATCGGATAAATGCGAGGATAAATGTAACCAAAAAGTAACGACAGCGTCGTTTACTACCTGAAAGCAGCTGAATAAATAAATGTAATTAAACTGTATGTCTGTATGCCATTTTATCCACTACACCGAAGAAAGTGTAGAGTTTGGAGGAAACGCCATTAAATTTTAATTTAATGACCTCCATTCGCCTTTGCAGGAATTTTATATTGTTTTATTATTGGTATTCATGGATGTAGTGCAGTTCTATTGTGTTTATTCTCTAAATGTTTTATACCGACGATTGTTTGTATTGAAAGTCATCGTGATTTTCGTAAATAATAGATGTGTTTTTATTATTTTACGATTAGGAATAATGACAGTCTTATTAATATTCATAAGTATGTATATAATGACTATACCCGGTTTGATACCAGTTTTACTGAAATGAAAATTATTGATGTATCGTTAATTACGGAAGTAGTCCATTATTTCTAGTAAGGTATGTGTTTTACGGGATTTGTACGTAATATGCAGGTATCAGATTGTCTGTGAATCGTTAGGTTGGCACTTCTTTGGAACTCTAATAGAAGACACAAATTCGCTTCACAATATAAGAAATCATGCAATTCTAACAGTGTTAACAGGTGGTGCAGGTATATGGATATAATAAAAGTTTTTAGAATGGCTTTAAACGCATAGAAATGATTTTTTTAACTTCAAAATAGCCTCAACAACATCCTCAATTGTTCGAACACTCTCTATGTGTACGCTATTACGATACGTCCTCATCCACGTGGCGGAGTGGTAGTGATGAAATAAATAATTTTATTGCTTAAAATATTTTGAAACGGCAATATTTAAATTTTTAGCAAAATATAGCTGTTTACCTTTTTCCAGGAAAACCACTATCATTACCTTTCAGGTAGATTCGTGATTAACGAAAATCCATATTTTTAGTTGGTTTGAAGTATTCCCTCTTAACACAGCGGTGCAGTTTAAACAAGTATATGATGAAATACAGGAAAGTGATAGACACGAAGATAGACACCAGAGCTTATAATTACAACTTCACATCCATCACTTCAGTTGGAAAGGTTCAAATCAACCGCTGAAATTGAACATTTTGGCAGCTACGTATGTGTCTTGGCTAACGTAACACCTGATGCTCCTACCGTCATAACTGTCGTTTCGACGTTACCGTCTGTGAAAATCGATCCTTCTTTCCACTTTTCCAGAAGTTAACAACATTCTTCTTGTAGCTAACATCTACATCAGTGCTCTCGGGAGGTTCCACGTCGTGTTCAGGATCACATATTTCTTCTTCGATGTCATAGTTTACTGTATCATCTTCGTCAATATCCACCAGTCGTGGCCCAGGAAAATCGGAAGATGAATTAAATACAAAAGTATCAAAATCTGCTTCAAAACCTGGATCGTTGCAGCTATTCACGATTAACAAAATACGTATGTCATTCGAGAAATAAGACTTGTATATGTGTTGCACAATTTTTTTTACCAGTGAAAAACGATCATATGTTTCGACCTCGTATATTCGACCTATTATTTTTTTACATGGTTACATATGCATTCCTGATCGTAGTGGGCATAACAAACTGTTTGTGGTTTAAATTCGCTTCGACGTAGCATTTCATTTTAAAAACATAGGGAAAAATTCGCATCCCCTTTAACCCCTGCTGTACTCGATTTTCACCTCTGGGGTACATTTCCTGCTTTTGGCATGTTGAAATTTGAAATCAGCAACCTCGAAAACCCCCAGAAATATATTCTTGGAATAAGAATTGCGTATTTTGTCAAGTTTTCATTTCTTACCCCTTTCAACCCCTATTTTACTCGATTTTCACCCTTAGAATAAAGGGTATCCCCCATAAGCATGGTGAAATGCCCCCTTTTTTTTTATTTTCTTCGCATGATGAAAGTGTTTCTTAGTGCTAATTATGAAAGGTAGACCGAATTTTAGGTCCAAAAAATTTTCCTCTCAGCTAGGTATGGAAAAAACCCTGTTTTTTTAAGTTTTATTTTTTTTCTCGGTTTTTAACTGTCGAAAAAATCTGATAAAATTCATGAGTACAGAAAATATGATTAATTTTATGTAAAAATTGTTTCAAGCTCATTCAAGGTCATTATGACCTCTAAAAAAATTATTCAAACTTTAAAAAATCCCATATCTTTTAACCAAAAAAAAGCTTCAGGCTCAGATTTTTAATATGTTATATTTTTAACTGTTTTTACTACCTCAGATTTTTTTCAGATTTTTTTTGAGTGGGGGTCACGCCCAAAGTGCGAAAAATCAATTTTTTGTCCGTGAAACGACTTAAAACGGCTTAAAATCATCATTTTATAGTGTCCTGATTTTTTTCTTGCACCAAAAGGACTCAAATGACTTCAAACAATTAAAAAATATATTCACTAATAACAGTAAGAAAAAAATTCCACTTATCGAAACTAGTAGTTTTTATATTTTTTAATTGTGTGAAGTCATTTGAGTCCTTTTAGTGCAAGAAAAAAAATCAGGACACTATAAAATGATGATTTTAAGTCGTTTCACGGACAAAAAATTGATTTTTTCGCACAAAATATAAAAACTACTAGTTTCGATAAGTGGAATTTTTTTTCTTACTATTTTTAGTGAACATATTTTTTAATTGTCTGAAGTCATTTGAGTCCTTTGAGTGCAAGAAAAAAAATCAGGACACTATAAAATTATGATTTTAAGCCGTTTTAAGTCGTTTCACGGACAAAAAAATTGATTTTTCGCACTTTTGGGCATGACCCACCACTCAAACAAATCTGAAAAAAATTTGAGGTAGCAAAAAACAGTTAAAAATATAACATATTAAAAATCTGAGCCTGAAGCTTTTTTTTGGTTAAAATATATGGGATTTTTAAAGTTTGAATAATTTTTTTAGAAGTCATAATGACCTTGAATGAGCTTGAAAAATTTTTTACATAAAATTAATCATATTTTCTGTACTCATGTATTTTATCAAATTTTTTCGACAGTTAAAAACCGAGAAAAAAATAAAACGTAAAAAACAGGGTTTTTTCCATACCTAGCTGAGAGGAAAATTTTTTTGGACCTAAAATTCGGTCTACCTTTCATAATTAGCCCTAAGAAACACTTTCATCATGCGAAGAAAATAAAAAAAAAGGGGGGCATTTCACCATACTTATGGTGGGATACCCTTTCTTGTCATGAGTAATTATATTTAAAATAACCAACCTACGCAAACTAATGGTTTTACATTTTACATCAGGAGTAATTTCTGCACGTACTTCTTTTATTTTTATACGTTATCATATATCACGGTTGATTTTACCCTATTTTAGAGGCGTTTATCACTGTATCTCAAAATTTTGAGGGTGTATTGACTTTTTTTGAGGTTGGATTCGAATTGAGCGTCGAAAAATACATGTGGATACTAAGGTCAATATCCAGGATCATGACTTTTGTGTAGCTGTGTTAGTGTAGTTGCCATGTAGAATGAATATTCCGAAAAAAATCCAGACACTTTTATTTTTTATTTAATGCACTTTACGGATATGAAGAGAATACATTTTCAATATATACAAGGGGATGGCATCCCCTTAACAACCCCTCAGGCGTGGCACTGGCTTTTTCCCATCCAAAATGTAAAGCTAGTTTA
Organism: Aromia moschata; assembly: GCA_029963805.1. Classification (NCBI taxonomy): domain Eukaryota; kingdom Metazoa; phylum Arthropoda; class Insecta; order Coleoptera; family Cerambycidae; genus Aromia; species Aromia moschata. Next base: position 932,431 of record JAPWTK010000034.1, on the reverse strand, counting down.
ATGGAACAATGTTATAACAGAAATATAGCACAAAATATGTTTTGGGGGTTACTTTGAAAACCAGTTTCGCCCCCCCCCCCCCCCAGACCTGTTATCAGCAGCTAAAAAAAGTCCATGTCACTTAACTTTAAGTGCTCTACAACCTTTTACAATTTTATGAAAATCGGGAAGGGACAGTTGCGTCACCTTGCTTGTGATATAAAGTCCTAGTCTAACCTAGTCTAACCTAGTATGAGGTAAAAACTCCATCCCGGCACGCATTAGGACCTCTTCGATAAGTTCTGTGTATTTAGTCGTTGTACTATCTCTTCAACCCATTTTCAGATCTCCTAAGCCACCCCTTCGCATTTACGCGGAGTTTTGCGTGGTTTGACCTATTTTGGGCGAATCCATTGATCCTAATGCTGCCTAATAAATTGTTATGGGGTGCCACAACTCGCTTTCACCCTTTAATAACCCAAGCACCCCTCCATGCAACACATACGCCGACCCCCCCACCCACCCCTCTTGAAGTTGACGGGACTTATTGTGGACGGCCAATTGAGCGCCAAATGTGATATTCCATCTCCAGAAGGTTTCGTCTACCTAACGAGTGTTACAGTATCCTCTTTCAGGGATTTTCATCCACTCAAAAAATGTTTGGAGGTTGTCAAAAAAAGAGGGTGATGAGACGCAAAAGAGGATTTGAAGGAGACGAAAGACTTGGGGCGTGCCAAAGAGAGTTCATGCATCCCCAGGAAAGCCTTCTGAGTTATGAGTTATCCTACGCATCAAGACTTACTTACAACCCCTTAGGGCGGCAAATTTTCAGGGGGTGGTTTGGAGTTGAAATTTCATTTTTGTCGCTTAATCGGCAGTCCGCAGTGTGTTCCGCAAACTTCGAGAACATTCAGGTAATGCCATGAATTCGAGCCAGAACGACATCCCACGCAGCCTTCTATAGGGGCGGAACCAGAGGGGGTGAGTGGAAGGTCAGTGTAGATGTGGCTCGGAGAGGTGCTTGGCTTGTAAAAGGGTGAAAGCGAGTTGTGGCACACCACACCAATTTATTTGGCAGCTTTAAGATCAATGGATTCGCCCAACAGAGGTTAAACCACGCAAAACCCTGCGCAAATGCAAAGGGACGGCTTAGGGGGGTCTGGGAATGGATTGAAGAGATGGGACAGCGACCAAGTACATAGAACTCATTGAGGAGGTCTTATTGTGTGCCGGGATGGAGTTTTTACCAGACAGCGTCCTTCTTAGTCGATCCTGTAAGCCTCTGAAATTGCCGTCAAAATTTTGCGAATTCAAATTTCGACATGGGGTTGCTTTTTGGGATGTGGACGGCGAACTGTTTAAGTCACAGCGTACCGACTTCGGGGCATTAAAACCAACGCTATACGCTACCAAAAATTAAAAACCGCAAGTCTCTAACGCGAATAGAATGCAAATGGCGCAAATCTAAAAAGTGTTATGCTAATTATGACGTGCAGTTTATTTAAAACTTTCATCTTCATGGTTTCAAAAACTCGAGAGGAATTATCTTATTAAAACATGCGGTATATTTAATAATTAGAAGTATTTTATCGCTTCGATTGTACTTCCGACAATTAAACTCGCGCAACTTCGATATTTGATACTAATAAAAAGCATTTAGCGAAACTGTATTTCGCAGATAGTAAACTATTCGGCAATAAATTTTCGAACGTAAAGTAAAAACGCACCTTATAACTAAGTTGGAAGCGGAGCGTACAGATAACCCCGGAATTACACGAAACCAAGTGCTAGGTAAATGTATATTTTATCGAGCAAAGCAATCTAGCAAATTCAATTAGTTTAAGATTAGTTGTAGATGGCGCGGCAGCATTTCATATTAGTTGTACAGATCTACTATGGATTCGAGTAATTCTACACTTGATATAGCACATAAAATATATCCCCGAAATTCAATTTATGAAAGATTATTTCTAGTTATCTGCGCCGTAATGTCTCGGGGCCGGCGACCGTTATTCGTCATTTACGAAGGCAGGGACATGTGATATATTTGTCTCGGTATGTATTTTTGTTTAGCTTTTAGAACTTAAAGCGGAATAAGTACACATTATCAAATAAGAAACTGTACTTACGAAGTGTGTAAATAAGTAATGAGACTGTTTATTTTATTTTTTTATTCGAATAGAATTACAATTCAGTATTGTCTCCTTCAAAAGGACTTCCGTGGGAAGAAACATACCGCTGGAGACGGTTCTTCCATTCCTCATAGCAGTGCTGGAACTCATACACTGGAATAGCCTTCAGTTGGTCGGTTACAACCATTTGAATGTTTTCTATGGTCCCAAAATGACGTCCCTACAATTGATTTTTCAATCTCAGGAAGAGAAAAAAGTCACAAGGACTCAAGTCGGGCGAATAAGGAGGCTGAGGAGCCACAGGAATGTTTTTACTAGCTAAAAACTCGTTTACTGAATGGCTGTGTGACAAGGCGCATTGTCGTGATGCAGCATCCAGTTGTTATTGATGTTTGATCTCACACGTATGACCCTTTTTCGAAAATTTTCAAGAACCTCTCTGTAACAGTGTTGATTTACTGTTTGGTCTGGAGGCACAAACTCATTGTGGACAACTCTCTGACCATCAAAAAGTGAATCAGCATGCATTCGATCTTCGACTTGCTCATTCTTGCTTTTTTGGGTCTTGGAGAGCCTGAAGTGTGCCATTCCATGCTTTGGCGTTTGGTTTCCGGGTCGTACTCAAACACCCAAGTCTCATCTCAGTTATGACACGTTCCTTAAAATGCGGATCTTTTTCAATCGATTCAAAAAAGTCGAGACAGCTTTCTCTCCTGGTGTCCTTGTTTTTCTGCGAAAAGTTTTTTTGGAACCATTATTGCGCAGATTTTTCTCACCCCCAGTTCGTTAATCAAAATCTGATGAACAGTGGTGTGATTCAAATTTAACTCTTTCCCAATCACTGTTGTCGTCAACTGACGATCTGAATGCACAAGATCCCGTATTCATCGGTTCTTGAAGATGAAGGCGTCTCTCTGCGTGGTTATCTTCAGTCGACTCTTCCTTCTGAGAATGCCTTAAACACATTTACATTAAGATTTAACCAACCTGAATTCTGAAAACTACTACTAATTTAATCATATTTACGCAAGGCAAAACAAAATCTAATGCAGGAATTCTGTATTTTTTGTAAGGAGTTTTGATCGGATGTGATAAGGGTGGGCCAGTATATAATATCACAATAAATAAGACTTCAAAGGATAAGAGACTCACATAGTTGTAATTTTACATTAGTGCTAAATATCTCTTTATGAATATATAAAATTTTAGTTCAGTTAGTTTAGTTTAGTTTAGTTAATCAGTTTACCAAACGATTTTTTTTAACAAATATCTTACGTGACTGGAAAATCGTAGGTTATCGTCCAAGTAAAGTCCGAGGTTTTTACAGCAGTTAGTAGGTGGCAAAACTTGATTATTAGAATAATGTATCTATTGGATTATTAGAATAACTATCGTCTCGTATTATTACGTCGTTTTTATTACCAAACACCACAAGATCGGTTTTGTTTTTATTTAATATCAGGCCATGAGCTTCCTACATTTCATATATAGACTTAAGATCCAGGTTAATTTTGTTTATTGAAAAATCTACGTCACCTGGGTGAAAGGAAAAGTACAAGTGAGTATCGTCGTTGTTGTGCTGAATACTGTGTATAAGGTGAAGTAAAATTCTGTACAGAAATATTTGAGACATGGCTGAATCGAAATCGGCAATAATTAAAAAAAACTAATAATCAAATACAGTTTTCCACACCCAGTAGCGAATCAGAAGCATTCAAACTGACCAAATTTTAAAATTATTTATATAGTTAAAGAGTTTTTTAATTATTGATATAGTTAAAGTTTTGGAGTACTATACTACAAAAAAAAAGAAAACTGGAAATCGGTCAACCCCTTCCAAAATAAGTGGGTGATTCTATTTCATAGGGCACACACTCTATATATATATATATATATATATATATATATATATATATATATATATATATATATATATTTTAACTTTATCCTTAAATAACTTAGTTAATAGTGCAATACTGAAAATCAATCGATACTGAAATCAATACCGAAATTATTGATTGATACAGTTTTCTTACGACATATTTTTACAACCCACAAATTTTTTTTTTTTGGACTGTCGTTGTCTACACCGTCGTAGACGATATCCAAGTAACGCCATGGAACAACACATTCCCATGCAAACTTTTGGGCTGAGAGGCATTAAAAACGCACTAACGACGCCGGTACCGTGTTATTACGTTTTTTTTAGATATTATATAAAAAAATAAATTGTATCCGCCATTATCAGGATGAAAAAACATTTAGGCAAAGTAAAGCCACAAATTATTTTAACGAGAGTGGACGAAAACCATTTAGTTTAGCTTTACTCGGCTGAAACAAGGGCTCATCCAGTCGCCGAGACGCTAATTGACTGTTGTTTTAAAAAATGCGAGTCACTCAATTCCAAGAAGAGGCTCTGTCACCTTCATCAAAATCTATTACTTCTATAAGGCATAATAACGCATGAAATATCGTTTAACAGACCATTTTGTCATTTAATTTTTAGTTTATTATATTTAAGTGCAAATTAAATTAAAAAATCCTCGTCATGGAACTGACGTAACTACCAATTTATTTTATTGAAATTATTTCCACCTTAATTTTCCTTTTTTGTTAACACTCCTGTTTATCTTGTCATCATAAAGGCCATATTCATACACGTTCAAGTATATTGCGCAAGATGCTTGTGTGGCGTCAATATTGTGCAATTTATTGTGCATTTTGACGATTTGTCTACTCAGACTTCGGACATTCATTCGGACACAACTTTCGTTGAGTTATCACTAGGGTCCGGAAAAGTGTGCACTATACAACTCACTCTGATAAACAAAGTAAAAACCGTATTTTTAAGCGCGCATTTCTTGCCCCTGTGTACCTACGCCACTGGCCGCTCCTAGAATGCACACTGGACTCCAGTTCACCCATTTTCGTAGCGGGAACGCAGGATACGTATACATATAAGATATTCCGATGTCGACAGATGTCGATTTAGTATTCATCTGTCATCGCTGTGAACGGGTCGACCGCCGCATTCACAATTATTTTTTGTCGTGAGTGACTAACTCGTGAATTTGAATTTGTGCGGATTTCTGCAATAATGGCATAGTCGTTACCATTTGTGAATAAACTGAAACATATTTTGAAAATTACGACGAATTTAAAATAGACGGATCACATATGTAGGTATTTTATGAATTCCTTACAATCTTCGATATATATTTCGTAGTCACCAAGAGTGTAAAGACATTTAGATTGGAATATCCATGAACAAAATATACCTGGCACTGTTCAAAAGATGAATTTTGGTTTGATTTGTGCATAATGTTTTGTGCATGTAAAACCTTGCATGGAATGGGGTCAACAATATACAGACGTTTTTTTTTTGCCAAATATGTATTCGATTTTCCATTGTCTTGTAGCCATACATTGCGTAAAACATATTTACAGAAGCCATATCAACGTGTCATGGTATACATGGAAACACACACGGGAAGACATTCGCAATAAATTTATGTGGCTGACAGTGGTCGAAACAAAAGATTTTTGCGGTAATAAGGTCGTTAATGTTCTGATACGAATTTTAGGTGTTTTAGATATTTCGCCCCCGAAATTGATAGCTAGTAAACGAGGTGTGCAAACAGCGGCTGAAAGTATAGAAATAGTAGTAACAGGTGTATTGTCCTCTCTAGATGTAAAAAATAATAATGTACTGATGCTAGTGACAACAAACAACTGTTAGCGATACAAACAACTGTGCGAAATTCGTGAAAATAATGGTAGTGGTGCATCGTCCTCTGTCTATGTGAACTATTTTGAATTTGCATCTTTAACTTCAGTAGATATGGAACGATCATTTTCCTTCTACAACCATATGTACAGGCCAAAACGCCCATGTTTAATGAGAATAAGTGCAGAAAGATTACTGGTCGTGGCATTTATTTTTGAAAGACACAAGCAATATGTATGGAGACATCCAAAAAAAAACGTCATCAAAGTTGGCCTAGAAAAAAAAGACGTATTTCTATTCTTGATCGAATTTATAACCTTATTTACTTGTCAAGACTGTGACATCATATGACAGCCATTGTTTATTTTACAAATTGTGACAGTCACTTGTCAAAAGTTTGACATAACCGAAAAGCTTAGACATGACCGCTATTTCCCTCTCTCTCGTTCATAGACAGAGTTGATGACGTTTTTTTTGGATGTCTCTATACTATGTACATACATTATTAATTCATATTTACTCCTGTCTTTTTGATCTCTTTGATCTGAATTACGAGTACGGCCCTGCGTTATAGGACACTTTTCGGACCCTAGTTATATAATAATAATAATAAATCACACCACAGAAATTGACATTCTCCCTCTAAGAGTCATTACAACTGTGCAGAGGGAGAATACACATGGAAAAGACGTAGGACACACAACCAAACACTGTGACAGGTGCCAATTGCCACAGGCGGGATTCGAACCCGCGCGGATAATAGCTCTCGGAGTAATCGCCATCTACTCACCTGGCGCTTTACCCACTGAGCTATCGCCGCGGTATCACCAACTATATTTGTAAACAACTGCCTGTATTGCGCAGTGTTGTTTTCTTTGGAACTGTTGCTTTTTTAACACCGTTCCTCGTATAATTAATATGAATGTATGTTTTCTTCTCATGATATTTTTTACATAAAACGTTTATTCTACTTCATAGCACAAAATTAAACTCAAATTATTATATCGTCATTATGCAGTAATCTCTCAGTAATCTATTATGCAGTATCAATTGTGCCATATAGTGTTCGGCTTATATTGTATTATGTAATACACTTGAACTTGTATATAGTTCCTTTAGTTTAATTTTCGGAAAATGCTGATGTTTTGGTGTGATATTTTTGGAAAAATGATATAACCTTTATATATACGTAAAAGCAACTGCACACATAACTGCAAGTTTGACAAGCATGCATGATATTTTTGTACAAGCAAATGTACATGAGCGGTTGTAAAATTTTTAAGTAAGCGTTTTAATTCTATAAGCGGCTTGAAGATTGACTGAATTTCTATATAATGTTACTTTTGTATTATTCCTTCCACCAATACGTCGCCTCGTGCAAAACGGAGTTCGTCGTATACCAGGTCTGTGAAAGTAGAGCAAGCAAACCTCAGTTTTGAGTGAAATCTCATTGAGTTAACGTCTTGTTGTAGTTGCGCCCCTTTAACAATATATATAATTATTTAAAAAAAAAAATGAGCCACGACTAATTAGAAGTATTTATTAAACAGCACCAACAACCATGCCTTTGAAGTGTGAAATCGAAGAAGTACTACCACACGATAAGAGGAGAAGGAAAGGGAATGACGTCATTATAACGTCAACGTATCCATAAAACAACTTTCCTTTGAAACTGGAATGCCAAGTTGCATGATTTCTTATTTTTTTCTCTCTTTTGTAAAGATTGATTCGATAAGAAAACTTTGAAAAGTACTCGAAAGATAATAGATATAGGGAAGTCCTGGGATAGATAGTAGTAGATAGGATAGAAACTTTTTACATTTCTATCGTTAAAATAATTACTGTGCTGTACCCAAAATGTAACATAACTACTTAGGTAATCTGTGTTATTTTTCATAATGCCTAGTTAAACGAAGAAGAAAATTACAAAATAATTTAAACTAATATGTAGAGTAAGTCAGTTAACCCCTAGAGCGGGGTTTGTTGACATTAGTAAAGGGGTCGACTTATATTTATTTTACTTTCAGATACTTCAGGGGTACGAATATGAATAAGCTTAAAAAATGTTTAATTTTATTTATAATGCAAAGCTTAGCTTAAAATCAGCATCTAAATGGCAGTTGATGCAAACATAAAAGATATCAGATTTTCCAGTACATATAACGTGGGCCCATCTTCTGCAACGTGTACACTGCACTCAATCTTCACCAATGGTGCTGTTGCAATACGGCTCATCGCATTGCAAACATCCGGTTTGATTTTCCGATTTCGAAGATGAAGAATTTGTGTTAAGCTGAGTTGTGGATGTGGTTGCTCGGTCTGTAAGAAAAGAAATTTGCGGCCATCTTTCACTTTCTTCCTGGTATTCTCTTATTAGCTATAGTTCACTTAAATCCTCTTTTTCTTCGCATTCTCTTTCTTGTTTCAGGACATCCTTTATTGGTGTATCAGTTAAAATGGCCTTTTTTCTCCGTTTTCTTCCTTTTCTTGTTCCATTTTGTCGCGGCCTGGTTTTAAGAAATGGCCTTACTTCCTCAGGATAAACCAACCAAACAGATGGTTCTGATGTATGTAACCCGCTTCGATATAATTGTCAAACAAAATGAATTTGGGATTACTGGTCTGACTATTAGGCCTGAGAATTAGCGGCTCATTAGTCGACTAACGCCTATAGTCAACTATCCCAGGTCTCCCCTATGTTCTAGAAAAATTCAAATTCTGAAACTCATTCATTTTTCTGCAAAAAAAAATCACAAATAGTTTAAAGTCGTTTCAATTTCATAATATTCTTAATTTGCTGCTCTTACATCAATAGCTAAATGTTTCAGTTTGTTCCTTACAAGGCAAATCTGAACTAACGAAATGTATTTTTTACGGTTAACGCTCAAAATTTTATGTGCAATTAATACGTTCCGTGCCCATAAAAATTGTCCTCTCAATCCGAGTATCCTAAATTATTATTTACGCCATCACAGGTCAAAATAAACTGCATGGTCTTTATAGTCACAATTAAATTTTAAGCCAAACAACCACTTGAAAAATATCATTTATGAACCATTAAATATTTGATCTCCCAATTTGATTATACATTTTATTTGATCTGCGAACTCATTTATACCATACATAATGAACCTACTACAATAATACACATATCTATGAAGTTCTGTATTTTTTAATCTAATATTCCTTTCTGTCGTATGACCCACTGCCAAATATTATCTAACACGGCAAGAGACCAAGATATACTAACCTAAAAAAGCTAGAAGAGAAATTTTTGAGGATATTGTAAATAATAATTTTGAAACGACGAAATATTGAAGAATATTCACAACGCAGTTTAATTCCGTAGGTATATGATAAAATTTATAGATGTGCATGTTTAATAGCTTTCAATGGCAATCTAATATACCTGAAATAGGAGGTAAAGATCAACCATAAAGGTTTTATATCCAACCAAGTTTATAACCAGTAAACGTTTCTTCCGTAAACCATCATATTGAAGAATTTTAAAAAGTTGAATTCCCAGCATTTTTTCCACAGTTAATTAGACTAAATCGATAAAAACATGTTCACAACATGATTCAACATGTCATTTAATATTATGACCAATATGGGTTGTATAGATATGAGCTTTATGATTAATACGACCTGTGTGCCCTCTATGACCTATAAGACTTTATTACCGAACATCTTAATCAATTAAGCTCAGAATCAGCTCCAGGCCTCATCATGGGACAACATTAAGTGTAGTAAATTTCATGTTGACATCTTAACGCGTTGTCGAGCTATCCTGTTACACAAAATATGTTAACTATGAGTCAGAAAAAGAAATTATTTTCTCTTAAAGTCAATATTTCGACATTTCAGAACATTTTAGGCCTATTTATGCAATACAAAAATGAACCAAAACCCGACTATAGTAATTTCTACCTATTAGAAATTGTTTGTGCGCTCTACGTGTTTGTCTTTCATTTGAAAATTTTAATTTCTGTGATGTGATGTTTTTTAGATAAGATACATATATCCATAGTACCTGTATGTTGTACTACATTTTAAGCTTTAGAAAAAGTTTGGGAGTGGAGGACATGAATCCTGTTTTGAAAATACATATTTTAAACTTTTCTTTCTTGCAGTCGCGTATAATCAAAATGTTGACAACCTTGACTACGTTTGTTTTTCTTTAATAGGCAAGAGCACTGAACCCTTTAAATTATAATAATATCACTCATCGAGAACGAGCAGACGTGTAAAAAATGTGTCGCTTTAATTCTGCTCACAGTTACCGTTAATAAGGGCACTTTTTATAATTAAAAATACGGATACGCTTTAAATTAACAAGAGACGCCGATATACTGTTAATTAATAATAGACTGCAAACATGTTTATTGATTCTTTTTTAAGTTCGTGCTTGCCCAACAGGGATGTCCTCTAATCAATACACGAATGATCAAACGAACACATACAGCTAGGTTTTATGTATATTTATATATTTTTTTATAGGTGGCAATATAAATTTTAACATACTTAACCCTATTTTGTTCATATAAATTATAACACATGGTCCGCGGGAACGGGAATTTTGTTTGGATTACACAACTATCCAAAAAAAAAAAAAATCCAACCTCAAAAAGTCAATAAACCCTCAAAATTTTGAGATACAGTGATAAACGCCTCTAAAATAGGGTAAAACCAATCCTGATATATGGTGACAAGAAGTAGGTACGTGCAGAAATATTGTATGATGTAAAACCATTAGTTTGCGTAGGTTGGTTATTTTAGATATAACTATTGTCATGACAAGAAATTTATTCTAAGGGTGAAAAATCGAGTAAAATAGGGGTTGAAAGGGGTAAAAAATGAAAATTTGACAAAATCCACAATTTTTATTCCAAAAATATATTTCTGGGGGTTTTCGAGGTTACTGATATCAAATTTCAACATGCCAAAAGCAGGAAATATACCCCAGAGGTGAAAATCGAGTATAACAGGGGTTGAATGGGGTGCGAAAATGTTAATGTGACAAAATACACAACTTTTATTCCAAAATTATATTTCCTGGGGTTCTGAAGGTTTCTGATTTCAAATTTTAACATGTCCATAGCATGAAATTTTTTTCAAGTGTGAAAATTGAGCAAAATAGAGGTTGAAAGGGGTGTAAAACGTTAATTAAAAAAAAAGTGTTTCCAGGGGGTTTTGAGGGTCTGTACAGGGTTAGTTTCCATAATTAGAAAAGTTATTGCATGTTTATTATTGAAAATAGAAAAAATTCAGACAAAAAATATATATTTTTGCATAAAATTTTATATGCTATGATAAAAAACAATTGAACATCAAAAACCATAAAATTGGCTCAAGGTAATGTTTTTTTTTTTAATGGATTTATGTTATTGCATATTCTAATTCCTCGAATTTGTTTCTTTTTCAAAAATATATAGGTAACGTCTATGTTTGCTTCAGCAGGTCGCGACGTATTTCTTTTAAAAATAAATAAATAACCTCAAACTTTTCCTATTCGCTATACATTATTCTTGTTTTAAACTATTGGTAATAAATATTAATTAATGGAATATGGATCAATACTTTTTAGATGACAGTTCTGCTAACATTCTTTTTAAATAAAATATCTCGACCTTCTGAAACAAACAGACATGTTATATATTTTTGAAACGAGAAAAAATCGAGGAATCAGAATAGGTATGGAATAATATATAGGATGTTCTATTTAAAAAAAAAACACACAACTTTGGTTCAGTTTTATGGTTTCTGATGTTCAATTTTTTTCTCATATCGTATTATAAAAATTAGTAATGCCATTTAGTAATACTACTTCTATATAAATGTGTGCACTTTCTTCCTTCTGAATTAGAGGCTCCTATTTTTTCGAAAACATAAAATAAAAAACTGTGAGTAAATGGACAATATTCTGTTGGTAATGTTGGATCGATCGTGTTATAATATAAAATTTCACCGATCGGAATCAAGAGTGCGTACAGAGAAAAGGAGGTTATTTACTAGGCATTATTTAAAAAAAATAAACATGACATATAACTGTCTTTATAATGTTAAATGTTAATATAACATTATAAACATTATAAAATAATGTTTATAATTTAACCATTATATGTAGTTACTTTCAAAATTATGACGCTTTCAAAACTTCCCGTTTCCAGGGACCACCTTGTATTTTACCGTCTTGTAACTCATCAGTCATACACTACGAAATGTAAAAAAACAAAACTTAAGGACGACTTTTTCTTTCTTTGTATTGTTTCTGAGAATAACTATAACGTCTTATTTTGATTTAGGTATATAAATATCGACATAAATAGTAACTTTTGTTGTTAAGTGTTAAATAACATGTATTTCTTAATGGCGGTTGCGCTTTTCATCTCAAACTCAGATGTTGCAATTAATAAAATAAAGTACGTGTAAAAGTGACAAAAAATATACAGTTCCTATTAAATTTAATCCCTAACTGTCACTTTTCAATCATAGTTGTTCTTATATTATTTCCAGTTTTGCTGTTATGCATTTTATATGTATAACACTATTCTGAAAAAAATACGCCTTTTAACGAAACTACCTGTATCTGCTATTGGCTTTTTTAGGATGCTGAATATGAATTTAAAGTTAAAGTGTTTCCTACATGCACACTTTGTGAGATATGTAGATATATGGGTGATATACAGATAAAAATGAGGTTATTCAAAAATTGATTTAAAACTTCGAGAAAATCGTCTAACCCACTTTTAATTTAACTTAACGTTTGTTTGTGATAATTAAGTCATAAAAGGTATAATATAAAAAAAACAACAACGGACACTTTCAAAAAATATAAAAAAAATCATCTGCCTCAAAAGAAAATATTGTAAACGATTTGTAAAACATTTGTGATATATTTTTTTCATAATTATCAAGTGAATATAAAAACTTTGTTAATAACGTATTACATCTTAAACCATTTATAAAATATCGGATATGAAATAAAAATAAAAATTAAATATTTCGAAAAAGTCGCAAAGTAAAGAGTAAATAATTATTATTTTCAAGATTTTCTGATGATGTATTTTAACTTTTATCTTTTATCTGCAAGTTTTATTTGCAGTATTTTTATTGTAGTAGCCATAACCACTCCCTCAAATAGTTCCATTTTTTTCTAACGAAAATACGAGAATTATCAATTCCACCAGTCGCAACAGCTAGGTACCAATTATGTTTCTGTTAGGGTCCGTGATTTATCGATTTCTAAATGATAACCTGAAAACGTACTTCACTTTTAAGATAAACTAAACAATCACGAAAAATCAAAAATGAGTCCGAAAATAATTTTGATGTTGATATGAGAAATATTACAAACCGCAAACTAGAAAACTTTTTATACGACAGTTATCTAATTTAAAACAATTATCTTGATTTATCACCACCAATAGTTTATTCCATCACCAATATTACATTATTATAAGGGGAGCGAACTCATTGTCATGGATATTCTCGAAAGTGGGCGTGGTCGACATTACGTCACATAAGTCACCATCGCCAACCATAATCACATCTACTCACAATTTTACTATCGAACATCAAGAGACGCAGTCCGTATAAATGAATCGAGGAGTTCCACCAAGTAAGATTTTGTTTATGTCATTCTGTTGGGTAGACTTAAAAACAGTACTATATGGAAATGAACAAGAGGGTTCTCGTATATCTTTGTATTTTAAGTAGACTAAGAACAAGTCCCTGTTTGTGAATTAAATATAGTATCATGTCGCGTTGCCGATTCACATCTTTTTTCAAATTAAATATTAGTTATCAATTTGAATATTTAGTGTTTTAGTAGTACTTGACAAAATATGCAGTATACAAAATGCGCAGTAGACTACTCTGGTGAAAACTTAATTTTACTACCATGTTCCTTCAGGTCTACGGCAAACGCAGAAGACAGTGACAATAACTAACTATTGTTATACAATAACTACTACTGTTGCTGTAATTAAATTATTGAAAATATAGTTCATTTCTTAATTGAGATCGAATACAGTACAAGTCGGGGATTATTTTCTTAAACATATTACTAATTACTATAATAATGAAAGTATAAACTGTATTTTTTAATCACCTTGTACATTATATACGCGTGCATTTCTTGCCCGTGCTATATACGGCATTTACCGCGTATGCGCAGTAGTACGCCATCCCGCTGCGGGAACGCGGGATACTCTTACGAAGTTTTACATGCGGGCAGACAAACATTCCGAAGCCTACTAATAACATTACTAATATAGTGCGATTTGAAAGAAATTACATGATTTCATTATTTTTCAGCTACCATATGTACATTTTACCTGTAGACACTTTTTATTAGTCTAAATAAAACTTTTATACTATTACCTGTACAGATATTTGCTGTGCAAATTTGTTTTGTTAACTTTCTTAAAATTCACTGACCAACTCATACATACATACTTATATGTACTTTGCAGTATTCTAGTCTATACTAACAGTTAATCGTTTATATGCTATATTCTAATTAGTTAATTGCTATGCTCCGCTGGAGTTTGAATTATACGAAATATAGATAAATATATATCAGACACGAAAAAAAGAATTGCCAAACCTTAGAATTCCTAAACGAAAGGTAACATATTCGTTTGCACGCAAAAAGAAAAACGAGTGTAGCTTTTACATGTTATAATATCAGTTCCGATATTCTCATTTCTATTATAATGTGTATACGCATGTGTGTTTGTCGTGCAGGAATTTTTTTATTTAACATTGAATAGAATTTGGTTTACTGCTCGACATTCACCAAATAAATAATGTTATACTGATGTACTGTCATAATTATTGATATGAATAACAACAAAACAATAACTGATAACAACTCGCAATCTATTTATTCTTTGATTACCTATAATGGTATGAGGAAACAACTAGGTACCCTGCTAAACAGAAATTACTGTTGAATATGGACATACATATACTTACTCGTACATATACATACGTAGATAATAAAATATACATTATAGAATATAATTGAAGGTAGGTACAGACTTTATTATTCTAAATTATTCGAGAATGCTTTGTTTGGTTGTACAAGAATCAAGCAATTTAATAATTTGTTACATCTTATTTACATACGTGTGCACTTGTAAAATAACCGGAGTCTAAATTTTATACTTTGATTTTGTGCCACCATCATTCGCACCTATTTTACCATTAGCTATAAAGTTACAACAGGGGATAGGTTATTCTCCAATACATTTTTACGCCAATACGTTTTCTCCAATGTTTTACCTTACTGGCACATTGGGCCTTAAAAACGACCTTATACTTTTGGATAGAATAGATAATTTAGCATAGGCCTTAAACAATCGCATTCTCTATATTGATAAAGGCAATATACGTACTTTTGTTACTAACCCAAACTCAGTACGTACAAAAAGAGTGAATTGTATGCTTGGCGACGGAATATTAACATCATTGTATTCTATTATTTCTCTCGGCTTCTATGCGTTCTCTTTGGATACTCATGTACGTTTTGGATACTCATTTGTTATTTTGTTTAATAACAATATAACAAATGTACAAAATTCCAAAAAATACTATTTTTTTAAATACATCAGAGTGTTTAAAATATTTAAGTTTTTTCACCTAATATTTAAGTTTAAGAACTTCGGTTCGGAAGAAATTGTGTTTATTGAATATTTTTAATGAGTTTAGAAATTTCAACGTTCATGTTCTGTTACGAAAATTGTCTTATTTTGCGCATTTTTCTCAAGTTTTTAGTATGTTGATTAGTATTTAATTCTTTAAGTTTATTCAGTTGATTACCTAATATTTTAGTTTAAGAACTTCGTTTCTGTATTTGAAGAAATAAGATTCTGAAAATGAAGAAAATAATAAGTTTTGAGAATATGTATAAGAATAAAACAAATAAATATTATATTCATCTTGATGTTTTCAAAAAAGAAATTATTTCAGAAAAATGTCCAAACCTTCAGTGTTGTTTTACTTTAAATAAAAGTAAAAATAAAAGTTATATAAGTTATATTTATAAACACTCACAGTTTTACTTTAAATAAAACAAGTTACTATTTTTCGTCTTTCTCCATTTTATAAATTGCAAAAGATTGGGTAGTTTAACTCTTTCTGTAGTATCTATTAGTAGGCCATAGCCCTGCCTCGGCGCAGTTCAATTAATTATTCATCAAAGGTTATGTCCCAGTATTATGTTATTTGATAAATTGTGAATATATGCCTCAAATGGTTACATTGCAAATGACTCGGTACATATTATCATCTTATGCCACGATTAGTTTAAGGGGTAGTCATTCAGGTTATCATTCCTTGGAGCACTGTCAGCGTATTATTATGTATTTTGGAACAATGCTTACAGCGTTGTCAGTACATTTTGGAACACGCCCAAAATTTCTAATTGTATAGTGGTTTCTGTGACGTAATGTAACGTAATATCTTTCGAAAACTACGTACCTACATCCGACCACAGCCATTTTCGAGAATTCCCATTCCTTCAATACCTCCATTACTAAAGCTTTCGTGCCAACTCCGTCTATCTCATGACTTAGGTTCACTCACTGTCTTACAGTTTGCTAAGATTGAGGGAAGCTATCGGTCTAATATATTCCCCGCACTCATGTATGTAATAAGTCATTTATATATTTAGGAACTTCATCAGAAATTCGATTAAATACTTGTAGTCTATAGTCTGCTGGAATTGAGAAATTATCCGGTGTCGTAATCAGAGACTTGTGACCTAGGGCAAGAATACGGACGCTGCATGTAACATAATTAACTTTTCAGCACGTAGGTACTTACTGAACCCATTTAAAAAGGAACGAAACCCATTTCATAGTTGCACAAAGCAACGGTTGATTAACGCCTTACTACCTACATACTAGATTTATAACCAAATGGTGTTTTTTTGCAACAACGTTATCACCAAATAATTTCTGTACAATATTCCTCTGGGATTGGAAGTACCTATGTTGCGATCTTCCCTTGATGTAATCAGACAAGTATGACCTGTGGAAAGAATACGGATGTTTTATGTGATATAACTGACTTTTCAGTACGTATCTACTGATGTCATAGGGCAAAATAGGGACTAAAAACCAGTTCGTAGTTGCACAAACCACCATTTTATTCTCGCCCTACTACATACATTGTTGGCAGTCAAGTCAGACCTTCGGTCTGGAAATTAATGTAAGTAATTTATTGGTTAGAGGGGATAGCTACCGATCAGTAACCAATGAATTACTTACATCAACGTCCGGGTCCAAGGTCTACACTGCAAAGAGTGTAGGTATGTACAGTTAGCAACGAAAGTCATGATACAGGCATTTTTTTGAAGATTCTTAAAATACGTAAATTCTGATAATTTGTGTACTACAGTATTGATTTTTTTTTGCTGTGTATGTTCTGAAATTCTGCGCCTAATAAGCTCAAGTTGAGGGTTATATGTCGATTGCGTGAAAATATATCGCCGAAAAAGTAAAATTGCGATATTTGTCAAAACACCGTTAATAACTCAGAGAATATTAAATACAGGCATTTGTTGAAGGTTCTTAAAATACGTAAATTCTGAAAATTTGTGTACTACAGTATTGATTTTTTTTGCTGTGTATATTGTGAAATTCTGCGCCTAATAAGCTCAAGTTGAGGGTTATATGTCTGCGTGAAAATATATCGCCGAAAAAGTAAAATTGCGATATTTGTCAAAACACCGTTAATAACTCAGAGAATATTAAATACTTTTCAGTTATTAAATTTATTTTAAAAAGAAAATTTCAGAACACCTATGTGATGAGGCAGCCTTTTAAAAAAATCGATACACGAAAAAGTTCTAAAGTTAAACCAAAAACATAATTATAACGTAAAAATCACTTCAAATTTTAATAAAACCGTTCTAGAGGGATATTAATCCGTTATGTTTTTTATGTGAATATTTGAATTTTTATATTTTTGGTTCAACTTTAGAAATGTTTCGTCTAGAAAAAGAAATTGGAAATGGCTCAGAGATCCATATGATGGATAGATGATAGATACTTCAGAGATGATAGATACTCTGAAGATTTATCTTTAATATGAGTTCAGGACCTTTTTTGAACCATCGTAATTTTACTATTTTTAGCGATATCTTTTCACAACATCGACTGTCACCTTTAACTTGGTTTTTGACTCACTTAATTAGTCCTGAGGTTGCAAAAAAAAATTTCCGAATAAGTAATTGAAAAGTATTTTTTTTTGTATATATTTGTTTTCTTCCTACCATTTAACGATGCAAACAGGTCACTATACTACATTAAAAATTCGCACTTGTCTCTTTATTAGTCAATTTAATAGGAATACGTCTAAACACCGATTTCCGTCTTGAAATGTCTTTTAAAAAAATGTTAAACTGTTTCACATTGCATGCACTCTATATTTTTGCGTTCGGAGTCCGCCATAGATTCGTGTGCGACGAGGCGGAATAATCGCGATATTAGGCGCGTTCGTTTAGACCTAAGTAAAAGTAACGAGCTCAGGTTGTGGCAGGGGTTCAGGTGTCGATGTATCGGGCGTAATTAGGCTGCCGCGGCGGTGATTGCCGCGCGGTGGCCACGCGGTCTTGTGGGTGGATGGGTGGGGTGAGGGCGGTCTCGACACCGGGGTGGGGATAAGGCGTGCGCGGGAGGCGGCCTCGACCCTCCCGCCCGGCCCGACGGCGCTCAGTTTCGCCGCTGCAGTTGCCGTGTCAGTTGCTGCCAGCGCCAGCCGTCTCCGTACTCGTCGAACGCTCACACACGTGCACGTGCTCAGTGACTCTCCCGCATAAGACACGATCTGAACCACCGCCGCTGTACCGGCGCTCTCAGGACTGCCATGTGCGCGTAGTTTCACGTGAAAAAAACAACAACACGGTGTATTGAACTTCCAGGTGACCGCCATGCAGCACGCCACCGGCTCTCCGCAGCAGTTCTGCCTGCGCTGGAACAACTACCAGTCCAACCTCACCAATGTCTTCGACCAGCTCCTGCAGAGCGAGTCCTTCGTGGACGTCACCCTGGCCTGCGACGGGCACTCGGTCAAGGCGCACAAGATGGTGCTCAGCGCGTGCAGCCCCTATTTCCAGTCCCTCTTCTTCGAGAACCCGTGCCAGCACCCCATCGTCATCATGAGGGACATCAAGTGGCCGGAACTGAAGGCCGCCGTCGAGTTTATGTACAAGGGTGAGATAAACGTGTCCCAGGAGCAGATCGGGCCGCTGCTGAAGGTCGCGGAGTCGCTAAAGATCCGCGGCCTAGCCGACGTCAACGGCGAGCAGGACGTCGTCGCGCCGGCCGGCGACCTCACCACCAGGCCCTCCTCGATAAAGCCGGCCACCACCCCGACGAACACCCGGCCCGACTGGGAGAACAGACAGGACGCGGACTCGGACGCTGCACGCGCCAAAAAGAGACGCAGGCCGTCCGGAGAGCGTAGCAGCCTGAGCAGCCCCGCAGAAAGCGCGAGCACGGAGATCCCGGAGCCTCCGCCGTCGGTGGAGATGTCTCCGGCGACGTCCGCGACGCCGTTGCCAACGTCTGCCGCCGCCGAACCCCTGCAGCTGACGCTGCCTCTTCCGCAGCAAACGCAAGTCGCTCACGCGCCCCCCGACGAGATGGAGATCAAACCGGGCATAGCGGAGATGATTCGCGAGGAGGAACGGGTAAGTCTTCTTTTTCCTATATTGACTTTGCACGGCGCGGGTTCTAGTACAAGAGTTTGTTCCATTTCCAGAATCTTTCATATAAGTTGTTGTATGAGGATAGAACGCCTTAATTTGTGGCTTTCAATTTCTAAGACATTTTACAAATTGGACCGTCTCTTGTACAAGAAACATGCGTCGACTAAGGCAGCCTCGAGTTACAAAACTCCGAAATGAGAAAGTCAAAACGGCCGCCAGCCTTTATTTACATCCCAAACACGTGCGGAGCATATGGATTTTAGACGGATTTCGTCGCCCACCAAAACAAAAGCGTCTCCGGCGGCGCGCAGCACCCCGACTAAAATATAAAACACGATGCGCTTATCATTCGTTTAATGAATCTAATAACGGTTTACAATGGTTAATTTATTGTCGCATCAATCAACATCAAAGGATTCCAAAAAAGAAAGGAGACACCGCGAGCGCGCTGGTAACACCAGCGCGGATAAAATATTTCGGAGTATTTTATTTTCGGAGATGCATCTCGGCAGACTTGGCATAAATACAGTGATGATGCATATGTTTAGGGGGTCATGGCACTCGAAAAAATAAAACATATTCAAGCGTACAATGTAAAGTAGAATGCAGCCGTCTGCAATTAATAACTTGCGGCGTAAAAAATCGCAATAAAAACTGCATAAAGATAAGTGTAAAGATATTAACCCGAAATGTTATGGATCCTCGCTAAAAATAACGGTCTTTTGGACGTTGATGTTTTAAAAATATGTTATAAATTTTTCAGCGTTTACATTTTCGTATGAGCTCTCCTTATTTATTGTCCAATGTTTACAACCTCAATGTTAAAACTCTCAGAGAAATAAGGCCTGCATTCAAATTGTTATTTTTGTTCATCTTATATTTAAACATTTTTTTATTTTTTATCAGTAAAATGTACCCATTTTTAACAAATTAAGACTTGACTTAACTAAGCTTGTAAAGATACTGTGTAACATCTACTTAAAGACGTTGAGTACCAACATATTCGTTCTAAAATATATATTTTTTTAATTTGTTGGGCTAATGGAAGTCACGAAAAATTACGTGGTAATATGAATAACGGCAAAGAAGTAATAAATGAAAATAGAAACTCTTGATCATCCAATAAAATAGGCTTCTGCTCAAACAAATTGTAAGGTTTTTTAAAGGTCTTACAGTAAGTCCAATAATCATCTAATTCACTGTGACATATACAATTGACAGAAAAATAGACAATTGACAGAGAAACAAAAAGCTAATTGTCTTGTCTGACAACTTGGCTTAATTCATACCATTTCCGTAGAAACCATACCATTTCCGAACCAAGTTAAATGATATAGTGTACAATTAGGTACTATGAATCCCGAAAGATTTTTTACCAATCTTCTTAAATAGAAGATAACGGAAAGCAATAATCTTCTAATAAATACAATACTGCAGTTGTAAAATAGTGAATAGTTGTGGTTATGGTTAACAGCAATCTTCATGGAAAACTAAAATGGTATCCTTATTCTTCGATGGGATGAAAATTAAGATTTTTTATACTTTTGGAGTTCTGGTCACGTCTTAAATAAAATTGTTCAGATACTTGCTGATCTAGCCCAAATAAAATACGATATAGTTGGAATAAAGGCTAATTTGTAATTAATGGCCCTTTTATGTTGAAAGCTAGTCGGAATATTGCCTTTTCGGTAAGCCATAAAATATAATGGACCAGTTTCAGTTTAGTTCGTGTTAAAAGTACTGAAAAAGAGTAATAAATGGACAAGCAGCTTCTACCTGGGGTGACGGTGCGGAATAAATATTGGAGAGTAGAGACTACTCTACTAATTAGAGAATGACTACTCTACTAATTAGAGAAAATATTGAGGAGCAGAATCGCATTCCAGATAATTCAAGAAACAAGCATCAGTAATTTAGAAAGCGATGCTATACCATGGTTTATGTAACAAAAGAGTAGATATATTGAACGCATTTGCCATGTAATAGCGATTTAGATAGATGAGACTCAAATGGCGACAAATATAAGTAAAGCGACGCAATAAGAGGGAATAGAGACGTCACTCTTGCAGTTGTAACTAGTAATACGATAAGCAATTTCAGTAAAGTTTGTCGATTGAAATTTATCTTTTAATTGACGTACCTCCATTACATCTTGTTCTTTAAAGATTCGGTTGATACCCATTTAATCCAGAGCTAAGCGTAAATTTACTCAAGCTGTTCTAAAATTCGTCGTTAATAGGTATATGAAGACAATGGACAACTATATATCCTCTATCTCCTAGCCCAGTGGTCGGCAAACCGTGGATCGCGAGCCACGTGGCTCTTTAGCCCCTTGAGTGTGGCTCTGCCGCAAAAGACCACGTGCAGGCGCTAAGGATGGTTAATATCGCGTCTAACATAATAAAATAGCGCATGGAATTTACTTAACGAATTGCGTACGCTATGTTGGCCTTCCTATGGGTTTGGTGTTCTTTCCCTTTTCGGTTCTACATATTCATGCGAACAATCTTTTTCGGCCGTGATCCTCATCAAGAGTAAATTAAGAAGTCGTCTTACTGATGAGAACCTGAATTCGTGCCTAAAATTTATTTCTAATTTTAAGCATGAAAACGATTGGCACGGCCGAAAAAGATTGTTCGCATGAATATGTAGAACCGAAAAGGGAACGAACACCAAACCCATAGGAAGGCCAACATAGCGTACTTAAGACAAAAGTCTTAAGACTTAAAACTAAAGTTTATTAAGTTAATAAACAAAGTATCTACCTATATTATTTAAATTTAAATTAGGCTCTCGATTGATATTTCAATCGTTGTAACTTGTAACAAATCGTTACTTTTGATATTTGACTCTTGAGGATGAACTTGCCTAATGAGTTTGCCGACCACTGTCCTAGCCGAAGAGTATTTTTTTCTTTCTTGATCACAACACCCTCAATTTAATTTCACAAACCTAAGCTGTTTTAGATTCTTGAGTATAAGCTGGTTTTCTAAGGCGGTGGTGATTGTGAAACTATATTTAAATCGAAACTATTAGGCAGTATTCAGCACTGGAATTGGGAAAAGCAAATAGAGCAGTATGATCTCTACAACCTTTTGACTACAAGCGTCGGATACTCCTGTGTCAAGCGAACGGTATTTCTAAGAAAATGATGATTGTGAAGCTATATTGGAAACAATACTATTAGAAAATATTCAGCACTGGAATTGGAAAAAGCAAATAGAGCAAGACGATCTCTACAACCTTTTGACTACAAGCGTCGGATACTACTGTGCCAGGCGATCGGTATTTCCAAGAAAATCACTTGTTTCCAAACACGAAAACGACATGTATCTCCAATAGGTCTACAGATACAATAACCCTTAAAGACACAGTGCAGGTGTTAAACACTGGCTTCAAAACTATCAAATCGAAGTTAGGTAATGAAATTAAAAAATGTGTTGCACCCTTAGCAGCATAGTTAGCAACATCATCTCGTTGTAAAATATTTGGGATGATTGTTGTTGAGAAAGCCTTCTATAGTTTTGGGAGGAAACTTTCTATATTCAGTTGTGGGAGACTATCCTTTCTTCGTGGTTGCAGAAGAAAGTCCTGAACGTTTAGTCGACTTAATAGAAATATTTATGTTAAATAATTTCATAGAGTAAATGCCGTGTAACCAAGTACGAAAGGTGGGAAACGACTAGGAACGCCTTCAGACATTTGGGTTTATTTTTTGATATTGATATATATTGATATTGGAATGCCTAGCAGATGAGAAATAGCATGTATGAAATTTTGTTTTACGTTTTCCTGAGGTACCTACGAGGAGTTTTCCTGAATATGATGACGCAGTGATAAAATGTGATATGAATGGCGGAGTTAGACAGCTTGGATCCCACAAGTTGTAAAAGTCATCTGAGAAGGTATCGTGTATTTTGGTATGATCTCGTTTTTTTTTATTCACTGTTCTGCTACATGCGCTTATTAATACACATTTTCTGGGATTCTGGAAAAAATAAGTGACCAAATGAAACCTATGCACAACTTTCACTGGAGAACAGGTTTCTTCATCTATAGGAACATATGATCATCTAGAAAAACACGACATACGATCGGATTCAAAGGACAAGAAAGTGTAGGTAACTATGGATGAAACGTCGGAAGTACTTATGGGACCGTAACCGTACTCAGGCTAACGATGTTTTACATTGAGTACGGAAGAACATGGTTAATATTTCCTTAGAACAACTGCCCCCTATTGTAACGTTCCGTAAAATCGGCAAGAATGCACTTCTATAATAATTCCCACAACTAAACAAACACGGTCGATTTATTAAAATTCCCATACTTCGGAATATCCGGACAAAACGTCAATAAAGAAAAAAAAACGTAATCGTTGATTACTATTGTCGTCGGAATGATCATTATTTCGGCTATTAGATACCGGCAAATAGCTGCTCGTATGTCGTACCCTAATAGACGTATCGAGGATCCGATAAAAACCCTCGTGAAAGCCGTCGAAAGGGAAACTCGGCGGTCGCGTCGTGCCGAGTGAGCGGCGCATTTTCTTGCCATGATCCTCGCCGTCTCCCCCGTCGTCGTCGTCGGTGTCGATCTGCCAGATGTCGTCGTGCTGAGCGCGTCTCTCTCTCTTTGAACGCCGCTCGGGTCAGATGAATCAATAGAATTTAAGTGCATTTTAGTTCGGGTCTCATTGATTTCGATGCCTCTTTTTTACAGACCCTTAACTAGGAAGAGGGGTTGTAGAGCAGGGCAGCGTGGGACATGTTTAAAGGGGTAGTACGTTATAACACGTACATCAAGTTGGCCCAGCCACTTTTGTATTTTATATTGACTAATATTTGATGAATTATAGCTTTTTTTCTAGTAATTTAGTTGTCATTAAAAATTGTATCACCATTTTTTGCTTTAATTCAAAATCCGCGACTGTCAAATTTAACTTCTTTTTTAATTTTTATTATTTTCTTTATTCCAAGAATTATGTTTTTGTTGACACTACTTTGTTACGTACTAAGCTTTTTATATTGATGTCTCAAGTTGTTAACACTGTTATTTTATAATCCATGTTAAAATAAGAAATAAATCATAACACCGTAAAGAAAAAAAGAGAAAAGTCTACTAGATCTTCTTCTTAGGGCGGAGATTGTTGTTTATGCGATGCTATTCATGAAGGATTGTATCCATATTCTCTGATGAAATGAAAATGGAGGTTTTTCATAATTTTGGAGTTCTGGTTACGTCTTAAATTGTTGATATGATTGCCAATCTAGCCCAAATAAAATATGATGCGGTTGCAACATATCTAGCCAATTTATATATTATAAATGAACCTCTTCTGTCGACAGTTTGTCTGAATATTGTCTTTTAGGTAGGCCATAAAATATAATGGGCTAGGTTCACTTTAGAGCAAGCAAGTATTGGAAAAGGGCACACGGACAGACAGCTTCTACCTGCGTGGGTGGGTGGCGGTGCGGTATAATTGAAATATTGGAGAATACAGACAACTACTAATTAGGGAATGACTGAAACTATTGAGGAGCAGAAATACAACAAGAAGCAACTTTGTCAAAGATCAGTGATTTAAAAAGCGATACAAAACCATGGTTTATGTATGTAACGAAGAAGTAGATTTATTTAACACATTTGCCATGTAATAGCGATTTGCCGAATACGAGGTAGACAAGTGAAGTGATGCCATATCAAATAATAGAAGACATCAGTATTCTGTGAATAGTTTTTCAAGGTACTGGTATTACGATAAGTGATATCAGTAAAGTATTTCGATTTACGTTTATTTTTTAATTGATGTATCTCCATTATATTAGTCGTCATATCTTCGTTCATCGAAAATTCAGTTGATATTCATCTAATCTAGAGTCAAAATTTATAAAACTTATTTGTAAATTTATTCATGCTGTTCCAAATTTCGTCGTCGGTAGGTATATAAAACTGCACTCTACTATATTCTCTGCCAAATATTTTTGGTTTCTTCTTTCATGATCGTAACACCCTCAGCTTCACGAACGCAAGCTACTTTGGATTCTTGAGGATAAGCTGGTGTTTTATGGCAGTGCTGATTCTGCAACTATAACTAAATCAAAACTGTTAAATAGTATTCATCACTGAAACTGGGAGGGGTAAATATGAAAGCAATACGGTTTCGGCGACCTGTAGATTGCCAGCCTACCGCTAAAAAAAGGCTTTCGAAAATATATAGTGTCGTTTAAAAAAAAATGGAGGTAATACCAATTTTATCCGCAAGCATTACTACTTACAAAACTATTCGTTTTTTTTACATTTTGCGATTCGACTAGCTGCCGCTTCAAATATTTGTATCGCCGTTAAAAAAAAAATGGATAATGCTGACTTTTACTTACGCAAGTTAGCAGTACCACCTACAAAACTGTTCCAAAACTGTTGAAAGCCACAACTAATTTAATACTTAATTTAAAAGTCAAGTATTCGTGGAATTTTGGCATATTTCAATTGCATCCCCATTTCATATCGGTGTTATCAAACACCTAGTAAATATTTTTTAAAAATAATATTTGTGTCAGTGTCCACCATAACTATGATAACATAACAAATATTTTAATTTTCACGATATTTGTGGTTTTGATTCAAATACAAATCAGGTCTTGTAAACAGAAGTTATATTTTTTACATAGTACCTGTTTTGAGTTGCATGTATACAAAGATATACAAACAACAACACTGATACATGATTAATAGAATAAACCACATATTTTAACAAATATAATGTTATGCAAATGTTCATCACAACTGTGACTATTTAACAGATATATTTTATTTTCTCAATATTTGTGGGTTTGCATACAGGTATATATAATGCTACTTGATTGAACATTATTATATACGTACACATGTTCAGATTTATCTTGAATTTTTACATTTTGCGACGCGGCTAGTAGTAGTTTTTTTGTAGTAATTTAACAAAATTACATATAACTTACATTACCACCCACTTTTGTTAACGGCGCTACAAATTTTTGAAAGACAATTTATTGATGAAAGCTACAATTAATTAGATATGTGGTTTTCAATATAAAATACAAAAGTGGTAACACAAACTTGATGCACAACGATATAACTACCATAAATGCAATATTAAATTCGATTATATGTGTATGGCGAGGAGTAACATGAGAAAATAGATGTTACCTTTTTAATGCCTATGGTTAACTGTTGCAATACGTCCTCATTTGTGTTTTAATGTAAAATAAAAAACAGGAGACATTTTTTAGTACTGAAAACAGTGCTGGGCGCGTGAATGGGGACCGTCTATTCGAATACGGAATGACATGCGACGAATCAGTGAGCTTGGCCCTGAGGCAGCAGGGTATCAGTTGGCTGGGCTGCAAAATACTGTAAACGCATATTATAAAAAGATGAAGAAGATAAATATCAAACTTTTGTGAAATAAAAATAGGTGAATATTATTACTATTTGTTGGAGTGTTAAAGAGATTTATCTTAATTAACAAAATATAAAAACAAGAACAATTTAAAACAGAAATAACCGAAAATTTTAAATTAATGGCATAAAATCAATAAAAAAAATTGACAATGATTCGAGCGAGGTATTTGTCTCGGCAATACACGGGCGTCGCGCCGGGCTATCAGATCGTGTGCAAAAATCGTACATTCAAAAAGTTATTTTAGAAATGTTATTGTATGTTTACTGGATCCCCATAAACCACCACTTCCACTGTTACTAGCTAGCAACAGACTACAAGAGTGTACTCACAAGCAATTACGTGGATCGTACTCGGTACGTTAGACAACTTTCCAGTTTCAGCACGTTAAATGTTCATGTTTATGAGCCATGGTGCCGCAACAATGCGTTTGATAGACTTATTTTCTGGAACATTGTTGCAAATGTTTATATGTTACGTGTAAAGGGCATGCTTTACGTATTTTCGCAGAATCTCATTTACGTCTAAAGCATAAACTTTTCGAAAATGTTTTCCTGAGGTAGGTAATATCAAATACAAAAAACTGATTCTCAAATATCCCAAATGTCTTTGAGCATTTCACACAGTGTCGTGATATTCGTGAACCATCACAGCCGATTCTTACACGTTGGAGACGTTTGTTGACCAGATCTCTGCGATGCTGAATATAGTAGGGTCGCTATAATCCGAACACCGGGTAGTCCGAACGACGCATTAATCCGAACGGGCTCCCACGTTGCGTTTTGCGCCTCCCTTCCAATGAACGATATAATGTAATAGTAACACTATTTACGGGGCCGTCACCAGCTGATCATCTTCTAATAGCAGTAATGCCTACCTAATGTAAAATGAATAAAGTGTGTTAATACATCAGATTTTTCTACAAACATTTCAGCATTTTTTTTCAAAAAAATAGTTACAATAGGTAATCCGAACGTTTTGATAATTCGAACACCACCTTCCCCCAGTTCCTTTCGGATTACCGCGACCCTACTATATTTCGAATATACCGAAGCAACCATTATAACCACCAACCAAATAAAAATTCAAGAAAATCCGTTGAAACATTTACTATTACTTAACTATTAGTAGGAACTATTATAGCTACATGATACAAAAGAAACATTATAAAATAGGGCGTTGTCGTTAGTGGAGTTATTGCAAATAGTGGACTACTTGGTGGACGATGTAGGTAGATACACTGCTATGCACTATAGGCAAAAAATAATGTTAAAAAAAGATCCCTGTTTTATCACTTCTAAACTTTGTGATGGTGCATCGACCAATCCATGAACTGAGTGTTTCAGTTATTATTGTTTTACATCGGTAGAAGACGATTCTTTCACACCAGACATTCTTTTTCACCACAGCGAACATCATTCGACGAGACAACTATAGAAATATATCTGATGTCAACTTTTTAGGAATCCTATCCAGTGGGTGATAGTACAAAACAGCGCGTCTACTCCTTATGATGAGTAATGACAATGCAGATAGCCAAGCTATGTGATCGTACTTAAGTGCTTAAGAGACTAAGTGTTTCACAACTTTTTAGACATTATTACGAATTAGTTCTTATATTACTATATATATTACTTATTTCTGTAATTTTACTTACTGAAGGAAACACACACCCTATACTGCGCAGAGACGATACTCCAGTCACTATCAAAATCCAAATCCAGCTCTGTGTTTTTTGATGATGAATGCCAATGATTGAGAAATAATCCTCGCTTCATGATCTTTTAACGGATTTTCCGGTAGGCCGCTGTACCAACGATTGGTATGAAACATATTTTAAAACCGAAAATACAAAAAATGGAATGTAAAATTTGCAAATGGAATGTAAAACTTCTTTCCTTTCCAGTTCCGTTCTTACTTCGCATCTTAGTGGCATCCTTAGATGTAATTTACTTCAATTAATTTTCAAAAACTAAGGAAGAAAGATATATGCCGGTAAAGAAAATAAAATTCAATGTTTCAGATAATTAAAAAAGATTCTGTCCAACTTACAAAAACACGGTAACTACTGTAGTTAGTTGTTAAAGAAAAAAAAAGTAATATTTTGGAATATTAATAATGAGTAGTTAAAACCGTTACATAGTTATAAGCGTGGTCTTATCTTGTATGTCATTTGTAAAATTTCCTCCGGAAAAATATTTACCGGAGAACGGGTGGCGTTATTTTATTAAGAGTGTTGTCAAGTATAATTCTCGTCTTCTGACACAGTTCGGCACCTTTTGTAGAATGCTACTTGAAAGAAAGCCGATAAAAACAATCCGACAGAGGATTTACTCGGGCGATGAACAAGTGCTGAACCAGACCGGTACTCGAAACATTTTCTTCACTTGACATTACAGTCATGTTCAAATGTATTAGACACCATACATTTTCTATAAGTTCTTATCTCAAGAAAAGAAGCTCATTAAAACTGTGTGAAGAAAACAATTGCACCCCCGGGTGTCTAACGAGCTATAAAACAACATTGATTTTACGGATTTGCAGTTTACTCCAGGTTTATAAAAACTGTTACTCTATTTCCATTCTAAATTGAAAATAGGTAGAAAAAAAAACAAGGTTGTCAAGATATATTTTCTAAAATTGCTAAGCTCACTATACAAGTATACTTCATACTTCAGTAAACTGTTAGTTCGTGACGTTCTTAGAAAGCTAGTTTGTAAATATTTAAAAA
Organism: Aromia moschata; assembly: GCA_029963805.1. Taxonomy (NCBI): domain Eukaryota; kingdom Metazoa; phylum Arthropoda; class Insecta; order Coleoptera; family Cerambycidae; genus Aromia; species Aromia moschata. Next base: position 902,701 of record JAPWTK010000034.1, on the reverse strand, counting down.
AAAATACTAGAAATATAATGAATTAGTTAGGATTAATATAAAGCGTTTAAAATTGCTGGAAAAATAATTACAAATTCAAACAACTTTATGTATATTACTATACTTTAAAATTTTGAAGAGCCGGCAATGGCGGCTGGCCGCACAGAGTAAAACCACTGGCGGTAACACCGGTCAACGAGATTATTAGACTACTTTGCATTTAATACATTGCTAATACTTCTTCGGTCCACTGTGCCATAAAATTTTTACGACGTCGTTAAAATGATTTACGACTTTAGGCACTCAACTTGTTTAAGACGCCAGTGACGTGTATTTCAGCTAGGTTTATTAACACAGACAATTTTTTGAGATTGTCTGGCTAAATGAGCATTATTTACAGCAAATTATATTACAAATATTAAGAGTTTTGTATGCAGGCTAATTTTAATCTCCTATATTGATTTGAATGAAAAAAAATATTTCATAATTTTCGAATTTATAAAACATATGCACGCCCATGGAATCATAAAGTTGCACCGCTTTTCTGTTCCCCAGGCGTATTTATCATTTTCAATTAAAATTAGAAGGACTATACATATAATTTGATATATTATTTGTATCTACATAAATTAGTGATGATTTTTGAGTTACCCCTATATCGGACCGTATCACTTTAGCCCATTATTCGACTGCCCACGTTTCATGTTTTTTTGCCCAATTTAACCGTTTCTGCTTGTGACTTACTATTAACAGTGGTTTGCGAAGGGGTCTACGGGCATGCAAGCCGACTTCCTTAAAATGTCTCCTTACTGTTTGTGCAGATACAGCCACATTGCTTTTCCCTTAACTCGTAGGCACTATTTTGTGCACTTTTTGTCTGTTCCTGTAGAGTTATTCTTGTTAAAATACGATCTTCCCTCGCAGTTGTAATTCTTTTACTGCCACTTTTTGGCCTATTCGCATAAAAACAAATAGCAGCTAGCAATACCACCCCTTTGAATTAAGAATCATAATTTGCCCTCGTTCTACTTCTGTTAAAAAGCCTTCTGATAGTAAACAAAGATCCGTCATACATTCGTATTTTTACACCTGCATTGTTTTTATATCCACAACCCTGAACAATACCCTTAGTTATTCATTATAAAATAAGTGCATAGCGAGGCTCTTATCTCAGTTTTTAGTACATCATCTCTCCCCAAATTTCAGGTATCTATGGAAGCTTACGATTTTATGAGGATGTCTAATACATTTGAGCATGACTGTATATTTAAATGTTACAGCAGTTCTTCTCAAACAGCATTTTTTGCTACAGAATTTTTTTTAAATTTAACTATGAACTTTTATGTAAACGTATGTGACATGCATTTGACAAAAATGCAACTTCACGAACTTGCCACGACGTACGCAAAAATTCAAATAAGTCCAGCGAATATTCATTCCAATAACATACAATACATTTCTGCGTGTATTTTGTATTAGAATTGGATTCATGCGATCGACAATCCTATTCCTTATTCTCAGAATTATGGGGAGATAATTCCCATAGGAAATATATGTGCATGTAACTAGAATAGTAGTAAATTACCCTGGAAGGGTACCGCAGTAACAATAAACTTATTGTGCTTCCCCTACTTTTTTAAATCATACTGGTAATTTCCATCTATTCAGTTTTATAACTGGTTTGTATTGACAAGCTCTTGTGAAGTGGAAGTGCAATCACATTTTACCTAATGCAATTCTTTCAAAATGAATTTAAAAACAATAGTAATTCCACACAAATGAAAATCTTTCGATGTATTTGTATTATTATACATTTTATATAGTCAAGCAAGTAATAAAAAGAAAAATTGTTGGATTTTATTGGACGTGGTTGAATTTGAATTTGAATATTTAAACATATATTTGAGCCCTATAATGTTACGTAAATAAAATAAATAATTCTATTACAATGAATCAAGTATAAAATTTTAATTGATAGTGCCTAACACGTTTTTATTACCCTATTTAGTTATGGCATATTTTTTAATAGCAATAATTAATAATATAACCAACCCATTCACGACTAGATCAGTAGACTCGTCAAAATTTGACAGTTATTCAGTAGCGTTGCACGCGAGTTGCCATACATTGATATAACTGACAATTCTTAAATAACAGTGGACCTATTTGTCCTCAGGAGTTTATTTATAGTGTAAATGTTACATACCGTTTATAAAAGTACTTAGAAATACGTTAGAAAAGAATCTCAGCATCACTCAACAACAGGTTTATTTCTATAAAAAAGACGTTCTTCGTGTACAGCAAAAATAATCATTAAGTGTCAGTACGATATTAGTATCTCTTGTACTCAGGAACATTTAGAAATTAAAATCTTGTACCATCATACCGTGGTTCTTATGCAACTGAGTTCTTCAATAGCTGAATAAGAGAAAACGGGGGGTTCCGGGGGGAAATTTTTTAAAAAAGGCCTATTTAACGTTATGTAATCGTATATGCAATTGCTGTCAATTTCAATCTTCGCAAAAGTACCGCTAAGTCTCCCGGTTTTTTTTTTCGTGTGTGGTTCGGAGAACCGCTCAGTGAAGCTTCTGGGCCCATTATGAGCAACCTCACGTTTGTTGGTCAGAGGCCTCGTGCAGGTCCTCCCCCTAACGAAGGAGAGAATGCTGTTTAACGAAGCTCTCTAAATTTCCCGAGGTTCCAGACATCTGGAGTCTAGGCAAGTAGCTGTCACAACAGCCAAAGCCGGGCAGAGACAAAGACTATGAAGAGGAGTTTCCTCCTCTTTTCAACACATAAGTATCAGCTGTGACGCCAATGATTCTCAGATATCTATTATTCATGTGTCAATGTCCAGTGAACAGCTCCACGAGAATTCTAATTGTAAGATCCTTACAACAAAGTCTTAGAAGTTCGGTGCTGCGTTTTGAATGAAGACCCTTAATACATAAACAGTCACGTTTGCATTCGCCACTCTTGTTGGTGGCACAATGTTGTCCACTCTTTGGTGGACAACATTGTGGTTTTGTAGTGGCTCTTAAGTATCGGAAGAGCCGGCTCCGGCCCAAGAAAGCCCATTTTCGAGCCCTCCTTTGCCAGTGCATCAGCCTTCTCATTGTCTGTGTTGCAGCTGTGAATAGAAGTCTCTAGGTTAGATTCATGAGGTTCTCATCTCAAAAAGAGTTATACTGTCAGTCTAACACAGTAGTATCAAGATCTTGGGAGATATAAAACATGACATGACATTTTGGCCATCTATACTATTTATTGACTATCGACAATTGCCAATACAGCCAATTGCTTAAGTGGGGAGCAGGTTAACTAAGATACGTCATTTCAGATTCATTTCAGTGTGAGCAAGTGTTAATGGGGTCCAAAATACGTTTTTGTGTGTAGAGTTTCCCATTTCTTTTTTACAAGAACCGTCCCATAGACTTTTTCAGTCCTTCATACTCTTCTTGTTTGTTCTGGGAGACTTGATTATTGCGAATTTGTGTTTCGTATACTTTTTGATTATTAAGATCATTTTCCACTCAGCACCAGTCTTTATTATGTATGTTTAAGCAATGATTACGTAGGTTGCAACAAATAAAATGTTTGCTTGACGTTGTAAATTATATTAATATTGCAAAATATATACTTGTATTTCAATTAAATATGTAACGGCAATGCATCTAGCAAGTAGATACATTTATAAACAGTTGATTGGTCTACTGAAAATGACCCAGTCTATCTCTAAGCAAGCAATATTAGGGTCGCGGTAATCTGTTTTTTCGGACATTTTTCATTGTAGATATTACTGTCCTATTTTAAAGAAATAGGTAAACTACACAGAAACCCATACGTCTTTTGAATTGAGATATTGTTCCGAATTCAATTTAAAGATAATACAATGGGTGAAACAATGGAATATAAAAGACAACTCTTTTATTGCCTGTTGGTGTCATCGTCTTATAACGATGTACGCATTCTCATAAAAGTCGTATTCTAGTTTAATATACATACATGTATATGGAAGCTGAAATATCGTCAAAATACTAGCATCTTCGCAATATTGGATATTAAATATCGATAAATTCAACAACCTAACTCCTAGTTAATTACACAACCCCACAAAAAAAAAAAAAAAACGTATTATATGCATCAAACTAGAACAGTATTTAACATACATAAGTATTTTTGTCCGCTAAAACCTAATCCGACCTCAGTTTTGTCCCTACACTTCAGTATTTTTTTTACAATTAAAAATACTTAAAACTTCATGAAGTGTTTTTGACTCTAGAAAATCCTGACACGTGCAATCAGATTTGATTTCCGTGATTGAGATAAAATACATGGGGATAAAATGGTTTAACAAACCTCTTTTTTGTGGGTCTGTGTCACCATCGAAAAGGAACATTTTGATTCGAATATATTCCAAGCATATACCGTGTCTTATATTAGTAGTCAGCCAAGAAAAAGGAAAGGAAATAAGACCTAAGTGACATACAGTATAACACACATATAATTGCCACACCTAACAGGCACGTCCCACTCAACGGACTGGTCAGCGATGACGCAGCGGGGGGCGGATTCGCATTTGTTGGCGATTTTGTACCCTCCCTATTTCAATGAGAATCAAGTCCCCACACCGCGGAAGCCAATAACTGGAGCTTAATGAACCTCTCTCATCACATATGGAGAACAGAATTTTGTTCACATATGGTACAAGTAAAATCAGCAGGAATATATGTTTTTAATCGTTCTACATCAGTATAGTAAGGATATTTATTTCGTTGTCATTTATCAAATATTTGGAATTACATTATTAGATGATTTCGCATTTTCATTGACTAATTTAATCCATATTAACCCATTAACGCCCAAACGGACACAATTTTTCGTTCTTTTCGGAAATTAATGAACTCGCTCAATAAAAACCACTTTCCTAATGTTGGATGTGATTTTCGATTTCCGGAGTCAGAATTGTGATTAAATGCTTTAGAAAAAAAAATGGCTGAATTAATGGAGAAAAGTACTGAAAATTTGGGGTTTTTATATATATATTTTTTCATTCCAAAAAGTACTCTAACCTACTCCGGATTGTGGAGGGAGTATCACATCCGAAAACATAAAAGTGGTTTTTACTGAGCGAATTCATTAATTTCCCTTCCGAGATTGACGAAAAATTGTGTCCGTTTGGGCGTTAATGGGTTAACAAAAAGTCAAATATTGAGTTATAGATGTAGGTGCTAACGCTTATAGATTCTGCACCAGTCAATAATATTGAATAATTCTGAATCTGAAATTTTGTTGTTGCAACGGTTGAAGGGCTTGAGTATGCTAATATAATTTGCCAAATCGAGGGAAGGCTTCTTCAATACATTTCGATACATTGATATATGTAATAAAAAAATATTGCGTTAAAAATAGATAAATGCCATCCTAGTATCATACAATTTATCTTACAAAATAAAAAATTCCTAATTGCGGAGTTCCACGGTAAGAACGTCGTTAATAGCAGCTTTAGGGTGCTGCAGGGTTTCTCGCTTTACATTGGTTAGTCTTTCATTTATTTAAGAAATCCGGATAATCTAAAGGTGATTAGTTTGGAATACGAGTACACATGGCATAAGATAAGGCTGTCTAAGAGAAATTGCTTACCGCCAAAGATAAGCCAAGCAAGATAAAAATTCCACTTAAGTCTTTGATATTATTAAGTATTTAGATATATTATGAAAATGATAGGTATATGTATGTATTATAAGTAGAATTAATATTGCATTACGCAGGTCTCCTATACTGATATAAAAAAACGTTTCTTCAAAAATGTATTAACTATTACTAGAACTATTTTAATTAATTGGTGTATTTTGTTGACATTATGTAAAGCCTACATATATATGTGAATATTACATTATCTCCCACTATAGGGTATGGTATTCTTAAATTAATAGCCAGTCAAGAAAAAGGAAAGGCAGTAAGACCTAAGTGAAGGATAGAATAAGAGAGATAGATAATTGCCACACTTAACAGGCACATCCCACTCAACCTGCGGGTTAGAGATGACGAAGTGGTATGATTGGTGCATTTGTTGTCGATTTTGTACCCTCCCCATTTCAATGAGAACCATGCCCCTGCACCGCGGAAGCCAAGGACTGAAGTTCGCTCTGACTTGTGTAACGTCACAGCAACGTCTGCATCTGTCTCACTTAATGAACTTCTCTCTTCACATTTAGAGAATAGAATTTAGTTCACATACGGCATACCTAGTACTTGTTTACTACATTCATTTTTTTTTTCAAATGAATCCTATTAGCGTACTAATTCTGAAATAATAGTTCTATAAAAAATATTACCCATATTACTTTTTGGTAACTAGGTAATCCTAGGTGTTCCTCGAACAAGATTTGAAATAGGATATTTAATATGGAGCTAGTGATATGCAATTGAACATATGTACATTGTACATACTTCGGTAAATCCGAAGTATATAAACATCAACAATAAAATAACGTTGGTGAAAACTGAAAACTAGTAGATTGGATTTCTAAAGACAACTGTAGATTTTTGTAGATGTCTTATTGATTTGCGTAGATGTCCGTGGATTTTCATGGGTATTCTGATGGCCATAAATGTCCTATATGTTTCCATAGATACCTTGAAGTTTTACAAATTTTTGATAGCGGATTTCTCCTAGAATTAAATTTCAGAGAAGACCTGCTTCTAATGCTTATGGTCATAATTAGGGTCCGGAAAGTGTGCCACAACACATTCATTCAAGTATCTCGACCACCCACACGGAAGTGGCGTACGTATACATGGGCAAAAAAATACATGCGTATATACCTAATTTACAAGGCACTTAAAAAATACGGTTTATATGACATTCTAGTAAATCTTGTTGAAAATATTAATAATTGTTGGAGGTGTACGTCGAATTTTTTTATGAATTATTACTTTTAAATAGTCCACATTCGTGGGCTAAGTAACGTATACTTAACTTTTTAAGTATACCCACAAAAAATAGTCAGCTGAGGGGTATTAGACCTGGCGTTCGGGCTGGCCATTTAATTGGCCCCCTTCTTATTATTAAAAATTTTGGGCATTGCATCTAAATATGCTCGGATAGGGGATTATTGAGACCCATATCAGAATATGGTAAATCATACAGTGACGAAAATAAGTATTCGCGGATGCAGAACAAATCGAGAAAAATGGTTGATATTGAAATATAGCAGTTTTATGACCATTGAGCATGTAAATACATTTGATATGGGAGGAGCTTTAGTCTAGCTACATTGTAATATTGATGCGTAAAAGCGGTAGGGATTAAGAGAAAAGTGTAGTGGGCGATCTTATTTGTAGTTTCTTTAACATTGTGTATATATTTATCAGCGAAATGAATAGTTACAAAAAGTAACATCTAGGTACATACTTGTAGGTACTCATTTAACATTATGAAATGAAAATGTTGAACCATTTTGTTTGGGCATGGAATAATTTGTAGATGAAACTTTGTAAGCGTTCGCATACATTTTCTAATTTATATTTCAGAGTGCATTAAATTCGGATTGAAGAAACGACGCAGCGTACATAAAAATATTTACATTTGAAATAAATGATTCCCTCGCTTACGGAACATATTTAATCTCGCCTCGCCTGTAAATTATCGTATTAAACTTGGAAATAAATTTATTTTATTTTTCCGCGACGAAAATGAAATCTTGTATATTGCACTCAGTTTAGGCGCTCTAGCCGTTTGGAATGGAAAACGCGATTGTAAAAAGATATTATTTTCAGAACGGTCGGCCCTACGTTCTTCATGAATAACTGTCGGATGTTTCGTAGAAATGTTTTTAGCAGGAGATATTCGCCAAACAGAAAAAAATCCGATATGTAAGAGACCGTATTTTACTTTATTTTATTAATATTGACGGATCATTATAAATTTTCGCTACATTACAGATGAGCGAAAGAGTTTCTCATTTGGTTACACGAAATACCTTGTTCTAAAACCATCTCATTTGTATTTGTTTTAAGCAGATTATAGTCATATTTGATTAAAGCTAAGAATTAATACACTGTTCGCCAAAAACTCTGCACCGTAGGGGATTTTTTTTAGGTTGTAGACATTTTCTTCAAATTGTCTTTGTCACTGATCTCTTCAAGCAATTTGAATCAAGAAAAAGCCAAACACTTGGTTTTCTATCAAATTGCCAACATACATATACCTATCATTTAAATTCGGTTACTGCAAATTCGATTTTAAAACATAGAAAACTATCATGCCGATACATTATTTTTATTCCAGTTAGGATGCTATATTGAGTTTCCTCCAAAAAATCCAACTTTTAATATCAATATCACGGATTTTTTTTTGCGCGTTTTTGTATTGTAATTTTTTTCATTTTTTAGTGAAAATCGCTTTTTATTAAATAAAATAATTTAGAAAGAAAATTTATAGAATAATCTTGGACTATCTATTATGAAATTTCCAAATATTTTCTGTGAAATAGTCGATGCATATTGGGGTAAATTATGTATAAGAAAGTTTTTTTACAGTTTACAACTTAAAGAATTTATGGAATTTAGAACATATTCAACTAAACTTGTTTACTTTTTCATAGAATTGATATTATAACTGGTGAGGTATATTTAATTTTTTAAACTTTTCGCCAAATGAATATTAAAAATAGTCCAAAACCGCCTTTCCTTAATATGATCTTAACAAAAATACATTTTTTTTTTCATAAAGATGCAGGAGGAATTCACTTAACACGTTTTTGTAATCAATGCGTGTTTCGCGAACCATGTTGGCATCATCAGAAGATGATTAAAACTTTTAGATCAGCTGTAATCATCTGATGATGAAAAAGTGGTTGGCAAAACGCGCGTTGAGTACAAAAACTGTTAATTCTGGAGTGGGTACTGGAACCTTCTGCATAGAAACATAAAACTGGACGTTTTCCACAAAACACCGAACTACTACACTTTTCTCGACTCGCGATTTGCCAACTAAGTTGGCATCTTCAGGAGAAGATTAAAACTAAATTCTAACCTACACACTTGCACTATTTATACTTAATTTGTTGCCTAGTTCAGTAGTAGCTGAGCTAGTTCAGTAGCTCAGTAGTTCACTGAACCGTAACATATGTCTTTGTTTATCTGAGTGGACTGGTGGGTATCGGACCATTGTCGTTATTCATACTACTGTTACACTTAATGAAAGTTTAGATTAAGTGTAACAGTAGTATAAGGACAATGGTCAATTTTTCCGTATGTCGTTTAAAAAAAATAGTAGCAAAATTTTAAATTTGAATATTGACGGGGTTGCCAATTTGGTAGGACCAATGTGTTTGGCTCATTTCTGGTTGTAATATAAAAATCAAAAAGCGCAGGCTTTTTGGTGGATACTGTATATTTGTTTTGCACTTTTTGTAACTTGATTTGAAGCATTTATTCTTAGTATGGATAATTTATTTTAAGTATGGATAATCTAGGCATATCTACATTATGTATAGAATTTGCGATAGATTTAAAAAATGATTCTAATTTAACAAATTTAATGATTTTATTGGTTTGATGTGCGTTCAAGACCAATATTTATTAGCTACAATCAACAACGAAAGTCGCTTAAAACGAAGGTTGCTTAATTTCTGATAATTTTTGCACTAAAGTATTGTTTTTTTTTCTAATAGGATTGCGGCTTATGAAAAAAAAAATTAAAATGCGATGTTTAAAAAAAATCGTGAATTACTCCGAAAATGTTAAATCTTCTTCTTCTTGGACTTCAGGAAATCTTCAGAGTATATAAGCGACTAACTAAGCCATTTTGATAAAAGTTTTTCCTAGAAATGAAAAACCTGTAACACCATATAACTATAAAAAATTACCGTATTAACGTCCTAGAACTGTGTTTGATTAAAATTTCATAAACAGTGATTTTTACGAAAACTGTAGTAAGGATGGAAGAGTTTTCAATTTTTATGGTTCACTTAGATATTTTTCATGTCTAGGAAAAATGTTTCCAAATGGCTTAGTTAGTCATCTGACTAACTGAACTTCAGAGTATGTATCTCGATATTTCAGAGTGGCTACATATCTAGACGCTGAAGATTTCTCTTAAATATGAGTCCAAGGAGTTTGACAGGGATGTAATATTTTTGTAATAACTTTATTTTTGTAATAAGAAGTTGTTCATGGTTTTTGAAAACATTTTTAGCAGTAACTTTTCACATAATCAATATATCACCTTCCTGGGCTTATTAGACGCAGAATAGCACAGGCTGTGATTCTATCAGAAGCAAAAAAATCAGTACTGTACAAACTTTATAAGAATTTATTCAACCTTTAAAAATTGGGTGTACGGTGACTAGGGTTCGGAATGTTTGCCAAAACGCGAGTTAAACTGCGTTTAACTATCCTGCTCTCCCGCAACGGGACCGCATACTACTGCGCATATGCGAGTTCCGGCGCGTTGTCGGGGATTGTCAATGTCGTACGTAGCACGGGCAAGACATACACGCACATATAATTAACAAATCGCTTAAAAAAATACGATTTTATATAAAAAAATATATTTTACTTTAATTATCACAGAGATGTGTACTGCCGCCCATGCGCACATTTCCGGACCCTAATGTTGACTGAAATAAAATTTCTTTACACAACTGAAAACTAATTGCGCCGTGTTCATATTATAACAATTGCATACATAAATATTATCTGAAAAATACACAATACGGTAGGAAGTAATTTTGCAAGAGACACGATAATGGCGTCACTCTGCTAATGACACGAATTAAACGCAATCTTATAAAAGTAAAATAATACAATAAGTTATAAAAATAAGAACTCGAATTTCAAAGGTATATACATCAAGTTAATGAAAGTATATAATTAGATGGGAATATGCGTACTTACTTGTCATAATAAATAAAAACAAAGTAATTACTAAACAAAAATAATGCGAGTAATTGTATATTATTTATATCGTTAGTAATAATGAAGCTTGTAAGTTCTACACCAGCGAGAAGAATAATTTTCCTAATTATATTCCTCATCGTATATAACAAAATATCAACGGCTGTCCCCTAATATTAGGTAGAGCTATTGATGTAACAGATGTTAAAATTATCGATTGAAATCGTGTCGTAAACACAAAATAATGTGTTGGTAAATTTATATTTATAATAACGAACTGCCGTGCACACATATGTTGTGTACGTTTTAGACATGTGGAATAATATTAATTACTATTTACAATGTATTGTAACAGTTTGCATGTTACGTTATAATAAACAAGTCTCCTGTTAATTACTTATCCAAAAGTTAATAAACAATTCTCATTTGTTTAGACTTTACTAATAACAGAAAATTTGTTAATTAACTAACATGCATCTAAAAAATATGGTCAGTAAAAATCTTCATTCATACAGTTCTTTCCAATCTATATTGTTATTTTTACTGTTGAAAAAAATACTGCATACAAGTTCCTGAATTTTCAGGTAAAGACCATGTTTGGCTGAACACTTGGTGAAGAACAAATTTAGCAGAGGAATTTATTCCTTCAGTACCGTGCTTATGGAAACTCTTGATGTCAACGAATTCACGTCTCACTTTCTGAGGATGTTCTAAATGAACTCTCTTGTTTTATCCAGAATTTGCTAATGAAATTAGTTTGCGTTTACATTGTCGTCTTAGTACCTATTTGCATGGATTTATTTGACTTGGCTTCAAGATCCGAGTATCAATGCTGAATCCGATTAATTGATCGTCATTCTCATCTTCAGTCTCATTTTATTTTGAAGTCCAAAATCATTCCCCATATTTTACTTTACCCGCCTGATGAAATGTTACGGGATCGTTCACTCGCCTTGCTAGATTCGATGTTTCTCGGAAGCTTGGTAAAAACCCGGCATGAATATAGATACGATTTTTCGCAATCAGATGTCGGATGATGAGCAACATTACACCCCTAAGTAGGAAGATATGTAATGCAGACGTAATACAAGAATTTTTTTATTGTCCTTGAACAACACTAAACAGTTCTGGTTTTCATCAGGATATTCAGTGCCTATTCATCAAGTGTGCGTTCCACTACCCGATTATCACATGTTTGGTCTACTTAATAAGAACGGACAGTGCTTCATTGAGAAATCAAATTGACCAAAACTTTCTTTCATACGGTCATTACAGGGAACGAAAATCGGTATTGTGGGTATGATATGAAACAAAGCAATCTTCGAACCAATCGAAGACCAAAAGAAAAAAACAAAATCAGTGCCGTCAAATGTCAGAACTATGCTGATTTTTTTTAGATGTTCAAGGAATCTTGCATGGGGAATTCTTACGTCTGGAGAGACTGTTAGAAAATCTTTTAGGGGTTTTAAGGTGTTTTATATTTTGCTTCATGAGGATGGCATTTGGTTCCCACCCACCTTATTTTCGGGATATTTCATTAATTTCTTATTTCTAAAAATAAAAAAAAATGTTAAACAAGGTTTGCCACTGTAGAGGCAAGAAAACAGTCTACCACTATCCTTGAGGAGTTTCAAAGGTGATTGTGTTAATCACCTTTGAAACTGAAGAAAAATGTTATTAAATATTAGCCGAGTGTAGTGTCTCTAAAGAAATAAATTATTTTGAAAGAAATTATATTTTTTTAGTGCCCATATAAATATTTTTTTCAATCGATTTTTTTCCTGGTCTGTTTTTTTTGTCTATGAATTTAATTAGTCTTGAGATTTTTTTTCAACCCACGTTGTAGCTCACGTGAAGCGAAAATGAAGCCATGAAAATGGGATTTGTTTGTTTGCATCAATGTAAACAGTTTTTTTTTAATATCTGTTTTTTATGTGACCTGTATGAATTTAATGGAAAATAATCCAATTTCTCTTAAAATCATAATGGGGAATGAAATTGGTGAAATATGATCCTGGACTAGGCAAAATTTAAGTGAATAGAAGACTTCGACTAAATAAAAAGAGATTAGGCAAGTGAGGTCAAGTGTTATCTTGAAATGAATGATGAAGATCGTTTTTGATAGTGATCTAATAATTGTGCAGTGGAAATTCGTTCTTTCTGGACAGACTGCCTGGATTTTTTTTTTTTGTTTTTTTTTTTGCTTTAAGTTTTAAGGAATTTAGAGAATGTGTGATGGAAACGTCCAGTATTGTAGCAATTGGGTGCTGGGTTTATCTATCTATTACATCAGGTGTGACTTCTGATTTTCAAAAATTGAAAACTTAAACGACATTTGCCATTATAGAGAAGGAAAAAACTTGAATATTTCCTTTTTTCTTTTGAAAAAAGGAAACTACTTTGCACGCGGCATCAGCTTTGAAGTATTTCAGAGATTTTTCACGCTGAAGAAAAAACGAAAGTAGGAATGAATATAGTCTTTAAAAGAGGTTATTTTGAAGAGGGTAAGGTTTTTTTTATCATTTTTTACAATTCGTGTTGTGTTCTACTTGGAGGGAAACTATTTTGAAAGGAACTATGTGTTCTTTTGTGTTAATGTAAACACTTTTTAATCCGTTTTTTTTTTTACATTGTATGAATATAATCAGTTTTTCCAACCGTATTGCTGTCTAATCCAAGTCAGTTGAAAACATTTCTGGAGAAACATGCAGAAATGCATTGCAGGCGACGATTTGATGATTGACAAAGGCACGTCATCGAAACTCGTGAGTCACATGTTACTGCACCCAGGATTGGTCGTGATAAGGATAATGTGCGAAGTGTTCGACCCGCAGTCAAGGTCATCAAAGCGACGGCGACGTATAGAGTTAAAGTGACCCAGTTTCTTTCAAAGTCATAAATGTGGCAAGCTTCGAGTCAGTGGCAGACTTCGGTTACGCCAAAAGGAGAAAGAGAAAGTCAGTCAAGTCAGGTAAAAAGTAAAAACGATGCCCATCGTTTGTTTTTAACGATCTAGGTGCAACGGAAATTGAGAAAATCATTTTTTTGCCGGCTTTGAGCATTTAGAGAATGCTTTAAGATGAAAGGTTTGTTCCGTTATAAAAACCTCCTAGATCACACAATTTTCATTGTAACCAGATATTCCATTCGTCTTGGATATATGGCTTTTCCTTTCCCCATCCACACTGTGCGCGCATTTCGTCGAACTTTTATTTCCAAAAATGAAAGGATCGTTAAAGAAGGTTTGACGCTACGGATGGAAGAAAAAATTACCAAGAGGTCTTCTGTTTTATACATTCAACAATGAAAAAAAAGTGTATGTAATCACCGCTACCTTGCGCCCACATGTACCTCTGTACTGTTGCGCACCTGATATTAGTAACATTAAGAGTTTTGTCTGAATCGCGTTGCTCAATCGTGGCGACAAATTAAACATAAATAGTGCAAGTGTGTAGGTTAGAATCTAGTTTTAATATTCTCCTGAAGATGCCAACTTAGTTGGTGAAACGCGCGTCGAGAAAATTATAGCAGTTCGGTGTTTCGTGGACAACGTCCAGTTTTTAATTTTTTGGTAAATCACTCCTCAATTAACCCTTTACAGCGGTTACATTAACTACACCTACCATCAATTAACCCATTAACGCCCAAACGGAGACAATTCTTCGTCCTTTTTGGAGCGTCAATCTCGAAGGGAAATTAATGAATTCACTCATCAATAAAAACCACTTATCCTAATGGTTTCGGATGTGATCTTTCGATTTCCGGGGTCAGAATTGTGTTTAAATGCTCTAGAAAAAAAATATGGCTGACTTTATGGAGAAAAGTACTGAAAATTTGGGGATTATTTTTTTATATAATTTTTTTTTAGTCCAAAAAGTACTCTAACCTACTCCGGATTGTGGAGGGAGGTGGAGGCAATAGTTGGAGTTGATGATAGAATTTTTTTTGCCGACCTCAACTGACTCTAATCTTTTCAAAATGGCGGATATTGCATAAAATCTCATGAAATATGAATGTTTCTCTAGTATTAACGAGAAAATAATGTTAATGTGAGTTTTTCTTGCTCCACAGTCATTTTTCTCAATCAAAACAATATTACAGAATATATTTGACAAAATTTTCAATTTTCAATGATGGCGGATTCCAAATGGCGGCCGGATTTCTCAAGAAATGGCGCGTTTTTCATTATAAAAAGTAAATAGAAGTTTGTAATTATACTTTTCCTATGCCATTTCATGTTTTAGTAACATTTTGAGTTATTCCTGGTGAAAAAAGTCTGAAATCCAAGATGGCGGATTCAATATGGCGGACATCATTCTTGAAAATTCATATTTTCATATCATATTTTACGTAGAATTCTGATGGAAAATTTCCTCTCAATCTTTTTCATAAAAATGCGTTCTATCTGAGGAAAAAATTCATTCTAACCTCAAAACACGTTTTTTTTTCCGGTGTTGAGGTTCTCATGATGAAATCATGAGAATTATATATTACGCACTTAGGGATGCTCGGGCGCAAACTACTTGCCGGAAGTACACAACGTACTTGTTTCTCGTGGTGCATATACGATCTTTTCTCATACCCACCAGAAAGTACGTTCTACGTACTATTCTTTGAATAAATATGCGAGGAAATTCCAGAAAAAAAATTCGTCAATGCGCCCGAATTCAAAATATATATTTTCTATTTATATGCCGAGAAGTTTCGAAAAAAAAATCTTCAATGTGCCTACATCCCTAAGTGCATAATATATAATTCTCACGATTTCATCATGAAAACCTCAACAACGGAGCTCCTCAACATGAAAACCTCATCAACGGAAAAAACCTCGTTTTGAGGTTAGAATGACAAATAATTTTTACTCAGATAGAACGCATTTTTATGAACAAAATTGAGAGGACATTTTTCATCAGAATTCTACGTAAAATATTACTGCAATTTTTCAGTTTTCAAATCTTGAATTTTCAAGAATGATGTCCGCCCTCTTGGACTTTTTTCACCAGAAATAACTCAAAATGTTACTAAAATATGAAATGACATAGGAAAAGTATAATTATAAACTCCTATTTACTTTTTATAATGAAAAAAGCGCCATTTCTTGAGAAATCCGGCCGCCATTTTGAATCCACCATCATTGAAAATTGAAAATTTTGTCAAATATATTCTGTAGTATTGTTTTGATTGAGAAAAATGACTGTGGAGCAAGAAAAACTCATATTAACATTATTTTCTCGTTAATACTAGAGAAAAATTCATATTTCATGAGATTTTATGCAATAATATTCGCCATTTTGAAAATATTAGAGTCGTAGAAAAAGGACGAAGAATTGTGTCCGTTTGGGCGTTAATGGGTTAAGTAAGGCCCTTAATGATTAACAAAGTTTAGGTCATTTAGGTCAAACCTGCTGCTAAGATTTTTATTTTGATTTGTGGGTAATTTTTTTTTTTGCAAAATGGTCTCAATGGAACCATACGAAGTGGTGCATCGTTTGCTTTGAGTTTTTCTTTGGAAACTTTTATTTCTAATAAACGAACAGAACTTTATTACAAGGATTGACGCATTCCTACGTCTACATTTGCATATGTAAAGATATCTAACTTAGTCAGTTGAACAAAATTTCTGGGCAAATAGATGCAGACACATTGCTGGCGACGATTTGACGACTGACAAAGGCACGTCATCGAAACTCGAGAGTCACCTGTTACTGCAACCAGGATTGGTCGCGATAAGGATAACGTGCGAAGTGTTCCGACCCGCAATAGCGAGGCTATCAAAGCGACGTTTTCGCCGTGGTAACGGCGGCGTCGGAGAGAGGAGCGGAGCCGCGGTGACGTTAAGAATACGACGGCGATGAGGCGTTCGCCGTAAAGTGGTGCATTTAAGCCGGGGATGCATCGCGTTGTTGCACCACCACCGCCGTTCACGAGTAACCGTGGCGCATCATCTATCCGACGTGGAGGGCCCGGAGCCACGCATTACCAGCTGATTTACGGTGGTACGCGAACTCGGTGTCGGATTACTTTCGCTGGCGTCCACAGCGGCGCCACACACCATCATCGTATAGCAATTGTTTCGGCGAGATTTCATATTATATGAATTTTAAGCCCTCCGATTGCTGGGTTTTACGCGTTCGGCGTTGTTTGTTTAAATTGTTTCATTAATATCCCCATATTTCTCTATTGAATTTAGATCATTATTTTGGGAATTTATCTCGTTCATTATATTGGATTATGTGTCATTTAGTGGAAACTTCCTGGTCGATTTATTTATTGCGGATACGTTCGTTATATCCGGCAAACAAATAGTTTGTGTGCGCGGAAGGTGACTTCTTCCTTCATTAAGTCACAAAACCTTACCAGATAATCAACATACAAGACCCTACAGATAGGAAGAAAAAGAAACGTCCTCTAGGTGTGCCGTGGAATCGATTCCACATTCCCGATGTCTTTTAATTCTTCAATTACTCTTATCTGTCAAATTACTGTCGAGTTCTGAAGTTTTTATCATTAACCTTTTAAGGACGGGGATTTTTACGTTGAAATTGGACTTTTTTTTACACGATATTAGTACATAAAATCGAAGAATCTGTCACGTCATTGAAGAGTAGTTATTTTATTGAGGAGGAGTTATCATTTAGTACATAAAATCGAAGAATCTGTCACGCCCGACAAATTTGGTGGTCGAAATTTCGACCAGTCCCGTCTGGGACGGAAAGTCCCATGTTAAAAATTTTATTTGTGGAATTAACAGTGCATTCCTAAGTAATTGGATGCGCTGAATACGAAAAAGATAATACAGAATGTCCAGAAGACATCTCTGACCTTGAAAATTGCATTTCAAGGTTAAATCCGTTGTTTTCTGTCGTCCGAAATGATATCTGTACGTTTTTTTATGCGTTGGATGCAGAAAAATAGTAACGTTTATTATGAAAGTCATTTGCAAGAAATATTTCAATTTTTGCTCTCATCATGACCCATGACCAACAGCGTGGATGTGGCGAAAATTTGATCCCTTTGGGTTGCTTGATTTTTATGAGTCCCCTTGCCTCTCACTTTGGGGCGCTTGATTACCGTGAGTATACCAATTTACATGTCGAAATACCGAATACAAAATTCGACCTTGGAATCACTATTTCAAGGTCAAATATGCTACCTAATATTGTTACACTATATTTTCTATATTCAAAACATAATATTATCCCCAAAATCACTCAAAAATATTATGATACTTGAGTGGTCGAAATATCGACCAGTCCCGTCCTTAAAAGGTTAAGTAAATAACATTACTGGCATTGTCTTTACGTAATACATAAAGTGTCCACCTTCTATTTTCAAACGTGTTCTTATTATTCTTTTCACAGAATCGAAAATATTGGTGAGTACACACTTAGGGGGAGTTGTTAATCTCCTGAAATTGATGTGTCATTCTAGGTTTTGAAAGCCTAATTTTTAATATGTGGGTATCGAGTTTTCATCGCATGGCGTGAGATTGCAGGACCGCGGTGGCTACCTAACTGACATTACAATTAATGAATGATTCAGTCTTAAAAAAATCGGTCCAGTTAACCTTCTTTTCGATGACCGCCCACACGCTAATTTTCTGAGAGTGCAGAGGCTTCTCTATAAAGAAATGTGGTTCTTCGGAGCTCCACATTCCTATTTATAGAGAATTAACCTAATCAGAGAGGTAAGTATAATCATGCCTTGTCAGTAAAAACGGTTTTTTTTTTTTCAAAGATGTTTTCATTATTATACAAATTCCCCACAAACCACTCTGAAAATTGCATTTGTTGAGGCTAGTTATTTGGTAACAATTTTTACACTCAGTTTATACAATAGGCGTGTTTATACAATATGCAGGTCACATTTCAGGATTGTATTGCAGGTTCTGTAGGATACATTTACTTGCTGGCTGAAATTCTTTTTTCTTTAAATGCTTTCTTCAACTTTTTGTCCACTGTGAAACTTTAGGTCTCACACTGCCTTCTTCTTCTATTCATACTTCCAGTTTCTCTAAACAAGGTCACGGATGTATGAAAATATATGAAAATTAATGAAAATTTAGTTAGTTTGTATTTGACGGATGAAAGACATAGGTCTTTGTCCATTTAGTTTGCTAATATTGCCTCTGTGAATTTACGAGGAAGTACATAGTTATTAACAAAGCTCCAAATTGCTTATGAAACTGATGGATGAGATCATTATTTTATACCTTGTCGGTTTTGGCTCTGATATCAAACTTTCGGATAATGTTTTGTCTTTTGTCTTCTATTTCTAGTTGGTAATGTTCAGTTCGTGTATTAGAAATACAAGTTTTATCTAGGGGGGGGGGGTGGGGGGCGGGGGGGGGGCGCGGGGCCCCGGCGCGCGGGCGGGGGGGGGGGGCCCCCCGGGGGGGGGGGGAAAAGGGAAGGGGAGGGGGGGGGGGGGGGGGGGGGGGGGGGGGGGGGGGGGGGGGGGGGGGGGGGGGGGCGGGGGGGGGGGCCCGGGGGGGGGCGGGGGGGGGGGGGGGGGGGGGGGGGGGGGGGGGGGGGGGGGGGGGCGGCCCCCCCGCCCGGGGCCGGGGGGGGGGGGGGGGGGGGGGGGGGGGGGGGGGGGGGGGGGGGGGGGGGGGGGAGGGCCGAGCCCCGGGGCGGGGCGGGGGGGGGGGGGGGGGGGGGGGGGGGGGGGGGGGGGGGGGGGGGGGGGGGGGGGGCGGGGGGGGGGGGCCGGGGGGGGGGGGGGGGGGGGGGGGGGGGGGGGGGGGGGGGGGGGGGGGGGGGGGGGGGGGGGGGGCGGGCCCGCGGGGGCCGGCGGGGGGGGCCGGGGGGGGGGGGGGGGGGGGGGGGGCGGGGCGGGGGGGGGGGGCGCCGCCCCGGGCGGGGGGGGGGGGGGGGGGGGGGGGGCCCCGGGGGGCGGGGGGGCGCCGCGGGGGGGGGGGGGGGGGGGGGGGGGGGGGGGGGGGGGGGGAAAGAAAGGCCCGGGGGTGTGGGGGGGGGGGGGGGGGGGGGGGGGGGGGGGGGGGGGGGGGGGGGGGGGGGGGGGGGGGGGGGGGGGGCGGCGGGGGGGGGGGGGCCGCGCGGGGGGCGCGGGGGGGGGGGGGGGGGGGGGGGGGGGGGGGGGGGGGGGGGGGGGGGGGGGGGGCCGCGGGGGGGGGGGGGGGGGGGGGGGGGGGGCGGGTGGGGGGGCCGCCGGGGGGGGGGCGGGGGGGGGGGGGGGGGGCGGGGGGGGGGGGGGGGGGGGGGGGCCGGGGGGGGGGGGGGGGGGGGGCGTCCCCCCCCGGGGGGGGGGGGGGGGGGGGGGGGGGGGGGGGGGGGGGGGGGGGCGGGGGGGGGGGGAGCCGGGGGGGGGGGGGGAAAGGGGGGTTTGGAGGGGGGGGGGGCGGGGGGGGGGGGGGGGGGGGGGGGGGGGGGGGAGGGGGCCGGGGGGGGGGGGGGGGGGGGCGGGGGGGGGGGCCCCGGGGGGCCGGGGGGGGGGGGGGGGGGGGGGGGGGGGGGGGGGGGGGGGGGGGGGGGGGGGGGGGGGGGGGGGGGGGGGGGGCGGGAGGGGGGGGGGGGGGGGGGGGGGGGGTGGGGGGGGTGTGGGCGGGGGGGCCTGGGCCGGAGGGGGGAGGGGGGGGGGGGGGGGGGGGGGGGGGGGGGGGGGGGGGGGGGGGGGGGGGGGGGGCGGGGGGGGGGGGGGGGGGCCGGGCCCGCCCCCGCCCGGGGGGGGGGGGGGGGGGGGGGGGGGGGGGGGGGGGGGGGGGGGGGGGGGGCGGGGGGGGGGGGGGGGGGGGGGGGGGGAGGGGGGGGGGCGGGGGGGGGGGGGGGGGGGGGGGGGGGGGGGGGGGGGGCCCCGAGGGGGGGGGCCTGGGGGGGGGGGGGGGGGGGGGGG
Organism: Aromia moschata; assembly: GCA_029963805.1. Lineage (NCBI taxonomy): Eukaryota > Metazoa > Arthropoda > Insecta > Coleoptera > Cerambycidae > Aromia > Aromia moschata. Next base: position 881,965 of record JAPWTK010000034.1, on the reverse strand, counting down.
GGGGGGGGGGGGGGGGGGGGGGGGGGGGGGGGGGGGCGCCCCCCCCCCCCCCGCCCGCCCGTGGCGGGGGGGGGGGGGGGGGGGGGGGGGGGGAGAGGCGCCCGCCCCCCCCCCCCGCCCCCCCCAGGGGGGGGGGGGGGGGGGGGGGCGGGGGGGGGCGGGGGGGGGGGGGCCGGCGGGGGGAGGAGGCGCGAGAGGACGCCCAGCCCCCGGGGGGGCCCCCAGGCGGGGCGCGCGGCCCCCCGGCGCGGCCGGCCGGGGGGGGCGGGGGGGAGGGGGGGGGGGGGGGGGGGGGGGGGGGGTGGGGCGGGGGGGGGGGGGGGGGGGGCGGCCGGGCCCCCCGGCCCCCCCCCGGGTGGGGCGGTGTGGTGGGGGGGGGGAGGGGGGGGGGGGAAAACCCCGCCCGCCCCCCAAAAGGGGGGGGGGGCAGATATTTTTGTGGGGGGGCGGGGGCGGGGCGGGGGGGGGGGGGGGGGGGGGGGGGGGGGGGGGGGGGGGGGGGGGGGGGGGGGGGGGGGGGGGGGGGGGGGGGGGGGGGGGCCCGGGGGGCCCCGGCGGGGGGGGGCCGTGCCGTGTTTTTGGAGGGGGGAGAAAAAAAGAGGGGGGGGGGGGGGGGGGGGGGGGGGGGGGGGGGGGGGGGGGGGGGGGGCGCGGGGGGGGGGGGGGGGAAAAACCCCCCCGCCGCGCGGCGGGGGGGGGGGAGGGGGGGGGGGGGGGGGGGGGCCCGGGGGGGGGGGGGGGGGGGGGGGGGGGCGGCCCCCCCCTGGGGAGGGGTGGGGGGGGTTGGGGGGGGGGGGGGGGGGGGGGGGGGGGGGGGAAAAGGTGGGCCCCCCCCCACACCGGGTGTGAAAAAAGGGTGGGGGGGCGGCGTGCCGCCCTCCCCCTGCCCCCCCGGTTTTTGTTTTGGGGGGGGGGGTGGGGGGGGGGGGGGGGGGGGGGGGGGGGGGGGGGGGGTGGGGGGGGGGGAAACCCCGGGGGGCCCCCCCGGGGGGCCCCCCCCCCCCCCGGGGTTTTTTGGGGGTTTCCCGGGGGGGGGGGGGGGGGGGGGGGGGAACAAGGGGATTTACGCCTGGAGAAAAGTTTTATCTAACCATACAAGTAACACATTTAGGATGTCCACAATAAGACCCAAGAAGTCACACGAGAACGTACACCAAACAAACCAACTCAAAGTAAATGATGACACCACTGCGTATGGTTCCATTGAGACCATTTTGCAAAAAAATTACCCTAAAATTAGAATAAAAATATCTTAACCCGTTTGACCTAAAAGACCTAAACTTTCTAGCAAAAAAAAGGCGAGATAGGCTCATTACGGGTCTTAATTAATGGTGAGTGTAGTTAATGTAACCACTGTAAAGAGTATATTGAGGAGTGATTTACCATTAAAGTTATACCGACTTTTTTCCGGCTTGTCAAACTTAAATAAGGATATTTTTCCAATGTGAAATAGAATCGTGATATTTTTTAATCTTTGTTTTTATTAAATACGATTTTTCAAAGGAGAATTTGAATAATTTTATAAAAGGTAATAAAAATTCCGAAGTACGAGGTGTGGCTATTAAATTAAACTGGTGTCATTACCAATTACAGTAGCAACCTTTTCGCCTTCAATGCACTCCCCTGGTGATCTCTACACCGCTCCATACAACTTTTCCATTGTTGAAAGCAGTGCTGGAAGTCCGCTTCTGTCAGCTGTTTCAGAACCTCCGCCGCTTTTGCTTTAATCACTTAAACACTTTCGAATCTTGGTCATTACAAGTAATCACCGTGTCTAACAAGCCTGTATCAGTCTCAATGTTATTTAGAATGTCAGTGTCAAATGTTCATTCTTGATTCCTTTTGCTCTGGAGTGAGAGTGAGTTTGGCACCAATTTTTGCGGAAACTTGTTTTCGTCCGTCTTTGACGTTGAGGGCCGTCCGGGGGCGCGGATCGTCTTCGGTAGTTTCACATCCCTCTTTAAATCGCTTAAACCATTCAAAAACGTGTGTGCGGAATAAACATTCATTCCCGTACACTTGTTGTCCCCAGTTGAACAAGAAGCTTGAGATTAACCCATTGCTCCATCTGAATACTTAACATTTTTTCGACTCATCACTAGTGCATAGACTAATTCAAACGACTGCTACAGTCAAACTGAGCGACCCACTGGCTTTTCCATCGAGCTCAGGGTGGGGAAAGTATCATCAGAGACAGTTCTCTTCTAGTTCTAGTCGCGACACGCTCGCAGCGCGCTGGTAGCAACATCAGTTCGGTCATTTAATAGTCACACCTCGTATTCTATGAATTCTTACAGATGTGACAGTTATGTGAATAATAATTTCCAATTACAATTAATATCAATATTCAAGGAATATTCCAGAACGCCTAAATACTATTCCAGAAGAATTTTATGTACGTCTAAGTATTTTCCATAAGAGGATTCCGCCGTCCCATAAAGCCAGAAATGAATCGCGAATCCGGTATAAACGAGATTAACGCGGCTTTCCGAAGATAATGGAGTATTGAGTGCCTCTTTCTTAATAGGCACGCTACTGATTAAGTGACAGGCGCTGTCACCATTACCATTAGACCGCCACAGTGCAGTTGAGCGTTGCACACAATTTACTTTATGTGTGTATTAAACAGTTTTAATGTATTTTGTAACTAAGTTTATATTGTAAAGCGAGGGTGCTGGGAATATTAATGCGCATTTTTTTGCAGGAACGAGATAATGTGTTATTGTGGGACTGAAACAATGTAGCAATATTACTGATGTATGTAGGTATACGTTGTATCTGCGCACGCTTGACAAGATATTTTATATTTTATTTCGCTGTATATGTATGTGCCGTAGATAACCGGCGATAAAATAATGAATATATGTGTTCTGCCCGTATTGCCTCTGTCGTAGTGGCCGAGATAAAAAAAATCCAATTTTAGAATGCTAAATAATTATTATAACAACGGTTCCGAATGTCATTGTATGAATTTAACGGTCTCTCTGCGTTTTTATTTCAAGTCAGAATTAGATTTTTTTTTGATACGTGGTTGGAGTTTAATTGTAGGGTGCGGTATTATTTTTTTCATGATATGGATATGTCAGTAAATGTCGATAATGTTTAAAAAACATATGCGGAATGTCCCCACTTCGGATTGCCTATACCACAAATATATAGAAATGTTCGAGTAAAAGTACGAGGTGTGTAAATTAAGTAATGAGCGCCAAAGCAGGAAGTGGCTCTCCGAGACCCAAAGCTCTCCAAGATCCAAAAAAGCAGGAATGAGCAAGTCAAAGATCGAATGCATGCTGATTTGCTGTTTCGATAGCCAGGGAAGTGTCCACAAAGAGTTAGTGCCTCCAGGCCAAACAGTAAATTAACACTTTTACAGAGCGGTTCTTGAAAAACTTCGTAAAAGGGTCATGCGTGTGAGACCAAACATCAAGAACAACTGCATGTTGCATCACGACAATGCGCCTTGTCACACAGCCATTTCAGTAAACGAGTTTTTAAATCACCTCAAAGGACGTCATTTTGGGACCATAGAAACCATGCAGAAGAGTCTGATGATATAAAAGTCACTTTGGTGCAATTTCACAGCTAATTTCATCATTGGTCCATATTTTTCCGAGGAAATGTAGAATGACGAGGTCGTAACTGTAACTGTTACTAGTGAACAATGCCTGCAAATATTAAGAGATTATGCAATTCGACAGTTGCAACACGCGGACGTAATTGAAAACATAATTTTTATGCAAAATGAAGCACCCCCACATATTTACCGACCAGTTAAAGACGTGTCAACTGCTGTTTTTCAAGGTCGTATTATAAGCCCACATTTTGAAAATCATGGCCACGAGATCGCATGATCCGAACTTTGGGATTATTTAAAGTATTTAGAATACGACCAATAACGTTGAAATAATTAAAAATGCAGTTTAGGGAGTAAAATGCAATAAGGAGAGTAAGTTGCTGCAATCCAACCATATACAAAAGCTTGTATAATACCGTGTATAATTTGGAGGAAAGGTTAGTGCTTTTACACCATCAAAATGGAGGGCATATTATAACAATTATAGTCACCAGTGTTGGACATAAAAACTCATATCAAAAACATATTATTCAAGGATTTTAATTTCTATCGATTGTTGTTGGCTTATTTTGTTGAATTTGTTGTATAATAAATTGAATATACCTTACTTTATTAGGTATATGTGTATATGTCAGTGGCGGTGCGTGATATTTCAGTTAGCCATATCTTGAAAACGACGCATGGGACCCACTTCACTTTTTAGGTGATGACTATACACCTCTTACAGAAAGGATTTATAGTGAAAAACTCGTCAGCAAAGTTTGCGAAAAAAAATTTCAAAAACACTGGAGCACTCCCTGGGTTCTCAGTAACGCTCTGTGGAATATTTGCAGTATATTTTTTTTCATAATCTAGAAATAAATATAAGGAGACGTTTTTCGATTTGTTTGCAAAATATTTTTTTTTTCAAAAAGTTATGGCCATTTTAATTTTAATTTTATAGGAACATTTTGTTTCCCAAAATTAAAATGGCCATAACTTTTTGAAACAAAAATATTTTGTAACAAATCGAAAAACGTCTCCTTATATTTGTTTCTAGATTATGAAAAAAAAATATACTGCAAATATTCCACAGAGCGTTACTGAGAACCCAGGGAGTGCTCCAGTGTTTTTGAAAATTTTTTCGCAAACTTTGCTGACGGTTTTTTCACTATAAATCCTTTCTGTAAGAGGTGTATAGTCATCACCTAAAAAGTGAAGTGGGTCCCATGCGTCGTTTTCAAGATATGGCTAACTGAAATATCACGCACCGCCAGTGGATGTGTTGTGTGTATATTTTTTTCGGGCATTGTCATCGTATTAATAACTCCAAACCAGGAACAAGTAATACTTCTTTCGCTGCATTTAGGTTTATATCGATTTTTTTTTTAATTTGAAAAGCAAATCCCAGCCGTCTACAAACGACCTTTCTCACGAATAACTTTCGGGTCAATTCTGGCGCTCTTTCATTCGTACAGAGACCCGTATCTCACCGTACCGCTTTGGCAGCTGTTGGCGTCTTCTCGATCTAAAACAGTGAACGGCCGCGGGAGCGAGTTACTTTTAGAAATAATGGCGCGAAAAAAGCTATAAATAATCAACACAATCAGAGGACCCATTGAAAATTTACAGTGGTGGAAATAAAATGCAGCTTTTCCATTAAAATGAAGCAAAGTTTATCGACTGCTGCGCAAAAAGGTTTTAAAACAAAACAGTCTTAACCAGTGTAACTGTTACGTTAAATCCAATTGATTCTGCAGCTTAACTTCAGAATCAATATTCAATCCTTACCACTATTCAATTTTCCTGCCTTCTACCTAATTAGTAGAGCTCGTAGGTTAATTATAGATTCCAGGACCGGGCTTAATGCGACTGGATATTGTTATAACGAGCCACCTAAAAAAAAGTCATCAAATCTGGCTATGAACGAGAGAAATACTAATAGCGGAGATAATACTAATAATAGAGGGCTGTAAATTTATGATCAAGAATAGAAATACGTGTTTTTTTTTTTTTTGGTTGGCCAACACAATTTAACTTAGAATTAGTCAATATGACGGTAGCGTGTAATATTCCGTTAGTCAAAGTAGATCATCCCGAGTTGCAGTTAAAGTTTTCAGGAACGCTGTGAGTGGAAAGTTGTTTCTGCAGGCAAACTAACTTCGTATTAGTTTGGACGTTACATGTTTGGTACACAGGCTTCACCGAATTGCCGAAACTCTTACTCTAATGTTGACAGTCTTGAATGTGGTACAAGTGAATGTCAATGTTATACAAGTATTTGTGAAATCAACATCTAGAAGAAAAACGTTTTCGGACGTTCTACTCAGGACACCACTACCAGCGCACAGTGGGGCCAAATCCCAAAAACCTGGCCAAAAGTCAAAAAGTGTATGAATCGATCTGAAAATCTTTACTCGGGGGTTTTTGAGGCCGCTGATTACAAATTCGTTATCAGATTTACAAAATCTCAAAATGGCTGAGAGATATCGCGCGTGCGCACATGGAATATCAACAGAAAGTCAAGCAACTGCTGTGAATTTTGTTACTCGAGGGTTTTCGGTGTCGCAGATTACGAATTCGGTATCGGAATTTGAAAATTGCAATGGCGATACGGCGGAAAATTTTAAAGCATTTTTTTACAAAAATCTTTCTATTCGATTAGCTGAATGTCATTTGCCTCTAAGCTTAGAAATTAAGGAAGTAATATATATTTTAAGGTCATTCAGTATACAATATTTTGACCCACTTCTCGAGGAAAGATAATTTTCAATTTTTAGTAGCGGATTCTCATCTGCGTGCTTTCATTTTTGATATTAAACAATTTCATATTACAGAACATATCTACATTTGAAAGAAACACGATTACGAAACGGTTGTTCTACAGAGGTTTTCTCTTTTAATTTGCTTAGTAAGTAATATTATTTTCAAACTTTATTTAACATAAATATTTGTTTAAATAAAAGTCGTTCAGATATCAACGTTACTCATGAAGGTGTCTTGTTTTGTGACTTACGTTTGTGATCTATTTCAGTTTACTAAAAAGGGTACCTGATTAATAGACTGCGAATATTTTTGAGCATATGAACTGTCAATCAAATGCGACGTTTAGATGAAACGTTAAAACGTATGTGCGATCTAATCGAAGTTAAATGCCGGATTTTGATGAACTAGAAGTGTACCTACACTTTATAGGTTACTGTTGGTTACGCAAGTTTGCCATTCGGTCCAATAATTCAGATTTTTTTCAGAATGTTTTATACCAAGTAGTATTTTGTCCAAAATGCCCCTCTCTGACAAAAAACTCTCTGTAGGGGATAATTCACTTCTAGAACTTTGAAGAACTTTTGGTCATTGCGGCATTAAATTGGACCTTATTTTGCTATAATTGCTGCCATAATTTGGAAAAGCAACCTTAGAAGTTTACTTTACCAACGTGCAACAGCGTGATTTTAAAATTATTATTACATTTTATTAACCTTGGCAGATGTGCACGCCACAGATATGCACACGCCACGATGTTGAAATGGAATAAAACAAGCTGTGTGTGAGGTATTAGCGAAATTCTTTTTTTATTTGAAACACCCATGTATTCCATTATTTATGGAATATGACATCGTTCAAATGCCCGCCGCGGCTTCTCACGGATGTGACAGGTCCGATTTTCAATGACTTTGCCGCATAGATCCGGCCTAATTTGAGCGAGGGCCTGGGTTATGTTCACTTTGAGGGCATCAGTCGATTGCGGCTTATTGGCACACACAAGCGGCTTCAGAAAACGCACAAGAAAAAGTCAGCGGGTAATACGTCTTGGTCCAAATCACGTCACCTCCACGAGAGGTAACCATACCCTCAAATCGTTCATGCAGAATGTCCATCGTGGCTTTCGCTGTATGGCACGTAGCGCCGTCCTGCTGAATCCTCATCGTCCACATCTACATTGTTCAATTTGGGCCAAAAGAAATTAGTTTTCATTGATCTGTACCGGTCGCCGTTGACAGTGATGGCTTCACCAACGTCGTTTTCGAAAAGTACGGACCAATGACGCCGCCGGCCCAAAATCCGCACCAAACAGTAACTTTTTGTGAATGCAGTACCACCGGGTGAACCTCGTGTGGGTTGGCGTCGTCCTATATACGTCTCCAATTTTGCTTGTTAACATAGCCATTCATCCAAAAATGCGTCTCATCACTAAAGATGATTTTTCGACCAAAATTGGGGTCCTCTTCCAAACGCTCCCAAGCCTATTCAAACGCTACGAAGACCAGAAACAACCGGCGTTGTCTAGTCATGGTCATTTACTTTGAGCTCCTGGGTCAAGGCGTAGCCATATATTTTGGGGGTAACTATTTTTCTTGGGGGTTTAATAAAAAAAACACCCTCCCTTAATCATCAGTTGGATCTTGTACGCGTGCAGGCCCAAGTCCCGACGCAAAATTCGCCAAGTTGAAGTCTACGAAAGACCGAGTTCTTGTGCATGGCGAGGAATTCACTGCCTCTGGTAACTCGGGTTCTCCTGCACACTTACACGGACAGCGGCGATGTACTCGGCCGATCTGGCGTCCCTTTGACGTATTGGTGTTGGCAGATTGTTTACCGAACCAGTCGTCTCGAATTTAGCCACCAAACGTTGGAGAGTCGACTTTGAAGGGCCATCACGTCTGCCGTAAAATGGGCGCAATGCGCGCAACGTTTTCACTAACGAACACTCATTTTGATAATAAAGTTTTATCATTTGGACGTGCTGCTCAATCGTGTAACTTGACAGACGCTGTCAGAACAACATGGCCGCCACAGCCTGTCAACATCGGCCCGTCCCTATTGGAAAACCCTTTACAACAGCACCAGCTATCACGGGACTACTGAAATAAATACGAATTGAGGCGACCCCCATCACATACTAAGCGAGTTGCCTATGTGTTGCGTTGCAGTACGCCAACTTTACATGTTATGAATGTATCTCGTCGTCTGTAACAACTTTTATCAATAAATTTTTGATTTAATGGTTTAATAAAATTCTACGTACCTCTGTTTTTCGGTTCGTCGTATTTTTATTTCAATATACCATTTTGTTTTGCTTAGATTTATTTTTAGTATTTCGTTTTCCGACTTTATTTTCATACAGTATTGATTTTACACTCCTATAAAAACACCAGCTGGTTCTTATTGTTCCCTAATGTCTATTGTGGTGTAACACGCTTGTCTGGTGCATGGGCCTGCCCTTAAAAACGGACGTTCTGTCAATGCACCGCCATCGAACAAATATGATTAACCACGCCGGATTTATGAAATACAACTTGTCCCGAACTTGGACCTCAGTGGAACAAAAGACCCTGATTTGGATCATTATATTACACTCAAAATTTTAACAAAGACCTCATCAGTGAATTATTGTAATCCGCATTTTGTCGCTGAAAATTACAGAATTATGAACAGTTTTATTCCGACTTTAGATTACTATATTAGTCATTATTACTTAGTATTTGCCAATTACATTTTTACATTTACTTAGTATGTATTAACATCTTATAGGTATACTATTTTATATAAAATCCCATATTAAAAATATAATAGCGAAAGTAAAAAGAAACAATGTTGATTATTTATACAGTACAACATAACAGAGTCTACATAGTAAATGTTTTTAGCCTAATACAGTGGGGGATTCTGAGGGTTAAAGGGGTTAAGTACTCAAAATAGGTTAAATAAAATTGTTACAGTACAAAATTTGTACAAAAAATGTTACAGTATTTACACAGTGAACAGAGCTCTATAAATATTTCCTACTTTTCTTGAAACGTAACACTTCTTAGAACATAACCTGATGTTTTTAGCGATATAGTCTAAAAAATGTGGAAAAATCGGATGTGGATTGGATTGTAGTGGAATCCTTAGGTAGCGGTTTCTTTTCTTCGAAAAGTGTTGGACTTTTTTATTTAAAAAGTAATATTTTCATGACTTAAGACTTAAAACTTTTCATGACTTTATTCAGAATATCATAATATTTAATTTTGTGGTTTTAGAATTGTCCAGATTCTCTTAATGAGACCGTCTAACGTAAAGTTAAATATAGTTACGTTAAAAGAAACTTAACATTTTTTCTATATGAGATTAACAACGAAAAGGTACATTTTTGAAGTAGGTACTTTATTAAAGTATCGTTTTCCACGTAAGTAAACAGGACTATGTTTATAGGAGATTGTAAATACAAATTTATCTTCACTACTTTCGGCTTTGTTTAATTGTTTGATAATTGGTTAAATTGATGATATTTGTAACATAAAAATAATTGGCGTGAAATATATATATATTTTTTTGCAAATAACTGCGTAGGCAATGGCATATTTTTTGCTTAGTTGTTCATTACGATTTTTTATTTTATTAGATTGTCCAATAAGTTCGTAGAGTTTGTCGACGTGCTTCGCACCGGAAAATCTTCAGAATTCGATGATGTGCGTCTCAAGGCACATTTAAAGGAGAAAGGTCGCCAAACATGCCGTGAATTGGCTTGATAATGGTCTGATATTCGCAGTTCATTTTTTCGACCAATTCACGACATGTTTGGCGACCGTTCTCCTTCAAAAGTACCTTGAGACGCTCCTCGTCGAAAAGGTCTTTCGGTGCGAGGCATGTCGTCAAGGTCAAAGTCGCCATTTTTGAATTTTGCAAATCATTTTTGAGCAGTACGACGTCATCTCCGTCACGTCGCATATGTATGTCCCGAGCGGCTGCCCCAGCTTTTTGACCAACAGCACTGCGGAGACGAGACTTGGAAGGGCGGTAGGTTAACATTTAATGCACCTTCAGTACAAGTTTGAACTTATTAGAGTTATTTGTTTGATCTTTTTGACTGTTTTCGTAAACCGTTTTTATCTAACGCGTTTTGAAAATGAGTGACATTAATTTTGAGCAACGGTGTGCTATCGAGTTTTGCTTCAGACGTGGACACAGCGCAACGGATACTTTTGCAAAACTTCAACACGCCTACGGAGACCATGTTTTTCAGTGGTTTAAGGCAGAAGGAAGAGTCGATTGAAGATTAACCTTGAAGATGTTGGCTTTTTTTGATAGCCAGGGAATTATCCACAAAGAGCTGTGCCTCCCTGCCAAACAGTAAATCAACACTTTTACAGAGAGGTTCTTGAAAAACTTCGAAAAAGGGTCCTGCGTGTGAGACCATACATCACGAACAACTGGATGTTGCATCGCGACAATGCGCCTTGTCACACAGCCATTTTAGTAAACGAGTTTTTATTCAGTAAAAACAATCCTGTGGCTCCTCCCTTATTCGTCTGACTTGAGTCGTTGTGACTTTTTTATCTTCCCGAGATTGAAAATTCAAGGGACGTCATTTTGGAACCATAGAAAACTTTCCAACTTCTGTAACCAACCAGCTGAAGGCTGTTCCAGTATATGAGTTCCAGTACTGCTATGAGGAATGGAAGAACCGTCTCCAGCGCCGTGTGGCTTCCCAAGGAAGTTATTTTGAAGGAGACAATACTGAATTGTAATTATATTCCAATAAAAAAAAAAATCAGTTTCATTACTTAATATATACACCTCGTATATCTAAAAGGTATATAGTTAGTTATTTTTATACCTAATGTTTATTGTATGTTGTTATTACTAGTGTACCTACATGTAATAACAAAATTCTACAATGTGCTACTTTCATCTTGTGATATAAGCAGCTCAAAACTAGCTTATAAAAACTTTCAAACAGATAATCGTCGATAAAATTAAAAAACCCCAAACAACTTCGAGAACGAGGGCGAGAGTTAAAAGACGACAGTTATTGTGGCGAGCCTCGTAGCTTCGTAGGCGACGGAGACACAACACAACAAAACAGGGATCGTAAAACCGCTAATCAAACCCACCCTCGAGCTGCAACGTTGTATCCTAAACACTCCACTCCACACCTGCTTAATGCCCGGCCGCGACAAGGACGGAGAACGAGAGCCGCACGCGCCGAACAGAGAAAGGCCGATGAGTTATTGTTGCGGGGCGCGGGACGGGCGGGAGGCTTCTATTTGGCTGTTTATAGCTTAGGGGTGCACGGTCGGGCGGGTGCCCGCTAACGGGTACAAATGTCTCGTGAAAACGAAAAGATATTCGTGGAATGCGCCCGCCTTATCGTTTAACGACGTTAAAATGTAATTTTTAACAGTCCGAGCCGTTCGTCGATTGAGTCATATTGGCGACATTTATTTATCTACATTTGCAATTTCGTGATATATAAACTATTTGGTGGTTATCTCACTCGGTCCGGGCGTCTGCACGTATTTATTTAATAATAAATAGAGGTAATGATCCGGTTGTGCTTATGATGATTTTTCTCTGAAGTGGATGAGTTTACACAGGGTGGTTCTAGGTTGACCATAATTCAGTAACCCAAATAGAGGACAAATGTTCAAAAAGTCATTGAAATGATAATAAAATTGAGATGAATATTAAATTTTATTTAAAAACTTTTAGTGAAATAACACTAATTTACAAATGTATATATTAAACTATTTATTATATAAATATTTTTTCTCAACATGTCAACACAATATGTATATACAGTCGTACAAAAAAGTCATAATACACTTAGTAAATATTGTTTTTTATTGGTACAACTAATACTTAAATCTAATGAAATTAAACTTAATTCATATGACATAAAGTATATACAAAATATAAACATGTAGCATTAAAAAATACAGAAAAAAATAAACAAGTGTATTAATAAAAGTGAATAAATGGTAAAATGTAGGAAGCAGGCGAAAGAAAATCATAATACACCGCTAAATAAAATATGTATATTCTACATAATAGCAAGTTTTTAATATTTTGTGGCATATCATTTAGCTTTAGTTATAGCCTTGAGCCTGCGTGGCATAGAAGAGACCAATCGGTTGCATAATGCAGAGGATATTTGAAGCCACTCGGACTGTACAACTGCTTTAAGGTGTTGTTTATTAGAATTTTTATAATTTCTTACGCGACGTTTGAGTTCAGCCCATATATTCTCGATCGGATTTATGTCGGGACTGAGGTGGTGTTTTAAGTATATGGGGTACACTTTACACAATACATTTTACCATTTATTCATTTTTATTAATACACTTGTTTATTTTTTATGTATTTTTTAATGCTACATGATTATATTTTTGTATATGCCTTATGTCATATGAATTAACTTTAATTTCACTACATTTAAGTATTAGTTGTACCAATAAAAAACAATATTTACTAAGCGTATTATGACTTTTTTTTGTAAGACGTATGTTACTCCAAGGATTACATTTTAGAGTTACTATTTTTTTCCGCTGAATCCGAAAAAAATAGTCTTAGTATATTTAGATTGTTCGAAAACATTTTAAGTACACTACTTTGAAAAGTAAAAAAATTATGAGTGACCTTTAGAAATTAAAATATTGATTTCAAATTTTCAGAATCGACATGATTTTCAACCTAAAAAATAATAACATGAGGAAAAAAATAAATAAATAAAACATTCAATTTTTGACGATTTTGGAAATTTTTAAAAATCTTGAGACCTCTAAAAAAACTTTTTTGAGCTGATTTTTTAAGGGGGCTTTTATAACATGATAAATTAATACTTATTTTCACACGACACGAAAAAAATATTCCATTTTTTTGGGCCACCCTAATACACATACATTACAAAATCTAAACTCGCAGTTAGCAAAAGTCATTTTCAGAATGAATTCAAAAGTCAGTGTTTGGTGTGGAATCATTGACGACCAAGTCTTAGATCCACAAATTGCAATTACCACAAAACTTTAATGAATGTTATACAACGTAGGATGCGGCAGGATCGGCAGATACGGTCCATTTACTTAATCAGATCATAGCTTAATAGATATTTGTTTTTGGGGTTACATTAAATAAATTGTTTACAGAGACAGAATAAACACCCGCGATGATTCATGGCAGAAGCGCTAAACAACAATATTAAATCGAATATTACACCAAGTAATAGAACAGCCAATAATTCAAAAACTAGCGTCAACAGAACATAAAGGACTATTATCAATATTTATCGTCTAAAGAAGGTAACAGATAGATGCTTTTTAAATATAAGCCTACTTACCAAAAAAAAAAAAAAAAACTAAAAAAGGTTCTTAAAGTACGAAGCTTTGACAGGCTCTGTTGAATTATGTGGCTTCTATGGTGTTTGTTTATTAAACTTGAAATTCATTAGTAGACAAAATGTCACCAAAATGGCTATAGCCGGGTAAGGGTCAAATCGACCCTTGAACCAATCGAAGTTCTGGTTTGGCAGGTCGGAAGTATAAATAAAAAGACTCCTTTAGCAAGATTTTCAGACCTCCAGGTCGTCTCTAGAAGCTCCTAACATCAAAAGTGGGATTTTTTCGTTTTTTCTCTATTCTGGGCGCAATTTTCAACCTAAAAAATAATAACATGGCGATGAAAAAAATAAATAAAAAAAAATTCAATTTTTGACGATTTTGGAAATTTTTAAAATTTTGAGCGACCTGTAAAATTATTTTTTGAGCTGATTTTTTAAGGCGGCTTTTATAACATGATACATTAATATATTTTCACACGAGATACGAAAAAAAAATCCATTTTTTTTTTGGGCCACCCTAATATGTATGTTTCTAAAATTAAATACACATATGTACAAGTAACATTGCCTTTATCAGTAAATATAATAGTAAGTCCTTTGAAGACATCGGCCCAATATTTAGTTTTGAATGAAACTGTAAAGCATAGTCATGATGGGGTATCAACAACCAACAACCAGGATATTTTGGATGGTTGTGTGGTGATATGGACACATACCTTCGCGATACAATATTCTTTCAAAGTTTCAATTTACTTACAACAGTATATGCAGATATTTGTAGTTAACTAATTTTGGGTTCTTCTCATGCACGAACTAAAATTACGTTTTCTTGTTCTGTAATGAGATTTTTTTGGATGACTTACATTACCTCTTTTTGAACGGAAGGAACCAATTTCTCCTGATTAGTTACAGCTACAGCAAACTGAGCGCTGGTTACTATTTATCGACCCAAAAAATATTTTTTGGAAATATTTCAATTTCCTTTTGAAAATCAAATAAAATTATAAATTAAATTTATACTTTAACACCCTACCCTGTAACTCCTTTATTATCAACTGTTTGACTGATTTATTTAATTTGGTAAAATCATAATATGGAGACATCCAAAAAAAACGTCATCAAAGTTGGCCGAGAAAAAAAAAAGACGTATTTCTATTCTTGATCGAATTTATAACCTTATTTACTTGTCAAGACTGTCACATCATATGACAGCCATTGTTTATTTTATAAATTGTGACAGTCACTTGTCAAAAGTTTGACATAACCGAAAAGCTTAGACATGACCTCTATTTCCATCTCTCTCGTTCATAGCCAGAGTTGATGACGTTTTTTTTTTGGATGTCTCTATATTTTTGAGACCGTCCTCCCTTTACTATTCTTATTGACCACCCTGTATAAATAGACTTAAAAAACATACTATTAACTATCTATTTGCATGTTGGTTTCACAATACGTTTCCTACTCTCATACATGTAATTAACTATCATAAATTAGCAATTTTTTATTTAACACCGTAAGATTTTCCTCATCTCATTAAGCGTTGTTTATCAGTCAACAGAGTAGAAATATTTCCCCAGAATAGCTTGGTTTAGTATATTTGAACAAGATAAAGCAATAAATAATAACCAAAGCGTTATTATCATTGTAGTTAAGCTTGTATTACGTAATCAGAATATATAATGTATGTAATATCGAATTTCCGGCGCCTCAGTTTCCCCCCAGTGAACATCATATTGACACTAATAATTATTAATTTCTACTAGAAAGTATCTATTATTACGACTTAAATAAAAGTCGGAAGAGAGGCATAATATAATCAAAGGTAAACAAATTCAAAAAACAATTCCTAAACAAGTCAGGATGGGAAACGAGAATAATCATAAGGTAAATAAAATAAAAATACAATTTCTAAATAATTATTTAAATAACCTCTTTTACATACATGTTCGAGGAATGTGTTATAATTGTGAGACACTTTAAAACACAGTACATTCCAGTGCATTGGTATACCAATTCAAGATATTTGTGAAAGTTCTATAAGAAATACAATTCGCGGTAAGTTACAAATGTTATTAATAATGCTGTCACATATTAATCTGTTGTTTGCGTTATGCTGTGTTACAGTGAAAGGATGTGTGTTACATTCAGCGTAATATATTGGCTTCATATGTCAATTCAGAATTTACAGATTGAAGTCATCTCATATCTTAACAATTCTCTTTAAAAAAAGTTGACGAGAATAAACTGATTGTGAGTTTGTATTTACTTGATGATTACTAAAGTTGTCAGAAACGGATAACGGAGCTCCAGCTGTCACAGGACTCCTGCAATCAGATCAAATTGGGGCAACCTCTATCACATGCTACAAGCTAACGCTGAATTACTGAACTTGCTGAACAATTAGATTAACGACATTATAATTAATTAACGGAATTTTCAGTTACTAATATCAGCAATAATTACAGTAATAGTACGAGGGTGGTTTGATAAGTCCGAGACTTTTTGAATTTCCCGCGCAGTAATTTTAATGGAAAGACTGCTCCGGGCAACTGGCATCTATCGGTAGACTTATGTAAAATTTTGAGCAAGCTACGTAATTTAGTTTATGTTTGACAGCAATTGAAAGCAGCTAACCTCGTTAATTTCCACAAAACTGGAAAAAAGTGAATTTCGTGTGCTAATTAAGCATTACTTTTTGCGCAAAAAACCATTACCTAAACCAAAGAGAGGCTTGATAAATCCTATGGGGACTTTGCACCGTCAATTTCAATGGTTAAAAAGTGGTTTACTGAGTTCCGTTGTGGCCACATCAGTACAAGTGACGGTGAACGTTCAGGTCGCCCAAAAGAAGTCGTTACGCCAGAAATCGTCGATAAAATCTATGAGGCTGTAGTCATCTCAACTGAGCGGGTGCATCACATTTTGCATGAATATTTGGATATGAAAAAGCTGTCCGCGCGTTGGGTGCCGCGATTGCTCACGATCGACCATAAACACAACCGTGTGACCACTTCAAAGGAGTGTTTGGGGATGTTCAGCCGCAATCAAAACGAGTTTTTGCGCCGTTTCGTTACCGTAGATGAGACATGGATCCATCATGCCACACCAGAGACCAAGCAACAATCGAAACAGTGGGTTTCTACAGGTGAACGTGCACCGAAGAAGGCTAAGATGGGTCTGTCGGTCAACAGTCATGGCCACAGTTTTCTGAGATTCGCGCGGTGTCATTCATACCGATTACTTTGAAAAGGGTAAAACCATCACTGGCGAATATTATTCACAGCTGTTGGACAGATTTGACACTGTTTTGAAGCAGAAACGACCGCATTTAGCGAAGAAGAAATTGTTGTTTCATCAGGACAATGCACGGGTACATACGTGTGTAATCATCATGGCAAAAATTCATCAATTGGGCTACGGACTGCTACCTCATCCATAATTTCCTCCAGATTTAGCCCCCTCCGACTATTTTCTGTTTCCAAACCTGAAGAAATGGCTGGGTGGTAGGAGATTCGGGTCGAATGAAGAGGTCATTGCTGAAACAAACGCTTATATTGAGGGCCTTGAGGAATCATATTATTTAGAAGAAATACAAAAATTAGAAACACATTGGACTAAATGTATCGAGCTATGCTGAACTACAGAGTAGCAGTTTTATATTTTTGTCGAACTACAGAGTGCTAATCACGATACCTAAACATAGTGAAATATGTCGAACTAGTGGACGTGTTGAAAGATCATACGTCAAACTATCGATCTTGTACTGTATGTACTTGTAGATCTTTCTGTTTAGGTCTAGTAATAACTGCCTAAGACCTGATATGTGATCTATGCTTCTTTATGAAATTACAAGAATATAAAATTCCGCCACTGCCCTGTTTGCTATTTTTTATTATTTGTAACATTGAAATATTTATAATCAAAATAACAAAATATACAAAATATATAGTCATTTTTCTATCATATAAAACATTCGTATGTATGACTCATATTTTATTTATAATAAATAGTGGACCACAAAATATTTGGCCCAAGTATGGGACAATGGCCCAAGTAAGTTTGCATAACAAAAAAAACAACGTTAAATACCACATATCGTACTGTATTCTATGAATATTCAGTTTAGTTTGTATGCTCTACCTCAATCATATTCAATGATTAGAGAAAAAATGTTTATTTGATAAAAGAATAATACCACTAGTTTACAGGTTAATTCTCTCGGTGACGAAAATTGTTATTTTGGGGTTTGTTGGGTTCGATAAATCCAAATTTATTGTCAAATATGTTCGATAACGTCCCAACAAAAAAAAAAACACTAAAAATATACCGCTTTATATTTCCTTTTCTTTAAATTTAAGACGGGTTCTCTTGTCACTAGTCGTAATAGTTCCCTAACGTACGCTCACCCTAAAATCGCTGCCAAACTTGCTTTAAGTTCTTGTGAAAACGTTCACATTGTTCCTAGAATCTCAGGAAAGAATTACCTAATTTGTGGTCATTAAATAAAGTCAATAAAAAAATTTAAATTTTGGAAACTATTTGTCTATAGTTCTGACTTTATTTCCCAAGAAAATTTTGACCACCATTCTAAAATAGGTCTATACACATATAATAAAAAAATAAACAGCTTTCAGCTTCAGATAAACGGTTTTAGAATTTATCATCCTTTAAAGTTGTAATTTGTGTGCCAACAAACCCTTATAAGTTTCGCTTCATATAACCTTGGATAAACATATGGATTAACAAATCAAGCACTTAAAATATAGCTTGTTCAAGTACTTTTGTAGTTTTTCATTAAGCGTTAACATGAGGACTTTAATTTCCAAGGGCGTCGCCAGGGGGGGCGATGGGGGCGACCGCCCCCTCCCCAAATGGTCAAGTAAAAACCAAAATAGTCGGAGGATTGCGCTTGCCGTTGCCTCCAATGACTTTTTTTTTGCTTTTTTGTTTAATCTGCATTGGACCGCCCCCCCCCCCCCAAAGAAAAATACTGGCTACGCCCTTGTCAATTTCTGGGGGAAGACAAAATTTAAAATTTGTGGCTAATGTGCTAATCTGCTAAACAAGTGTTTGTTATTGTCTTCTGTTTTCGGTGCATTCGTAAGGCTGCCGCGGTGCAACCTCGTATACATATTTTTACAACGCTATTTATGTAGTTTCAAGAGTATCACAACCTTGAACTTAAATTATTTTCAGCCCACATAAAAAATAAATTGACATCGACTTCGCACAGCGCAACATAGTGGCGAAATTCTACTTATGACTGTATAATTTTATAAATTTTCAATTCGACCACGCGTTGCGAGTATAATAAATAGGTACTTAATTTACGGCCACCAGGGAACTTATTATATGCCCACATGTGTTCCTCCGTTGATAATAATAAGGAAAATTGTGTCGAGACAAAACGCAGAGCTAATAATTGCGCACACTCATCTGGATTCTAGATTTGTTCCGTGTAATTGAAGTAATAATTCGCCTACAGTAGATTAATATAAATAATATATAACAAGTACCATCCTGTTGTATAAAATAATACGACCTCGCCTAGCTGAGGCAAGTCTGCACGCCGTTCGATGCGATTAAACCTAATCAGTAACCGCGGAATGCATTCGCAGATGAAATACAACATAATGACGCTAACTTTATACTTTATTGATATCTAAATATGGTCGTTAGCCCAGCTTAGTTTTTAACATGAGGCATCAATAATTTAGGGGTCTCGCGGGGTCAAAGACAATACACGGGAAATAAGTTCTACGTTGCGTCACGGTACTTATTTCAAACGCAGATCGATTACTTTTTTAGTTCCTACTTAAAGTAATCAACCACGATCTGTTGGTCGTCTTACAAAATTCCAAATTACCTGGAATATGAAGTAGTTAGTAGAATATAATATGGATCGTAAAACGGGATTACTTTACACCTTAATGGGTTACTTTGCAGCACTATAAAAAATAAATTTGAAAACACTTTAGTGAAAACACAAAAAAAAGTGGTAAAAGTTTATGGTAATTTATGAATCTGACTAATGAAATGTGGTTTAAATCTAAATTTAACGATTTTATATACTTAAAACCTCTTTCGTAGTGGTGCAAAGTAACCCCGTTTTACGGTATAATAATAATAATAATAATAATACTCACCCTATAATTACTCCGAAGAGTAACCCCTTAGGTCCTCTCAGGGACCTCTGCGGGAAGGAGTGGCTATTATTATTATTTGCCATTGCGCACTGGGAGCGACTTAAGATTATTTCGGTAACGCATTTGCTTTACAGTTCTGAGGAAACCCAGAAAACTCAGAACATTACCAAATCTAGGGCATGTGCGGTTGGATTGGCATATATGCATCCACAACTATACACTAGTGTATTAGTGGTTGCATATCAAGCCCTGACGGAGAAAGCGAGACAATTAAAAATCGCTACCCCGGCCGGGACTTGAACAACGCGAACAGAGGTATCGCGACTGGAAAGACAGCGCTTTAACCCACTCGGCTACCCGTGCCCGAGTTATGTTATATATGTACTCGGCTACCCGTGCCCGTATGTTATGTATCTTTTTTAACCCTACTAAGGTAGACCGATTTCAGTCCGCAGGAAAAAGTAGACCTAGGTAAAAATTACCCACATAGAAGAAATCTCATATTTTGAGATCAGAATATGTTTTTCACTAGTTTAAATGTTTTTATTGATAAATCAGACTTTTTTACAATGTCTTCATCTTCAATGTTCAGTCTTTGGAAAAAGTCGCAAAAAACAAACTTAGGCATACTTTCGAGGTTTATAAACTCACAGTCAAATTGAACTCTAAATAATAAAATGAATGATAAACAAACAAAAAACCAGTCTATGAAGTTATGGCTTGCTATTCCAAAATTTTCTCATGGTAGATACATACGTCCATAAAACAATAAACAATTAGGTACTGAGAAAATGACATTACACTCGACTCTCTTAAGTCACCAAATCCGTGCATCATCTCGCTTAAGTCACAAAATTTTCTCTCTCACGTTTAAAAGCAATCATAACCTCAACTTGTTCGTGTTTTTAGTTGCAAAAAGAAATTTTTAGAGATGTACCACAGCACTTATTATAATGAAAAATGAGCCAACTGAACGAAAAAAACAACCCAGTAAGTATACCCAGACGTGCGTGACAAAGTTCAATTTTCCGCTTGAGCGAATATTTTAAAGGCTAAATATTTTTTAAAAGACACCTAACCTATTTTAAAGGTTAGGTGTCTATGTTTAATGTATTACACAATCATTTTTTTCAATAAAAATTGTATTCATGCGAGAATCCAATTTCCAAACGTAGTTCTAAAACGTTTACAGGCGGCGACTTAAGAGGGAGTGTTTCGGGACGTAAGAGGGAGGAACGTGGTGACATAAGAGGAAATGTGAATTAAGCGAAGGTAACTTAAGAGAGAGTCGAGTGTACTTGGCGTCCCCACTGCAGACGAAGAGGCACCACAGCCGGTCACCAGTGGATGATGAAGGACTGTCAGTGATGGCATTCCTAGACCCACGCTCCTCTCCATCCAATCAGTCATTTGTGATTTCCCGCCAACGAAAGGCTCGGGTAAAAATACCCAGGTCTACCTAACTAGGATTAAGGAAATCTTTATCTATGTTTCGCATTTTTTTTGCCACCATACCTAACCTCTTAAATGGTAGCATAACTGTGGAAGGCATAAAAGCTGAACTGACTTCTGCTGTAGCTACTCGTAAAAATCATGCGATTAATTTCGGGGTGTGAAAAAATTGGCGGGAGGAGAACTGAAACAACTACAGCGAAAGTTGTTTCGGTATATTGACCCTCATAAGTACAGTACAGTTAATTATTCTAAGCCTCAATTCGAAGATTGGTTAGCAGTATTTCTCCATGTTTCTCGGTCCTGGCAATTCTCTCGACTTCAGCCTGTGACTGGTCTAACATCCCACTCTTATCAGCTGGCCCATGAAGCTGAGTCTGGGCCTATGACTGTATATATCCTCCATAATTGTCCCGACTAGACCGTCATGTCAGTAAATAGCCAACAAGATTCCGTCTCTCCTTTGCAAGCTCTATCAGACCGGGTCGCTCTTTAACTCTCCATAGCAGCTGTTCATTCGTAACATTATCCACCTAGGATATTTTTATCATTCGACAACACCAAGTTTCAAAAGCCTTCACTCTTCTTACTTTCGGCTTACTTTCTTAATCTCGAGTGTCCAGGTTTTGCACCCGTACTGCATGATGCTCCACACGAAAGTCAGAGCAAAAACTAACTGGTTCCTTAACTCGACACTGGTGCTACTGGAAGTAATTTCTTATAAAATCTATATTTGCCAGGTTGTAAGCGCAATTTTATTCAGTCTTCTTTTTTTGGTACAGGCTTCACACCACCCTTCTGTCCTTATACCTAGCACCTGCTTTCTTGAGTTGTTTAAAAAACAACTTTATAGGTTTATCGTATCGATTATATTATTATATTAACAAAGTTCTTAACAAAACATATTTTCTTACCACAATTATTCATACTTTCATAAGTCATACAAATCCAAGAGTGTGGAACCATGAACAACCAAAAGACAGAATGCTACCCAGTTGGGCTCTGTATTTCTATGTCTTTATGTTTTCAGCGTAGGAGTGCTTTTGGAGGATTATTAATAAATATTTATTGTGGGGAAAATGGCCCAAAATCAAGTAGGTACTCTCCAATATTGGTATCCTCTCAGAATTATAATATAGTTACATTAGTTACATATTGTCCACAGTAAAAACTTATAATTTTAAGACGTTTATTTAAGTGTGCGCAAGGACGAAAGTTAATATATTGTTTTCGCATTTTTTAGCTGTATTTTTAATGTTATCACAAGGTTTATATATTTTTATAAGTGCCCTAAAAGATAATTGTTTATGTTTTAGACGCTATTTAAATGCAAACAATTGGGTAATAAAAGTTTCATTATTTGTGCTTTCATCGTACTTGTCGCTTAAAAAGTATTATCCGTATATGAAACGAGGAAGATAAAACATAAAGTGTTACGACATTTTGTTTACTCTGTGGCTGAGGAAAATATAATCCTCTTTATTATATTTAAAAATATCAGAATTTCTTTTTTTAGTGTTACTTGTTAGTATGAGATAATTTTAAATGTAGCATATTTAGTATTCACCCTGACTGTACCTCCAAGTGGCTAGATTTTGCACTGAATGAAAGCGTAGCTTTTTATATTTTAATACAACACAGTAAAGTAGCGTTATAAGAGGTCATAATCAGTTTGTGAAGATCAAAATATATCGTTTTTTGTTTACATAATAGACGCTGAAATATTTTCTGTAAAAATTTACGAATTACGTACCTAATTTTGTTTCTCATTTTACAAGTGCCCTATAAAAGAAAAGGAGGTTAAATGGAAGGAAATAATTCAAGTAATGTGTAGTGTTACGCGGTTATAAAACTGAGAATTCTAAATATCATTTGGAAGTTTTCTTTCAAAGCCAAGGAGCTCATTATTATAGAAGAAGCTACTAGTCACCCCTTCTAGTCACGGTCGATAACACATGATGTTTACTTCAAATCCAAAGCCTAAGCTCGGGCAATGAATGAGTTAGTTATTAGTCCAATCAACGAGCGAAAGCCCCCATGTAAATTGATCACTAATTGTTAAAAAAAGCTTCAAGTCCTACACAAGAAAGTTAAATTAGAAAGTTGTAGGTCTTAAAAATGCGCGTCGAATGAGGCGTGAACGAAAAAATCGGTTCATAAACGTTTGAGAAAAATTTTAAAAAACGTAAAAATCGTGTTTTCGTATTTTTGCTGTATAAACTCCAATTTTGTTTGAACAGACTTCTTGTTAACTAGAAATACAGCCCAAGACAAGCGGAAAATGACCCTTTTTTCAAATATTCAAAAAAGTTTTATTTTTTTCGAGTTATAACGATTTAAAAAAAAAGACGTTTTCAGAAATCAGCTTTTACAGAGGCAAAAATGATCGTACAGAAACGATCGTGGGCTCATTTTATTCGCGAAGACTTGTTCTTTCATGCTATTAAAAAACCAAATCACTTTAATTTTTGCATAAAAAAATGCGTTGTAAAATGTATCATTTTTCCGAACTGGTTTTTTTCGTAACGTTTTTAATTTTGGTTTTTACATTTTTGGCCGTTGCATATTTGAAAACTGCCATTCAAAACACGCATTTAAAAAAAATGAAGGTCCTACGACCTCAGGGAGCCTAGATAATTATTATTTTTTTTAATTCCTGACAGTGGTGCATACGTCCGATTGACTTCATTTTTTACACGAAAATAGATCTCAGACTTACTTTCTTAAAAAAAATATTTCAAATCATTTCGCGTAAATTAAGTTGACATAAATGTTTGCGAAAGAACAACGTTGGGTGCGGCACGCGCTAGCCAACGCACGGCGACAGAGTGGACGGACACTCCGCTTGGGTGCATCGAAAACTAAACACGGTTTCGCTCGATCGTTTCATAAATATTGATAAATAATATCACAACCAGTGAAATTTTAAGATCAGACATCGAGGACGCGATCTGTAATGATTTAAAGTTGATTGCATAGTAAAAAGTTGTAAACGCGAGCGCGATCGTTTCAAATCGATCGCGCTCGCGTTTACAACTTTTTACTATGCAATCAACTTTAAATCATTACAGATCGCGTCCTCGATGTCTGATCTTAAAATTTCACTGGTTGTGATATATTTATTGACCCATCAAATTTTTTCTGAAATATTCAGGAATTTTTTTCTCGAAAACCATTAACTTTACGGAAAAAAATGATAAGAATAAAAAATATTTAGAACTGATCAAAGAGTACGTTAAAATATTTTCAGAATATTTTGTGACATTTTTTTTAAACTTGGAAAATCAAAATATTTTAAAATGTCAAAAAAATTCTGAGAAAATTCGGCGGATTCTTTGACGATTTTAAGCACTTTTTACTCTTTTCATTTTTCCCGTAAGGTCGGTAATTTTGAAATAATTTTTTTTTTAATTTTTTTTAACTGGCTATTTAATGTTCACCTACAGCTTGTGGTAGTGAATTTACTTTGTCCACTATTAGTAGTGACTTCGCTAACGACAACGCACTGTTCTGTAATTTTTATATGGGTCATACAAACCTATATAGTTACAACGAATAGTTTTTAAAGCTGCTTCAAAGGACACATCTTGAAATTTGGTCTAGCTCTCCTTGATAGCTGCAGCTTCGACAGGGTTGAATTGTAAAATAACAGCTTTTATTTGCTGGAAATGTTCGGCATCATAAAAAGCGGCTTTCAACCATGTTCCCCAACGAGTAAGAATCGGCTGTGGTGGTTCGAGTACTAGCACATTTGCTGTGAAACATTTTTTTGTGCCCGCTGTTAATGCGTCGACGTTGGGAAAACATTGTCTAATAGTTTCTTCTACAAGGTGTAACACATATATTTTGCAACCGCGTTCTGGAAGCAAATAGCCTTCTAACAGCATCGTGGGGCATCATCGCTCATAAATATCAATACCTAACTTCACCACCACCCTCGAATTGTGTCGCATTACACTATGTTGCCATTACTGACTTTTACTAGTCAGTAATAGTAGACGTGGATATTTTCGAGGGTTCAGTACACGTACTATAACATTTAGTATCAAATGTTTTTTACGGTATTGTCTCGTCAGTACATAACCACTACCCTATTTATATCTTATTATACACGGTGGAGACTTTAACTGGAATATATTCGATGGGGTGGTGAATGATTTTTCAAAAATTCCCGAGACACGTCAACTTTTAAATGTATTTACCTACATTTTGCAAGTAATATGAAAAATATAGTCCTTCAGGGTGGCTGAAACCACCTCGACTGATTTTTTCAAATGCAACCCTATGGTTTGTGACCCTCATTGTAAAGCTGGTGGAAAGAGGAATCCAACGCACTGATCAAATT
The DNA here is from genome assembly GCA_029963805.1 of Aromia moschata. Classification (NCBI taxonomy): domain Eukaryota; kingdom Metazoa; phylum Arthropoda; class Insecta; order Coleoptera; family Cerambycidae; genus Aromia; species Aromia moschata. Next base: position 856,370 of record JAPWTK010000034.1, on the reverse strand, counting down.
TTAATTTTTAGTATGTTTGTAGGGTTGCATACAATTAAAACGTAATTTTATAGTTTAATTTATTTTTAACGCAACAATTTCGTACTCAAAAGGTGTTTGTTTAGTTTTGGAGTGTAAACCTTACTTTTCATATGTCCCCACAAAACATTCCAAGCAATTTTTTGCCACAACTGATATTTGTTATTTTTTGCTAGTTTTTTACACGGCCGCAAAGAGTAATTTAGTTTGTATGCTGTATTCAGAGTTTGAAACGAAGTGTTATTTCAAATTGGTGAAAATGTCTTATTTAACTGAATCACTAAAAATCGAAATTTTGATGATGATTGGATATGGTGATAGGGCGCGAACTCAATGCGAAGTTGTTCGCTTGTTTCGAGAAACGCATCCTGACTTGCCACCACTAAATCAAGGTACCATTAGTAAAATTGAGGCACAATATCGAGAGATGGGTCATGTCAGGAAAGTACCGAGTAAGAGGCAGGCTGTTGTTGATGACGACACGAAGTTGAATTTGTTGCTTGCTCTAGAAGAAAATCCAATCACTCCAGCCCGTCAACTGGCCCGTGATAGTAATCTTAATCATAAAACAGTTTTTAAAATACTTAAATATGAGAAAAAACGCCCATATAAAATGCAAGCTGTTCAAGAGCTACTTGAAGATGATCCAGATCGACGAGTGGAATTTTGCGATTTATTGATGACTTGTATTGATCAAAACCAGTTATCTTTAGAGTGGATAGTTTTCTCTGACGAGGCTACTTTTCCATTAAATGGGCACGTAAATCGCCAAAATTGTCGTTACTGGGCTGAAGAGAACCCCCATTGGATGAGGGAACTTCATACTCAGCGCCCACAGAAAACTAATGTGTGGGCCGGAATAATATAAGATAGAATTGTAGGACCATTTTTCTTTGATGACACTCTTAATGGAGCAAGATACTTGCGTTTACTCCAGCACGAACTAATGCCAGTGCTATGTCATTTATTTCCAAACCCCTTAAACCCTAACTTGACCGAGGAGAGGTTATGGTTTCAGCAAGATGGGGCCCCACCACACTATGCTGCCATTGTTCGTCAGTATCTGGACAGAATTTTTCCCGGTAGGTGGATTGAGAGGCGAGGTAATATTGAGTGGCCAGCAAGATCTCCAGATCTTACACCACTGGATTTCTTTTTGTGGGGACATCTTAAAAGTAGGGTTTACATTCAGAAACCCAACAACATAGCAGATCTGCAGGAAAGGATAAGAGAGGAAATCGGAAAAATAACACCGCAAATGTTGCATAATGTAAGGGACGAAACCTACCACAGACTGGGATGCTGCCAACAAGTGAATGGTGCACATTTTGAACAATTGTTACGTTGAAAATAAATTTAATTTTTAAATTGTTTTAATTGTATGCAACCCTACAAACATCCTAAAAATTAAAATTTGATCAGCGCGTTGGATTCCTCTTTCCACTAGCTTTACAATGAAGGGTTACAAGCCATAGGGTTGCATTTGAAAAAATCATGTCGAGGGTGGTTTCAGCCACCCCTGAAGGGCTATATTTTTCACATTACTTGCAAAATGTAGGTAAATACATTTAAAAGTTGACGTGTCTCGGGAATTGTTTGAAAAATCATTCACCACCCCGCTAGCGAATATATTCCAGTTAAAGTCTCCACCGTGTATACGATTATCAACGTATATTTTTTAATGCACTTGTAATCCACTTTAGTATGTCACGGCGTACAGTTGGTTGATGGTTACGTAACGTTGTGCGACCTGGTAACGCTGTCTCTGGAAGGTATTTGTTCCAGAACTCACGAATTGGTTGTTTATCAAGTACATTCAAGGGAACATCAGAGGCGCTTAGCATTAAAAGTAAGTTGAACATAAACTGAGTTCTCAAGGGATACCCCTTATTTTTATATTTGACACTATGACGGCTACAATCGCGTGTGACATTTTATTATTAAGGTAATACTGACGCCGACGACATAAACACCTCGCGCACACTAATAATAATGCTAGAGTCAGCATTTTACCCGCTCGTGCCTGCCACAATATTGCGGCACGATTGGCCAACCCTATTTATGTCTTATTTTTCATTTACCTTTGTTATATTTTGTCTTTTATTTATTTATTTATTCTTCATACAAAAAAAGTCAATCTCCACATGATGCTCGTGTTTTAAAGTACGTAACATCTAAGCTTAATGATAGAATAACTTATGTATTTGTACCTATGTATATAACATGCATAAATAGCGCATATAACATACATATGTATGTTCGTTATTCAGTAATCCATGTGTAAATTTGTTTTTTTCGAAATAATTTCTTTTATTGCTTCCTTAATTCATATTTAAATAGAAAGAAAGATTTTTTGTTCGTTAATCACCGAAACGTGACTGGCACTCAACGGATTTAGTATTTATTATGGCAATATGCTTACATTGTTTATTTATATTATACTCATATTTGATAATTATTATTATAATAGAGATAGTAGGTAATTTATATCATAATATGAGGTGCGTTTTACATACTCGTATATGATGTTTTAGGATAATAAAGACTAATTGTGTAAAATATCCTAAAGTATTTGTTCGTTTTGACTGTTAATTAGATTGGGCCAATTTGTGAGTAATTCAGTGACGGTTCATGTAGATATTCTCTCTTAGATCTACAGGGTTGTTCACCAATTTCACTTTGATTCTTAGCTTCGAGTGTTGGTCAACGACTATTATTGCGATGGTAAAATATGGGAGTTAAAAGTTGTCTTGAGGCGAAATTATGAATACTGCATTTTTTGCAGTTCTCTATAAATGAAATATAGTCGAGATTTAAAAAAGAAATACATTAGTCATTGTCGCGACATCTAGCGTTGAATTGAAAAAAATGGAAATATGGTATATATATACCTATTATAAATTTTAAGTAGAAAACAGAACAGCATTCAACTTTTATTTGAATTTATTGTCTAGATCTTACTGTTTACAAGTTATTTACATAACTCCAAAATATTTTTTTAGGTTTTCATAATTTTTCCAAAAAATGAAACTTTGCAAAACCTGAACGTGTCACTTATACATACAATAAAATGCGCAACTTTTCTCTAAATGAATCAACCTCGTATGTCTTACCAACGCAAGAACCATTGAATGCAGTCCCATCGAAAAAGTCGACACCCTGTATATCTAAAGTTCGTGTTTTCCATTTTGTGCAGTCTCACCCTCTAGAGTTATTATAATTTTTTTCCGACATGTAGTGTTCGAAGTCAACTGCCTTACTACATGAGAACGATTTTTTATACATACGAAGTATGTAAATTAAGTAATGAGACTGGCAACATAGCGCCTGATCTAGCAACACTGCGGAGACGGGGTTAACATGTAATGCACCTTCAGTACAAGTTTGAACTTGTTAGAATCGTTTGTTGTTTATGACTTGTTTTCGTAAACCGTTTTTTTCTAGTGCGTTTTAAAAATGAGTGACATTAATTTTGAGCAAGGTGTCAGGTTTTGCTTCAGACTTGGACACAGCGCAACGGATACTTTTGAAAAACGTCAACACGCCTACGGAGACAGGTATTTTTTCAAGAGCCCAGGTTCTTCGGTGATTTAAGGAATTCTCAGAAGGAAACAAAAGAGTCGTTTGAAGATGAACCACGCAGCGGAAGGCCTTCATCTGGAAGAATACTGGATCTTGTGCGTTCAGATCGTCGGTTGACGATAAGAATGATCGGAGAAGAGTTAAATTTGAATAAAACCACTGTTGCAGTTAAGATATGGTCCAGAAAACCTTTCGCAGGAACAAAAGGACATGAGGAGAGAAAGGTGTCTTGACTTTGCGATCGATTGAAAATTATCCCCATTTTATGGAACGTGTCATTACTGGTGATGAGACTTGGGTGTTTGAATACGACCCGGAAACCAAGCGCATGGAATGGCACACTTCGCTTTCCGAGTCCCAAAAAAGCAAAAATGAGCAAGTCAAGATCAAATATTATTTTTTTTGATAGAGGAATTGTCCACAAATATTTTCTTAAAATAAATCAACAGTTTTAAGAGATATATTTTAAAAATTCAAAAAAAGTTGAGACCAAACATCGAGAACAACGATCACACAGCCTTTCACAAACGAGATTTTAGCCAGTAAAATATTCATGTGGCTCCTCAGGCTCCTTATTCCTGACTTGAGTCCTTTAACTTTTTTCTTCGATGTTGAAAAATCACCTCAAGAGACGTCATTTTGGGACCATAGAAAACATTCAAACGGCTGTAACCGACTAGGAAGCTATTTCAGTATGTTTCCAGCACTGCTATGAATTGTAATTCCATTTGAATAAAAAAAAAATCTCGTCTCATTACTTAATTTACACACCTCGTATGTCTGTACTACGCTTAGAAAAAAATGGTCCTTTGTGTAACTTAACGATATCACCAGATAACTCCCCTGGGAGTGGGGGTATGTTGCGATTTTCCCTTGATGTAATCAGACACATTGTCACGTATGGCAAGAATACTGGCGCTGTATGTAACATAATTGACTTCTCTGGACGTATTTACAGTGACCATCTGGCAAAATAAGGACAACAATCATTTCATAGTTGCACAAAGCACCATTTGGTTCTCATTCTAGTCTGTACTATATTCGAAAAAAACCTGTCAAAAATTAATATTCATAATAATTAATAATTATCGCGTAATCGATTTATAGACATTTCCAGTTCATAATATCAAAAAATTGCATTTCATTTAGAAAGAATTAAAACAAAGGTTATACATGTTTTTATTATTTTCACTTAAAAAAAGAGAGATTAGTTGCTATTAGGATTAGTTCTAAGAAATTAAATATTAATTAGAAGTATCCTCGTAAACAAAACAATTATAAAATGACACCTTAATTAGTACAAAATGGTTCATCAGACGTACAGGTAAGACTATAATTTATTAGAACCTACACGACAATTAAGAGAAGAAACTAATTTACTCATATATAAAAAATATATGGCCCATTATATAGCGGATAAAATCAAACTATGAGATTCATTAGTCCTCATAACAAATTCAGGTATAAAATTCCTTTTTTGTAGTAATGATCCTTTAGAGTCGCGGCCGAGGATTGAGGTTTCAAGATATTTAAATATAAATTAGCGCATTTAAATATTTAATAAAACCTTAGTTTAAACCATTATTTATTCAGCAATAGCGATTCCATGTCGGCAATAAGAAGTGTGTACTTTGGTATATTTATTATTTGAATTCTAATTAGTTGTTTCTTTTTTACAAGCCATAAAGTTGTAAACATAAATATAAAATACTCCACAAAGAGAGATCATCGAGTTCTTCTAGCAAATGAACGCCGGAGAGGCGGGGAGGGGGAATGGAAGGTAATAAAATCCTAATCATACGTTGTGTTACGAACAGAACGCATTCGGTTTCTTCACAGTGGCGTCGGAGTGGAAATTATGGTTATTAGAGATGTTAAATTCGAAATATTTTTTCCATTGCTAGTGTATAATTTGTCCGCCCTTCAAATAGAGGGCTAAGATTGTAAATCATTTTCTGTGTCATAAATAAAAGGCGGTAATGCGGTATTTTTTCTTAAAGATTATTTCTTAAGGGGGATTTATACACATAACTAGACATTTCGAAATTGTTATTTGAACTATATTGTAGTACCTAGTGTGCGTTAAAGCAAACATGTATAGTTTGAAATGATTTTAAAACAAAACTGTATATCTACAGTGTCACACATAAAGTCCACACATGATTTTTGGTATCTGTCAATTTTTTTCCAAAAATATGCGAAAAAAAATGCATTATTTTCCAAAATGTCGAAAAATGTAAAAGAAAAAGGATTTTTTAATTTATTAATTCTTTACCTATGAACGTACCAAGTTTCAAGTCTACGTATTGTATTTTTTTCACATTTTTATAAACTCGTTTGCTTGGATTATACGAGTTTAACTAAACTTGCATAACATCATTTATTTGTATTGCAAATAAATTTTTCGTGAATTTTTTTTATGTTGCTTCTTACAATTACCACTGTGTAATTATTACAATTTATTTCCTTATTTTGAATATTTATCCCCTTAAACCTGCTCAATGGTTGGGGGGGGGGGGGGGCAACCCCGTTAAGCTAGAAACCTTTACGTTTGCAGACTCTGTTATGTTGTACATAATGTATGCCACAAATTTTAAGTGCATATGTTGCATCGTTTGCGAATTACTTGCAGACAAGGAAAAAGTGTACCTATTACCTGCATTTATCCCCCATCCCCTTAACCGATTAAGCTCAAAATCTAGTTAGCTCCAGATCTCGTCATTGTAAATTTATTCGTTGTGTACAAAAAAAAAATAATAATTAGACAATCAGAATTTTTTTTTCGCTTAAACTAAAAATATCGACGTTTCAGAACATTCTAGGTTTATTTAGCCAATAATAATGAATAATATATGTTGTAGTAAAAAAAGAAATGAAGAGGTTGTGGACTTAAATAAATTGTAATAAACTAAATTTTTGCATCTAGTTTGACAGTGTTTCAATCGCAAGTATATTTTTTATTTTCTTTAAAAAATGGTATTTACATATACTAAACAAAAATACATTCGAAATATGACTTCGGCATGAAACAATATTTTATTTAGGTTTGCCCAAACCCGAATAACCCAAGTGAACCAGTTGAAAATAAAAAATAGCCAAAAAAAATGGAAAAAAAGAGTGCTAAAGAGTTAGAAACATAATAAAATGAAAAAATATGCACCTTTTTTTTTGACATTTTATCAAAATTTTGAAAAATAAATTTGTTTTTGGTATTAAAAAAATCAAATATGACAGTTACCAGATCACTCATTCAGCATTTTCTAAAAAAACTGATGGGAAAGACAAAATTTACCTACATAAAAAAATCCATTTGATGTGGATTTTATGTTTGTATATGTGTATTATATTTTAGAAATACAATAATACAAATCTTGTTCTTTTTTTCTGGTGTTTACAACGTAACTAGTTTCTTATATTTTATATTTCAAGTAAGGCCCCCCAACCTTTAAAATCGCCTGTGTAAAACATTAAATACTGAGAAATAATGTATTGTCTTTTTCCATCGCACATCGTTAAGTAATCCAGTGTTACCTGTGCATAAAATCTGGTTTTAGAACCTAATATATTCATTTTAAAGTTGCTATCGCTATTCTTTATCATTGTATTTTTGTGAAAGTCACTAATAGCACGTATTATAGCTGTAAGTATTAAACCCCTCATTCACTCTAATTAGGGAAATATGTAGCGGGAATGTATTGAGATCGATATCTATGTTTTTATTTTCTCTAAGTACTTTTATTAGCAAGGACATTCCTTATATTAAATTTTTTATTTTCATATTATTAATAAACCATTATATTTGCATTCTGGTTCTTATCTGATTGTTATTACAGAAATTATTTTAATGGCAACGTTGCATGAAAAACCTTTACTATTTTAATGGCATAAAAACACATTATATTTTATATTATGTAGTATAACTTTAAGTAAATAAAAGACGTATTTAGAATAGGGTACTGAACGTTGCTAATAGCCACTATACAAGTTAATATCCTAACGATGTTTATTATTAGCAACAGATAAGTAAACGTTTCCTTTTGTGGACATACATGGCGATGTATGGAATTCGCTAAAGTGGAAAGCGATATGGGGAATAGCGAGTTATGGTAATTGGTTCAACGCTAACTGCAATATGTTTCTGGATGATTCCCTCAAAATCCGCTCTGTTGAATGTCCAGTAGGGTGGGCCGAAAAATAAAAATTTGGTATTCAAAAACCCAATACCTGTCAAAAGATGCCCTTTGATGTGCTCCCTCTGCAAGTTGATGCCCTTTGAACTCCCTCTGCAAAAGCAGAAGCAAATTAAAGGTCATCTTATGCCCTCTACAGAGTCATTAATATTCCCAAAATATGCCATATTTAACTATATCCAATTACTTCAAAAGTATATTCTTATCTATGTCTTTGCATATCTACAGCATATTGTACGTACTTCTACGTACCATACATGGTACATAGTGCTCCTGCGCCTACGCCATATCGCTTGTTACAACATAATGTGCATCATTTGATACCACATTGGCGTAATGGCCGTGAAGTTAAGATATCGCATTTTTGTTTCGCGCCTGACAACTTTCATCCTGACAACTTATCAGAAAATATCATGAGGAGTACTTAAAACTGTTAAGGTATCCTAAAAGTAAGCGTTACAAACAGATTGAACTAAAAGTAGACGCATTCTTGACTAAATCTGAATCATTGCTTGACTATTGCTCTTGCAAGTGCGAAACATTTGTGTCTTCTTCTTGCGAAAAGTGCCACTTAAAGAGTAGGCGTTTTTGCAAGACCAAATATTGCATAGGAAGATAACTTTGGGACCCGCCGATGTTAAAGAAACTCAAAAAATTTTGAACTGCTTTTAATAAATAGATTAAATAAAAATATTTAAGAATGCGCTTTATATTATTTATTCTCAATTATTGGAATTCTGGATAACCGTTGAGAGTGTGTAGCAAATAGCTGTAGATCTTCTTGTGTCTGAATGATTTTGTAAATAAACTCCTTCGTTTTTTTATCGAATTTTAACTTTTGATTGGTCGCCATTTTAAAATGGCTTGATATAATCTTGCGAAAATTTAGGAGCTTACTGCGTGAAATAAAAGCTTTCAAATGATGTATCAGAAGCCATACGTTCATTTAAAAAAAATATCGATGACGTCATATCTTTGACAGCTGTCAATAAAAAAAACGAATGAAGTACTTCAAAATGTCGGCAAATGAAAAATTTAATTGACTTGTCCGAGCGTTTTTCTAAAAAAAATATCTTAATTTCTATTGAATTTATGCGCGACTTTATGCCCTCACTGTATAATGTTATTTTAACCCAGACTTTACGTCCCGAGAGATTGCCCACGTAATCTATTACACTCTGTATGTCGTCGTTTAAGATCCAGCATCACACAACTCAGTTTTCACAATTTTACAGTAGAGCAAAAAAAGCTGTTGTGTGCTGTGCTTCCAGAAGATTTTAGTTGTGTAATGTTGGTAAAACAGTGGAGATAGCAGTGCTACGGGTGGATAAATCAAGATACTACGTCCTCCAATCGCTCAGGCGCGAAAATTTGAATGGAAACAAATTATGAACTCAGTTTGGTCAAACACTGTGTTGTGTGATGCTGGATCTTACACGACGATATGGAATCTTAAATAATGAACTTATTTTCTTTTTCAAAGCGTTATTTATTGTACCAGTGGGAGAAAGACAAATGTATCTTAAATATAAAAAAAAAATATTGATGTGAACTATGAATTTATAGGTTTTTAGTAACAAACTTCAAGTATACGGTTTTTAAATATTTACTATTTGAGGATGACTCCCCACCCATTTACAACACATCTAATCGCACTTAAGCACACTACAGGGTGTTATCTCCTACATAACACCGTTGTCTTATCATTTCAAGTTTCAAGTTTTTTTGAAACTTAACCTAAAAGAAATCTAGTAAAATATAAATAGAAAAACACTATGTTAAAATAGAATAGTAGGTTTCTTTAGGCAATGTTTTTTCTGTTTTTATGCGAATGTAATTAAAAATTCACATTTTAACGATATGTGATTAGTGACTATAGTTAATATTTGTTACTGTTTTGCTCATGTCCAAACATACGAGTCTATCAGAGTTTAATAAAAACAAGGGACAATAACTCATATAATAAAATGTAGATATTAAATTTGAAAATATAAAAGTAGCGATAAATACACTGGAAATAGGCATGTTGTGTGTTATTTTTTATTATACCAAGAAACCTCCATCGAAAATTATACAGTACATTAACGCGGGTTTCTTTTCACGATGGTATTAAATTTATTTGTTGTATCTAACTTAAAGGTCGCAATTAAACAATTTATTGCCTTATGGGCAATAAGACACGAGCATTAAAATAAAATAAATATCATAATGTAGCGTATTTGTGCTCGAAAAGCACCTTGTGGCATAAATTGTAATGGACATAAAATGGATGTTTATCCTTTTCACCTGCAATTTTAAATCGTAAATATTTCAATTGTTTGTTTTATTTCGGTTTACCGGGGATTACAATTGCGTCCTTTTTTTTTTCAATTCAACGGCTTGTGTAAATATTATCGCCTTATATCTAATGCAGTACATTAAAGAAATAACGATTTTATCGTATCGTATGCACCAGCTGCATAATTGCATACGCAGGAATTATTACACCAAACTAGAGGTTGCAACCGGACTCCACCAATTAATATCAGTCTAAGGAGGTGTGTGGGTTTGGGTTTGGCAGCAGTTTTGTAACAGTCAAAAAATGCGAGAATTCTTTACTTTTCTGTATTTCATGAAATTATGAATGGCCAAAATATGCAATCTTAGTGGCGTGATGAGGTTTTAATTACCAGTTGATGATGTCAACTTGGTGGGCGAAACTAATTACAATATAGCGTTCCAATATTTGTAGAACATGCAAAATTAAGAACAAAAATAGAGGGAATCATTAAAAAATACTAGTTTAATTCACCATTCCTCATAGCAGTGCTGGAACTCATGTACTGGATTAACCTTCAGCTGGTCGGTTACAGCCATTTGAATGTTTTCCATGGTCCCAAAATGACGTCCCTTGAAGTGATTTTTCAATCTCGGGAAGAAAAAAATTACAAGAACTCAAGTCAGGCGAATAAGGAGGCTGAAGAGCCGCAGGAATGTTTTTACTGGCTAAAAACTCGTTTACTGAAATGGCTGTGACAAGGCGCATTGTCGTGATGCAACATCCTGTTGTTTTTGATGTTTGGTCTCCCACGAATGACCCTTTTTCAAAGTTTTTAAAGAACCTGTCTGTAAAAGTGTTGATTTACTGTTTGACCTGGAGGCACAAACTCTTTGTAGACAATTCCAAGGCTATCAAAAAAGCAAATCAACATTTCATCTCCGTCTTGCTCATTTCTGCTTTTTTAGGTCTTGGAGAGCTTGAAGTGTGCCATTCCATGCTTTGGCGCTTGGTTTCCGTGTCGTACTGAAACACCCATGTCTCATCACCAGAAATGACACGTTCCATAAAATGGGAACCATTTTTAATCGATTCCAAACAGTCGAGACACCTTTCTGTCCTGATGTCCTTTTGTTCCTGCGAAAGGTTTTCTGTACCATATCTTAACTGCAACAGTGGTATGATTCAAATTGAAAGTGGTGTGATGCGAAAGGTGTTTTGGAACCATTGTTGCGCAGATTTTTTTCGTCTCCAATTCGTTAGTCAAAATCTGGTGAACAGTGGTGTGATTCTTTAACTCTTCCCCGATCATTCTTGTCGTCAACCGACGATCTGAACGCACAAGATCCCGTATTCTATCGACATTTTCATCGGTTCTTGAAGATGAAGCCCTGGCGCTGCGTGGTTCATCTTCATTCGACTCTTTCTTTTCGATCTTCCTTCTGAGAATGCCTTAAACCACCGAAAAACCTAGGCAATTGAAAAAACACTGTCCCCGTAGGCGTTTTGAAGTTTTGCAAAAGTATCCGTTACGCTGTGCCCAAGTCTGAAGCAAAACCTGCTACCACACCGTTTCTCAAAATTAATGGCATTCATTTTTAAAACACACTAGAAAAAAACGGTTTACGAAAACAGTCACAAAGAACAAACAAATTACTCTAACAAGTTCAAACTTGTACTGAAGGTGCATTACATGTTAACCTACCGCCCTTCCAAGTCCCGTCTCCGCAGTTGTTGATAGATCGGACGCTACGTTGCCAGTCTCTTTTTTTTTAATTTACACACGTATAGAAAAAATATTTTAAAATAATCACATATTAATAATAGTTATTGTTGTTTAGAACATTCATATTTATTGTACTGTTGTTTATGTTTGCCATGTTCAGAGTTTTAAAAACATTTATGTTTTTGTTGTACATAGATAATAATTGTAACGCTACAATATAAAATTAATGGAATAACTATGTACATTTAAAGATTTTTACTAAAAGTACTATTATAATACATTAAAATGGTTAAGTATTACTTTTATGTTGTCATTAGTTTTATAGTCAAAGTTTTTTTTTTACTTGATTTTGATTAAAATTTGTCTAAATATAATATTTAATACTAATTCAACATATACATAATTGTCTTTAAGATATATTTTAATGTTTCACTATTTTTTTTTTACAAAACAATACATTGTTTACCAACTTATTAGATGTCAGGATTACTCACAACATGACACACTAAGAGTTTACATATTTATTGCCTCAGTGCTAGACAAACACTAAAACTACTGTTACCCAGATCTTACATTTCTTAAGAAATAAGTCCAAGGTTGCGGTTTTAACTTAAGAAATATTTTGTACAGGAAAAAATTTGCTCAATATCAAAATTTTCGTTTCTTGCTGGGTATCATCATATCCAGATTATTTCATCTCTCGTTGCAGTCTTCTTGCGCATCATTCTGCCAGTGGCCATTCGAGCACGAGTAATATAGGAGGAGCTTATATCTAGCGACATGGTGATATTGGCGCGTAGACGCGGTACCGATTGAGGAAGGAGTACAAAACCACTTTGTAGAACGCGTTATTTGCAATTTTTTCTGAGACATACCGTATATTCGTTATAAAATATAAGAGACCGGGCTTGTTGAACACATGGTCAGGTTTGTACAAGGGCCACTCAATGTTTACTGCCCACGCGAGCCTTTTTAAAATTAAATGATCTACAGGGGTACAAATGATGTATAGGGGTTCGTTGGTACAATGCAACCGGGACAAGTTGGTACAGTGTAGCATGGAACATTGATGATTTTAGATTTCAAAATCTTTTTGGTAAAAAAATATAGAATAGATAGAAATAATTTCAAGCATTCATTTAGAATGTTGAATTATAACAAATTTCGCCGATGTAAAACTCATGCGCATGTATGTTGACCAGTAAAAGCAGTAAATAAAAACAGTATTTTTTAAGACCACTACCGGAAATTATAAAACCATGTGCTGCTAAAAGTTTTCTGCAGAAAACTATTTCTGATATCAAACCGTGAAATGCCATAGCATACATTATATAAAACACTGACATGACAGACCATACAGGGTCTGTCCGGAAAGTAGTCGGACTGATTTTTTTAAATTTATTGACAATATCGGTACATTTACTTAAAATTCTTCAAAATAGGACCTTTCTCCCTTCAAACGCATCAACACAGCGTTTCCAGCGACTCTTCCAATTACGGAAGGCCCCCTCGAACTCAGAAACCGGAATGGACAACTCCCTCGTCACGGCCCAACCTCTTGAATGGCCTGGACCGAGCCGTGGTGCCCATATATCTGATACTCATATATTGCTAGTAGGTGTCTGGAGATTGACGAAATCACCACGGTGCAGGCATATATGCTTCTGTCTCTCTCTCGTAACTAGTTGGAGTCTTACGCGCATGCCCAAGAATTGAACATGCCTACAAGCGTGCATCAGTTATAGCGTCACACACAGCCAATTGCCCCACCAGACTTGCGCACAACAGGTCAAGTAGTCATTTGCTGTCTCACTTACCCCGTGACCTTACCACCTTCACTTACGGGCACCAGCAATATAGGAGTATTAGATATATGGTGGTGCCGTCCTTTCATAACCCGGTTGAGTTTGGGGAAAAGAAAGAAGTCTGGGGGTGCGACATCTGGGCAGTAGGGTGGCTGGGGAAGCGTTGTAACACGGTGTTTAGGTAGGTAGTCCATGACAGCGAAGGCGGGTATAGCTCGACGCATCGTCAATGGTTCATTCACGGAGCGTGACGAGGTTCCTTGACTGGGGTTCACTTTAAAATCGACCTGCACTTTGGAAAGGCTCGGAGCCGACTGGCGACCGGTACACTCACTGCTTAGCTAAGACCCCCCACCACCCAACGCGCGCAGAAAGCTCCGCCTCCGTCGCTTCGTCTAGGCGGAAATAATTCAGTCCGACTACTTTCCGGACAGACCCTGTACTTAAATACATACATTTGCTGAGGTACACACAATAACATGTTTGCAAATATACTTAGCTACATATTTATTTTTTTTAATACATGCCTTGCTCAAAGACCAAGATCATCTTTCTCAGTAATTAAAAAAGTTGTTTCTTTTCTGTTTTATAGTTGTTTTCACTTGTGACCATAATTAGTACTTAAATTAACATATACCTAAGTATGTTTCTGTTATTTATTCGAATTATTCCTCCGTTTTATTATACTTTTGTTTGAACTACATGTATATATGCAATTTTCTGTAAAAAATGCCAACCTGCACAAACATATGTATCAATAATCCTTGTACATTATGCTGGTTAATCAGTGTATGAAGATAAATATTGTAATAGACATTATAGTTAAGATTCGCAAAATTCAAATTAAAAAATGCAAAATTACCATCAGTAGGTAATTAGTAGGCTGTTGCACATTTTCTTTAAGAAAAAACATATTATTTTTGGAAACCTGTTAGTAACTGGGTATAAATTACTTGTAAATGCTACCCTACCCTTTGCTTGCGAAATACATACATAGGTATCTTATGAAATTCCAATGCATTCAAGTAGTTCGTACTTTTGTATTCATATTGGGGTGGGAGTAAGACGAAAGGTCGCATTAATATTTATTTCAACAGAGCGATTCATTTAGCTTGCATTTTTTCGAAGGATATTTTTATATTGGTATAGGTTTACACACACATGTTTTTGTTCACCGAAGAGGTCGGTGTTTAATTTTGATGGTTATTTTTAGATATACACTCGGTAAATATTAATTTGTTTAGGTTTATTATTTATTTTTTTCGATGTGAGTGGGGCTTGGTGTCAGTGTTCTCTGTTTGTCTTCTCCGCATATATAAATATATGTTATTACAGACGATGCGAGTTTCTTATTTATGGACGGTGTTGACACTTCTCATTTGTTGCCGGCCCACACAACCAGTCTGTCTTTATGTTTAATTTGTACGCATAAAATAAAAGGGTTCACGGAACTAAAAAAAATGATCGGTCACGTATTTACGGAGCAAACAGAAAAAAATACCTGACCTAACCTAAATCAACTGAATGGGGAAATTGTAAAAATATGTAAATGTACAATATAATTGAAATACGGTCCACTGTATGTATAATCATAATCACAGTCACAAGAATTTTTACTCACTTGGCTAGCAGTGGGAAGCATTTTAATGTACAAAAAAAGAATTGTGAACACTACGAGTGTGATTTCTTATTCTGCAGCTAATATTTATTTAAATACGATAACTAAAAAAATATAACTGTTTCAATACTTTATCTTCGCTATAAATTCTGTTTTCAGAGAAACAATCGAATGTGGGAATGTACTCGAAAAATAAAAAAAATCTACAATGCGAATTCGTTTTTTTTTTTACTTGTTTTAGCCCTGAATTCATAGTTTTTTTTAGATACCTGAGACTGATTTCATTTATTTATTTATTCTGTCTTTCGATTTATTTATCATTCTACAGCTGATATATCTGTAAATAATATGGACCAAGCAAGGCAATGTATAAGAACGAAGTTTCCTACTTGATCTCCCCTACAATTTGCAGTTTTCAAAAATACAATCGAATTTCATGATAAATCAAAGGAAAAAAATAAAATCAGACTATTAAAAAAATGCCATGCTTTAGCCTTTAATTCAGTTTTTTTAGATATCTGTGACTGATTTCATTTATTTGTTTATTTATTCTTTTTTCTATTGATTTATCATTCTACAGCTCATATATACCGTGCTCAAATATGAACCGTGCAAAGAAATGTATAAGAACGAAGTTTCCTTCTTGATCCCTACAATTTACAGTTTTCAGAAACACAATCGAATTTCATGACAAATCAAAAGAAAAAAAAGAAAAAACAAAATAAAATCCGTCTCAAATATTGAATAGACTTGTGATCTTTCCAAAAAAATTTTTTGCAAACGTACTAAGGCTTAATTGTTATACATATATGGACGGTTGCAAGGAATACATAAAATATGTGATTCGTCTATTGTAAAATCTGTAATTTTCAATAATCTTTTTAAGACTATTCACAAATGGTAACGACTATGCCCTTATTGCAGAAATATACACAAAATCACTAATATGTAAATACAGTACACGAATTTACGAATGACTAACTCGCAACAAAAAATTATTTTTAATACGGCGATCGATCCATTTACACCGCCGCGCCGGCAGGTCGCTATCGTAACATTCTACGCACGGACAGTGGCGTGGGTATAGAGGGGCAAGAAATATGCGCTGAAAAAATGCGGTTTATACTTCAATTATCATGGAGTTGTATAGTGCCGGCTCTGCATGACAGCATACTTTTCCGGACCTTAATTGTTATTTTTTTAAGGTTGAATACATATAACAATTGTTTTACGACGTTTTTATGACTTCTTTTATTACAACAAACTTTTCTTATACGGTACCATGGGTGGCTAAACTACTAAGTCTGCGCCCATTTCGCATTTATAGTACATATAAACGTTTCAGAAATATGTATTCCTGATATTTTATAAAATCACTTTGAGAACGTTCTGTGATTTTTCTGTAACATATTAAATAACTAATTATAGTGGAATACATTTTTATTGTTTTAAGACATCTTGATACTATATACTTTTAGCGTAGTTTATACAGTCTAGTATTACAATGGAACTGCAGTGTTTTTTTTTTTGGAAGTTTTAAAAAAGCAAGTAACCCGAGTCATAAAAAAGCGGCAGTTTAAGTCTGTAACTATCAAATACATTTTTCTTCAAACATATTGATTTATTTACACAAGCCTCACCGGTGTATTATGTCTTCACACAACTTTTAAATAAACCCTTTACTCCATTCTCTAACGCACGTTTGTTGAGAGGAAACAAAGCGATGTAGTAAATATAAATAAATGCTGGTGTGCTGTTTATTATCGTTTCGAATATAAAAGTAACTATACTAAATAAAACTTCTTTCTTTTTCAGGTAAGTTTGACATTTGGTGAAAGCTCCTCGCAAAATGTTATTGAGAAAAGGGTGGTACAGAAGTGCTGTAACTTGTATCTTTTCGATAGAAATTATATTACGGAGGTCCACGATTATAATTCAGATGTGTTAAATTTTTCATAATCCTTTAACTAAGGTAAGTATGTAAAATATTCTTCGCAAAAAAAACTTGAGTGTTTTTTATTAACTAATTTTTTCACACCGGCCTTCTAACATTAATTATTTATTTTGATTATACACAGATTTCATTACAATCAAGCCATTCAATACAAGCCATAACAATATCTTTAATATTGAACTTTTTATCTGAAAAGTTTTTCATATATTTATCTAGATATCTATTAATTTTCTTAGTTTATCAACAATTTATAAACATTAATCAATACATTTACTATTGCTACAATTAAACGTTATTATTTTAGATTACGTTGTTGTTGTTATTATTACCCTTGTTTGTAAATCATTATCTCTCCATGCATTTTAAGACTTTCATTTTTTCACACCATTCTTGTTAAAAGTAAAATAGAACAGTTGTACAAACAAAGAAGTATGCAGACATACAGAAAGATACCATCTTCGGTGAAATATGTATGTATGTTTATGATCGTGGTAGACTGAAAGACAACTGACACCTCAAATTTAAATTAGAGGAAATGAAATAATTATACCGCGAGTTGTATAGCATATTCAGAAGTTGCAACCGTGTCTTAATAGCCGTTTAACATAATAATTATTGAGTGCGATATGAAAAGTGCAGAGTAATTTAAAGTCTAATTTATATCAATGCATCTACTTAACAGGATGTATAATTACCGTATATCATTTTTAAAATCGCGTAAACTATTATGTGAAGAATGATATCAGTGCGTTATAATGTTTTTTCTTAATATTTAATTGAATCGATGTTGATGTCAAGAATGTTGAAGATGATTGATCTCACATTGCTTATTTGCGTATCCGTTGTCTGTTTACTCTGTTTATGTCTGTAAACTTTTTGATATGACGTCAGTGACATAATTTTGGTGATCTTTTTTGAAAAATCTCGAGAGCTAGTTACTGTTCTGAAATATATGTACATATGTATATGGGCACAATTGATAAATCTGAAGAAGAACCTTATTTTAACAACATTTAAATTTATTATCCCTGGCCATTAAATTAGTTTTTATTTCGAAGCATTTTAAGCGTTTTAAGTCCAACACAAGTGAGAAGGACCTTTCCTGATTTATAAAAGGGAAAGTTGTATAGAACTTAAGAGTACGCAGTCAGAGATTCAGTTGCATACATTGTTCAATTCTAAATTGTGTAAATATGTATTTTGGCGGGACATGTATTTTTCAAATTTCAACCTAATTTTAATTCCTTACAGACATAATTTCTCCATACTTTAGAACACAAATAACCATTAAGAAAAGGTAAAATATTAATCTGAATTAAAATACCCAGGATTTGATCATAGTACCGTGGGAATGTTGCACCATCTACCCAGAAAATCAATATTTTAGCTGACCTACGTGATTATGCCTCCTTTAGATTGAGGTACATACTGACAACTTCAGTTCATCTTAGCAAATGTTAAAAATGAGTGAACCAATTCTCGTGGCGTAAAATTACGTCACTCCAGAAACCACTATCCAATAAGATTATCGTTAATTATAACTACGGCTACTCACTACATTACTATCTGCAAACAGACGCATATTGTATGTACCTAGAATATGGAAATTTGCTGAGGTAACCATAATCTGACAGACCAATCTCTTACTTGCAATTTCAAAACTATTTGAAAAGCTGTGTTTACAAAAATTAGAAGGAAATATTAACGCGCATCATAGAAGAAGAAAATTCTAATTCGACACACTAGATGGTCTGTTAATTTTGTTTGGCTTTAGACAGTTTCTTAATCAAGTCCATACTCTAAACTCTAGCACGAACATACAACATTCAGCTGTAGGGCTGCGCTAGTAATAGGGCTAGGGCCCCGTCAGCTGCCGGCATGTCTCGATAAACTATCTTTCTCGTACCTGTGGGGCTACGCGTAAGACTTTTTTGTCGCATTCATTTAAAATCTTTATATGCGTCAGGGAGCTATAAAAAACTGCTCAATTCGTCTGGTGACTTAACACGTATTTTCAATATTAATTTATAAACATGCTATACAAATTTTAGAATGCCCAAAGTATATTTTTTGCGTAGGTATAAGTTGCCTAAAATATATTTTTTTTGGTTTATTTTTTTTGCAAATGTCATATGCTGCGCAGTAGCGAAATAACCGCAAACGCTCTACCTGACTCACGATTCCAGATTCACTCATTGGTTAAATTCTGTTTTTTTCATTATTTCAACTTGCCTAAAACATATTCCCTAAATTCGTCGTCAGCTCTCCGACTATAAGAGCAACATGGATGGAGTAAGCCAGAAAGGGAATATAGTCTGCTTGAAGTCAGTATCTGTGTTTCTGTGGCAAACCCATTCTAGTGGCGGCATTTTTTTTATTTCGGTAATCGAACAGGTCTTAAACTAAGCGAAAAAGAACGTACAACAATATAAACAAAGTTATAAAATCAATTTTTCAAAGTTTTAGACACGTCTACCCCCTCAAGTGGATAACACCTTTTCAGCTAGTGAAGTGACAATGTAAAGTAGACGTTAATTTTATAATTAACGCCGTGAGTATTATGTTCAAATCTAAAGATTATTGTTGAGTAAGGCTTTTGTTTTCAAGATATACATATGTATAAACGTACCAATTAAGAACACGATTACTCATTGTATTCAGATTGCAATCACAATTGTATTGCTATCCACCGAGATTTAGGATAGACCAGAGGGAATGCGCATACTCTCGCGTTGGCCCACCTAATGTTAATCGGCCATATTGGTGTCATCATGAAAGAAGGATGTGATTTTTTACTTTATTTGTTTTTGTGTGTTAAAATTAGCGTTTGATTTTAACAGTTATCTGTCTTTTTAAATACTAAACATATAATGGGAAAATGTATCACACCGGGCTGCTGCAACAACCAGGTAACCAAAGAAAAAATCCCGGAAGTAATATTTCACAGGCCCCAATATAATTATTGTTTTATTGACCAATTATTTGTTTCTAGATATATTAAAATTATATTATAATTTTGTTTTAAAAAAAACGTAAAGATACAAAAATACTAAGTACTGTAAAAGGATTGAATCAGCTAGTATTAGGTGGGTTAGGACGGTAGGAGGAACTTTGGTACCTAAAAATTTCAAGTACGTTTCTGGCGAATCCGCCATATTGGTATCACTTTGTTTATTATATTTTTCACGCGTAGTTTAAATGTATTGCATTTCCTCTAGTCTGTTCTACATATCGGTGTTGTTATCACAATTACAATACCCCTTCATGGATTTTTTTTAATTCTCGAAAATATTTTACTTCTGGCGCGTCAAATTTGACGCAAGTTTACCGTACCATTATATTTGTTTTAGTGTTTATTATTCTTAGTGTTATAAAAAGTTTTACAGCTCCCTGAAACGAGTGCATGTGAAGTTCTTATTAAAAAATATGAGAATCTGAATCTATGCACGGAAACTAATGAGGTGCGCACTCATCTAGTCGTTACGTATTATTTAGCAAAGTACTATTGCGCGTTGAGGCGATGCGTCGGTCGGTACGAAAATAGTATCGGTATAGCATTAATCAAAAAGAGTGGATGTTAATGCACCATCTTAGGTTGTCAAATAAATCTAAATTCTTCACCGGCGGTAGAGCATAATAATACTTTATGATATAAATTCCGTTCTGAGAATGAGTTATTTTAGAACAGCCATATATCTGCGTGACTCATTTAAAATTCAACGCCAAGAAAAACTAATTTAATATGAATAAGTAATTCCGAATAAATATAAAAGCCCTCTGATGTTCGGCCTCGAGGCGCGGGGGTATTAACTAATATAATATTCTATTATTTTTTATTCGGCCTCATAAAATATGAAAGGGAAAGTATATTTTTTCGAGAGTGCCACATAAATTATTTATTTTCAAATTCATTGTTCGCGGACAAACTGGGGAAATGTATTATTTAGTTGGCACGGCCGAAAGCGCGGGTATACGTATACGTTTCGTGTAATGTACATTCGCAAAACCCGCGGAATAATCATCCTCGACACTCTCTCATTAATTTATCGTCGCTTAATGCTGAAATATAGAATTCATTTATATTATTTATGCCGGGTATAATTCACTTCTTGCCGATAAACTTATACACGACTCTCGTATAATACAAGGATACAAGGAATCGCATATAATACAAGGAATCGCATAAATTTCGCCGGTGCAGGCCACATTGCAACGTGCACACAAATAGAATTCGGTAAAATAAATTACTGGGTGTTGCGAGAGAAACGAGATAGAATCGCATTTTTTACTCTCGCACAAAGTATTTCGATATGATGCGAATGTTATACCCAAAAAAAGGTGTAGGTAAATATGTTGGATGATAGAATATTTTCAATTATTACAGCTAAACATAAAGTGGGACTGAAACCTTCGGAATAAAAATAAAAATTTGGACACGTTTGTTCCAGCACCGGAATGCTACACTATAGTCGATGCGCGCGTTTCGCTGACCACACTGATATCATCAGGAGTGGAATATTGTTATAACGAGCCATCAAAAAAAAATTATATATCATCAAATCTGGCTATGAACGAAGGAAATTCAAATAGCGGTTACGTTGAAGCTCGAAACGAAACATTGTTGTTGTCAAACTTTTGTCAAATGACTGTCACATAATGTAACAGTTTTGACAATTAAATAGTACTATAAATTTAAGATCAAGAATAGAAATACTTTTTTATTTGGTCGGCCAACTTTGATGACGTATTTTTTAGTATTAGTATTACAATGTACTGACGTGGCAGTACAAACAGATGTTTTTCAGCATGTTGCTACAGATAAACATAAAACTCGTGTAAGTGGTAGTGTGAGTGCGCGAGACAGACAAAGACAATTTAACTTGGATTTAGTACCTATAAATGACGATGGCGTATAATATTCCATTCGCCAAATTAGATCATCCCGAGTTCAGTTCAAGTTGTCCAGAACGCTGTGAGTCAAAAATTCGCGAAGTTAGTTTACCTGCAGAAACAACTGTTAGACGATTTTACATAGTACCACTGTGTGAGGACATAAAAAAAATATCATCTCGGAATTGCACAATAAACCTATATGGCCTAGCGTTGACAAAACAACGGATGTTAAAGGACAGAACATACCTAGCATAATTTTTGATGCATATAAAGTTAGCGAAACACTTTTAGATAATGATATCGAGTATAGGCTGATATTTAGCCGTTTTTTTTTTGTCGCTAATTAGTTGTGGTAATGGCGATTTTGTCGTTTTAATTAAAAAAAAAACGATGTGTTTCGCTAACTTTATATGTCTTAAGTTAGCGAAACGCATTTTCAAGATTTGACCGTTTCCAACAATTGATACATGGAAATTGTACATTGATTTTGTCGTTAATTAGTTGTGTTAATGAGAAAATGTAATTTTGATTTAAAAAAAAAACCTAGGTGCTTCGCTAACTTTATATAAAGATAGCGAAACACATTAGTAAAAATTGTTTGTTTTCAAAACGTCATGCGCGAAATTTGTTAGTTGATTTTGTCGCTAATTAGTTGTGTAAACACTCATACTGTAATAGTTTATTTATAAACAAAAATTTAAAAAATCCTAGCTAAACGTAAAATCCTCTAAGTTTCATCGAATAATTCAGTAATTAATTAATAAAAGATGTTCAACGACGGCGACAAAATCAAAAACGTCACAAACGTTTTTAATTTACTCTAGTGTAAAGTAAATTGTTACTCTAGTGTTGACAGCCTTGAAAGTGCTACAAGTGAATGTGATACAGGTATTTGTGAAGCAACATCCAGAAGAAAAATGTTTTTCGACGTTCTACCAGCGAAACCTATTGTGACTCGTTGGGCCACAGGGGTACAAACAGATATAAGTGACAGATTCCAGACAGATATTAACTCCTGAACATATGGAACGGTTATTGATAATTTATGGAAACACAATTGGCGTACGGACACGTTAGAGCATCGGTTACCGTGTGTATGCAAGTTCTGTGTTTTGCGATTATGGTTCCTTTGCCGATTAGTTGGGCTACAACAATCACTATCACATGTATAAGGTAAGACGTGTTTAACTTTTCGGAACGCACTACTAATGGTATCCTGGACCCACCCCTGGTAAAACACGGATTTATTATTAACCTCCGAGCTCTAAAGATGATTAAGTGATAACGTGAAATAATATATATGTATGTATGTATGTACTTAAAATTATTAACTAACAATTGGCATAACCAACAAAGAAACCCGTTATATAACCGTGTCTTTGGCCTTCGGGTACCACTGGCTCACCTATCTCATTTTGGTTGTGTCTTCTACATCTTGGGAAGACTATCTTTGTTATAAAGATAGTTCTCCCACTCCTTATCCATCAAAAACTCCTGCCAAAAATGAACGATTTGATGCTTCCATCATAAATTCTCCGATCAATTTAAAAACGGTTTGATAAGATCTCATCAACATAAAAAACTTTTTTGTTAAATAAACGCGTTAGACGGTTCGCCTGGTGAACATAATTAAAATTCAAGAATTGGTAATTAACACTTGATATAACTAACTATGAAAACCAGTACAAATACCAAATTACGAACTTTTTAAGGATAGTCTTTTCATAATGATTTCTGTGACTTTTAGTTACTGTGGGTACTTGCGAATAAGGTGAAATTGTAAAAAAGTATGTGTCCTTCTTGGAACGAAAATCGACCTGTCTCGACATTCCATGACGAATCAAGTATGAAAACTCCATCCTTATCCATCAAAAACACAATTTCAACAGAAAGAGTAGTGCAATTTGATGTCTTTATCAAAGGCATTATTAGATCTTTAATTCGCCTAGTGTAAAAAAAATAGATTTATAGACAGACGCATAGACGGGTTTGGAACGTCCCATGCACCCTTAAGGTAATATAATTTATAACTTAAGTAGAGAACTATAAAAGATCATCTATACTACTAGGTATAACCACTAGACCGTTGTATATGAATGATTGGTCCCGACCCCCATCCTGCCGGGACCTACAGGAATTCCATTCCTTTCCAGACTCCCCCAAAAGAAAACATTGCTCAACATAAATTCTCCGACAAATTTAAAAACACGTTTGATTAGATTTCACCATTGTAAAAAAAATACATTGAGTTTTTGTGTGAATAGAGGCATCTACGGTTCATCTGGTGAATCTAGAAACTGTCCCATGCGCCCGTTAAACATTAATGTATTTTACAATAACAACCCCAGGGGAGTAGAGGAGGTCATACATCATTTCCTATACATGGATAATGTATAGGAAAGTGGTGTGAGACTTCCAAAAGTGAGAGAGATAGATGAGAGAAACTTCCAAAAAATTCCAGAATAATCCAAATTCAAAGCGATATAAGATGCTTACTTACAATGTAATGTAATATTTATGATTTAAGAAGTGGCTATTGATACAACCAACTATTAACACCTCGAAGATTGAACATTTTAAAAGAGATATTTTTAATGGATAGCACCATTAGTCCATCTATCTATCCCTTTTTGGAGGTGTTACCTATTCTCTTTTGCTGGTGTTTTCCATATCTTGGGAGTCTTTTTATAAACTATAAATGTGATATATACTCTCATAAAAAAATGGACAATTAATTTAAAACACTTTAGAAACACGCTTGGTAAGGAGACCGTTAATTCACCAGTGTAAAGAAAACCTTTTTGATTAAATATATTGCATCAGATGGCGCACATGGTGAATTTAGAAACTCTCCCATGCATCCGTTAAAACTTAGTGTCGTTTACAGTAACAGCTCCAAGCGAGTGGAGGAAGTCGTAAAACACTCACAGGTTATTTCAATTTTATCTGGAAATACAAATCCATTCTGTGGAAGCGGACCACAGAAGTTGACCGTTCCACAATAGTTTCTGTGACACACTGCATTCTGCAAGAATTATGTTACAAAACAAAATGAAAATTTATTCGAAATCGATCAACAATCGATCAACAATTACTGGACCAACATTTAAAATGGACAGAACATATTAGTTACGTGACAAAACGGTTACGTATTATAATGCACAAATTCTATGAACTCCGTGATATCTTCTCAAAAAAAAATTAATTATTCTGTATCATTCACTTGCTGAATCTATAATAAAATATTGCATCCCAGTATGGGGCGCTACTTTCAAAACTGTCATCAGTCCATTACAAATAGCTCAGAACATGATATTAAAAATTATCTTCAAGAAAAACAAACTTTTTCCCACACATCAGTTATATAAAGAAACAGATATTTTAAATATTCCCTCATTATATACTTACCATTGCTTAAAGAGAATGTTCCATGAACACAAGAGCTACACACAACATATGATAGATACCCGGTCACAGCTAAACTTGGACATTACTGTTGAATTCTTTGCCAAAACTGTTACGCAAAACTCTTTTCTCTTTTGTGGTCCAAATATGTATGATATTCTTCCAAAAAACCTATAAGAAACAGTACAATTTAAAATTTATAAAAAAGAAATTAAAAAATATATACAAAGTCACCCAGAAAAATTTCCATCAAATTAAATTAAATATCTTATCTCTACCTTAAATTATTATTTTTTAAATACCTACGGTGAAATTTTTTAATAATCATTGGAGAATTTAAGCGTGGGTTAATACTTACCAAGGCGTCGAAATGCTACCTTTATACCTTTATTCCTTTAAGTTTTTTTTTTCTGACCTGCGACCTCTCTTTATACTCTACCATTGACTGTTCTGTGAATTCTCCAACCTAATATTGAAGTACTCCTACACTTACAACTACTATTTGCCTCAATTAGCAATATGTACGTTTCATTAAATGGCCTACTGGACCATTTTTACAAGACAGGCTTCCTAGCCTAGCGTGATTTTGGGACAGGTAGGCCATTTTCCCATTTATATACATTGTTTATATACTTAGTATTGTATTCACAAAATATGAAAATAAAATTGATTGAAAAAAAAAATTGATTGCAGAAGTCATTTGCAAATAAAAAATTGGCATTTTTCCACGTGGGATGATTTTTGTTTTGCTGACAAACGTAGATGCATCAGACGGTTCATCTGGTGAATTTAGAGACTATCCCATGCACCCGTTAAAATTGAATGTCGTATTTTAGCGTAACAACTCCAGGAGAGTGGAGGAAGTCATAAAACACGGATATTGTATGGAAAAGTGATGTGGGACTTATCCAAATTCAAAACGATATAATATAATGGAGATGCATGGTTGCAATGTAATTAAAATTCAGGAATTATTATCCGCATAAGTCGTCGTGATTTAGGTTCTTGCGAATACATGCACGGATAGATCCGAGCGCCATCGCGGTTTTTAACCGGCGGGAGTTCGATTAACCCCCTCGGCCGCGCCGTCAACCCACATAAGCGCCATAATGGCCTCGCTCGTCCCCAAAAAGTAAAATTGACAGTCATTGTTTAGATTTAAGGTTATAAATTACATACTTATTTTTTATGTATTCGTTACGGTACATCGAGAACATCGCAGAACGAACAGTTTTTATATTATAAATTTCGTATCGCGAATGACATATGGTTGCATATCTTAACGACTGTACAAAAAGCACGAATGCATTCGGCACGCATATATATTCTTGTCAAACGTCACTTTGTTTTAAAAGAAAAATGGACAGGTGCATTTTTTACCGGAGCCGCGTAATGTTTTCTTTTTGCAGTCGACGTTTTATATTACTGCTGAAATCGATTATCCTCCGTAATCAACTATTATTATTTTTTTATGAGGGCAGGTTTAATGCAACTGCTAGTTGAATGAAAAAGGTCATTATCTTTTAGTATCTGTAAAATGAGAAATATATTGTAATACAGCGTATTCTGCGAAAATGTAGACTATTACGTAGGGATCTGGAATGGGCGTATCTTACTAATAAAAGGAAATCACGTTGACTACTCCGCTTATTATTGATCAAGTCAGTAATGGGCCATTTGATGTAAAGTACAACAATATTTATTGTTAGCTGGATTATAATAGTGAGAATTTTACGTTTATATTTTCAAACCAATCGAATTCTCTCATTTTTAGCCGTTACTCACAATTAGACATAATTTTATAAGAATTTCCGTAATAATAACAGTACCCTACAAAATTTTGAAAATATTGTGCCCCTGGACAACGAATAGGTATTTGTTCCGCGAAAACAACTTCCGCCCAAAAAAAATTATCACGTCAGGTTTTTGAGATATTCTAACCTAAAAGGCAACAATCACTGTTTTTTGACATATTTTGAGGTTATGTAGCACCGCGATTTTTTTTTCTCAAAAAACTGTATGTGGGATCTTATAGTACATGTCTTCCTCTTTCAAATGCCGTTGAGTTTACTCAAATATCTTTTTTTTTTTCGCGAGATATCGCATTTTGAAATTTTCATGTTTATGATTTTTCCTATACCTGAAAAGCCATTAGGAACACGTGTATATCAAAAGATTTTTTTTTTTTTATTAAGAAACGTAAAAAATATTTAGAAATCAATAACAAGTCAATATTTTCCTATGTCAAAAACCTGCTCGTTCAGAATCTAAGGTCGGCCATATTGGATTTTCTTCGAAACATTTTGAAAATCTGACCATGAAAGGACATGAGCGCGGAGTAAATGATCATCAAATAGTATACTACGAAATTATATGTCATTAATTGAAGTCAAAAAAAAACTACCTAAAATAGCCAGAATCAAAGTATACAAACTTATGTATAATCCAGCCCACTGGAGAACATGGAAGTAAAACATGGAAATATCTCTAAAGCAATACCTTAAATAACTCAAAATTCCTACGCCACCACTGAATATCTCAACTGTTGTGAAAATACCTGCAGACTGTACGTAGTAAGCACGTGATCGCCAATATATTCGCTGGTTTATAACGCTTGATTTGTGATCATTCATTTCGAGGGTTCGGAAAGTATGCCACAACGCAGGGTCGGCACTATACAACTCTATGATAATTAAATTATAAACCGTATTCCTAAGCGCCTTGTAAATTATATACGCGTATATTGTATAATTATATACACTTGTAAAATATAATTATATACCTTGTAAATTATATACACGTCCGTGCATACGTACGCCACTGACCGTCCGCCACTGAACGCGCACTGTAACTCTAGAACCCCACTCCCATGCGGGTATACTTGAATGCAGTTTAGCCATGCTGTGTGCGCCGATTCCGTAGTGTTTTTCGTTAGCTCGATGCGAGCGGATGGATGGTGGAACGCCGAGTTCAAAAAAAATGTATGTGTTGTGAATGACTAACTCATGAGTTAGTGTAGTGTATTTACATACCTATCATCTGAATTTATGTGGATTTTTTTCCATCAACAAAATATTACTGGCACTGTGACAAAAGAGGAATTTTGATTTGATTTGTGCATAATGTTTAACGCATGTAGACTTTCGTGGAAGGTGATCGACAATATTTACTTTTTTTATTAGGTTTTTTTTCCACATATGTATCCGATTTTCCATTGCCTAGTAGACATACTTATTCACAAAAGACAAATCAACGTGTCATGGGGAATATCAAAGAAGACATACGCAATAAATTTCTGTGGCTGACAGTGGACGAAATAACAAATTTTTGCGGTAATAAGGTCGTTATTGTTCTGATACGAATTTGAGATGTTTCAGATATTTCATCTCCGATATTAATAGGTAGTAAAAGTATAGAAATAGCAGTAACACGTGAATTATCCTCTGTAGATGTAAAACATAATAATGCACTGATATTAGTGACAACAAACAACTGTGCGAAATTGAAAATAATGTTTGGGGTGTGTCGTCCTCTGTCCATGTGAACTATTTTGAATTTGCAGCTTTAACTTCTGTAGATGTGGAACGATCATTTTCCCTCACAACCATATATACAGCCCAAATCGCTCACGTTTAACGAGAATAAATGCAAAAAAGACTACTAGTCGTGGCAACCTACGCTCAAGCAATGAGGACACTCGGTGTTTCTGAATGACACAACAACATTTTACATTATTAACATTACTGTCTTTTTTATCTCTCATATGTCATCTTCCGTCAATTACATGACGGATTACAAATTCGCCCCTGCGTTGTAGCACACTTTCCGGTCCCGATCATTTCATTATTTGTTAGACTTTGATTTTTTTTTTTGATATGGGTGAATTTACTGTCCACCCACGTGAGATCTAAAACACTATTTTCAATTAACGGTGTGATATATTTCTTTTAAGTTACACTTTCCGACTTAATTGGTACAGCGAAATGATAACAACAAAAACACCTTCGATTCATCGCGTAATTGCCGGAGAGACCGGGACCTAATTTGTTTTGACGTTAACGTACGCTCCCAAGATGAATGTTCTTCGACAATTAATTCCTACGAAATATATTACGAAGGACTATTAGCGGACTGGACTGCTCACCTGGCCGAGAGTTATAGATCTATTAATCACCGATCTAAGGTCGCTGCAGGCGGACCAGCTCCGGCGTTTTCGTATATATCGGTTATTATATTTGTCTGGTCTCGACAAAATAATACGTATATGCGCGATTTATAAGGAATAGGCCTCCAACATATTCCCATAATTATATTATTTTATCATAAATCAGCTGTGAACTTATATAATACTGAACGGATAGTTAACGTTTTGCTCTTATTCATCTCGCTTACACCCCGAATTATGGCGTTCACGTGGATGTGGATTGAGAGCTTTCGTGATTCCGTGATTTCCTCGGATGTGCAAATGTGCTGTGCAAATCATCGTTTTTCATGCAGGGAATAAGTAAAAGTCGAGGTAATCTCGAACGGTAACCTTCAACAATGCATTGACCTGAACCTGGAAATAAAATATACCTGTCTAGGAGGGGGAAATCTTCAAAATACACCTACTACCCGAGTCAAGATAGCATTTGACCTAGACAAAAATAATATAAAGCTGATTTTTTGTAGAGATCATCCCTGAGGGCTAAATTGTAACATACTAAAAGTCCTGGAGAATCCTCCTTCCGCAACCCCCTTTTTTTCGCCCCCCAACCCTCTCCCTTTTAATATTTTGGTGATTTTCTCGAAAACTATCAACTTTAAGGAAAAATGTCAAGAGAGCATTTTTAAAGCTGATGAAATTCCCCTTCTGATGACGTATCGCAATCCATATTCAGTAGCACATGCCATCCACCAGTGGCGTATCAAATGAAGGGTTACTTTTAAAAAACCTACTTTTTGCTATTTATTCTCATTTTTTTTATCTAAGTATAATATTTTTTAGAAGAAATATTTTTCTCTAAAACACCATAAGATAGTCACTTCACAAAATTACTTCAAGCAAAAAAAAAAAATTTGTCCGAGACTTCTCAGTCTTACGTAAATCTGGAGCAAATTAATTTTACTACCAATATAAAACCTTTTAGGGCTGATATTTGATTTTCTACGTATACAATTACTACGAAATATTAACTATTAAGTCATTTCACCTCGGGGTAATAATCCCTAATATGTTTTCCCCAAGATTACAATTTCCGCCCCTAGTGGTTACTATGTACGATAAGACGTTCTTGCAATGCTCATTGGTAAGCACCACAAAATAATAGCATAAATGTCTACAGCCACGAGCCGAACGGCTGGAAAAGTATATGCAATAACTGGGTACAAACTGCAGTAGAAGATATGAAAGAAATTATTCTCTTTGCTCATGCAGTTTCTGGCTGCGATAAAACATCTGCCTTATACCGAAAAGGGAAAAAAATTGTATACATGCAGTTACAGAAAAATCCCAACTTAAGGAATAAAGTTTTCGAGATATTTATTGTACCTAATCAATTACAAGAAAATGTGATACAATATGGGGAAGAGTTTGTCAGATCTCTTTATCCTGATGGTCCAAAATTTGGAGATATCAATAACCTTCGCCATCATCTTTATAATAAAGCAATGGCAAGACAATCGCCTTCTGCACTCCTAGATCTATCCAGTTTGCCGCCCACAAAAGCAGCATATGCCCAACATTCGCTGAGAGTATACCTTCAGGTGAGCAACGGATAAAGAAAAATTTATTTGTGTCAGTTCTATTGCTTTTTAAGATACAAGAGTGGCTGGGAAACCGGCTACCGTCTACTGAATGGGGCTGGAAGTTAGTCGAAGGACAATTGTTGCCTGTCAAAACTACGCTACCTCCCGCACCCGAATCATTTCTCTCTCTGGTTTACTGCCATTGCAAAACCAATTGTGCTGGTAGATGCTCTTGTAGACACTCAGGCCAAAAGTGTAGCACATTTTGTTCCCCTTGCAATGGCGAAACATGAAATAATATTATGGAAACTGTTACAGAAGATTCTACTCTTGAGAAAGATGTTTAAAATGTTGTTTTTAAACTAAATAAAAAACAAATTAAACAGCAGTTTCAATATTTTTGGTTCTAGGGTCGTTCTCTACATCAATGGATTTGCAATTTTATCACCTACAAAAAATTTGGTAACGATATTTTTCGTCGAGCTTATAGTTTTTGGTAAAAATCAGTAAATTCGATGTGTCCTTCAAGAAATTTCAATTAATCTCGGAACAGCTTTCTTTTGATACGCCACTGGTGTGTACCACGTGGTACTATATGGTCTCGCAATACGTCGTTGGAAGGGAAATTTCATCACCTTTAAAAATGCCCTCTTGACATTTTTCCTTAAAATTGATAGTTTTCGAGAAAATCACCAAAATATTAAAAGGGGGGAGAGTTGGGGGGCGAAAAAAGGGGGTTGCGGAAGGAGGATTCTCCAGGACTTTTAGTATGTTACAATTTAGCCTTCAGGCATGATCTCTACAAAAAATTAGCTTTATATTATTTTTGTCTAGGTTTACCCAAAATTTGAACGATCTTGACTCGGGTATACACAGATTGATGTCTCGCACTACTTGTGTAAGTAGTGTGGGCTTTTTAATCACTAATTCACTCCCCCCTTTTTTCTTTGGTTACGTAACGATTGATCCATGGACAATTGATCGGCGACATTTGATCCGCGGATAATTGATCCGCAAGACAATTGATCCGCGTACAATTCAACCGCCCGACAATTCCACCGCACGACGATTCATCCATGAAATATTATTAACGTTATGGACAATATCTGGTTGAAATCTGATTGAAATCTGAGCTTAATAACGGACAATGCAGAATAATACGATTTTTCAGATTTACTCGGGAGCTAATATAAAAACTAACGGCAACAACTTATCATGATACAATCCATGTATAGAGTATAGCTGTTTAAATATAGTAGGAACAGAATGAAACGTTCCATCACAGCTTCACAGCTCACATTCAACCAATACTTCTAAATTATTATTCGTAGCGTATATTATAAAACGACTAGCACCATCACCATTTTATATTAGCTCCGAGTAAATCTGAAAAATTGTATTCTTCTGCATTATCCGTTATTAAACGATTTTAACCAGATTTGAAACTAAAGCGAGTTATCGTGGACTTTGAGCGAGCATTTATTGTTGCTTTTTCCAGCGCATTTCCTGGATGCTTAGTGTCTGGCTGCCTGTTTCATTTTACCATATTCCCCATCACCCATCCAAAAAAAGAGATTCCAAAAAAATTCCAATTTGTCTATTAGTTAGGCTTCGGTGGAGGTCAGGGGTGAAGCCACGGTGGGGCCGAAAATGTTAATAATATTTCATGGATGAATCGTCGTGCGGTGGAATTGTACGCGGATCAAACGTCGTGGATCAATTGTCCATGGATCAGCGCTCATGTCACCTTTTCTTTTATGCAACCATTACGGAACCGCTGATTGGATTCATCGAAATGATATCTCGTATTCTGTCTTACTCCCGCTATATTCTTTGCACAGTCCTCTCCTCTCTTTACTCCCCATAATCAAGAAATACTCTGTTGTGGTTCTATGTTTACATTCTAGCCACTCTTCGATATTGGGTATCGTTTTTTTTTCATTGGCTGACCGTTGACCGCATTGTCCGTAAAAACGTTCCACGCTCCGCTGTCTTCCCCTTTCCCTTATTTCTGGAAGATGTTAATTTCCACTTTTACATAAAAAGCGTCTGTCATCGAATAAGAATTCGATAGGAACCATTGTTGCCACCATTTGTGCAGCTTTCGTTGAAATTGCGTATACGCGCTTGCCACCCTTATTACTATTTTTCGTTGCATCCGTACCAATCATTCTTTATATCTTTGTACCCTCAAAGCTTTGTGTCATATATGTGGTCGGTATAGCTGTATAACGTGTACAACCTCATACAGCACAACCTGTTTTTGCTTCGTGTCACTCCCAAATTTGGCATAAGTCTGGACAGTCTTGCAACCATTTTCTTCTAAGGTTATTTCCATCGTGTTCTAAGATTATTTCAAGACAACGTGCAAATCTGCTGGATAGGATTATAATATTACCCAGATTAAATGTCATTTGTTTTTGATTTCCTCCTTAGTCCTTTTAAAGTAATCGCTTCCGCCTTCTTCGGTGCCAAACTTTATATGTTCCATTTCATCCATACATCTACTTGTTTCAGCGATTCGTTTCAGCGTAATACCGTTCTCAGTTCTGCCAAAATTATGACTGCTATAACCTCAAAGCCTATTTTTTTAAACTCCCACGGGTATAGCCATCCTTAACCTTGCTGTCTTGTTGGGGTCTATATGATCCGATATTATTTCGTTACAACATAGAGTAACTGAATATTCTATAATTTATTGACTTTGTTTCACAACTCAAGAACTTTATTTTCACTAAAAAATTTGTTACGATTTTTTGAGGACTTGGTCCTGTGGAACACATGATGATTATAATATTTACCTATATTTTAAACTATAAAATATTCTCATATTTTAGTAACAAAATTCTTTTGAATTAGTCATTTTAGAGCCAGTGCATGCCATACATTACATTAATTAACCAAATGAAACCTGTTCTGCTTTGTAAAAAATATTTTTGTTCCAAATAGAATTGAAACAGTACCATTCCATCTAGTGGTACAATATATATAATAAATACCACCAATTCATTTCAGTTCGATTTAAAAATATTTTTAAATTA
This sequence comes from Aromia moschata, assembly GCA_029963805.1. Classification (NCBI taxonomy): domain Eukaryota; kingdom Metazoa; phylum Arthropoda; class Insecta; order Coleoptera; family Cerambycidae; genus Aromia; species Aromia moschata. The sequence continues at coordinate 822,154 of JAPWTK010000034.1, read as the reverse complement.
ATAATTTAAGTAGTCTTAAATTGTATCGTAATAAATAATAAATATTGAGATGTACATTCTACTTGACCTATTTCTTACACACCATTATGTATGCCTATTCTTTATAGGTTATCGGTAAACTGGTTTTTACGGTCGCGATATGAGTAGATTGATAGGAAAATGATACAGTAGGCCTGGGTGCAGTATCTGCATATAGTTCTAGTAATAAGGCGTTGGTAGAAGCAACTGAATTATTTATAAAAGATTGTTAGTTACCCACTTCTGCATTTGAAATAACACATGTGACATTACATTATTGTATTTTATATTAAATCCCGATATACCGTGTGTGTAAAGCCGACATCGGCCAGTTATGGAAAAGGGCAAACAGAAGTGAGACGACAGATAAAAAGCAACCGCACACGCATCGAAGGTAGTGAGGGAATAAGACCGGCCCTCTCGCCACCTGTGCTGTGCTGTTAGAACGAGAAGTGTAGCATTTGTCCTTTTTCACAACTGACCGATGTCGGCTTTACACAAATCGTATAAGAGGATTATAAAATTGTGGTGTCAGTAGGTATCTTCTCTCTCTTTGAACGTATTTTTATAAACATTTTAATTTGTGTGTAGGGTATTTGCTATAGAAATGGTAGTTTCCTTTACTACATATTTCACAATAAGTAAAAGAAAACAATGATAGTTTTTCTTAAAAATAAGTGCTAGAAATTATATGGTACCTATATAGACCAATAAGCATATAAATATAAATTTTTGGGGGAATGATCTTTGATACATTTAGGTACCACTCCATTTTAGGACAAGTAAAAACTAAATCAACTTAATTTCAATAAAATTGTTCAAAACATAACCAGCCGCCACCATGAGCACACATTTCTTTTTGAAAAATAGCCCCCGGAGTTAAAAGTTATAAAGTGTTAAAATGCAAGCTATAATAAAATTGAATATGAAAAAAGTAGGTACATACATTGTATATGCATAACTAATTTCAGCGTTTGAATTTTGTTTCTTGGGCCCCAGTATTTTACGATATTAAAGGGTGAGTAGGGTCCGGAAGAGTACGCTGTCACGCAGAGCCGGCACTATACAACTCTATGATAATTAAAGTATAAACCGTATTTTAAAGCGCATATTTCTTGCCCTTTTATATCCACGCCACTGTCCATGCGTAGAATGTTATCCCAAATGAAGGCTTCACGGGAACCCAGGACTTCGTGATAAACTTTCTCCGTAAAACAGCGCGCTATTCCGGTAATGCCTAATCGGATGTCTACGGCATTTTGCCACCTGCCGTAAGTATAAACGAGTCGACCACCGCATTGAAAACAATTTTTTGTCGCGAGTGACTAACTCGTTCGTGTACTGTATTTAACGTATTACCTACCTGATTTTGTGAGGATTTCTGCAATAATGGCACAGTCGTTACCATTTGTTAATAGACTGAGAAAAATGATTGAAAATTACGACGATTTTACAATAGACGGATCACATATTTTGTGTACCTAGTTCTTGCAATCGTCGATATTCGTACATACAGGGTGTTCCACCTAAGGCGGATTCATCCATAACTCTGTTATTAGAAATTTAACAAAAAAGTGCTTTGGGTGGTAGTTGTCTGGAATCATTGTGCATATGAGGAAAATATTTTCAATTATATAGGGTGCTCCGTTTATTCTGCACGCCACCTAACTTTGTTATTTTAAATGGAACACCCTGTACATTTTTACATTTTTTGATTCCCCGTTTAATTCTAGGTCGACTTTGTTAAGGATTCCCTATACCTATATCTTATAGTTTTTGAGATATTCAACTGTCTTTGAAAAAAATGACGATTTCAGCTCTTTGAATGAGGCCCAATAGCATTTAAACCATAAAAGATAGAAACCTGCGGTTTGGACGATTAGATTTAGCACAAATTACCCTATCTTTTTCACTATGGAAAAAAAGGATACGTTATTCAGAGCCGGAAATTTCGAACCCAACATTTGACAATTTTAAAACGTGAATACTATTTTGTTTTTGAAATGGCATGACCCATATTAAATAGTGCCGTTGGATGCGAAATTAAATGCCCTTTCTACTGATATCGGGTTATCAATACTTATCTCCCACAGTTTTCCAAGAATATTCGATTCTTTCTAAAGTTTGCAAAAATCGGATGTCTACAACGTCACGGAGGCGTTGCAATTGCGGTGCTTATTGCACTTTTTGACGTATAAGCCAAACTAAATGTCACTTTAGAGTTGACTAGCTTTGACTTGTTATTTTACTGTGAAAACGTGTTAAAGTGTATCATAATATTTGTGTATCAATGTCGCTTTCGAAGAAATGGTTGATATGGTTTTTGTTCTTGGTGCATGTTACCGAAATCCGTTATTGGCATCAAGAGTTTATGAACAACGCTATCCGGACATAATTTGCAAAAACGAATCTATGTGTATTAACCAAAACGGAGAATATTTTGAGCAGTCGTTGTAAATCAACAGGCTAAGTTTATGTAGCCTTTTCTTGATTGTGTTCCCTGTCTTTGTTTGAATTTCGTTTCACTTGTGTTCTATTTTAGTTGTTGTTAGTGGTTTAGTTTTGTTTGACAAACCACTTTTAAACATCATTTTGGGCAGTTGTTGTCATTCAGTAGGCTAAGTTTATGTCGTTTTTTCTTGATTGTGGAGTTTCGTTCCATTTGCGTTCTATTAGTTGTTGTTAATGGTTTATTTTTGTTTGCTAAACCACTTTTTAAACATGCCAGTAGGTATTATTACTGCCAGTCCCAAGCCTGACAAAATGTGAGGGCAAAGTGATTTTGCAACGCCTACGTGACGCTGTAGACATCCGATTTTTGCAAACTTTTTGCAAAGAGAATCGAATATTCTTGGAAAACTGTTGGAGATAAGTATTGATAACCCGATATCAGTAGAAATGCCATTTAATTTCGCATCCAACAGCACTATTTAATATGGGTAATGCCATTTCAAAAAAAAAAATAGTATTCACTTTTTAAAATTGTCAAATGTTGGGTTCGATATTTCCGGCTCTGAATAACGTATCCTTTTTGCCCATAGTGAAAAAGATAGGGTAATTTGTGCTAAATCTAATCGTCCAAACCGCAGGTTTCTATCTTTTACGGTTTAAATGCTATTGGGCCTCATTCAAAGAGCTGAAATCGTAATTTTTTCAAAGACAGTTGAATATCTCAAAAACTATAAGAGATAGGTATATGGAACCCTTAACAAAGTCGACCTAGAAGTAAACGGGGAATCAAAAAATCTAAAAATATACAGGGTGTTCCATTTAAAATAACAAAGTTAGGTGGCGTGCAGAATAAACGGAGCACCCTATATAATTGAAAATATTTTCGTCATATGCACAATTATTCCAGACAACTACCACCCAAAGCACTTTTTTGTTAAATTTCTAATAACAGTTATGGATGAATCCGCCTTAGGTGGAACACCCTGTATATTTCGTGATCGCCGAGAGTGTACCAGATATTTATAATCGAATATCCATCAAAAAAATATACTTGGTACTGTTACGAAAGAGGAATTTTGGTTTGATTTATGTATGTTATAATGTTTTGCGCATGTAACCTTTCGTGGAACGTGGTCGACAATATAATAAATTCACTTTAAGACGTCTTTTTGGCAAATATGTGTTCGATTTTTCATTGCCTACTAGTGATACGTTGGGTAAACCATATTTGCAGAAGTCATATCAACGTGTCATATCAACGTGTCATTTTGCAAACAACACTAAACGTATAGAAATAGTAGTAACACGGGCATCGTCTTCTGTAGATGTGTAAAACATCGTCCTGTGTCCATGTGAACTGTTTGGAATTTGCGCCTTTAACTTCAGTAGATGTGAACGATCATTTTGTACAGACCAAATCGCTCACGTTTAACGAGAATAAATACAGAAAGACTACTGATCGTGGCAACGTACGCTCAGTGTCATGAGGACAGTCGGTGTTTATGATGACACAAGCAATAGGTATGTAAAATACATACATTAATAACACATTTTTCTCCTATATCTTTGATCTACACGTCGTCTTCCGTCAATAACATGACGGATTACGAGTCCGGCCCTGCGTTACAGCACACGTGTCGAACCCTAGTGATGAGGTATAAGGGAGTAAAAAAAACCTAGAATTCATGTGAAGTGCAGTGTCGATTGAATATGGAATGAGTCAATATACCGATTACCAGTAAATGCATTTCTATGTATATTATTTTTTTGCATCACGAGTTTATCGTAACTAAAGAGAATTATTTATTTAGAACTATCAAATACCCACAATCATGTAAATCATGCGGAAAGTACTTAAAAAATGTCATGAATTTTATATTCGAAAATGCGCACGTAATTCGCTATTACGGGAATCGGAAAACAAATACGGTCGTCCGCTAAGTATATACTTTGATGTGTATGTTTTATAAAAAAAAGAACTGCAGTTTTATTCGTTCGTTCGTAGAATATGCATTTCAACGCAATATTATTTTATAGAAGTTGTTAAGATCTCATGCAAATTATGGTTAATTTATAATATTACGATTGCGCACACCGGTTATTTGAGTTCGCCAAGTCAGGCATGAAATTTTTATATTTGTATATTTCTCACATTAACCCGCTATGGTAGAGCTGAGTTACCTTTTTCGCTAAACATGCACGAACAATGCAATTTATTGCATTCAGACCTATTACTCGGCGCCATACAATTTCATAGCCGATGTATGTATTTTAGTAAAGTTTAAATTGCATTAAACGACATACATACATATACTTATGCCTCGAAAAAAAAGCATCGTGGTATAGAAACAGATTTCACGACCGTTTTAAGTTTGGGCTTTCGCCCTTAATTTTATTAGAGCACGTACCTACAGTTTCAAATAGAAGATTTGTGCAGGAGAATGATTGCCTCTCGTATACATTAGGTATGTATCCTTTACTTTTAGAGAACGGGAAATCCAGTATATTGGCTCAAAAAAAAAAGGGTCCTAGTCTTTGTTCAAACATCATTATTTTTGAGTTTTAGGGTCGCCAATTACGAATCTGAAGTCAGATGTTAAGAATTCGATATGGCTGATCTAATCCTATAAGGATTTGTCCTAACACAAACCTAAATAAAACAAATCCTATATGGGGGACAATTTTAAATTTGCTAGAATTTGGACTCAAAACTATGTACATGGGTTTTTGAGGTCGCGCTGATTACGAATCTGAAATCAGATTTTACAAATTGAAGATGGCGTATCCAATATGAGGGACAAAAATCGCAAATTTGCTCGAAATCGTTCTGAAAACTGTATATATGGGTTTTTGAGATCGCTGGTTATGAAACCAAAAATTTTATTTAAAACGTTCAAGATGGTGGACCCAATATGGTGACGAAAGGTTTTTAACTCAATCAGTTGTGGAATAAAATCTCTGACCATTTGTTTTTGGCATCATTGATTTTGGGGTTTGCTAATGACAAATATGATAAGATCGTACGTGATAAGCAATTTCAATAAATCTCAACAAGATATGGTTTCCGAAAAGGAGTGGAAAATCTGATAATATTGATGGAAATATGTACTCAAGAGTTCGTATATCGTGATTTTTTGTTTTTCGATCGCCATCTTGAATCCGCTATTTTGAATTATAAAAAAATTAAAATCAAATGCGTAGTCAAAATCGTGACGTATATTTTTATTATTTCTCATAATCATTTTTTTTACTTAAGTTGACATCCATTTTAAATTGTAGAAGTCTAATTCACAAAATACTAACTCCAAATTTCTCCTCTACGTACTTTCATTATTGTAATACATTTTTTTTTTTCGTTTCAGCAACTGCTAACTTGCATTCGCTACAATGAATTCGCCATTTTGAATTTCAAAAATCTAATAACAGATTCGTAAAGAGTGATCTCAAAACGTTTCTATTTTTCAGTGATTTCTAAGTCAGATAATTAAATTCTTTCAAAGTTGAAAAATTTAACATTAGCGTTACCTTTCCGGACATGAACTCCAGTATGATCAAAAAACATCAGTGCCGACAACGACTGCCCCTTATTACCATCTTTTAGTTTTTTCTTTTATAACCCCTTTAACCGATCTGACTATAACCTTCTTGAAAATCGGCAAAATTACATGACTTAACATTGTGTTTTTGACAATATTTTTATGAATAAGTTGAATTTCGTAAACTGACTTTTCAACCAACAAATGAGTACTTTAATATCTTTGCTCTACCTGACAAACGGTGAGATGAAATCGTCAAACTTTGACTGGAAGGTCATTCAATTTAGACATCAAAACATCAGTGCCGACAACGACTGCCCCTTATTACCATCTTTTAGTTTTCTCTTTTATAACCCCTTTAACCGATCTGACTATACAGGGTTTGTCCGGAAAGTAATGTCAGTGAGCTTTGAAAAATGGTTTTTATTAGTTCTATGTGTACAAATCTTTAGAAACTTTCAAAATACATTCCTCCTGCGCCCACACATCGGTTCCAGCGGGTCTTCCACGCATCAAAAGCCGCACGGTAGTCGTTTTCCGGAATCGCCTTTAAAGCGTCGGTGCGAGCCTTCTGAATGTTTTTCACCGACCCAAAATGCTGTCCTTTCATTGGGGTTTTGAGGCGCGGAAACAGAAAAAGGTCTGGGGGGGCCATATCGGGGCTGTAGGGAGGCTGGGGAACAACGGTGATGCCTGCCTTTAACGAGGTAATCGACCACGAGGAAGCAGGTGTGCGAAGGCGCATTGTCGTGGTGAAGCTTCCAGGATTTTGAGGATGTCTGGGCGGACGCGATTCACCCTGCGTTTCAGCCGCTTCAGCACCTCGACGTAAAACTTTACGGTTACGGTTGTCCCCTGCGGAACGAACTCATGATGGACCAATCCCCGGCAATCAAAAAAGACAATCAGCATTGTCTTGATCTTTGACCTGGACATCCTGGCCTTCTTGGGGCGAGGGGAGTTCGACGTGTGCCATTCCGCACTTTACCTCTTCGTCTCCGCATCGTATTCAAAGACCCAACTTTCGTCCCCGGTAATGACGTCATCAAGGAAAGCGGGGTTGTCTTCGCAGGTGTCCAAAAGTTCTTGGCAGGTTTCGACGCGCCTCGCTTTTTTGATCATCCGTTAGCACTTTTGGCACGAGCTTCGCGCACACCTTCCTCATTCTTAAAGGCTCCGACACAATTTCGTGAACAATGGTTTTCGTAATGTCTAATGTTTCGGAAATTAAACGGACAGTTAGACGACGGTCAGTGTTCAACAAGTCAGGCACACGTTTCATATTGTCGTCGGAACTGGAGGTTGATGGCCGTCCAGCGTGGTTCTCATCGTTGACATCTTCCCGACCGTCTGCGAAGGCCTTGTGCCACCGGAAAACTTGTCTGTCCGAAAGACAATCGACGCCGAAAGCCTTCTTCAACATTGGAATGGTTTCCGTAGCACTCTTCTCCAGTTTCACACAAAACTTGATCGCCATCCGTTGCTTAAGCGAACGTTGCATTTTTTCTTGCACCGGGTCACTGTAACGACTCTCAAAGAACGAGTGATGCGACCGCTACAACGACCGGTAGCCAATTGACGCTTGTTGGATCTTGTTGCCAGATCCCCCCACCACAATACCAGCACGTAAAGCGCGGGCTGGCGCGTACAGTCTCGAAGAAAAAAATTCACTGACATTACTTTCCGGACAAACCCTGTAACAGTGGCGGCCGGTGGAATTTGACATGCTCGTATTTCCGCAAGGAGGCATGGGTCGACACCATATTTTAGGGGGTGGTTACTAGACCTAAGTAGAAGGTTGTAATGGCAAAAAATCTTCAGTGAAAACTTGCGATTTTTTTTCCAAAAATGGCTGCCTCCGGGCAGATCATGTAAACGGCTTGCAAAATATTGTCAAAATATTTTTTTCATAATCATCGAGTAAATACATTTTTTTTATACTTGGTTTATACTTTTTTATACGTGATTTTTGTAAAATTCTTATTTTCCTTAAAGATACAACTATTGAAGATATAGACGAAATGTTGTGATGAAATAAAAATTCAAATTTCTATAACTTTTATTGATCTCAAAATTTCGAGAAAATCACAACTATAAAAAAAAATTGTATTCACTCGATGATTATAAAAAAAATATTTCGCAAATATTTTGCAAGCCGTTTCCAAGATCTGCCCGGAGGCAGCCATTTTTGGAAAAATAATTTCGCAACTTTTCCCTGAAGTTTTTTTGCCATTATAGGCTTCTACTGAATTCTAGTAACCACCCCCTAAATTATGGCGTGGGTCCCATGTCTCCTTAAGAAAATACGAGCATATCAAATTCCACCGACCGCCACTGGATTATAACCACGGGTCGAAAATCGACACTATTACATGTCAATATTACACATATTACATATGAAAATATTACACAATCGACACAATGACATTTGTTTGGGAATATTTTGTGCTTGGCAATATTTTTATGAACAAGTTGTATTTCGTAAACAACTACAAAACGAGCACTTCAATTCATGATATTCCTCGTCAAAAATGGAACAAACCATAATTCGACGCTACTCAGATTCGTTATTTTTGTTGTAACGGAAGCCCTACTGGCAAACAGTCATGAAATTTTTCGAGTCGATATGTAGTACCGATGATTTATGCACTTGGCACAATCGACTTAATGCATCTGCGTCACTCGAAATGAATTTATGCCGGCAATCTAGTTGTGCCTCGATGAGTTATAGTTCTGCACACTTGTAATGCTCCTTGCCACAAAGGAACATTTCTATATAAATATATGTATATGTTTATATTATTCAAAAATAAATAACCCGCGAGCCTCGAGATAAAACCAGTTCCCCACAAAAATATTCAACCCCGCCCGGGAAAATATTGCCCGCGCCTTCCGTATCGCCATTGTTGCCATTTAAATTTATGACACATAATTTAATATTTAATGCGTATTAAAATAATCCGCCGTTTGGTTCTGAGGATTTAAAATGCAACGTCAGTTTTACTTTAAATGATAGTTTAGTATTATGTGATCGCTTTATACACCGACGAGTTAATCTATGGAAATATGTATGTAGTTATATTTTTCTTATATGAAAATAAAGTTTACTGTTCGATCTGTAAAAAAAACAACTAAGGAATTATTCAGTATGCAGGATCGTTTAACATGATTTTACGGATAGGTAAAATATAAATATACAGAATTGTTCAGCATTGGCAATTTTTTTATATAAGGAAACCATACAAATTGTGGATACACTTTGGGGTAATTTGGCAACTATATAATAAATAACGAACATACGGTGCTTTCGCAAGATAGTGGATACGATTCATAAAATCCTCATAGTTTTTTTCGGCAAAATCGCTTGGGCATGTCAGGTGATACATACCAGGTGTGTAAATCAAGTAAAGAGACTGATTTTTTAAATTTTTTTCATCAATCACACAGCACTCCAGCGACACAGTTCCTCAATTCCTGGAACTCATATACTGGAATGGCTTTCAGTATTCAAAATTACGTCCCTTGAGGCGAATAAGGAGGCTAAGGAGCCACAGGAATGTTTTTACTAGCTAAAAACTCGTTTACTGAAATGGTTGTGTGGCAAGGCGCATTGTCGTGATGCAACATCCAGTTGTTCTTTATGTTTGGTCTCACACGCATGACCCATTTTCGAAGTTTTTCAAGAACCTCTCTCTAAAAGTGTTGATTTACTGTTTGGCCTGGAGGCACAAACTCTTTGTGGAATTCCCTAGCTATCAAAAAAGCAAAACAACATTCATTTGATCTTCGCCTTGCTCATTTTTGCTTTTTTGGGTTTTGGAGAGCTTGAAGTGTGCCATTCCATGCTTTGGCGCTTGGTTTCCGGGTCGTACTCAAACACCCAAGTCTCATCACCAGTAATGACACGTTCCATAAAATGGGGATCATTTTCAATCGATTCCAAAAAGTCAAGACACATTTCTCTCCTGATGTCGTTTTGTTCCTGCGAAAGGTTTTTTGGGACCATTTTTGCGCAGATTTTTCTCATCCCCCATTCGTTAGTCAAAATATGATGAACAGTGGTGTGATTCAAATTTAACTCTTCCCCGATCATTCTTGTCGTCAACCGTCGATCTGAACGCACAAGATTCCATATTCTATCGACAGTTTCATCGGTTCTTGTAAATGAAGGCCTTCCGCTACGTGGTCATCTTCAATTGACTCTCTTCCTTCTGAGGATGCCTTAAACCTCCGAACTCACTGGGCTCTTGAAAAAACACTGTCTCCATAGGCGTGTTGAAGTTTTGCAACTTATCCGTTGCGCTGTGTCCTAGTCTGAAGTAAAACCTGATAGCACACCGTTGCTCAAAATTAACTTTACTCATTTTTAAAACGCACTGGAAAAAAACGATTTACGAAAATCATTCAAATACTTACGAAAACAGTCACAAAGAACAAACAAATGACTCTAACAAGTTCAAACTTGTACTGAGGGTGCATTACATGTTAACCTACCGTCCTTCCAAGTCCCGTCTCTTCAGTGTTGCTAGATCAGGCGCTATGTTGCCAGTCTCATTACATAGTTAATTTACACATCTCGTAAATATACAGAATTGTTCAGCATTGGCAATTTTTTTATATTGTACAAATTGTAGATACAAAATCCTCGCAAAATCCTCATAGTTTTTTTCTTCAAAATTGCTTGGACATGTCAGAAGATATGTACCGGGTGGACAAATTTCGATGTTTTTATAGGGTATCTCGGTAACTGTAAGGGCTATGGAAAAATGAACCCACCTTTCCCGACCTCTTTTTTCGAGATAAATTCATTGGTGAAAACCAGAATTTGCTATATCTTTTCGTTTTCGAGTTGTAAACGAAAATTGATTTTTTTTGAGTTTTCGATTGGTGTCGATAACTCGGTTGTTTGTAAAATTAAGAAGAAATCTGTTTGCACGTTCTACAGGCACTTTTTTTAAGTAGAATAGGATTTCCTTAACAGATTTTTTATATCTTGTGTAGTTTTCGAGTTATGGCATAAACTTCTATTTTTTTTAAATGGAAACCATAGTTGGCTATGATTTAGCTAAAAAGAGGATTTTTTTCTCTTTACAACGATATATAGTTTGTGGGGTCTATGATGAGTGTTTATGCGGAAACAGTTAAAAACATATGTTTTCTAATAAAAGGACAGTATAGTAATTTCAATGATTTTGCACAGTAGGCGCCTGTCATTTTGAAAACAGAACAGTTGGATATTGGGATGTAAATACACAGTTACACATTACTGTTTGATTAATTGTTTATGTTTGGTTTTTGCTTGCATTATAGTTTTAAAGTTTCGATTAAAGAAATTGACAAGGCGCGATGGCGTATCAAAATTACGAAAAGTTTAATATGCTAGAGTGTTTTATTCAAAATGGATATAATTCTGAAGCTGCATCGGAAGCATATTTTAATCGCTACCCTGAAAGGAGACAACCTAATATGTCCATCTTTGGTAGACTAAAAGAAAACCTCGTTGAATACGGAGGATTTAATAAACCAAGACCAAAAAATTATCGTATTCAAGATGCTGAGGATGTTGCCATAAATGTTGTTGGTATGGTAGTCGTAAATCCTTCAATTTCAAGTAGGCAAATTGAAGCAGAGTCTGGTATATCGCAACGAAGAGCACTTTCAGTTTTAAAAAAACACAAATTTAGACCTTATACAATAAGGAAACAACAACAGCTCCTTCCAACTGATCCTGAACGCCGACTGGATTTCTGCAATTGGTACCTACAACAAATTGAGCAAGACCAATTATTTTTTAAAAATATCATTTGGACAGATGAAAGTTACGTAAGTAGTGCCGGAATTTTCAACCGACACAACAAACATTATTGGTCTGAAGATAATCCTCATCAGACTGTTGATGTTCAAAATCAAGGACGTTTCGGTTTTAGTGTATGGTGTGCCCTATATAATAACCGCATTTTAGCTTACCAACTTTATGATGACAATTTAAATGGTCAACGGTATTACAATATGATAAACTACCACATAGTAGAAGAATTTTTAGACAACTTGCCACTTAACGAAAAACGACATGTATTTTTTCAACAAGACGGGGCACCACCCCATAATACTAATTTAATCTCGGAATTATTAAATACTAATTTTGGGGAGAAATGGATAGGGAACAATGGGCCAGTAAAGTGGCCTCCTCGGTCGCCAGATCTCTCACCGTTAGATTTCTTTTTTTGGGGAACCATTAAAGACAATTTATACAAAAAGACAAATAATACACTGGTTCAACTGAGAGAAAATCTTATAGACTGTCTGAATTCCGTTTCAAATATTCACATCTATAATGCAACAAAAAGTGTTTCAAAGCGATGTGAACTGTGCATCGCAAACAACGGACGACAATTTGAAAACTTTAGGTAAATAATCATGCTCGTATTTTTTTTTAATCTGTCTAGTTTTGTTTTTGTAAAATATATTGTATCGTATTTTTTACATACATTATTTGTTACAAATTTGATTGTTAAGTGTGTTAAACTTTCTTGTTATGAATATGTTATAATTAATTATTAATTAGTCACTAATATGTCATAATTAGTTATTTAAGTTTAATATACCATTCATTATATACGACTGTTACTATGTATTTATGTTACTTTTCGCAGGAGTAAATTTCCATAGCAACAGTTATTATTATTAAAACATTGTTGTAACAATGTGTTACTATAGAAACTTTTCCTTCAAAGAAAAACAAGTCTATCAAAAGTTTCCACATAAACACTCATCATAGACCCCACAAACTATATATTGTTGTAAAGAGAAAAAAATCCTCTTTTTTAGCTAAATCATAGCCAACTATGGTTTCCATTTAAAAAAAATAGAAGTTTATGCCATAACTCGAAAACTACACAAGATATAAAAAATCTGTTAAGGAAATCCTATTCTACTTAAAAAAGTGCCTGTAGAACGTGCAAACAGATTTCTTCTAATTTTACAAACAACCGAGTTATCGACACCAATCGAAAACTCAAAAAAAATCAATTTTCGTTTACAACTCGAAAAACGAAAAGATATAGCAAATTCTGGTTTTCACCAATGAATTTATCTCGAAAAAAAGAGGTCGGGAAAGGTGGGTTCATTTTTCCATAGCCCTTACAGTTACCGAGATACCCTATAAAAACATCGAAATTTGCCCACCCGGTACATATATACCTGTATGTACTGCATTTTTGGATGTCGGTTATTTTTTTAAGCCTCTTATCAAAAGAATTGTCAAACAGTTGAAAATTGGTGTTATGTAATTAAAAATAAGACTTTCTTTGTTTTTGACCTACTTTATTATATAACTGATTAATATTGGTCGTAACCATATAATTAGTATTAATTAGGTATACAGTAGAAAGTATGATATATAAGGATATTAAATATTGCATTGTTATGTCAAAATTAGAAGTGGTTCTTCTCACCTCGCTCGCGATTGGGTCGCCCTCCAGCTCATATTGTGGTCCCGTCTATCTAAAAGAGATTATCACATCAGTTCCATATCGTTCTGTAATATCTGTAGTATCCTAGACATTACCGTATAAACAGGTAATCACTAGGGAAATTTCTAGAATGGATTTCTATAAAACATTTTAGACATTATGATGGGACCCTATCGATCGCGGTGCGACGACACTGGCTATTATCTAGGACTCGAAACTCTAGTGCAACTTTGCTAATAATAGAATGCATTTACTCCGAAAAAATAGACCACGTAGGCAGTAATAATTTCCATTTTCTATATTTAAAGATTATGACCGGGTAATTTACTTTTTTATAAATAATTACTCAATTACTGAAAAGAGGATGTAGTTTTTGTATCATAATCTAGCGCTGCATGATTCCTTAATATCTGTGGTACTAATTAATTATAATACTGCCTTAAATTGTGCTCCTAGCAGAAGGACATGTTAAGGCGGGATCGTCAGCAACGACGACGGTCTCGGGTTTTATTGCGTTCAATATTTTAAATTAAAATAAATAAGGAGTAGTTTTTTATGTTCAATTAACGTTGTTTGTAATTATATTATTTATTTATATTACATATGGCCTCGATGACAGTGACTCACCCACATACGCTTGATCGTATGTAATTCACGATATGCCACGTATTTACTTACATATGTACATACATTTTATAGAATATCGTTTTAGCTTGTTGCTGTAAATATTGATTAATACATTGCGACTGTAATTAAATTAACTTCTTTAAATAGTTAAACAAATCTGTTATTGTATTCGGGCCGTAATTATATTAATTTCTATTTATAATTAATTTATTCGCTGTAATAAATAATTGACGCAGAACTAATGTGTAACATTTGGCGCGTTCATCGGATTTAATATATTGCGAATTCAACCCCCATCAGCATTTTTTTAATAGGTGCACGTTGCTGTTATGCACGATAACGAGATTGGCATATTTCTTTAATTATGTGTTTTAAAAATATGTTTCTATTCAATTACAACTGTATAACGTACTATTAGATTGTTCCATAATTGGGTGGCAATTACATTTAAATTCACTGTGTACTTTCAGTCTAGAACTACAGTAGTTCAACAGTACATTGAACAGTATCTACTTTCTGGATTCTGTAGCTCATGGAGTGTGATTCAGAGATTCACAGCATTTGTTTCATTAGACACATTGTGCATCTTCCTTAAGGTAGCCGCCCAAGCCATAGAATTGGGAGGTTGAAATCATAACTTCAACCACTAAGAATTCAAAATAGAAAAGTCTTATGGGCTTGTATTCATTACATTATGACATATTGCCATATTACACTAAATTATTTTTTTCTTAGGATATAATTTTATGTACATTTATTTTTTTTGTGTCAATCATAAGGACAAATACGATTGTTCTAATGTAAAAAGTTATATAGGTGTAAATATAATTTACCCCTATTCAGAACAGCAAAATGTGCCTCGCAATCGCTGTTACTACATATATATATATATATTACATATTATTAGTAAAACTCGTAGGTTAATAATAAATTCCAGGACCGGTCTTAAGGCGACTGGAATCTGGCTACGAACGAGACAAATATGAGTAGCGGTTATGTTGAAACTCGAAAGAAAACATTGTTGTTGTTGAACTTTTGCAAAATGGCTCACAATTGTAAAATAAATAATGGCTGTCATACAATTTAACAACCTTGACAATTAAATAAGATTATAAATTTGTGATCAAGAATCGAAACACGTCTTTTTTTTTGTCGGCCAACCTTGTAACAACATTGACAATTAAATGAGATTATAAATTTAAGATCAATAATAGAAATACTTATTTTTTTTGGTCGGCCAACTTTGATGACGTATTTTTTTTGAAAACAGATGTTTTCAGCATACTGCTATAGACAAACATAAAGCTCGTGTAAGAGGTGGTGTAAGTGCACGAGACAGACAAAGACAATTTAACTTGTATAAAACGCTGAGTAGAAAGTACGCGAAGTTAGTTTACCTGCAGAAACAACTGTTAGACGATTTCACATAGCACTACTGTGTCAGGACATAAAAATATCGTTTCGGAATTAACTTCGTTTCGCACGAAAAATATATATGTCTTAGCGTTGACAAAACAACAAATGTTAAAGGACAGAATATACCCAGCGTAGTGGTTAAGGGACTGAATGAGGCAAAAGCCATGAAAATGCATTTAAAAGCTTCAAGGACATATACTAATTTAATCCATGTCACATGTTTGGCACACGGGCTTCACCGAATTGCCGCGAAACTGTTTCTCTAGTGTTGATAGCCTTGAACGTGATACAGGTATTTGTGAAAGCAACATCCAGAAGTAAAATGTTTTCGGACGTTCTAAACGTGCCACCACTACCAGTGTAACCTATTGTGTCTCTTTAAGCGCTTTGGGGCGCTTAATTTCTGGACATACAGAACAGTTATTGATAAATAATTTATGGAAACTCAACTGGCAGTACGGACACGTCATAGCGTCGGTTTCCGTGTGTATGCAAGTTTTGTGTCTTGTGACTATGGTTCCTTTGCCGATTAGTTGAGCTACAACAATCACCATCAACATGTATAAGGTAAGACCTGTTTAACATTTCTGACCGCACTAATAGTGGTATCCTGGAGCCGCTCCTGGTAAAACACGGATCTATTATTAACATCCGAGCTCTAATTATTAGATACCTAAAGGTAGGTAACATTTTTTATTTAAATTCTTTGTCTGATGTACATATGTAATAATATTGATTCCTAGTAGGGCGAGTGTCAGTTTCTGTGGGAAATGATATTTTTATTGCGGTTAATCGTACCTCTATAAAACTCGAATGCCGGTGTATTAGTGTGGCCGGTAAAACAAAACCAATATTACTGCTGAAATTCCTAAGTATAGGGATACAACTAAGGGATAACGAATAATAATACGGAGGCAAGCAAATTTTTTTTAAATTTTTTTCCCGGGTATTATTACACGGGGAAAAGATGTATCAATTATAATGATCCTCAAGATCGATATTTGAGTCTATAATATGATTGCTGGTCGTTCCAGCCAGCCACTATTACCAGCGACGGAACGTAATTATGTATATATTATGATCTATAATGCGGTGTCTGGGTTTCGATATATAAAATTTATAAAGGTAACTCCACGAAATTTTTATTATAATAATATTACGCTGCGATGCCTAATTCTATAATGCTACGTCTAGGATTTTACGATGGAAACAAGAAAAACGCAGCGCGTCCTCTAATTTTGCGCGGAGCGATATTGCGAGTGCGTCTTCGAACTTGTTATTTTCGATATAATGCGCAGAAATCGATTTTCCGTAATTAGCCGTTATAAATAAAGTTAACTGAAACATGTTGACCCCGAAAAAATCTCGCTTCGAGTAAAGAAAGGGAGTGTTTTGCACACCAAAAAAGACATGTTAATTTTGCAATGTGGGTATCAATATTGTGAGGCCATTTGAGTGTCGAGGTACGTTGGTTCATTCATTACTTGAATTTTGTTGACAATTTGTTGCTGTTAGTCTTCCATATTCCCAACAGGAGTTTCAAAAATTTGATTTTTCTAATACAGATCTGGTCAGGCAAATCACAAGATTTGGGAGAAGGAATCGTCTGCGAGGTAAAAAAATCAATCAGCACAGGCTCTTTGTGATTCAAAAAGCTGTCGCAAACACGTATTCTCTCCATTCACAATATGCCACGAAAACCCTTGAGTTTTTCGATAATCTCACCATCAATCTGCTGCTCACGATCAATTAGAATGATAACCAAATGTTTTGAAGAACTATAATGACTTATTAGAACAATCCAGTTCAATTGGGAGGATGTTGCGTCTTCACATTACATTGTGACCTATGACACGAATGCGGACGCGGTATATAATGTAAATAATACAGTTTCAGCACGTATAAGACAGTGTAGCCACGTATTTACTAATCCTTTCTGGTAAAATAGCAATCAAAATCAGTTAGCAGTTGCACCAAACGACGTTTGGTTAACACACTGTTATCAATATTCATACAATTTCATTTGGTTTCTGGCATTTATTGGTAAATTTAATATTAACCCGTTGTACAGCTAGAACAGGCAACGCGTTTTCATTCATTATTCTCATAACTAACAACGTTTAGATGCACTAATACGCAAGACCAAATGACTTTAGGATATTCCCACTCCAATATCTTATTGAGTTCTAAGTACAATCGTTTCTGGTAAAATAGTAACCAAAATTTATCAGTTGCACATAACGACGTTTTGTTAGTACCGTGTTATCAATCTTCGTACAATTTCATTCGGTGTCTGACCTTCTTTGGCAATTTAACTAACCTGCTGTGCAACTGGAACAGGCTACGCATGTTCATTCATCGTTCTCTTAACTGACAACGTTGCACTACCACCCAAGACCAAATGATTTTAGGATATATGCTCTCTCAATCTTCTAATGGGTTCTAAGTACAAACACTTACTTATGTTAGTATATAAAAAAGAATTCCGTCTTCATCCTCATAGTTATACTATTTTCAAAGAATTCAATTAAATAATAAATTGTCTTTCTAGTAACGGTCTAGAATGTTTTTGAATTAATGAATTCTAAATGGAACACAAGTTCCATCTTACTGAAAATATCCTTGCAATTCGTCGTCATGCAACATATACATTGTCTGTAAGATGTGTTATAATTTATAGATAGTACCTACCTCTCTAATATTTTATAATATTATGCATTACTTCTTTTAGAGTTCTTAGAACTCCAAAATTTCTTACCTTACATTAGAATTAATTCCGGAAGATGAAATCTCACTGGTAAACTTTTTCAATATGATCGATCCATCATTGTTATTATTGAACAGGTTAAAACTATAATTGTAAAAGTTCGCAAAAGGTAAAGAATTTGGTGTGTGGTTTACTGACGAATAGAAGATACAAATGGGTTTTGCGAATGCATTGACACCTACATAGAATCACTTTTTGGCTTAATGGCTAATTCTCTTTCGCGTAATCATTGTGTTTATGGTGGTTCTCTGGATTGTTCTGAATAGTAGTTTACAAATAACGAGTCAGTGAACAGGACTGACCATATTTTTACATTAATTTATATTTCGGTTATTGAATTTTTTGCCGGTTTTGCCGGTTATTGAAATGTTTGACTAATTTTGGCACCAACTATCATTAATTTTGAAGGAAAGTCGCATTTTCGAAAACATGGAAGTTAATTTATTTCTTCAGCGATATAAAGTGCAAACAAGATATACTGGAATATACCGTTGTATTTTTTCAAAACCATTTGGTATGAAAAAAAAATTAATATGGTATACTGGTATAGCAAGAAAAAAATAAAAAAAAAACAGTTTCTCACATTCATATTCTGAAGTTTCAAAAACAGATTATTTCTACAAAAGTTAGAAATGTTACTTTTCTGTTACATATATGTGTTTTGTTTTTTTTTTGTGTAATATGTTAAAAAAATACACATTTAAAATATATGAAACCCAGTCCCCTTTATTTTTTTTTTAGCAAATATATCATAATCAATAGCCAACCGCTTTTATGTGTATTTCAGATATCTACAATAATTATTTTTTTATGGATTAAATAACCAGAAATCATTTTTCAATATGTAGTAACATGCAGTAACTATACAGCGACTGAAAAATATGTAGTACTCGTATTTATAACATGTCCATTTACAAAAAAAAAAGATTCATAGAGAATTGCTTTGCCGATGGAAAATTCAAATGAATACGGAACGAATTCGATAAAACGTAACATATTTCTGAACGCAACGCAGCCGCCATTTTTTATTCAATCTAACATACAATTCTTGTTCGTTTTATAAAAACAAAACTTGGACGAATGATAATTTATTTTACTTTTTTATGTTTATTTTATTTGAAAAGCCTTTGTTTGATGAGAGCTCTCGTAAAAATTGGGTTTTTATTATCACAAACAACATTTGTGTTCGGAGTTCAATTATATATATTTTTATTTTAAACCATGTGTGTATTTTTTCTCACAGTACTAATATTTGTTCAGCCTTTATTTATTCAGTATTTCGATGAGGTTGATCAGAAATATTATATTTTAATGTATTACGTATTCCGTGTCACATATCGAGTTTCCCCTGCCAATGCTCTTCCTTTACTTCGTGTTTTAAATTGATTTACATCCAGAATTTAATTTTATTAATTAATCAAATGAAAGACCGACTGTCACTACCTTAAATTCAATAAACGGGATTGTAACAATCATTAATATTACAAAGTTCCCTTGTCTGCAGCAATACAGGGTCCAAAAAGTAAGTATTAAAAAATGTGGCAGTGAGTTTTGCAACTTATTGAATTAGTGACAATATTTTTTATTAAATGGTATACCAATATTTAGTTTATAATATAGTTAAATAACCAGAGGAGTAATGTTTTATTTATTGTACTATTTATTTTTTATTTATTTTATTTATGGTGTTCACTGTGTATTTCAATGGAATTGCATTGCCGCAAGAGATAACAGACCACCCGGAAAGAGAAAAAGTTCATATTTACAAAATGTTCGAATTTATTAAAAAAAAACTGCTATTGTAAAATTTTGAAAATAACTCGCAAACGGTAGAATTTAGACAGAAAATCTTCGGATCGAAGTTGAATACATTCTGTTTTCTACAAAAAAATTGTATATGTATCTATTTACGTTTTTTATCGTTTTGACACCTAGCGTCGAAATGGATACCTGCCCATTTTTGCAGTTCTGTAGAAATGAGATGCAGTTAAGTCGGTTTCTAAATTAAAAATATGGATAGTCATAAGTAAAACAAAAATTGAGCGTGGCAAAAAATTGGTGATGGCTGTATTGCTGTCTTGGAAACTATAAGAGATAGGAAAACATTTAAATTAGCATATTTGTAGACAAGTTTTGAGAAAATATTTTCTTTGGGCTGTCACCTTTCAGAACACTTTTTTAAAAAAATATGTTGGCAGCCCTATTTAATTAGATTGTTTTTAATTCTTAATATTACCATTCCAATTACCTCTGAGTTTCGTTATTTATTTTTAATTAGTTATACATCAGTAATGTTACATTTTTCACTTTTTGTCTCAGAAGGAAATCCGGTGAATCATAAGCGTCATTATAATTTATTATATTTATTATATTATTAATATCATAGACCAATAAGACAAGAGGTATCAGATCAGGTGACGTAGCTGGTCACTACTTTGCCAAGTGAAGCGTACATGATTTTATCATTTTGTATGGATGCTTAATATTAATGTAACGAAATATCAGTGTATTCTTCTTTAAAATACATTTGACAAGTTAAGTCATTGGTCTCGAATCGAAGAAAATGTTTCGGAATACAGTATTTCGAGATGCTGAATCCGAGTCTATGATAAAAAATGGGGTTCCCAGTTGCCTGCTCCACCACCAAATGTAATAGAGGGGGGTGATTAATTTTCCTGCGATTGAATATAACTTTCTAAAAACATGACACTTTCAATTCCTATCATTTTTTTCAAAGATCCTTCCGATTCTTAAAGCTCAATATATAGTTCGAGATATATAGCACCTCGTATTACTGTAGGAAATAAAATCAGCATATCTTTTTAAAAATCATTTTTTTTTTTTAGAAATATGTCATAAATGAAAGTTAGTCCTTTTTTATAAGGAATCCAAGAATGCCAGAAAAATTAGGATTCCCATTGATTTTTTGTTGCGAACACGTGTTGTGTAACACGCTGTACAACTAATAGACAATAGTTACCTACTATATTTTAAAAAATATAAAAAGTACAATATCGTCATTTCTTCCACAGATATTGTTACAGATGTTTTTGATACCATACCAACAATGGTGCAACTGTAACTGCACATGAACATATATTTATTTCACGAGTGATTATTAAACATACAACCGTCCGTAATGGAATAAATTTTTATACGCTCGAAATCCGTAAACCGAAATTAATGTTTATGTTACTTGTTTTTATGATTCACATAATGAAGACAAGTCGCCGCCGTGGTCGCCGCATTTTTAAATTTACATTAAAAATAATGAGTAAATAAAAACAATGCGTAATTGTGTAATTCAGATACTTACATGTATTAAATGTATATTATTACACAGCAATCAAGAACAAATGGTCTCAAAATAAAAGTTATCATATTTAATGATAACGACCGTGAACCGTTTTCTTGTCGGGATATTAAAATAATAAAAATAATTACGGAGGCTTCGTCTGCGACTCCACCATAGGCGCGCCTACGGATATTTTCCCATCCACGTATGAAATGAATTAAGTACGTATAAACTAACAACGCAATTAGAATAACGACTATTCTGGACTTACATTGGAGCTTAATCGTGAAGCCGATGATAAAAACTGACTATTCTGGGTGCGTAACTATGAGAGATAAAGCGTATAGACAGAAAGAGAACATAGCATAATATGAAATGAAATTGTAGCATATACACTTATATCTGAGCAGATTGCAAATTGAAAAGTATTAAATTTTCTATCGATACAAAATCGTACAAATATTGAAAAAGTATGAAATTTATCGAATAATCGAATGCAAAAATCAATATCCGCGATGTCAGTAAAACATTATTGCATTTTTGTATTAATTAATTTTTTAACATAACATTTTTTCGGCTTTTTAAATCTACGCATATCAAGTTTATTTTGTTCGTATAATTTTTAACTATCAATTTACAAATAAAATTTTTCGATTCCACTATGACGGAGCTTTCAGTATCACCGGCTCCCCGCCTATTACCGTCAGTTTTGCCAGTTTTACCGACGTTTTTGCAAAAAATATTTTTAATTTATCTTATTTACGAAAATTTGGGTTGACATAAGTCATGTATTAGAATTCTAGGATACAATTTTTATACAGCATTTTATCCTTCGCAAAAAAAAGGTGATTAGTAAAAAGGTGAAAAGTAGGTACTCCTAAGCGACATTGAATATAACCAAACCATGTTTTACTTATCAATTCCGGTTTGTGGAAAAAGATTTCAATCAAAATAGAAAATTACTTGTTCTTTTTCGATACACAATCTGTGAATACACTGTATGGCCTTTATATATCTATCGTGTGGTAAAAACTATTCTGGATGGATAATTGTGAAAGTTAACCCTTACAAAAGAAATATCTTTATATTATGAACGAATGAAAAATAATTAATAATCCTCTTTTTGTTGGCTTCCGTGAAAAAGCTGGAGCTGTATAAATGTGTATTGTGTAAAAGTTGTAAAAGTTAAATGTAGTATTTTACTCCTTATGCGCCAGGGGGCTTATAAACTTTTAATTCCATATACGTGGTAATAGTCGTTTATTATCTGCACCGTAATTATCATCTGGTTTTGCCTGAAGAATTCTTTATTTCATTTCTGCCATAAATACTAAAGTAAATTATAATAGCGGAGGATTCTGCTTCATTGCGATTACTGCTAGATAACAAACGTACATTTTACTTACAAATGTTAGCTTGATGTATAACAGAAGCATTTTTTTTGTTTGTCAAGTAAAATTATAGTTTAATCACCGTCTGTTAATAGAATAGTCCTCTCACTCTAAGGACCGCCCCGAGCATCCCCTTCTCCCTCCTGCCTTCGCAACATCCTTTGCCCACCGTTAGAAGATCGATTGCCTTGCTAATCAAGCAGTTACTTTGTATCAAAAACCGTTTAACAACAGCGACTAGAGCGATAGAGATGATGCAATCGTCTCTGTTTTCGCAAAGTGGTATATATCAAATTTATAAATTTTACAGGGAAGTTGGCTTAAAATTTGATGCGGTTATGATGTTCAATATATTGGTACGTACGCCCAAACTGCATTTCTTTATATCTTATGAATGCCTCATCTTAGATATACACAACTTCGTGAGTGACGGCATTGACAACGATGGTACGCCTCAAAGCTCTTGGTATGCAGACAAACCAGAGGTGGCCAGTGGAATGTCGGCATCAGAAGATTGCCATTTGCACAGGATGCTAGTGCCAACCGTCCCTCCCCAATTTGTTTTTCCATAAACCTAATACAATTTTCGTTAAGGGTGAGAATGAAACCACCGTAGAAGGGGCAATCACAAATTTCTCGGATGGCTCAAAGAGGAAAAAATGAGCAGGCTGTGGGATATACTTGAGAAGCCTGCAACCACAATATACATGGACAAGCATGCCAGCTCAGTTTGTAAGCGTGCTGGCAAAATCCTAATGGTAAAAAATAAAGATTGTGTATAGTGGTTCTAATTTTAATTGAAAATGATAAATACGCCTGGGGAACAAAAAAAGCGGTGCAATTTTATGATTCCATGGGCGTGCATATATCTTTTATAAATTCGAAAATTGTGATTTTTTGTTTCATTTAAATCAATATAGGAGATTAAAATTAGCCTGCATATAAAACTCTTAATATTTGTAATATAATTTGCATAATGCTCATTTAGCCAGACAATCTCAAAAAATTGTATGTGTTAATAAACCTAGCTGAAATACACGTCACTGGCGTCTTAGACAAGTAGTTTAAGTTCCTAATTCATAAAGTCGTAAATCATTTTAACGACATCGTTAAAATTTTATGGCACAGTGGACCGAACAAATATTAGCAATGTATTATATGCAAAGTGGTTTATCTACAGTGGTTTCCGTTGCGCCACCAGCGGCCGGCTGGTTGGCCAGCCAGCACGTTTCCGGCTCTTTAAAATTTTCTTGAGTATAGTAATATACATAAGGTTGTTTTAATTTATAATTCTTTTTTCCAGCATTTTTAAAGCTTTATTTTAATGCTAACTAATAAATTTATATCTATCTATTTTTTTAATAATATTTCCAAACTAGCTTTCTAAGAATGTCATGAACTAACAGTTTACTGAAGTATGAAGTATACTTGTATAGTGAGCTTAGCAATTTTAGAAAATAAATCTGCTTTTTTTTCTACCTATTTTCAATTTAGAATGGAAAGATAGTACATATTTTGAACGCTGCTATTCTGCAAGACTAAAATAAACTATTATATTGAGAAGAGCCTTCTTTACGTGAAATTATTGTATTCGCTTGTTGTTGAATACAATACTATCCTCCTAAGAAAAAGTCCTATGTACATAGCTTATCCTATGTAGAAAAGACTTTTCTTCTTAGCAGGACAGAATAATAGAACTGCTCTTATCACTTCACAAGTATGATAAACTCCAACTTAAAATTACGAGCAATACTATTTCATTATCTTTGATGCTCTATCAAATTCGCATCCATTTTCCTTTAAATGATATTTACTTTGGGGAAACCATCGTGATCTTTCCAGACATTTTCCCTTTAAGCTCTGAAGTTTCTAAAAATATGATGCGTTTAAACAACAGATTAAACAGAACGTACGAGCGGAATTAAAAGGCAAAAGTTATTAATCATGAGTTTTTCAAAAACTTATTTCGATAAATATAATTCACTTGTCGTTAGAGCAAAATTAAATACAATAATCATTCATTTATAGTTCTGTTAGAGTTTTGATGATGACTTCTGATTATCCATTTTAAATTACAATTGACATTTTAATACCTGAATGAATCTATTTCTCTATTATTCTCGTAATCTATTTAAATTCACTCATCTCTGTCTAGTTATCTAATTGTTTTCGGTGCCTTCTTAACCTTTTTCGCTCAGTTTGCAAACTGAATATATTTGGTAATTTCATTAAAACTATAGGAGATAGATACAATATGAAGCCTTATATTGCTGAAGTTTAATACATTTAAAAAAGTTTTTTTAATTTTGAATCGGTTCAGAAATAACTATGTTACAGGGAAAACATCTTCGGTGAATAACCTCGTACGTATTATGTTCGTATGTTTCAAATTCACGGTATTAATAGCAAGTACTTGGACCTGTCCGTGTTTATGGAGTATATTAAAGCCCATCAGGAAACAGGTCGTCAACATAGAAATAAACAATGCCCGAATACATTTTTAATTGAAAACATAAACCCCTAGTATCAGTGACACTGAATAACGAATTAAATACTGAAATTGACGACCATTCTGTCTATATGAAGGTGCACCACGTATTTGCAACAATATTGTTGAATTCAATGAAAGCTCATTTATCAACACTTGTCCCATTTTAACTCGCGCTGCTAAATTTTGTTATACGTTTCTAAATATACGAGTGCTATTCCTTCTGAAATGATTTTTGCACTTAAGGGTACACATGTGATTGATATAACTAAATACAATAGTAATAAAAACATAATTAATATAATATATTTCGTTATTTATACAAAAATCATGGCTATTACGTAATATCGTTGACCTTGAGGTGTTTGATTGTCTATGGTGTTTGTATTGTGATTGTCTATGAATATTAAAAAAAATATATTTTATAGTGTTGAATGTTAGGAGTTATTTAATTTTATTTCTGCAAATGGGAAATATTGAAATTGGGAAATATAAAAGGGAATTTCTGAACATGTTCGGCATTTGATGGCTCAATCGAGTAATAAGTTAATACTTTTTTAATAAAATGTGATTTTAAAATTTTTAAGTCATAATAAAAACTTTACAGTAGTTAATCCGAACTTTATACTTCTGACTGATGTGTTCTGTTTTGTTTTAACTGAAATATTTTGGTACTTTTTACAAAAAATAAATGTAACACCTAGTAAAATTTCGATTTTGGAACAGAACAGTAATATTTCATTTACTCTATGTTGATTACATTTCAACTGACAGTATTTTCTTCAAAAAAAAAAATGAAAAAACATAAAATCGTTAAATGTGTCCTTTTTATGGAAATGGTTTTCTTATTTAGAGGTCAAAGTCAAAAAAGATTATCTGTGAGCAGACGATAATATTTTTCTTCTCTTAACGTATTACATACGTTACAATATACCTCCGGTTTAGTTGTGCATTTGAGATATTGGCGACTCCTACAGTTTCCTGGTGATATCGCCGAGAATGTAGTGCGTAAACATCTAAAATATATTAATCATATAATGATAATAATAATGAGAAACATGTTTTCAACTAACAAATAATGGAACATGTTTAATTATTGTTTATAGTAATACATATAATAATACTAATACGTAATAACTGTAATACGTCAGTATAACCATACCCTAAATATATAAGAGATATTCTCAAACAAACAATAACAAACTGTACTTTATAAAGCGTTCACAGCTGCAACTACAAAATAAATAAGCACTGTGACCAAGGATTGAGTTACTGCCGCTGCATTCTAGTTACGTTATTAAAAGATGTCTTCAATATAATATAATTATTTCTTTACTTCAGTACGAATTCAATATAATTAGACACTCCAAAGTAATGATTCTAAATTCTTTAGCGAGTATCTACCCCTTTTAGTGAGTCTGTACTCCATTTTGATATGCATAAAATAAATAGGTATGTGATATTGTGTAAAACAAGGATGTAGTATTGTAAAGTAGTGTAAAACAAGACATTTGTATGTGATTTGGTGAAAAACAAGGATGCAACTCGGGATCTAACGAAATACGTGAGTGAGCACTCTTACTCACTCCAAACATCTGCCTTTTGCACAATACTCACCGTGACAATGAGAACAGTTTGAGATGCCGTTGTATTGGGGCCCATTAAGGCCCCAATATCTTCTGGTATGCCACTTTGGAATCTTACATTGGAACATAAAGTAAAAAAAACTCTATTCCCTCTTCACTGTTCAAAGATTTAGCCCCTAAAGTCCACCATATTTTATGGAAACATAAAAAATTTTAATCTCCCGCATATAAAGCTCTATCCAGAATCCTGTTACGTATTTTAAAATTAAATATAATTAGTCCAGGCGGAGTAGATTATTTTTTAAAATAATTAGTTGCGGCACTTTCTCAACGTGATAATTAGGAAAAAAATCGTACGAATCGAACGAAAATGTTTTGGACAAAATCCAAAAATTTCGCAAGTAGCATCATTGCGAAAAAATTGCAAAAAGGTGCGGAAACAATTTTTTTTTCGACTTTTTAGGCACGAAGAAACATGTTGAGTAAAAAAACAAAAAATATCACGTTATAGCGCTTGAAAATTCGAATAAAATGGTTTTTTTGGATCATTTGGACTAATTATTTTAAAAAAATCACTTGTTTTTTTGCGCCTGGACTACCGCTACTTTGGCCGGACTAAAGTACTTTGCATTATTGCATGGATTGCAAATGTTGCAATACAGGGAAATTTATATTTATCAAGGCTTGAGTACAATCAAATGTAATCGAAATATATATAGTATAATGGTGGCTTTTAACTGTTTAATTATAAATTTTATTTATGCTTATAGCAGCTTCTAAACGCTTTGGTAGTGAATCAACAGCGTTCGAATGACCTCTTGATGTATAGCATTTCATATGGCTTGTACCCTCGTCCATAACTCCTCTGTTCCACTTGCTGGTCCAGCATATGTTTGGAGCTAGTTCTATTTCACATCTCATACATTTTTTTGGAGAATAAACCTTGGGCAACTCAAGGCCAAGAAAGTCGTTTAACTGCATGCTCATTCAGATACTGTGTCTCGTTTGCTGCCGCATGTGGTCTGGCATTATCGTGTGGAAATATGGCACCTACATACATGGTCCTGCAGATTAGGTACTACCACTGGTCGTAGCACTTCATCGATGTTTAAGGTACCTTGAATCCGAATAGACGTGACCTGTTTTTATAAACAATGGCGCCCCATACCATAATCCCTTGTGTAGGAACCATATGTCGCGTCATTATGCATTTTTCCGTTTTTCCTTGGCGTCTTCTAATATGGACCCGACCGTCGTGTCGAATACAAACAAAACCGTGTTCTCCACTCCACTGTCGCCATACCCCCATGACAGTGCTTCCATTTCGCCCAATACAGACCCCTATACCTAGACCTCTCTTAAATTCACCAACTTACTCATATCGATGTCGTTCTCTTCGACGGAGCATTTCGTGGCACTTTTCCTCACTCACTGCATCATCAAAACTAACACAAAACATTGATAAGTAGACCATTTTATAGTTTCTCAGGTGATATGGCCCTTTGGCATGTACCTGAATTTCTCAGAAACGATTAGACGTAAATTTCTCAAATTGTAATCATTTTTTATTTCATCGTAACAAATCAAAATACAGAAGGTCATGACGTTATTATGGTTTATACTGGATGTTGCAATTTTAATGACCATCAGTGTATATTCGTAGCAAAGAAACGGCGAAGGAAGATACCCTTTGATAGCACACTATTGCACATGTCAAAATAGTGCGCGAGGGGTAGACTGTAGTGCACACACATCTTCAGTTTTATGATATTCACAATGATACTGCAGGCATCAAGACAAGCTCATCAAGATGCCCTCTTTTGGTAAGGAAAACATTTTTACAAGATTCGATACTTGTGATGAAGAGTCCACATCTGGTTAAGGATCCTACTTTGACCTGTTGTATTTTCTAACACATGCAATGTCAGAATTTAAAATCAATATTTTCTTATTAGCTCCAAACACACTTCACATAATAAATAAAAATCAGTACACTGGAATCCCTCTTAATTCACCTTCGCCTAATTCACATCCTCTTATTTCACCACGTTTCCCCCTATTATGTCGCGAAGTCCCGGTTAAGTCACCGCCTGTAAAAGTTTTAGAACTACGTTTGGAAATTGGATTCTCGCATGAATACAATTTTTATTGAAAAAAATTATTGTGTAATACATTAAATATGGAAACCTAACCTTTAAAATAGGTTAGGTGTCTTTTTAAAAATATTTAACCTTATTTCATAAATTATCAGAAAATATTCATTCAAGTGGAAAATTGAACTTTGTCACGCACGACTGGGTATACTTACGTTTATTTTTTTTTTGGTTGGTTTTTTTGTTGTAACAAGTGGTGTTGTGGTATATCTAAAAATATTTTTTTGCAGTAACGAAAAAGTTGACGTTATGATCGCGACTTAAGCGAGGTAATGATGCACGGATTTGGTGAATTAAGAGGGGTTCGAGTGTAGTGGGTCACATTTCCCAATCCGTTTTTCCCAATTGCCATATTTCCAAATAATTATTTTTCCCAAAACCTTTATTTCCGAGTAGTTCTTTTTCCCAAATGCTCTATTTCCCAATGACGCCTTTTCCCAATTGCTTTATTTTCCGATTATTTTTTCCTCCAATTTTTCAATTTTCCTTTTAATCAAAAAATTATATTTTCTGTCACAATAAACATTCTACTTCTTCTGTCAAATGTTTTTGAAATCTGTCACATTAATCTTTTGTAATCCGTTTCTGTTGCCGTCGTTATAGCTGAATTAATTAAATCAAGAGGAAAAGGTCACTTTCTGCACATTGACGGAGATTTATATATTATAAAAACTATATTGTATCTATATATAAATATAGATATTACAAACATTCGGAAAGCGGTGGTAGCGTATATTGGAATTGCCGAAAAAGAAAGAAGAGCGCGCTATTACAAGATCTGATGGCGATGGAATAGAGATTCTTAAAGGCCCTGCAGAATCTTTGCTGGATTTGAATGCTTTGCTTCTGCAGAATATAGTCTTTGGGAATTTCGGCTTGGGAAATGTGTACCCCATTCATAAAAATCATATACCTACACCGTATGGCCCAGTTTTGGACACAGTTATTTTTGCAAAATAAAAATAAACTTTGAAATAATGAGACTCTTCGCTGTGTCTAGTATTAGGTTGTACCTAACCTATTACAGTATAAGCTAACCTAATTGTAACCTAACCTAACCCAATAACCTACTACAGTATAAGCTTCATTCTCATTCAAGTCGAGACATTTTAAGAACATTTGCATTATTGCAACATGGGGGGGGGGGGGGGGGGGGGGGGGGGGGGGGGGGGGGGGGGGGGGGGGGGGGCGGGGGAGGGAGGGGCCAAAGGGCGCCGAGAGAAAAAAAGAAGGGGGGGGAAGGGGGGGGGGGGGGGGGGGGGGGGGGGGGGGGGGGGGGGGGGGGGGGGGGGGCGGGGGGGGGGGGGGGGGGGGGGGGGGGGGGAGGGGGGGGGGGGGGGAAAGGGAGGGGGGGGGGGGGGAAGGGGGGGGGGGGGGGGGGGGGGGGGGGGGGGGGGGGGGGGGGGGGGCCCAGCCAAAGGGGGGGGGGGGGGGGGGGGGGGGGGGGGGGGGGGGAGGGGGGGGGGGGGGGGGGGGGGGGGGGGGCGGGGGCGGGGGGGGGGGGGGGGGGGGAGAAAGGGGGGGGGGGGGGGGGGGGCCGCCCCCCCCCGGGGGGGGGGGGGGGGGGCAGAGAAAAAAGAGGGGGGGGGCGGGCCGGGGGGGGGGGGGGGCGCCAAAAGGGAAGGGGGGGCGGGGGGGGGGGGGGGGAAACTAAACGTTACAGAAAACCCCGCCGGGCAGCAGAAAAATACGCGCCAGGCGCAGACGCGGGTCCCGGCACGTGGACAGTATCTGTCAATGGCGTAGGTACGCAGGGGCAAGAAATACACGCGTATATAATTTACAAGGCGCCTAAGAAAACGGTTTATACTTTCATTATTATAGTGTTTTATAATACCGAGCCCTGCGTTGCAGCACACATTTCCGGACCGTATTAATATGTATGTTTGTGCTACAATTGTCAGTTTCCTTAATTTGGGAAACCTTCAGAACAACCTACGTATGTATGCAGGATCCAAATTTAAAAATTTTCTTCCTGCTTCTTTAATTCAATTTTTCAGTACATTTAAAAGTAATTACATTGCCAAGAAAACTTTATCCGTAATTTTAAAATATCAAGAAGCCATTTTCGCTCATCTACCATCATGTTGCTAATTAATCATAATTATTTTCATGTTTGAATCAACCACAAGTCGGCGTCTAATGCGCTGGGTAAAAAACCGCATAGACTGCACTCCTCACAATATAAATATAATTCATAATGCATTATTATAAATAATTGATTAATTAAATAATCAATAGGAACTTTAATTAACATTTCAAGTATGGCATAAATGAACTGAAATTAAATTAATAATATAGACTGAATGCGCTATCTACAAATTAAATTAATTTACTCTCCGGCAAATAATATAACTCCTCGGTTCATGCGAGTTCGTCCGTATAACGCAGACGGAGTGTGAGGTTTCAGCCGTCAATGCGTAATGTGGATTCTCGGAAGCTGTATACAGGGCGTCTCCTACCATACTGTAATGGCCCTGTGTCAATTACATTTCAAGTGACTCGGAAAAAAATATTTAGGGTAAACGTGGGATAGTTGCCCCACTTTTTGAAATGGGCGATTTACATACAGAAGGTGAGCATTTAATAATCTGAAACTTTTGTGAAGATTAGTGTAATTATCAATGAAGACAATAATTAAAATAATTTAATACCTTTTTGTTTTATTTATTTATTTATTTAAAACGAAATAAAAACACCTTATAAATGAGGATAGATGCCTACTGTGTGGGTTAGATGCCTCAGTGATATTTTGACCTGTGGGATAGTTGCCCTGAGGAATTAATGAAAAAATACTTTGATTTTCTTAACTTATATCAACGTTAGCTACATGACACAATCTATTAAACTTGAATATTTTTTTATTACAATATTTTTATTTTACGTATTTTAAACAATTACAATATTTTGATTTTCTTAATTTTAATCATTGTTAGTTAGATGGCAAAATCACCTTTGGTGCAAAATCTTAAATATGCACTTTTTATTAACAAAAATAATTAAATTTAAATTTAGAAATAAGAATAATCATAAATTCTTCTCCAATAGTACCTTGCATTGCACATAAGTTTTTACTGCGATATTTATTATTTTTTACGTTTACTCATTATATATTTTTTTATTTTTTTCTTGACGCAGTTTTAATCGCTGACATTGATTACAATAATAGTCGTACATAGTGCAGGTTTCATGCAGCCAATTGTTACACATAACGCACTGAATCCAGTCTACCTTCGATTTTGTCTTTTTAAAATCTTCGAAACATTCCCCATTCTTTGGCTGTGAAAAATACAAAGATGCGTCCTCTAAGCTGGTAGAAAATGTACTAAACTGTAATATCGCTGCTCCCTTCAACTTACTGCACCTTTTAACAACTGACTCAAGGAAAGTGTATAGCTGTATCATGAACTTTATAACGGAAACTAAGCTCAAGAAATTAAGCTCTAGGTTAATCTTAATCTCGAATCCCTATGTTTTTACTTGTGTTGTTCTCCCTATTTACCGAGGTCTCCCCTGTAGTGTCTAATGTATAAAATCGTCCTGATCGACCCCAGGATGTGAAGAGTGCGTCCCCGTCTTTCCTTATCGTTTTTATAAATTTTAGGGTTTTGTCGGTGTTTTTATAGAATTATGTTAGGTTTGGTTTTATTAGGTTAGGTTTTAAATTGGTTAATTAAATTTCCTTTTGTGACTGGCTGCATGGTATAGGACCTAAAGCCAAAAAAAAAAAAATTCCCCACATTCATTTGTCGCAGTTTGGAAAGAGTCTGACTCATTTGAAAGAACTTCGTTTCTTTCATCGGAAATTTTGCCAATATTTTTCGTTGTCTGAACTTTGCGAACAGGACTCTGAATTATGTTTTGAGTATTCAGACATTTAGTCTAGATTTTTTTCTTTAAATCTCTGTTTCTTAGCTCTCTGTAGTTTTGCCCTTTTTTATAACAAGGGCAAATTTGTTTTCTAGGATTCTAACAGATTTGTTTTCTAGGAGATAATGAGGGACCAGGTAATTGTAATCTATCACGTTTTTCAGTCAAAACATTTTCCTGTTCATTACGGAGTTGATTGTTTGAGGAGAAATCAGAGATTGCAAAGAAACTTTCTGCAATAGCATCCCGGTTATATAGATATACTAGCGACCCGCCCCAGCTTCGCCCGGTTTACGACATCACATTAGAAACCTCTAAAATTATCAGTGTTTCTCTACTATATTATGCATGTATTATACATATAAACCTTCCGCTTGAATCACTCTATATATTAAAAAAAAACCGCATCAAAATCCGTTGCGTAGTTTTAAAGATCTAAGCATACATAGGTAGTAGATAGATAGGGACAGACAGCGGGAAGCGACTTTGTTTTATTCTATGTTATGATACCGCAAGCTCTAAATCCTGAAATAGCATTGGAGGGTCCCTCCTTTGCGTACGTACTTGTGTGGCATGTCTAGAAAACGAAAACATAATGAATTAAGTTCATAATACAATGTGGGATAGATGCCCTTAGAAGCCTCTAAGGGCATCTATACTCACAAAAACTAGGGCATCCTTTTTGCGTGGGATAGACGCCCTCCAATTTAACAAATAAATTGTTTTAAAAAGTACTAAAATAATATTTAAATATTTCTAATTAATACATATATTGATTATAGATACAAAAATATAAACACTTACTTTATAATATTAAAAGTTCCAGGCGAGTAAAGATTATACGTAACCTAAATTCACAAATCTGTCGACGCGTAAAATGGTTTTCGTTGCACAGCCCACGACTCATCTGCTGGAGCAAAGTGCACGTTTTTGACTGACAGTCGGGAGGGGGTCAGCTTACATTTAAACAAAACACGGCGGGTGTGTTGTCCATACAGATCGCTACGTGAATACTTGGGCATCTATCCCCCTACGGCATCTATCCCACGTTTACCCTAACTGCTCGAGAATAAAAAATAAATGTTATATTTTTCTCGATCGTGAATATTTTATTACACATTTAATTATATGATTATACCAAATCGTTTGCCAATGGCGACCATTTTTATTCCTCAGCATACGCTGGTTTCTGCGCTTGCGCACATTCATTGTTTTTTTCAAAATGTTGCTTTCGAGATCTTTTTTGTTATCTTCCTTAATGGAGATAACAGAAGATAAAACATATTTTTTGTTATCTTAAACCTGTACAGAGAAAAGAAATGTTGCGTAGAAATCAGCATGCGCTGAGGAATAAAATTGGCCACCGTTTGCAAACGGTTTGGCATACAAATAAAAAAAAAGTTTCTGGCTTTTCGCACTCGAGGGGCAAATAACAATTACAGTACATATTATTTTTTAATGACAAAGCAACTTGAGTTTGCCCACTTGGTAGGGATTGATATCCGCATAACTTTCATATTCCCTGTTTAAAGTGATTAAAGTAGACTTGTGTGTACCATGAATTAATTTCTGATTTGTGGCACTCATTGTTGCTAAACGAATTTTTTAATCACTAAAGTTTGTACTAAAGATGTAATTTTGATTTTTCACTTTTTGGTTTTAACAACCCCCATTGATTGCGCAAAAATACAAGATATTCATGTTGAAAATTCGAATATTAGCCTACTTAATTTCGTTGCCAAAAAAATAGTTCTTAACAAAAATAATTTCAGTAGTTGATTTGGCTGAAAAAAATCCTGAAAAATAATATCAAGGAATATTTTAAACAACTGGTTTTTCGTATGGACATATGATTTTTTGTTAAGAATGCGATTTAATGACATTAAAATGTCGTTAAATCTATATATAGGTACAATATATATGAAAATATTTAATCTACAATTAAATTTATTTAGTTTAAAATGCTTTGTTGAGATATTACTGCTTTTAAGTTATTTGCAAAATTCTACAATAGTGTTATTCAATTTTTCAGGATATTTCCTAAAATAACGAAAATTTTTTAACTTCTCACAACTTTTCTCTAATTTAACTGATCTCATATCTCTAACGGTTTAGAATCACCAATGCAATTCCATCGAAATAGTGTACACTCTGTATATCCCGCAACTCCACATTTCGCTCGAGCAGTTCAGATGATTTGATTTAACGCAGCTTTATTTAATCTTCTTATTTAAAATTACATTGTATATAATGTTTGTACCTATACGAGTACAGTTTCATGGCAACTCTTCGTGTTTTCCAAAATAAAAAATGTAAACCATATAACATATTAATACAAATAGGGTACAAACAGTATTTCCAGACAATTTAGAATATAAAAAGCGACCGCCATTATCTCTATTTATTTTCTATTATAATGATTATTGCTACAATTTCCTGTGCCATATAGAGAAATAATAATAATATATATAATGTTTGTTAACCATACGCGTATTTTGTTGTAATGTTACAGTTATTGTTATTATACACATTTATACAATACCCAGGCCATCTGTGCATGTTTATGTATGTATGTAAGTTGAGTCCCATAAAACTGTGTTTTCTATACATTATTCCGCTAAATTGGTGTAAGGTAAACATTTACTTATCATACCCATATAAAGCTTACACTTTGAGAATGCCCCCCCCCCCCCCCCCCCCATCTGCATTAGGGAAAAAATACGATGTTCGTTTATATTTTCTTCCTTCTCTTGTAGAATTTAGAACATTTTATGGTTCAAGAGTTCATTTTTTTAGGACTCTTTGTTCTAATGACAAACTTGATTTGTAGCTGGAAATATACCTCTTATGTATTAGTACCCTTGATGTGGGAATTAGTACACTATAGAAAGATTAGTTGTTTTATTTCCTTTTTTCGATTTTCACAATAAATATGAGTAATTTTTATTATTGTTATGATTATTACAGTAGGTAGTAATAGACGATATGTTTGATTAACGAAAGGGGTGATTTTTTGATTTCCAAAACATGTCGCTAAGAACAAAATTGGAATATGTGTGTGATGATAAAAATATTGGAATGTGTGTAAGATGTTAAAAAAAGTTCATCAGACCTCAAAGTGACTATTACTATACTCAACAAAAAAAATTAATAATAAAATGAGTCGCACAATCACGCGCTGTAGGCTGCCGAATGTCCTTCCATTGTAATTAACCCTAGTAAGGTAGACTTATTTCAATAAGTAGGAAAAGGTGCAACTGGGTAAAAATTACCCACATATAATAAATCTCAAAATCATCAGAATGATTTGTTTTCATTCATTTTTCATCAAAGTACAAACTTTGGAAAAATTGCAAAAGACACTAAGCTTAGGTATACTTATCGAGATTTATGAACTCTCACAATAAAATTGAACTCATAATAAAATGAATGATAAACTTGAACCAACAAAAGACAGCCTATAAAGGTATGGCTGGCTATTCCACAGTTTTCTCATGGTTGGTACATACATGGGTATGTAGGTATGTATTATAAAATTGGGATACCTACTTAATTTGATCACAGAAAGTTACCTACAATATAAGCAAATGGCAACTCTAGGGTGGGTAAATATGAACCATTACACTAAAATAAAAAACAATTAGGTACTGGGAAAATGACTTGATGACTCAAAATGAAAATATTTTGAAAAAAAAAACGCAAGTCCTACATCATTTTTTTATCTACTTCGGTCTTTACTAAACTACAGTTTGGACACATTTTTGTCAATTGAGGTAGATAGGTTGTGAACAGTTCCCCATAAAACAATAAGTGGTTGTCTTTTTTGGTTGGGATTTGTCGAATGCTCGAGGTAGATAGGTTGTGAACAGTTCCCCATAAAACAATAAGTGGTTGTCTTCTTTTGATTGGGTGCGTTTATTCGTCGTAGGTACTGGCTGTTTAAGCTGTTTCGGGGCTGCATTTTTGGATTTGCAGGTCCTGGAAATAGATTGTCAAACGTGTCTAGGAATTCCATTTGCAATAATTCGGGCTTTCAGTTGGTTGGCCATTAGCTCCTCGTGCAACGAAAGCATGAAATGCATTCTTGACGGGAGATCTGTTTCCATCTTTCAGCATATTGTGACTAAAAATGCAAAATGCGTTTACACAGCCGATGTTTATCAGCTTGAAAAAGTAGGTGAGAGGTCATCTGTTTGTTTTTCTCCTACAATCCATTGAAAGGCACATTTGGTCTGTGGTATTAACACCAAGACTACAAAGAACTTACATCAAAGAGTAGACGTGGATAAAAATTACTATGCTGCTTACAAATGTGGCGTCCCCACTTGCAGACGAAGAAGCACTGCAACCTGTCACGACTGGATGACGAAGAAGGACTATCGGTGATGGCATCCTTAGACCTACGCCCCCCTTCCTCCAACCAGTCGGCTGTGGTATCCCGCCAACGGAATGCTCGGGTAAAAAATACCCAGGTCTATAACTAGTTAAGATATGTTGAAAAGGTTTTTTTATTTAGATAATATATTTTTTAAAAAAAAATTTATTATTATGTTTATATATTTTTTAGTAATTCGAGTAACAATTTTCTAAAAAAAAAAAAATTTATATATTTAAAAAAATTACTTAATTCTCTGTTCAATCTTTTTTTTTAAATTAACTATAGGAAATAATAATATAAAATAATAAAATTAAAAAATAATAATTTTATAAAAAATATTTTATAATCCAGGGAAAAGTATAATATCTAATAAAATAAAATAAACCCGTAATAACTTGCGTCAATTTGTATTAATAATCTTGAGCATCGCATCTTGGAATCGGTTAATATTTGTAGCTCGTATACAATGCGCATATATAGGGATTAAAGTTCTCTAAATTCGATGGCCGACCATAAGCCCGAAATTAATAACCTAACACATACGCCGATGCGGCGAATGCATCGCATCGAGGCCAACGCTTGCCGTTGCATATCCGCACAATGGTGATGGCCAAAAGGATTGTCCAAACAAGTACTGCCGACATTCTCCGACACGAATTCTAGCGGCGCGTTTCTTGTTCTATAGGGGTTCTGCGGCGCAATGACAGAACAACAATATAATAACGAAACAATGAGAAATCCGCGCTAAGTCAATGGCTAATAATAATGTCGCCGTTCTCGCTGCACAATGGTTATTTGGATGCACATACGTGATCCACATAGACGGAGAGAGAGCCGCTCATAATTATTGTTTAGTACTCCACGAGGTTCAAACGCTGTGTGTACATGTGCATTTGCCGGTTTGTCTACTGTGCATAAATATTGTTTAATACACTGCTCCCTTTAACCAACTTACAATCTTGGCTCAAAAGTATCGAAGTCGCCTTAACCAGTTGCACTCAGCTTGTAAGTAATAGAATTCGTACTTGTGTTGACAAAGTTCGTGAAACTGGATCAGTAAGACGTAAACCAGGGAGCGGAGCACCTAGAAACAGAATTGCTGATTGTATTACCTATGTTCAGCGTAAAATAAATGAAAATATTGATGAACGGTGACACTCTCGAAGTGTTTCTTTTTTGACCCGAACTGTTTCTGGTTTCTTCTTTCAGTATAATATTAATAAACAAAAAATGAGGACTTACTATGAAGAAAATCTCCATAAATTTCTGGAAACTTTGTATTGTTTCTGTATTTGTGTTGTTTTATTTTTTTTTTCACCCGCTTGATGGATTTTCCTTCAAGATCTCTAGGTCTTACAATTATGGACTATTTTTATTTATCCACTCTTCAAAAACTCAGTCACACTGCCGAATAACTTTGTGAGGCTGTTAGATATGTTTGTGCTAACATAACCCTCAACAATTGGAAAACTCGTTTCACAACATGAAGCGCCACCTGTCCTGATTTAACCACGATTTTATTGTAGGTCAATATCGGGTGGAGGCAATGGAATGGTGGCCAGGAAGACCTTGAGAAGTGTCTGCCCATATGGTGCGATGTCGCTTGGTGAAAATATGAAAGCGGCACTGCTAATTTGTCATTAGAAATTAGATAATGTCAACTCCATAATAAAATCCCAGCCATCTTAATTGAGAATTTTGAAGGCGCGTTATAAAGGAATTTGAAAACGCCAGCTAGTTTTGAATCCAGCAAGCGATGTGTTCCGACACATGAAGAGGGAGTGAGGAATGAAAAGTTACAACGTAATTTGGTTAATTATAAATTGAGAATAAAGAGTAAACTATTCAATGCCAATGACGTGAACGGTTGAAGCGGCACCTCTCCTGATCTAAGCGCGACTTTACTGTAGGTCAATATGGAGGCAATGGAGTGGCGGCCAGGAAGACCTGGAGAAGTGTCTGCCCATATGGTATGATGTCGCCTAGTGACTGTTGAATTCTGGACCAGGTGTGGAATGCTGGTGGAAGCAAGGATTCAACCCCGCCACTGACATCCGAAGACGCTCGCTTTTGTCGTTCACCATCGCGATACGTTGACTCCTCAGCATTGTTGATAAAATTCTACAACCCTGCTACTGCAACTATTCTACAACTGCTGCCTACTTTCAGCAAGATAACAGCTCATATGAGTCATGAAGCTTAAACCTTCTTGCATCAACTCCATATGCGGTTACCTTAGTAGTTAGCTTATTCACCTAATCTATCGCCAATCGAATATGCCTAGGAGATGGTGGAACAATATCCAGATCCCTTGGTTTATGGATTATAAGTTACAGCGACAAGTCGAAGACATGGTTCAAGTTGACATCCAGTGATCGGTCGTCACAGTTCGGGCTGTCGTGCTTCGTGCAAATGGTGGTACCACCTGATAGTAATGGTGCCGTGTTTAAAGAACCTAACGATCTGGGGTAGCTGTATTCTTTGTTCATGATGATATGCTCACATGTACACTAAATGACATGCTCACACGTACGACCTTCATACAATATGATTTTTTGGGAAGAAAAAAAGGGGTTCCCTTTTTTTTTCGAATTTTGTTTTCTTCTTTTTTTTTTTGGGGGTCTGTCCCCAGGGTCCTAGTACCACTCTGGGGTGCGTATCTTTTTTCCGATGTATTTTTACAACGGAACGAAGAAATTAAAGCGGTATTCCCTCATTGATTTCAATGAAGGTTATATCCTCACAGGTTAAAATCCATATTGTAGTTATTCCTCCAAGAATTGGTCAGTTCAGTTTTTATTTTTACTGTAAGATAGGGTGCTCGTGATGGGTAGTTAATCTCTATTACAATAAAGTATAAATATGTCCATACATTATACCATAGTCCCACCATGGTCCATAGTACCACCATTAAAGTTTTTACCATATGTTATGCCAAGCGGTTTAATGAAATTTTACATTTTTCATCTACACAATTACTCCAGTCAAGATGTACATCCGTGCTTGCAAAAGGTCCGGTCGTTCTGAATTTTTTTATATGTTGTTAGGACCTAAACCAATATTAAAAAACCAGATTTGCAATTTCCAAAGGCTCGAGCGGCGGTGTACCCAAAATACCATGAAATTTTCGGACTTTTTTCAGTTTTTGCTCAATATCTCAGTGAAGGAAGGGTCTGACCGGTATAGTCACTCTACATACTTTTAAAGTAGACTAAATTTTCTACAATTTGAGACCAGGACGAGCTCTATACAGCGATTGGATCCCAAGATACAGTTCTTCGAAAATAGGTCATTTTTTTTCAAAAAGTGAAATTTTTTCGAAATGGTCACTTATTTTGTGAAATATCTTCTAAAATACGCATCCCACGTCAAATATTATCCAAAAATTAAGTTGTAGTAAATTTAATTAGCTTTCATTTGAGACTGCAAATAAACTGTTCTCACGTCTTTTTATGGTTTTATTTATCAAACAGTTAAAATTTATTTATTTTTGTTATTGTTTAAAAATTAGATGAGAAAAGAAAAAGACAATATACCTATCGGGAATAACGTCATCAAACATTGTTTTATATACCTACATATTAAAATGATTGTACAAACATCATGGTACCTACTATAAGGACAAATTACATTTACACAAAAAAGAAAACTAATATAAATCATGTAGGTATTGTGTTTTGGTTGCCAAATCATGCCTTTCTTTTTATCTTCGATGGCCCGGGCTTGGGCTCGCACGAAGATGGTGCCTCGATTGTTGTGATGGACGCTGGGAGAGTTCTCAGAGGTCCCAGTCTGTAGTCGGGTCATCTTCATCGTCTGAGCATGTCAGCTCCACATACGGGACGTTAATGCACAATTTGCCACCGCATGACTGACAGAGGACTGAGCAGTGGAGCCCAGCCTTTCTGCACGAGCAGCTCCCAGAGTACCCTTTCTTGCATTTACATGAAATTTTTCGCAGAAGGGCAGGAGGTGCGGGATCCATGGTGGTGGGGATGGGGGTGAGTCCCTGAGAAGACAGCTTCCACCCCCAATCAGTGGGATTTCAGTTGAATCCCCCGCCACTTCTGCACTTTGCACTTAGCACCTTTCTGCATGGTGGCCTGCGGCATCTTCCGTCGGTGGCAAACCGGCGAGGTTTATGCTCGTTGAAGTGACAAACGTCATACCTCAGGAAATCCAAAGTATCCCTCGCGATGTCAGCCCCATATAGAGCCACAAAGCACTTGATGCCTGCTTCTCTCACGGCTTGTGGGGTGGAGTCTAGCCGAAGGAAGACCTCCACTTGCTCAGCAAATGGTTCACTGTTGCTCAGGAGTGTGGTGATTTTGGTCTTTCCTTGACCAAACGGTGCTAAGGTGGTATCGCACCCGGTAAACGCGTGGGTGAATAGTACCGTCCCTGGTGATCGCTGGGAGTCCTGGTGGTTGTAGGAGGTCGTAGAGTAGTGAGAGCAACCAGCTTCGCCCTTCGTGCTCTTCTGAAGGTAGACGTTTGCCTCTTCAGCGCCTAAACTATTGAGAAGAACGAGCAGGTCGACGTCTTCTCCCACTATTACGACCCGATCGGCTACTGCTCTTTTTGAAAGCGCCGTCATGACAATCTCTCGATCCGCATCTTCGTCGGCGACAGCCACTTCTACTCCCTCTTTCTGAAAGGCATCACAAAGAAGACTGATTAGGCGTCTCTCGTTGTTCTCATTGTCTAATACATGCTCTTGAGCAATTTGAATTACTGTGGATTCATCGAACGTCAATTCGTAGCTAGAATGAGCTGGGTAGCGCCGGAGTCGTTTCGCTGTTTTGGTGTTTTTTTTTTTTTTGGTTGCATCTTCGGGGTAGCCGTCAAAAACGATGGAGACGTTATTCCCAAAGTGGTTACGGACGTAGGTGGTGTAACGCGCCAGAAGCCTTTAAGTGCTCGAACTGTGCTCTTCCTTACTTATGACTGTTTTTGGTTATCTGCCGTTTTTGAAAGAACCGCTGGGCCTACAGGTACCAGTCTGGTCTTAACTTAACTTAATTTTGGATAATATTTGACGTGGGATGCGTATTTTAGGATATTTCACAAAATAAGTGACCATTTCGAAAAAATTTCACTTTTTGAAAAAAATTACCTATTTTCGAAGAACTGTATCTTGGGATTCAATGGCTCTATAGAGCTCGCCCTTGTCTCAAATTGTAGCAAATTTAGCAAATTGAGCCTACTTTAAAAGTATGTAGAGTGACTAGACCGGTCAGACCCTTCCTTCACTGAGATATTGAGCAAAAACTGAAAATAGTCCGAAAATTTCATGGTTTTTTGGGTACACCGCCGCTCGCACAGCACTTGGAAATTGCAAATCTGGTTTTTTAATATTGGTTTAGGTCCTAACCACATATAAAAAATTCAGAACGACCGGACCTTTTGCAAGCACTACCCCCTTTTGATATTTAACTTTACTGGACTAAATGTTTAATTAGGGAGGATGGTATTTTCCATGTCAGGATTTAAAAATACAACTCTTTTCTGGAGATCCAGAATTAGGTTACATATTACTTCGTAGCTCTATCGAATTGGTATCAGTTGCTGAATCTGACTCAGTGGAATGGCAATTCTTTTCTGTGAGATATACATAGTATTTTTTATCCGTGCAATAATATTTATGACTTTGTCTCGATTTGTTATAAATCATCTGGTGGCATACTAATAAAGGTGCATGAATCAAGGTTTATTGATGAGTGTGCCGACATACCGTATTAATTTATTAAATTGGCCGCCATCCAGAGGCAGCCCCGTTGAAAAGCGCGGGTTTTCGTGAAATTTCTAGCGAAATTAAGCCATAAAACAGTACAACTATCTAAATATAACAAATGCAAATGTTCCCGATGAAACGAACACACGTTCTGCGTTAAAATGTGTATTTACGATAGGATGTCATGCGAACTGGGCCCGTAAAACCGATGATTTCGCGGCTCGGTGATCAGTTTACTGATAGCTGATGGTTGTTTTATCACTAACACTGATTGTGCCGATATTTCCCGGCCATAAAGCCGCAAACCACGAAAATATTCAAAACGTTTTGCTAATAAGCGTTATCGCGCACTTTCGATTCTCATTCGTATCGGTTTCGAAGCGCTCGGCGACTCTCTAATTTCGATTCGCCGATAAACCCCCTAAAAGACGCACAAAAGAAGCGCTCGAAACGAGGCTGAATGGGGGTTTTTCTACGAATGTCCTCGCCACTTAGTTTCTCTCTTGGAAACAGAGCTGGAGTTAGATTAGAGAATATG
Source organism: Aromia moschata (assembly GCA_029963805.1). Taxonomy (NCBI): domain Eukaryota; kingdom Metazoa; phylum Arthropoda; class Insecta; order Coleoptera; family Cerambycidae; genus Aromia; species Aromia moschata. The sequence goes on along the minus strand of JAPWTK010000034.1, from coordinate 778,434 downwards.
TTCAACCAGAAACTTAAAGGCGTGCGTTTAGTAAAGTTTTGTGGCAACATTTGGTGAATAATAAAAACTATATAAACAAAAATATGTTTCCTGTCATACGAGGTGTGTAAATTAAGTAATGAGACTTGCAATGAGAAAAGCAAGAATGAGCAAGTCGAAGATCAAATGATTTGCTTTTTTGATAGCCAGGGAATTGTCCACAAAGAGTTTGTGCCTCCAGGCCAAACAATGAATCAACACTTTGTTATTGCAAAACTTCGAAAAAGGGTCATGCGTGTGACACCAAACATCAAGAACAACTCTGGATGTTGCATCACGACAATGCGCCTTGTGACACAGCCATTTAAGTAAACGAGATTTTAGCCAGTAAAAACATTCCTGTGACTCCTCAGCCTTCTTATTCACCTGACGTGAGTCCTTGTGACTTTTTTCTCTTCCCGAGATTGAAAAATCACCTCATGAAACGTTATTCTGGGGCCATAGAAGACATTCTAACGAGTGTAACCGACCAGCTGAAGGCTATTCCAGTATATGAGTTCCAACACTGCTATGAGGACTGGAAGAGCCGTCTCCAGCGCTATGTTATTTTGTTGAGTTATTTTGAAGGACATAATACTGAATTGCAATTCTATTCGAATAAAAAATAAAAAAAAACAGTCTCATTACTTAATTTACACATAATTTCTAATCTAATGATAGTCAGTGCTCAGCAATTTCGTATACATCTATAACAAGAGTGACTTGCTCCTAATTATCAAACTATTTTGTTTTCATCTCCATATCCTAGTTTTATATTTTTTTATCACCTGATGATGCCAACATGGTTGGCAAAACGCGCATTTGGTGAAGTATCTGAAAGGCTTGGGTGTTAGCGCAAAGTTTGTTTATTTTTACGCCGACAGTTTCAAATACCTACCACTCTAGTATATCGAGTATTTTGGCGTCTCTGGTTCAACGAAGTGCCCAAAATAAGGTTTTCACGCTTAAAAATACATCAAGAAATGTTCAGTATGTAACAGAGTTCATGTAAAACAAAGTATATGAATTTAAGGGGGACATTCCAATTAGAAAGGCATATTTTCACGAATTTTTTTAAGGTAGTAATAATGGAAAGATTTTTTTGAAAATTTTGGATATTGTTACACAGGTATTGGTTTTCATAAAAAAAATTATTTATTATTTTTTTTTCAAAATGGCGGATATACAGAGCGATACGTGAAACCCCTTTCGAAATCTGCGTCGAAAACGACGGCCGCAATTTTAATCTGAGACATACAGGTTTTTGACCTGTAAAAATAGTTTATTCTTAAAATAAACATTATTTTCTAGAATATGTACCTAAATTATATTAAAATTATGCTTGTTTAATAAATAAATTATGAAAAAAAAATGGCATAAACGAAATGAAATGATATTTAATAATATTTTTTAATCAATTAGATGTATACACTTCCGAATTACATAAGGAATGTGTATGCAAAATTTCAGCAAGATCGGTTGGATAGTTTTTGCGTAGTTTTCTACGCAAGTTGAAAAAACACAAGTTGTAGGAAAACGCGTTTAAAGTTTGTAGAACAGAAAACTGGAATAAATTATAAGAAAGCATGGACTTAAGGTTTCGCATTCACACAATATTTTCAAAACATCCTAATGTTGCCAGCTTTCAAGGTCTTCCAATATAGCTAGAAAGTGGGGGAACAGAAAGAAAAAGCGAGAGCGCTTCCCTCCGAACGCTCAGATTTTTGTATACTTGCAGCGCCGACGCTAACGCGCGCTCGTCATAAAAGGACTATAACTCTGGAACGAGTTTAAATTTCAGTCTAAAATTTTACAGGACTATTCTTCGAATGGTATACAACCATTTTATGAAAAAAAAAACAAACAGATTTTTTTCGAAATTCTAATTGGTATGCCCCCTTAATTCCTTTGCGTTCTAGTTCGTTACAGAATTGTAAACAATTCGAAGAAAAAACAGTTAATCATTAGGTTTTAAGTAGGATGTTGGTATTTTTTCTGTACCTTTCCGTTGTTTTTTTTTTTTTGTGTATTATCAAGCAGATTTCATAGGAAATCAATTGAAGCAGTTCTGTAGAAATCTGTGTTTTTATGCTTTATTAAACTGAAACTGCACTGACTAATGAAGTATTCAACTGTAATAGGTAATATTATATTATATTATATTTATTATATTATATTATATTATATTATATTATATTATATTATATTATATTGATATATTTGTTGGTCTATATCTTGAATCTTAGTTGGGTTGGATATTTGTGACAGTTGTATTTTCCTTAAAAACGTTTATTTTTGATATATTTATTTTTTATTATTTGTATTGGATTTGTTCTAATAATTTTGCTTTACTTCGTGTTTTTTTTTCAGGTAAGTGCTGATTTGCTACCATGTACTGTCAGTAACTAAATGTAAGTACTAAAATCTTTTATCTCTTAAATTATCTATTCAGTAATTTACTTAAAAAAAGTAATTTAGAAAATAATAAATACAAAACATTAATTTTTCTCTTTTGTGGTAACTTCCCTGGTTTACTTCGATGTACCATTTGTGAGAATGAAATTAGAACAGCAGATATTCAAAATATTCCTAACCTTTCTAGTAGTGAAATAGAGATTGATGAAAATTGGAACGAAGAAAATCTAGAACAGAATGTATGTATGTACTTCAAATATCTCAATATTCACTCATGACGAGTGGCAGCAAAAAAATTATCATCTTAGAAAATATGAAACTTGTTATCAAGCAAATTTTTTCAATGGGGGTATAGATTTTCCTAACTTTATGTATTTCAAATAAAATACATAAAAATACAAAGTAATAAAAAAGGGTATTATGTATATAAATGTTAAATAAAATATGTTTTGTCATCCCTTTATTTTTTGTTTTATAAATGGGTTTCTTTTTTCTGGATAAGTTCTATTCTGCAAATAACCTAAAATTATTATCTGAAATATTCTGGAAATTAGAAAACTGGTATCAGAAGTACATAACATATACATACATAGTATATCAGGTATATTTGGAAAGCTCTCGGCATAGGGAACCTACTATTGAACTTTTTTATTTTTGAAAGTTTTAAAAATATTTCGGTAATTTTGAAAGGTAGTTTATTGCTAAAATTCAATTTTACTAATTTACCCATCTTTACTTTGAACTATTACTTCTGATAATGTAATTCAAATGTACACTATCCCCGGATGTGTATCGCACTGGAAACTTTCTTTTTCGTGATTATTCAATAAAAAAAGTCATTCTTAACAAGTTTTTCTTATGGTATGTCATGGACATGGGTCACATTTGTAATAAAATGTACAGGGTGTTCCTTGTTTTTTTTTATTGTAAAAAAAAAACTTTATTTACAGAATTGTTTGTAAATTGATGGAATGAAGTTTGCAGACTGAGGGAGATATATAAACATGGAGGAGAAAGTTTACAGGAGCGGGGGGGTACCCTTTTAAAATAGGAACATTTTTAGCGCGATTCAGTTCACTAAAGCAAATGTGACTAAAATCAAATCTCGTTTAAAGCGTCAAAAGTTGGTTCATCGACACTAATTCTATCTCTCATTACTTTTTACATATTTTATGAATTATCGAGGTATATTTCTTAATCAGTGTCGTATATTGTGCACCCAATTAGTATGTGGTTTCCGACACTTGGTTTTATTTTTGCTCCCGATCACCGGAGCATGTCAAGTGACGGTCAGGAGGCCCCATTCACTATCGTACCCGTTCGTCTCGATTTCAAGAATATACACGGTGGAGACTTTAACTGGAATATATTCGCTAGCGGGGTGGTGAATGATTTTTCAAAAAAATTCCCGAGACACGTCAACTTTTAAATGTATTTACCTACATTTTGCAAGTAATGTGAAAAATATAGCCCTTCAGGGGTGGCTGAAACCACCCTCGACATGATTTTTTTCAAATGCAACCCTATGGCTTGTGACCCCTCATTGTAAAGCTGGTGGAAAGAGGAATCCAACGCACTGATCAAATTTTAATTTTTAGTATGTTTGTAGGGTTGCATACAATTAAAACAATTTAAAAATTAAATTTATTTTCAACGTAACAATTGTTCAAAATGTGCACCATTCCCTTGTTGGCAGCATCCCAGTCTGTGGTAGGTTTCGCCCCTTACATTATGCAACATTTGCGGTGTTATTTTTCCGATTTCCTCTCTTATTCTTTCCTGCAGATCTGCTATGTTGTTGGGTTTCTGAATGTAAACCCTACTTTTAAGATGTCCCCACAAAAAGAAATCCAGTTGTGTAAGATCTGGAGATCTTGCTGGCCACTCAATATTACCTCGCCTCCCAATCCACCTACCGGGAAAAATTCTGTTCAGATACTGACGAACAATGGCAGCATAGTGTGGTGGGGCCCCATCTTGCTGAAACCATAACCTCTCGTGGGTCAAGTTAGGGTTTAAGGGGTTTGGAAATAAATGACATAGCACTGGCATTAGTTCGTGCTGGAGTAAAAGCAAGTATCTTGCTCCATTAAGAGTGTCATCAAAGAAAAATGGTCCTACAATTCTATCTTGTATTATTCCGGCCCACACATTAGTTTTCTGTGGGCGCTGAGTATGAAGTTCCCTCATCCAATGGGGGTTCTCTTCAGCCCAGTAACGACAATTTTGGCGCTTTACGTGCCCATTTAATGTAAAAGTAGCCTCGTCAGAGAAAACTACTCTAAAACTAAGAAATCCACTCTAAAGATAACTGGTTTTGATCAATACAAGTTATCAATAAATCGCAAAATTCCACTCGTCGATCTGGATCATCTTCAAGTAGCTCTTGAACAGCTTGCATTTTATATGGGCGTTTTTCCTCATATTTAAGTATTTTTAAAACTGTTTTGTGATTAAGATTACTATCACGGGCCAGTTGACGGGCTGGAGTGATTGGATTTTCTTCTAGAGCAAGCAACAAATTCAACTTCGTGTCGTCATCAACAACAGCCTGCCTCTTACTCGGTACTTTCCTGACATGACCCATCTCTCGATATTGTGCCTCAATTTTACTAATGGTACCTTGATTTAGTGGTGGCAAGTCTGGATGCGTTTCTCGAAACAAGCGAACAACTTCGCATTGAGTTCGCGCCCTATCACCATACCCAATCATCATCAAAATTTCGATTTTTAGTGATTCAGTTAAATAAGACATTTTCACCAATTTGAAATAACACTTCGTTTCAAACTCTGAATACAGCATACAAACTAAATTACTCTTTGCGGCCGTGTAAAAACACTAGCAAAATATAACAAATATCAGTTGTGGCAAAAAATGGCTTGGAATTTTTTTGTGGGGACATATGAAAAGTAAGGTTTAACTAACAACACACATTTTGAGTACGAAACTAAAATTTGATCAGTGCGTTGGATTCCTCTTTCCACCAGCTTTACAATGAGGGGTCACAAGCCATAGGGTTGCATTTGAAAAAATCATGTCGAGGGTGGTTTCAGCCACCCCTGAAGGGCTATATTTTTCACATTACTTGCAAAATGTAGGTAAATACATTTAAAAGTTGACGTGTCTCGGGAATTTTTTGAAAAATCATTCACCACCCCGCTAGCGAATATATTCCAGTTAAAGTCTCCACCGTGTATACAACCTTAGCCGTGTTCCGATTAAAGCCGGTACATATTATAGAAATATATTTCGTTTCAATGGAATGTGACTCCACGTGAAATAAAATTAAAAACGCGCGTCGCGCCTCTCGCACACATATTCCCCGGTTATTGCAGATTAGTGTTTAATAACTGGAGATGAAGTATCTAAGTTGGCTGGTACGGACGAGTAATAACTTTTGTATCTGCATGACAGGGCATGCACAATATGTGGAAAACTGAAATTAACGCCGATGCCCGGATTAAAGCGGTCAATAAGGCGTCTGCGCACGGCGATGTCGGAAATTAAAATTTGAAAAAATATTGAACGATTTTTTATGTTCATTTCAAGCTTTTCATTCCATTGCTACAAAAGTATCCTTGTTTCTAAATCGCGATATATGTACAGCATTAGTTTTTATAATTTTACATTGTGAGTTTATTATTGAAATTAAAATAGAGTTCTTCAGACTAAAGTTCTAGAGTTTTGCATACATTTTTATAACACGTTATGAGAAAAAACAATTGAATATCAGAAATCATAAAACTGAGGTAGTGTTTTTTTTTTTTAATAGAACTGTATATTGTATATCATAATTCCTTGAATTTTCTCCTTTTCAAAAATATGTCAACTTCAACAGGTCGCTACGTATTTCTTTTAAAAATAAATGAATAACATCAAACTTTTCCTATTCGCTAAACATTATCCTTGTTTTAAACAATTGATAATAAATATAACTTAATAAAATATGTCAGTAATTTTTGAATGTCAGTTCTTCTTCTTTCTTCTTCGTTCTTCTTTTTTTTCTGGTCCAGACGTCAATGGTGCTGCGATCCGTTGCCGCTAATTACTTTTTAAATATAATATGTCTCGACCTTCTGAAGCAAATATAGACATGTTATATATTTCTGAGAAGGAAAAAATTCAAGGAATCAGAATATATAGGGTGTTCCATTAAAAAAAAAACAAAACCTTGGTTCAGTTTTTTTTATTTCTGATGTTCAGTGGTCCTTTTCTCATATCACATAAAAATATATACAAATATCTATCTTTTGTCAGAATAACTTTTTTTCTAATTTCCATAATAAATTCGTAATAACTTGTGGAAATCTGAAGTTTTTTAATGATTTTTAAATGAAATATGTCCAAAACACCCTGTACATTATTGCATTGTGTGGATTCTACGGACAATTCTAAAGGCATTTCTTGTATAATATCCTATACCTATATCCAATAGTTTTTCATGTAGAGAACCATCCAAAAAAACGTCATGATATTTGGCTATGAACGAGAGAGATGGAAATAGCGGTTATGTCGAAGCTCGAAGCAAAACTTTTTATCAAACTTTTGACAAGTGGCTGTCACAATAGTAAGACAATAATGGCTGTCACATAATGTAGTAACAGCCATGACAATTAAATAAAGTTACAACAAGACTAAGAACAGAAAAACGTATTTTGTTGCTCGGAGAACTTTGATAACTTTTTTTTTTTTTGATGTCTCGTTATTTACGATTTTCTATCACAAGTTGAGACAACCTTTTTGCCACATTTTTCTGTAATTATAGTTAAATTCGCACATCCGTACATGAAATTATAATTCAAAAAATGTGAAGATCGATTTTTTTAAAATGAGAACCTATTTTTCTAACGGAATTGTAATCAGTTCTCAAAACAAGTGTGACTTTCTGTTAGATTGTCAATATCTAACTAAATTCAATAGTTTTTATTTTGTTTTCAAATTAAATTTTTCCTTTCCCACATTACGGTATTGTTAACTGAACTCTGAATGTTGAATTCTGGACATTTTGAAAACATCCTGGAGTGGGTTGGAACCTTCGACGTAGAAACAAAAAACGACGTTTTTCACAAAACACCTAACTACTATACTTTTCTCGACGCGCGTTTTGTCAACTAAGTTGGCATCTTCAGGAAAAACTGATAACAGTCAAATCTAGAAAAAACATTCAAATGCTTTATAAACGTTACACTGTAGTGTGACATTGCTAAAGCATTTTGTTGATTTCTGGCGATTATACCTAATTTAGCGCTTGAAAATATAATCGAATTTGTAGCAATGTAAAAACTTCATTTGAAAATAAAATGAAAATGATTGAATTTAGACATTTATAATCTAACAGAAAGTTACCTTGATTTTGAAAGCTGAATACAAATCCATGAGAAAAATGGGGGAGGGGTCTCATTTAAAAATATATATGTATTTGGAAATACGTAAATAATTTTTTTTTGATTTTAAATTACCTTTTTTTGCGAACACCCAGTATAGAAAGTCAGGTATGAGGGTGCGACTTTTACTAAAATAAAATATTTTCTATGGGTTTACAGAAACACATTGCAAGATTTGTAACAAATACGTATCAAACAGCGTAGAGGTGTATATTTTTGTTAACTAAACTAACCTACATTTTTCAGACATGCAAAAGTAATTACCTGAATGTCGTTTGGAAATATCCCGATGTTTTATTTTTTTTTGTTGCAATTAACATTACATTAACATTATGTTTTGTGTTGCAATTAACATCTTCACTTTTCTCAGATACAAATACTCTACAGTTCCAAAATCGCAGATATTAAAAATGGGGGATTTTAGGCTAGTTTACAGATTACTAAATCCCTTGCACTGGCGACTGCTGCCGAGTCCAGTTAGTCAAGCAGACGTCGGTCGTTCCATCTTGTGCATGGCCTTCCCACGTTCATAATCGAAAAAACATTTAAATATTTTTAATTTTTAATTTTTAAAAGTTTTCATTTAATTATTCTGTAACTTCTTTTTAATAACCCG